>OZ012612.1:4073341-5495551 GCA_963942555.1 Aleiodes leptofemur
GCCTTTATAAAGGCTAAAATGAAATTCTAGCCTTTATAAAGGCTAAAACTGAAATTCTAGCCTTTATAAAGGCTAAAATGAAATTCTAGCCTTTATAAAGGCTAAAATGAAATTCTAGCCTTTATAAAGGCTAAAACTGAAATTCTAGCCTTTATAAAGGCTAAAATGAAATTCTAGCCTTTATAAAGGCTAAAATGAAATTCTAGCCTTTAAAAAGGCTAAAATGAAATTCTAGCCTTTATAAAGGCTAAAATGAACATTCTAGGCCTTTATAAAGGCTAAAATGAAATTCTAGCCTTTATAAAGGCTAAAATGAAATTCTAGCCTTTATAAAGGCTAAAATGGTATTCTAGCCTTTATAAAGGCTAAAATGAAATTCTAGCCTTTATAAAGGCTAAAACTGAAATTCTAGCCTTTATAAAGGCTAAAATGAAATTCTAGCCTTTATAAAGGCTAAAATGAAATTCTAGCCTTTATAAAAGGCTAAAACTGAAATTCTAGCCTTTATAAAGGCTCAAATGGAATTCTAGCCTTTATAAAGGCTAAAATGAAACTCCAGCCTTTATAAAGGCTAAAATGAAATTCTAGCCTTAAAAAGGCTAAAATGAAATTCTAGCCTTTATAAAGGCTAAAATGAAATTCTAGCCTTTATAAAGGCTAAAACTGAAATTCTAGCCTTTATAAAGGCTAAAATGAAATTCTAGCCTTTATAAAGGCTAAAATGAAATTCTAGCCTTTATAAAGGCTAAAATTGAAATTCTAGCCTTTATAAAGGCTAAAATGAAATTCTAGCCTTTATAAAGGCTGAAACTGAAATTCTAGCCTTTATAAAGGCTAAAATGAAATTTTAGCCCCTTCAAAAGGCTAAAATGGAATTCTAGCCTTTATAAAGGCTAAAATGAAATTCTAGCCTTTATAAAGGCTAAAATTGAAATTCTAGCCTTTATAAAGGCTAAAATGAAATTCTAGCCTTTATAAAGGCTAAAATGAAATTCTAGCCTTTATAAAGGCTAAAATGAAATTCTAGCCCTTTATAAAGGCTAAAATGAAATTCTAGCCTTTATAAAGGCTAAAATGAAATTCTAGCCTTTATAAAGGCTAAAACTGAAATTCTAGCCTTTATAAAGGCTAAAATGAAATTCTAGCCTTTATAAAGGCTAAAATGAAATTCTAGCCTTTATAAAGGCTAAAATGAAATTCTAGCCTTTATAAAGGCTAAAATGAAATTCTAGCCTTTATAAAGGCTAAAATGAAATTCTAGCCTTTATAAAGGCTAAAATGAAATTCTAGCCTTTATAAAGGCTAAAACTGAAATTCTAGCCTTTATAAAGGCTAAAATGAAATTCTAGCCTTTATAAAGGCTAAAATGAAATTCTAGCCTTTATAAAGGCTAAAACTGAAATTCTAGCCTTTATAAAGGCTAAAATGAAATTCTAGCCTTTATAAAGGCTAAAATGAAATTCTAGCCTTTAAAAAGGCTAAAATGAAATTCTAGCCTTTATAAAGGCTAAAATGAAATTCTAGCCTTTATAAAGGCTAAAATGAAATTCTAGCCTTTATAAAGGCTAAAATGAAATTCTAGCCTTTATAAAGGCTAAAATGAAATTCTAGCCTTTATAAAGGCTAAAACTGAAATTCTAGCCTTTATAAAGGCTAAAATGAAATTCTAGCCTTTATAAAGGCTAAAATGAAATTCTAGCCTTTATAAAGGCTAAAATGAAATTCTAGCCTTTATAAAGGCTAAAATGAAATTCTAGCCTTTATAAAGGCTAAAATGAAATTCTAGCCTTTATAAAGGCTAAAATGAAATTCTAGCCTTTATAAAGGCTAAAATGAAATTCTAGCCTTTATAAAGGCTAAAATGAAATTCTAGCCTTTATAAAGGCTAAAATGAAATTCTAGCCTTTATAAAGGCTAAAACTGAAATTCTAGCCTTTATAAAGGCTAAAATAAAATTCTAGCCTTTATAAAGGCTAAAATTGAAATTCTAGCCTTTATAAAGGCTAAAATGAAATTCTAGCCTTTATAAAGGCTAAAATGAAATTCCTAGCCTTTATAAAGGCTAAAATGAAATTCTAGCCTTTATAAAGGCTAAATGAAATTCTAGCCTTTATAAAGGCTAAAATGAAATTCTAGCCCTTTATAAAGGCTAAAACTGAAATTCTAGCCTTTATAAAGGCTAAAATGAAATTCTAGCCTTTATAAAGGCTTAAAACTGAAATTCTAGCCTTTATAAAGGCTAAAATGAAATTCTAGCCTTTATAAAGGCTAAAACTGAAATTCTAGCCTTTATAAAGGCTAAAATGAAATTCTAGCCTTTATAAAGGCTAAAATGGTATTCTAGCCTTTATAAAGGCTAAAATGAAAGTCTAGCCTTTATAAAGGCTAAAACTGAAATTCTAGCCTTTATAAAGGCTAAAATGAAATTCTAGCCTTTATAAAGGCTAAAACTGGAATTCTAGCCTTTATAAAGGCTAAAATGAAATTCTAGCCTTTATAAAGGCTAAAACTGAAATTCTAGCCTTTATAAAGGCTAAAATGAAATTCTAGCCTTTATAAAGGCTAAAATGGTATTCTAGCCTTTATAAAGGCTAAAATGAAAGTCTAGCCTTTATAAAGGTTAAAACTGAAATTCTAGCCTTTATAAAGGGCTAAAATGAAATTCTAGCCTTTATAAAGGCTAAAACTGAAATTCTAAGCCTTTATAAAGGCTAAAATGAAATTCTAGCCTTTATAAAGGCTAAAACTGAAATTCTAGCCTTTATAAAGCCTAAAATGAAATTCTAGCCTTTATAAAGGCTAAAATGGTATTCTAGCCTTTATAAAGGCTAAAATGAAAGTCTAGCCTTTATAAAGGTTAAAACTGAAATTCTAGCCTTTATAAAGGCTAAAATGAAATTCTAGCCTTTATAAAGGCTAAAATGAAATTCTAGCCTTTATAAAGGCTAAAAATGAAATTCTAGCCTTTATAAAGGCTAAAACTGGAATTCTAGCCTTTATAAAGGCTAAAATGGAATTCTAGCCTTTATAAAGGCTAAAACTGAAATTCTAGCCTTTATAAAGGCTAAAATGAAATTCTAGCCTTTATAAAGGCTAAAAATGAAATTCTAGCCTTTGAAAAGGCTAAAATGAAATTCTAGCCTTTATAAAGGCTAAAATGAAATTCTAGCCTTTATAAAGGCTAAAACTGAAATTCTAGCCTTTATAAAGGCTAAATGGAATTCTAGCCTTTATAAAGGCTAAAATGAAACTCCAGCCTTTATAAAGGCCTAAAATGAAATTCTAGCCTTTAAAAAGGCTAAAATGAAATTCTAGCCTTTATAAAGGCTAAAATGAAATTCTAGCCTTTATAAAGGCTAAAACTGAAATTCTAGCCTTTATAAAGGCTAAAATGAAATTCTAGCCTTTATAAAGGCTAAAATGGTATTCTAGCCTTTATAAAGGCTAAAATGAAATTCTAGCCTTTATAAAGGCTAAAACTGAAATTCTAGCCTTTATAAAGGCTTAAAATGAAATTCTAGCCTTTATAAAGGCTAAATGAAATTCTAGCCTTTATAAAGGCTAAAACTGAAATTCTAGCCTTTATAAAGGCTAAAATGGAATTCTAGCCTTTATAAAGGCTAAAATGAAACTCCAGCCTTTATAAAGGCTAAAATGAAATTCTAGCCTTTAAAAAGGCTAAAATGAAATTCTAGCCTTTATAAAGGCTAAAATGAAATTCTAGCCTTTATAAAGGCTAAAATTGAAATTCTAGCCTTTATAAAGGCTAAAATGAAATTCTAGCCTTTATAAAGGCTAAAATGAAATTCTAGCCTTTATAAAGGCTAAAATGAAATTCTAGCCTTTGAAAAGGCTAAAATGAAATTCTAGCCTTTATAAAGGCTAAAATGAAATTCTAGCCTTTATAAAGGCTAAAACTGAAATTCTAGCCTTTATAAAGGCTAAAATGGAATTCTAGCCTTTATAAAGGCTAAAATGAAACTCCAGCCTTTATAAAGGCTAAAATGAAATTCTAGCCTTTAAAAAGGCTAAAATGAAATTCTAGCCTTTATAAAGGCTAAAATGAAATTCTAGCCTTTATAAAGGCTAAAACTGAAATTCTAGCCTTTATAAAGGCTAAAATGAAATTCTAGCCTTATAAAGGCTAAAATGGAATTCTAGCCTTTATAAAGGCTAAAATGAAACTCCTAGCCTTTAAAAGGCTAAAATGAAATTCTAGCCTTTAAAAAGGGCTAAAATGAAATTCTAGCCTTTATAAAGGCTAAAATGAAATTCTAGCCTTTATAAAGGCTAGAACTGAAATTCTAGCCTTTATAAAGGCTAAAATGAAATTCTAGCCTTTATAAAGGCTGAAACTGAAATTCTAGCCTTTATAAAGGCTAAAATGAAATTCTAGCCTTTATAAAGGCTAGAACTGAAATTCTAGCCTTTATAAAGGCTAAAATGAAATTCTAGCCTTTATAAAGGCTGAAACTGAAATTCTAGCCTTTATAAAGGCTAAAATGAAATTTTAGCCCCTTCAAAGGCTAAAATGGAATTCTAGCCTTTATAAAGGCTAAAATGAAATTCTAGCCTTTATAAAGGCTAAAATTGAATTTCTAGCCTTTATAAAGGCTAAAATGAAATTCTAGCCTTTATAAAGGCTAAAATGAAATTCTAGCCTTTATAAAGGCTAGAACTGAAATTCTAGCCTTTATAAAGGCTAAAATGAAATTCTAGCCTTTATAAAGGCTGAAACTGAAATTCTAGCCTTTATAAAGGCTAAAATGAAATTCTAGCCTTTATAAAGGCTAGAACTGAAATTCTAGCCTCTATAAAGGCTAAAAGGAAATTCTAGCCTTTATAAAGGCTGAAACTGAAATTCTAGCCTTTATAAAGGCTAAAATGAAATTTTAGCCCCTTCAAAGGCTAAAATGGAATTCTAGCCTTTATAAAGGCTAAAATGAAATTCTAGCCTTTATAAAGGCTAAAATTGAAATTCTAGCCTTTATAAAGGCTAAAATGAAATTCTAGCCTTTGTAAAGGCTAAAATGAAATTCTAGCCTTTATAAAGGCTAAAATGAAATTCTAGCCTTTATAAAGGCTAAAACTGAAATTCTAGCCTTTATAAAGGCTGAAACTGAAATTCTAGCCTTTATAAAGGCTAAAATGAAATTCTAGCCTTTATAAAGGCTGAAACTGAAATTCTAGCCTTTATAAAGGCTAAAATGAAATTCTAGCCTTTATAAAGGCTGAAACTGAAATTCTAGCCTTTATAAAGGCTAAAATGAAATTTTAGCCCCTTCAAAGGCTAAAATGGAATTCTAGCCTTTATAAAGGCTAAAATGAAATTCTAGCCTTTATAAAGGCTAAAATTGAAATTCTAGCCTTTATAAAGGCTAAAATGAAATTCTAGCCTTTATAAAGGCTAAAATGAAATTCTAGCCTTTATAAGGCTAAAATGAAATTCTAGCCTTTATAAAGGCTAAAATGAAATTCTAGCCTTTATAAAGGCTAAAATGAAATTCTAGCCTTTATAAAGGCTAAAACTGAAATTCTAGCCTTTATAAAGGCTAAAATGAAATTCTAGCCTTTATAAAGGCTAAAATGAAATTCTAGCCTTTATAAAGGCTAAAACTGAAATTCTAGCCTTTATAAAGGCTGAAACTGAAATTCTAGCCTTTATAAAGGCTAAATGAAATTCTAGCCTTTATAAAGGCTGAAACTGAAATTCTAGCCTTTATAAAGGCTAAAATGAAATTCTAGCCTTTATAAAGGCTGAAACTGAAATTCTAGCCTTTATAAAGGCTAAAATGAAATTTTAGCCCCTTCAAAGGCTAAAATGGAATTCTAGCCTTTATAAAGGCTAAAATGAAATTCTAGCCTTTATAAAGGCTAAAATTGAAATTCTAGCCTTTATAAAGGCTAAAATGAAATTCTAGCCTTTATAAAGGCTAAAATGAAATTCTAGCCTTTATAAAGGCTAAAATGAAATTCTAGCCTTTATAAAGGCTAAAATGAAATTCTAGCCTTTATAAAGGCTAAAATGAAATTCTAGCCTTTAAAAAGGCTAAAATGAAATTCTAGCCTTTATAAAGGCTAAAATGAAATTCTAGCCTTTATAAAGGCTAAAATGAAATTCTAGCCTTTATAAAGGCTAAAATGAAATTCTAGCCTTTATAAAGGCTAAAACTGAAATTCTAGCCTTTATAAAGGCTAAAATGAAATTCTAGCCCTTTATAAAGGCTAAAATGAAATTCTAGCCTTTATAAAGGCTAAAACTGAAATTCTAGCCTTTATAAAGGCTAAAATGAAATTCTAGCCTTTATAAAGGCTAAAACTGAAATTCTAGCCTTTATAAAGGCTAAAATGGAATTCTAGCCTTTGAAAAGGCCTAAAATGAAATTCTAGCCTTTATAAAGGCTAAAATGAAATTCTAGCCTTTATAAAGGCTAAAATGAAATTCTAGCCTTTATAAAGGCTAAAACTGGAATTCTAGCCTTTATAAAGGCTAAAATGGAATTCTAGCCTTTATAAAGGCTAAAACTGAAATTCTAGCCTTTATAAAGGCTAAAATGAAATTCTAGCCTTTATAAAGGCTAAAACTGAAATTCTAGCCTTTATAAAGGCTAAAATGAAATTCTAGCCTTTATAAAGGCTAAAATGGTATTCTAGCCTTTATAAAGGCTAAAATGAAATTCTAGCCTTTATAAAGGCTAAAACTGAAATTCTAGCCTTTATAAAGGCTAAAATGAAATTCTAGCCTTTATAAAGGCTAAAATGAAATTCTAAGCCTTTATAAAGGCTAAAACTGAAATTCTAGCCTTTATAAAGGCTCAAATGGAATTCTAGCCTTTATAAAGGCTAAAATGAAACTCCAGCCTTTATAAAGGCTAAAATGAAATTCTAGCCTTTAAAAAGGCTAAAATGAAATTCTAGCCTTTATAAAGGCTAAAATGAAATTCTAGCCTTTATAAAGGCTAAAACTGAAATTCTAGCCTTTATAAAGGCTAAAATGAAATTCTAGCCTTTATAAAGGCTAAAATGAAATTCTAGCCTTTATAAAGGCTAAAATTGAAATTCTAGCCTTTATAAAGGCTAAAATGAAATTCTAGCCTTTATAAAGGCTAAAATGAAATTCTAGCCTTTATAAGGCTAAAATGAAATTCTAGCCTTTGAAAAGGCTAAAATGAAATTCTAGCCTTTATAAAGGCTAAAATGAAATTCTAGCCTTTATAAAGGCTAAAACTGAAATTCTAGCCTTTATAAAGGCTAAAATGGAATTCTAGCCTTTATAAAGGCTAAAATGAAACTCCAGCCTTTATAAAGGCTAAAATGAAATTCTAGCCTTTAAAAAGGCTAAAATGAAATTCTAGCCTTTATAAAGGCTAAAATGAAATTCTAGCCTTTATAAAGGCTAAAACTGAAATTCTAGCCTTTATAAAGGCTAAAATGAAATTCTAGCCTTTATAAAGGCTAAATGAAATTCTAGCCTTTATAAAGGCTAAAACTGAAATTCTAGCCTTTATAAAGGCTCAAATGGAATTCTAGCCTTTATAAAGTCTAAAATGAAACTCCAGCCTTTATAAAGGCTAAAATGAAATTCTAGCCTTTAAAAAGGCCAAAATGAAATTCCAGCCTTTATAAAGGCTAAAATGAAATTCTAGCCTTTATAAAGGCTAAAACTGAAATTCTAGCCTTTATAAAGGCTAAAATGAAATTCTAGGCTTTATAAAGGCTAAAACTGAAATTCTAGCCTTCATAAAGGCTAAAATGGAATTCTAGCCTTTATAAAGCTAAAATGAAACTCCAGCCTTTAAAAAGGCTAAAATGAAATTCTAGCCTTTAAAAAGGCTAAAATGAAATTCTAGCCTTTATAAAGGCTAAAATGAAATTCTAGCCTTTATAAAGGCTAGAACTGAAATTCTAGCCTTTATAAAGGCTAAAATGAAATTCTAGCCTTTATAAAGGCTGAAACTGAAATTCTAGCCTTTATAAAGGCTAAAATGAAATTTTAGCCCCTTCAAAGGCTAAAATGGAATTCTAGCCTTTATAAAGGCTAAAATGAAATTCTAGCCTTTATAAAGGCTAAAATTGAAATTCTAGCCTTTATAAAGGCTAAAATGAAATTCTAGCCTTTATAAAGGCTAAAATGAAATTCTAGCCTTTATAAAGGCTAGAACTGAAAATTCTAGCCTTTATAAAGGCTAAAATGAAATTCTAGCCTTTATAAAGGCTGAAACTGAAATTCTAGCCTTTATAAAGGCTAAAATGAAATTCTAGCCTTTATAAAGGCTAGAACTGAAATTCTAGCCTCTATAAAGGCTAAAATGAAATTCTAGCCTTTATAAAGGCTGAAACTGAAATTCTAGCCTTTATAAAGGCTAAAATGAAATTTTAGCCCCTTCAAAGGCTAAAATGGAATTCCTAGCCTTTATAAAAGGCTAAAATGAAATTCTAGCCTTTATAAAGGCTAAAATTGAAATTCTAGCCTTTATAAAGGCTAAAATGAAATTCTAGCCCTTTGTAAAGGCTAAAATGAAATTCTAGCCTTTATAAAGGCTAAAATGAAATTCTAGCCTTTATAAAGGCTAAAACTGAAATTCTAGCCTTTAAAAGGGGCTGAAACTGAAATTCTAGCCTTTATAAAGGCTAAAATGAAATTCTAGCCTTTATAAAGGCTGAAACTGAAATTCTAGCCTTTATAAAGGCTAAAATGAAATTTTAGCCCCTTCAAAGGCTAAAATGGAATTCTAGCCTTTATAAAGGCTAAAATGAAATTCTAGCCTTTATAAAGGCTAAAATTGAAATTCTAGCCTTTATAAAGGCTAAAATGAAATTCTAGCCTTTATAAAGGCTAAAATGAAATTCTAGCCTTTATAAAGGCTAAAATGAAATTCTAGCCTTTATAAAGGCTAAAATGAAATTCTAGCCTTTATAAAGGCTAAAATGAAATTCTAGCCTTTATAAAGGCTAAACTGAAATTCTAGCCTTCATAAAGGCTAAAATGAAATTCTAGCCTTTATAAAGGCTAAAATGAAATTCTAGCCTTTATAAAGGCTAAAATGAAATTCTAGCCTTTATAAAGCTAAAATGAAATTCTAGCCTTTATAAAGGCTAAAACTGAATTCTAGCCTTTATAAAGGCTAAAATGAAATTCTAGCCTTTATAAAGGCTAAAATGAAATTCTAGCCTTATAAAGGCTAAAATTGAAATTCTAGCCTTTATAAAGGCTAAAATGAAATTCTAGCCTTTATAAAGGCTAAAATGAAATTCTAGCCTTTAAAAGGCTAAAATGAAATTCTAGCCTTTATAAAGGCTAAATGAAATTCTAGCCTTTATAAAGGCTAAAATGAAATTCTAGCCTTTATAAAGGCTAAAATGAAATTCTAGCCTTTATAAAGGCTAAAATGAAATTCTAGCCTTTATAAAGGCTAAAACTGAAATTCTAGCCTTTATAAAGGCTAAAATGAAATTCTAGCCTTTATAAAGGCTAAAACTGAAATTCTAGCCTTTATAAAGGCTAAAATGAAATTCTAGCCTTTATAAAGGCTAAAACTGAAATTCTAGCCTTTATAAAGGCTAAAATGAAATTCTAGCCTTTATAAAGGCTAAAATGAAATTCTAGCCTTTATAAAGGCTAAAATTGAAATTCTAGCCTTTATAAAGGCTAAATGAAATTCTAGCCTTTATAAAGGCTAAAATGAAATTCTAGCCTTTATAAAGGCTAAAATGAAATTCTAGCCTTTATAAAGGCTAAAACTGAAATTCTAGGCCTTTATAAAGGCTAAAATGAATTCTAGCCTTTAAAAAGGCTAAAATGAAATTCTAGCCTTTATAAAGGCTAAAATGAAATTCTAGCCTTTATAAAGGCTAAAACTGAAATTCTAGCCTTTATAAAGGCTAAAATGAAATTCTAGCCTTTATAAAGGCTGGAGTTTCATTTTAGCCTTTATAAAGGCTAGAATTCCATTTTAGCCTTTATAAAGGCTAAAATGAAACTCCAGCCTTTATAAAGGCTAAAATGAAATTCTAGCCTTTAAAAAGGCTAAATGAAATTCTAGCCTTTATAAAGGCTAAAATGAAATTCTAGCCTTTATAAAGGCTAAAATTGAAATTCTAGCCTTTATAAAGGCTAAAATGAAATTCTAGCCTTTATAAAGGCTAAAATGAAATTCTAGCCTTTATAAAGGCTAAAATTGAAATTCTAGCCTTTATAAAGGCTAAAATGAAATTCTAGCCTTTATAAAGGCTAAAATGAAATTCTAGCCTTTATAAAGGCTAAAATGAAATTCTAGCCTTTATAAAGGCTAAAACTGAAATTCTAGCCTTTATAAAGGCTAAAATGAAATTCTAGCCTTTATAAAGGCTAAAACTGAAATTCTAGCCTTTATAAAGGCTAAAATGAAATTCTAGCCTTTATAAAGGCTAAAACTGAAATTCTAGCCTTTATAAAGGCTAAAATGGAATTCTAGCCTTTAAAAAGGCTAAAATGAAATTCTAGCCTTTATAAAAGGCTAAAATGAAATTCTAGCCTTTATAAAGGCTAAAATGAAATTCTAGCCTTTATAAAGGCTAAAACTGGAATTCTAGCCTTTATAAAGGCTAAAATGGAATTCTAGCCTTTATAAAGGCTAAAACTGAAATTCTAGCCTTTATAAAGGCTAAAATTGAAATTCTAGCCTTTATAAAGGCTAAAACTGAAATTCTAGCCTTTATAAAGGCTAAAATGAAATTCTAGCCTTTATAAAGGCTAAAATGGTATTCTAGCCTTTATAAAGGCTAAAATGAAATTCTAGCCTTTATAAAGGCTAAAACTGAAATTCTAGCCTTTATAAAGGCTAAAATGCAATTTTAGCCTTTATAAAGGCTAAATGACATTTTAGCCTTTATAAAGGCTATAAACTGAAATTCTAGCCTTTATAAAGGCTAGAATTTCAGTTTTAGCCTTTATAAAGGCTAGAATTTCATTTTAGCCTTTATAAAGGCTAGAATACCATTTTAGCCTTTATAAAGGCTAGAATTTCATTTTAGCCTTTATAAAGGCTAGAATTTCAGTTTTAGCCTTTATAAAGGCTAGAATTTCATTTTAGCCTTTATAAAGGCTAGAATTTCAGTTTTAGCCTTTATAAAGGCTAGAATTCCATTTTAGCCTTTATAAAGGCTAGAATTCCAGTTTTAGCCTTTATAAAGGCTAGAATTTCATTTTAGCCTTTATAAAGGCTAGAATTTCATTTTAGCCTTTATAAAGGCTAGAATTTCATTTTAGCCTTTTTAAAGGCTAGAATTCCATTTTAGCCTTTATAAAGGCTAGAATTTCAGTTTTAGCCTTTATAAAGGCTAGAATTTCATTTTAGCCTTTATAAAGGCTAGAATTTCAGTTTTAGCCTTTATAAAGGCTAGAATTTCATTTTAGCCTTTATAAAGGCTAGAATTTCAGTTTTAGCCTTTATAAAGGCTAGAATTTCATTTTAGCCTTTATAAAGGCTAGAATTTCATTTTAGCCCTTTATAAAGGCTAGAATTTCATTTTAGCCTTTATAAAGGCTAGAATTTCAATTTTAGCCTTTATAAAGGCTAGAATTTCATTTTAGCCTTTATAAAGGCTAGAATTTCATTTTAGCCTTTATAAAGGCTAGAATTTCAATTTTAGCCTTTATAAAGGCTAGAATTTCATTTTAGCCTTTATAAAGGCTAGAATTTCATTTTAGCCTTTTTAAAGGCTAGAATTTCATTTTAGCCTTTATAAAGGCTGGAGTTTCATTTTAGCCTTTATAAAGGCTAAAATGGAATTCTAGCCTTTATAAAGGCTAAAATGAAACTCCAGCCTTTATAAAGGCTAGAATTTCATTTTAGCCTTTATAAAGGCTAGAATTTCAGTTTTAGCCCTTTATAAAGGGCTAGAATTTCATTTTAGCCTTTATAAAGGCTAGAATTTCATTTTAGCCTTTTTAAAGGCTAGAATTCCATTTTAGCCTTTATAAAGGCTAGAATTTCAGTTTTAGCCTTTATAAAGGCTAGAATTTCATTTTAGCCTTTATAAAGGCTAGAATTTCATTTTAGCCTTTATAAAGGCTAGAATTTCATTTTAGCCTTTATAAAGGCTAGAATTTCAATTTTAGCCTTTATAAAGGCTAGAATTTCATTTTAGCCTTTATAAAGGCTAGAATTTCATTTTAGCCTTTATAAAGGCTAGAATTTCAGTTTTAGCCTTTATAAAGGCTAGAATTTCATTTTAGCCTTTATAAAGGCTAGAATTTCAGTTTTAGCCTTTATAAAGGCTAGAATTTCATTTTAGCCTTTATAAAGGCTAGAATTTCAGTTTTAGCCTTTATAAAGGCTAGAATTTCATTTTAGCCTTTATAAAGGCTAGAATTTCATTTTAGCCTTTATAAAGGCTAGAATTTCATTTTAGCCTTTATAAAGGCTAGAATTTCATTTTAGCCTTTATAAAGGCTAGAATTTCATTTTAGCCTTTTTAAAGGCTAGAATTTCATTTTAGCCTTTATAAAGGCTAGAATTTCATTTTAGCCTTTATAAAGGCTAGAATTTCAATTTTAGCCTTTATAAAGGCTAGAATTTCATTTTAGCCTTTATAAAGGCTAGAATTTCATTTTAGCCTTTATAAAGGCTAGAATTTCAGTTTTAGCCTTTATAAAGGCTAGAATTTCATTTTAGCCTTTATAAAGGCTAGAATTTCATTTTAGCCTTTATAAAGGCTAGAATTTCATTTTAGCCTTTATAAAGGCTAGAATTTCATTTTAGCCTTTATGAAGGCTAGAATTTCAGTTTTAGCCTTTATAAAGGCTAGAATTTCATTTTAGCCTTTATAAAGGCTAGAATTTCATTTTAGCCTTTATAAAGGCTAGAATTTCATTTTAGCCTTTATAAAGGCTAGAATTTCATTTTAGCCTTTATAAAGGCTAGAATTTCATTTTAGCCTTTATAAAGGCTAGAATTTCAATTTTAGCCTTTATAAAGGCTAGAATTTCATTTTAGCCTTTATAAAGGCTAGAATTCCATTTTAGCCCTTTGAAGGGGCTAAAATTTCATTTTAGCCTTTATAAAGGCTAGAATTTCAGTTTCAGCCTTTATAAAGGCTAGAATTTCATTTTAGCCTTTATAAAGGCTAGAATTTCAGTTTCAGCCCTTTTAAAGGCTAGAATTTCAGTTTTAGCCTTTATAAAGGCTAGAATTTCATTTAGCCTTTATAAAGGCTAGAATTTCATTTTAGCCTTTACAAAGGCTAGAATTTCATTTTAGCCTTTATAAAGGCTAGAATTTCAATTTTAGCCTTTATAAAGGCTAGAATTTCATTTTAGCCTTTATAAAGGCTAGAATTCCATTTTAGCCTTTGAAGGGGCCTAAAATTTCATTTTTAGCCTTTATAAAGGCTAGAATTTCAGTTTCAGCCTTTATAAAGGCTAGAATTTCATTTTAGCCTTTATAGAGGCTAGAATTTCAGTTCTAGCCTTTATAAAGGCTAGAATTTCATTTTAGCCTTTATAAAGGCTAGAATTTCAGTTTCAGCCTTTATAAAGGCTAGAATTTCATTTTAGCCTTTATAAAGGCTAGAATTTCAGTTCTAGCCTTTATAAAGGCTAGAATTTCATTTTAGCCTTTATAAAGGCTAGAATTTCATTTTAGCCTTTATAAAGGCTAGAATTTTCAATTTTAGCCTTTATAAAGGCTAGAATTTCATTTTAGCCTTTATAAAGGCTAGAATTCCATTTTAGCCTTTGAAGGGGCTAAAATTTCATTTAGCCTTTATAAAGGCTAGAATTTCAGTTTCAGCCTTTATAAAGGCTAGAATTTCATTTTAGCCTTTATAAAGGCTAGAATTTCAGTTCTAGCCTTTATAAAGGCTAGAATTTCATTTTAGCCTTTATAAAGGCTAGAATTTCATTTTAGCCTTTTAAAGGCTAGAATTTCATTTTAGCCTTTTAAAGGCTGGAGTTTCATTTTAGCCTTTATAAAGGCTAGAATTCCATTTTAGCCTTTATGAAGGCTAGAATTTCAGTTTTAGCCTTTATAAAGCCTAGAATTTCATTTTAGCCTTTATAAAGGCTAGAATTTCAGTTTTAGCCTTTATAAAGGCTAGAATTTCATTTTAGCCTTTATAAAGGCTGGAATTTCATTTTGGCCTTTTTAAAGGCTAGAATTTCATTTTAGCCTTTATAAAGGCTGGAGTTTCATTTAGACTTTATAAAGGCTAGAATTCCATTTGAGCCTTTATAAAGGCTAGAATTTCAGTTTTAGCCTTTATAAAGGCTAGAATTTCATTTTAGCCTTTATAAAGGCTAGAATTTCATTTTAGCCTTTATAAAGGCTAGAATTTCAGTTTAGCCTTTATAAAGGCTAGAATTTCATTTTAGCCTTTATAAAGGCTAGAATTTCATTTTAGCCTTTTTAAAGGCTAGAATTTCATTTTAGCCTTTATAAAGGCTGGAGTTTCATTTTAGCCTTTATAAAGGCTAGAATTCCATTTTAGCCTTTATAAAGGCTAGAATTTCAGTTTTAGCCTTTTATAAAGGCTAGAATTTCATTTTAGCCTTTATAAAGGCCTAGAATTTCATTTTAGCCTTTTCAAAGGCTAGAATTTCATTTTAGCCTTTATAAAGGCTAGAATTTCATTTTAGCCTTTATAAAGGCTAGAATTTCATTTTAGCCTTTATAAAGGCTAGAATTTCAATTTTAGCCTTTATAAAGGCTAGAATTTCATTTTAGCCTTTATAAAGGCTAGAATTTCATTTTAGCCTTTATAAAGGCTAGAATTTCAGTTTTAGCCTTTATAAAGGCTAGAATTTCATTTTAGCCTTTATAAAGGCTAGAATTTCATTTTAGCCTTTTTAAAGGCTAGAATTTCATTTTAGCCTTTATAAAGGCTGGAGTTTCATTTTAGCCCTTTATAAAGGCTAGAATTCCATTTGAGCCTTTATAAAGGCTAGAATTTCAGTTTTAGCCTTTATAAAGGCTAGAATTTCATTTTAGCCTTTATAAAGGCTAGAATTTCATTTTAGCCTTTATAAAGGCTAGAATTTCAGTTTTAGCCTTTATAAAGGCTAGAATTTCATTTTAGCCTTTATAAAGGCTAGAATACCATTTTAGCCTTTATAAAGGCTAGAATTTCATTTTAGCCTTTATAAAGGCTAGAATTTCAGTTTTAGCCTTTATAAAGGCTAGAATTTCATTTTAGCCTTTATAAAGGCTAGAATTTCAGTTTTAGCCTTTATAAAGGCTAGAATTCCATTTTAGCCTTTATAAAGGCTAGAATTCCAGTTTTAGCCTTTATAAAGGCTAGAATTTCATTTTAGCCTTTATAAAGGCTAGAATTTCATTTTAGCCTTTATAAAGGCTAGAATTTCATTTTAGCCTTTTCAAAGGCTAGAATTCCATTTTAGCCTTTATAAAGGCTAGAATTTCAGTTTTTAGCCTTTATAAAGGCTAGAATTTCATTTTAGCCTTTATAAAGGCTAGAATTTCAGTTTTAGCCTTTATAAAGGCTAGAATTTCATTTTAGCCTTTATAAAGGCTAGAATTTCATTTTAGCCTTTATAAAGGCTAGAATTTCAGTTTTAGCCTTTATAAAGGCTAGAATTTCATTTTAGCCTTTATAAAGGCTAGAATTTCATTTTAGCCTTTATAAAGGCTAGAATTTCATTTTAGCCTTTATAAAGGCTAGAATTTCATTTTAGCCTTTTTAAAGGCTAGAATTTCATTTTAGCCTTTATAAAGGCTAGAATTTCATTTTAGCCTTTATAAAGGCTAGAATTTCATTTTAGCCTTTATAAAGGCTAGAATTTCATTTTAGCCCTTTATAAAGGCTAGAATTTCATTTTAGCCTTTATAAAGGCTAGAATTTCAATTTTAGCCTTTATAAAGGCTAGAATTTCATTTTAGCCTTTATAAAGGCTAGAATTCCATTTTAGCCTTTGAAGGGGCTAAAATTTCATTTTAGCCTTTATAAAGGCTAGAATTTCAGTTTCAGCCTTTATAAAGGCTAGAATTTCATTTTAGCCTTTATAAAGGCTAGAATTTCAGTTTCAGCCTTTATAAAGGCTAGAATTTCATTTTAGCCTTTATAAAGGCTAGAATTTCAGTTTCAGCCTTTATAAAGGCTAGAATTTCAGTTTTAGCCTTTATAAAGGCTAGAATTTCATTTTAGCCTTTATAAGGCTAGAATTTCATTTTAGCCTTTATAAAGGCTAGAATTTCAGTTTTAGCCTTTATAAAGGCTAGAATTTCATTTTAGCCTTTATAAAGGCTAGAATTTCATTTTAGCCTTTATAAAGGCTAGAATTTCATTTTAGCCTTTATAAAGGCTAGAATTTCATTTTAGCCTTTATAAAGGCTAGAATTTCATTTTAGCCTTTATAAAGGCTAGAATTTCAATTTTAGCCTTATAAAGGCTAGAATTTCATTTTAGCCTTTATAAAGGCTAGAATTCCATTTTAGCCTTTGAAGGGGCTAAAATTTCATTTTAGCCTTTATAAAGGCTAGAATTTCAGTTTCAGCCTTTATAAAGGCTAGAATTTCATTTTAGCCTTTATAAAGGCTAGAATTTCAGTTTCAGCCTTTATAAAGGCTAGAATTTCATTTTAGCCTTTATAAAGGCTAGAATTTCAGTTTCAGCCTTTATAAAGGCTAGAATTTCAGTTTTAGCCTTTATAAAGGCTAGAATTTCATTTTAGCCTTTATAAAGGCTAGAATTTCATTTTAGCCTTTACAAAGGCTAGAATTTCATTTTAGCCTTTATAAAGGCTAGAATTTCAATTTTAGCCTTTATAAAGGCTAGAATTTCATTTTAGCCTTTATAAAGGCTAGAATTCCATTTTAGCCTTTGAAGGGGCTAAAATTTCATTTTAGCCTTTATAAAGGCTAGAATTTCAGTTTCAGCCTTTATAAAGGCTAGAATTTCCTTTTAGCCTTTATAGAGGCTAGAATTTCAGTTCTAGCCTTTATAAAGGCTAGAATTTCATTTTAGCCTTTATAAAGGCTAGAATTTCAGTTTCAGCCTTATAAAGGCTAGAATTTCATTTTAGCCTTTATAAAGGCTAGAATTTCAGTTCTAGCCTTTATAAAGGCTAGAATTTCATTTTAGCCTTTATAAAGGCTAGAATTTCATTTTAGCCTTTATAAAGGCTAGAAATTCAATTTTAGCCTTTATAAAGGCTAGAATTTCATTTTAGCCTTTATAAAGGCTAGAATTCCATTTTAGCCTTTGAAGGGGCTAAAATTTCATTTTAGCCTTTATAAAGGCTAGAATTTCAGTTTTCAGCCTTTATAAAGGCTAGAATTTCATTTTAGCCTTTATAAAGGCTAGAATTTCAGTTCTAGCCTTTATAAAGGCTAGAATTTCATTTTAGCCTTTATAAAGGCTAGAATTTCAGTTTCAGCCTTTATAAAGGCTAGAATTTCATTTTAGCCTTTATAAAGGCTAGAATTTCAGTTCTAGCCTTTATAAAGGCTAGAATTTCATTTTAGCCTTTATAAAGGCTAGAATTTCATTTTAGCCTTTTTAAAGGCTAGAATTTCATTTTAGCCTTTTTAAGGCTGGAGTTTCATTTAGCCTTTATAAAGGCTAGAATTCCATTTTAGCCTTTATAAAGGCTAGAATTTCATTTTAGCCTTTATAAAGGCTAGAATTTCAGTTTTAGCCTTTATAAAGGCTAGAATTTCATTTTAGCCTTTATAAAGGCTAGAATTTCATTTTAGCCTTTTTAAAGGCTAGAATTTCATTTTAGCCTTTATAAAGGCTGGAGTTTCATTTTAGCCTTTATAAAGGCTAGAATTCCATTTTAGCCTTTATAAAGGCTAGAATTTCAGTTTTTAGCCTTTATAAAGGCTAGAATTTCATTTTAGCCTTTATAAAGGCTAGAATTTCATTTTAGCCTTTTCAAAGGCTAGAATTTCATTTTAGCCTTTATAAAGGCTAGAATTTCATTTTAGCCTTTATAAAGGCTAGAATTTCATTTTAGCCTTTATAAAGGCTAGAATTTCAATTTTAGCCTTTATAAAGGCTAGAATTTCATTTTAGCCTTTATAAAGGCTAGAATTTCATTTTAGCCTTTTTAAAGGCTAGAATTTCATTTTAGCCTTTATAAAGGCTGGAGTTTCATTTTAGCCTTTATAAAGGCTAGAATTCCATTTTAGCCTTTATAAAGGCTAGAATTTCAGTTTTAGCCTTTATAAAGGCTAGAATTTCATTTTAGCCTTTATAAAGGCTAGAATTTCATTTTAGCCTTTATAAAGGCTAGAATTTCAGTTTTAGCCTTTTATAAAGGCTAGAATTTCATTTTAGCCTTTATAAAGGCTAGAATACCATTTTAGCCTTTATAAAGGCTAGAATTTCATTTTAGCCTTTATAAAGGCTAGAATTTCAGTTTTAGCCTTTATAAAGGCTAGAATTTCATTTTAGCCTTTATAAAGGCTAGAATTTCATTTTAGCCTTTTTAAAGGCTAGAATTTCATTTTAGCCTTTATAAAGGGCTGGAGTTTCATTTTAGCCTTTATAAAGGCTAGAATTCCATTTTAGCCTTTATAAAGGCTAGAATTTCAGTTTTAGCCTTTATAAAGGCTAGAATTTCATTTTAGCCTTTATAAAGGCTAGAATTTCATTTTAGCCTTTTCAAAGGCTAGAATTTCATTTTAGCCTTTATAAAGGCTAGAATTTCATTTTAGCCTTTATAAAGGCTAGAATTTCAGTTTTAGCCTTTATAAAGGCTAGAATTCCATTTTAGCCTTTATAAAGGCTAGAATTCCAGTTTTAGCCTTTATAAAGGCTAGAATTTCATTTTAGCCTTTATAAAGGCTAGAATTTCATTTTAGCCTTTATAAAGGCTAGAATTTCATTTTAGCCTTTATAAAGGCTAGAATTTCAGTTTTAACCCTTTATAAAGGCTAGACTTTCATTTTAGCCTTTATAAAGGCTAGAATACCATTTTAGCCTTTATAAAGGCTAGAATTTCATTTTAGGCTTTATAAAGGCTAGAATTTCAGTTTTAGCCTTTATAAAGGCTAGAATTTCATTTTAGCCTTTATAAAGGCTAGAATTTCAGTTTTAGCCTTTATAAAGGCTAGAATTTCATTTTAGCCTTTATAAAGGCTAGAATTTCAGTTTTAACCTTTATAAAGGCTAGACTTTCATTTTAGCCTTTATAAAGGCTAGAATACCATTTTAGCCTTTATAAAGGCTAGAATTTCATTTTAGCCTTTATAAAGGCTAGAATTTCAGTTTTAGCCTTTATAAAGGCTAGAATTTCATTTTAGCCTTTATAAAGGCTAGAATTCCAGTTTTAGCCTTTATAAAGGCTAGAATTTCATTTTAGCCCTTTATAAAGGCTAGAATTTCAGTTTTAGCCTTTATAAAGGCTAGACTTTCATTTTAGCCTTTATAAAGGCTAGAATACCATTTTAGCCTTTATAAAGGCTAGAATTTCATTTTAGCCTTTATAAAGGCTAGAATTTCAGTTTTAGCCTTTATAAAGGCTAGAATTTCATTTTAGCCTTTATAAAGGCTAGAATTTCAGTTTTAGCCTTTATAAAGGCTAGAATTTCATTTTAGCCTTTATAAAGGCTAGAATTTCAGTTTTAGCCTTTATAAAGGCTAGAATTTCATTTTAGCCTTTATAAAGGCTAGAATTTCATTTTAGCCTTTATAAAGGCTAGAATTTCATTTTAGCCTTTATAAAGGCTAGAATTTCATTTTAGCCTTTATAAAGGCTAGAATTTCATTTTAGCCTTTATAAAGGCTAGAATTTCAATTTTAGCCTTTATAAAGGCTAGAATTTTATTTTAGCCTTTATAAAGGCTAGAATTTCAGTTTTAGCCTTTATAAAGGCTAGAATTTCATTTTAGCCTTTATAAAGGCTAGAATTTCATTTTAGCCTTTATAAAGGCTAGAATTTCATTTTAGCCTTTATAAAGGCTAGAATTTCATTTTAGCCTTTATAAAGGCTAGAATTTCATTTTAGCCTTTATAAAGGCTAGAATTTCATTTTAGCCTTTATAAAGGCTAGAATTTCATTTTAGCCTTTATAAAGGCTAGAATTTCATTTTAGCCTTTATAAAGGCTAGAATTTCATTTTAGCCTTTATAAAGGCTAGAATTTCAGTTTTAGCCTTTATAAAGGCTAGAATTTCATTTTAGCCTTTATAAAGGCTAGAATTTCATTTTAGCCTTTATAAAGGCTAGAATTTCATTTTAGCCTTTATAAAGGCTAGAATTTCATTTTAGCCTTTATAAAGGCTAGAATTTCATTTTAGCCTTTTTAAAGGCTAGAATTTCATTTTAGCCTTTATAAAGGCTAGAATTTCATTTTAGCCTTTATAAAGGCTAGAATTTCAGTTTTAGCCTTTATAAAGGCTAGAATTTCATTTTAGCCTTTATAAAGGCTAGAATTTCATTTTAGCCTTTATAAAGGCTAGAATTTCAGTTTTAGCCTTTATAAAGGCTAGAATTTCATTTTAGCCTTTATAAAGGCTAGAATTTCATTTTAGCCTTTATAAAGGCTAGAATTTCATTTTAGCCTTTATAAAGGCTAGAATTTCATTTTAGCCTTTATAAAGGCTAGAATTTCATTTTAGCCTTTATAAAGGCTAGAATTTCATTTTAGCCTTTATAAAGGCTAGAATTTCAGTTTTAGCCTTTATAAAGGCTAGAATTTCATTTTAGCCTTTATAAAGGCTAGAATTTCATTTTAGCCTTTATAAAGGCTAGAATTTCATTTTAGCCTTTATAAAGGCTAGAATTTCATTTTAGCCTTTATAAAGGCTAGAATTTCATTTTAGCCTTTATAAAGGCTAGAATTTCAATTTTAGCCTTTATAAAGGCTAGAATTTCATTTTAGCCTTTATAAAGGCTAGAATTCCATTTTAGCCTTTGAAGGGGCTAAAATTTCATTTTAGCCTTTATAAAGGCTAGAATTTCAGTTTCAGCCTTTATAAAGGCTAGAATTTCATTTTAGCCTTTATAAAGGCTAGAATTTCAATTTTAGCCTTTATAAAGGCTAGAATTTCATTTTAGCCTTTATAAAGGCTAGAATTTCATTTTAGCCTTTATAAAGGCTAGAATTTCAGTTTTAGCCTTTATAAAGGCTAGAATTTCATTTTAGCCTTTATAAAGGCTAGAATTTCATTTTAGCCTTTTTAAAGGCTAGAATTTCATTTTAGCCTTTATAAAGGCTGGAGTTTCATTTTAGCCTTTATAAAGGCTAGAATTCCATTTGAGCCTTTATAAAGGCTAGAATTTCAGTTTTAGCCTTTATAAAGGCTAGAATTTCATTTTAGCCTTTATAAAGGCTAGAATTTCATTTTAGCCTTTATAAAGGCTAGAATTTCAGTTTTAGCCTTTATAAAGGCTAGAATTTCATTTTAGCCTTTATAAAGGCTAGAATACCATTTTAGCCTTTATAAAGGCTAGAATTTCATTTTAGCCTTTATAAAGGCTAGAATTTCATTTTAGCCTTTATAAAGGCTAGAATTTCATTTTAGCCTTTATAAAGGCTAGAATTTCATTTTAGCCTTTTTAAAGGCTAGAATTTCATTTTAGCCTTTATAAAGGCTAGAATTTCATTTTAGCCTTTATAAAGGCTAGAATTTCAGTTTTAGCCTTTATAAAGGCTAGAATTTCATTTTAGCCTTTATAAAGGCTAGAATTTCATTTTAGCCTTTATAAAGGCTAGAATTTCAGTTTTAGCCTTTATAAAGGCTAGAATTTCATTTTAGCCTTTATAAAGGCTAGAATTTCATTTTAGCCTTTATAAAGGCTAGAATTTCATTTTAGCCTTTATAAAGGCTAGAATTTCATTTTAGCCTTTATAAAGGCTAGAATTTCATTTTAGCCTTTATAAAGGCTAGAATTTCATTTTAGCCTTTATAAAGGCTAGAATTTCAGTTTTAGCCTTTATAAAGGCTAGAATTTCATTTTAGCCTTTATAAAGGCTAGAATTTCATTTTAGCCTTTATAAAGGCTAGAATTTCATTTTAGCCTTTATAAAGGCCAGAATTTCATTTTAGCCTTTATAAAGGCTAGAATTTCATTTTAGCCTTTATAAAGGCTAGAATTTCAATTTTAGCCTTTATAAAGGCTAGAATTTCATTTTAGCCTTTATAAAGGCTAGAATTCCATTTTAGCCTTTGAAGGGGCTAAAATTTCATTTTAGCCTTTATAAAGGCTAGAATTTCAGTTTCAGCCTTTATAAAGGCTAGAATTTCATTTTAGCCTTTATAAAGGCTAGAATTTCAATTTTAGCCTTTATAAAGGCTAGAATTTCATTTTAGCCTTTATAAAGGCTAGAATTTCATTTTAGCCTTTATAAAGGCTAGAATTTCAGTTTTAGCCTTTATAAAGGCTAGAATTTCATTTTAGCCTTTATAAAGGCTAGAATTTCATTTTAGCCTTTTTAAAGGCTAGAATTTCATTTTAGCCTTTATAAAGGCTGGAGTTTCATTTTAGCCTTTATAAAGGCTAGAATTCCATTTGAGCCTTTATAAAGGCTAGAATTTCAGTTTTAGCCTTTATAAAGGCTAGAATTTCATTTTAGCCTTTATAAAGGCTAGAATTTCATTTTAGCCTTTATAAAGGCTAGAATTTCAGTTTTAGCCTTTATAAAGGCTAGAATTTCATTTTAGCCTTTATAAAGGCTAGAATACCATTTTAGCCTTTATAAAGGCTAGAATTTCATTTTAGCCTTTATAAAGGCTAGAATTTCAGTTTTAGCCTTTATAAAGGCTAGAATTTCATTTTAGCCTTTATAAAGGCTAGAATTTCAGTTTTAGCCTTTATAAAGGCTAGAATTTCATTTTAGCCTTTATAAAGGCTAGAATTTCAGTTTTAGCCTTTATAAAGGCTAGAATTTCATTTTAGCCTTTATAAAGGCTAGAATTTCATTTTAGCCTTTATAAAGGCTAGAATTTCAGTTTTAGCCTTTATAAAGGCTAGAATTTCATTTTAGCCTTTATAAAGGCTAGAATTTCATTTTAGCCTTTATAAAGGCTAGAATTTCATTTTAGCCTTTATAAAGGCTAGAATTTCATTTTAGCCTTTATAAAGGCTAGAATTTCAGTTTTAGCCTTTATAAAGGCTAGAATTTCATTTTAGCCTTTATAAAGGCTAGAATTTCATTTTAGCCTTTATAAAGGCTAGAATTTCATTTTAGCCTTTATAAAGGCTAGAATTTCAATTTTAGCCTTTATAAAGGCTAGAATTTCATTTTAGCCTTTATAAAGGCTAGAATTCCATTTTAGCCTTTGAAGGGGCTAAAATTTCATTTTAGCCTTTATAAAGGCTAGAATTTCAGTTTCAGCCTTTATAAAGGCTAGAATTTCATTTTAGCCTTTATAAAGGCTAGAATTTCAGTTTCAGCCTTTATAAAGGCTAGAATTTCAGTTTTAGCCTTTATAAAGGCTAGAATTTCATTTTAGCCTTTATAAAGGCTAGAATTTCATTTTAGCCTTTATAAAGGCTAGAATTTCATTTTAGCCTTTACAAAGGCTAGAATTTCATTTTAGCCTTTATAAAGGCTAGAATTTCAATTTTAGCCTTTATAAAGGCTAGAATTTCATTTTAGCCTTTATAAAGGCTAGAATTCCATTTTAGCCTTTGAAGGGGCTAAAATTTCATTTTAGCCTTTATAAAGGCTAGAATTCCATTTTAGCCTTTGAAGGGGCTAAAATTTCATTTTAGCCTTTATAAAGGCTAGAATTTCAGTTTCAGCCTTTATAAAGGCTAGAATTTCATTTTAGCCTTTATAAAGGCTAGAATTTCAGTTCTAGCCTTTATAAAGGCTAGAATTTCATTTTAGCCTTTATAAAGGCTAGAATTTCAGTTTCAGCCTTTATAAAGGCTAGAATTTCATTTTAGCCTTTATAAAGGCTAGAATTTCAGTTCTAGCCTTTATAAAGGCTAGAATTTCATTTTAGCCTTTATAAAGGCTAGAATTTCATTTTAGCCTTTTCAAAGGCTAGAATTTCATTTTAGCCTTTATAAAGGCTAGAATTTCATTTTAGCCTTTATAAAGGCTAGAATTTCAGTTTTAGCCTTTATAAAGGCTAGAATTTCATTTTAGCCTTTATAAAGGCTAGAATTTCATTTTAGCCTTTATAAAGGCTAGAATTTCATTTTAGCCTTTTCAAAGGCTAGAATTTCATTTTAGCCTTTATAAAGGCTAGAATTTCATTTTAGCCTTTATAAAGGCTAGAATTTCAGTTTTAGCCTTTATAAAGGCTAGAATTTCATTTTAGCCTTTATAAAGGCTAGAATTTCATTTTAGCCTTTGAAGGGGCTAAAATTTCATTTTAGCCTTTATAAAGGCTAGAATTTCAGTTTCAGCCTTTATAAAGGCTAGAATTTCATTTTAGCCTTTATAAAGGCTAGAATTTCAGTTTCAGCCTTTATAAAGGCTAGAATTTCAGTTTTAGCCTTTATAAAGGCTAGAATTTCATTTTAGCCTTTATAAAGGCTAGAATTTCATTTTAGCCTTTACAAAGGCTAGAATTTCATTTTAGCCTTTATAAAGGCTAGAATTTCAATTTTAGCCTTTATAAAGGCTAGAATTTCATTTTAGCCTTTATAAAGGCTAGAATTCCATTTTAGCCTTTGAAGGGGCTAAAATTTCATTTTAGCCTTTATAAAGGCTAGAATTTCAGTTTCAGCCTTTATAAAGGCTAGAATTTCATTTTAGCCTTTATAGAGGCTAGAATTTCAGTTCTAGCCTTTATAAAGGCTAGAATTTCATTTTAGCCTTTATAAAGGCTAGAATTTCAGTTTCAGCCTTTATAAAGGCTAGAATTTCATTTTAGCCTTTATAAAGGCTAGAATTTCAGTTCTAGCCTTTATAAAGGCTAGAATTTCATTTTAGCCTTTATAAAGGCTAGAATTTCATTTTAGCCTTTATAAAGGCTAGAATTTCAATTTTAGCCTTTATAAAGGCTAGAATTTCATTTTAGCCTTTATAAAGGCTAGAATTCCATTTTAGCCTTTGAAGGGGCTAAAATTTCATTTTAGCCTTTATAAAGGCTAGAATTTCAGTTTCAGCCTTTATAAAGGCTAGAATTTCATTTTAGCCTTTATAAAGGCTAGAATTTCAGTTCTAGCCTTTATAAAGGCTAGAATTTCATTTTAGCCTTTATAAAGGCTAGAATTTCATTTTAGCCTTTATAAAGGCTAGAATTTCATTTTAGCCTTTATAAAGGCTAGAATTTCATTTTAGCCTTTTTAAAGGCTAGAATTCCATTTTAGCCTTTATAAAGGCTAGAATTTCATTTTAGCCTTTATAAAGGCTAGAATTTCAATTTTAGCCTTTATAAAGGCTAGAATTTCATTTTAGCCTTTATAAAGGCTAGAATTTCATTTTAGCCTTTATAAAGGCTAGAATTTCAGTTTTAGCCTTTATAAAGGCTAGAATTTCATTTTAGCCTTTATAAAGGCTAGAATTTCAGTTTTAGCCTTTATAAAGGCTAGAATTTCATTTTAGCCTTTATAAAGGCTAGAATTTCATTTTAGCCTTTATAAAGGCTAGAATTTCATTTTAGCCTTTATAAAGGCTAGAATTTCATTTTAGCCTTTATAAAGGCTAGAATTTCATTTTAGCCTTTTTAAAGGCTAGAATTTCATTTTAGCCTTTATAAAGGCTAGAATTTCATTTTAGCCTTTATAAAGGCTAGAATTTCAATTTTAGCCTTTATAAAGGCTAGAATTTCATTTTAGCCTTTATAAAGGCTAGAATTTCATTTTAGCCTTTATAAAGGCTAGAATTTCAGTTTTAGCCTTTATAAAGGCTAGAATTTCATTTTAGCCTTTATAAAGGCTAGAATTTCATTTTAGCCTTTATAAAGGCTAGAATTTCATTTTAGCCTTTATAAAGGCTAGAATTTCAGTTTTAGCCTTTATAAAGGCTAGAATTTCATTTTAGCCTTTATAAAGGCTAGAATTTCATTTTAGCCTTTATAAAGGCTAGAATTTCAGTTTTAGCCTTTATAAAGGCTAGAATTTCATTTTAGCCTTTATAAAGGCTAGAATTTCATTTTAGCCTTTATAAAGGCTAGAATTTCATTTTAGCCTTTATAAAGGCTAGAATTTCATTTTAGCCTTTATAAAGGCTAGAATTTCAGTTTTAGCCTTTATAAAGGCTAGAATTTCATTTTAGCCTTTATAAAGGCTAGAATTTCATTTTAGCCTTTATAAAGGCTAGAATTTCATTTTAGCCTTTATAAAGGCTAGAATTTCAATTTTAGCCTTTATAAAGGCTAGAATTTCATTTTAGCCTTTATAAAGGCTAGAATTCCATTTTAGCCTTTGAAGGGGCTAAAATTTCATTTTAGCCTTTATAAAGGCTAGAATTTCAGTTTCAGCCTTTATAAAGGCTAGAATTTCATTTTAGCCTTTATAAAGGCTAGAATTTCAGTTTCAGCCTTTATAAAGGCTAGAATTTCAGTTTTAGCCTTTATAAAGGCTAGAATTTCATTTTAGCCTTTATAAAGGCTAGAATTTCATTTTAGCCTTTACAAAGGCTAGAATTTCATTTTAGCCTTTATAAAGGCTAGAATTTCAATTTTAGCCTTTATAAAGGCTAGAATTTCATTTTAGCCTTTATAAAGGCTAGAATTCCATTTTAGCCTTTGAAGGGGCTAAAATTTCATTTTAGCCTTTATAAAGGCTAGAATTCCATTTTAGCCTTTGAAGGGGCTAAAATTTCATTTTAGCCTTTATAAAGGCTAGAATTTCAGTTTCAGCCTTTATAAAGGCTAGAATTTCATTTTAGCCTTTATAAAGGCTAGAATTTCAGTTCTAGCCTTTATAAAGGCTAGAATTTCATTTTAGCCTTTATAAAGGCTAGAATTTCAGTTTCAGCCTTTATAAAGGCTAGAATTTCATTTTAGCCTTTATAAAGGCTAGAATTTCAGTTCTAGCCTTTATAAAGGCTAGAATTTCATTTTAGCCTTTATAAAGGCTAGAATTTCATTTTAGCCTTTTCAAAGGCTAGAATTTCATTTTAGCCTTTATAAAGGCTAGAATTTCATTTTAGCCTTTATAAAGGCTAGAATTTCAGTTTTAGCCTTTATAAAGGCTAGAATTTCATTTTAGCCTTTATAAAGGCTAGAATTTCATTTTAGCCTTTATAAAGGCTAGAATTTCATTTTAGCCTTTTCAAAGGCTAGAATTTCATTTTAGCCTTTATAAAGGCTAGAATTTCATTTTAGCCTTTATAAAGGCTAGAATTTCAGTTTTAGCCTTTATAAAGGCTAGAATTTCATTTTAGCCTTTATAAAGGCTAGAATTTCATTTTAGCCTTTATAAAGGCTAGAATTTCATTTTAGCCTTTATAAAGGCTAGAATTTCAGTTTTAGCCTTTATAAAGCCTAGAATTTCATTTTAGCCTTTATAAAGGCTAGAATTTCAGTTTTAGCCTTCATAAAGGCTAGAATTTCATTTTAGCCTTTATAAAGGCTAGAATTTCATTTTAGCCTTTATAAAGGCTAGAATTTCATTTTAGCCTTTATAAAGGCTAGAATTTCAGTTTTAGCCTTTATAAAGGCTAGAATTTCATTTTAGCCTTTATAAAGGCTAGAATACCATTTTAGCCTTTATAAAGGCTAGAATTTCATTTTAGCCTTTATAAAGGCTAGAATTTCAGTTTTAGCCTTTATAAAGGCTAGAATTTCATTTTAGCCTTTATAAAGGCTAGAATTTCAGTTTTAGCCTTTATAAAGGCTAGAATTCCATTTTAGCCTTTATAAAGGCTAGAATTCCAGTTTTAGCCTTTATAAAGGCTAGAATTTCATTTTAGCCTTTATAAAGGCTAGAATTTCATTTTAGCCTTTATAAAGGCTAGAATTTCAGTTTTAACCTTTATAAAGGCTAGACTTTCATTTTAGCCTTTATAAAGGCTAGAATACCATTTTAGCCTTTATAAAGGCTAGAATTTCATTTTAGCCTTTATAAAGGCTAGAATTTCAGTTTTAGCCTTTATAAAGGCTAGAATTTCATTTTAGCCTTTATAAAGGCTAGAATTTCAGTTTTAGCCTTTATAAAGGCTAGAATTTCATTTTAGCCTTTATAAAGGCTAGAATTTCAGTTTTAGCCTTTATAAAGGCTAGAATTTCATTTTAGCCTTTATAAAGGCTAGAATTTCATTTTAGCCTTTATAAAGGCTAGAATTTCATTTTAGCCTTTATAAAGGCTAGAATTTCAATTTTAGCCTTTATAAAGGCTAGAATTTCATTTTAGCCTTTATAAAGGCTAGAATTTCAGTTTTAGCCTTTATAAAGGCTAGAATTTCATTTTAGCCTTTATAAAGGCTAGAATTTCATTTTAGCCTTTATAAAGGCTAGAATTTCATTTTAGCCTTTATAAAGGCTAGAATTTCATTTTAGCCTTTATAAAGGCTAGAATTTCATTTTAGCCTTTATAAAGGCTAGAATTTCATTTTAGCCTTTATAAAGGCTAGAATTTCATTTTAGCCTTTATAAAGGCTAGAATTTCATTTTAGCCTTTATAAAGGCTAGAATTTCATTTTAGCCTTTATAAAGGCTAGAATTTCATTTTAGCCTTTTTAAAGGCTAGAATTTCATTTTAGCCTTTATAAAGGCTAGAATTTCATTTTAGCCTTTATAAAGGCTAGGATTTCAATTTTAGCCTTTATAAAGGCTAGAATTTCATTTTAGCCTTTATAAAGGCTAGAATTTCATTTTAGCCTTTATAAAGGCTAGAATTTCAGTTTTAGCCTTTATAAAGGCTAGAATTTCATTTTAGCCTTTATAAAGGCTAGAATTTCAGTTTTAGCCTTTATAAAGGCTAGAATTTCATTTTAGCCTTTATAAAGGCTAGAATTTCATTTTAGCCTTTATAAAGGCTAGAATTTCATTTTAGCCTTTCTAAAGGCTAGAATTTCATTTGAGCTTTTATAAAGGCTAGAATTTCATTTGCGCTTTTATAAAGGCTAGAATTCAAGTTTTAGCTCACTCCCCACTGGCCATTTTATGGGTAATCACCCCGGATCATAATTTCCACTTTCTTCAAGTAAGTTCGGACTCCATAGAAGGCCTTCTGAGGGATTTGGAGGAAGAAAGACAGAAGCAGAGTGCAGAACCAATAATCCAAAGACTAATTTAGAGCTTAGACACATAGATTGAGTAATTTATTGAAATAATTTCATGAGAAATCGATAGATTTCTGTGGTATTCTTAGCAAGAACTACTAAATGATTCCTCCTGTTTGACGTTTTGGACCAGAATCTTAATAGGGTGAAAGGTAAGATTCTACTAATTGAAATCCACGTAGAAAATGATAAAATTTCTAAGAATTTGTAACTCATTTGAATTTTAATTTTCATAATTTCCTTAATAAAAAAAAAAAATACATACATGTTTCGCCCGCAAGACAAGCGACACGCGCGCGAAGCGTGCGGAACAGCCTAGTGATTTAGAAAAAAATCAGGTAGCATTTTCGAAATACTGAGATCATTTCCTTTAAAACCATGAGTTGATAATTTATTTTGTGCCAGTTGAAGTGGGGCTTGTATCTGTATCCTTGAGTGTATTCATCTGGGCCAAATTTGGACCAGCGCATCTGATTGCCCAGAAAATTTTCTATGGATATCAATATGGAAAACTTTGATTTCAAGACATTTAGATTTTGGGACAAGAAAAATAGAAGACCAACCCCTTCTATGTCTTTTTTACTTTAAAAAATATATGAAAATGAAAATTTTCCTAATCCATATCGATAGGAAATTTTCCAGGCAATCAGATGCGTTGGTTCAAATTCAGCCCAGATGAATACTCTCAAGGATATAGACACAAGGCCCAACTTTAACTGGCACAAAATGAATTTTCAATGCATGGTTGTAAAGGAAATGATCTTAGTATTTCAGAAATGCTAATTGAATTTCTTCCAAATCAGTATATATCATATTTAATGCCGACATCTTAAAAAGTTTACATCTGGCCGAAGATTGGACGAGCGCGTCCGATGGGTATGGAGACTGGACCACTGTAGATGACGTTTCTCAACCGGGCCTCAAAGGGCCTTATTATATCAGATATGGGACATTCCCGCTCTATGCTTTCGATTTACTCTCTTAAAATCACTCAATTTCCCTTCTTTGCGGCTTCACAAAAAGAGGTCATGCTTTTTTTTTTATTCAGGATTGATACTAGTTTATTATGAAAAATTAGTTTTTACAATAAAAGCTTCATTCTCACAATTGTATTATCAATTTTCAGTGATTTTTGTTTGAAATTATAAATAATATAATCAAAACTACACTCAACGCTGATTAGAATTTTTAAAAATACGGAAATTCTAACTCAATTATTAATTATTTGTAATAATTTCCAGATTTTTCTTCCTCTTCTTGTCTTATTTTCATCAGTTATTGTCCATCTTCTATGAAGAGATGCGAGATCGCAGATACGACAGAATTTCCTCGGTTCCCTTCATCAATGTCGCGTGACGAGGCTGCTTGAAATAATTTCCAGACAGCCGTAAAGTTCTGCAAAATTCAATTTTCACGTGAAAATTCAAAAATTATTTTAGTCATCATTGATAAATTTGAAAAAAAAAAAACATCTTACGAACATAGACATGACAACATTTTGACTGCAATATCACGGTGATAATATGAGCATGGTGATATATTGTAACCATATTTTTCTTTGTTGCGATAATCATGCAAATGCAATGGCTTTGGGAATTCCAATGGGTTACTGAAAATGCTAAATTTTAAATCTATGGAGATTTGATTTTTTTAAATTGATATTAATGTGATTACAAGGAAATCCTAGTAGCTTTATTTGAAATATATCGGAAACTATGTCTATTGAAATATTTGGCAATGGATCATCCGATCGATGTCTCTAGATCGCTCATGGTGACCAGTCTAGGATTAAATACCAAGATATCCTCGAGGGATAACAAAACATGGAAACTATGCAAATTACCTGGAATATCAAGCTTCCTACATGATTTCATAGTAAAATTAAACATTTAACAATCATGCATTGTAAACATTAGCAGTTAATAAGCCATTGTTCACGATCGTCACCTAAGATTTGTCTGGTTACCCAGTTCAGGTGGTACAAATCCAATGTCATTATTCGACAAATCGAGTGTCGCTAAACGACGTAATTTCGATAATGATATTACATCAATATCAGTTATGTGATTGTCATTGAGAATGAGTATCTCCAAGTTTTCAATGTTGCTGAGGCATTGAGGAATTCCGTTGAGTCTTAAACAGACATGAAACACGTTATTATTACGTGTAGATTATTTTGAAAATATCTCGAGAATGATGGGTTTAAGGAAATTTATCGAGAGACCTTTTTTGTAGTTCGTGAAATTCTGTACAAAAAGTCTATTGATAATTTTCCCTAAATCTTCTCGTTTCATGGGTTTAGGAGAGAGTAGGACAAAGTAGATTTCCAGGATTTTTTTCGCAATGAAGGACTTTATGAAAAAATCTGAAAAAATTTGTGTAAGTGCTCTAATATGTAGAAATTGTTGCTGAATTTTTTCAAATTTTTTTATAGACTTCTTCACTCTAAAAAAAATCCTAAATCGTAAAAACTCACAGGTGCATTTTGTCCCACTTTCCCCTATATTGTTTCTGTTTTTTAATTATTTACCTGTTAAATGACAGATTTATTTCTCTCAATCGTTCCAGCAATCCCACACTCTCCGGCAATTTTGACAGTTGATTTTGACAGAGATCAAGATACCTCAAGTGACAAAAAGACTCTCCAATCCACTCAGGTAAATACAGCAATTGATTAAACGACAACTTAAGATCTTCAATAGAATCAATAACTGAAAGTTTCTCAGGTACTTGTGACAATTTATTTTTACTAAGATCTACACATGTAACTCCAGCTGTTTTGGCATCCTCGAGAACATCATCAGGTACTTGGTGCAATTGCTGATTCGTTAGGCTCAATAATTTCGTGCTTTTCATTGTATATCTAGAATAATTATTCCAAAAATTACAATGAAAATACTAAATCATATAAAGTCAATAAATTAGTTAATATGAATTAATTTAATGTCGCAGTAGAAATCCATTCATTGGGCCATTAAAATGATTTTAGATTCATGTAAAAATTCAAATATTCAATTTTTTAAAAGTATAACTGAAAAAAAGAAAAGTTTTTCATTCAATTAATGATTCAATAGTGAAGAGATAAAACGAGATGACCTACAAAAAAATCGCTAAACTCGCTTAAATTCCGAAATTTTGATCAAAAATCGAAATCGAGAGCAGAATAAAATTGGAAATTAAACAAAAATGAAGTTCATTTCGTTTTGCCTTTTCTCTATTCTGATTAATTATTTTTTTTAAGCTAATACTCACTTGTCAGGTGCTAGTACAGCACCCGGTGATGATGATTGATCGACATCCAAGCTCTCAGAATCAAAACCTTGACGCAAGTGCTTCAAAATTCTCGGTGTTCCACACTGAACAATATCTCTCCTCACATTTTTCAATTTATCATTTCCATTTATAATAAAGTGCCTCAAGTTCGGCATTATGCAGATAAAATTAGGTATCCTGCAAGTAAACATTGATAATCGTTAGGTGTGGCTTGTTTGATCAGTCTTTATTTTTTATTACATACAGTGTTAGTTTGTTTGAGGACAAATCAAGGCGTTCCAAATTCAGAAGTTTTATGATGTCATCTGGTATTACTTTTATCTTATTATTAGCCAATAAGAGCGATCTTAATTGGCCTATACCATCCAAATATTCCATATCAATCACCTGAAGAAGAAAATATCATCGAAAAATTTGTCATGCGTGAAATTATCTAGTCATGCGGATAAATTTTAGTTATTGAAGAGTGAGAAGGAAAATAAATTTATGTTGCGTTATCAGTTTTTTTTCAATATTCTAGAAAATAATGACGATAGAGAAATTTTTGTAAAGACTTTTATTAATAGAAGAGAGCTGCAAAAAAAGTCTTAACAAAAATGACTCTATCTCTTTCATATTACAAGATATTTTAGGGGAGAGTGGGGCAAAATGGGCACTATAATGAAACGGTTAGAGATGGATTTTTTTTGATGATTCTATTGAAAAGCTGAGAAAATTTTAGCCGGAAAACAAGTATCAGATGTATTTTTTTCGATTTTTTCGGAAATTTCATATTTTTCGGCATTTTTGAGGGCTTTCCTTCTTAGAAAATTTTCAGTTTGTTGTGAATATCTCGGGTTCTATTGGTCGCAGCGATTCGGAGTTGGTCTGAAATGAAAGGTGAGCTCATTTCCCATCGATTTATGGGGTTTTGAATCCAAAAATATTAATTTTTGTGATAGTTATAGGCCAAAAACTATTTCGCAGCTGTCTTACAAAAATGCGCACAAATACGTCAAAAATCGATATTTTTTAATTGAAAACCCCATAAATCGATGGCAAATGATCTCACCTTTCACCTCCCGTCGAAAATTTTACGCTACGAGAAATAGAACCGAAGATATTATCAAAAAACTCAAAATTTCCAAAGAAAGGAAGGGTTTTAAAAAAAAAAATTTAGCCCTCTAAAATGCTTAAAAAAGTCAAAATTACCAAAAATTCAAAAAAATTGATTCCTGCACTTGTTTCCCGCCTAAAATTTCCTCAGCTTTCCGATGAAATATTCAAAAACAATCTACGACCAATATTTCTATTAGTTTCAAGACTTTTCTATAATATTTGCCTAAAATTTAGATGTGTCCACTTTACCCCTGATAAAGTACATGGATTTTTCATTAGTTTTTGATTTAATTAGACAGAAAATACATACTTCAATAGAATTGTTAGAAAGATGAAGTTCTCGTAAAGCAATACATCCAGTTGTGTTAGGAAATTCGTTCAAATTATTTGTATGAAGAATCAGAGATTCCAGTTTTCTCATTTCACCAAAGGGAGGAATTACCTCAAGATGATTTGAACTGGCGTCTAATTTTTTCAACACTGATGAGAAAATAAGTGGATTTAATTAATATTTCTATTGCTTTTTTTTTAGAAGGAAAAGTGGAATATTGTCATGCATCTAATTTTGCGAATTGAATTTTCTACAAAAAAAAAGGTTATTTTTTCCCTCAAAATCCAATAGTTTTGGGGTATTTCTGGAATGAGCCTCTCCTCATTTTTTGACTTACGCAACAAATTTGATAAAAATTCTCATCATTGTTATGTAAATTGGACCCACCTCTCATGCTCGTTACGTCTGGTGGCAACTCGACCAAGAGATTATGACTCACATCGAATGTGTTTAAACGCACGAGGTATCCAAGACCAATGGGCAAGGCTGTTAGATTATTGAACGACAAATTCTACCCCAACGAAACAAAACATTTTTAGCGAGGGAATTATTACTCCTAAAATCTGTGTACATCAAACTTTAGATTGCAAAAATTCCAATTTTTTTTTTTAAATTTGAAATTCAAAGATTCTTGAATTTTTCCTCAAACTTATGAAGATTCATGAAATTTCTTAAAATCTGTGAAAATTGAGGGAATTTCTCGAAATTTCATAGATTTTCATGAGAATTTCGAATTAAATTTTAGAAAATGCTAAGAAATTCCAAGATTTCATGGAAAAAAAAGGTTCATAAAAAATGAGATGATGATGAAAATTTGATTAATATAATGTTTAAAAAAATTTGAGAGAAAAAGTAAAGGCTGATGGAGAGAAGTGCAAGAATCCACTCAGGCAAAGTGGGTGGAGATATAATATAATGTATGAATGAAATAGAGAATTATCTGGAAAAAAATGTAAAAAAAAAGAGATAAGAGGTAGTAAAAAGCCAAACATTTGTAACGAATCAAATATTAAGATTCAGATATTAAGTTAGAAATATAAGAGTACGATGTGCGGGAACCACGAGGATTTAGATAACAGAAAGGTCATTGTATATTTAAATAGTTTACCTAAAAAAATGTGAATCGCATATAAAATGGAAAAACATCTGGTAAAAGGGTAAAACTATACAGAGGAAATAAAGTCTATTCTGTTCAAGAAAAGAATTTTCATATCCACTAATATTTCCGAGGTGTATTCTTCCATATCGCCATGTAAATATTTCAAAATTTTCTATGACTTTCCTCCAATTCTCAAATCGATTATTCATACATTCACTTTTGATTTGAGATTAGAATTTTAGATCAAATTTCAAAGATTCCGAAGATTTCATGAAATTTTCATCGGATTTCTTTAGTTTGTGAGTGATTTCAAGGCTTCTTTCCAAATTTTATAAGATTCTAGAAATTTATAACTTTCAAGAATCTCTTAGAGAATTCTGGAATTTTAGTAAATTTATTATTTCTGATTTGAATGTACACTAGATTTCACAAGTGATTATCCCCTCGATTATTACTTTTATTAGAATTACTCCATACATTTAAGGATATTTGAGAGGTAGAATCGAAAAGAAAGTTAAATTTTTGTATAAAATCGTTAATAACAACTTATACAAGATGAAATTCTTAAATCTGATCCAGTGAATCTGTAAAGAATCTAATGAGGAATAAAATAAGCCCTAGAAACAAAAAATTAATTTAAAATTGAAAAATTTTCATTATTTTTTCAATTCCTTTGAATCTTGAAAAATTTGAAAAATGTAAAAAATAATGAAAATTTTTCAATTTTCAATTATTTTTTTGTTTCTGGGCTCATTTTATTCCTTATTAGATTTTTTACACATTCACTGAATCAGATTTGAGAATTTCATCGTATAGATGGTTATTAACGATTTTATATAAAGATTTAACTTTTTTATTCCGATTATACTTTCCAATTATCCTTAATTTCCACTAATTATTGGATAATATTCTCACCAGTGTCTCCAACATTACCAGGTCACCAACAGCTCCATCAAGTTCAGACAAATTATTGTGTGATAAATCCAAGTGCTTCAAGTTTTCCAGCGTAAACAAATTCCTGTGAATTTTCACAATATTGTTGTGAGAAATATTGAGTTTTCTCAGTTTTATCAACCTTCCAATTTCCTTCGGTATCTCCTCCAGTAAATTATCGTGAAACTAATTAACATGAAGTTATCATGAGTAATTAGCCTTCTGAACTCCAGATAATGTTGAATTTTTTTTTAAATAATAAAGTACTTACATCCAAGTCAATTAACTCAGATAAAAATTCAATTTCTTTATCAACACTTGTGATACTATTTACACTCAAGTTTAGCCTCTTGAGTGGCTCTTGCTCCCACCATCTCTCGTGGTCATCATCAAAGTCAAGATTTCTTCCCAGTTCTTCAATTTCCTCTTTTGATAATTCATTTATTGTCCATACTCTCTGAGGAACTGCGGAAATTTTTATAAAAAAATGATTTTTACACAAATTGATGTCATTTCGTCATCAGTTTTTTGTGATAATGAACTTAGCACATATCTGATAGTTTTTTCACAATTTTTCTAAATAATGAAGTTATTGCAGAAAAAAAATATTTAAAAAAATTATGTATTTTTTTCTTTTTTATTAGAACTAAATGTATAATTATACTAAAATCAATTTTGTGATTATTGTAATGTGTGAAATTTTGATACTTTAAGAGCTATCACGTGCCTATTGTTATTACTATTACGATTATTTCGATGAAAAATCATATGTATATTTCTCTCGCAATTCTGTGATTGGCTTCGACTATTGGATTGGCTAATAATAAATAAATAAATAAATAAATGAAAAAGTGAATTATTATAAAAAAAACATTTTAAAAATTTTGCACTTATAGGACTTTTGAATTTTCTTCATGTACATATTTTTCATTCTTTCGAATCATTTATTTGTTGAAAATGAAAAAAAAATATTCGATTTTTTCGTTATTTGTTCTTTGGAAATATATCGGAAACTAAGCGAGATAGAGCGATTTCGCTAGAAACCTTTTTTGTAGAGAATTTCAAGAGCTATTATAAAGATCCGGGCAAAATCGCTCCATCTCGCTTAATTTCCGAAATATTTTTAAAAACCTGAGGATGGAATAAATGGAAATTTTATTTGTTTTTTAAAAATATCTCAGAATCTATTAAAGATACAGTAATTTTGGTAATAACTTTCTTTGTAGCTCTTTATTTTCTCTATAAACAAGGGTTTCTACAAATTTTCCTTCATCCCCAGATTTGTTGATATTCGACGAAATGTGGAAAAATTGAGGAAAAAATGGAGTGAATTCATGGATTTAATTAAAGACCCCAAAGAAAAAGAGGAAATAGGGTCACACGACCAATAGATGGACACTAACCAAAAGATGGACAGTTTCTATTATCTCGGATTTTCATAAATAAATGAATGATTCTTATACTTTTCTCGTCAATTCCTGATTATTACATTCACATAGATTTATAAACTATTTACTACATACCGATTGATCGAAATTTAAAATCATACCACTGCAAATATGCAACTGTCCATCTATTGGGCTTTAAGTTATTTTCCAGTTTTTCCTTGATTTTCTTTAATTATTTCTACATAATTCAAGTTTAATTGATTTTTAGTCGATTCACTGTATATTTTTCTGTGCATCATTCTTTTCTGCAACTTTTTAAAGTGATTCGCCTATTCCATATGAATTAATAAAGTCTAATATTTCCTAAACCGTCCATCTATTGGTCATGTTACACTACTCTGTTGAAAAAAAAAAAAAAAAAAAATTCTCAACGTTTCGTAAGTAGAAAATAATGTACCTGTGGCCAATCCTTTTGATGATAAATCAAGTTCACCTGATTTACGTGCATCAATAATAATTCTCTCTGACAATTCATCATTGTCATCTTTTTTACTTCTCTGTTTGAATAATGCACGATGATTAACCTTCATTTTCCTCTCAACACTCATGCTAATGTATAAATTTTTTTTTTTCTCTTTTTTTTCTTTAATTTTATATTCTTTGTACTTTTTTTACCAACTTTTTCACTGTCAACTGTAATGTATTACAACTGTCACTGGTATTATTAGCTCTTCGATCAGCGTCAGTAACCAACGAACCATGCAAACTACTGTCCATGACAATTGTCGATACGATAAAGAACTTACACAGTCCATGAACTTGCACGGATGAATAAATAAAAAACATGCAGAGTATGTTTTGGGGGAAAGAAGGGAGGGAGGACGAAAAAACTGAGTGTTACGTGCTTATCGCTCGCGTTTTACTACGAATATTACTACGTAAAATACGAGAAAATGTCAATAAAAGACGTGAAAAGATGGCAAAGAAGAGTTCTCACTCTTTGAGTGTCGGTACTTTCCCGCCAATTGGTTACGCGCTTGTTAGTACACAAAATGGCCGCTAGGGAGCGTGAAATGACGGAAATCGAAGACTTATCCCTGATTCGGGAGGGACATGAAAATTATTTTGAAAGGGATCTCGAAAACTATTGGGTTTAGGGGAAAATGTGAAGAGACCTTTTTTGTGGAGAATTAAATTTTCTACAAGAAAGGTTTCTTGACATTTTTTCCTACCTCTTTTCATTTCGGAGATATTTGTAAATTAATCTATAGTTGACAGTGAAAAATTTCTGAAAAATGATAAAAAAACTCGAAATTTTTCTCTCTTCACTTTTGAAATACCGGAAAAAATGAAAATAACAGAAAATCAAATGTTTTTATCCAATTTCCAAAAGCATTGAACTAGATTTAATCCAATAAAGCCCATAAATTCCCTCAAAAACCCATTAATTCCACTCGGATTTCTCTTTTTTCGTTAATTCAAAAATAAAAACACATTTAACTGCAATTTGTTAATTCCTCTGTTATCCCCGAAAATTCTTTCCCCATTTACTTTCTCTACCCGTATTTTTATCCCCAAAAAATTGCATCGATTTACCCCTCTCTTTTTTTTATAACTCGCAATAAAAATAGAATTTATCCATCCGTAAAGTAATACGTGATAATTCACAACAGTTTTATTTCTTTTTCTCGTAAATGTACAAGAAATTTTCACGTCGACACATTGTCCACTCGAATTTCCTGACATGAATTCCCTTCAATCTCCGGCAGCATTCAGGCGTTCTTCATAGAGTTTTCTGAGATTTTTTTTTGCCAAAAAAAAGGAGATAAAGAGAAAGAGATGAAAAAAAAAAGAAGTAGACAAAGAGTTGAAACGATTTTTGTATCACCGAGAAATTCGCATTAGTGTTGAGCGTGACGCGAATATCATTCGTTTCTAGTCTAAAAAAAAGGGGGTGGAGGGGGAAAATGATATTTTCAGTCATATCGGCACAATTTTATGGAACACACGAGAGCCTTCAACGATAAATTGGTCTGTGTTAGGTAACTGCTTACAGAAGACCAGTAGAAAGGCTTCATTGTACCTGGACTGTGTCTGTGAGAGCTATTGAAGAGGAGAAAACGAGAGGCTTTACTTGGAAAATCGAACGTTAGAATTGGAAGATTAACCCAAACCTCTATCGATTATCCTTACTCTAACTCTGCAGTATCTTATGGGCTAATAAAGTCTCTTTATACTGCATGAAATGTAAATTTTCCAGACGAATCGTTGCACGAGTAAATCAAAAAGTTTTATCATAACTGGTGAGAAAGAGAATGGCGAGTCTCGAGTGTGCATTAAGATTCTCAAACGAGAGAGAGTCTCAATGACTTTGGAGGTAATTGTCATTTCTCGATTTCATTTATTTTTATGAGTAGGGAACTAGAGACTCAACGTACGTGGTTAAGCTAATTTTCTTGACATTCGGACCATATATTGAAGTAACCGAGCAGAGATGGGCAAAAAAAATTCGCATTTTTAATTTTTTAATTTTTTTTGTTTCTGTAATTTCCATCGAAAAAATTTTAATTCCTTTCTTAATGAAAAATTTGGATTTTTAAATTTTTCATTAGTTTGAAAATTAATTTTTTTTTTTAACAATTTTGAGAATAGGTTGAGCAGCGTTTGGTTCATCCCACAGCGCCAGTTCTGCTTACCAAAATTAGCCCACTTGGCACTCTGATCCGAAATCTCATGGCTTCATATATTCAAGTTTTTTTTTTTTTTTAATTTTGATTGCTACTGTAATTCAAAATTTTACTGATGAAATTTCATAATTATTTTCTTTATTAAACTCATTAACATTTTTATTAGTTAAATTGAATTATAAATGTCATATAAGCGTCATTTAGATTGGATTAAATTATAAGTTCTTATTTGTGTTACATTTAGTTAACACTCTCAACTCAATATTTTTGTCTGAAAGACGGTTATATTTGGGAAGATTGAACATAGTAGCGTTGATATCATTATAAAATTAATTATTCCAATCAATTAATAAGTAAGAGAGAATCAAAATTTCGAATAAGAAAAAGAATTATAAAATTTCATCAGTCAAATTTTTAATTACAATAGCAATCAAAATTGTGAAAAAAAAAAAAATTAATTTTCAAACTAATGAAAAATTGAAAAATCCAAATTTTTCATGAAGAAAGTAATTGAAATTTTTTCGATGCAAATTACAGAAATAAAAAAATTAAAAAATTAAAAATGCCGATTTTTTTTGCCCATCTCTGTAACCGAGCTATCTTATCTCACTATTTCTGATTTTTTGAAGAAAAAATTCATCATTTTATCTGCTTCAGTTTCTGGACGTGCTTGTTTCAAGTGGAATTATCATTCGTAATTATTGTCTGAGGAAAAACCCAACAGATAGGGCAGTCATTCTGGCTTTTACTTTCTTATTTTTTGCGATATTTCACCTCAAAGTTGAGATTTGATCTGTCATGACGTCTTCATCAATATTTTTTTCTTCCAGAAACAACTTCCGATCGATTAGTTCCAAATATCGATTAATTGATGCGATATCTCGCGTTAAATTCGAAATATCACATATCATACGAGAATTCCGTTTAGTTTAAGGGTTTACCCTCTCATTGATGCAATATTTCGCATTAAATTCGGTATTTTGCACCTGTTTTATTTTTAAAGAAAATTTAAAAGCTCAATAAGAGCAAATCAGAAGAAATCACGTGAGTAGAGAAACCAAACTTATAAATCGACTAGTAAAATGACGAAGTATTGAAGCAAAATGTCAGCTATGATCACAGCGCAAGAAGGCTTTTATCTTCCAGTTACTCCTTTTTTTTCTTTCTCTCTCTCTTGGCCATCTCGAAGCACTCAATACCCATATATATACGCATATATATACCACTGGAGTATACGCAGGACAGTGTCACACAACTGCCTCTGGCATATACCAGAAGCTTCACTCTATCTATTTCCCCTCTTTTTCCTCTCCTCTTCCTCCAGTAGTGGAGAGTGAGTGTGTCCGTATTTCATGTTACCTCGTCATCGGTGGTTTTCCTATCCCGTGAGCACCACTTCAATATTTTGCCATTTGTCGAAGTTTGACATTTTATCCACCTGGCCAAAACGCCCATTGCCATTCGATGCTAACACGTCTAGACATATTTCTCTTCCTCTTCTCTCTCTCTCTCTTTCTCTTTCTCTTTCAGTAACAAAAATAAATGGAAAAGAAGAGAGAGAGGGAGAGAAAAATGTGCTTCATGTGAAAATGAGAATACATAGAAAGTGGTTTTTATTTTTTTTAAATAAAAAATAAAACACTTTATTTGAATTTATTTTTACCTGTGTGTATGTTTTTTTTTTTTTTTCAAGTTTTTCTCATTTCTCGGTTTGCTTTTACCGGGCACTCGTTCATTTGTTTGGCTCTGTAATTACTGCTGAAAATAAAATTGAAAAACAAAAAATAAAAAAGGAAAACTCGACACTCGTCGTACACACTCAACTCAATGTCAGTTTAGAGGATTGCGTTACACTGGTAAAAGAGGGAATGAGCAAACTAGTGGCTGGCTTTTGTCACCACAATAAACAGACTCTTACTGAAAAAGTAATGTGTTTGACAAAAAAAAAATCATATTTTTGGGGAATTGAGAGGAGGGGTGTTGCTGTAGTATTTTTCGAGGATAATCAAGGGAAAACGAGAATTTTTACATTTTGTTAAGGACTGAAGTTCCATAAAAAATGGATTTTTCATAGTTTTTGGAGGAGAGGCCCTCTTATCATCATTTTTACGCAATTTTCAGAGATTTTTAGACGAAAGTTCTCACCGGTTGGTTACTCGGTCATGTTGGTACACAAAATGGCCGCTGGGGTGACACGAAATGGCGGAAATTCATAATTTTGGAGATATCTTAAAAACTAGTGGGTTTAGGAGAATTTATCAAGAGACCTTTTTTGTAGAGAATTCAATTTTCTACAAAAAAGGTTTTATTTTAGTTTTATTTTAGCGACCGCTACAATACACAACGCCGACGAGCAGCCGAATCATTATTTTCCTCTTTTTCCGATATATCTTTTCTCGCTGTTTGTGATTGTAACGCGTATTCTTTTCTATTTCCTTTTGTGCAGATATTCGGATTACCCGATATCCCTAAATTATGTATTCACAATTCAATATTGTGTCTCAACAGTTAAAGAGACAACATCAATTCTTCAGATATCATTGTTACTGTATATAGTTTTACTTTGATTACGTTACGTTTATAATAAATATAATTAAAACTCTAATTACGATTGTGAATGATTGATAAATATTTACCGGTCACCTCAATCACTACAGAGGCTAATTTCTCAATTTTTTTTTGTTTGGAAATTTGAATCGTCATTATTATCATCATAATTACTCATGAACAGCCGACAATTTATCAACAGAACATATCTCTACACTGAGAAAAAAAATTGTGGTAAAAACAATCAAATATCGAGGAAAATGGTCCTTAGCAAATATTTTTTTCACATAATTTAAGAAATTGTTGAATTTACAGAATTCAGATAATTCAAACAGATTAACTAATTGAATTTATTTAATTTAATTAATTCAAACAGATTAACTAGTTGACTTGACTAAATTCAGTAAATTCAACAACTGTTTTCAATTATTTCGAAAAAATATTTGCTAAGGAGCAATGGCATCAATATTTGATTGTTTTTACTATTATTTTTTTCTCAGTGTATCCATCATCGATATCAATGATATCCTCAATAAGAGCAAAAAATTCAAATAAATATGAGAAATGAAATCGATGAAATTGATCGAGATTAAAAGTCAAGATATGGATTTTTTCGAGATGAAAAGCTGAAGAGATGAAATATTTCGGGATGAATATTGGGGATGAAACGTCAAATGATGAATTGACGTGTCATCAATCACTACATCATCACATTTCTCTAAAATCCAATAATTTCAAAAATCCGTTCTATTTTCGATGATAATTGACATGAAACTCGAATTTTTCTGGATGAATAAATAATTATCAAAGAAGAAAAGCTAGCAATTTTTAAATTTTCATATTTTTTATAGTAACAATTCTCTATCACTGTAATGTAATTTTCGAAGGTAATCGCACTGAAAAAATTAATTTTCCAACTGAAAAAATTGATGCAATGTTTCATAGAACAAAACACTCAGTTATCCACGAAAATAATGTAGTGTTACAGTTTAAAACAAAGAACTGTACTCACTGCTAGAAGCTTATCCTTTCTCTTACCCTGAAAATACCCAATTTTTTAAGTCTATCTCTTTCAACGTTTCGTTTTTTTTTTCCTCGTTTAACGTGTAGAGAAACACTCAGAATGCATTTATTTTGAAGCACACAGAAAATGAACTCGATATCCTACGACAATGATGGTAATTTTTTTCATTCCCTTATTTCTACATTTTCACTCTTCATTCTCCACTTTTCACGGAAGAAGAATTTCTCTTTTTTCCCACCTTTTTTTTTTACAAGAAAAAAGAAAGAGATTTTACTTTTTAAAGGATTTGCACGAAGATTTCCGAGGCTCGGAGTTTCGCAAATCATTCGAACGATTCATCAAGATAAATGGCAACGTCCATGCGATATCGCCACGTCGATAAATAATCGAGTGAGAGAGAATAGATGTGTGTATGTATATATGTGTATGTGTGTGTGTGTGTGTAGTTTTTGGTATACAGCTGTCGCGTTTCTGCTCCAACCGCATCGATCTTTGTGCTCGAATTGCTGGGGCCAGTTTTGCTCGGGCAAGATCGATGTTTACGTTACTGGAGAGTCATTTTCATGGACACTCAGATGCGTGAGAAAAGAGACACATTGGGGAGGGATGGGGGATGTGGGGCAAAATGGATACTATTCGATTTTATGGCAAATTTGATGTTCTGGCGGATAAAGATTGGGGGGATTAGTGGAAGTACTCGAAATAGGATATTTTTTATAATTTTGCAGTAAAATATGGACCAGAATTTGTTTTTTTTGGATTTTCGATGGATTTGAGTAAAGTTTGAAGGAATGATCCTTTTTATTTTTTTTATACAGAATTTCTCGTGTTTTGGGGATTCTTCTGGTTTTAGTGGCTTTAGTGGAGAATTCATTGAATTCTTGTGACTTTCAATTAATTAGTTCAATTTTTTTTTCTTGGAGTGGAAGACTTTATGGAAAAATCAGAAAAATTCGAAAAAATGCTCCAATATGCCAATATTGTTGTGTAATTTTTTTCACATTTTTTTAGAAAGCCTCTCACCCTCGAAAAATTGTTAGACTTCAAATTTTATCAAAGATTTTCCAGCTGATTTTCACATTTTTTCCGGAAGTAAAGGACTTTGTCGAAAAATCTGGAAAAAATTTGAGAAGATGTTTATATTATTGTTGAATTTTTTCATAATTTTTTTGTAAAGGCCTTCATCTCCAAAAAAAAATCACTACAATCCAAATTTTATCGGAAATTTTCCAGCTGATTTCCTTATTTTCTTTTTTTTATGAGTGGAAGATTGAAAAAAAAATCGGAAAAAATTTACAAAATTCTCCAATATATTTACATTATTGTTGAATTTTTTTCAAATTTTTTTGTGAAAGTCTTCACCCTCAAAAAAAATGGCAAAAAGTCCATTTTTATCAGAAATTTTCCAGCTGATTTTCTCATTCCCCTAATTTTATTTTCTGAAATCATTAATTCAAGGATAAAAAAAAATGCTTAAGCATTTCAACGGCAATCCATCTTTCTCCACCTCTCGCAATGGGTTTCATGAATTTTTTATTAAGAAATTATACATTCAACTAACTTTAAATTCCCACACTTTATGAAAACGCAAACTCAGTAAGGCGGACATCGTACTCCGAGACTTTTTTGTCTAATCGATTGACTATTCCGCGGTAGTCACGAGTTTTCTCTCTGAATGCGTACACCCAAGAGTACTTTCGGGAATTGAATGTGGATTTGTTGATCTCTTTTCGTAGAATTATTGTTATTCGCATTGAGTAAAATTTCGTAATTTCCATTGAATAATTTTTCAGCCATTTAAATTTTTTACTTTGAACTCCTAAATAATTCGAGAATTTGGACGATTGCGCGTGACTATGGTCCGGTAATGAGGGAAGATACTGAATAATTAATTAGCGGTGAAAAAATCGTTAATTTTTAACGTTTAAACCTATCAATTACGAACAGAGTAAAAAAAAATCCAGAAATTTATCCCAATTATTAAAAGTATCTCCGAAACCACTGGACTTAGAGAAAAAAGTCAAGAAACCTTTTTTGTAGAAAATTGTATTCTCTACAAAAAAGGTTTCATGACATTTCCCAAAAAATCCAATAGTTTTCGAGATACTCTTAAAATAATGAAGCTATTCTCAAAATTTGTTCGGAAATCTCATCGATTAACCTTTAACTGGCACAACTCCTCCATATGAAATTACTGGCACAAGGGGTATTTCCAACCCCACATATTCAAGTGTGGTTTTGTAGTGATTTGTTTAATTTAAGTTAGTTAAAAAAAGCTTCGAAAAGAAAAAAACCTAAAAAATGAGTTTTTTCACTTAAGGATGTTCTACAGGTATTGTAAGCGGGGGCTGTGCGGCATAAGTGGGGCAGTGATTTCGTCAGTGTTCCAATCCCGGAACATGAAAAAATGAAATTTTAAATTCCTCATTAAAATTATTTTTAGGTAATTATGGAACGCTGCGGGTGTTCAAATATTATATTATTATCATTACATTTCACAGATACTTTTTTTATTCTTTATTTAATTAGTTTGAGAATTATTTGGAAAAAAGCGTTGCATTCTAGGAGATTCTGGCAACACAAGTTGGCAGCACTTACGCGCCAGTGACAATTTTTCAATCATTTTTATTAATTTTAATGCCAATTATTGACCCAGTCGTCGTATAAAAATGTAACGTTTGTGCATGGGGTAATTTCTCACCTATATCCGAAATTTCATCCAGTTTGAAGCATTTTTCGAAAAGTTTCCTAAGCTTTTATGAATTTCCCATAAGAACACATGTTAAACGATGGTTTATAAAAAGTTTATAACTTTTAAACCAGGTATGAAAAAAATTCAAAATTTTGCATACGGTTTCTCTATGAATTGGAGAACCTTGAAAAAAAATTTCATGGAATTCTTACATTTTTTAATTTTGATAAAATACCGGTAGAACATCCTTCGAAATTCATAACTTTCTTCATTTTCAATATTTTGAGTTAAAAATTTACAGTTATAGTCTCAAAATAGTACACTTCGAGAGAAAAATTAGTCAAATATTGATGCCTTTTCAAAAAAGGTATTTATTTTGTAAAATGAAGAGTTTTCGACCAATGAATTGGACGAATAAATCGTCAGTAACAAATTCATTCAATCACTATTCATCTACATAAAGAAAATAGAATTACTCAAGAAAATTTACCTCATTTCGTTTGCCCTACGTTTATTGTACATTGAAAGATAAATTGAATGACGAGATCGGTCACACTGACGACAGTAGCATCCCTCTCATTCTGTTCAACTAACGACATTGAATCAGGCATACTGTTCGACAAGACGAGAGACGGGTTTGCGTATCGAAGCGGACCGTATTCCCTTTCTCATCTGAGACGGTTGAACGGCGCGCTAGTCCATGTTGAGATTTCCGGATGGTACGTGATCGGCTTGCTGAGGCTTTACTACTCTTGGAAAAGGCGGACAGGAGGGAATTGAGAAGGGAGGAAAGGGAGGGGGAGGGGGGGGGATGCTGAGAAGAGGTTGAGATTCTGGTGCTCCTAACCGGGACGAAACTGCTCGTAGTTGCTCTTCAGGGTGTTGTGTGCCGCACGGACGCACGTATATGCCTTCAAATGGTATAAGATACGGTACGTTGCTCTTGTCAATAGTGCCCTACGATATGTCAGAAATAATTCAACACAGTGCAATTGTAAGATAACTAGAATTTCCAATTTTCATTTACCTACACAGAGAAAAATGTTTTCTCAATTTAAGAATGTGCAGTCACTTAATTTAAGAATGTGCAGGTCACTTAAATTAAGAAAGAAAAAGTTACTTGATTTAAGTGAGAAAAGTCACTTGATTCAAGTGAAGAAACGCACTTGATTTAAGTGAGTTTACTTTCTTAAATTAAGAAAGAAAAAGTCACTTGATGTGAGTGAGAACAGTCACTTAATTTAAGTGACCTGCACATTCTCAAATTAAGTGACTGCACATTCTTAAATTGAGAAAACATTTTTCTCTGTGCAATTAGCAATTAAAAGCGTTTGCGCAAATACCGCAATTTCTTCAAAGAAATATTAACATTTTGAGATAATTTGATCAAATAAAAAAATAATATTATACAAACTTTTGATCGATCATTCTCAAATATCGATTACGTAAGCGATACGATATTGAGTATTGATTAATCAATTAATCGATGCGCTATCTATTATAAGTACATTAAAAAATTGATATTTTCCTTTTGAAACCCCATAAATCGATGGTAATTGAGCTCACCTTTCATTTGAGATCAACCCCAGGTCGCTACGATCAATATAACCAAAGATATTCTGGAAAACCTGAAATTTTTCGAAAAACAGAAGAGTTTCACCTTCAAATCTTGCGCAAAAAATGAAATTTTTGAAAAATTCCAAAAAATAACTGCTGACATATGATTTTCATGGGAAATTTCCTCATCTTTCCAATGGAATCATCAGAAAAAACCTATCTCCAATATTTCCATTCATTTCGAGTCATTTTCATAGCATGAAATATAGAAATCAACCTGTGTCCATTTTATCCCACCTTCCCCATTTGAAAATAACTCGAAAGAAGTGGATTTATCAAAAAATGTCGGCAAAACTTTCTCGTAAAGAATTAAATTCTCTCTGAAAAAAAATCTCCTGAAATTTTCCCTCTCAATTCATCTATCTCCTCTCGGAGATATCTTAAAAATAATTTCAGGAGCCGCCAGAGCGAAAATCCCGCAGGAAAATTTACGTAATAAAACCATAATTTCCATTAAATCAGTAATCCATAACATTTTTCGCAGCCCGAATAAAAATCAACCAATAAAAATTGGCACAATTAACACCATAATTATGCTTTCAACGGTGAAATAAAAAAAAATCCTTCATATCCCTCGATAATTTCGAAATTCCCTCAAATATTTAATTAACTCGTTTGTTAACCTAATTTGATCGCGTAAACGTATTCCCTCGAAAAAACCCGTTTTTCCTCTCGCAAATATACGTCATATTTATTATCGTCAATTTTTTTTTATCCTCTGTAAACTTGAGTATTTCGTTGACTAAAAGCGTAAATGGTAATGAAAAATATTCATATATCCGTACATCAATGCGGATATATATTGAAACGAGGCTTGTTTACACTATCTGGAAAAGCTGAAACGTATGTAGTACAACAAAAATGTCAAATCCTTTATATATATACATATATATATATATATCCATACACATATATTGGTTTATACACGCAAATCAATTGTGCACTCTACTCGATGAATTTGTCATCGTTCGAATCACGCGCTTTCGCGTATATACTATCCACCGAGTAACCAACGAAACTGTATCCAATAAATATTTAGTTTTACCATTACAACAGAACTGTACTGTCAACAATTCGTTATGTATAAATATTTCTAACAAACTGATAAATTAAAGCATTCGATGCACAAGTAACAGGAATAAAAAACTAACAAAATAAAATTCTTGTTTTTTTCTTGGTTTTTATAATTCTCTGTACCTTTGAAATTCATCCCGAGGGAGTCTTATATGCTTTCCGAAAGTTTGCAGGCATTGTGGCTCAATAAATTCGCATTTCTTGCGTCTTATTCTTGCTTTGCACTCTATTATACTCCTTACACTGAAACAATAACGTGCCTGTAAATTTTAACTGCTAAAGTTTTTTTTTTGCTCATGTATATTTTTATGTGAACTATTAAAATGGATTTAACTATGGATCATTATTTTGCTAATACCTCAGAGAGTACTGGGCTTAGAAGGATTTATGGAGAAACCATTTTTGGAGAGAATTTCATGAGTTTTAGAAAAAGGCCTTCTGAAATTTTTCTCTAAATTCACTCGTTTCAAAGATATTCGCAAGTTTAATCTCTGCATGATTTTTATGATCATTACAGTATTAATTTGAATCGTTGATGATCCGAAATGCAGCCAATCACATTCTATGGCAATGTCCTCTGCTGGAGAGAACAGATAGTTAATTGATCAGGGAATTAAGAAAATTAAGATATCAAGTGCCGTACTGTGCGGAAGTATTTCTGGCATCAGGAAATCCCAACATACTTGGAATAATCCATCAATTCATCACAGGGAGCAATATCAAGAGCTAAGAAGTCTCTAGTTCATCTGTTAGTATTATACTAATATAAATACTATCAGGGGATAAGAGAAGTTAATTGATGAATGACCATTTTTTTTATTGCTTTTGTATCCTGACTCTATTTTCAGATAGAAATTTGAAACCCAGCTACCTACGCAGTTATCGAATTTCACAATCATTTGTTACTGACTGGTTGGCATTTCACATGGAGAGAGGAAACGATCATCATTGCTTGTTACAGTAACGGTTATCATGTTACATAGTACTGAGTGCTGTGTCATCATAGTACGCACTACATAGCAATGAATCGTCTGGACATTGTAATGATTGCTATGTTGGATATAGTAATGTTTGCTATGTTAAACATAGTAATGATTGCTATGTCGGACATAGTAATGATTCCTATGTTAAACACAGTCATGATTGCTATGTTGAACTTAGTAATGATTGCTATGTTGAACATAGTGATGATTGCTATGCTGAACATAGTAATGATTACAATGTTCAGCATAGCAATGATTGCTATGCTGAACATTGTAATCATTGCTATGTTGAACATAGTTCTGATTGCTATGTTTGACATAGTATGAATGCTATGTCGAACATAATAATGATTGCTATGTTTAAAATAGTATTGAATTCTGTGTCGGACATAGTAATGATTGCTATGTTGAACATAGTGACGATTGCTATGTCGAACATAATAATGATTGTTATTTTGAACATAGTAATCATGACTATGTTGGACATAGTAATCATTGCCATGTTGGACATAGCAATGATAGCCATGTTAACATAGTAGTTACCGCTACGTCGTTCGACCCGACAAAACCATTACTATATTAAACACAGTAATAGTTACTGTTTTTTCGCTCTTCGTGTACCTGCTGATTTAATTCTGATTCGTAATTAGCTATCGTCCTGGCATCCAACAATTTGATTGCTTTAAATTTTGATTCTCATTTATTCCTAAATTGCACAGAACTTCTAATTCCATATTTAGAAATACATAAAAAATTTTAGACAAAGATATTTGTGATGTTTCCATAATTCCCCTGATCGCTGCCGCTCGAATCATGCAAAAAAAATCAATTTCCCTCAAAAATTGACGCTCCACCTTCTTCCTAAATTCAATCAGCCCCAGAATATCTACCATCGTATTAACCTCAAAAAAACCATGAGACTCTTGCGAGAGAAAGAAATTGTTCTGGCAAATATTATTAAGCATTAAAACAGGTAAAACAGTAGGTGCCTAATTAAATTGCTTGGGGCGTGAAGCCGCGTAGTCGCTCTACCGGCGTATAATCCAGTAATTAATTCAAGGATACATATATACAGAAATGTGAAATGAGCAAGGTGCATAGGGCTACCCTTTCCCCTCTCATTCTGTGGCGCTCTCTGTGAATCAGCAAAGGTAGCGCAACCGGTGAACGACACTGGAGTTCCCCCGTAACACATGAAATCACTTGAGGCGAAAAAAAGCGGATAAAAGAGAAAAATGCACAAGAGAGAGGTGAATAAATCAAGGGAAAGATGAAAATAGGTATAAAAAAAAATATTAAACACTCTCGTAACGCACATTACTCTCTTTCAGTATACCTTTGTCTTCTCCTTTGATGTCTCTTTCAAGTTTCTAACCTCATTCTACCCCTCTCTCGTCCTTTTTTTAACGTTGAGATAACGAAACAAGCTATCTGGCTACCCGTGAAACTATTTAGCACGTTGAAATCTGTAAAGCCGGTACTCGACACTCTCTTCTTCAAAGCAATGTAGATTTCTGCATTTTTATATTTTTTCATTTTTTTTTTCGGTTCGAGGCTAATTTTTTTCCTCTCTCCCTCTCTTGCTGTGTCGAGCTCACGGTTAATGCGGATAAAAGAAGAGATTGATGATGATATTTAGTGGTGAGAGCTTTTTTTTTATCATATCTTTGGTCATTTGTGAATGAGGATGATTGGTCCTTTGAGTTGAATATCTATTTAGCAGATGAAGAGGAGCTTTACGGATGAAAATGCGTGGACAATACGCGTGTGAGAGTATTCGAGGGGGAATCTAGGAGGACATTTTATCGGACATTCTATTCGCTTTTTTGTTGCAGATACTGTTGAGATTTTTCATGTGAAAATCCTTCAGAATAATTTTTTCAAGCTTTTTCATATCAAATTCCGCTTTTTTTTATTGAATATTTTTTAGTGAATACTTTTATTCTTCAGAATTTCAACAGAATTCTTTTCACGCGTTTATGAATTAGTAGAAAAACCACTGATTGGTCAGACGCCTCTTTATTTTCTAAAAATTCTTTTCAACGAAAATAAAAATTATTTCAAATTTTTTATTAATAATTCTAAAGAAAAACATTTTCCCTGCAGTTTTTGCGGTTTTTTTTCGTGAATACCTTCAAAACGAATGAATTTAGAGAAAATCATCAAGAGAATTCTTGAAGAGTTTTTGAAGAGAATTCAATTCTGTACAAAAAAGTTCTTCTGCCAAATTTTTCCTAAATTCTGTAATTATCGAGATATTTTAAAAAAATAATCTAGAATTCATGAAAAACCTCGAAAATTCGACTTTTCCTCAATAATTGCTGCAGCACGTTTTCCCACCATCCATCACGCTTTCATCCCAAAATATTGACTGATACGAGCGAGCGTATACCCTTCAAGTATCGATATCTGAAACGGAAGTAATGCTTTCAGTGAGGAAACGAGCAGCCAATAAATTCACGTCAGTATATTTCCTCGTCGCGTTTCATCGGTGTCAGTTGGACCTCCTCCCCCCTCCTCTATATCATTTATCGTGTTAAATCATTTTCGAAACCGCATGAATTCACTATCACCTGATTTCCATGGTAGCCCCGATTCCACGAGTACCATCAGTTGAAATCAATTTAATGACAAAATTACAATTCCTTTGATGTATTATTTGCCAATAAAAGGGCATTAGCAATATTTAACAGACAATTAATTGATTTCAAATGCCTCAATGATTGGGAGACAAAGGAGAGAGGCGAAAATGATGGATACATGTATTTATAGTGAAATTTTTGGGTTCAAGTAGTGAATTAATTGAAAATTGCATTTTTTTTACTATTCTCTACATTTTGTCAAATTTTTCAAGATTTGAGGAAATGTAAAAAACAGTGAAAATTTTTCAATTTTCAATTAGTTTTTTGTTCCTAGGGCTTCTTCTATTCATCATTACATTATTTACAGAGATTCACTGAATCAGTTTTCAGAATTTCATCATGTATAAATTTTTATTAAAGATTTTATACAAAAATTTAACTCCTTTTTCGATTGTACCTTCCAATCATCCTTAAGGGGTTATGCGCAGTCAGAAGGCCAAAAAAGTGCGGTTTTTCAACAATTTTTCCTGAAAAGGCATATTAATTTATCAACATAAGCAATTTATTTATCAATATTGTTGGAACTTTTGACTTTATTATTATATGTTTCTTATGTCGGAAATAATAATTCTTAAAGCTGCTGTATCCGATTTCCGGGAGGTCCTCTAAAAAAAGGCGATTTGCGGTGACCACGATATCTCTGAATTGGATCATCGAGAATTGAAAAAAAAAATATTTCATTGATATAGGTTATATCTAGTATCTAATCGAAGGGATGAATGAAATATGAATTTTTGACGACGTGGTGACCTTCATAAGAAAAAAATCAATTTCTGATGAAAATTTTGGTCTTAAGTTCTTCATAAAATGGAAGATATTTATCGATAAAAAAAAACTTCGATTAAATACTAGATTAAAATCTATATCAACGAATAGTTTTTTTTCTTCAATTTTTGATGGTCCAATTCAGAGCTATCGTGATCACCGCAAATCGTCTTTTCTTTAGAAGACCTCCCGCGAATCATCTACAGCAGCTTTGATAATTATTATTTCTGAAATTAAAAAAATGTTTTTTTCGAAAACATGTAAAATTAAAATTTAGCTATAAATTACCAAGAAATGTTAAAAATAGATATTACGACAGCTTCTATTTTTTTATTAAATAATTGACAAAATTTATCATTTTAATTTGAATGAACGAGATAAAGAAGCTACACCTGGCGCAGCCTGGGTCAGAGGCTGCCGGGGCTCGAAATTTGACAATAGAACTTTGTTGAGCGCCAGTTGATTTTCCAAAAATCAACAAAATACTAATTGATAATTTGACTGATTAATTTTTACTAAACGAAGGGTTCGATTGGGTGACCGAAACGGAAAACAGACTGAGTAAGCAGATAAGTCGAATAGAGTGAAATCTTCAGACTACTTACCAGTCAAATCCCCATTAATTATATTTCAGCTATTCTTATTTGATAATGAAATTAATTGAAAATTACACCACATTCAATTTGAATGGTATTTTTATTCATAATTCTAATAATCTTTGGGGCGTCTCTTTCTGTCGACAAAATACACAAGAAATTTTACAATAATTGGATACGCTGTTAATTCGACTACATTTTTAAAGCGAAGTGCGTAACGTACGCTCGTTGCTCGTCTCCCCCTTTTTTATCCCTCTTTCGATACGCGATGTCCTTCTTTCTATGGGTCGAAATGGGTCAGTCGTTAGTCGTCAGGATTCAGTTCCCCATTCCATAACTAGGAGTTACTATTTTGGCGCAATATTTTAAAATCGACTGAATAATTATTCGTGTGACGTTAGGCAAATTCTCATCCTGTTACAATATTGTATTAATTCATTGTATGTAAAGGACCCAATAGGGCCAATACTTTTCAATAATTAAAAAGAAAAAACCAAAAAAAAATATAAAATTAAAGTCAAAAGTTCTAACAATATGCATATAAATTTTTATGTTGATTGATTAATATGTTTTTGTAGGAAAAATTGTTGGAAAACTGCGCTTTTCCCGGTCTCCTAACTGCGCAAAACCCCTCAAAAAAGCCAGAAGTGAAAATTTTTTCGTTTCCGCCAGTTTCCAAGATGGCGCCATGTGTTCATACGAAACTGACATGTACCTGGTAGCGTAATCCAATCGCTCATACCATCAGGCACTTCTCCACTGACCCACTATCACTACTCCTCTATTCCCCATCACTCTACTCTCTGGTTTTTTTTTTTCAAATAAAAACGCTTCTGTTAGAACGTTTAACAATACCTGTTAACTGTTACGACGATTCAGCGAGTAGAAAACAATTGTGACGAAAAAAAAAAATTGAAAATAAAGTTTCCATGGATTTTTCCAATATCAGTGGTGTTGACGAGCTTTTTTTTTCGTCACTAAATGAAAATAAATTTTTAATCAATTTCCGAGTAAAAGGGAATATTTCCGATTTTTTGAAAAATAGTGAGTTTAAACGAATTTGCTGGGATTTTAAAGGGTCAAAATATTGTTTACTGAGTATTAATCACTGAAGCGAGTAATTTTCTTCATTCGTTAAAAGGATTAATGTTAGTTACAAATATAGTAAAATCCCTTTTTTGGGGGGAAAGGGGGGGGGGGGGGGTAGTGTGATGAAGAGATTTGAATGAATGAAACATGAGTTTTTTTCCCCGAAATTTTCGATTTTTTTTATCGTGAATATTTTATTGACAATTTACGGGGATAAAAATCTAGGGATATTAGTGAGGCTTCTAGATAACAGCGATTACACGAGAATATTGGGAATATCCATTCAACGCAGGATAATAAAGATTTATATTGCTAAAGATTTTTAAAAACTTTTTATTCTTCACATATTCTGGAATTCTGTTATTTTATTTTTTTTTCACAACAATTTTATGCATCGATACGTGACTCTGTAAATACGTGAATACATTGGTAAATTCTCTTGTTTTTCCACCACTGACAGATGAAATGTGTGCATGTGCGTGTTGAACTGAAGTGATATTCCTTTAAACAGAAAAGAGCAAACGCGTCACGCTTCTTCCGCTCATACTTACGTGCACGTTGAATAAAAATAATAGAAATAAATGAAAACTAAAAAAAAAATAAAGTAACAGAAGCCATAAACTTTATCTCAGTCTTTTCCGACAGGTCTTCTCTATCCTTTGTGATTTGTTATCTCAGTACTTTTGCTGTAAAATACTATCCAAAGCTACTTTACGAATGAAATTTCCTACATTATAAATTATCTAAAAAGAACTGATGAGGTCAATGAATGAATTTTTCAAAATTGCATCAGTTTCTGCTTTTATGACGAATTCAAATGTTTCCAGGAATGAAGAATTATTCCAAAATCGTACCTATAATTCATCATTCCAGAGGCATTCACTCGTGGACCAGCAGCACCTGACTACCCACGAATTTTTAAAAATTACTCATAAGTAACGAGGCTAATGACTTACCAATAAAACACAGCGGTTGACGCTACCAGTCTCGCTCCGAAAACAGCCGTAGCCCCCAAAAAAAGAAGCAAAACGCCAGTTCCCCCCTGAAAAAAAGAAAGAAGTCCATTCACACAAATCGCCAGAGCGAGAGAGAGAGAAAGGAAAAAAAGAAGCAAGAGCCATATCAATTCAGAGGAAAAAATTCCACTTCGATAAATCGATTACCAATCTTCCCGTATACTTCAGTACTGTAACTACCATTATATACGGCCCTTGGAAAATCCAAAACCCCACTCCGTCCTCCAAATTCAACACGATAGAGATAGATAAAAGAGGAGGGAGAAGGAGATGTGGAATGAACGAAAGTTCCTTTGTGAAGTAACGTTGGACATTTCTCTCTCACTCACGTTATCTGCAAAGGAACACTTGCGGATCAGAAACAGGAGCTCACTTCTGTAGTTCCTCTTTCGGTTACGATACCACAAGCCTTCCAATCTTTCCTAAAACTCTATAGAGCGTCCGTACGTCTCTCTTTCTCTCTCTCTCTCTCTCTTTCTCTTCATCACCCCAGGGCTCTACGATAAACCAACAAAAGAGCGTACCGGGTCTGCTCAAAAGGTACGAACGTTTTCGAACAGAGAAAATGGGTTTGGTTAGAGAAATTTTAGTCTCTCTCTCTCTTTCTCTCTTAGATACTGTGTGACAAACTATCCTGATAATGGATAGGTGGTCAATGGTACGCTGCACAGAACAGTGGATTCGTGTCAAAGGAGCGTGTGGCAGTGGTTGGGCGTTCGGTGGTGGGGGGACAAGAGCGCTGCAAGTGAGGGAAGTGGGAGCGGAGTGGGGGAGGACTGTGCGGTAGTATGACGCACGTCACCTTACGGTCAGGTTCTCTCTTGGGAACGATGCAGAGTAGATGTAGGGATATGCCACAGAGATTTTGGGGTTATCGTTGATGTCTCGATAGTGTCAGTTTGATGAGGCGTTTCCAAACACTGGGGCACTTGGGTTCACGTAATGTACGTGATATTACCTTGGGTTTAATCATGGTAATTACATTGGTAATGATTATTTGATGATATGAGAAATGATCTGGGGACGAAGGATTTTTATTAAATGGCTTTTTTTGAAATCGTTAGAATGAATTTTTTTTTGCAATTATTCTTTATATATCTACGTGTTTTACTTTCAACTTATTTTACTTTCTGTCTCTTAACATGAAGGGATTGGAGTTCAAAAGACAGTCCATCCACCAGGGGTTTAACTTTGCACGAAAGGATCTTCAGAGGTGAAGTAATGGCTTGGTACTGGGGGTATGGTTTGGTGAAGAGAGGAGAGAAGAAGGGTAGTAGTATATACTCCCTTAGTCGGCGCCGTGATCGAACGTGAATCCAACGTCAGAACTAAAGTACCCGGGGGTATCAACCTGCCACAGTAGATAATGTCTCTCCTCCATCTTCCTGACCCTGCTGCAACCGGTATTTATTTCAAGCGTGACCAAAACGTGGATAACCTGGCTGTTAGTTACAGGTGAATTGGATGATTTTTAAGGATTTTTAGATAGTAATTAAAATCATTGAAGCTTGATGTTTTTATTCAATTTCTTTAAAAGAGATAATTTTGAGAATATCTCGGAAACCGTTTGGTTTAGAGAAAAATGATGAAAAGTTTTTTTTTAGCTTATAAAATTCTCCACAAAAAAACATCTCTTGACATTTTCCTCTAAGTCTCTTCATTACGGAGATATTTTCGGTTAACTTAGGATGTCGCCTATTTATTTCTCTTCTGTCATCATTTATCTCTTAAATGACTGATGAAAATGTGAAAAAATTGGAATTTCATTGTCAGAAATTCACGTTTCGTTGCATCATACTTTAGAGACTGTCGCATTCTCTTTTCCCGATTGAATTGGCGAAATTAAGGAAATTGAATGAGCTTCTTTTCAGTAGGACACTCTGATATTCGAATTCACGTTTCCAATTTTATTTCAAAAGCTTCTTTTCATCCCATTCTATTGCCTTTGCTCTATTGATTTATCTACCTTTTTCGCTGGTTCTTTGACCGAGACCCAGTTTTATTCTTGAAATTGTGGAAACTCTTGGAGACCGATTCTCGTTTGTTTACAGCCCTACTAATCCCTGCATTGTGGCTCGCCGTTGGTTAGCTAAGTTCCTGGGATATTCTCCAGTGGAGGGAAATCGATAAGCTTCTGTTATTTATCCGCACTTCAAGCTTCTTTCTGACTGAAAATTGAGGGAAAAATGATTGTGAGTGAATTGAAATGTGGGGACAATAGATTCGTTGAGGGATGAAAAATTCTGTTTTGGGGGATGATGAAGTCAATTCTTGGAATTTTGATAATTTCTTTGGTGGGAAGGTAAGAAAGTTTCCTATGGAAAGCATTTGTATAAATTAATATCTGTAAATTTTTCAAAAATTCGATTTTAATATTTTTTTTAGTTTTTTGAGAATATTTCCGGGTCTAATGGTCGTAGAGCAAAAATTCGATTGCCAATGGAAAATTGAGCTCATTTCCCATCGATTCATGTAGTTTAAAAATGATTTTTTGTCGATTTCTGAAGGTTTTATATGTACTTTTTTGAAAATTGTGTTTTTCAGTAATTAAAAAAAAAATGGATAAAAATCGATGCAAATAAACTCATTTTTTCACAGGTCATCGAGTTTTTTGTTGAGATTCCTTAGAAGCAGAGCCATCTTTAAAAAAATGAAAATTTTCAAAAACTAAAATTTTTGACAAAAAAAATTGAAATTGCCAAAAAAATCGTAAAAATCGACTGACATATCATTTTCATGGTAAATTTTCTCAGCTTTTCAATGGAATCATCAGAAACATTCTAGCTCGAGTATTTTTCTATTTTTTTCGCTTAAGTCAATAAAATTTTCAAAAATTTCTGAATTTCCGAATAGATTTTTTCAGTAATTCCGATGAAATTGAACTTTCAAATGATTTTCAAAAGCTCATCAAAGACTTTAATTCCCTTACCGTTAATATTACAAAGTTTACTCAATCCTTGTTTACTCACCAAGCAAAATCGATTCATTTGACACTGAAATGTTCTAGTGGTATACGCTCAACCGGCTTACGATTCATTATTGACCCTTTAACCGTCGAAGCGTGGTAGCGTTCAATGGCAGAGTGAGGTTGGACTTGGCCGTCTGCTTGATGTAAGTTATTTCCCAATTATCAGGTAAACCGTACCGCTTTACCTACAAATTTTCATGCACTTCGCTTTTGCACAAGGAGGCAAAAAAAATGGAAATAATTAAAATGAAAACTTTTGACTCAAGGTCTTCAGACTTTTTTGATGAAAAATTATTTTCTGAAAAAATTTTTTTTCAATTTTTACAGCGTTCGAGAAACAAATTGAATACGAAGAAAAGTGGATTTTAAGGATTCTTCGGGGAGGGAAATTGGGAGAAGTCACGGAACAAAAGTTTTGCGAGAAAAAGGGAAAATTAAAAAATTGGCCAATTCTCTCGGAATTTTCATCCACTTCTGTGTTTTTTTTTTTTAATAAATTTTATTTCAGTTCTTTTATATTCAACTCTGGGTAATGGCTTAACGGAACGGTAATTTCGCTGCAGAATCGACGTATCCGAGAAGAGGTATGATTTTAACGAGCTCTTCACGCTCGTTATATATATCAAGAAAAAAAAAAATCCTCTCGTTTTCCAAAAAAATTCGCATTTTTATTCGGAATTAAATTGGAAACTCTCAAAAAATGAAATTTCCATCATTTGCACTATTCTATAGATATCTTAGAGGCCATTAGGTTTAGGGGAAAATGTCAAGAGACCTTTTTTGTAGAGAATTTAATTTTCCACAAAAAAGGTTTCCTGACCTTTTTCCCTAAGTCCTATAGTTTCTGAGATATTCAAAAAAATAGTATTCCTCTGATTTTTTACATTCTCAACGAAAAATATCGATAATCCCCAAATGAACTTCATATGGAGACGAAAAAAATCCAGTAAAAATTTTAACGAGCACATATCACAAGTTTTCTTCCAGTTCCAAAAGTATCTTGGCTCTATCGCCAGATACTATCCAGCTTTTCCGTATCAACGGATAAACGAGCACGAATCGTCGAGGCAATATTTCACCCTACGAATAAGAATTTCCAGCCGTTTCCATTTTCATCTACTATCACAAGTGTATTCCTCATACAATTTATACACTACTACAATCTTAAAAATCTACGGGATACTCTACCACTCCTTTTTCCAGGCTCTCACTCCTACCTCTTTTCATTCTTTTTTTTGTTTTTTTTTTCTTTGCTTCTCCTCTCTTTTTCCTTTGTGAACATACTGAGATACGCATCAGTATGAAGTCCACCTTTTGAAGGACCCCAGTTTAAATTGATAATTCCTCTTTTTTTTTCTTGTTATCCTGTATGATAAGAGTCTCGGATAAATGAAAGACAAATGGAGTTGGTCTATTCTTTTGTAGCCTAAAAATGAGAAAATTCATCTCTTTTATATTTTCTCAGAATCATATTTGCATAATAGTATTTTTTCCCCCACTTCTTCTATACTTCTCATTCGCATTTTCTCGCTGAAAAAATACTAAAGGATAATGCAACATGTTGGGACTTTGTATTTTTGAAATTCAATATATTCACATGATTCTTATAAGGAGTGGAGAATGCTGCGAAAAATTCCTTGAAAAATTGAGAAGGTGCTCTAACATGTCTACATCTATTGTTGGACTTTTTTGTTGAAATTTTTCTGAAAAGCCTTGGAACAAATTGGCCACTAAACAAATAAATTTATTAATAAATTAATTTTTATTAATACATTTTTTAAGAGAATCAAATTTCGGAAAAAATATGTAATGCGCAAGCAGGATTTGAACCCACGACCCTCTGATTATATGTCAGGTGCTTGACTCTCAAAAAAAAAATACGAAATCATTTTTGCCTATAGGTCCATTTCGCATGTTCAAAAGATGGAACGATCCTTTAATTTTTTTTTCTTTAAATGGAGCACTTTTTGTTAAGATTTGAAAAAAAAATTGAGAAGATGCTTCAACATGTCTACATTGCTGTTGGATTTTTTGAAATTTCTCTAAGAAGCCTTGAATCTCAAGAAAAATCCAGGCTGCAAGTTGATTTTGCTTGCAACCCCATTTTGCATGTTTGAAGAATAAAAAACTCCTTTAATTTCTTATTTGAGTGACGGACTTTTAGAAAAAGTTTGAAAAAAATTGAGAAGATGCTTTAACATGTCTATATTTTTGTTGAATTTTTCCAGAAATTTACGAATAGGCCTCCACTCCCAAAAAAATCACGAAGCATTTTGCCCTGGAGGTCTATTTTATATGTTCAAAGAATGAACAATTTTTTTAATTCACATTTTTTTTTATTCTGTTTCTATTTCTCTCGGCTGTTTGTTTTCATGCAAAGTAGGAAATTTGGGGAATGCACATGATTTTTCCTTTTTTTTTCACTGGCTTTTGTTTCGACGTGGAGATTGTTGACACTCGAGTTTATTACAAACGCACTTCAACATTTCGTAGGCATTTATGTGCGTATGAAATTTTATTGTACCAGAGTGTGTTTCTCCAAATGCCACGGACGTCAGAGAGAATTCGTGTAGTTGAATACGAATTGCGTTGAATTCATCAAAAAACTTTAATTTAAAGTAGTATTTCAGAGTACGGTCAATAAAACAGAGAAAAAGGAGGATTTATAGGCTAGTTTCCAATTAATTGCTGATAATTCGGGGAAAACATGCTTTAATTTACCCAAAAAAAGTGATCAAACTATTCAAAAGTCATATCTTCAGCTTGTGAATATAATTTTTTTTTCTCGAATTCTTTTTGCATTAATCTCCTATCACATGCATGAGATAGAAAGAGAGGCAAATAGTTACGACTACCTTCTAATTAAAATTTCTCAATAACTATACGGTGAATTGAATATTTTTTTCTTCTGTTATTTAGTTAAAATGCTGTTCTCTTCGCCAATAATTTTTAAATAATGGGTCAACTGTGTGGTTTTTTAGTAATTTCGTTATTTCTGTCCGATTTAGGGCGTTTCATCCCCACCACCGCTATTTTCAGTAACTTTGATAATTCATCTTTCATAAACTACACGGACAAAAATTATGAAAAAATTCAGAAAAATGTAAGAAAATATCATCTTTGATACTACATCAAAAAAATAAGGAGTTAAGAGGGGGGATAGGGTTTTGGCGGTCGAGAAAAAAGCACATCTTCAAGAATTTTTTTAGACGATACAGATAAGGTTGGTTTCTTTGATGAACTTCTATATAATAATACAACATATGAACTATATTTTTCGAAGTTTTCATTGCAAAATATTGATAAATGAGCCGTTGCCAGTAAATATCCGCAGGCATCCCAAAAAAACCGGTGTATACCAGAACTCTTCACTGGATCAACAGAAACGGAAAAATCCAAGTGCGTTGATTAGCTAAGATGTTTCTCGAGGTTATGTCGTCGAGTTTTTTGTTATTAATCAATTTTTCAATTTTTGGTAGCACTTTAAAGTCAAAAATGTGATGTTTTCTGGAAAAAATTAACTAATTTGCTATTGTAAAATAACAAATAATTATAGTGTACACCGGTTTTTTTTGGATGCCTGTGGATATTTACTGGCAGCAAAAATATTTTGCAATGAAAATTTCGAAAAATATAGTTCGTATGTTGTATTATTATATAAAAGTTTCTTGAAGAAACCAACTCTATCTGCATCGTTTAAAAAAATTCTTGAAAATATGCTTTTTTCTCGACTGCCAAAACCCTACCCCCCCCCCCCCCCTAACTGTACTCGAGTTCACTAGAATACTACCTTAATAAATTATTTCAGTTGAATTATTCTCAATCCATTTTCTTTGAATTACAGATAAAAGTGCGATTATTCCCAATAGCCTTTTGCCTTGTTACGTGCTTGTGTAGAAACGTTTTGAAAAAGCTCAGTGGTACCCATAGACGTGTAATCATGTGCTCGTTACATATTTCCGAGAATGAGCCAATTTCGTTCCAGCATATATATATATAAGTTGAAAGAAAATATAATAAAAGCATTTGTACGTTACTATTACAATCTTTTGAGTCTCTCGTCACGCATGCTCGTGACCCTTTCAAATCGTTGGCTCGCGTGCTCTTGATTTTATCCTATATATATATTTTTCATCATTCCTTGTTTTTTTTTCTCCTTCAAAAATTGCTTGCAGTAGGAAATTGAGGTTGAGGGAAAAAAATTAGTTGGAAAAAAACAGAGGTACCTATTTTGTTTTTCTTTCATTTCAATGAAATGTAATTTGTTGCAAATCAATTCCTCAATAAATAACACGAAATGTTAGAATAAAATTTGTTTATTCAGGAATTTTATCACGAATTAATTTCAATTAAAGAAGACAATTAAATTAGACGAAAGTAGTTTTTTATTCTTTCGTTAGAAAAGAATTTCTCTTCTCTGCTATTTTCTTTTTTTTATTAGTTCAGTAATTTGAACTTTTTGAAGCAGTTTTTCATCAACTGCTTCAACCCACTGCCCTCATCGCACTTCTGTAAACTTACAACTTGCTTGAACACTGGACTACAGCCCTCTGGGCATTTACCGGTCAAATTACATGGTTAAAAAAATCTTAATTTAGAAAAACTTTGTGTTTTCACATTAATCATTGAAAATACCTCCTCTTCTTCATTGTTTAAATGATGAAAAATAGTTCTAATTAAAAAATTAATAATTAATGAATATTTTCTCCAGTAAAAAAAGCCTTTAAAAAATGATCAAATATGGGTTGAATCATTCCGGATTTTTTTTTAGAATGAAGACCTCTACAAAAAACATTGAAAAAATTCACCATCAATATATATATGCTGCACCATATTCACAATTTCTTCCGAATTTTTCATCAGCTCCTTCACCCCGAAAAAAAAATCTTTAATCATTTTCCTCTAAATTTCCATTTTGCCCAAATCTTCCTCAACAAATTATCCCAGATTAATCCAATTTTACCGTCAAAATCACCTCTAATCAGACGTAATTACATGATTAAATGCCTTCCGTTTCAAAATATATTTTTATCACTAACATAGTACCAATGTAAATTTCCTTGGATGTTTAGTGTCATCAAATAATTCGATTCACGTTGCTTCCATCAGACTAATTATGAGTTACTTCACAGTTGAGTAATATTCCCAACGGCAATTAGCCATTGTTGACAAACCCAATTTGGGAGATGTAACTTTGTGGCATGTACGTTAGTGCACAGAGTGAATGGGGTGCCAGGGATAGGAATGTTCCATACATAGTTCATTGAATAGATGAGAGCACAAACTCACCTGAAAGGAGGACAGGGAAGGGGGGGGGGGGGGGATGCCAAAGTGCAGGGCCTATAATTTTGGTGCACGAGACCGGAGGCACTTGAGGTAGACGACTGAATCGATGTATCGTTTCTAAATTGTCGAGTAAGAGTATTTCCTCCAAAGATTGCCCCTGAGTTACTCTCCGCCTCTTGTGTACTCTGTTTGTTTATAATATTCTCGTGTAGTGAATAGAAATCACGTAATTAACCTGGGGATATGTGCAGAGTACACACAATGGAATGAAAACATTTTTTTGAAGATTTTTTTTTCGCTTTTCAGTTTTTGACGAGATTTCTTCTTTTTTTCTTTCGTTGAGAATAAACATACAGATGAAATATTTTTGTTTGGTAATTATTTCATTGTAGAATTTTAGAATAGGAATTTTTATATAATTATCAGGAGTTTTAATGAGGTTTTGATTCGAATGAAAAGTATTATAATTCAGGAAAGCCTTTCTTACCTTGGGGCAAAATGAACTGGAATTTTTTGAGAAATAAAGCTAGTCATGGGAAAAAAATTAGATAATAACGTAAACATGTCGGAGCCTATTCTCTATTTTTTTCCTATTTTTCCGCAAACTCTTTCACTCTGAAAAAAAAAAACCTGGATGATTTTACCACGGAGGTCCATTTTCCCTCTGTCTTCCCTATTTTCATGAATATCTCCAAAACTCATGGATTTAGGAAAAAAAAGTGAAGAAAATTCTCTGGTAGAAAATTTGATCATCCATAAAAAAAAGCTATTCTGACATTCTCTAATAAACTTACCTGTTTGATGAGCAGCCTGATTCTGCATTAATTTTGATAAGATTGATGAGATATTATCAGATTTTTATGAGGAGCGTGGAGTATAACGAAATTACACTGACACCTGGTTCCGATTTTATGTCGTGTTCATTGACAAAATGAATGTCAAAATAATTAACAAATTAATCTCACAGTTTTTTTTTAAATCTCACTGATTTTCACTTGAATATGTATATTATTATTATATTATTATTATTATATAACCAAACAATTTTCACTCACAATACCCCGAGTGCCTGAAAATTAAAGCTAATGTTTCACAGATGTGATAATTTGAGATATCAGTTAGAGAAAAATATCTTAACATTAAAAGTATCTTAAAGCTGGGTAAATGAAATGGAAAACGTTTTAAAAAGTGACAAGACATTATTTTGTGTCTGAAAAATTAAGATGAATATATTCAGCTGTTTTTTATGTTTGAAATTAAGATATTTTTCAATTGTTCAGTCATTGGAGCTTGAAGGTATATGGTGAAGTGTAAAACATTTTCCGTGTCTTAGTCAAGTATTGTAATTTCCTATACAAATATGAGAACAATGATAACGTGGATTAAATAAATGAGAAAAAATTAATACACTAATTTTTAATCGATTTTTTTCCACCTTCCAGTCTCTAGGAATTCATTTAATTTAGTTCTTATTCTATGACAGGACACGTATACATTTATAGGCTATGTCAGTGAAAAATAAGACACTTCGGCAGATTCAAACATTTAGAGATAACTAAATCGTGAATACCAAAGAAATCTTTAAAATATTTTAAAAGTATCTACGAAAGTGTCTTAATGTCAAACATTAGTTTTTGCAGTGTAAACTTGAGGGAAATATCCAATTAATTTTCAAGTACGAGGTGTATTCAGGGGATAATTTTTTTAATTCTAATTTTGGCAACTGGGTGCATGGATTTGACATTTCCGTGGGATAAAGCGGGTTGGAATTTGTTGGAAAAACTTATGTTTACTGCTTAGATATTACCGAAAATTATCAAAATCATACACACCACATGATGTCAAAATTGTGATGCAAAAAAATAATCACTGATATTTCTAAAAAAATAATCAGAACCTCTTATCCTCTTTAATACCACTACCTCCGTAACAACAATGATCTCAGTATAATTCTCCACAAATTCATAGACTTCCCATTCTGACAATTGAGCGTTAGTACAGTTGGAAGTTAAACGCTGTAAACTCGTGACCGGCGATTGTAATTTAGCCAAGATGAGTAAAATCGTTGACGTTGCGCGTGTCAGCTAACGTTGATGTGGGACTACAGCCTGTAGAAACGAGCTGAGAGCGACAGGACAAATAGAGTGAGAACTATCTCAGTATTATTGAGGATAAGAGAAGTAGTGAGTTAGAGAGGGATAGATAAATTGAAAGATGATAGGAGATGAGAGAGAGAGTGAGCAAACGAAAGAGATGGCAAATCTACAAGGATTGAATTCTCGAAACGCACCGACTCGTACACGCGATTTTGCGGTTAAGTTGAGAGGGTTGACGTAACGAGGTTACCAAGAAATCCAAGTGCCAGCTTTCACTGAAGTCTTGTTGCCTAAGCCCGATCTCCCCGTGGTTCATTCAACCATCTGTCTCTCGCTACTTCATTGCTCGTAATCTTCAATTTACCTCCATTTCTCCACCAACTCCCCTCCCCCCCCCTTTTTCCCTCCCCTCCTTATCACCCAAATCCTTTCTATATTCTCGCTTTGTTCTTCTCTGTCTTTTGAAATGAGAGAGATGGAGAAAATAGTTGCGTATATGCTTCGACTGTTTTAGTACAATCACAAGGTACTACCTCTTCTCTATACGCTTGATGCTGCCGATATTACTCTTGGCAAATGCCTTTGTGGTGCGGTGACCCGACCTACGACACTGGATCCATTCTCTTACACTGCCATTTAATCCCCACATTTTCTCGTAGGGAAAATGGGATGGAGTAGAGAGAGAGAGAGAGAGAGGAAGACATATAAATATATATATATACATATATAAACACACAAGGGGGTTACCCATTTTGCGAATTTATTTATCTATTTTTATTTTTGAGAGTTTGGGGACATAGAAAATATTGTGATTCTTGTTTTTTGGTGGAATTTTTAACATCACATTGAGGGATTAGACGAGATTTATTTGCGGATTAATGGTTTAAATTCTCGACCTGACTCTCTATCTCGCCATTCCCCTCTCACGCTGCCCCCACTCTGCGGCAATGCTGCGCAGCTGAGATGCGCAGGAGTTTCGATGAACTGCTTATTTTCAGGGGAATAGTAAAATTGAGTTTTCCCCATGATTTTAAATGAATTATGAAAGTTTGAGAGTGTATTGATACTCCTTGATTGACTCGATAAATGTTATCAGTCACAAAGTGAATTTCAAACGCATGATCACAACTACCTGGAGGTAACTGTGACGCACTATATAGATTTCACACAGGCTTCAAACGTTATATGGTTTACCTAAACTGTGGGTGAGGAGCTTACCGAGGTCTTTGTACGATACATCGTGGCATGTTCAGCGTCACTTGAAAATCTATTTCCATGTAGAGATCTCTCTACCTCTATCGTTGTGCTTCCAGCATACTTGGCCTTTTCAAACGTAATTCGTAATTGAGTATACCCAACATTTGCATTTGTGCATAAGGATTAATTCATCTGTTTAATCGATTACACGTGCGTTTCACTTTGCGCATTTATTAGAAATTAGGGGAGTGGTTTGGGGTAGGATTCGTTTGATGGAAGGCTACCAGAATTTTTGAATGAGGATATATAATTAATGTGAGCGTGGTTTTGTCTCTGCGTGCTACTATAACTCTACAAGCTACTACTGCATCCTCATGGGGATTATATGGTAGGGTAACTCTCTATCTTCAATTCAGGAAGAAGGTTGCGGTTTGGAATTACGGAGGTTGGATTCGGAGATATGGGTGTGAAAAGAGGACATTGCATTAATGGACTTCTCATGGGTCTAGGGTGTTCTAGAAATGTTGGAGAATACTTTAGGATATGATTGAAGGTTCCATAAGATTCGAAGATGTTCGAGGATGTTCCAGAATGTTCCAGCATGTGCAGATGGTTCAGGATGTTCAGGGATTTCCTGGCATTTCCGAGGAAGTTCTGGATCATTAGAGGGACTTCTGGTATGGGAATGCTCGAGGAAGTTCTAAAATATCATTCGAGAAAAGAGCACACTGCAATGTTAATTATAATATTTTTGCATATGTTTAGTTTCCGATTGGATAACGTTAACTTTATGGTGACTACATACTAATGATGTCAAGAACCTGAGGAAGCCTGAATTAAACGGGCAAAACGTCGTCCAATTGACAATTACTTAGTATTGTTATATTTAATCATTCCAACGTCCCATGATCCCTACATCTCAATTTATTAATATGGAAATGGACAACACTATTGAAGTTCCAAAAAGTTCCAGAATGTTCAGATGGTCCAGAAGGTTCCGGAATGTTCTAGAATGGCCCGGGAAGTTCTGGATCATTGAAGGGACTTTTGGTTCCAGAATGTTTGAGGGAGTTCTAAAATGTGTCAGAATGTTCAAATGTTCCAGGATCTTCGAGAATGTTTTAAAATTTCCAAAAAGGTTTTGGATCGTTGAAGAGACTTTTAGTTCCGGAATGTTTGCAAATATTCTAAATTGTTCAAGAATGCTCAAATGTTGAAGGATGTTCAAGAATATTCACTTAGTCAAGAATTTTCAAATGTTCTAGAATGTTCAAATATTCCAAGATGTATGGGAATGTTCTAGGACATTCCAAGAGGTTCTAGGCTTTCGAAGAAACTGCCGATTCCGGATTGTTCTAGCATGTTCTAGACGATTCTGGGTTATCAAAGGAACTTCTTCCATCGAATGTTCTAGAAACGAGAACCGAATGTCCAGAATCATCTGGAACATTCTCGAATGTTCCATTATTCTGTGATTGTAGTGATACATTCCAGCTAAAAAAGGTATCCATAGGCGATGACAAGACAATTGAGAATATGATGATTTACTTCAGCTTTATAATTTCAGTATCTGAAAGTTCATTTTTCAAATTCACATTTGATAGAAGCTGGTCAGCTTTATCTGAGCTCGGACAACTCTCGCTGGTTAAAAATGAAAATTAATTTGCTAATCCTCTTGCTTCTTACCCTCCTTATAAATAATAAAGAGAATCTGCGAACATCAGGCCATGATCGCTGTTATCTCACTAGTTAGATGGCCAATGTCATTTCCGTACTTGCCTTTCAAGAGACCTCGGTACACATCTAGATGGTGAAACGCTGTCACGCTTCATTGTCAACGTTAGGTGGATCGTTAAGTGACTTTTCCACGCCCTGGGTATACTTCTGCCTCGTTATTATGCAAATGGCTGGTGAAGATAGGACTAGAAAATATCCCAGGGAGTGAAATAAAAAATTGTCCAAGTCTTTTTTTTTTCTGTCATTCCTCCAACGATGATCACTTGCACTCTATTTCAGGCGGGTGTCTCATTGCACAATTTCATCACGATTTTTCCAGTTTCAATTATAAATTTTTTTCGTTTTTTTTTCGTTCAACTTATCGATACTGTTTCGATCTAAAAACTTTGATAAAAACTTAGATTTTGGAGAAAATGTCAAGATTCCTTTTCTGTAGAGAATTTAAATTTGTACAAAATAAGTTTTCTTCGAATTTTTCTCTGAATCTACACACTTCGATAATAATGGCCATTTACTCCAACTTCATTAAAATAATTTTTATTTTTTTTCCAAATTCTTTTTTCGATGCTAAAAGAAAAGATAAACGTGACAATTCTGAAACAGTTTAGCTCACAAATGAGACAATCATTTTGGATGTCTCACGAGGGTTCATTTTCCAAGGATACACTGAAAATTTTTTAAACGTCCTTCTAACAGAAGGAGAAAGAAGGACAGTAGTAAAAGTAAGTGAGGAAAGTCATTGCTTTGTTGAGGTCACGTTTCTCATTCTCTTCAGTGGCAAACTCTTCGTCCTTCTCTCTTTCTCTCTATTTCACCGTCTTTCTTTATTCTCTCATTTTTCCTATTTTCCTCTTTCTCCATTGCTGCCAACCAGTCACATCCTTTCCTCTCTTTCTGGTTTTCTCCGGAAATTCGTTTACCCATTTACTGTGCGAGACCGCTAAAGAAAAGTTGAATGTCCCATTATCGTGTGAAATTCACTGGGTCAACGACACAAAATATTGTATTGTACATTTATATTATTTATTTGAAAAGAAATTTTTCTTTTCAGCGTAAATTTTTATATTCTATACATTTTATTGAATGAGTGAAGCACAAGGAAATTGGTGGAGAATAATCATTTATTCGGTATTATCGTTCATAAGTTCTGAAGAAATTGGATTTTTTTGAATTTTCATGATTTTATTTGGAGGGCGGGGGGGGGGGGGGGGGGGAGGAATTCTACCATGGAAAACATTATAATGTGAGTGATTTGATGTCAATACTCTTTGAGATAACGATAATTGTCAAAATTGTCCACAAATCTTCGTGTTTCAATAACTGTTCTATAGGGTTCTTTTAGTTTTGAGTAATTCTCCCTATTGTAATCTTGTTTCTATTCTACCATCATGTAAACACAAACAATGTAACATGACGATAATTATGCGTTAAAGCCCCCGGGCTGTTGCCATCGATGTAGATTCTGATATCCTTTTGTAAATCAATGTACATAGATGCTGTACATATGTTAATTTCAATTTCGAAGGTTTTTATTAACATAATATAAAAACTATAAGAACAGCAGATATATATAGTCTTACAATTACTAATGACATTCGTAGCTTCAGCCCTTAGGCTTTTACACATACATACAAGTGATTTTTATTTTGCGATTTCATGGACGAGTGTGGGTCATTTATTGACGTTAGTAGTGGGGAAGAGTATTTGTTTAAAAAACCCCAGATCAATATATGTTAATAAAAACTTCTAAAATGTTAAAGATGGTTAAACATTTTTCGGGAATTTACGTATCAATTTATTACAATATTGTGTTGTTAGGTCGTAGATGAAAATAATAAAGGCTGATAGAGTGCAACAAAACTGTTCTTTAATTTTAATGTTAATATCATGACAATTTACATTTATCTAAAGGTATTCAAATTTTTCTATTCATTCATTAAAATTTTGTCACAGGCAGTTTTTCAAATGTATTTTAATATATGTTTTTTTAAATTGTATTCATAGAGCCTGGAGGAGCTTCTAATCAGAAGGGAAACGTCGCGATTTTAGGGAATAAATGTGACGATTGACTTCTATTTATTCTTCTGTCTAATATCCCAATAACCTCAAAATTCAATATTCATCATCATGGACGACAACAAAAATAAGAAAAATTTCGGAAATATTCAACATATTTTGGAAACTATTGATTCGTAATGAATTCACGAGTGTAGTGTTTTTTTGTAATAATTTTTGTAAAAAATGAGATTTTATCAGAATTTGCTTCAGGATGTATGGACACGTGTCCCACAGAAGGATTTGGCTGAATATGACCATTTAAGGCCTCATTTTTGAGCATGCATAACAGGTTAAGTTCGCTGTTCGCAATTTTCAGGAGAAGATTTGAGGTATGTCGACTTAACTTGAAAAATAATCATACGTGTCAAAGTTAAGTCGACATAACTCAGTTTCTCTTCATTGAGTTTATATTGTGTTATGATCTGCTTAGACGATCTTACTCAATATAAATATTTTCTTCGTTTACTTCAGATAAATACTCATCGATTATAATAATTATAATCGATAAGTACTCATTTAATATTAGTATTTATTTTATTTGGGGAGTTAAGTCGAAATAACTTGAATTTCTTTCCAGATATTTCGAGTTAAGTCGTTGAAATTATAGAAAAAAAGACTGCCGACAATAATAGTTTTTGAATATCTAAATTGACTGCGGATCAATGACGTTCATCATGAATGTAGCGCATAATCAAGACCGCATCATCATTTTACGGTTTTCCGGCTCTCCTGGAAAATTTACTTTTTTCGACTTAACCTGTTATTCCACTACACTCGTGAATTGCATCATATCGCTTTTCTGCGGTAGAATTTTCCGATTTTCCTAATGGAACCATGAAAATTCACGAGTCCGCGATTTTTCCATTCTCAATTGGATTTGATCGATAAAAGAATTAATCCATTTATTCAATTTTAATTCTCAAGTCATATGAGAATACACGATGCACACGTGTTAGTCAGTTATAATCCCAGAACTTGACAAGTACTCTCCCTCGCAAGCCTGGTCTAAAACCTCTGGGGGGTATAATTCGTATGCATTTCCACTGGGTAAGCTTGTAGATTCAGTTGGACAGTTATGATCAATTGTATCGTTCACTCTCAGCCTATGCATCTATCTCTTTTGCACTACAGAGTTAGATTGGCTATTCTACTGTATGTTGAGGGATATTGTAGGTAACGCATATCAGTGGATTGTGTTTCCTGTGACTTCAAATGCGCTCATCAAAGCTGAATATATATCTGTCTAATTCGAATTGACAATACACACATAATCATTGTTGACAAAGTTTGTTATAGAAATTTATTTGATCATGTGTTATTTTAGTTCTCAGGGTTTAATTGAAAAAGGTTATTAGGCAGGTGCTTTGACAGGCTTCTGATTATGAATTATTTTTATTTTTCGTGACATCACTTTTTGCGGCAATTTCGGTCATATATAGGCGTTCGTTCATGCACAGAGAACAATGTTTTCTTAATTTAAGAAGGTGCAGTCACTTAATTTGAGAACGTGCAGGTCACTTAAAGTAAGAAACAGAAAGTCGCTTGATTTAAGTGAGAAAAGTCACTTAATTTAAGTGACTTTCACTTTCTTAAATTAAGAAACAAAAAGTCACTTGATTTAAGTGAGAAAAGTCACTTAATTTGAGTGAGAAAAGTCACTTAAATCAAGTGACTTTTGCTTGCTTAATTTAAGAAAGTGAAAGTCACTTAAATTAAGTGACTTTCTCTTTCTTAAATTGAGTGACTGCACATTCTTAAATTAAGAAAACATTTTTCTCTGTGTGAGAAATTCATCTGAACTTAAATGGAGAGAAGGCTCAGAATGTCTGAGTATTTAAACTTCTAACCTATTCAGGTTATAGTAGTTGAAATCTCATATTATCGAATAAAGATGGAAATTGAATTATTAAATAAATCAATTAAATTAAAAAATTAAATTAATTGAATTAATTAAAGTGCACAAGTTTCCGAAAAAAAGAATTTTCTGATTATGAAAATTCATGAAGAGGCCTTTTTTTGTAGCTCTTGAAATGATCTCCAAAAAAACCACTTTCACATTTTTCGAATTAACCATTATTTTCAAAAATATTGCACGGAAAAAATATATATGTTATATATAAAAGTCATACGACATCTATGTGCGGCAAAAATGTAATAATTGACATATATTCAACATATATATATATAAAAAATGACATTTCCAAAATCATAAAATATATATATGTCATTTATATATCACATATATGCGCATATATGTTTGTATATATTTGACATATTTATTCTTTATATGCATATATATATGCGTGTGCTTATATAAATTTTCATGCAGGATATTCGCAGTATATAATGTAAATGTTTATATATAATGTAAGTGACACTAAATAATTGTAATGAGGGCATCGATTTTTCACGTAAGAATCAATTAAAAATTTAGGGAAATTCTTACCACACTTCAATTCCGAGATATTTCTCACAAAACGAGGGGATGAAAAATGAATGATTTTTTCGATTGAATTTTGAAGAAAATAGGAGGATGAACCAGATGACGTGCAGCCAGCATGTTTCCTTGAATTCTTCAAAAACCAAATAAATTTAATTAAACTCCCCCCCCCCTTTTTTTTTGTCCCCCAGCATTCAGCTGTCCTCCGCAGTCTCTAATTTCAAAGTTTAATTCTGATTTTATTCAGCAAATTGAACTCGCGGTTTTTTCCCCACGGTAAAAAAGTAAAAAAATTGGAAGAAACGTTATACTGAGAGAAGAATTGAATTGGATATTTTCAATTTTCCGGGCAAAGGTGGGAGGCAAACCAAAAAGTGATCTAGTCAAATGTAATTGAGCACTCGTTTCTCCATTCACTAACTAGGAGATGCAGTAAACGCTCTGGTCAGCCATAGTTTTCTGACCACCTGTGACCACATCTGTAAATCGCTTTCGTATCCGTTGCTCCATTTACGTAGAAAAACAAATGAAGTTTAAAAAAAAAAAATATATAGAGAGTAAGGAAAAAAAAACTAAAAATATAACGAGTATGTCAGCTTTATACGGTCGTCATGGTTTTTTTCCCCTGGAGTGGAAAATATTTTTGAGCTTTATTTTTTTTTATTTTTTCTATAGTTTTTTTTTCAGTTGCAGCTGGCTTTCAGTGATATCCATATCCATGTGTTTCATGTTCGAATAAATTTTTCAGGCGACTGCCTTGAAAAAATGGGGAAAAAAAAATCTTGGGGATTTTTTTATTCGTGAGAATTTCCTGAATTGTTTCGCAGTATTAATTTAGCCGTTGAAATTGAGTTTTATTGGGAAAATTCATAATTTTAAAAAATTGGAGATTCGAAAAATCATTAATTTAAAAATTGGAATTTTTTATCGATTTTATTTTTTTTTATTATTTTGGAGAGTAAAAGAGATGAAGCAATTTTCATGAAAATATTGTTTATGGCTCTGAAAATTCTCTACAAAAATTTCGCTGTCTCCCTTAATTTCCGAAAAAGATGCAAAATATTGCTAATTAAAAAAATCATTTTTCTAGAAAAAAACTCGAATTTTTCTAGAAAAAATCGAATTTTTCATCAGTTTTTTAGAGATTATTTCAAAAAATAAAAAAAATAGTTTAATCTTGTCGAAACCTTCTTTGTAGCGACTTAAAATTCTCTACTCCCCTCAATTTTCGAGATAATCCAAGAAATCTACTGGATCCATGCTAAAAAAAAGAGATAAACTGAAGAAAAAAAAACGATCTCATTTAATTTTCATACTCCTCTGTAATGTGTTGCATTCAAAGATAAGAAGCTTTATAAATTCCCTGGGTTTCAACATTTTTTCCCCATTCCTCGCAAAAGATAAAAATAGAAACAAAAAAAAAAACCTGACAAATCCAAGCCAAGCTCTGATTCTTTGAAGCTTCTGATCGCTCCTTTGTTCATCACGAACTCAATGGGCATTTGGAGAATGCGAACAGATAGATAGCTTCATGCCCCCATGAAGCTTCACGCCATAGCACATCTATCCAATCCAATTATAAGCCAAAAACGTGTTCACTCGTTTTTTTTTTTTTTTTTATTATTCATTTTTGCAAAAAAAAAATTTCACTAAAATCCTCGGCTTTCAGCATTGTTTCATGTTTGCCTCTTCATTCACGAGATAGACAAGAAAAAATGAGAATAAAAATCCTGTGGAAATTCACCAGATGCGAAAAAACTTGATAACCAATTTTTTTTATTATTATTATTTTCAACGAGAAATCATTGGATTTTTTTTTCCATTTTTTATTTTTTTGAAGTTTCTGGTAGAATAATTACGTTTTACATTCACATCAGTTCCAGGATTTCTATTGAAATCGAAAAAAAAAAAAAAAATTCTATCAATTTTTTTCTCAATGTTCCGTCGAAAATTGGAAATGATTCAAAGAAATTCTGAAAATCGACAGCTGTCAAGTGCAAAATCATATCAATTTTCATGTCAATTAAATTATTAACCTCTGATTGTAATATCACATTCAATATTATCATCAACTCCACATAATTATAACAAATAAAATTATCACGAGCCACTTGATTGTTGTACTATGAAATAATCTACCCATTGAAATTTCAAGAATTGAAACAATCACATTTCCACACACAAATAGAATACAATGGATTTACACGTGTCTCGCTGAATGCAAAATTCCTATAACGATTTACACACTGGTAGACTGCTGATTAGTTGTTTTCCATATCCGTTTAATGCATTTGGTCGTTGCAATGAGGCGAAATGTTTTATTATGACAATCATGTGTAGGGGAAAATGTTTGAATGAGAAAAAAATCATTTTTTTTTCTAAATTTATGAGGAGGCATTGAGTGATTATGATGATTAATGTGGAAAATTCATGATTTTTTTGTTTATTAAACCAAAAAAAATTATTGATAAGTTAATGCATAAATTTCTTTTATTACTGCGAATTTTCTCAATTTCATAGCTTCTATTAAAAATTTGGAATTGATTTTTACCGAAAAAACTGATAATTTTTAGATTTTTATGATTTTTTTAAAATTTGTAATTAAAAAAATTTATTCTCTGGAAAAAATAGAATTTATTCTGTTTTTTTTTTAATTATCTTGGGAATTAAGAGAGATAGAGCAATTTTTATACGAATCTTCTCGGTAGTTTTTGAAATATTGTACAAAAAAAGGTCCCTCCAAAATTTTCTCTCAGTTTTCGAGATAATCGAAGAAATCTAGTGGATTTAAGGTACAAGAAGGGATAAACAGGGCAAAAAACGATCCTAAAGCCTCGAAATTGTTGAATTGAATTGAAATGTTTTATTAGGACATCTAAAAAAAGAGCATTTTTTTTCAATTTATGAAGAGGAATTGAGTGATTCTGATCATTGCAGTAAAAAATTGTTGAGTTAATGTATTTTTTTGTAGAAAAATATTTTTTCTTCTTTAGGTCCAATTTTTTTTTCATTAAAGAAAAAATTGAAAAAAGAAATTATTACCTGTAATTAGTTAATGGAAGCTTTTACTTTAGACTGATGTGCTTCGTGATTGGACGTAAAAAGAAAAGGGGATGTACTAATGAAGAGGGAATAAGTGATTTTCCCATTACTTTCAAGAATTAAAAGAAAATGAATTTTCCTATTTTTTTTCATTGATAATTTTTTTCTTTTTGAATTATCAAAGTCTCGGTTTATTCTGAAAAAAATAAATTTTCAGTGAAAATTGTCTTCTGAAGACGTATTTTCATGATTTTCATTGTTCTCGAAATTTAAACACAATAATTCAATTTCGTCGGTAAAAAACAGTGTTTCCCGAGGCATGATCCATAAACAAGCGTCCATAAACAAAAGAGGACAGTTTACGATCTATTTCAACAAAATACAATAACTCACAACTGTTGTTTCCCAATCTACATTTCACATTCCTTTTACACATTCAATGTTTTCTAAAAACACAAAAAAAAAAAACTTTTGCAATCCCATTATTATTATCGTCATAAAAAAAAATCGGTTTACAGCAAGCAAAATATTCTGGGAAATTTAGGACACCGTGGATTACGAGATTTCTCGTATTTGCAATTTTAACAATAGCTGAAATGTAGGAAAGACTGGGGCAAAATGGACCATTTGGAAAAAAATGATTGAGGAATTTTTTTTGTGTGAAAGAATTCTTGAAAAAATCTGAAAAAATTTGAGTAGATGGCGCGATATATCTATATTGTTGTTGAATTTTTTCAAATTTTTTCGTAGACGCCTTCACTTCCAAAAAAAATCCTGAATCTTGAATTTTTTGGAAATCGAGAAAAATTTAATTTTTTCAATTATTAATTTTTTTTAATGTTGAGAGGCGAAAATTCGTGAAATCGAGACTGATGAAAATGCATGGATTTTCTTTTCAAAAATGAAGAGCACATGACTGACGCAATTGTTTTCATCGTCGTCAATTAAAACAGCATGACGATGTGTTGTGCCTTGTTGCTGTAGTAAAATAGGAAAATTTTGCATACGGAATGAATTGAATTTGTAGAGTCAAACACCGCAGTTGTATCATGGCAACGTTGAAATTCCAGTGGTTCATTGTGATTCTAACTAGAATTATATGCTAGGTTAATTATAATGGTTAACAAGGATATCACGGTACGTGGCATTTTCAATTGTACGAGAGATTTTCGTGTTTTACAATGTTTCAGACGGATAACTAGATAAATGGAATGTTGTATTAAAATTTGGGCTGTACTTTATGTGAGATGGAAATATTCTGAATAATGGAAATTGCTGAGAATTGGGAGGAAGAGTTGAGAGCAAATTTTATCGATGATTTTTTAGAAAAAGTGAGAAAATTGTCGGTGGAAAACATGTGTCACAATAAATTCCAGAATTTTTTGAAAATTTGGGTTTTTTTGCGAAAATTTTCAGTTATTTTTTAAAAAAAATTAGTTTTTCGGAGATATTGCTAATTTTTTTAAGTGGTAGCGAAAACATTCGATGATCGTAGGATAAGTGAGATCATTTCTCATCGATTTATGTGGTTTCCCATCAATTTTCATTCATTTTTGAATAATTGATGGAAGAAAAACTGATTTTAATCGGCCAGTCGACTTTTTGTTCCAAGAATTCTCCGTTTTTATAAAAAAAAATCGTTTTGTTTAATATGAATTGATGTCAAATGAGCTTATATTCACTCTCCTTCCTGAATTTCCCTGCTACAACAGTTAGAATCAGCAATATCTCCGAAAAATTGCAAAATTTTCAAAAAAACAAAAAGGATAAAGTTTTAATTTTTACTCAAAAAGACCGAATTTTCAGAAAAATTGTGAAAAATAAAATGTGCGACCCATGTTTTCCACCTAAAATTTCCTCAGCTTTCCAACTAAATCATCAAAAAACTCTCCTCTTCATTCCTTCCCTCAAAACCCCTCAAATAACTCCATAATAATCGACAAATTTTCCACCAATATAACTTGAGTAAAATTTTTTTGAAAAAATAAAATAAACTCATTCATTCCCCTAACGACATTTTAATTTCTCCACTCTCACGATTTTTTTTTTCTTCATTTCAAAACTTTTAATAATTAAAAAACGAAAAGAACTAACGTGAAACATGAAGATGTCGGTTGAAGAAAAAAACAAGTCGTAACATTTTTTTTTCTCGCAACCAGGTGAATCAGTCTACGTGAAGAAAATGGATACGACTGTGCACTAATTGCGACTCAAGGACTCACGGGAGCAAAAATTGTGTAATGATACTCGACGCTGTTTCTCATTTCCTCGCTTTTCATCATTCCACATTTTTGTCCCTCCCCCACCCCGCCCCCTTCCCTCCCACCATCACCACCACTTCTTCATCTTGCTCGTATTATTTTTTAGAGATAGTACATTCTGTAGATAGGGTTTTGTCCACTCTAGGCTTTTTGGATAGCTGGATAAATTTAACTAGATCAAATTTGCAAGTTGCATTAAAGTGTCTACAGTTGTGTGGTTAACTGAGAGCTCGTTACTGCAATTGGCACTATGATATTTTCTTTAATTATGAAAAAAATTTTTGGTAAAATTTTTACTATTTCTTGGTAGAATTAATGCACTTTAATTTGTAACTAGATAAAAAATTCGGGAGTAACTCCTTTTTTGATAATTAATTAAATACATTTAGAAAATTAAAAAATTCTTTTCAGTAGTTTTTTTTTTTAGAATATTCCGAAAATTAATGGAGTTACGCCTTTTTTGTTCGAATAAAAAGGCGTATCTCCATTCATTTTCGAAATTTTTTTTATTCAATCTGGAATTAATTCTTTGATTTTCTAAATTTATTTAAATTAATTATGAAGATAGAAATTATTTTTCGAGTTTCAGGGAGTCACTAATTTAAGTGCATTAATTACAACGAAAAATAGCAACATTTACTCAGAAATCTTCATAATTAAAAAAAAACACCCCTCTTGCCCTAATTTTCTTTAGTAGCTCTTGAAATTTTCTACAATCAAGGATTTTGGGCAAAAAGGGCGTATCTCCGTGAGTTTCCGAGATATTCTATTGAGAATGTTCGGAATTTTCCGACAAAATCAGTAAACAAAATTGTCGCTTTATAAACAAAATGTATGCTTGTACATAGCACTTACGCCACTTTAATCCACGAAGCCGGAAAAATTCAACATTTTCACATTAATTGGCAAATATTTCGGAAATTATTGAATTTAGAGGAAAATTAAAGAAAAAAAAAATTTCTAGAGAATCTAATTATTATTTTTGAAAACTGTAATTTAATTGTAAAACGTCGATTTCCGGAATTTTTCATCACATTCATTTTTAAATTGATTGATTGATAAAAAAAAATTGCCTCTCTCGTCGAATTTATGAAAAAATTCGCCTCACCACATTATTACACAGTATTATCACCGAAAAAAATTGACAAAATAGAAAAACAATCTCACTCTTCGTCGACAATTGCACTGATAACAAGAAATGAAGTGCATATCCTCGCCTATTTTCTTGTCGAATCGATTTGACGTAGCTCCAATGAAGCAATAAATAAAATTCACGCATGAAGAGCAACATCCTGACGCATTGAAACTGGCGACACGTGTCAACCGTACAGGAACAGGAAGTACTACTCCCACAGGATTTATTTCAGCTCTTGTGTTTGTGTGAGTGTATGTGTGCATGTGTATATGTGTGTCTATTCATCTATCGACGCGAGATAGGTAACTACACAGAAAAATCCTTGTATTTTTATTTTTATTTTTTGCTGCGGGGAAAAAGTCACATCGCTTGGTATTAGCTTTTTTTGAGCTCCTTCCGAGCAATTTCGTACGTTTCAAACTTTTGCGCTTGTTGCAGTGGAGAAAATTATTGTCGAAAATTTGTGGAGATTATTTTCCTCCTTTTTGTTTTTTTTTTTTTTTGTTTTATTGTCTCCGGAGAGTTGAGTCAATTTTAAACTTTGACGCATTGTTTTAGGGGAGACAAAGAACTTCATCTTCTGAATGACGTCAGTTCTGCAATGAAATGCCCTTTTTTTTCAAAATTTAACTCGTTTTTTTTCTCGTTTTTTTAAGAACAATCGGTCGAGTGAAAAATTCAATTGAATTTCAAAATTACAATATGATTTGGCATTTGACATACAATATGCTCTAATTATGCATGTTTTATGCACTCGACTTTACATAAAATATGTATTATTGTACATAAAATATGTACTAAACCTATAGGTTCAATCGTTTCAAAGTAAGAGCTTTTTTCCGTCATTTTTTTTCCTTGAAATATCGCGGAAATTGAGCGAAATAGCGAATTTTTTTGGAAAAGACCGTCTTTAGAGGCTGGGAAAAAAGCTGCAAAGGTCCTTACAAAAAAAATCCATATTTCCACGAAATTTCAAAATATTCCTAAAAACATAATTCCGCGAAAAATCGATTTTTTTAATCAATTATTCCTTCAAATCGAGAAATTTTGATGATTTAAAGGGAAAAAATGCGCTGGAAAAGTAAGCACTGCCTCTCCAAATTCTCTTGAAACTGTAGTCAAATGCCCTTCAATCCCGCCCTTTTTTCCCTATTCAAGTATCTCAAAAAAAAAAACATTAATAAAAATACCCGATGATGGTATGTATTCACTATTGAAAAATGTCGTTCCACCCTCATCCAAATTGAGCCCCCAGCCTGACAATTCGACCTATTTCATCACGATTTTTCATTTTCCCATACGCATTTATCCCTTTGATCTTTAATCCGCAGTATTGAACTGAAAAAATAATTATTTTGCCAATAAATAAATTTCCCATGTGTTTTTTTATTTGCTTTCGGGATCAATTGACAGTCATCCAATATTGCAGAAAAAAAATCCATTTTTTTTTAGTTGCCTGAATAAAATAAAAAAACATGAAGATAATAAAAATGGGGAAATCATCTTCCCACTTTTTAATTAAAATGCAGCATTTTATTTCTGTCATGTGGCGTGTATGTGTGTGTGTGTGAGCGAGAGGAGGGAATAAAAAAAAGAGAGGACAGATATAGCAATTGAAATTGGATGCAAGTTATAGTGGGTATTGTCTTGCCAGTGTATAGCGTAAATGCGTCGACTCCAGTTGCACCGATAGGTCTTCTGGGGGGCAGTAGCTATCCCTTTGGAAAAAGAGAGGGACAAGAAGGGGAAGTGACCCTCTGTTGCCCAGTAAATGGGTTCACCTCCTCATGCAAACGCCAGATGTGCTTTTCTTTATGTTATATCGATATGGCTGACTGCCGAGTATGTTTTATTTTCCATTTTAACGATTTTCATATTTTTTTTTTATTTTTATTTTTATTATTTATACTCTGCATCTCTGGTTTTTAAAAAGCCGAGGATTCTCACTATATTCACTGGCAGTCGTATAATCTTTACCAAAGCGTCTTCCACAGCCTCAAGCAATGTGCCAATTGCATTGCCATTTATTTCAACATTACCATTTGATAAATTGATGAACATAAAAAAATTGGGGGAATTTCTCTGGATTTGCGAGGAAATTATATTAAATTTTTTTTTTTTTTAAGGGGATTTTGTTAGGCAGATGGAAACTAGTGGGTTTAGAAGAATTTTGCAAGAGATCTTTTTTGTAGGAAATTTAATTCTCTGCAAAAAAGGTTTTCTGGTATTCTTAGATAAACTCATTATTTTTGGAGATATTTTCAAAAAAAAAATGTTAAACGTAATTTTCAGTATTTTTAAATGAAAAAATGTGACTCTATTGAGGGATTGATTATTAAATATCGAAAATCTGTCCACGCTTTTTCACTGGCTCATTGGATTCATCTGATACCCACATTTTGATTCATTTTAATTTAAAAAAAATACGTTTGAAAGGAATTGGAGAAAAAAATTGATGAATAATGTCAAATTTCGATGGATTTATGGGCAAAAAAAATACAAAAAAATGATTGAATTTCTGTACTTGATTGGAAATTATTTTATTATCATGTTCAATGTTTTGAAATTTTTTTTGAAAATTTGAAAAAAAGTCATGGAACAGGCGATTATTTTGGGAATATTTCGAGAACTATTGGGTTTGAAAAAAATTTATGAAAAGAGCTTTTTGCTGTGCAGAATTACATTTTCAACAAAAAAAAGGTCTCTTGATATTTTTTAATGAAGCCTTTTTTTCGGACGTATTTTCAAACAAATTTTTTCAACAAAATCCACAATTTTAAAATGAAAAAAAATAAAATCCAATTGGGGAATTAATTGTTAAATGCAAAGCTCTCTCAATGATCTTTCAAAGGATCAATCATTGAATTCAACTATTATATTCTCCTCTTCACATTCAAATTTATTTAAATGAGAGAAATTTACGTCAGAAAGGCAATAGATAATGAATTAATAAATAATGTAAAATGTTAATACAAATATTATTAAACTTTAAAACGATATGTCAAAACATCGAGTTTCTTCTGTCACAGTAAAAATAATATTTCAAGTGTCTCGTTAACTAATTGGATGAAGTCGTCACAGAAAGTTAATTTACGTACGAGTTTTCAGTGAGTGTTTCATGAATAAAAGCGTTTTATCAATTCATAAGTATAATGGTAAAGTCTGTTACTCCAGTTGAATTCAATAAATGTTGAATAACTGAAAGCCTTTCTATTTTCGAGTTAACAAGAATTTCAAATGAATTTTCATCTTATGAAGTAACCGTATGAATGGCACTCGTGTATGGAGTACTCTCGTCTCTCGGATTTAATTAAATTTTGTTGAAGATAGTATTTTAAACTGAATTCTTTTTTCTCCAATCAACAAATTGAAAAAATTTTATTCTAAACTCAATAAAAATCATTTTTTTTTTAGGTAAATTGAGGGATGATGATTCATTTTCTATTTATTTTGTAAATATCTTGAAAACGAGTGGGTTTATCAAAAAATGTCAGGAAATGGTTTTTGTAGCTCTTAGAATTTTCCACAAAAGAGGTCTCTCTACATTTTCCCCTAAATCTACTCGCTTCAAAGATATTCAAAAAATAATTAACAGAAAAAGAAAAAAAATTACCAACAGCTTCTGAATTAACAAAAAAAAAATGAAGTGTTCTCATGGAAAAAAAATCGATGAGTCATCCACGACAAATAATTCCCAATCCCGCGAAATTACAGTCTCAAGTATAATGTATAGAGCTCAAATAATTTAAAATTACAAAAAAAAAATTTGAAACAATTTTCATTTACTTTTTTCCACTTTGTTCACTTAATCCATTAATATCTTGGAAACGAGTGGGTTTTTCGAAAAATGTCAAGAAACCTTTTTTGTAGTTCTTGAAATTCTCTACAAAAGAGGTCTCATCGCATTTTCCCCTAAATCCACTCGCGTCAAAGATATTTAAAAAATAATCAACAAAAAACGGCAAAATTTACCACCAATTCCTAAATTTAAGAAAAAAAAACAATTTTTTCATGAAAAAAATTGACGATTCATCCACGACAAATAATTCCCAATCCCATGAAATTACAGTCTCAAGTACAATGTACACAGCTCCGATAATTTAAAATTACAAAAAAATTTCCCGACAATTTTCATCCACCTGCTTTTCACGTAATCCGTTCTATATTGAAATATAATTCTCCCGAAGAAAAACCCGCGGTTCTTCCCCCCCTCCTCCACCGCTGTATCCGCCTGTTTTTTTTTCCCCTCGATTTCGTGCAGAGTGAGGTAATATCAGGGATTACCAGTGATATTATTTACCTGCTGTTAAAAGTGCGATTGTAGTTGGGGAAAGTGGCAATTGTCACGACCGAAAATTGCAGTGACAATGCAGAACAAAGGGGAAAAAAAGAAGGGGGGATAGGGAAAAACGCGAGAAAAAAATACATATAATTGTAATAAAAGAGAGTACGATACATATTGTATCATGGAAAATGAAGAATATAATAGGAGCAGACAGTAATAATAAATGAATTGGATTTTCCAAGTAAATTGCAGTTGCATTGTATGTGTATTTTTGTTATATATTTTTCATTCGATTTTTTTTTTTTTTTTCATTTTTTATTATTTATTTTTCTTTTCAGGAGTAAGAGAGGTGAAATAAAACGTGACAAGTTAATTGGTACGTGACTAGCAGTGAGAGGAAAGGCATGTGGCAGGATTTCACGTTTTCTACTGTGTTTTCTACCCAACACCCATCTAGCTACCTTTCCAATATCTGTCATAGTCCCTGTGTACTATTCCATGGATCTACTGAGTGGTGCTTCATATCACGTGTCACTGGGTTTTGGTACTTTAATGCTTTTAACGTTGCAGATACTTGAAGGACTTGGGGAGGAAAAAATTGTTACATTGTATGAGATCAATTAAAATTGTCAATATACCCGGACACTAGAGGGAAAATATGTCAATTTCAATTACATTTATTTTAATGCGAGAAAACATGGGAGTGACGGATTTTTCAAGGATTTCAAAGATTTTTTAAAAATAAATTCAGGAGATTGGAAATAATTTTTTTTCTTTCAAAGCTGAATTTTTCTAATTATTTTTTTTTAACTTGTTGCTCTAATCTTGTTTTGTAAAAAATTTGAAGAGCTTCAAAAAAAGATGAGGATGAAAAAGGCGTAAGTTCATCAGTTTTTGGGATATTTAAGAGAAAAAAAGCACAAGAAAACATTAACTCATTCTGTTTTTCTTTTTCACTACTAAATTTCATTATTTCCAAAAATTTCATTTAATTTTGAGTAAAAAGAAGCGAGTCAGTCATTTTTGAGGCCTTTTCTTTAAAAGCAGACGGTTTGAAATTATTTTTAAAAAGTAGATTTTTTTCTGCTGATTATTTTCTGGAAATATTTTGGAAAATAATGGAGATACGCCCTTTTTGGCCTCAGCTGATTTTGACGATAATTTTAGGAGCTACAAAAGAAGATTGAGATAAAAAGAGTGTATCCCTATTATTTTCCGAGATATTCGCAAAAAATTAAACAACTTTTCACTATTAAATTTTATCATTTCCAATAATTCCATTGAATTTTGTGTAGAAAAAAAGGCAAGTCATTAATTTCAAGAGAAAATCGATGACAATTGGTCTCCGATCATTGCGATTACGTCTATTGTTCTCTCAATTCTCCTCTTCCACGTGGAGAGGAGTGCCTTTTTTTCTAAAACCAAATGAATGGAAATTATTTTTAAAAAAGTTGATTTTTTTTATCATTCTTTTTAAATCGTGAAAACTAACCGCGATAGAGCGATTTTGTCCAAATATTTTTTTACAGAAAATTTCAAGAGCTACAAAAAAAAAGGATCGGAAAAAGGGGGGGGGCTGTATCTCCATTATTTTTCGAAATATTTGTGAAGAACAAAACGCTTTTTCGCGTCCGAATTTCATAATTTCCAATAATTCCATTGAATTTCGAGTAAAAAAAAGGCGAGTCATTAATTTTGAGAGAAAATCGATGGACAATTGTTCTCCGATCATTGCGATGACGTCTGTGGTTCTCTCAATTCTCTTCTCTTTCGTGAGGGGGGGGGGGAAGGAATACCTTTTTTTTCAGAGGTGGAGCACAGCGAAAATCGACATACAGTCAATTTACTCAAGGCGTTTTCATAGCCTTCAACACTTCTCTGGTCTCTCATCTCTGTGTCTCAAGCATTTTCACATCAAACCAACTGAGGATTTAACGGCATTGTTTTTCCTTCAGCCAACGTTTTCACTGAGCCACGAATAAAAGTAGACAATGGCCCCAAGGACGATTAAATCCAGTCACCTCTGGTCAATACAAGTCTATTTCACTTGCCATAGGATAAAACTCACTTACTCCCTTGAGCTTTATTTTCATTCCTTCTATTATTTTTTTTTTAAATGTATTTTCAAAGGAAAATTCACTGGGTAAAATTCGTTAGACATAATTATGAGTAAATTTTCATAATGACAAAGTTAAAATTAGTGATGAGAATTAAAAAAAAAAAAATTAAAAAATCATAAAGCAACTCTACCTTGAGGGTTCCTCACTGCTAATGAGTAACTGATATTGTTATATATTTTTTAGAAGAAAAAAGAAAAAAAAAGAAGGGTGAGAAGTCTGAAAAGTTTACGGTAGAAATAATGTCAGAAAGTTGGTCCTGATGTTTGCAGGAAAACAGGAAGTTTTAAATTTTAAATTAAACTTCACAAGATAATTCAATTATTTAGTTTTTTAATTATTTAAGAAGGTTCAATCGTTGCTCATGTTGAATGATAAATATTCTCTATCTCCATTAATTTTCGAAATATTTTGACTCTATTGTTTATCTTATTTCTATGAAAAATTTCATGGCATTTTCCATTTTTTTGTTGATTCTTTTAATTGTTTGAATTGATTAGAGGAGTGATTATATTACAAAGACTGAGAAAAAAGGAATTTTAGTCCTGAAGGAATGGATTTTGCGCAAGTGAATATACTAATCTTTTATTGATATAGATAACGATGATCAATGCCTTTTTTTTGATACAAACTTTTCATATTTTCTTGTGCGAAATACATCGTTTTGAGAGCAAAATTTCCTTTTTTCAGTGCATGAGATATTATGAAGGACTGATTATCATGTTTTTTTTCTTTTTTACTGTAATGGCAGAGGTAAAAATGGTAAAATTATATTATTTGAAAAGGCTTCGATGGCTTTTTTAACCTGAAGTTTATATACTACCAAAGAAAGAAAGAAAGAAAGATATTTTGAGAAAATGAAACCTTTAAAATTCAATTAAGGGAAGGTGGGGTAAAATGGACATTCCAATTGAACGGTTAGAGATAGAGATTTTCCAATGATTTCATTGAAAAGCTGAGGAAATTTCAGATGAAAAACATGTATAAATTTTTTTTTTCAATTTCTTGAATTTTTTTTTTTGACCAAGTTTTGAAGGGGTTTCGCTTTCAAAAATCGAAAAAATGCCCTTTTTTGGCGATATCTCCAGTTCTGTTGGTCGTAACGATCTGGGATGGATTTCAAATGAAAGGTGAGCTCATTTCTCATCTATTTAGGTAGTTCAACTTTTTTGAAATCGATTTTTCAAATACTTACAGGCCATTTTCTGAAGATCAGTTTTTGACCTATAAGTACTTGGAAAATTGATCATTTTCTTTTTAAACCACATAAATCGATGAGAAATGAGCTCGCCTTTCATTAAAAATCAACCCCAAGTCGCTACGACTAATAGAATCGCAGATATTCTCGAAAAACAGAAATTTATCAAAAACAGAAGAGTTCTACCTTCAAATCTTGACCAAGAAATCGAATTTTTGAAAAATTCCAAAAAATATCTCCCAACATATGATTTCCGTTCAAAATTTCCTCAGCTTTCCAATGAAATCCCCCAAAAAAACCTATCTCCAATGTTTCCATCATCAATTAAAACGCCAAAAAATCCCAATTCCCTGATAAATCCTTCAAAATAATTTTTTTCAATTAAATTGACACGTAATTACACATTAAAACATGATTAAATTAATTAATCACGCTGTGTCTACTTTAACCGCTATTGGACAAGCGACACAAAATAACATCGAAACATTCACACAGACAGACAAAACACGCCAACTCCAAAATGTTTCCCGATTAAAGGGTCGAAATGCTGGACGCAAGAGAATAGAGAGATGGGGCAAGTGGAATGAGAAGAGTGGAAAAAGAGGGGGGGGGGGGGAGGATGGGATGAATATGGGATGGTAAATAAACGTGTATTTCGTTTGCGCGTGTCGCTCCCCCCCCTTTGCCCCCTCAAGGCGTGAATTACAATTTCCACTTGAATGTTGTAGCATATGGTGGTAAACCACTGAACATAGTGTTGAATATAGGTTCTTGTTTGGTTACACTAGAACGTCTTGGTGGAGGCGTGTCTGGGAGACTCAGAGGCGCCACAAGACGCACTGCTATTGTAGTCATCCAAGTTATACTGTAAAAGGAGGGAATTTCTCTATCCTTTGGCTTATGCCCACTATGCATCTGCCCTTGTGAACTATTCTATTTTTCTTTCTGGCTTTTATTACGGATGTGTTTCATTCTCTTTAATAAATTTTATCGTTCATTTTAATCCAATAGTGGATTGAGAATTAATGATTTTTTAAATTTAATTTACAATAAATTTTGAATTTTTTTTTACAAATCTTAAAAATATTTCGGAATTAAAGCGAGATGCACAAGATTTTTAAGAATCCTTTTTTGTTGCTTTTTTTCCTGAGCTACAAAGTAAGTTCACAGAGGAAAATGCTTTCTTAATTTAAGTATGTGCAGTCACTTAATTTAAGAATGTGCAGGTCACTTAAATTAAGTGGCTTTTTTCATTTAAATCAAGTGACTTTTTCTTCCTTAATTTAAGAAAGTAAAACTCACTTAAATCTAGTGCGTTTTCTCACTTAAATCAAGTGACTTTTCTCACTTAAATCAAGTAACTTTTTCTTTCTTAATTTAAGTAAGAAAAGTCACTTAAATTAAGTGACTTTTCTCAGTTAAATCAAGTGACTTTTCTCACTTAAATCAGGTGACTTTTTCTTTCTTAATTTAAGAAAGTAAAAGTCACTTAAATTAAGTGACTTTTCTCACTTAAATCAAGTGACTTTTTCTTCCTTAATTAAAGAAAGTAAAACTCACTTAAATCAAGTGCATTTTCTCACTTAAATCAAGTGACTTTTCTCACTTAAATCAAGTAACTTTTTCTTTCTTAATTTAAGAAAGTAAAAGTCACTTAAATTAAGTGACTTTTTTCACTTAAATCAAGTGACTTTTTCTTCCTTAATTTAAGAAAGTAAAACTCACTTAAATCAAGTGCGTTTTCTCACTTAAATCAAGTGACTTTTTCTTCCTTGATTTAAGAAAGTAAAACTCACTTAAATCAAGTGCGTTTTCTCACTTAAATCAAGTGACTTTTCTCACTTAAATCAAGTGACTTTTTCTTTCTTAAATTAAGTGACTGCACATTCTTAAATTAAGAAAACATTTTTCTCTGTGTTTCTTCAAAAAGTGCAAAAATCGTGAAAATAATTCTTTTAATAGTGAATAAATAAAAGAAAAAAAAAGAAAAAATTTTTTGCAATGAACTGTAATATAAATTGGCGTTTTCTGAATTTTTTTCAGAATTTTTGAACGCTTCGCGGTTGTTTGAAAAAATATTCGATATTGATTCGCGAATTTTGATGAAGCGACAAAGAAAATTCGCAGTGAACGAGCGAGAGGAGAGGGCTCGCCATAATTCAATCATGCGGCAATCACTCGAATTGCTCCTCCCCCCCCCCCCTTTCCCCTTTTCTCATCGCTTACACACACACACACACACAAATGCAGAACGAACAACCATCAGTCCACATATTCGCCCCAGAGGCATCAATCATATTTAGAATGATTCATTATCCTCTGCTGTTGTTTTTCAGCCTTCTATACTTTCCTATCCTAAATAAACAATTACGGTTCATTTAGTGTCTTGCCACTTCGAATGGGCCACAATTGTAAATCATATTTCATCCCAAAATTCTCAACAGTTGATATTGTGTACCATCACAGATGACGTTTATTAATCACAAGCGGCTCCATAATCGACATATCCCCTTGATTGATATATGATCTGTTTAATTATGCATTTGTGGTGGGGGATGGGGCAGAATGGGCGTCTTGGGGATATTCATTTTGTTGTGATTTTTGTGGGGAGAATATCGAGAAAATCCGGATGGAAAATTGAATTTTCGAATTTTGAAAGCAAAATCTATTTTTAGCGGATTTCCCGCAATTTTTGGTTCAAATGAACTCGCAAAAAAATGGAATTGGAGGAAAATCAACTCACCTTCCATTTGCGATGAACTGCAAGATCCTAGGATTATTAGGAACGGAGATATTCTAGGAACACTGGAAATTCTGGAAAAAAAGGGATATAAACATTAATTTTTCAGACAAATACGAATTTTTTTTATGAGAAATGAGAAAAATTAAAAATGCTGTATTTTTATTCAATAAATCACTTGAATCATCTTTTAGGAACACATTTCTTATTCAGATGAAGTAAAACAGGATAATTCAATTTTCGTTTTTTATAAAGTATATTTTGAAAACTAAGGAAAATGGCGCAATTTTGTACGAATCTTTTTTCGTAACTCTTAAAATTTCCCAGCGCTTTATCTAGCTTAATTTTCCAGATATTTAAAATGATTCAAAAAAATAGATTTCTCTTCAATTCTAATTTTTTTTGTCAAAAATACTAATTTTTTTTTTTTTTAAATATGAGAAATTAAAAATGCAGCATTTTCCCCAAAAAATTACTTCAATTATTTCCATAATACACAACTTTTATTCAGAAAAGTGATTAATCAAACTCGAAGACATTTCCATCCGATTTTTCTTTGTTATTGTTTTTTTAGAGAGGATCTCGGAAACTAAGCGAGATTGTGCGACTTTGCACAAATCTGATTTTTTTTACAATAGAAGATTCAAGCGAATTCGCTCTATCTCGTTGAGTTTCCGAGATATTTAAAATAATAAAAAAAATAAGTAGATTTGTCCTGTTTTAACCTTTTACTATTAAATTTTTTTTTGGTTGCCATTTTCAATTTCTCCGGCTTTTTCCGGTTTCCCATAGACCGACACAGATCTTCATGTGATATTCACACATTACCTATCTCAATACTCACTCCAGCACTCACATGATTGCCATCCCATTGATTCTTTTTTCCCCCTTTTTTTTTCATCTCTCTACGTCTTTACTTTCTTTTTTCTTATAATTTTTTCTACTGGCTCCACCTTTTTAATGTTGACCTCGCCTCTCTCTCTCTCTCTCTCTCTCTCTCTTTCTCTCTTTCATCCTGCCAAAAGATTTATACGCGAATTTCTCTCTTACCTACACTCTGCGTATCTCTCCGTTCGTCTGACCAGTGAGTTAGTTTATTCACTTCGGAGAGAGAGAGAGAAAGAGGAAAGTGGGAGTTTATATGCGAGACAGCCAAAGCACGAATCACCAATATTTTTTTAAATTGGCGATTCTAGATACTGGCGAGAGATGAAAAATGTTATGAATTCCCGGTACTGGAAATTAAATATACTCCGAAAGAGAGAGAAAGAGAGACAGAGTAAATGTACGTCACTTGCTTCCGCCATATTGATTATTAATTACTTGAATTTTTTTTTTTACGAAATTTTCTCCTTTTTTTTCCAATTCAACGATAAATTGACGTGAAAGAAGAAAAATTTGTTCACTATATTTCTTTCACTTTTATAATGAAATTTTTTTTTAAAACCAATTGTTGAAAATAATTTATTGTATTGGCTTTTGTATTTTCGTGGGTAAATTTTTGAATTATTTATTTTCACAGTGCATTTAACATTTAATTTATGCCTCATGAAAATTTTTTCGAATTCTCTATTTTTTACGGATGTAAAAAGTAGAGGGTGAATAAACATGAAAATGTCTTTGGTGGAAGTGAAAAAAAGGAGAAAAAAAATTTGTACGTTGAGGTGAAGTATAAATTTCAAGGGACGAGAGCTTTATCACCTTGAAAGTTTCAGTCCATTTTATCACACTACCAACTGTCGCACATCAGTGAACGGTCCATGAGTGAAGTGGAGGAGGGGGGAGGGTCGGAGAGTGAATTGGAGTGGAGTACGTTGCGCTTCGTGGAATATTTTGAGGTGAATTTTGAATTGAGAGAAGATTAATCGGAATTTTAAATTTTTTTCTAAACTTGTAATTGAATATTTAGGTTGAGTAGTAAAATGTTAATTTATTATTTTTGAGGGAGAATTGATGAGAAATGAGTTCTTTCCGTCAATTTTTTATTCATGAAGTTCATCTTTACGTGATGCCTGCTCTATTACGGAAAACTGGGTAAAATAATCCAGGAGTTTTTTTTCGGAGTGAAGTAATCTGCGGAAAAATCAGAAAAAAATTGAGAAGATGCACTAACGTATGTTTATTGATAGGGAATTTTTTCAAATTTTTTAAAAGTGTCTTTCATTTTTAAAAAAATCCCCGATTACTTTGCTCCAGTTTCTCCCATTATTTAATTACTCTCACATAAAATAATTCAGGAATTTTTTTTTGAGTGAAGGATTCCGCAAAAAAAACTGAAAAAATTTGAGTAGGTTCTCTAATATGTCTACATTATTGTGTAATTTTTTCAACTTTTTTCTTAGAGTTCTTCACTTTCAAAAAAATCCCGGATTATTTCGCTCCAGTCTCTCCCATTATTTACTCATTCGAGAACAAAGTGATTCGACAATTTTTTTTTTAAAGAAGGACTTCCCGAAAAAATATATGAAAATTTGAGGAAGTCTCCCAGCATGTCTCCATCATTGTGTAATTTTTTCAAATTTTTTCGTATAATTGTTTCTTCTCAAAAAAAAAAATCAGAATTATTTCGCCCTAATCTCCCTAAAAACCCCAGAAATTTCTGTAATTCTCGCGGTTTTCCACCGGAATTAAGGGAATTTCCTCTCGCCCCATTTAATCAAAACACTCACTCACCCCCCCCCCCCCCCTCTTTCCCACTCCCCAAAGAAAAAGGAAACTACTTAACAAAGAAAAATCGTAACTCATCGTCCGAAAATCCCTGAGGATAAATTGTTTCAATATAATATATCGATAGTGTAGAATTATTTATCATTAAGAAATCTCGAAGTAAAGAATCATTGGTAACCATTGGATCGCGTGAGACAGGTAGAATGCGGAAAATGATAATTAATCACGCCTATTGACGAGAGATAAGTGAGAGGGATTAGTGTGGGAATATCTATGGACGTGGAAATTCCAAAAGTGAAGAAGAGCAAGAAAGAAAAAAGAAGAAGAAAGAAGAAAAAAAAATGAGCCGAGACCTAGAGAACGAGGGAAAACTAGGATTGTTTGAGTTTGCGCACGAATTCACCATCAGCAAGGCGTTTGAGTGCCTGCATGGTAGGAAGGGGGGGAGGCATTTGCGAGACAAGAGGGGGAAAACTGAAAGAAGAGGAGGAACAATTTGGGGGATACTTGCCTATACCCTGTTCTGTTACATCTGGCCTCAGTCGGGATGCCGGTCGTGCACCCTCGTGACGTACATTACCATCGGGATGATCGGTGAATTAAGTGTTACGGATATGATGAAGTCCGCGTGGATCATTATCTCTCTCACTGTTGTCGGATGTGCATTAACTGACGTACTGCCAACAGCTGGTGAGTGATTAAAAAAAAAGAGAAAAAAAAAATTCCGAATTTTTTATTCATTTAAATGCAATTGAAATTTTTTTAATTAAAAAACTGCAAACTTTCGAATTTAATTAAAATCAGTGAATTCGAGATAAAAAAAAGAGGAGGGGGATTTGTGAGCTTGATAAAAAATTCCGTTTAACTTGTAAACTTGCGGCAAACGGATTGCTCAATTTCTCCCTTTTTTTTCTATCAAATTTATTTACTTCAATTTTTTTTTTTACTTTTTTTTATTGGAATCTTTTAATCAAAATCCCTGGGTATGCACAGGATTTACCGTTTGATTGTCGAAGATCGATGAATCGTATGCGTTTTGTGTGCCCAATCTCTCCATGTGTGTGTGTGTGTGTGTATGTGTATGTGGGGGGGGGGGGGGGGATACGGTGAAATCAAAGCCCAGTGGGTTCTCGTACGGTCCCATGTAAATTATCCTCATGGGACACGCAATTAAGCTCCGGGATTACCGTGCGTGACGTTCTGCCCCACTCCACTCTCTCGATTTTTTTCATTGGTTGAAAAGAGTGGGGGGAGGAGGGAAAAAAAAAGGAGATTCGAAAACTCAGCGAGTTTCGAAAAAGTTTGTTGCATTTTGCTTCGAAACGTGTACCTGCGCTTTTTTGCAGCTTCTGTTCTACGAGGATTTGTGCTGGAGTTTATTTCGTTTTTTTTTTTTTGGTGCTCCTCGAGGGAGGAAAGAGAATTACTGGCAGTGGGAGGAGGGGGGGGGGGGTATTGGTTTGGACTGTGTCCACTGGACTTTACACGCATTTATAGCCATTGGCAAAGAGAGCCTAACGAGTTTGGCCTTGTTGCATAGGATATTTTGGCGAAATCACAGCCTCCCCCCCCTTTTCATCTCTTCTCCATCTCTCTCTCTCTCTCTCTCTCTGCTTTCTATTCTTTCGCAATTCAAACGATTGTGCAAACTTTCGAGCTACAATTAATTCTATTTGCGTTAGAATTGTTTTCTTTTTTCGTTGTGATCAGAATTTTTTTAATTCCTTTATTTTTAGTGAGTGAATTTAAATTCTGGTGTTTTTTTTTGAATTTTTTGGGAATAAGGGGAAAATAGTTTTTTTTTTTAATTTGATTTTAATAGGATTTTATCGATTTTGTTGGTTAATGGGTCGAGTTTTGGGAATTATTTTTTGACAATTTTGTGAAAATTTTCCTTTTAGCAAATTTTATGAGCAATTAAAAACAGCTTTTTTTTAAAGACATCTTTCAATTTATTCTATTTGCGGCAAAATGGTTGATTTTTCTCTGGTTGTGATCAGGATGTTTTTACTACTTCATTTTTTATGAGTGAATCGAAATTCTGGTGAATTTTTTGAAATTTTGGAAATGAGAGAAAAACAATTTTTTTCTATTAAATTAAATTTTAATTGAATTTGATTGATTTCTTGAGTTAATTATTGAAGTTTTGAGAATTTTGAGAATTATTAGTGCAAATCTTTTTTTTTTCCAGAGAATTTCACGAGCTACAAAAAAATTCTCTTTCAAACGCCAATTAATTCTATTTGCATTGGAATTGTTTTCTTTTTCTGCTTGAGATCAGAATATTTTTTCTACTTTATTTTTGGCAAAATAATGGTGAATTTGGATTCCGGTGAATTTTTCTGGGAATTTGGGAATGAATTCTATCTCGAAATCTCCCAAGACATAATTTTCCCGACAAAATCACCCCCGACACAATCTCCCCACGACAAAATCAACTACAAAAAGAACCAATGATTACATAAAGAAGATAATCAATTTATTTCATCCCTATAATCCAAATGAATTAGTGAATAATTGACAAAAAAGAAAATTCACGGGGGTGATTTTATCCTGGGGAGATTGTGTCGGGGGTGATTTTGCCGGGGGCATATATATATATATTCTGTCCAGGGAAAATAAGTCGTTTCATCTAGAAAGACATTTTTTTGTCGGAAACTGAATTTTATTAATTTATTCGATTCATGATTGACGTTTTAAGAATTGTTTTTGGATAGTATCTCGGTAATTAAGCGAGATACGAAAAGTTTTGAAGTAACCTTTTTTGTAGAGAATTTCATGAGCTACAAAAAAGGTCTCTTGACAAATTCTTCTAAACCCATTGGTTTCCAAGATCCCTATCAATTTCTCTCCACGTGATATTCAGAATAATTACAAATTTCCTTGAATAATTTTTTCATTCAATTAATAAAAATTCTCAATTTCTCCAATCATCAAAGAAGCGAAAACATCTATTAAAAACTCATTAACTCCACTCCTCCCATTTTTCCCAATCACTTCAATTTCTCTCGAATATTCTGCACGTGAAGTGGAAGTAAAAGAGAGCTGAATAAAAAATTCAAAAGAATTTACCGTTAAAACTTTATTACGAAATGTTGAATTAACAAGTGCCGATTAATTCCAAATATCGCTTTTGATAAAAAAAAACTCGTCTTCCAATTTTATATTTTTTCTTATTTTATTGAATTATCTCGTTTTTTTTTCTCCTTCATCCTTTAACTCAATGAAACTCGAGAGAAGACAATCATTGAAATCGGAAATGCACTCAGCTTTTCGATCAGCTGAAGATGACGAGGAGAAGGAGAATGTACAAAATAAGGTTAAAATAAGGAGAAAAGGGGGGGGGGGGGGGAGGGGGAGAAAAAGAAGAGGCGAATAAAAGTGAGGTCTTGAGAAGGGAAAAAGCTTTCAGTTTTTTTAGAGTCGCAATAGTTGCTTACCTCTGCTACTTGGGGGAGGGGGGAGGAAGAGGGGAGGGGGGGGGGGGAGTATTCTCAATGTGCTTATGCTCGACACTTCTTTCTCTCGAATTATTCCAACGAATACTCTCTCCCCCTCCCCTCCTCTTCTTTCACCTTCCTGAAGATGTCTCTCCGGTAATGGTAAAAGCATTTTCAATCGAACTTAAAAAAATAAAACAAAACGAATAATCAAAGCACGAGACTGCGAGTCTATATCCAGTATTTTATCATCTCTCTCTTTTGCTTTCTCTTTATCTTGGCTTCTCGTCAGTTGCCGGATGAAGCGTGAATAATTGCGAGTAACGTGGATTATAAAAATGCAAGAGTTGATGGCTCTTTTTTTTTTTTTTTTTCATTAGTTTTTTCTCTTTTTAACTTTGTGCAGGAACTTTTACATCGAATTATTGATGAAGAATATCTCTACTTTTTTTTATTAAAGAGGAATTGAGGTAGTTCCCTCGCAAAAAAGAATTTTCTTGGGAATTTCATGAAATTGAAGGATGAGATAAAAAAAAGTGTCTTACTTTTATTCGCAAGAAATTAATTTTTTTTCGTTGATTCTGAAGCAAGATATCAGCAATGAAAATTTGTAGAATTAACATGCAAGAGGCCAATAAATTATTTGAAGAACGACCAGCTTCTTGCATATTTCGAGAAACGTTCTTCTGATTTTTTACCAAATTTTTCTTGAAAAAAATTTCAATTTTTCTGATGGTTTTGTTCAGAAAATATTGATTTTAAAAGTAGAAATTGTGTTGAAGGAGCTTACACGTGTTGGAATTGTGGAATTCCATATTGACAATTCTGCAGTCATTAAAACGATTATTATTCATTATATTTGCAAAAAAAAAGATTTTTTGCATTTACATTCCACAAATTTTCTTCCTACACTTAGAAAAAAAATGTTTGTTGCAAGAAAATTCACATAGTTCTAGAAAATTTACTTTGTTTCAAAAATTTTCGATATAAGGTAGAAATACCATTCATGGTTACTGCCCCTTTCTTGGCCACTCCATATCCAAATTTGACTATTAATGATTTCATAAATACAGTTACATCACAAGTTAGATTTATATAATTATGAAAATTTCAAAATTTTATATCAAAATATTATTCTGATTAATTATCGGTTTCATATCCATTCTTCTGAATTAATGTTGGAATTCCTCATAGGGATATTGGAAAATTATTAACATCAGCTATTGTCAAATCGATTTAAAAATAGTTGATGTTGTTAATAATTTTCAATATCCCTATGAGAAATTCCAGCGTTATTTATTCATTTATTTAATTCCAAATTACATTCTATAGAGGTGCAGTTAACACCTGTACAAAGATAGGAATTTTTTTTTTTTTTTTTTTAATTTCAAAGTTAATTCATAGTAAAAAATGAGCATTGACATAAAAAATACGATGATAAGCTTACAATATTCAAACATATCTTCTGTTTCTTTTTTTTTCTAGTTTAAACAAATATTATCACTTATTCAGTGCTTGAGCTTATTTTCAATTGTTTTTCCATTTGAGTTCAATATTTTAAGATGATTAGGCAAATGATTGAAGTTTTTAATTGCGACATGATATGCGTTTTTGCAGCTGATCGATTTTTTGATTCAAGGTAGTGTTAATTGTCTTGCTCTAGAAATTATTCTGATTTAAGAATTTTTTTTTCATTAACCTGAATTTGAAAGTGCCCCAAAAAGGTGCAAAGGTTGCCAAAACTGGTATTTCTGTGTAGAAAGTATCTAGAAGGATTTATACCCAGCATAGATATAAAAATTTTGTTTAAAAAAATTTCTTACCGCAATAATTTTTTTTCTCAGTGTAGCTCTTGTAATTCAAAAATTCGTCGACCACTACACATAACAGGACTATACTTTTGGATATGACTGTCGCCAGTAAACTACGTTAAATAAAACGGTTTTAATTAAATTAATAATATTTTGGAGTCACAGAAAAAGAGATTTATTATGCAGAAAAGGTTTTTTTTTGGATTCGATGCAAAATCCAGGGAAAACGGTTGTATTTATTCACTAACGAATTTATGATTTTTATTTTAATTGAAAATCAGGGAATTAATAAATTAATGGAGAGGGAATTGATGAATGAGGGGAATTGAATGTAGAGAGAGAATATTTGGGATTAAGAGGAATTCAGGGATAAAAACACATTTTGGTCAGACATGAGGATAAAATTATTTTTAAAATATCTCGCAAATCGTTAAATTTAGGGGAAAATGTGAAAAAACATTTCTTGTAGAACACTGAATTCTCTACAAAAAAAGTGCCTTGACATTTTCCTTTAAACTAATTAATTCCAGAAATATTTGCAATATAATTTGATTTTTTTTCAGAATTTTTTTCATGAAAATTATGAAAATTAAAAAATGATGGATTAAATAAAAGACTCGTTACAAAGGCAGTGAATTTTTCTTGTTCTCAGTACTGTCAAGTGAGCTGTGTATAATTGCGAGTAAGCTGGCTTATAAAAATGCAAAAGTTGAAAATTCCTCCTTTTTCCTCTATTATTTTCTCTATTCTACTTTTTTCCCTTATTTTCAACTTTTTACTTAATCAGCTTATTGCTGAAGAATCGCTCTTTTCTCTTCGTCTCCCATCCCCACCTCTTCTTCAATTTTTTTTTCACTGAGAAAATTCAATAATTCCAAAGGCAAAAAACTTTTCCAACTTCACCTTTTTCCAATACATAATACGACGCTTGGGAGTCCACAGATGCAGCGGACGTTCATTCATATTACGAACTGATGGAATTTTTGAGTCACATTATTATTGACCCTCTTTCCCCCATTTTTTTTTTTTAAAGTCGATATGGAGGGGGAGAATGAATGAAATTTATAGGATTTTTTTTTTTTTTTATAATTCTGCGGCACATGCACGTCTCAATAGGTTCACTTTGATCAGCGTTCTTTTGAGTGCTGTGCGAAGTAAATGGAAATTTTAATGCAATTGAAGGCTCCGGTCGAAAGGCTACGTACTGTGAAATCGATTTTTCAATGGAAATTTTTTTAGCTTCGTTCTTTTGAATTTTTGAGATTTTTATTAATATTTTAGGGAAATTATTTTTTATGTTTTTTATTATGACAATCAGGAGAAATTGGAGGAAATATTCGAGATGGGCTTTTTCTGATGATTCCATTGATCAGCTGAGAAAATTTTTGTTGGAAAATATTTTTTTAATTGTATTTTTAGGAATTTTTTGAAAATTTATACTTTTTTAGGGAAAATTTAGGGTTCTGACACTTCACGAAGTTGAAAAATTCCACTTTCTAGGGAGAATCTCAAGTTTTATTGGTCGTAGCAACTTGGGGTGGTCTTAAATGAAAGGTGAGATCATTTGCCATCAATTTATAGGGTTTGAAGAAAAAAAATGATTGATTTTTGAGGTATTTATAGTGCAAAAACTGATTTTCACAGAAGTTTCTATAATTACCACAAAAATCAATATTTTTTTCTTTCAAAACCATATAAATCGATGGCAAATGACCTCTCACCTTTCATTCAGGACCAATCCTGAGTCTCTATGCCAAATAAAACCAGAAATATCCTGAAAAAAGTGAAAAAAATGAAAAAAAAACAAAATCATGACCCAAAAAAATATCATTTTCTAAGAAAATCCAAAAAATTGATTCTGACACATGTTTTCCATCTGAAATTTCCCCAGCTTTTCAATGGAATTTTCAGCAAAATTGATTTCCAAGTCATTTCATTGAAATGGCTCCATTTTCCTCTACAATTGCTTTTTTTTTCTTCAACAACAACTAAATTAACATTTGATTTCCGATTTTTTAAAGAAGAATCCAAACCCTCACGATGATCAGTATCAGATGTTCTGTTCCCTATTCTTGTATCAAAAGAATACGTAAATTCTTCATGCCAGAAGATTGAACAAAAAAAGAACAGGCAACATATTGATAAAGAAAAAAAATTCAATTTCACTTTTCAAGCTGAGAATCCCCGACTCATCATTTTTATATCGCCCTAAAGAAATCTCATAAAAATTGATTCACATTGTCGGAGAACATTTCAAAAAGTAAACTATGGATAAAAAAAAAAAGGAAAAAATTGTAAGCCAGAAATGATGCTGAGGGAGACATGGAAAGCCGCCTCTGGCATATATCCCCATGATTCGATACTTTGAAAGAGGGTAAACAACTTGTAAGTATCCCATAACCGCGGTTATTGCAATATGTTCCCTTCTCCCTGGAGTCCTCATTCGTGTTTTTTTTTCCTTTTACCCTCTTCATCCACATTAATTTCTCAATACATATCTCAGACATTTTGACTTATTATTTAGGCTCTCAATTAATCAAGAGTCATCGTAAAGCTTGGAGTCCTTCTCTTCGATTTTTTCCCCTAAAAAAACAAAAATTGTGCAAATTTTTTTAATTCAACTAATCCACTTATTTCCTCGATCTTATAAGGATCTCGGAAACCGTTGAATTTACGAAAATTTACCAAGAGACCTTTTTTGTAGACAATTGAATTCCCCACAGAAAAGGTTTCCTGGCATTTTCCCCTAAACTCACCCCTTTACGAGATCTCTTTGATATAAACTAAAAAAATTTGCATTTAGGCGAAAAAAAATAATTTTTTCAGCTAAGAATAAATAATTCAATGGGTCACATGACTGCTTGACTTTCGCACATAAGCACACATGTGTGCCCCACTTTTTTTCAATTCAAACAATGAAAAACTTTGCTTCTATAGCTTCTCAAAAAAAAACATCATTATTTTTCTACTGCAGTAAAGCCTTTTTTCCATTTTTTTCTTGAAAAAAAAAGGATTCTCGCGGATCATTGTGTCTCGGGGATGATCCACAATGCTGATGAAATGCGCTAGAAAATTAATCTCATCTCACTTTATTTCCTCCACATGAGATATGACCTGGCGCATTATTCATGATTTTTTATTTTTCTATTTTGCTGCATTCGTTAAAAAATATATTCTATTCAATTCTTCAATTCAATTGAAATTCCAGGAATTTATTCAAATTAAAATGAATTAAAATCACTTTTCAATCAATTAATTTTCCTCCACTGATTAACAATTCGTTGATGAATCTCGTGCACCTCTTGCAGCCATTTTTATTTCTCTCTCCTTTTATTTTTTTAACTCGGGGAAGAAAAACACGGTGGTAACGGACATAACTTACATGTGAATTCGGGGGAGAGGTGTATGGTGAGAGAATTTACTGACTGATTTAGTAGAGGGCATTCAGTCTCAGCTGTAGCGTCTTGTATACCCGTTTGCACATAAATTTACGGTGATCTTGTGCATCTATTTTCTCCTCATTTTGAGGATACCAGAGTATGTACTTTTTCATTGCTGTTGAAAGGGCTTTAGTTTCTTCGTTAATTATCAACGGAGGATTAACTAATTAATTGCGCGAAAATTTGGATAATTAATTTACGATGAATGAACCATACTTTTAATGCTAAAAGAAAAAATCTCCGCAATTTCTCAAATTAAAGTAATTTTTTTCGTTCAATTTTTTAAAAATATCTCACAAATTAATAGAGATACGCTATTTTTATCTCCATTATTTTTTGTAGCTCTTTAAATTCTCCCCAAAAATTGGCTGCAGATGAAAACAGCGTATCTCCATTTTTTTTAAAGGTATTATTAGAGAAAAAATTAGAATTCTTCCGCTTTCCTACATTATTATTAAAGATATTTTCAAGAAATGATTGAAAAACATTCGTTTTCTCCAAAAAAAAATTTTCAGCAATTTCTTAAATTAATTCAATTTTTTTCTTCAAATTTTTCTTAAATGTCTCAGAAAATAATAAAGATAGGCCCTTTGTAGCCTAGACTTTTTTTTTGTGACACTTCAAACTCTCTAAAAAAATGAATTAGGGTAAAAAAAGGCGTTTCTTCATTACTTTTCACGATATTCTCGAAGAAAAAAAATTAGAATTCATTCGCTTTTCCCCATGAAATCTTAAAAATTCACTGAATTCTCGTACCCCTAATTACAATTCTCAGAAACCGCCTCAATTCATAATCCATGAAGTCCAGAAATCACTCGCCTTCAACACCCCCAACCACCTAACAAACGCAAAAATTCTCACCACTAAATTTATAGCTTTCACACTCACCCCTTCAAGGAAAATAGTAATAAAAAATGCGCGAAATTTCCCACCGTTATTATTCTGGGCATTAAAATTTATGCCCTACCCCAACGGTGTATCTACGTCTGCGTGAGAGAATACGCACAACCCTCCCCTTCCTCCCCCTCTTTCCTCGGTGGATATAACGGTTTTGCCGGTGAGTTTTGATCGTTAGTTCGCTACCCATGAGCCCATTGTTCCTTCCCAATGGCCACCGTCCACCGAAGATGACTCTCACATTTGTCGCCCCATCCCCCCCCTCACTCCATCGACTGTTGATATACACCACTGTCCATGTGCTGGTTATCCATGAATAGACACAACAAAACACCCATTTCCCCTCCCCCCCTTCCCTCTCTTGTGTCATCACAAAGGGATGAAATATATATTGCGATGAAATTCAGTGGCAATTTTCATAGCTTCCCACAAGCGTAATACTATCTAGAGGCTTTTGCCTATTTCCATCTACACCTACTTCAGCGCTTAACTCGAATTTATTGAATTTTCAAGATATTTTGTGCAGTAAAAGTGACAAAATAGGATAATTCAATTTTTTTTTGACAATATCTTGGATAAAAAATAGAGATACGCCCTTTTTGCTTTTATTTATTTTTGTAGAGAGTTTGAAAAACTATAAAATGAGATGAGAGTTAAAATGGCGTATCTCCATTAGTTTCCAAGACATTTAAAAAAAAAAAGAAGAAAAAATGGAAAGAACAGAGTTTTCCTGAGTAAATGGGATAACTCGATTTTTTTTGCCAATCTTCTTTCAAAAATATCTTGAAAACTAGTGGAGATACGCTCTTCTTGCCCTGATTTACTTTCGCAGATAATTTAAAGAACTACAAGGTGAACTTGGAGTGAAAAAAGCGTGACTCCATTAAAATTTTCAAGATATTTTCAAAAAAAAGATGGAATTTGAAAAAAAAATTACGAGACGAGATTAGGATGAGAATGGCGTATCTCCATTAATTTTTGAAATTATTAAAAAAAAAAGGAAAAAAATCGAGTTTCCCTATTTTGCCTTTTTACTACTGAACTCATTCCATTTCTCAACAAAAATGAAAATTCTTACATGAAATCTGTACTGCGATGAAAGTAGTAGCTATTTTCATAGTTTCTTACTATAGTAATAGCTCTCGGGTAGTGTTGCACTATAGTGTAACATTATCCGAGGGCTTTTGCCTATTCTCACTCACTTCAGCCCTTAAATCGAGTAAATTTAATAATTTTATTGAATTTTTTGAGATTTAAAGGGCAAATGGGATGAGTTCAGTAGTAGAAGGGCAAAACAGGAGGTCTCGATTTTTTTTTGGAGAATGCTCTCTTTGATTTAAGGATGTTCTACAGGTATTGTAAGCGGGGGCTGAGCGAAATGAGAGGGGCAGTGATTTCGTCAGTGCTCCAATCCCTGAACATGAGAAAATGAGTTTTTTAATTCCTCATTAAAATTATTTTTAGGGAAGTATGGAACGCTGCGGGTGTTCAAATATTATATTATTATCATTACATTTCATAGATATTTTTTTTATTCTTCATTTAATTAGTTTGAGAATTATTTTGAAAAAAGCGTTGCATTCTAGGAAATTCTGGCGACACAAGTTGGCAGCACTTACGTGCGAGTGACAATTTTTCAATCATTTTTATTAATTTTAATGCCAACTATTGACCCAATCGTTGTATAAAAATGGAGCGTTTATGCGAGGGGTAATTTCTCACCTATATCCGAAGTTTCAGCCAATTTGAAGAATTTTTCGAAAAGTTTCTTAAGCTTTTGTGAATTTCCCATAAGAACACATGTTAAACGATGGTTTTTAAAAAATTTATAACTTTCAAACCAGGTATGAAAAAAATCGACAATTTTGCATACGTTTTCTTAATGAATTGGAGATCTTTGGAAAAAAATTTCATTGAATTCGTACATTTTTTAATTCTGATGAAATACCGGTAGAACATCCTTGAGCCATTTTTTTAGAGAATTAAAGGAGCCACAAAACAAGCTTCGGCTAAAAATGGCGTATCTCCATTAGTTTTCAAGATATTCTCAAAAAAAGATGAAAAAAATCGAGTTTCCCTGTTTTGCCTCTTTACTACTGAATTTTTTCGATTTTTCAATAAAAACACCTGTTCCCTTCCATCCATATCATCACGAAGGGATGAAATCTATACTGTGATAAAATTCAGTGGCAATTTTCATAGCTTCCAACTAGTGTTACACCATCAAATAGACTTTTGCCTATTCTCACCCACTTCAGCTCTCAATTTGAATTTATTAAATTTTCGAGATTTCATGGGTTCAGTATCAGCAGTGAAAAGGTAAAGTGGGATAATTCAATTTTTTTTGCCAATATTCTTTGAAAAATATCTTAAAAATTAATGGAGATACGCCCTTCTTGCTTTCATCCACTTTTGCAGATAATTTAAAAACCTACAAAGTGAACTTAGAATAAAAAAGGCGTATCTCCATTAAAATTTTCAAGATATTCTAAAAAAAAGATCGAATTAAAAAAAAATTACTATTACGAAACGAGATTAGAATAAAAATGGCGTATCTCCATTAATTTTTAAAATATTCTCAGGAAAATATGGGAAAAATCGAGTTTCCCTGTTTTGCCATTTTACTACTGAACTCATTCCATTTCTCAACAAAACACTCATTTCTCCTCCCTCGTGTCATCAAAAAGGGATGAAATTCATTGGCAATTTTCATAGCTCCCCCCACGAGTGTAACACCATCAGGGAGCTTTTGCTTCTCCCCCCTCCCCCACCCCTACTTCTATCCAGCCCTTAACTTGTCGCTTCGACAAGAACCAAACTGCAATCGAAACATTTTCCCATTTAATCCGCTTACACTTCTGACCTCGGAGGGATTAAAAGCGTGAATGTACGTTTTGTGCGGACGATTGGTTATTTAAATCGTTGAATTTTCGCAAATGAGGGGAGAAACAGTTCAATTTGCCGAGCTTTATACGAGAAAAGTGAATGTGTCAGGTGCAGGGGGTTATTAGGTTCATTTTGAAGGATAAACGTTGGGGATGTCGGGGAAAATGAGAAAAATGTGAGAAATTAGATTTTTCTGGGAATGATTGAGTTTCTTTTGAAACTTTTATGAATATTATTTTTACTGCGATAAATAGAACCGGAGACATTCATGAAAAACTGGGGATTTCAGAGAATAGAAAGGGGCAGACCTTTAATTTTAGGATAAAACTGAATTTCTTTGAAAAATTTCAAAAATCCATTTTAAGACATTTTTTTTGGTCACAGTCATTTTACTTCACTATTTTTTCTCAAAAAAATCACATATTCAGAAAATATCAAAATTATTATTTATCTCAAAATTTATTTTATTCGTCCAAATTTCGGAAATTGGGATTAATTTACGAATATTAATTTACAAAGAACTAATCATATTTTTAATGTGCAGAAAGCAATTCTCAACAATTTCTCGAATTAAATCAGTAGAAGAGATAAAAGAAAATTCATCCATTTTTTCTCTCAAATATCTCAGATATTAATAGAGATACGCCTTTTTTGCTCCAATCCTCTTTTGTAATTTTTGAAATTCTGAAAAAAATGGAAGAGATCAGAAAAGGCGTCATTTCCTAAATTTTATCTTGAAACCGTAGAATTTTTGTAAAAATCACTTCTGACACATATTTTCCCATTTTACTTAACTTTTTTTTTCTCTGAGATAAAAATTCACATTTTCATGCCATTAATGCAATGAATAAACGTGCCGAATAAAGAAAAAAACGTATTTAAAATGTATGAAAAATCCGAGAATATAATTATTCTCTCAGAATTTATTTTATTCGTTCCCATTTCTCACACTGTTGGAATTAAAACAGTAACTCTAACCTTTGAAGAAAAAGAAAAAAAGACTTCCTCATATTCTTAACTTCGTACATCATCCCAAACTCCCAAAGAGAGTGAAAAAAAAAGAGAAAAAAAAATTAGTAGAAAATAATAAAAATGAGGGGGACCAAAAAAAAAAAGAGGAGTGTATAGAGAGTCAGGCAGTGAATGCAGTATTTGAGTGCATGGTGGAAATTTCAAAGGCTGAAAAAAAAAGGAGGGAGAGAGGCAAGTTGTGGTAACGGTGGTAGCAGCCCGTTACCACGAGATTTAATGGAGAGTGAGACACGATGGCAGCACAAGAATAGCTCCAGAAAAAAAGAAAATAAAATACATATATACATATATATATATAAAGTAACGTATGTTATAGTGCTGGGCTTGTGGATAGTGGCTACAGTGTCATGACAGGTAGTGCAGGGTTATATATATATGTTGAGGCAATAACCGGGCGTTAGGACACACGCTTCAGGAACGACCAGATTTCCTTTTTGTCGTTTTCCCCACTTTTTTATATATATTTTTATTTTAGTTTCTTTTCAACATTCTCGTTTACCTTTTACTCCTGTCACTCGACACTTTTCTCGGGAAGTTACGGAAATTTTCCGCATTAGATGCAATAAAACGCAGGGAGCGGGATTAAGGTAGCGCACATTGCTCTGTCGATACAAAAGAAAAGAATTTTTTATCAATTATTGGGTGGATAAATGTGGAGACACGTGGTTTCAAGAGGAAATCTTTCTGGCAGAGAATTTCAAGAGCTACAAAAAAAAATTTCCTACACTGATAAAAAATCAGTTGAGGATGTTCTAACGGTATTTTATCAAAATTGAAAAATGTAAGAATTCAGTTGAATTTTTTTCCAAGATTCGCCAACTCATAAAGAAACCGTATGCAGAATTTTTGATTTTTTTCATACTTGGTTTAAAAGTTATAAATTTTTTAAAAACCATCGTTCAACATGTGTTCTTATGGGAAATTCACGAAAGCTTAAGAAACTTTTCGAAAAATTCTTCAAATTGGATGAAATTTCGGATATAGGTGAGAAATTACCCCCTCGCACAAACGTTACATTTTTATACAACGATTGGGTCAATAATTGGCATTAAAATTAATAGAAATGATTGAAAAATTGTCACTCTCACGTAAGTGCTGCCAACTCGTGTCGCCAGAATTTCCTAGAATGCAACGCTTTTTTCAAAATAATTCTCAAACTAATTGAATAAAGAATAAAAAAAAGTATCTGTGAAATGTAATGATAATAATATAATATTCGAACACCCGCAGCGTTCAATAATTCCCTAAAAATGATTTTAATGAGGAATTTAAAAACTCATTTCTTCATGTTCAGGGATTGGAACACTAACGAAATCACTGCCCGTCTCATACTTTTGATCCTAAATTTTTATTAATTTCCAAAATAATCAGAAAAGTTGTTGAATTTACTGAATTTCCATTTATTCGAACTGACTAACTGTTTGAACCTTGCAAAGTAATCTGCACTTGATTTTTCCGACAAATATTAAATAGAATCCAAAATTAATGAAATTAAATAATTAGGTTAATTGTTATTAATGAATCGAATATTTCGAGTCAATGAATTTTTTCTATTCATTAATTTGAAATTATTGAATAATTATTTGGATTTAATGATTTCGGAGTGCATTCTCTCTTCATTTCTTTTTTAATTAAAAGACATATTTCCTCCTGGTGCGATATAATAGAGAGGGTGGGGGACATTTGATGAAGGGAGAGAAAGGTAGAAGAATGGAGGGGGAACAAGGATGACGTGAAGCGTGCTTAATAACACTAATTGCTGATATCCACTCGCTTCCTACCCACTAACTCTTATAATTTCGTTTTCACCTTGTTCATGGTCCACTTCTACTTTTAATTTTTACTTTTTTTATCTAACGAAGAGGTTACATATGCAGCTGCGATGAGAGGCTGCTTTAATTTGAAAATTAAAGAGAGGTGATTGCATTCTGTAAAATTTTTTAATGAGAAAATTTTGAGACTTTTCTTCAATTAAATTTTTTTATAGATAAAAATAATTAATAAAGTAGAAGTGAAGAAAAAATTCAATTTTTTCTTTTTAAAAAATTCACATTTTTTGAATTTTATTAAAGGAAAAATAAGAAATTCTCGAATTTATTCAATTTAATTCTCAATTTTAAATGGAATCCGGATTTTTCCATTGATTTGGAAAAAAATAGGGGAAAAATTGAGAAACAAAATGGGGAAAAAATTGATTTTGGCTGTTAAGCAAACCGAGAAGAAAGAGATCCCGGAAGAAGTTGAGTCCTTGAAGGACCTCCATTGTCTGTACTCTGCCTTTTCTTCACCCGTTGGCATTATCAACATTTCTCTCTGTTCATCACCCTCGTATTTTTCCTCCTTTCATTCTCATCCTCATTGTACTCTTTTCTTTTTCCTCTTTTTTTTTTCCTTCTTCATTCAACGTGGAAAAGGATTCGCATGGATGGACACGGTGTTTTATCGTTTATAGAGTTCACTAGATATTGAATAGGTTGAGAGACATAAGCTTTGTATTTACTCTCGCTCGGTTCTCATCTTAGACTTAAACTTTTTTGAAAAATAAAAAAAATAGTTGAAAAAAAAAAATTACTCGATGTTTACGTTTGTTCATTTTATTGGCAATGAAATACTGGAATTTAATGAAAAATGCCATTTCATAATAAAAGATTAACAGTGAGGGACTGCTCTTATTGTTGACTATACATTTTTCTGATTAGTCGAAGCCTTTTTTGCCTAAAACAATTAGATTTACGAGAATTTAACAAAAAATCAAGGGTTTTCAAAATATTTTCAGTACAAATAGTTTTTTAAAAATTATCTTTAAATTTAATTTAATGAGTGATAAGAAAAATCATTCAAGATATCTTAGAGTAGGCCGATAAATCAAAAAGGAATGAGGATTTTTAGGTTAGTTTCCCATTAATTGCTGATAATTCGGGAAAATGTGCTTTAATTTACCCGAAAAAGTGATTAAACTATTCGAAAGTCATATCTTAAGCTTGTGAATATAATTTTTTTTTCTCGATTTTTTTTTACATTACTAATCTCCTATCACATGCACGAGATAGAGAAAGAGGCAAATAGTAACGACTACCTTCTAATTAAAATTTCTCAATAACTGTACGGTGAATTGAATATCTTTTTCTTCTATTATTTAGTTAAAATGCTATTCTCTTCGCCAATAGTTTCTAAATTAAGGGTCAACTGTATGGTTTTTTAATAATTTTGTTATTTCTGTCCGATTTTGAGCGTTTCATCCCCACCATCGCTATTTCTAGTAACTTTGATAATTCATATCTCATAAACTGCACCGCCAAAAATTATGAAAAAATTCAGAAAAATGTAAAAAAACATCATCTTCGATATGGCATTAAAAAAATAAGAGGTTAAGGAGTAACACCACTGTAAAAGTCTAAAAAATGGCGTCTTTGGCTATTTTTTTTTCTATAGAAAAGTGGCAATGAAATAATGATAGTTGAGGGAGTGATTGAGCATATATTTGTAGTCCTCAGAAGATAAAAAATCTTAAAAAAATATCGGAAAATGACAACACAAGAGCCATTCTTGCTAGGCTTCTCGAATTTAAAACACTGCGGCACGCAATGTAACTGGTGCAAATTTAAATTGAAAAAAAAAAAATTGCCTCAGTCTAGATACACATAGCTACAGAAATACGTAGAGAATTTCAAAAATATTGTTTTTTGTGGAATTGGTGACCATTTGAATGAAAAAATTCAAATTTCGGCCAAAAACCGGCAATTTTTTATCAATAAAAAATGTGCACATCAACTTTTTGAAAATTCCCTACGTATTTCGGTTCGAAATATGGTTTTCAAGATGCTATGGGAAATTCAAATGAAAATAATGAAAATTATTGGAGTTATGCTGCGTGCTAATTTGAAAAATCATGTTTCGAGAAAAACCCGATTGAAGTTTTGACTTAGGCTATGAATATGAAGAAATGCCTAGGGAAAAATTGAAAATTTCATGTGAAAAAATGAGTTTCAGGTGACAACTTTTCTTGCCCGTATTCTGGAAGGTCCAAAGTAATTTTTAAAGCAAGAAAGAAAAATCGACTTTTTGTAAATTCTACAGTGGTGTTACCCTTTAAATGTACTCGAGTTCGCTAGAGTACTACCTTAATAATTCTACCCAAATAATAATCTCACATTAAAATCATGTCCTCAAATTTACCTAAAAAACAGTAACTGCAGAAGTGAAATTTTAATTAAGCAATTCTTAATCTCGCGATGAGCCCAAAGGCAAAATAATCCAGAGAAGAAAAAAAAACATTTTTTTAATTGAAATCATAAATTACCCCCCGCGATATAATCGTGAAAATAAAAGAAAAATTCTCCTAGCAAAAAAATGACGAGGGAAAAAAATGGATTCTCCGGGAAAAATAGGACAGACATTCTGTGTTATATATATATATATATACTTTTAGAAGACTTTTCCCGTTTGTGAAAAGTAAAATGCCACGATTTATACGATGCCTAGGCGTGTTCAGTAACAATGAATGCTATTTCGAAGTTAAATTAAATATTTGAGCGGCCGAGAGTGAAGTTTTCGTTGCGCACAGTTTGAGGACGCGGAGATAGAAACGAAGAGATAGCTAGAGAGAAAGAGAGATAGAAGGGGGAGTTTAGAAGCTTGAGAGGGATTCAACACTGTGTTCATATCGTTGGCACTGGGTAGAAGTGAAGAAACGAAAAGCGCAAGTTTGGAGAGGAAGAGGGAAAGGACGAGAGTGGAAACAAGTGGAAAATGGAAAGACAGTTATATGAGGGTAAAGATGCGGTAGGGGAAAAGGTGCGGATGGGGTGAGACGAACTTTGGCCAAACAATGCAGGCTTGCTTGTCACAACCGCAACGCCTGGAATGACACTGCCGTGAGGGGTGGAGGGGGAGGAGGGTGTTAGGTGTGAAGGGAGGCGAACAGAGGGGAAAAGGGATGAGAGAATTATTCTTAAGAGATTGAATTTTTTTTTTAATTTCAATGGCATTTTTTTGGTTTTTGGAGAATTTTTTGGAATTAGAACGATAGAAATTTTTTTTTTTTTTATTGAGAAAATTTTTCGTCGAGATTTTTTTTTTGGAGCTCTTGATTTTCTCCATGAAAAGGTTATGACAAAAAAAATCGTATCTCTCTTAAATTCCGAATTTTTTTGAAACAATAATAGAGAAAATGATGGGGTTATTTTTTTTTTAGATTGAAGATATTTATGAAAGAAATTGAAAAAATTCATCAACAATGTAGACTTATTGGAGCATCTTCCCAAATTTTTTCAGATTTTTCTGCAAAGTCCTTGATGCTGAAAAAAAATCCTGAATGATTTCGTTAGTTTTATTGAGGAATTTTTTTGCTTTTTTTTTAATAAAAGTAATATCGTTGAAAATCGTGTCTTGATAAATTGATGGTAATTAACAGTTTCACGAAGCATAAAAAAGTTGTTTGGACTTCGTTAACTCCGGAGATGTTTGGAAATATTCAATGAACAAAAAAAATGGCAGTTTTTAATTAACCCGAGAATTAATTAAGAGAGAATTTTTTTTTAACTCTCTCTCATGTTATCGGAAATTGCACTGGCTTGATATCGACACAGGAAAATAATTGTATGCTTCTTTAATTTCTCCAGTGATGCCTGTCAATGAAAAAGAAATAAGTCAAATAATTTCCCAAGTAAATTCGCTTTATCGCTGCAATAAAAAGAAGACCTCAAAGAACTTTTTTGGAGTTTAGAAAGGTAATTTATAAGTGTCAGAGTTCTTTTTCATTTCCCAAAAAATCGTGCGTAAGAATCTTTTAAAAATATCCATAAACTTTTGTGCTTTCTTCCGCCTTCAAACACAGAAGTTTACGGTTACAACTGTTTCACAGTAGATACGTACAGAGAGTACCTCTAATACAACTTTTCCGTACTTTTTTTCGAGTTTTTTTCCTCGTTTTTATTTTCTCCTGAACTCGATTAAAAGGTCACCGACTTTATTGTTCATTGTTCGATCGTAACGAAACAAGTGGAAAACTTGGCGGTTTCGTGTTCTTGAAGAAACTGAGATAGAGCAATATTTTCTTTTGTTTTTAATTTCTTTTGAAATTAGATAGAAAAAAAAGGGTTTCTTTGATTATAGCTTTTGGGAGAAATTCGGGGGATTTTTGGATGAAAATTTTCATGAGATGTATCAGTGATGCAGGGAGGATTGGACTATCCCCTTTAAGGTAGTATTACAGCGAACTCGTGAACAGTTGATCCCTTATTTTTTCGATGCCGTATCAAAGATGGTATTTTTTTACATTTTTCTGAATTTCTTCATAATTTTTGTCCGTGCAGTTTGTGAGATATGAATTATTAAAGTTACTGAAAATAACGGTGGTGGGGATGAAACGCCCTAAATCGGACAGAAATAATGAAATTACTGAAAAACCACACAGTTGACCCATTATTTAAAAACTATTGGCGAGGAGAACACCATTTTAACTAAATAATAGAAGAAAAAAATATTCAATTCTCCGTATAGTTATCGAGAAATTTTAATTAGAAGGTAGTCGTAACTATTTGCCTCTCTCTCTATCTCATGCATGTGATAGAAAATTAGTAATATAAAAAAAAATCGAGAAAAAAAAATTATATTCACAGTAGTTTAATCACTTAAGTAATTTAATTAATTTATTTTCTGTGAAAAAATCAATTCATTTAATTTTATAATCTTCTATCAATTTACGCCACAATATGAGTTTCAATTAATACTGAATAACATTAGAAGGATAAAACTCAAGGAAATTGAGACTTCTCTCCATTAGTTCGGTTGGACTCATGAACGAACGCTTTTATGACTAATATTCCATAAAAAATGATGTCACGAAATAATAATAAATTCATAATTTGCAAAATATCCCCAGAAAAGTAATGTTTTCAACATGAACTACCTTTGATAAATATTAAACTCCTGAATTTTCCAATCATCCAAAATGTCCCGGGTCTCTTTCCTCAGAACTAAAATAAAATTGTACCAAATACCTCCAAACGTTTACAAGAAAGCCAAAGAACTTGGCATAAAACCTTGTGATTCATGTGAAAAAAATAAAACATAAGATTGTGTAACATGTGAGTTGAATATTTTCCAACGTTTAAACTTGAATTCAACGATGATCCCTTATCATGGTAAATCCTCTTTTCCAGTTGGTTTGATAACGACTGCCGTAGTTGAAACTATTCCGAAAGCACAATCATCCCCCCAAATGCAACTATCGTAATTTTCTGAATGTCTAACCGGATAGAGCGAATTAGTCTGTTTACGAGGGTCATCCGGTACCTTAATCGTAGATGCGATTAAGGTACTGCTAATGTGCCGAAACCATCCCCAAGGATGTTTCTTGGTGAATACCTTTTGTGGGCTTGGCTTTTCAAATTGCAGCTGCCTGGCTTATATTATGTGTATGTCTTTGGTTTACGGTATTATTTAGCATGAAACAAGCCTTATCGCCCGGTAGCAGTTCCCCTGGCGATGAATGAGGCCTAAGCCTTAATCGTGATTGATGAAAATCGTGGGGGTGGTCATTCTACCTTTAGGATCTCCGAAACAAGTGGGTTCAGGAGTAAAAGACAAGAGACCTTTTTTGTAGAGAATTTAATTTCCTACAAATAAGGTTTCTTGGTGAAATCCCGTAAACCCAACGGCCTGTAAGATACAGGGATAATAATCACTCGCTGATTGTTTGCATTAAAAAAACGAATTTTTTAGTCAAAGTGAAAAAAGTGGAATAAATCAGGTAAATTCATTAGTTTCACAACTTTTTGAATTTTCTTAATTTTCCCAACGACTAAATCGAGACGATTCTCTTGAGAAATTGTTGTTCATAGCAATGCAAATTATTCCTAAGATGACATTTAATTTAGAAGTCAAATTTACGTGAATGAGAGGAAGACCAGGAGTCTCGTACTATTCCTCAGTGTACAAAGTTGTACGTTAGTTCACGTAAATGCAATTACATACCTTTAATAATTATAGTTTAGAGAACTTGAGTTACTCCAAGCAGTTGTTAGATCCAATCCGATGATCTCTCTCATTGTTGTAATATTTTTTTTTTTTTTTTCATTTCACTGCATTAAATAATCTTCTTGAAATCTTCGAGAAGTTTATTTTGGTGTTGAAGCTGAAATGAATTAAATCCACGCAAATTTTATGAAAAAAACAGCAAGTGAATAGAATATTTAGCATGAAATAACTCTGAAACTTTCAAATGATTTAATGATATGATTTACCTGTCAGATCACATTCTGACGAGATTTTAGTGCAAATATTTTTTGTTTTGCGGTTAGAAGAAGCTCAGTTCAGAGAAGCTTTTCCTCAAGTTCTGAAATGACAATTTTTAATTTTTCTTAGTACTTATAATCATCTCGAAGTACGTTTTCACGTGCGAGAAAATTCCGCCATCTAGTGATGAATTTTGAAATTATCCATTCAATTCAATTCCTCGCAGTTTTTTTAGATCTAATTCGATGATTTCTCATTGTTGTCATATTTTTTGTGCCACTCCATTAAATAATTTCCCTAAAACTTTCGAGAGTTTCATTTTGGGTATTAAAACAGATGAATTGAACTACCGCATTTGGATGGAAAAGAATCAAATGAATAGACTATTCAACATGAAATAATTCTGATATTTTTCAATCATTCATTGAACTGATTCATTTGGAAGGATTCGAGGTTTCAACTGAATGACATTTTCAACATTTTTCGTGATTTTTATTTGCAGATATGTTTAGTTTTGCGGTTAGAAAAAAGCGAATTCTGGAACTATTCATTCAATTCAATTCCTCGCAGTTTTCAGATCCAACCTAATGATTGCTCATCAATGCAATACGTTCAATCCCTCTAGAATCTTTGAGTGTTCCATTTTGTCATTAAAATTGATAAATTGAACCACCACATTTTCATGAAAAGAAATATCAATTGAATGGACTATTCAACATGAAATAATTCTGATACTTTTGAATCATTCATTGAACTGATTCATTTGGAAGGATTTGAGGTTTCAACTGAATGATATTATCCAAATTTTTCGTGATTTTCATTTGCAGATATTTTCAGTTTTGCGGTTAGAAAAAAGCGAATCGTGAAATATTCATTCAATTCAATTCTTCACAGTTTTCAGATCCAACCTAATGATTGCTCATCAATGCAATATGTTTAATCCCTCTAGAATCTTTGAGTGTTCCATTTTGGTATTAAAACACATGAATTGAAACCCCGCATTTTCATGAAAAAAAAAATATCAAGTGAATGGACTATTCAACATGAAATAATTCTGATACTTTTGAATCATTCATTGAACTCATTCATTTGGAAGGATTTGAGGTTTCAACTGAATGATATTATCCAAATTTTTTGTGATTTTCATTTGCAGATATTTTCAGTTTTGCGGTTAGAAAAAAGCGAATCGTGAAATATTCATTCAATTCAATTCTTCACAGTTTTCAGATCCAACCTAATGATTGCTCATCAATGCAATATGTTTAATCCCTCTAGAATCTTTGAGTATTTCATTTTGGTATTAAAACACATGAATTGAACCCCCGCATTTTCATGAAAAAAAAATATCGAGTGAATGGACGATTCAACATGAAATAATTCTGAAACGAATCATTTATTGAACTGATAATGTGGCCTGATAAAAAACCGATGCATAACGTTATAAAGGACAGGTACATACTGGTACACACACTCGCGGCTTCATCAGTCCATCCAACCAAAAAGGGGAGGAGAATTCAGAGGCAAAAGAGATGAGAGGAGAGGTTTACTTTTCCTCACTATAGAATAAATGACATATTTCCTGTTTTGACATATCGACATGGCCCGGATATAATCCGTGCAATAAATTAGAGAATAATCATGTGATTATATCGATGTTATTGAACGTAACTGGTGCAGCAAACTGTACAAAGGCTTAAATCATTTCAGCACATAAATGTGTGTGTGTTTCAAAAATTTATTGAATTTTGCGGATATTGGAGCAAGCGTTACCAGGTTTTTTTCATCAATGAGACAAAAAAAACTTGTAATAAATGAGCAGTACATTATAATTCTTTTTTTTACCCAACATAAATTACGGTTCGATGATAATCGACGATAAATAGAATTTTCATCGAAACAAAATTAATAGAAATATTACAATATTATTTTAATAAAAATTCAAATCCATGATACTAACCGATTTTCCAATATCCATTCGATCGCTAACATCTCGCTCCACTGAAAATAAATAAATAAATAAATGAAAATAAAAGAACCGGGGATATGAAACGGGAGTTTTTTTTTTTTTTCATTTTATTAACGTTTTCAAGCACGATGCCACATAGGTAGACGTGATAAACGAGCAAAATGATCGCCGAAGCGTGCCTCCGATCGGCAGTTGCAAGTGTTCGTTCAATTCCTGTCCTTTTATACTGTCCTCTACCTCCCCCCTCTACAACCACTCGAAATTTCAATCGTTTCGTCATATATACGAGCGATTTCACAGATGAGTCGTCTTTCCATCGAAATTCTCCTATTTTCTAGTGTCATAGTAGAAAATAAATTTAATGTGTTGAGATCAACCAATACAGTTTCAAAAATCTCCTTCTGCCTCTCTTCGTTTTTTTTTTCATCTCTTTTTATTTTCATTATTTGTTCTGTTTATTGCGAGAACGAGTAGAGGAGTGGCTGGATCCAAACCAATATCCAAAAAATTCTTTTATTATGTTGTACAAAAATCACTCGAGTGTAAATTGACAATTCTGCGTATTTTCACTGGTTGGCTTGCATCAAATTCACTTTGTGTGAAAACTCCGTCCTTTCGATTCCATCGGTTTAGAAAATATTGAAATTTTTCCTTTTTTCTTTCATCATTTTATACTTCCATCAAAAAATTCCAGTGAAAATGAAAAAATTCACGAAATTCATGTGATGCTTGAGTTGAAAATTTTCCTGAAAAGTAATTTATAAGAATAAGCATTTTTTTATCAGTAATTGCATAATTTCATTTTCTTTGAAGAGCACGAAAAATTATTATTTCGTTTTTGCTAAAAAAAAAATTTCACTGAAAAATTATCCGAATAATCCTCAAAGCAATCATCATAAATTAACTTAGATCTTTGAAGCATCGAATGTAGAAAAAAAAAGAAAAAAAAAGGGGACAGCTCAAGTTTATCCATTTGCACGTGTTTGAGTTTTATAAGTAGATAAGAAAACGCAGAGGAGATATATACGTACCATAGATTTTTTTCCCTCTCCTCCCTCCTTTTTTTTTCATCCGAAAATAGAAAAAAAAGGGAGGAGGGAGAGAAAGGAAATAAAACAAATTCTCTGTACGAGAATTTCTCTTTTACGAATCTCTTTGAATAAACGTACTGGCTTCGTTCATTTCATGAAAAAAAGAGGCAAGCGCGTGGTTGGAGATCCTCCCCTCTTTTTTAAACCCCCACTGAGGGGGATGACGAGGCAAAAAAAATAACAAGGAGAATCAGAGGAAAAAAAAAAAAAAGGAACTGTCTTTTTTTTTTAAAGATCTTTTAAGTTAAAATATTTTCGGCTGAGGGCGTTACCAAGGCTATGCATCTAGATGAAGAAAAGAGAGAGAGAAATAGGAGAGCAAATAGCATACTGCAAATCTTTGGATGTTTGTAAGAATGTTTGAGAGTTAATCGCAGATCTTTTGAAGTGCAAGATGTCTCTCGCATTTTTCTCCTTTTACTTGTCATCCTCGGGTACCAAAGGGATTTGAGGTTTCGACTCAATGCCACTTTTAACATACTTCATAATTTTCATGTGCAGATATTTTCTATTCAAGCGAATTCTCTGTGGGAATTGACAATGCTTCCTTCCAAAGATCTGAAGTGACAGTTCTAATTTTTTCAGAGTGCTTATAATCATCTCGGATTATAATTTCACTTGCGAGAAAATTGCGCTTGCTACACTGAGAAAAAAATAATTTCCTTAGCAAATATTTCTTTGAAATAATTTAAAACAGCTGTTGAATTTACTGAATTGAGTCAATTCCACTGGTTAATCTGTTTGAATCAACTAAATCCAGTAAATTATAACAACTTTTTTAATTATTTAAAAAAAAACATTTAGTAAGGATCATTTGCCTCAATATTTGATTGTTTTTACCATTTTTTTTCTCAGTGTAATGGCGATTTTTGGAACTATTCATTAATAAAGCGGTGATGGGAGACAAATTGTTAATTATTTCGTGAACATCTTTGAAGCGAGTGGATTTAGAAGAAATTGGTTCTGTGGACTCTAAAAACGAATGAAAATTCATGTACAGATGGTTATTATTTTGCGAATTGTCTTTGGGAATTGACAACGTTTTCCTCTGAAGATTTTTCTTTTGAGTTCATTTATTTACAAAAATATCAGTGCATGTAAGTTATTTACAGTTTTACGAATGAACTCATTTAAAAAGAAAAAACTATAGAACAAAAGGGGTATTAGAGTAAGCCTTTGAGAGGGCTGCGCATAAACTCGTGTCATGTACATTTTCATGTTCAAAGAGTTAATTAACGTTATTCGATTAGTAATTACTCTTTCATCATGACAATTTTTTTTAAAGGATCTAAAGTTACGATTTTTATTTTCTGTAAGTGCTTATAATCACCTGGAAATATATTTTTACTTGCGAGAAATTTCCACCGCCCAGTGGCGATTCGTAGAACTATTTGTTGATAATGGAGGAATGGGGAAAAAAATTGTTAATTCATTCGTAAATATCTTTGAAGCAAGTAGATTTAGTAGACATTGTCGAGAACCCTTTCTTGCCGAGAATTTCGTGGACTTGCAAGAAAATTGTCGCAAATTCCCGTATCTAATAAGATTTACGAGAAGACCTTTTTCGTAGGCAATTAAATCCCCTCCCAAGAAATAAAAAAAGGCCGAACGGATCCAACCCCCAAAGATATTTACAAACAACTGCAGATGTAATTTTCCGACTTATCTAAAATTGAAATTTCTTTTATTTTCTACCATTCAAGTTATTCAATTGTATTATCAGATTTATAATAATCCATTAAGTGCCATAGCCCACAAATCAAATTGAATTTTCCGTAAATTTCATTTTCCTTCCGCGTCATTAACAGAAAATTGGTTTGTTCCATAGTAATGTACCACTTGAGAATAGAATTCAAGATAATATATACTTATAACCCCAGGAGTAATTCCAAAGTGACATCTACAACCACCAGGGAGTGAAGTTATTCATTTTTTTCCTCTTTCATTCCATCAATTTCATTTCTTCAACTTCCATCACTTCACTATGCAAGTATTTTATAGTTAGAAGAAAAAAAAATAAAGGGAATTATGCAAAGGAAAGCCACACTGAAAACGTTTGATGGTCTTCATTTTACGATATTTCGTAATTGTATGATTTTATCGTTCTTGTTCGGGACTTATGTGCGGCTTCATACCACACAGCCCACTTATAACCCATCTACCATGTACTTCGCTCAACCAAAACTTCCACAGACTCGGCAGTCAACTATCCATTTACCAATTAAGTTTAACTGTGCAAACTTTATTACATTTATTCTCTCAATTTGCCTCTTTTTTTTTTTTGCTCGTCCCTCCATCTTTTGTAATTCCGTTGACTCCCTCGCTCGATCGAGGAAAAAATGTGACGATATGAATTTATTAATGAATAAAGAAAATGGAGTTATGTAAATAGCAGAATTTGATGGAATATTTTGTGGAAAATTTGATTGTGAAGAATATTCGAATTTTATTGGTGATTTCAATGGGATTGGACGTGAAAATTGACTCATTCCAATTTTCAGGTGAATAATACAATAAAATGTAATCCTGGTACATTATTTGAAGAAATGAATATTTTTTGTCTCTTGCTCTGTGGTCTTTGTTGAGATTGATGAGGATTTGCATTACAGAGGAAAATTTATTCAATAAAAATCTGTTTGGTGATTTGGGCATCAAAATACTTTCAATAAAACAATTTTAGGAAAATTTTAAATTAGGATAATGCGAGATATAATGATTCAGGAATTTTTTTCAAAGTGAAGGACTTTGCAGAAAAATCTGTAAAAATTTGAGAATATCCTCCAGCATGTTCATAATATTGTTGAATTTTTCCAAATTTTTTTGTAGAGTCTGTCACTCTAAAAAAAATTACGAATTGAAGAGAATTTATTTTTTTCCTTTTTCGAGTAGTTTTCGCTGAGAATTTCCACTTTTCAACGAAACCATCTACCGTCACCCACTTCTTCTTCTTGCCAAAGATATTCTCGAAGAATGAGACTAAAAAACATTTCAAGAGTACACAATTTTTAGAATATCCTGAGAAATGCGAATTGCTGGGGTAAAAGTACGGGGAAAAGTGGAGGAGTGAGAGCTGGGGATGATTGCACACGTTGGAAATAGCTGAAAGGTTATATATAACTTTGGACCACCTGACGTGACACCAAGACGTATTAACCAAACCCAAAATGCATCTGGATACCATTTTTTTTCCTTCTTGTTATACTGTTGTCACAGAGTGTGGACTGATGTAAACGGATTTGTTGGCTCAGGCAAAATGAAATGTGAATACACAACGATGACGGGTTCTCCCCCTATTTTTTGGGGGAAACGAACTGTGGATATAGAATGATGGGATACATTGAGAATGACAAATATTTTTGTGCTGGATACTGAAGAATGAATGGGCAAATAAAAGTTTAACTTTCATTCAATTTTTCCGCTTATTTTCACAATAGATTCAAAATGGATCTACAAAGCAAAACGATTCAAAAATTTTCTGAGAATAGGCAAATCTGTGGAAAAATTTGAAAAAATTCAACAACAATGTAGACATGCTGAGCCACTTCTTCAAATTTTTCCAGAATTTTTCATCAAGTCCTTCCCTCTAAAAAAAAATCAAATCATTTTCCCCTAGACCAAATGACAATCAGCGACCATCAGTCCCTCGATAATTTGAAAAGTAAAGAAAGAAATTTTTCCTGCCTTCCAAATGCCACAATTCTCATGACCCAATTCCCCGTTTCTCAGATAATTGAATTTTTCTGTCGACAAAAAAGAAAAGTAGGAAGGAAGAACCCTTCATTTAAAAAGATCAATTCAATGAAATTAAATTGGAGATTGAATGGAATACTTCGTAATGGTTTCTCGTGTGGTCCTCCCAATGATCCTCAGAAATTCATTTGTGACCCGAACGAATCTGTTTACCTTCGCCTTGGAGTTAGTGAACGAGGGAATACCCTTAGGGATCATAGCTGAAGCCCTTGATATCCTATGGCATCCAGGTATACCATAAAATCTGGGTAAATCCATCGATCCACGTCTTCTCTCCCATTATCAGGAATCTTGTTATGGGCTTGAACCACATCAAGACTGATTGTTGACAGGCTAACAAACCCTCTGTGATCAACGGAATAGCCCTCAGGGGCCGAGTAAATTTACAACGTGGTTGATAGTTGCATTAGCAGGACCATTATAAAGTTTACGAAATTTTGTGGAAATTTGGAAATTTATATCAGAAATACAGAATCTCTTGTTTTTGATGAATACATTCATTTAATGATGTTCCTTTGTTGAAACTGAGTTATTTGCTTCGGATAAATAACAATGTATCTTGCCTCCAAGCCATGTGACCTTTCTCTCTGCTTGAAGTTGAAAATTATTTTCCGTTGTGAACCACTCAAACTTTCCTATTTTCTGACTGGGGATTATTAAGTGGGAAGAGAGTTGTACTGGAAGAGTTTTCAGTGGTTAGTTTTACGGGAGACTGACAATTTATGGAGATATGATAATTTTAGGAAGGTGTTGGGCTTAGAGGCGGGAAACTTTATTCGTTATTTCTTTCTCTATAGTTGCTATCGTACGAATTTTTTCAATGCTTTCGACACATGTTATCAATTGAAATCAATAATTTAGTAGTGAAGTGGTAAAACGAGCTAAGTCAATTTCATCTGCTCATCTTTTTCTGAGAATATCTTGGAAGCTAATGGACATACGCCCTTTTGCCTTGGTCTTTTTTTGTAGCTTTTGAAATTGTATACGGAACAGACTCGAGGCAAAAAAGCGTATCTTCATTAGTTTTTCAAGTTATTCTATTGAGAATCATCACGAAGATAAGTCGACTTGACTCATTTTACCATTTCATTATTGAATCGGTTATTGTAAATAGCAGAAATATCAAATAAATGGCTTTAATTGGAAATTTTGGGGGATTTAACAAATTTCCCTTACAGTTCTGCTGCAATATCCCTTTTTAAATTCTCCCTGCAATCCCCCCCCCCCCCCCCCCAAGTTACCTTCTAAAATCCCCCTAAAGTTTCTGTCCAAACTCACTTAATTTTTCGACGATTCACAATCACTAATTGATTAATTGTTATTTTCAATCAATAACGTCTGTCAAAAGCATTGAAAAGATTGCAACCGCTGTCTAATACATATACCGCACTTAATAATGAATAAATGCCCTACTTATGATCATCTCTAAGTGCGTTTCCACAAGCGAGAAGATTTTGCCACCTAGCGGCAGCTTATAGAATTATTCATTGATGAAGTGCTAGAAGATAGGAAAATTTGGTGAAAATTCAGCCGCAAATATCTCTGAAACGAGTGAATTTAAGAGAAAATGTCAAGAGATCCTTTTTATAGCGAATTTCGTAATCTAAAAAAGATTTCCCAACAAATTCCCGTAAATCTCACGGTTTTCGAGATTTTCTAGAAACAATGTAAAAACTCATCAACCTCATCAACTATTCGTTCACTCCCCTTTTGTTTAATTCAAATCGCATTATCCGTGAATTTACCAGATTAATCCCATCTCTTATCTCTTCAATCATTTAATTTTCCTCGTAATTAAAGAGCAGATCTTGTTGAGGGATCTCCACAAATTCTCATGTTTTTTTGGGGGGGGGGGGGGGCGACAAACTCGAATCTCATTACTTCTTTTTGAAATTCAAAAACGTAGATGAGTTAGATTATACATATATCCCTAGACAATTTATTCAAGGAAAATGAATTGCTACGCTCTAAATTCACTTATCTTCGTTCTTTCAACTCCAGTGACTTCTACGATTCCATTACGAATTCCAATGGGAGCATTGCCTGTCCTTCCATACCAGTGATTTTTTTTTCTTCCTCTTTCTTCAGTTCATTCTTTTTTTTTTTTTCTTCAATGCTCACTTCCTCTTGCTCTCATTCGCTGGGGGAAAATACATACAATTAAATAATTTCATGGACAGTTCCCTTTGATCATGATTGAAAGAAGAATTGCGATGAAAGAAATTGACGGAGAAATTGCAAATTAATCATTGACATTTGCTTCGAAAAAAATTCCCAATCGCAGAATTAACTCTCATTTTTGAGACAGGATTTTTTTTTGGGAGAGAAAGCGTCTACGAAAGTTTTTGAAAAAATTCTCCAATAATGTAGACATGTTCGCCTATCTTCTCAATTTTTCTTAGATTTTTTTACAAACTCCTTCACTCTGGAAAAAATTCCTGGATCATTTTAAATAATCTAAAAAATTCAATGAAGCAAAAAAAAAAAAGATAAAACTGATAACATTTGTACACTTATTGTAATCGTTTGTGGAAAATATTTTTTACTACCAGTAGAGTACACTACAAGTTGAGATAGCATTGTACTGGCTAGCATGAGTTCTCTCAAGCATGCGGTAGAATAGATAGAGATAGAGAGAGGCCAGTGGGTAGCATCAGACATGGTTTCAGGTCGTTAAAGTGCTCCTGGGTCCTCTTCACTCACTCGTACCCGCAAGATGTCTCATGGCTTTTCACAATAGGCAAGAAAGACAGAGAGAAAGAGAGCAGTTTGTATATGGCATGATATAAAACTTGGTGAACAGTAAAACAAGTCAGCGTGAAAACGAATAGATCGTAAATGTTGAAACACAATTTGAATCGATAACAACGCTGTTGGCTGTATTGAAAAGTTTTACGTGAAAGTAAATTTCCTTTTTTTTTTTTACGATTCTTATTATTATTTGGCTACTGTGTAAATTTTCAATGGATCATAAAGTATAAAGAGCAACGATGCCAGATAAATTAATCGAGAATTTTTTTATCTCTCCATTTTGCTGAACAAACGGATTGGAACTTCAAAGGTTTTTTTTTTCGAAATTTGAACGAACCCGCGGGGTAAAATGAAGTGGGATTTTTTTTTAGAGTGAAGGGCTTTATAGAAAAATTCGAAAAAAATTCGTCAATAATGTAGACATGTTGGAGTATTTTTTCAAATTTTTTCGGATTTTTTTGCAGAGTCCTTTGCTCCAAAATAAAATCGATTGATTCGGAATTCTCTTCTAAAAGATTTAAAGCATTCAATTACCCAAATAGCCCCAACTAAAATTACTATCCACAAAACTTTTCTCCAATCTCTCATTATCTAAATGATGCAGCTCCTGAATTACCGATCAGCTTCATCGACAGCCATTACCTCAGGCTCATTAAACAGTTCCGAGGTACTGAGTAGCTATACGTATATATAATTATCTCACGAATGAATCAAACGATGTGGAGAAATTGATGAGAACTATTTCAACATTCTCAAAGAGATATTTATTCAAGATACATTACGTAAAATTTCCACCACAAACGTTTCAAACGGATAAATTCCTTTGTGGTTAAAGATTTTCGTATGAACTACCAAGCATAAAGTTGTCCACCAGAGTGGAAGATTTCAATTACAAAACTATTCTGAATGAATTGAATTTCTCCGGCAGTTTGATGGATATCTTTTGATGGATTAGAATAATCTAAACTATTAATGGTATTCATTGTTGAGAAAATTGATGCAATTGAATTTCATGAATTCCTGTAGTGCCTGACATTATTGAATGATCATGCTTGTTAGATGAATTCGAGACAAATCCATTGAACCTAGAAAAAATAGACTTTATCAATTGAAGATGATGCTTTTTTTTGATGCCGTATCGAAGATGATATTTTTTACATAATTCTGAATTTTTTAATAGTTTTTGAAACGCCCTAAATCGAACAGAAATAACGGAATTACTAAAAAACCACTCAGTTGACCCATTATTTGAAAACTATTGACGAAGAGAACAGCATTTTAACTAAATAATAGAAGAAAAAAATATTCAATTCTCCGTATAGTTATCGTGAAATTTTAATTAGAAGATAGTCGTAACTATTTGTTTTTTTCTCTATCTCATTCATGTAATAGGAGATTAGCAATGTAGGAAAATTAGAGAAAAAAGAAATTATATTCACAAGCTGAAGACATGACTTTCGAATAGTTTATTCACTTTTCATGGTAGATTAACCCTCGAAGTACACTGGGGGTCATTTAGACTCCAAAAATTTTTTTGACCCAAAATATGATGAAATGAATGAAAATTTTTGAAATACTCGGCTGCGACGCTTATAAGCTTTTTTATTCAAATTAGCCAACATTAGAAAAGAGGTCCGATTTCGATTAATTTTTTCACCATCAAAAAATAGTTAAATCAAACCAATGATGATTGTATTCGAAAGTACATTGTTTTACAAACAACCTCATAACATAAATTCCGAAAAAAATGCTTAGTTTTTGAAATGTAGCACTCAGAAAATCGAGTGGAGTCAATTTGACCCCGTGTGTGCTCCGAAGTTCTATTCAGAGGTGTGTACTCGAACACGGAGAAAAAAGACTAGTTATACATCCTATTTTCACATACACGGAGAGAATTTTTCGGTGTCTAGAACTAAAAAATACAGTAGAAAAAGGCTTCGACTATAATTATATAGTTAGTAAATATTGTGATCAGAAATATAAATTCTTTATTCTAAAAATGAATTTTTTAGCTTCAAGTATAATTATCAGATAGTAGACATGAGTATGAACTGTTGGTTTTCGTTATGTGAAATTTGATTTTCATAGCTGCAGTACAAAATTAGTTATGATACCCAAAAGATGACAATTTATAATTTTTTTCTTTTTTATAACTTTCAAAGTTTTTTATAATTTTGTTTCTGCTAGGAAACTATTCAGAAAAATCGGATATTAATGATAAATTTACACAGATAGAATTTTCATTTACTCAATCATTAGTAAATCACATATGATTTAATCGATTCTGTTCTATTGCAGTCGAGCAATACTTCATAAAGTGTGGGTTATGATATGGAAATGGCTAACAGAACTAAAATATAATAATGCATATGTTGTGCGTCTTCATTCAATGCAGTGATCTCAAATAGTCATCCTAACATTATAATTCTGGGCGTGATAACTAGTTTGAAATAGTTGATTTTGTCCTTGACTATAAGCAGATAGTCAGGGCAGTATGAAAAAATTCCCTCAGTGTAGGAAAAAATCCTATGTTGAGATAGGGATGTTTACTATGTCACTATAATAAGCAGTCCTATGGAAAAATAGGATAAATACCCTTTTTTATAGGTATATTCCCTCTATTTTATGGGACTTTCTCCTATGTTAACATTGGAATAATTCCTATGATAACGATTCTCATAAAAACATAGGAATAATTCCTATGTTACATAGGTATTTTTCCTATCTAATATAGGAAAAAAAACTATGTAACATAGGAAAAAATTCTATGTTCCATAGGAATTATCCCTATTTTGAGCTAGTAAAGATCCCTATGTTAACATAGGAATTTTTCCTATGTGAAAATAGGATGTATAACTATTTTTTTTCTCCATGAAGGGTTGAAGCACGCTTTTCCGAATCATCAACAATTAATTGGAAACTAAGCTACATAACCTCATTCTTTTTTGTTTCATCAACCATACTCTGAGATTCTACCTTAAATTACATATCCTGCAAAATTGCTGAATAAATAACATTAATTCTAGGAGTTAGCGAATTTTTTCTTATGCTAAATAAAGTCGTTCGGTGAACGACGTTGCCAAAAACTCTGTAAACGCACTCGGGCACTGTAGAGAGGATTCGGCAACGTCGCAGCCGGAATTAAAACGATGGGGAATCCCTTATGACTCGACCAAAGTCGTTAGGTCACTCAGGATGACCAGTGTAGGGCTATTGCTAAATATTTCAGTGAGATTTCCCGTAATGGCTTCGAAAGATGGATTATTCGAAGCTGCTCAATGCTCCTGAATTTTGAATATACTTGCAGATGATTTTAAGATAATAATAATCCTGTGCGCAATTCATGCAGTATCCGCTTTTGGTAATTCTCTGTTCTCAGAAAGAGCATTAACGTGTTTAATGCAGTGGATTAAAGACTGGCAATAGAGAAACGTCTCACCGCAGTTTCGCAGACTTAAACTCTCTTCGTTGCCTTTCGAATTCATCCTTTCCTCCCCCGGGTCAATATCAGGATTCAACAATTTTTATCAAAGTAAAAGACTCCACGGAAAAATCTGAAAAAAATTGAGAACATCCTCCAACATATCTACATTGTCGGTGAATTTTTTGAACTTTTTCCGTGAAGCCTTTCACGCTAAAAAAAAAAGTTTCATTCGAATTGAATTCAATTTCCAGATAATCACTGAAAAATTCGTGTCTCACTTATCTCTCGCGTTACTTTACCAGGATAATGCAAATAAAATGAGAATAAAAATTAGATAGTGGATAGATTTCACGAGAGGTGTACAATTCCTATTCTTTCCTCCCCTTGAACTCATCCCCTATTTTCAACTTTCTTAAACGATGCTACTTAGACGATAAATTGAGCGGCAAACTTTTTTATTCCGCTAGAATTGTTTGTACGTTGTTCCATGTCCCCCACCTCCCCTCCCCCCTCTCTATCTCTCCATTCTCCCATCATTCCCATCTCCTCTTTATTCAACGTTTCTATCTTTCTCACTTTGTACGAAGACTCAACGACTCTTACAGCAGTACTCCAGTGAAAAAAACTACGCTGAGAAGAACCTCTATTATTGTCTTTTATTTTTTTTCCTCCTTGTTTCACAAAATTTTTTTCCCTTCCTTTTCCCATTTTTATTTTTACTCTTCTCATCTCTTTTCTTTGTTCTTCAAAGTATTCAGCCATACAAAATGCTCAAGTCATAATTATAGAAATGCAAGTGTGTAATGGAGAATTACTCAATTATTTTGTGCCTCGGAGGATATTCATCACGAGTACCTCAATTTCAGAAACAATCTTCTCGAGTTCCTCCGGATGCACGAAGACAGGAGGAGGAGGGGGGGGGGGGTGGATAATTTATCTTAATTATGTAATTAACGTGGCGTTGAGATGGATGAAGAAGGCTTCGCCTGTATGTTACGAGTAATTTATGATTATTAATCATTCATTAACTGATGAAATCCAACAGAGAAAATCAGAGCAAAATGGACCACTCAGCCAAAATGATGTAGGATTTTTTTTTAAGAGTGAAGACTTCCTCAAAAAAATTTGAAAAAATTCACCAACAATATAGACATATTCTGCCATCTTCTCAAATTTTTTCAGATTTTTTTACAAAGTTTTTCCCTCCGAAAAAAATTCCTGAAGCAATCTGCTCTTGTCTCTTCTAATTAAATTCGAAATCTACTAAATTTGTAAAAATGAATTAACCCTTTTTATGAGCCAAAGGGTCATGATTCATGGCAAGAACATTAGCTCTCGTGCATCTGTGCGTAAATCTTTTGGTCCATTAATTAAGACATCTACGTACCATCGGGCGCTTGTAATTAGATGCAGTTAATAGTTACTAAGGGAAATAGGTGTGAGCGAGAGAATGAACTGAGTTACGCAGTTAAATGAACAGAGACAGAGAGAAGCCAGAAATGTCAAGGGTGAGAGAGAGAGAGAGAGAGGAAATAGAGAGAGAGGGGTGTGCGCATTTTGGCTAGGAAGTGAAACTCGGTAATCCCTTGGAAGCGCTTGACAATATATGCAAGGGGGATTGGTCCCGGGGCTCAACTGGAGTTACCTGTCTTCGGTAGCCCTGATTTGCTTTGCAGACTACTATCCACCTTAACTGTATAATTAAGCTTCTATTTAACAAAAGGAAAACCACAATTCATTCTTTGGTGCAGTTAATGTAGACAGTTGAATTGGTTAGTACTGATTAAAGTATTTCCAAAAAAATTAGCACAATTTGAGTTCACTAATGAAGTGTGTAGATGATTTATTTTCAAATATCTCGGAAATTAAAGAAGATATGACCTTCTTACTTGCATCTATTTTTGTAGATCGTGAAATTATATGCAAAATTTTTTTTTTTGGGTCAAGTCGCTCGATCTCGCTTAGTTTTCGGGATATTTTACGAAAATGTGCATTATAATTAATTTGATTGATTTAATTTTTTGAATAAAATTAATTCATTCAATTCTTCATTTCTTCATCATTTACGTGATGATAATAACAATAATATATACATGGTCGATAGAATCGAATTCTCTATTTGATAATTATTCTATTAATTGATTTTGAATTAAATTGTGGAGAAGTTGATGTGCATTAATGTATAGCATGGATAGATAATTTTCTGATTGAATAAAAGGTCTAGATATTTTAATTTTCTCACCCGTTTGTCCTTGAAGTCACCTTGACATTGCAGTGAGGACTAACGATGATGCCCCCCCCCCCCCTCCCCCCTTCCTCATTCTTTTTTCCCTGAATTATTCTTCATCTCACTCACTCGCTTATTCACTGGTCCACACAATTTTTCCCGCGCGCCGCCATCTTGTTTTGAAACTGCACAATATAACACTTTTCCACTAGAGGGGATTTTCCCGCGCAAACTGGAGACAATGATTATTTCGATATTTCGCAATGTTATTTAGAAAGGTTGAATTCGTTCTTTATTTAATTAGTTAATCACACGATCGTTTGACGTCGTTCGCATTTTCCTTTGTCACTGGGCAAGACATTTATTTTCGCGCCATTTTCACAATAATGTATACGAATTCTTTTTTTTTATCATCGCGCATTTAATGATATATTTTTTAATGAATTTTACACTCACTCCATAATTTTAATGAACTGCTATTTTGTTGTCTTTTTTTATTTCGGATTCGTTTGGATTAATCGAAAAATTATTAACACAATCGTTCTGCCGTTTTTTTTTCACTCCATTCTGTCACCTACGACACATCCGATACGTATCACTGCTCTCTTGTTTTTGCGACAAAAGTAGCGGGGAAGGGGAGAAAGCACAGGACTGGGCTCCTCTGATTGGTCTATCATTATTTGTTCTCTCGCTCACACTCACTACACTTCGTGTTTATATTTTCATTTTTCCTCTACGGTATTCATACATATAACATATATGTATTTTCCCGGAATTGTGTCGCCCGAAAAGTGGCCAAAATTCTCAGAATAGGGGGGGGGGGCTCGTTTGTTGAGACTGAGAGAATATTATATTTCCATTTCTTTTATTCTTTGAGAATAAAAAAGTATCGATTTTCTTCATTCTCATTTCAATTTTTATTCACTCAAACGAGTAAGAATAAAGTTAAATATTAAAAATATATATTTTTTTAATTAAACAAAACGAGTTACTTTTGTTAATTACTGAGTTTAAAAAATATTAATTAACTAAAATAATTATAAAAACCAAATTAAAAAATTAATTTAATAATTCCAATGAGAAAATTAGAATTATCGTAAATATTTGAAAATTTTTAACTCTATCTCTATTCTCTCGTTCTCAACAAACACGAGCCACCCCTTTCCGAGAATTACTTTCACTTTTCGAGCGACAGAATTCTGGGAAAATACGTGTCGTCACCTTAGAAACAAAGAGGCGTAAGTGCTCTGTATAAACACAGCACTTACGTCATTTTATTTCTAGGGCAACGATGTGTATAAATACAACGTAAAGAAAAGATGAAAAAATATAAATGTAGAGTGCAGCGAGTGTGAGTGAGAGGTCAAATGTCGTCAGGACGATAGACGAATCAGAAGGGCCCAGTGTAGTATACCCCCCCCCCCCTCCCTTCCCGACTACTGTTGTCGCAGAAACAAGTGAACAGCGATACGAATCGGATGTGTTGCAGGTAACTGATTAAAGTAAAAAAAAATTGCAAAACGATTTTGTTGATATTTTTCTTATTAATCGAAGTAAATCGGGAAAAGTGTAAGAAAACAAAATGGCAGCTCGCAACAATTATGGAGTGAGTGTAAAATGCATTAAATTAAAAAATATAATCGCATTCGCGGCAATAAAAAGAAAGAGTTTTCATTAATATTATTGTGAAGATGACGCAAAAATAAATGACTTTTATTGTGCAATGACAAAGAAAGATGCCGAAATAATTATAAAAAATTCCGAAATAATATTGTAAATAAATTTGCAAAAATCGGAGTAATTGTCTTTATATCACTCACGCGGGCAAAATGGCGCTTTACCTCGCTCTTTAGAGGTTGGCAAGCGCTGTTTTATCCACTGAAACGTCTTACCCACCGCGTTCGACAAATGAGACTTTTGACGTGGATAAAGACCATTACCCACGCTGAAGCGTGCGGTAATAACATTACCCACGCCTGCGGCGTGGGTAATGTCATTACCACACACTCCAGCATGGGTAATACTCTTTATACACGCAAAAAATCTCATTCATCGAATACGATGAGTAAGACGTTTCAATGGATTAAAACAGCACTTACTAACCTCTAAAGAGTAAGGTCAAGCGCCATTTCACACCGCATGTGAGTAATATAAAATGGTATAAACAACTCGTGCGGGGCGCCATACCCACTCGCACGTTTAAGCGCACTCGCTTCGCTCGTTCGCTCAAACCGTGCTCGTGGGTAATACGGCGCTTCCCGCACTCGTTGTCTAATATACTATTAGTCGTTTGCGCGGGAAAATTATTTCTATTGTCCAGTTTCACAACAAAATGGCGGCGAGCGGGAAAAATTGTGCGGACAAAAGAATAAACAAACTAAAAAGAGTGGTGACACTAAAAAACAGACATCAGGCAATTCCTACCATTTTTCTTTTTTTTTAACAAATAAATTGTTTGAAAAAATAAAAAAATATGCACATGCAGAAAATTCGAAAAACTACAAATGCAAGGTTTTAAACGAATAATTTATTAATTGAAAAAATGAAAAAAAATTAAGAGATGTGTGCTGATTTCTTCATCATGAAAATAGGGGAGGGGGAGGCGGAGATCATTGTCGGTGCTTTCGGCAATACCAAGGTGATTTCAAGGACAAAGGGGTAAGGAAAAAATGTTTAGACTTTTTCAAAATCCTTTTATCGTCGAAGAAGTCGAGTATTGCCGCGTAAAAAATATTTATTCATTTAATGAAAATGATACTGAAGATAACAGACGTTCAACAATTTTCTGGATTTTTCATAACAAGTGAATTATTACAAAAACAAATATTCAAAAAATTTGCATTTATAGTTTCGTAAATTTTCTACATGTGCATATTTTTCATTTTTTTGAAAATAATTTATTTGTTAAAAATGGGTACATGTCTATTTAACACAAAACAAATTCAACACTCACCTATCAAATAATGTTGAAAAAGAAAAGTTGAATTACATTTTGAAATGACCGAATGTCAACATTTACGAATATTAAATAGACCGGCTCCCATTTATAAAAAAAAGACAAAAAATTGTCAGATGTCTGTTATTTTCAGTATCATTAATGAAATGATTGTGGAATCATTGCGATGAATTTAAAAAAATGAACGTCTATTGCGATTGCTTAAATCTCGAAGAAATCGAGAACTGCTTGATGAATTTGCGAAATATCGAAACAATGATTGTCTCTAGAAAAAGAAAAATTGTGAGGAATTGTGTGAAAAAGCTTCTTTCTTTTCATGAGAACTCGTAGGTTTGACGAATGAAAATATGAAATACTCACGACATCACTTTTTTTCTCATATATCTGTACATATACCGTAAATATAAAGATATAAAAACAACGAGAATCTCAAGGGTCTGCTCATTATCACAGTGAGCATAACGAGACGTAGTTTTTGTTTGGAATCTAGAGTTTCTCCATAGTCAACACTGAATCAACGTTGGGGGGATTTTAAAACATGCAATTACTTTGCTGAGCTCGACTGAGTCCATAGTATTCCGTGGGTGCTTTTTGGGATTATAATACACAACGTACTAACCCACAATGTGCTTTAGCATTATATTGTTTTTTTTTTCCCCCAGTGTCTGTGTGTGTGTGGAGATGTTTGTAGATGTTGGATGATGTCAAACAATTCTTTAATGCTGAGACTCATACAGCGTGTCACCATTAAGCTGTATTATAACCCACTTCGACAAATCCCCTCAAGCAAACACTAATTAAATGAGGAGAATGTAGAAAATATGTTTTGTTGGAGATTATTGTGCTTTTTTGATTGTTGGAATGACAACATTCATGAAAAAACTCGAAGAGTTTTCTTTTTTGGTTACAATTGAATAAAAATTTACTAATGAGTTTTTTCCGTATTCTGGGGACTTTTTGTTCGATGAATATACAAAAGCTCAGACATTATTCAATTTATTTATTCTTGCAATTGAAAAGTCTTTTCCTTTTTCATTAATTCAATCATTTCCCTTCATTAAAATTTGCAAACATTGATTAAATGAAAAAGCTAACATATTCATGCATCAACTCAATTAAATGTCAGACAGTCTGAAGCTTGTGGAAGAAAATAAAACAATCCCGCAAATGTTAAATCCCGAAGTTTTATCCATCAGATGAAGCCTATTTTTAATTGCTGAAATGATTGAATTCATGAAATGTCACAAACTTCAAGTTTTTTTCTTTTGGTTTACAGTTGGATAAAAAATTTCTAATGAGTTTTTTTCGTACTCTGTGGACCTTCCGTTCAAAGAATATATAAAAGCTCCGAGTTTTTTTCATTTATTCATTCCCTCCAATGGAAAGTCTTTTTATACTCTATTAATTCAATGATTTCTCTTCATTTAAATTTCCAGAAATCGATAGAACGAACAAACTAATATATTCAGTTATCAGCCTAATTAAAAGTATAAAGGTTTACGGTTTCCCAGGCAAAATAAAACAATTCTCCAAACATTGAACCACGAAATTTCGTGAATTAGATAAAGCATAGAACACGACTAGTGTTCTTTGCTCCCATCATTTTTATGAGCGATGAGAGCGCATGCGCATTAAGCTTTAGTTGCTAGTTTCCAAATTTAAAAACGTAACCTCAAACAATATCAAAGTTATAAAAAAATGTCTATTCGTTGAATTCATGTTTCAATAAAGCGTTAAAACATAAAATCGAAGAAAGTGGTAAAATGTATAGGCACTCTCCGTAAGTTCACCACAATTTGAGGTTATGTTTATCAATTTCAAATCATACAAGTGATGCTTCATGCGTATGCGCTCCCATTACTCATGAAAATGATGAGATCAAGGGCCACTTTTTGAGAGTAAAATTAGTGTTAACTTTGGTTTAGCTCAACATTGGTTCAGCTCAAACCACGGTTAGCGTAACTCAGGATTAACAAGAAAAATGGAGGAACAACAGTAATAACACCACTGATTGCAGCTGTCAATGGTGTTGCTCATAACCTCATCGCTGGAAGCTCACTGTTCACAGTGAGGTTTAAATGTTTTAGCTATGGTACCACTGATCCCGCCATCTTTCTTTTCCAAACGAGAGTTACGCTAACTGTGGTTCATGTTAAACCAGAGCTAAGCTGACCCGCAGTTAGCGCTAATTTTACTCCCGGAAACTGGGCCTTAATCATTGAATGAAAAACTCAGCTTAAAGAACTCGACTTGTTTCTCATAACAATTCCTACTTCAAAATATCATATCAATGCATGATAATAGTAGCCAGATGGCGCTCTCGTTGAGCCTCGTGCATCGCCAGGTGTCTGCATAGGCGAATCGCTTGGGAAACAGCGAAAAGAGACACACAAGGTCGTTTCACATTAGCCTAGTCCAGTTACTCCTATTGTCTGGACAAAAGTACACTTTCAAAACAGGAAAAAAATGACCAGCCTGGGACAGTTATTACACAATTTGCAAGATAAGAGGCCTTCACCCATCTCCTTCCATACCCCTCCATTCTTTCGCTCCCCACCCCCCTCTTTTCTCTCATTGTGCATAATCCCGAGCGTGCAGTTTAGTATTACTGCGGAAAAATATACGAAAACAAACTGGTGAGAATAATGTGCATTAATTTATAAAAGCAATGCCGTCTGGCGAGGAGTTTATCGCATTGGTACATTCATTCCTTCACTTGTCGTATTATGATGAAAAATACCGCAGAAAAAAGTGGCGCTAGTGGGGCAATAGATGAAAGGTCAAATGAAGTGAACCAGGGAAGTGAAGGCATGAGGAATGAGGAGAGAAGGGGGTGAAAGGGGGAGGAGGATGGCTGGTTCGAAAGCTTTTCGGGTTCAGGAGCATTTTCCGGTATTCACGACAATGGGAAAAAGGCATTTATTCTCACGTCGTATTTTTATTGTTCCGTTGGGGGGTGGTGGCAACGCCAATGGCACTTGCATTCTGGAACTATCGTGAGTTTTGCCACCCGTTGAGTGAAACTTTGATAATATCCCGAGGAAAAGGCACTGCACTTTCTATCCATACCACATGCTTTAAACTCAACTGTGTGAGAAAGTTCGACGAGAGAAAAGGTTACGACCAGGTGGTGATGTCTTAATTAAGTACTGGGTTGAACAATGACGATATTCACGAGTGGGTTTTTTTAGTTTAAGATATGTTTTAGAGAAGTGGATTATTAAAGCAGTTCTTGGTAATGGTTTTGTTGCATTATTTATGGGAGGTTGGGGTGGGTTTAAGCTTGGGATTTACTTGGTTTTTGGGGTGAGCTCATTAGGAGTGCGTGATTAAAGGTATTGATTGGATTCCATCGCAGTGGAGATGGGGCAAAATAAGTGTTTTTATAAAATAGTTCGAGATTGATTCTTTTTTTGATGATTTTGTAGAAATGCTGAGGAAATTTTAGATGGAATGCGTATGTCAGAATTGATTTTTGGGGATTTTTTTTGAAAATTTAAGGTTTACAGTTGAAAATTGAAGAAAGCCTTCATTTTTTGGAGATTTCAAGTTTTTTTGGGAATATTTCGGGTTTTAATGGTTTCAGCCCAAACTGATGTGATTTTTAATCCATATCTATCGTCTTTTTAAGGAATTGTAGGTCATTTTATGAAAAATAAGTTTTTTTTCCTGTATCTTATCGAGAAATTGATAGAAATTCATTCGAAACCACATGAATCGATGAGAAATGAGCTCACATCTTCACTGATTATCGAGTTTTTCTTCTACGACCATTAGAACCAGAGATAATCCCAAGAAACTAAAATTTTTTCGTAAAAACAAAAGTTTATTCCTTCAATTTTCCCCCAAATTCCTAGAATTTTAGAAATCCTGAATGAAATGAGCTCACGTTTCTACTGATTATTGAAATGTTCCCGCTCTGACGATCAAAACCAGCACTAATTCCGAAAAACTCAAAATTTCCATAAAAGCAAAAGTTTGCCCCTTTAATTTTCCCCCAAATCCCTCGAACTATCAGAAACAAAAATCCTCAATGAAATGAGCTCACCTTTCCACTAGTTATCGATATTTTCCGCTCCAACTATCAAAACCAGAGGTAATCCCAAAAAACTCAAAATTTCCCTAAAAGCAAAAGTTCGCCCTTTTAATCCCCCCTCCCCCAAATTCCCCTAATTTTCAAAAATAAATCCAAAAAATAAACTCCAACAAATCCTATCTAAATTACTTCCTCCCAATTCCAACGATTTTCATAATAAAAATCAAATTTAAATCACCGCTCATCAAATCCCTATTTTTTCCTCCAGATTTCACAATAATTCTCATCAGAATAACTCTCCCCCCTCTTTTTAATCACTTCACCACCATAATCTCCTGCAGAAAATATCCCCACCAATAAACTCATCGAATTCTCCTCTTCTCCAGATCAAACCCCCTCCCCCCCCCCCCCCTTCCAAACAAATTGACGATAGAACCTTGACCCTTTATCCCCGACAACGTCTAGCAAAATGGCAAATTATCCTTGAGGGCGTTAGCACATGATGCCGAGGATACGTCACATTTTTATCCGACACGCGACCAACATACGTTACGTCTCATATTGTCCCAGTAGGTTCATCGTTCACTTAATCCGCTTAATCAACGTTTCTCCTCGTACTTCTTCGTTCTACCCCGAATTTATTTTTTTTTATCTTTTATCCGAGAGATTACCACTAGCTTCGTTGTACTCTCTCAGGAGCCATTTTCCCCCTCTTTTTTCTTTGCAGCTTCTTTCGAACTTTTTTTCGCACTCATTGAGAACTACTTTCTATTCATTAAAACGTAAATAAGTTTTTTTTTTTTTTTTTTTTTTTTTTTTTAAAGAAGGTTTGGGGTATGAGAGCAGAGAGATGACGATTTGATGCAGTTGAAGAGCTTTAGGGTGTTAGTTGCAGTCATTAGGGGATCAGGATTTGATGAGCAGAGACTGATTAAATTGCAGAAAGCTTCTCTCATATGGTAGCTTTAATTCATCCCTTTTTTCATGTAATTCCAGATTTCCACTTTTATCTCGTAAATTTAACGAATTTCTGTCGACACTTTCAAGTTAGATTTACGAATTTTGCAGGGCAAAATGGAACATGATTTTTTTTGAGAGCGAACATCTCTTCAGAAAAATTTGAAAAAATTCATGAATAATGGAGACATGCTGGACCATATTCGAGAATTTTTTCAGATTTTTTTGTTGAGTACTTCACTTGAAAAAAAAATCGTTAATCATTTTGACCCGATTTCTTTTACATATTTTCATGGATTAAAATCTCCGTTGTAGCCAATTTTTTTTTTCACTCAATTTTCATTATATTTTATGATTGGTATTAAAAAAATAGTTTAATAAAACTGAAAATCACCAATTATGCAGTATAATAAATAAAGGAGCTTTATTTAAATATCAAATTAGAATTTAATTTCTTCCGAGATAAAGTGAATATTAAGAATTTCATGAAAATGACTTAGATAAAATGAGATTTTTTTCTTTTTTAATTCATAAAATGAAAGAAAATTCTCACGTCAGTAAAATAACATGAAAAATTCGCAATTTTTCCATTTTCTACGTTCATTCAAGAAAATTAATCTGTAATTTATTCACTATTGAATTTTCGGTGCTTCTCTCATTTTTCTTAAATACTCGTTTTATTTTTTTCTCTCTCTCTCTCAGTCGACGTTTAAGGATTACTTTCATCATCAGCTTTCAGTAGACGATCCTCGGAGAAATCGATTCGTTTGAAACGACTCCACTAATACGTGCCTCCTGACACTTTATAGCCATTGCTTCGTGGAGAATTTAAATTTTTTTTTTCCTGCTCTTCTCTCGCAAAATATAAAAAAACGTTGAAACTGTTTGAGTACACTTTAAAAATGTCAAGTCTTTATGATTTTCTAATAATAAAAAAAAAAACGTAGAAAAGGGGAAATGGAAGAAAAAGAAGAAAAAACAATTTTGTTAACCATAATATATCTTTCTACTTTATTGACAGACGGCCTGGAGGAGATAATATTGAATTATGTGAAGAAGCCTCAGGGACATAACATATTTTACAAACGTCTGTTTCCATTGAATTTTTTATTTCTCAATGAAATTTTTCCTCCTCTCTTCTTCTATTCCAATATATGAACACTATTTTTTTTTTTTTTTTTCATTGAACGTGAGAGAAAGGAAATAAATTCTTTGATGCCGGGATATATTAAATTGAATATAGCGCCATCAGCGCGGGAAAATTTGAAATTGAGAAAAAAGTGATAAAATGGAGTTCATCACTATTTAATGGTGCATTAAAGCGCAACTGGCTGGAAAATTCTGAAAAAATTTGACAACACTGTAGACATGTTGCGCCATCTTCTCAAATTTTTTCAGATTTTTCAGCGGATTTTTTCATTCTGCAAAAAAAATTACTGGATCACTTCTTCCATTTTTCAGAGAAATTAAATTTATTACGGAGTCTTATGGGGTTAATGGGGACAGATTTAACACGAGGATTTCGTTATTGGGGTCAAAACGTGTCTGACTTTGGTAAAACTTAATAAAAGTCTCGTGGCATCAGCTGAGAAATAATCCCTCGTGTCTTACGGGTACCCTACGCTTCATAAATCTAATTATCTTAGGACCAGTTGATGACACATGGATTAAGCGTTTCTGTACTGGGTGAAATAACCAAGTAAACTGTAATCTTAGCAGTGGAGCACTGATTTATGTGACGTTGTACTAACCTCGTGGGTAACACTTCAATGCTGCATGGAATATTGTGTTTTGAGGCATTTGGAGAATGGAAAAAACGAGTTGGATTTTTTCTGACATTTCTATTGTGAATAAGTCATGTGCGAGTGGTCTTATCGAAAAACATTAAGAAACCTTTTTTGTAGAAAATTGAATTTTCTACAAAAAAGATCTCTTGACTTTTCCCCCTAAATCTAATGGTTTCCGAGATATTCGCAAAATTTCTGATGTCTAAAGGCTTCAGAAGATTTTTTTTTTAAATGAAAAATTGATGGAATCATTCCAACAAATTTACAATTCCATTTTCTCTCGATTTCCAAGATATCCCAATTGTTAAAAAAGAAGACAAAAGGTAAATCAATAATTACCCTTATCCCATTTTCATTTTATTCCTCTTCTTTTTCGCTCGAATCCTTTCGTTCTGCCATTATTTAAAAATTATCTACACTCCCCTATAATTGTAGGAATAGCACTTGGCAAAGAATCAAATTCACGTGAATTAACAAAAGGCGTTAACATATTTAATGAGTTGTACATAATGAAATTATCCAATTGAATTCATTTAACATAAACAGAATTTTTTAGGATGTAAAAATAGTTGAAGAAAAAAATTGATACAAAATTTACTTTTTTTCGTTAAAAAAAATAGGAATCGATGGGTGGAAAATTATCAATTATAATTACAATTAACAGAATATTTTTCTTCATTAATAAATCATAAGTATAGTGATGAAGAAAAATGAGCAATGAAGTTTTCATCAAATTGTCTTGCAAATCTCTCCTAAGTGAGTAGTTTTATCATGAAAAATGGTAGGAGCTCTATTTTGTAGAGAATCTCAAGAGCTAGGAAGAAGGTTTCATGGTAAATTCTTCTAAACATTTCGATCTCCAAGATATTCTCAAAAAGTGCAGATGTCAAGAGATAAAGAAAAATGAAGAATTAAATTTTCATGAAATTGTCCTTTTACTATCTCCTAAAATATTAGTCTTATCAAGAAAAAACGAGAGCTCTTGTTGAAAGATAATTTCATGGACCAAAAAAAAAGTGGCCTCCAGTTTTTCAAGTTTGTGCATTATAATTTCTCAATTTATTCGATTTCACAGAGGAAAATGTTTTCTTAATTTGAGAATGTGCAGTCACTTAATTTAAGAAAGTGCAGGTCACTTAAATTAAGTGACCTTTCTCACTTAAATCAAGTAACTTTTTCTTTCTTAATTTAAGAAAGTAAAAGTCACTTAAATTAAGTGAGTTTTCTCACTTAAATCAAGTGACTTTTTCTTTCTGGATTTAAGTGACCTGCACATTCTTAAATTAATTATTATGATTTATTGGCATATGTATGCCTTTTCAGCCTTTTAAATTCCCCCCCCCCCCTTTTTTTCTTTGCATGTACAACGTTCTCCAGTACACAGACTTGTTGCAAAAGAAACTTCATCTTAGCTTAACCCAACTTAACTTAACTTGACAAAATAATTAAACTTTTGTGTGATACAAAGAAATTTCTTGGGTTCATTCTACAGTTTAGTTAACACTATATTACTAAACCAGTCTTTACATCCTTATTATTACTGCTTACGAATATTGCCTCTCTCTTTGGCCTTTTTCTTTTGATTTAATTCATTATTTTAATTGATTTAATTAATTCAATTCTTTAAATCTCCATCATTACGCGATAATATGAGTTTCAACTAATAAAACCTGGATAATTTAAAAGTTTGATTAAAGCAAATTTGAGGCTTTTCTCTATTAAAGTTGAGTTAACTGATAGTTGCCTTCAAAATAATGTCACAAAATAATAAAAAAAATGTCTTTCCATATTTTTTTAAAAAGCTGGAAAATATTCGGAATTTCTGCTTTTTAATAATTCTAAAATTCCTTTTAAAAAATTCCCATTTCTCATAATTTTCCCACAAATAACTGTCTAATCTCTCGACAAATTACCGGAGTGCATCGAGCAGAGAATTAAATAATACCACCGAGGCAGAGGAAGAGAGACAGAAAGGCAGGAGGTAGGGTGATAAAGGGGTTACAGTGTGAGGATGTATTTACAATCATTATTCGAAACACGTAGGGCATTGGTGGGATTGAGATAGGCCGCTTATACAACGTATATCTCGACGTGACAGGCCTGAGAGTAGACCTTCGTAGTACAGTTTGGCCGGTGTACAAGCGATTGCATAATCTAACGCGCTTGGACTAAGTTTCCGTGAACGGGACTGGTAGAGGCAGGTATTATCATTCCTAACAGCTGGCCATATGAAACTGGGCGTTTGGCAAAACCGAGATTAGACCACTTGCTGGCCATTCAATTATCATTTCAAAGAATTGGCTGGGAGGTAATGAATTTTTCGGAGAATTAAGAGCTTAATTAATTTTAAAAGCAATGAAATTCCACAATTTATTTGAGTGCTCAACAGCTCAATTTGTTCTTGAATTTCCCTAAAATTTGAAGAAAAAATCGTTTGTTTTTGTTAATTGGGATTCTCCAGGATTTCACAACATTTTCCAGAATTTTACCAAATTGAACTCCTGCCATTTTCTTTTGCCTACATGGTTTTTGAAAAATTAGGATTTTTTCTCAATTGGGGATTTTTCGAGTTACTCCAGGATTTTCCAGAATTTTTCGGGATTTTACGGAATTTTCTAGCACTTGCCATGATTTCTCAAAATTCAACTTCGTTAACCTTTCTTTGACCCCATGGATTTTTGAAAAAATCTGTTTTTCGTTCAAATTTGAGATTTCTTGAAATTTTCTAGAATTTTTCCTTACTGAACTCCAACAATCTTCCCATGTGGAACTTCATCGACATGGTTTAGAAAAAATCAGTATTTTTCCTAAAATTTCAAACATTTTCTAGAATTTTCTTGGATTTTTGCTCTTTTTCCCAGCATTTTCCCGAAATTTCCCCGAATGAAACTCCAGCAATCTTCCAATACCCACATGATTTCTAAAAAATCAGGATTTTTTCCCAATTCAAGATTTCCTTGGATTTACGAGAATTTTTCTGAATTTCCTATTTTTTTCCCAAAACTACTGGAGAGGCTGTGAAGGATTGATTTTATATGTCCGTCCTTATGGCGAATTGAGAAACGATTCCTTTTGTAGTGCAAGACGATGATATTGGGAGGCCCTTGGAACCGGAAATTTGAGAGACGTAATATTTGGAGGGAAGATGGAATTTTTTTAAGTTTAAAATTTCTCATTTTTTGCATATTTTTTTTATAGGTCCATTCCTATTGCGAATTAAGAGACGATTTTTCTGTAGTGTAAGACAATGATATTGGGGAGCCCTCGGAACCGGAAATTTGAGAGACGAAAAAAAAATACGCGAAAAAAGAGAAATTTCAAACTTAAAAAAATTCCAACTCCCCTCAAAATCTGACGTCACCTGAACTTTTGGTTCTGGGGGCTCCCGAATACTTTTGCTTTTCACTCTAAAAAAAATAATCTCTTAATTCGCCATATGGTTGGGCTTATAAAAAAAATATGCACAAAATGAGAAATTTTTAACTTAAAAAAATTCCATCTTCCCTTCAAATATGACGTCCCTCAAATTTCCGGTGCCTAGGGCTTCCAAATACCTTTCCCTTCTATCTTAAGAAGAATTGTCTCTCAATTTGCCATAGGACCGGACTTATAAAAAAAATATGAAAAGAATGAGAAATTTTTAACTAAAAAAAATTTTTAACTCACCTCAAAATCTGACGTTCCTCAAATTTCCGGTGCTTAGGGCTTCCAAACACCTTTGCCTTTTACCTATGAAAGAATCATTTCTCAATTCGCCATAGGACCGGACTTATACAAAAAAATATGCAAAAAATGAGAAATTTTGAACTCAAAAAAATTCCATCTCCCCTCCAAATATGACATCCCTCAAATTTCCGGTTCCGAGGGCTTCCAAACACCTTTGTCTTTTACCCTTAAAAAGATTGTCTCTCAATTCGCCATAGGGACAGATTATAAAATTACTCCATCACAGCCTCTCCAGTACGTTAATCTAAGATCCATAAAAACATCGATTTTTTTGTCAGCCAATCTTATTTTTTCTATTTTATAAAATCTCTTCGAATAAAAACGGAGCTGAACGGTTTTTATTACAAGAACTACCTTTAAAGCAGTGAAAAAGAGTAAATGCTGTGGGTCCCATCATTGACATGAGTCCCAAAACGCGCGAAAATTCTCCAGATATTTTCACGGCTAGCTTCAGCGACATGCAATCATCCTCAGCCTCAATTTGTGTTTTTTTTTTAATCCCAATTTTCCCAGTAAATGCTGACAAACTTTGTAAATCACAAGCGCATAGAATAAATTACCACGAGAATATCCTCCCATAAACTCATTGAATAATTTAGTACTGATGGTATGAGTGTCGTTCAGTAATGCCAGTTGGTATCCAAGAGGTGGATGGCAGTAGTAGCACAGTGGAAAAGCACACACACACACACACCAGGCTTGATTTGTTGTGAACAACTGGCATTAGAGCCCTGGGTATCTACGTGTCTAGGTGTGAGTGGTATGCTCATTGGGTCAAAAGTGGCAAATGCTAGTACAGAGATATTGCACGTCAACGAATGCGACAATTGGCCCAACGTGCACACTGTGTAGATTGTTACATGAACGTTCTGAAGGGGGGTTGGGGCTTCGGGGAAATCACCCAATTCCTTTGTATATGTATAGTAACATACACAGAACCAGTACAAAATTTTCCATCTATTTCCACATCTCTCTTTCTCTGTGCGGTTGCAGTTCAGAGGGCAGTTTGGTGCACGGTTTATATTTCTGCGGTTGCTAACAGGCTGAGGGCTACTGGAGCTTCTAATTTTACCGAAAAACCCCCCCAACTGGACTCCTTGTTATCCAGCCTTCAACAACACTGGCACACTGGCTAGTTTTCACTCGTGTTAATGTTTTCATGCAGAGAAAACTGTGTTCGGTTTTAATAACTCACATGTTACAATTTTAGAAACAATGAAAATGGGGAAATTGTTTTGTTCATTTAGAGTATTAAGGGAAATCAGCTTTTTTTATGTCTCAATTAAATAGTGGGTTGAACAATAGCAATTTTTAGGAGTGAGTTTTTAGTTTAAGATTTGTTTTAGAAAAGTGCATTATTAAAGCAGGTTTGGATGATGTTTTTAGTTGTATTACTTATGGGTTGAAGCTTGGAATTCACTTGTTTTTGGGGTAAGCTCATTATTAGGGCGTGATTGAATGCATTGATTGGATTAAATCGCAGTGGAGATGGGGCAGAATGGGTGGTTCTATGGATCGGTTCAAGATTCCTTTTTTTTGATGATTTTGCAGAAAAACTGAGGAAGTCTTAGGTGAAATTCGTATGTCAGAATTGATTTTTTGACATTTTTCTCAAGATTTTGATGTTTTTAGCCAGGAATTAAGGAAATCTTCGATTTTTGAGGATTTTCCATTTTTTGAGGGGAGGTCATGGGTTCTAATGGTCTCAGCGCAAAATTTCGGTGCTTTTTCATCCATTTTCAGTGTTTTTTGGAAAGAATTACAAGTTGTATGTGGATTATCTTGAAAATATCCCGGAATTAATCAGGAAACCTTTTTTTAAAGTTTTTAAAGTTTTCAAAATTTCGTTGCAAAAAGCGATCACTTGACATTTTTCAATAAATCAACTCGTTTCAGAGATCCTCACAGAAGAATCTGCAGCAAACTTTGTTGAATATGTACATTAAATTGAATTAATTAAAATCTCTTTGGTTTACGAGCAATAAAAAGATAATAAGCACAAGTCTCCACTGTTTTTTGAACAAATTCTTCAATCTTTGGAAGAATAACAGGCATGAAAAACAGGATGTAATGACAATTTCACTTCATACCCAGTGAAATTTCCTGATTTTGTCAACATTCACTGTTCCATTTGATAATGGGTAGTTTTCACAAACTGTAGTACCACTTGAAAATGTTAATGGTTACTTCTACGTTGAAGAATACCAGTGGAGGACTTTTGCCCTCTCTCTCTCTCTCTCTATCCTTGAATCTCTCAGTTCACAACTCTTACCATTTTGCTTTCCACCAGTTTCTTCCTTTATTCCTGAGAAAATAATACCTTTTCTAAAAATTTTCAAGTGGACTTCCTACAAACTGTACTGAAAGAGTAAAAAAAGATATTCCAAGTTAGTTTTTCCGTTGTGGTTAAGAAGAGAAAAAGGTGAAACTTCTTGGGGTTTATCTTTTCTGATTCAAAAGAAATGAAGTATGCGGCAAAAGTTAAGTGCTTGCTCGGAATTTAAGTTTTTTCAGATGAAAAACGAAAGAAAAGAGAAGATCGTTGAGAAAAATCAGCTTTTTCAATCCAGCAATTTTTTTTTCCTATCTCCTAGAATATCCCCTAAATACTCTGAGAATTCTGAATGACGAGCACTTCAGTCATTGTTAGAAAAAAAAATTGGTGAAACTTTTGCGAGAAAAGACAGCCTAACGAATTTACTTTGAAACTTCTGAATAACTTCAAAGAGAAATTGTTTTCTACAGAAACTGCTTCACGAATATTTTCCAGAGTGTTGAAGCAAAACGAGGCTTTCTCAAATGTTTTCAAGCGTGAGCTTTCTGGAATTTTCAAAGAAACAGTATCAGATACTTCCTTTACAAATGAGCGTAATTATGGACAACGTGCTTTCTACAGTTTTTAAAAGATATTTCGAAATTCATGCAAAATACGCAAATTTTTGTAGAATAGCACGCCCCCATGGAAATAAAATATAAATAAAATATATATTGGGATATAAAAAATATATATGAAAAATATAGAAAAATTATATAATTACATATCAAATGTATAGAAAAAATATATTTTCAATATACAACTTTTGCCCGATTTTCGTATATATTTCATAGATTTAAGATAGATATAAAATGTATTAAAAATATATCTCAGAATATATAAAAAATATAAAGAAAATATTTTTTTATATATCAAGTCAAATTATGAGAACTAGGCCCAGCTCTCATAATTTGACTTGATATACAAAAAATATATTTTTTTTTTATATTTACATATCGCCATTTTCAATATTTTTTTTATATATTCTGAGATATATTGAGAATATATTTTTCATATACATTTGATATATAATTATATACTTTTTCTATATTTTTTATATCCCAATATATATTTTATTTATATTTTATTTCCATGAGGTACGAAACTTGCAAAAAAAAGAAGTTGATCCCCAAAATTTCGTATTTCCTTTATTTTCCAAGATATGCCCAGAAGAAAAAACTCGAATTCTCATAAAATATTCATCAAACTTTTTAATGACTTATTTATCATTGAAAGCCTGGAGCACATTTTCACTCCACCTTTTCATCAAAATTATTCCCCCATAAATTTACAGCAAAAGGTGAAATGAAGAATTTTCTTTATCCCAGGTTGTTTTCTTCCTTCTAAAGATTATTATGTGAAAGCACCTTCGTTAGTTATCCCTCTGTGCACCTTTTTAGAGGCAACGAGAGAGGATTGTACATAAAGGAGTACACTGAGGCCACTCACATCTCACTCCTGGTGTTTGTAATCAGTCTTGCAGTTTGCTTCGTAAAAGTACATAGAAATTCTACGGAATTTCGAGGGCAAAAAGGAGGAAGATACAGTTGGAGTTGAAGTGTTAGAGTGGGAGGAGGGGGAGAGGAAGGATGGTGGTGGGACGATACTGCCTGTAGATTTCAAGATTTCCACTGGTTGAAAATGCCAACCATCTAATTAGCTGCGTTTTCACCCCACCTCCTCCCCCCCCCCCCCCCTCTTTCCGATCCTCTTCTTCTCCTCTTATCTAATTAACACACTTCAGTCTTTTAGCTCGAGTTACTCGGCTTCATCTATTTTCTTTTTATGTTAATTGAGACTTTTTTTTTTCCTGTCTCCCTGTACTCGTGCAGAAACCTTGGCAATCGGTCTCTTTCACGGTTATTAGGAGTAATTATAATACGTAATTTAATTTGGATGATTAAATCTTGATTTAGTGGTGGAGTGGTTAAATGAGATAAGTCAAGGGCATTTTCGAGGGATTTCATGAGAATGAGATTTTAGAGAATATTTTTCATCGAATATTGGAAAATGAAATTGAGTGAATTTTTTCGCTTGTTCTTGGAATTGATGCAGCTGGTGGGATTTGTAGAGCAGATGATGCAGCTGGAGATATATGTTTTAGTTTTGAGGGTTTAGAGTATGGAAATTGAGAGAAATCAATGTAAATATTTGGGGGAGGTTTTTTTTCGAGAAAATTCCATTGAAAAGATGAGAAAATTTTCGTTGGAAAATATATGACAAAATTCATTTTTTTTTATTTTTTGGAAAATTCTACGTTTTTAGGGGAAAATTTCGCGAAATGGACGAATTTCACTTTTTTGGGGAATATTAATAATAAAATAATAATAATAATAATGTGTTTATTTAGCCAATGGTGACCAATTGATACATTTGTTAATACATTTTGTGTTACATTTGTTCCTTTTTCTTCTTATTTATTTTTATCACACACCACTTCTAATTTCCCCTGTCAAGAGTCTTTTAAATAATGCTAGTTTATTCACATTTTTGATTTGTTCACTCAATTTTTTGTATAAAGAAAAACCATACGCATTCATTGTTTTATCGGCAGTTTTTGTTCTCTTTTTTGTAATATGCAGTTCATTCCTTCTTCTAGTATCATAACTGTGCTCACGTCTTATTATCATTCTCGACAGATAATCCGGTGTTAAACCATTTACCATTTTGTAAATCATCACACAAACGTTAAACTTAATTCTCTCTTTAATTGACATAAAGCATAATATTTCCGATTCTATTGGTCGTAGCGATCGAAGGTCGGTCTTAAATAAAAAGTGAGATCATTTGCCATTGATTTGTGCAGTTTTAAAAGAGGTATTATCGACTTTTGAGAGATTTCTGAGGCAGAAAATTATTTTCAAAAAAATTCTCAATTATTTCAAAAATCGGTACTTCTTTTTCAAAATCAATAAATTGCTATAGCTAATACAATTGAATATATCCTCAAAAAAAAGAAAAAAAATCGAAAATTTAAAGGATTTGACCCGCAATTCAGGCCCAAAAAATAGAAAGAAAAATTTTGAAATAATTTTGAAAAAAAAAAAAACAAAAAACAAAATAGACATGTTTTCGACCAAAAATTTCTTCAGCTTTTCAATGGAATCATTAAAAAAAATCCATCTCAAACTATTCCATCAGATTCCCCACTTCGCCCCCATTCTCTCTATCATAATTTTCGTTTCAGAAGTTATATTCATCATATTTCTGTATAAATCATATTTTCTAATCCCCACGTATTTCCCCATTAACCCTGCAAACCCCCATTCAACGAGAAACCCCAAAACAAAATTGATACCGTAATTTCTCTGAAAATGCCTCGCACTGTGCAGTAAAATGTTGAAAGAACGAAAGAGCTCAAAAAGAGAGAGAGAAAAAAAGAAGCGAAGAAATAGAAGTGGAATTCCGTGCCAAGCACGAGGATATCGAGTGACCTGATCGAGACATTGATATCAGATCCCCTCGGCAAAGTGATCGCCTTATCTCCTCCTCTCGTGCCTTCCACATCCTCTCCTCTCTCTTCCCCAATAAAAAAAAAGGGGAGAGAGAAAATATAAAGGAGAAAAGGAAAGAGGGAAAAAATGTAAAAAGTGGAAGTTCGTGGCGGGCCAAAAAGGAAACAGCCACTGCCGCCACCATAAAATACGTTATCCCCCACTCCTCCCAAAAAAAAGGAATTTCCCTTTTTCTCTCTTTCTTACCACTGGTCTCAACAGCTTCGAGGCCTCCACAGCAAACGTGTGTGTGTGCAATCCTTTTCACCAGTTTCTCAATCGTACTTTTCTCCATTTCTCTCTTTCTCTTTGTGTGTGCCCAACGCATTCGCAGTGGATTTCTCTTCACGAGACCCTCCACAGGGATGAGAGACAGGAGGAAAAGAAAAAAAAATGGAGAATAGTGAATATACAGTTGTATAAGATCGTAACAGCAACGGGCTTTGGAGCAACCAACTGAAAATAACGGATTCTTCGTTGAATACGATTTATTGCCAATATTTGCATGGAGGGTTTTGAACAACCGAGGCAAATAATGCAGCCGCTCATGAAAATGTCTCGTACTCACTTCCACGCACCAACGCCTTTTTCAAATAATTTCAATTCTTATATTTTTCCATGTGTTCTCTATCTTTTTTTTTTTTTTTCCTTTTTTTTTGCCTTCATTGTTTCTAGGGAAATGACAGGTTGAAGGAATTTCACGTGAAATATTTTTATTGTTCCGGAGTTTGTGGCTTCTTTTTTTGTTTTTTTTTTTTTCTTCTTTTTTCGCTTCTTTTCTTTGGCTTGAGAGGAGAATGCTGGAATTGAATTCTTTACAGGGATTTAAGAGTAGTGAAATATAATCCAGATTTATTTCTATTTTTATACGAACTGGGACATACACGGGTTACCAGCTTCTCAGAAACGCATCGGGATATGAGCTTTCAGCGGAGGAGCTTTGATTTTTTTTTTGAGTTTAGAAAAAGAAAAAGGTGGAATTTTCTTAGAATATCTCGAAAATTAGTGGGCTTATTTGCTTTTTTGTAGAAAATTTCAAGAGCCAAAAAATAGGGTTTCTCGATAATCTCTCCTAAAATCAATAGAGTGAATATGCAGAGCGGCCTATATAAAAGTAAATAATTATTAAAGTCAAATTTTCGGAAAAAAATATGGAATGCTTAAGCGAGGTTTGAACTCACAACCATCTGATTACATGTCAGGTGCTCTATTTTTTTTTTTCTTTAGAAACTTAGTTTATTTCGGTTTTCCAACATTATACATAAGTAGGTATATAACTAAATTCCATATGCAGAAAAAAAAGGACCTTTAATGAATATTATTATGAATAATTTCAGTTTTTACTGCATTTCTTATTAAACCAATGAATTAATTTCTGTTCGGTCTGACTTGTATTTTTTTATATGTTTTTTGCTTTTATTTAGGAATAATTTTTCAAGCTTTCTCTTATGACAGGTACTCTTACCAATGCAGCTATTGCGAGTTCCTATATATTCCTTCAAATTTTTGACCAAGATATATTACAAATTTAAATTAAATTAATTTTATTTATTTTCAGTACCCTATTCTGCATATTTACCATAAATAGTTTTTGAAATATTCACAAATTAAATACGAAAATGAAAAAAAAAATTTGTCGGGAAATTTTCATTAATTTTTTCCTTTTTTTTTAGCAATAAAAAAATATGTGAATTCCCATGAAAATACATCTAAACACTCGAAAGACCAAGTATCCCTGACGTACCACTCATTCCAGTGGGTGAATGTCTCTCTTTTTCCGTAAACATCCACCACAGCTCCAGTCTACATACGTGCAAAACTTATAGCACTGAATTTTTGAGTTTTTATTTAGTGAGAAACTTTTTGCTGCATGCACAGACACCCACACAGTGAAAAATATCCAGGCATACAACCCGCCAAACCTCCGCATCTATCCCCTCTCTCGTTACATTACATCTTCTTTTTCACACACAGTTTCCATCGTGCTTTCTCACTGAATATATACTTGACTCCCTGGGGCGAGAAATATTCGTTCGTCTGTAACAAACCGACGACATCGTTGACTCTCTTCCCCTGTCTCTGTACTCCAATGTATTTTTCTAAGCCCTCCTCCTCCAACTTCTCCATCACTGCAGCTCTTAAAAAGTCCAGTGACCCGACATTCCTATGCAATACTCATTCAGTGTTGTATCATTGAATCCCAGAAGAATAATTTTATTCTCTGGAAATGTCGAGGGACTAGAGGAGAAAAAAAAGGAGAAAAAATTGATAAAATAAAAGGAAATAGAGCATTATTTAATGAAATTCAATAAATAATTTTACTGACCATTTGGCATTTTTTTTTGAATTAGTTATAATTTTTACCACCGGAAAAAGGAAGAATTAGAAAAATAGAGAATTATTACTATTTTGAGACGAGATTTTCTTTTGACAATCAATTGATATTGAATTTTACTATTTTATTGAGATTTAATTATTTTAATTCTATTCAGAAAATCCCTTCACTCGACGCGGCCTGGGTAAGAGGCTGTCGAGGCTCGAATTGACAAGAAAATTTATTTTGTTAGGCACCAGTTAATTTTTTAAAAATTAACAAAAGTCTTATCACATAGAATTTTGAGAATCTGAGGGAGAATTTGATTGGGTGATCCAAAACACAAAACAGACTGAAAATTTTCAGGTTTATTTGCCAATTAAATCCTTGTCTAAATACATTCAGCTACACTCGTTCGATGATTAATTTAATTGACAACAACAAGAGATCACAAATCAAATGTAATTTATTAATAATTTTGACAACTCTTTGTGCGTCTCTTTCAGTCGAGAGAATTTTACAATAATTTTCACGCTGTTTTCTCTATCAAAGACAAAGAAGAAGTTGGTCAAAATGAATGAGTCGTTATTCGTCAGGGTTTAATGTCCAGTTTAATAACCAGGAGTCGCTATTCTGGCGCAAGATTTCAAAACTGCCTAAATAATAATTCGTGTGACGTTAGGCGAATTTTCACCTTGTCACAATTGATTACAGTTTATTGCAATTTCTAAAAAAAAATCAGACATCCAAAAAATTCCGAATTTCCCAAATTTTTTCTAAAAAAAAAAATTCATTTATTTATTCATTTCAACGTCAAAAAATATTGAATTATATAATGCGTTTAATTCTACTCTGTCGCTATATTTCCGTATTAACCCAGCTGAATGTGCCCTGAGCCACCGGATATGGCTTAAAATTCACCACTGAAGCAGAGCGAGAATACCCAAGACATAGAAATATTATTTTTATTCATTATTCTTCAACCTAAAAATTTTTACCACTTGCCCCTTGATATTTCATCTCCTAATGGAATGTGTCTTTCGTGAGATTTTTGTCTGCGTGTAATTTTTTACTGCACCAAGAATGAAGGAATAAATGTTTTTGTTTTTAGAGTAGTAGAGAGTTGAGGAAGTAAAATGGTAGAAATGTTGAGAGTAAACGTTTATCTGGATGTAGACTGATGGTACGACGTATAAAAGAGCGAATGCTCCATTGTAATCTGACTTGGAGTTTAAAGAAAAAAAAGAGAAGCATTTGCTTTCCAACAGATCAGACAGTTTTTATGAACTTTTATTTATTCCATCGAAGATCATTCACTAGAATAACTGTCAGCTGATGGGAGTTTTACGGATTCATAACGTTTTATCAAAACTTCCTGGAAGACCTGACAAGAGAGTAAAAAAAAACCAATGAAATTTGTCACTAAAGAAAAGAAACTAGAGTTCACATTTGAGTAGAAACTAATTTCACCTGAAATTGATACATTCCAAAGTTTTTTGGCGAAAAAAAAGAAAAGGTCAGGAAAAGTTTTTCTGACTTATTTTATTACCATTTAATCACGTTCGTGAAAAGCACCTGACATTCTACGTGCCAATTCCTTTTTCCCCTCTTCCACTCAATTCTCTTCATTCATTTATATAGAAAACTTCTGATACAAGCTCGGAAAAGAAAAAGAAAAAAAAATATCTCTGGAAAGCCGCCACTTCTTGCTCATCTCAACCTAAACAGCTATTTCAGTACCAACCGCTATAATTCCAATTTTTTTTTTGTTCATCTCAAGCAATTCTCTCTCTCTCATTTTCCGCAATTCCAATTTTAACGTTCACTGAGTATTGTGAAATAAGAAACTCTACTATTACATTGTGTACACCAAAGTTTGTGGAGACTAGGTCTTCTGCATTATGAAGAGATGGCTGGAAACTCGACTATCCTCATAGAGTATACCCAGTATACAATGGCATAACCAATTATACGGAATTTCATGAGCATGATATTGTTATTGTTCTTGATACTCAAGATTGTGGAGAATATATTTATTTTATTGGGGAAATTTTAATCAGTATTATGAACAAGTACTTTCAGCAATTCACGAGGATAAAAATTAATTCAGTCAATTGTCTTAATTTTATGAGAACAAAACAATCAAAGAAATTCCAAAGACCTCAACAAATAAAATACGTGAATTCCAGTGTTACAAAATGTCACATAATTACAGTACACATAACATAATTCTTCAGGTTTATTTATATATCGTGGCCTTATAAACAAAAGGGCGTAAGTGTTATGTATAAGCATAACTTTCGTTTCCTAAGGCAACGATATGTATACATATATGTATATAAATATAAATATATCAAATATTTTAATTTTTATTTTAACTAAAAAAATTTCGTCTTCATTGCAAAATTTGAAAATTTCTCTCTTTTTCTTTTTTATTAAATTCAAATTTGTTAATTAAATAATTCTCAAAGGATAATTTTCTGAAAGTTCTTATAATTAAATAATTATTCACTTTAAAATTTACTTCAAATTTTTTTCTCTCCAAAAGAACCCTTATTTTGAATGTTTGTATAGTCTCCTCTAATTTTTAGGCTGACGCTATAATTTTATGGCCGCAATCACACAATTTCTTTTCCGAAGTCTGGTAACACTGTTGAATCCAATGTAATCATGCAGTAATATCAAAGAATTGAATAGCTCTCATGAAATTCAATTTTCCACGTGAATTTTTTTCTTTCCTCTTACCTCAATAGGAACAATCGAAAACTCATCTCTGAATCCAATTTTTTCTCAACTTCTATCACCAACTTTCTTTTCTTTTTTTATTTCCTCCCATTCTTCAGCAATCGTTCAAATTACCAATGTCTTTTCACTGATATCATCATCTCACTAGGATCACCTTTTTCCATATCGTGAAGCTTGTGAGGACGCTTGGTTAGCGTATGTGAGAGGGAAAAAAATCGATACCAACAGACTGCATCTCTCTGAATTTTTCTACCAAGAAATGGTACAGTGATCCAGTGCATGAAGAAAGCTTCAGATTTCTTCTTTATTCCTTTTTTTTTTTCATCCCCCGTTCATTCTCAATACTTCCAGGATCGAGAAGGGCTTTTTCATCTTTTCTCTCGCTCTGGCAAAAGCTCGAGGTGAAGCGGAAGGAAAGAAGATGAAGAGAGGCAGAATAGAAAAAGAAAAAAAAAATAAGAGATGAAGAAAATCCTGGAAACTCGTGATGCCTTATCTCGACGGATAAGTGGAGGTATTCTGAATGGAGTAGAGTCTGCTAGGTTGGAGGCTGTGTGGTAAAATTCTCTTGGGGAATAAGAAGAGACCTAATAGGCGCACCAGTTCGATGCCACACACACATACACACACATGTGTGTATGTGTGTGTGGCTGAAGATTGGCAAAAATGGAGAATGAAGAAGAAGCTACACAGAAAAATGAAAGAAAAAAACCAGAGAAGATAAATAAAAAATAAAAAAATTCTAACCAAAGATTCAAGATATTTTTGTGTTGGAATCTCAAGTTGGATGCGAGACGAATAAACCAGCGTGTGTTAGATTGTTTCCGTTAGTGTCTCCTGGGCAACATATTCTATGGTATTATGTTCTGGCAATCTTCTTTTCTTGGCTCGGCTTTTCTTCTTGCAACTGTTTTTGATATTTTAACTGGTTCATAATGTGATTATGGTTGTTTATTTCTATGCGATAATCAAGTTGATGAAACTATCAAATCATCGGTATTTAAGTGGATTTTGTTGGGGATATCTTTGGATTGAGTGGATTTATCGAAAAATGAGAAGATATCTTTTTTGTAGAGAATTTCGAGAGCTAGAAAAAGAGGATTCTTTGATCAATTCTCCTAAACTTTCAGGGTTTGATTTTATTGAGCGTGAATATAGTACTCATCATTTTGTAACATCACTTCAATGGCAATTATCGGTTATAGGAGCATTCGCTCATGAGATTTTAGCATGAAATTAAATGGAGAAGTCTCAAATTTATTCAGAAACTTGTGGATTTTAATTAATTCAATTGATTTAATTTTTTAATTTCATTGATTTAATTTTTTAACTTAATTGATTTTTTCAATCTTTCAATTTAATTGATTTCTCTAATTCTGTAATTGAATTGACTTCTGTAATTCTTAAACTGAATTGATTTGTTTAATTCTATAATTTAATTGATTTCTTGAATTCTTCATTTTAATTGCTTCCTTTGATTCTTAAATTTAATTGATTTCTTTAATTCTTCAATTTCTTTTATTTCTTCAATTTAATTGATTTATTTTATTCTTTACTTCACATCATTTCGTAATAATACAAGTTTTAGTTATATTAGTTTCAACTAATATAACTTGAATAGTTTAGAAGTTAGACTCAAGCAAATTTGAGACTTCTCTCCCTTCAACTTCAGCTGAAATCTCACGAACGAGCGCTTCTATGACCGATAATTGCCTTTAAGGTGACGTCACAAAATAATATCTCTTAAAAATTTCAGATTTTTAGGAGATATGCCAACAATTGAAATGGATCTTGCTTCATCTTGCTGTCAGCAAAACTCCAAATAGAATAATTGATGCCACCGCCATTTGTCACTCAGATAGAAATTGCAATGTTCCACTCTTAATAATCTCACGAAGGAAGAAAAAAAGAAAAATAAAGCTCTACACGTGATATTCACAATTTTACGTATCCTTGATTAATGATGCATTCGTGATGAAGACATGCAGTGGAGAATAGTGGTGTATATATAACGTGGAAGACAGAGCGATGGAATATTGCATATGACAGTGAATCGTTATTCTTTTTCTCTTTCTCCCCAACTGGGTACTTGTGTTTGTTCAATCATTCACGATTTTCCTGTGGAAAAGTCTCGTCTCACTCGAGAGTCTACTAGACTTGTTTCACTGGCGTATTTCCTGTCCCAGTGGATTTTCCAACTGCATAGTGTGGTAGTACTGGTCTATTTCGTACAGTCAGGGTTATATATGCCTCTTCTCTCTCTCTCTCTTCTGTGTTACCAAAACACATTTCCCGGGTCAACGATCCTGGACATGTACGACTGGTTGTACAAGGTCGTTGGAGGGCCATTACGTAAAGTAAGGAGGATACTTGCATCATGAAAAAAATAGAGTGAAACTTGTGCCACTTGTCTTCTATCTTTTTTTTTTTTCCTTTAAATTCTTTATATCTCTGAGATAAAGATTTCGTAATTGAATGCGATGAGTCTGATTTCAAGGAGAATCTCTTTATCTTTGGCTGTAAAAAATAGTGCATTATTTCTTGAGTATCAGAGCCTCGTAAAAAATGTAATGGGAGCCACTTTATTTGTCGATTAACGTAGTATCCCAAGGAATTCGAGTACAGTTAGCCCCTCATTTTTTTTTGATGCCTTATCGGAGATGATATTTTTTTTTACGTTTTTCTGATTTTTTTTATAATTTTTGTCCGTGCAGTTTATAAGATATGAATTTAATAGTGGTGAATATGTATGATTAGGGGCCTTTTTTATAAAATTTGAAAAGAAATTATTTTATTGTAGTAACATAATTCAGAATTTTTCTTCAGAGTGAAGGACTCCATGAAAAAATCTGTAAAAAATTGAGAAGATGCTTCAATATATGGAAATTGTTGTTGAATTTTTTCAGATTTTTCTGCGGACATCTTCACTTTCAAAAAAAATCTCCAATAACTCTGAACTGCAGGTCCATTCCCCCCCCCCCTTTCCCCCCTACTTCAGTTTATTCATACAGTTGAAACTAGAAAATAATGTCATGTGTCTGTTATCTGGAAATGTCGTTTCATGTAATTTTCAACGTCGTGGGATATTTGAAATTTGAAAAATAAAAAGAGAAAAAAGAGGAATATGGACAGATGTAATGCATCATCCAGTGTCAAATTATGAAATATGTTACTATGCGGTTTCCCTGTGTATTCGTGACTCCCAGTGGTTTTAAAACAAACTCATGATACTCTTCTCCCTTGGCAACGATGTTTACGAGCTGATAAACACATTTGGGGATCGGGTATATAACTGTCGTATTTAGCTGATTTCTAAACTTTTTTTTAAAAACAAATTGCCAATTATTCTGTTTTTTTCTCTTAAAAAAAAATACGGTGATAGCCTTTTTCGCTAATTCTAGAGGAAATAATAAAAGTAATTAGAAGACAAATAATGGGGGAGAGAATTTAAATTTTCCCAATTTGTTCCTCGCAGTAGCTTTTGTGGCTTCATGTATATTCATTAAATTCCACTTGAATGTCCCAGGCAATTTTGTGATTTCAAATAGCAGTATTTTTTTTATTAAATTCAATATTGTTCAAAGTAAAGCCTCGAAACTTCAAGAATTTTCATATTCTAAAGATTTATTAAATCCTTGAAGTTTCAAATAACTTTTTCAAAAGTTTTTCTTCAAACGGTTTGCAACTTCCCAAAAAAAAAAAAAAAAAAAAAAAATTCACATTATTAAATATTAATAAATTGTGAATTTATTCATTCACTCGTGAAAAAACACAAAATTTCCTTCTTGCAGGCGAATCAATAAAAATAACTTGAGAATCAATTTACATGCTCTCAATCCTGTTCAAATATTGACACTTAGCACACACACTGAATAACCAATGGAATATTATAAAAATGAATTACTCTTCCCTCATATATTTGCACAAATTTACGTAATAAAATTTCAAGATGATAGATATGTATATATACGTGTGGATGTAAGTGTGTGTATACATTGTGCATATATATACATATATATATATATGTGTGTATGTGTGTGGAGAAAAGATGTGGAAGAGAGGTGGGGTCTATCCTAGCAGAAGAAACCGTGTAGGAGCCATTTATTATTGCCAGGCGATTAAATTGCCCGATAAATGCGCCAAAGATTTACCACGTAACACACCGGAAGGCGCACCATGATTATACCACGAGAGAAGGAGAATTTCTACTCCTCTTTACCTACTCTATCTCTCTCTCCTTCTCTCCACACTTCTTCTTCTTCTTCTCCTTCTTCTCTTCCACTATTTCACTCGTTCTCTCTTCCATCCACATTTTCTCTTCTGCATTTACGTATTCTCGTCCACAGAGTCCAGGGGTCTTTGTGGATTAATGGTAATGGTAGCTAATTGTTAGTCGATGCAGAACCCTCGTGGAGGTATATAGTTCTACCACCTTGGAGATCCTATTACAAGAGTCACGTGAAATTACTGTCACTAGGGGATGTTTGCAACGTTAAACTAGTTGGGGTTTTTTTTTTTCTTTACTGAAGAGACATTTGTGCAAAAGGATTATTCCAATTGTATTATATTTGAATATTTTCGAATGCTTTTAGGAAAAGAGTAATTATTTATTTTATTAATTAAATAAGTACATGAATTTCTTTTTTTGTACATTCACTTGAGCCTATTCTTATCTTATCTTTAGCATCACTTGTAATTCCTTTCAAACCACTTTTGTGGGATCAAATTTTTTTTTCTCCGTTGTGTTTGGCAACTTTCGTTATTTTATCTACTGTTATCACACATTCTTTGGATTTTTTTTATTTTCCCTCTCCTCTATGGTTTTGCATTTTACTATTTACATTTTTTTTCTCCCTTCGGCGCATTTTCCCATCCCCCCTTGTTTATACATATTTTCTTCAATGAAAAAGAGTAATCTCAGTTTTATTCATTCTAGGAATATCTTGGAAAGTAAGAGAGATGAAGAAATTTTTTAAATGATTTTTTTTTGTAGAGAATTATGAAAAAAAACAAATTAGTATCGATTTTTTCGGATTTTTCGGAAATATCGATTTTTTTCTGTGCTATACGTATTTACTACTGTCAACTGAATGCCTCAAGAGCTACATGAAAGAGCTATCTCGCTTAGTTTCCAAGATATTTTCGAAAAATGATCAGAAAAAATTTATTTCACTTGATCTACTGATTTTTTTTTTAATATTCAGAAGAACTCGAAAATTTTGAAAAAAATTCGTAGAAAAACATAAAATATCAGAGATTATCGAAGTAATTTTACAAATAATCCAGTAGTGAAGTGGTAAACAGGGTTAAGTCATATAGGATTACCATATATACTTAACCCTGTTTACCACTTCACTAATGAATTTTTTTCCAAGTTATCCATTCTTAAGAGAAATAATAGCAGAATCAAATGAAAAAAAAATGACTTTTTAATTAATTAAATAGCCATTTTTCATTTTCACTCATGCATGTTGTTTCGAGTGACTCAAGAGAATTGACACACAATACCCATATCCTCACATAGTGGCTTATTGCTACGTTTTCATCGTGTTTCACTATATGCTCAGTGGGCGTTGTGTCTCAATGGAATTCCTTTGTCTACGTGAAAATCCAATGTATATACAAACTGAGGTAGCATTGGCAATTGCCCAGTTGTCTTGCATCAGCTGTTGAAAAATCCGTGAGAGTATCATCCCATTTTTATTTCTTTTCTATTCTTCTTTATTTTTTTTTTTATTTTCTTTGCCCTCACAAGAGTGCAGAAAGAAAAAGGCTATACCTCTATCCAGTATATTCTGAGCTCACGTGGAATCCTCACGGCAAATACAGAGTTTAGATTGAACGTAGATGCCCACGAGCTTTTCCTATCTTCAATGTTGAGAGAAAGAGAGCTTTGAAAAATAACATTCAGGCTGATGTTGTGAGCAGAGTATACTTAGGAGTCATCTGAGAAAAATCGATAAAGTGAAGTTTAAAATGTTGAATGAAAAAATGAAAAAGAATTTCTACTGAAGAAAAAAAAAATTTAATTTACCTTTTTTTTTTCATCATTTCTCATTGTTCATTTTACTTTTGTAACTATTCGGAGTAAATTTATTTCAAGCAAAAAGTTCATTAAAAAAGTGCTTTGAGGCTCTCAGAAGAATCGAGAGAATGAACATGTTGACAGCATCACAAGCACAAAAGTCGAGAGAATTTGACCTGAAAAATACGACAGAGCAGTCATTGAGATATTAATAAGAATTTTTCAGTTAATTAAAGTTTGTTGAAAATTCAACGATATTTTGGCAGTGAAAAAAAAATGCAGTGGAGACTGGGGCAAAATGGGCATGTTAGGCGAAATGATAGGGTTTTTTTTTGAGAGTGAAGAGCTTTATGGAACCATTCCAAAAAACATTCTCCAATAATTTAGACATGTTGGAGCATTATATCAATTTCTATCAGATTTTTCTGCAAAGTCCTTCAGTCCGAACGAAAATCCGGGATTATTCGCAGACTAGTCTCTTCTAATTATTTAATTAATTTTCTTTGAAAAATCATTTTTTCTCTTTTCAAACTCGATTTTAAATCCTGATGCTACTTTGATAAATTCCAATGATTCTTTTGATCCATAATGACTTCAGCTTTCCAGGAATCTCCTGTTTGATGTCACCTTTTTGGCAAAAGGAAATAAACTTGTCGTTAATATAACTGAAATAGTTCAAGTTAATTGATATAATTATCAAATAATTGATAGACTAGCTCCACTCAAATATCACAAAATACTTGACACATAATATGAATTTGATGAACATACTCCGATGTGTTCATGAAACTTGTCTTCAAAGAATTCCATTCATCATGCCACGATATTTTTTTGAATGGGGAAGAATTCTTGTTTAGGTGCATGCATGAAATATGAGAACTTGTTATGTGAAAATTTTGATTATGCACGTGGAAAATTAGGGATGATTGAGCAATTATAATTAGAATTCTATCAGGCTGCTGATGAAAGGATGATTTTCAGCATCAGAGTCACGAGTCGAGATGAAGAAGATGAATTTATTCAATTCTCCAATATATTGAGTATTAATAACAATTTTAGAGTGTATCAGATGATTCTAATGAATTTCTAAGACCAAAGTCGTAAAAAAAATTACATTTGACAAATTACTATTATATTAATTAATACAGTATCCCAGAGTACGGTCGATAAACTTAAAAAAAGATGAGAATTTGTAGATTAGTTTCCAATTATTTGCGGATAATTTGGGAAAACGTGCTTTAATTTACCTGAAAAAATGATTAAACTATTCGAAGATCATTTCTTCAGCTTGTGAATATAATTTTTTTTCTCGAATTTTTTTTGCATTACTAATTTCCTATCACATGCATGAGATAGAAAGAGAGGCAAATAGTTACGACTACCTTCTAATTAAAATTTCTCAATAACTATACGGTGAATTGAATATTTTTTTCTTCTATTATTTAGTTAAAATGCTATTCTCTTCGCCAATAGTTTTGAAATAATTGGTCGATTGTGTGGTTTTTTAGTAATTTCGTTATTTCTGTTCGATTTAGGGCGTTTCATCCCCACCACCACTATTTTCAGTAACTTTGATAATTCATATCTCATAAACTGCACGGACAAAAAAAATGAAAAAATTCAGAAAAATGTAAAAAATGATCATCTTTGATACGGCTTCAAAAAAATGAGGGATTAACTGTACTCGCATTCGCTAGCATACTACCTCAAATAGCAAGTACTGGTTAAATTCCTGAAAACCCCAGGAATTCAACTTTTTCCCACAGTAACTACACCACCAAAAACTTTTCATAATTCCCCTTTCCATCATGAAAAGATCTTCACAAAAATCCATTCGAATTACCCTCAACACTAAAATAATTGCACTCTCTCATAACACAATGAAACATTTCTCTGAAATTCTAATGTTTTTCTTCCACAAACTGAAAAATAACAATTTCAATGAAACTGAAATGAAAAAAAGAAAGTGAAATGAAAGTTTGCCAAAAAAAAAAGGCAGAAGGTTGAAATGAAAGAAATGACCACGAGGTAACGAACACAGTGCAGTCTGCAAGAGCTGTATTACGTGAGTAATTAACTAAGTTGAATGAGTTACCCATCGAGCCCAGGGAAAATAAACTTTCTTCTCCACTTTTCCGGACATTAGCAATAACAAAAGTTACATCTACCGTATAAATTCTTTTCTCTTCATATGTATTTTCATTTCATCAAATTTTTTTGTTTCTACTAAAAAAATAGTTTGAAGATTTCATTGAAGTTCTCGCATTTGGAGAAGAATGGAAAAGTAATTTGATAGGAAAGTGGATGAGTCGAAATATGATATTTTAATGAGACCTAACAGAGAACTATCCTTATAATGAACCACATATTGTAATTAATAGGATAAGATCGTGGAGCTATTTTAATTATTAATACTGGTAATATTTTGTAATGCGTTTAAAGAAAAAATTGTCATTATTTAAAGTAGTATCCCAAAATACGCTCGATAAAACAAGAAAAAATGAGGATTTTTCGGCCAGTTTCCAATTAATTACTGATAATGACTGACAAAAATGATGAAATATTCAGAAAAATGTGAAAAATATAATTTTTCAATAATTTGTGATTTAATGGTAAATTTCATCTCAATTTTACATCAACTCACTAGAAACCGAAAAGACCACCTCCAAAAATTGAATCAACTTCAAGGTCCATATCAATATCCATAAATTCAATTTTTCGATTATTTTTAAAAAATTCTCCAAAAAACAATTTATCCACAATAAATCGAAAAAGTGAATACACAGTTCTCGACAGTTTGTTTGAGTCTCCATTCACCTGTTCTTTTTTTTTTTCATATTCTTTATACTATAAATTTCTTCACCAAGTATTGTACAAAATACAAGATTTATCGTGTGTCAACGTGCAAACTTACTTTACCTCACTCAGCACATTTTCACGTTGAAAAATCTCTGTGTTATTTTTTATTTTTTACTTCTACTTTATGAATACAAAATATTCAAAGAGAGAGAAAGAGAGAGAGAGAGAGGAAGACCAACAAATATTTGAATAGCTGCTATAACAAGAAGCTTTCTTATATTTTCTTACATTTACTGCATTTTAAATTGAGGAAATGAAAGAAATATGTCGAGTCATTGCTACAATTAGAAAATATCAAATTAGAATTTATAAAAAAAATCCAATTTCCAACAATGTCAATAATTTTTTTCTCAATTTATCTCAATTTCTCTGCATTGGTTCGTCACGATATTTAATTGAACTCTCGCAGGTGTCTTCAAATGCGAGAATAAAGGAAAAAAACAGACGGTTCAATTCAATTGAAACACGATGAGAGATGAAAATCGTATACCACGAGAATTTCAAAAAAAAAAAAAAGAAAAAAATAGAAAAAATTGTAGCAATGGTGGGAAAGAATAGTGCATATTAACTACGGCAGCTTTATGAATTCAATTTCGTTGGAGATTACCAAACGGAGAAAAATCTATAGATAGTTGATGGCGAGGGGGAGGAGTAATAAAATCGATCGTTCAGAAATGTATATAGTGCTTTTAGTGGAAGAGGAATAGAGAGAAAGAGAGAGAGAGAGAGAGAGAGAAGGAAAGTACTGTGGGATTGCAGTAGTAATTGCAATACGCAGAAAATATACGGCTCTACCTATGATTTGTAAGCAGTAGTCAGCAAACGAATTCAATCGGAGTCATCGTAATTCATTTATTCACAATATTGCGTCAGAATTATTCAAATTTGACGGCGTGTGAGCGTATGCTGAAGGATGTTTTTGTTAATTATCGACAAATGTTGAGTGAAGTTAACAGTAAAACAATGGATGATAAGCGGCAAGAACAGGAAAATTTTAGTTTTCTGAGGCACCGCTAGGCGCTGGGAGTGGCGCTTCGCGCTCCCATGTACTATGTCACATTCGAGAGTACAAGTCTCTTTCAAATTTCGTTGCAAACTCGAAAAAGCAGATCAATGAATGAAATTAAATAAATAACTTCGAATTTCTTACTCACAAACGTCTGCACTGATCTATCTGATAATTGAAAATTTCTCTTTTCAATTTGTTTTATTGTTCTCGTCCATATAATCAATTTTAATTTCTAGATTATTCGGGATATCATAACCAAATAACTGTTAGATGTCAATCTCCACATTCCTTTTTGAAAAAATACATAAATAAGCAAAAAATTACACGTTTTGTATCAAAATATTGTGCATAAAATGTTACATTTCTCCTCATTAAGGATGTAGTCTGGAGCTTTTGCACTTTTCATCAGCATGTTTCAGCAATTTTTTTTTACAACCAACTGAAATGGATCAGTGTTCTGTGAGCTTGTCGTTATGCAGGTAGCAGATAAATACATTAAAAAAAAAAAAAAAAAAATGGTGGACTTTTGAAAAAAAAAAATCGTGATATTTTTATTCGAAAATTCGGATGAAAAATAGGAAATTTTCATTGAAAATGAACAATTCTGGTACCTGCGAGAGCCATCCAAGTGTAGAATAACGTATCCAAATTCCAGCTCAATCGGTTCGATAGATTTTGTTTTTTGCCCCGAGCCGACCGAAAAAATGTTGTTTCGAGAAAAACACGTTTAAAGTTTTAGTAACAAGTATTTAACACTGAAGTAAAAAAAAAAGTATTTAATTCTGTAGAACGCTTTCGAATATCTGTTATAACTTTCTTAATATTCAGAATTTCGATCTGAAATTTTTACAGTATATTCTCCATATATTGTACTTTTAAAATAAATTATGAAAAAAATCGATTTTTCAAATCTCGAGCTCCAGACTACATTCTTAAAAGAAACAACCATTTATAATTTAAAAGAAGAAAAATTTTCTTTTTTAGTTTTGAAAAATGATGAGGCATGAAAACATACATGAATATCACTTAGATTAAAGTCCCAATTTGCAATCTAGTTATTCGGAAATTTGCGACGTTTTCAGATCTATAATTACAAAAAATATAATAACTAAAATTTGCGTCGTTCGACATTTATATAATTTATTTGGTCCGATATTCCGACTAGCCTAGAAATTCTCCATTTAATTTTGAATCACCGCTTACGGCATTCGCACCAAAAAAAAATAAAAAAAATTCAAAGTCCAGTAACACAATAGAGCGTATAAATATTATCGCGTAAAAAATTCATCTATCGAGGTCACAGACCAGTGTGCTTTGTATTCCTGAGTGGTGTCAGCTCAACCAGTCACGTTTCTAGTGTCAGGATATGTTGCGACAGTTTTCAAAAAGCATCAGACAATAGTTTTCCGCAGGATGAATAGTACAAATCGATGCAGAACACACGAATAAAAAAATAAAAAAAGGAAGAATAATACATGAAACTGAAAATACATTGGAGAAGTGAAATAAAAATATCTAAAAATAGAAAAATTCTGGTGGAAATTTTTTGGCTGAATCGTGGGTTTTTTTCCACAATAGCATTGAATTTCACTGAAATTTCAATGATAATTCATTTTAGTGGGTTTCATAACAATTCACAATAGCTAATGAAAAGTCTTATTTCCATGATAAATTAATTTATCTCCATTTTGTGATGGTTGAATGGGTAAATTGGGAGGTGAGTTCATGTAGACCAATATCGTCATTGTGAGGATTTGCTTTTGGTATATTGAGGATGGGATAACAGTTCCGTAGGCGGACTGGTCATCAGAGGTAATTGAAATTTGTACACTATGGAGCTTTGACTATGCCAAACTGATCTAATGCTTGTTGCCTTAATACACTGTCGCGTCGCATGAAAACATTATTGTCAATTCAAAATTTCCTGAAGCTCTGTATAGCTATTCAGTGATCTGGAACATGCATGTTCGAAGGAATGTCGAAAAACAGGATTAAGGACGAGAATGTTCATATTGAGAATAACAATGCTGATAATCCAGAAAAATATTTGCATATTATATCATTGGGAGAAGATGCTTAAAATTTCCAAAAAGCTTATTTTTCTTGAACTATCAATTTTTTTGGAGTGAAGGCATTCATCAGAAAATTTGAAAAAATTCCACAATAATAGAGACATATCAGAGCATCTTTCCAATTTTTTTCAGATTTTTTCGCAAAGTCCTTGATTCAAAAAAAATTATTAGATCATTCTAATTCCTCTTTCATTTTAAATTAATGTATCGAAATATTGAATTTCCCCATTGACTCATGAAATATATTATCCCACAAAATCAACTGAATATTCATACAATCAATATATAATCGACTTGACCTCAAACACACCGTTTCTATAAACGTTTAACAATTTTGAAGTGTTCTACATCGCAGAGATACTCATGAATATGATAATCGGCTTGTCGAGTTCTCTTCAATTACGATAGCTACAGTTTAACACTTGATTGGACAATTGTTAATTCATTCGTCTTCGTGGCATTTAAGGCTTCAATTAATATCTCAATTAATCACGTGCAGAATTTAAAATTGCAGAAAAAAAAAAGTCAAAACAAAAACTAATTTCTTTATAATTTCTTGAGTATATTCGATGCTTAATGGTGCGTTAATATCGATGCAAATAAGTCCACTCTATTATTATACAGAAGCGAATATAATTGTGGTGAAAAGCTCATTTGCTGGCACTGACGTAAGATTATTCAAAGGGTGATAAAGGCGTTGATTACGTAATCTGAATCCTTTCATGTGGCAAACTTCGATGGTCCTTCTATTTATTTGGCTTTCAAAGACTATAGAAATTACGTTGAGCTCATGCAGAATCAACGTCAATATCATTATTCGATATTTTCAAACGTCGAGCAATTGTGTAAACGACACCTGGATAATGATCAAAGACCGGTAATTGAGGGATGGGGGTTGTGTGCAGCGATTGAGTTGTTAATGACAGTATGGTTTCAAAGCATTTCATTGAGGGTAAACTGATCAATGGCTAGTACTGGTGCGATACAGTATTGTTTCTGAAATTGAAGTTCATTGATTAACGCTCAGAATGATTGATGAAGATTTTTATTTTTCAGTTGGAAAAAAAACAGAGAAATACCTTTATTCTGGTATTGTGGTTGAGATGAATGTGGTTTGTCTTTGACTGCGACTTTAGTCTCGTTATGCTGATTTTGGTCGTGCGGTTTGATTGATGAAAGCTGGTTTATGAATTGTGAAATGGGTGATGCTTTAGGGCTCATTTGGGAGAAACGGTTTGATATAGGATTTTCTTAATGTTTTTGCTAGACAGCTGAGGGAATTTCACGTGGAAAATATATGTCAGAATTGGTTTTTTGGGATTTTTGATCATGACTATCGAAATTAGAGATTTTCTAATGAAGAAAAAAGAATTCAGAAATCTAAATCTGTGGAATCTTTAAGAAAAATCCTAAAAATCAATTCTAACATGAAATTTTGAGAGTTCTGATTTTTTTAAAGTAAAATTCCATTTCATGAGCGTATATTGAAGGATATTCCGGTCATTATCAACAATAATTGCATTATGATTCAATGTTTTTATAAAAACTCGGGAAAATGTCAAGTGAAGTTAACAGTAGGACAATAAATGAAGAAATCGATGAAAATTCGCACATTTTAGTTTCTCGAGGCACCGCTAGGCGCTTTGAGTGGCGCATTACGCACCCTAGTGCTCTTTCATATGCGAAGCGATAAATCTCATTGGAATTTCGTTGAGAAATTGAACATAAGTCTAACAAAACCCAATTTTAATTAGTGTTTTTAAAAACTTCTATTTGAATAAATTTATATCGAAATATAGCACAATTGATATGGATACACAGAAATACAGAGGGAATCTGCTTACACTAATTCGCACAGACACTGTCTATTTAACAAAACTAATCAAATATTGATATATATTCTAAAATAATATTTTCACATACTTAATACATTAAATGTATCTTCACATGATGAATATCATATAAATTTCACCGTCAAACCTTCATTTTGGCTTAGATCAGATATACTAGAAGGAATGCAATAAACTCCAAGAATAAAATAAATACTTTTCAATTCTCAACACTTGAAAAATCGAAGGAAAAAAGAATAAAGGAATGAATTTTCATTAAAAACAAAGGTCTGCATTGATCAACCTGATATTCAAAGGAATTCTCTTTTTAATTTGCAATTGCCGTTTACGTCGGATTTTCTTCATAATCTCTCGTTTCAACAATTATCCTAAAAACAAAGAAAATACACGAATAAAGTACATTCTATTCCATCCATGATTTATTACGATATTCTGAAATAAAAGCTGACTACAAGTAATATGACAATCGATTTACGTATACGAATGTGTGGTGCTGGTACGATAGAACAGAAGCTTTTGAGCAAACATAGTACTTTGGCTATTTGAAATTTATGAGACTCCATCTGCAAATACTCTCTCTTTCTCTCTGTCTCTCTCCTTTCCCTTCAATACCTATTGACTCAAATGGAAATGAGCAGAGATTGGAGTGCACCCGTGACAATAATTTCGTAATACCGTAATTGATTCATTGATGTATTATTGTTTTCATATATAAAATTGAATATAAATTTTGGATTAAAATAGTTATAATTACTTTAAGCACATCCGTTTCTCCATAATAACAATGTATTGTTTATTTATTATACAATTTAGTATTTATTCAGTCATTGAATTTTGATGTATTTTGTTAAGTCTGATTTCATTCAGAATTTTAATTATTCCATCCTCATTCAATAATTATTGATAATTTTTTTATAATTCTCTCCCTTCCACTATTTCTGCACATTGTCGATTGCTATAATGGAAAATATAACAATGAATAATTAATTCATTGTTCACAAATTTTCATGCAGATGAGGGCTATTTAATTTTATAATTATATACAATCTGTTTTTCGTAATTTTCATACTATTGGTAAGTCAAATTTCATTTTAATGAGGATTTTAATATTCTATGAAAACTGAATTATTTCAATGAATACATACAGAAATTCCGCAATATTTCGAATTTTAATGATTTAATGATTATTATAAAAATCACTCGAATGCCTTGGAAATATTCGGGAACCGTTTTTTTCTGACGATTCTATCGAAAAGCTGAGAAAATTCTCCGTAGAAAAGATATATTAAAATTCTTTTTTGAGAATTTTTTGAAAATTCTCTTTTTTCTACTAAAAATAATTAAATTTTCGAAAAATTCCAAAAAGTTAATTCTGAAGGATAATTTCGTCTTGGAGTCAAAGTGGCATAAGTGTTATCTTCATAAATGGCACTTACGCCACTTTATTTCTAAGGCGACGATATTTTCCACCGCAAATTTTGCAATTTTTCCAATTTTTACGAAAAAATTATTTAAAAAAGTTAAAAAAAAGCGCCATTTTACCTCGCTTTTTTCATATATTCATTCAATCATAAAATTGCCATCATCCTCATCCCAGCTTCAATTACAATTCCTATGAATTCTCCAAAAGTTCCAATAAGACTTCATGTCTTGGAGTCCACTAATTAATTAACAGAATAAAAACTCCTGTTGAATTTTCAAGTGATCAAGCTTCACTTGATCCATCGAGTGGCTATATTTTATTCGAATGATAATGAATGGTAATATTTATCTCATTTAACTATCCTCGAGAATTCTGATTGCCAAAGTTTTCATCTGAAATTTTGTCGTTCTTTTTTTTTTTTTTTTGTTAAACTCGTAATACAAGTTTCATTTCTTCCATTAAATGTCTACGTGACTCGAGTTTAACGTGAAATTAGTAGAAAAGATGATGAAGTCAAGAAGACCGGATGGGTAAGCAGTGCTAAATCGTTAATAATTGCCAATTCAGTTTGGAATAGAAACTTTGTGAATCAGTTATAATTCAGTGAATCGATACTTTGTTTCAAAGTTTTAAGAAAGTTTTTGGGGAGGGGTGGGTGAAGAGAGAAGATGGTAATCAAGGATTCATTACAATTCAACGCTATTTGAATTGTTTGAATTAAATGGAATAAATTTTTTTTTTGCTGACTGAGTGGTAGATTTGTTAATTCTTCGCTTTGTCAGATAAATCATCCAATGAATTATGTAATAATTCAACTATTTTCGGGTTTAACACACAAATATTGAAATGCCACTTAATCCAACAATTACGTAATTGCAACGTGGCAATTAGTTACGATATCGGAGCTGACAAATTTTGATTGAATAATTACCCTTGGAGTTGAGCGTAGGCCATTTGTGGAGATTCAGAGCTCGTAGTAATGTCCTAAATTAATCAATTAAGATGAATGTCTATTAATTAGTGATATATTTGGAATGTAATTTATTGAAATATTGATTTTAGATTGAGATGTGAATTGCATTAGGAAAAAGTGGGTTTAAAGAAAAATTTTAGAAATCCATTTTCTTTTGCTAAATTCTCGTAAATCCAATAGTTTCTGGGATATTTACAGAATTATCTTCATTCAGGAAATTAAATGAAGTGATGCATAACTAAATGAGTAAGTTATTTACGATGCAATTAATCGTATGAATTTTCAAAGACTGTTTGTATATGCTGATACAATAGTATGTGCTAATTCTATTCACAAGAGCAGAATTCGCTTCTGTGATACTGTATTGTCTTATTATGTCGATTGTGAAAGAAAATATTATGAATTTTTTACTTTTGAACACTTATCATAATAATTGTAATATTTTGTGTAAAAATGATTTTAATGCGATTCTAATTCATGATTATGTTTCATGCAGTATTGGTTCCAATGGGCAGATTAGCCTGGGATCTTGACCCTTTGCTTCACAAAATGCACCAATCATTGCAAAATAGCGCATATTATGGCAGTCGTGCAAAGCAAAAAGTTGAACAAATAAATATTGAACATTTGATTGTCAAATTTTGAATATTAATGACAAATTAACTCTCCATGAGTATTTTCCATCAAATATCTCGGAAATTAAGCGAAATAGCAAAATTTTTGTGATGCTCTTAATTTAACTCTAATTTTCCTCTACTAAGAGGTCCTTATGCAAATTGCCCTATCTCGCTTAGTTTCCGGGATATTTTCAAATGACAATCAAAGATAAAATCTCTAATCGAGGAACTGGTAATTTACGAATTAAATTCACGAAGCTTCCACGAAGCACAAAATTACTCTAATTGTAATTAATTAGCGAAAATGTTCACAATGATCGGATTGAGAAACAGTACAATATCCACAAGCGGTGTACCATTGTGTGTGATGCCAGTGGTGATATCGGATATTCCATGACATTCAAGCAAGCGCTCATGATGTACATATGCAGTTGGCCCGCGTGACTCGATAATTCAGCGTGACGTTACTCTAGTACGATACCACCAGGATCGATGATGGGACAAGCGAGTAGAGCGATCATTTCTACTCCCCCTTCCACTTTCCTCCCCCATCAGAGTTCATCGTTTATGGCCCACACCCAACTGTTCTGTTACCCAATGATTATCATGTTCCAACAACAAGCACTGATAAGTTTTGACATTAATGCGTATTTGGATTATGTGAAAACAAGAAACATCTGGGTCTAAACTGGTCGACCTATAAGGGATTCCCTGGGTTACATCTTTTTTTTTAATGATTAATTGATTGAGCGTCAAATTCTGAAGAAAAAAATTGATTTTTTTTTATTGAAGTGTTTAATTATATATAATAGTAGTAGTATTTGTTTCCACATGTATGACTTTTCGGCCTTTTACATCAGTTTCCCTTGCCTTTCCCCTTACAGCTTTGGTGGACATTTCTTATTGTTATTTTTTAATACACTCTTTATGCAATCAAGTAACACGTTTATACTTTTCTCATCTTATTCCACTTTTCACACTTCGCTTCGCTTATTCTACTTGTCATACTTATCATACTTCTCATGCTTCATACTTTTTTTTTCCCCCAAAATTACAATAACGTTTCCGTTTAATTATATATATTTTTCGGATAATATATCCCCCAACATTGATGAGAAAATTTAGATATATTTTAGTAACTAGTCTATTTTATTTAATGCTAAATAGGAATCACTATTCTCACCACAAATAACATAGGGGGGGGGGGATGATGCCACATTACATGACCAAAAAATTTGAAGTTAAAGTAGTTTAGTCATGAATTGAATTCAAAGATTAAAATATGGAATGAATTTTAAATGAAATTTTATGGGAATCTGCTCAATCTTGTGAGATTTCGGGAGAATTGACGGTTTTGTATGGTCAATAATAATAAATAAAGACGTAATGGTATGGCAATAACATGGCGTCTTATCGTCCAATGCTAGATTCTCCGCTTTTAAGTTCGACAAAAGACTAAAATCTGAGGAATGTCTTCAAAAAAAGGGGAAAAAGAACAAACATTTATGATCCATTATGAAAATTATTGACTGTTTGATAACTTTGTTAGAAATGATTGTTGTTGCTGCATTCTCAGAGCCGTGAATACGTCTCGATACACTAGGCAAATGCATACTATTGGTTGAGGAATGAATGACAAATACTTAATAAAATTTACTAATTCTTCAAATTCGCTTTCAATGTCAGAAAGAATGTTTTTCAATCATAAATGATAATTTTTGGGTGTTTTCTTAGTATTTTTGTCTCTACACCCTCAGCTGACTTTTGACCAAACGACTTCAATTCCTGATAAATCATCTTTTCTCTTCCCCTCAACTTTGTTTAATTCATAAAATCACATTCTTCAGTCATCCCGACAAAAGTACCTGAATTTAACTAAGTCCTCCATTCTCAAATCAAATTAAAATTTATCTGGAATGTTTAATCTAAAATTCTCCACGATATTCAAACAAAGCCTTATTCACTCTCTTTGTTTGAGACTCCACCTGTTCAATGTTTCACGAAAATCTGAAAATGAAAGCAAATACAACGTCAGTGTAAAAGAGAGAAAGAGAGAGAGAGAGGCAGAGAAGAAAAAAGGGATAAACAGATGTAGGTACCTGATAAGAAGCTTACTGTCTTTATAAATGTTTGATCAAGACGGAGTTGTTTGGTAGACCAAAGGGCTCAACGCGTACACACGTCAAAGCAAATCCAGTCAGTTCGATAAATCCCAAGCTCGAAGCTTCTTCTTCTTCTGTGCATCGGGGAGTAAAAAAATTAGTGAAGCAAAGTAAAATAAAAATAAAAGAAGAGAAAAAAAAACAAAAGATAAATGGAAAACTACTCCAAGAACTTTTCTCTCGAAGGGGTAAAAAGTCTCCTCTTTTTTTGTATATACACCTAATCGGGTACTATGCACGTTAAGCAGGACATCGAGGTACAGAGGACGAGAGGAAAGTGGAGCGGAGGCTCTCGTGAAACGTCTCTCGAGGGTGTGCACCACAGATAAGCACTGAGCCCAATTACATGTTGGAGAGAAAGAGAGAGAGGAGAGAGTTTTCTGAGCGGATCATGGATTATTGACTTCAATTCGATTACCTGCGCTTTGCACAACAGTCCAAAACCCTCGATACACTTTCGAGAAAACTTCAGATTATTTATTGCTACTAAAAAATTGAAAAATTATATTTTTTAATCACAAATTCCATGAGAAAGTTATTGCATTTGCCTCGAAAATAGATTATTAATTTTTTTCATCAGATCTCGATATTGCAAGCTGCTGAAATGAATTTCTGTTCATTTTTGCGAAGATGTGTGGGTGAGAGGATTTTGTGCAACGATTGCTCCACTATTAATGATGCAGTCAAAAAAAATTCCATGCAATCGAATTATCTTTATGTAACTAATTCCTAATAAGATCTCAAGATCCAACAATTCAGTATTTTTCTAATTTTTTAAAGAAACATGATTAAACTCTCCGAAAATCATGAAGAATTCGAAAATTCTGATCGAAAACGTGTAATAAGTGCAAAATGGACCAGGATTTTTTTTTAGAGTGAAAGCCACTCCGAAAAAAATTGAAAAAATTACCCAATAATGTAGACATATTAAAGCATTTTCTCAAATTTTTTCAGATTTTTTCATGAAGTACTTCACTCAAAAAAAAATCCTAGATCATTTTGACTCGAATATCCATTTTGCCCCGTTTTCCCTATAAATTCATATATATTTGCCTCAAGTTGACTTGCGTGCTATATGTTAATTTTTAAAATTTACCCCTAAAATTGAAATCAACCTAAGTATAATTCGACATACGTAAATTGCTTATTTTCATTGTCATGGGCACTTCCAGATGTATCAAGTTCTACGCTCTGATAATTACTGAAATTAGTGAATTTGTGTTGCAGAAGGACCAACATTTGTTCTACCTATATCAAACGTGACTGTCCCAGTGGGAAGAGAAGCAATGCTTGCCTGTGTAGTCGAGGATCTATCCACCTACAAGGTAATATATATATATATATGTAGTCAAATAGTACAATAACTCTCTACATACGAATGTGAATTATTCCATTTCAAGTTTGTAATGCAACTGTCAGCTCTGTCTTAGTCTGAAAGTCATTGAGTGGCTTTGGTCACTGAATTCTATTCTTGGAAAATGATTTTACGCTTCTGGAATTACGGGCTTTTGATGAAACATGTTAATTGAATGAATTATGAGGGAAGGATGAGGTGAAATTAGTGAGAAAGGATGTTTTGGATGGTTTTATTGAAGAACTGAGGGAATTTTAGATGAAATACGTGTGGTAGAAGGGATTTTGGTGGATTTTCTGGAAATTCTATTGTTCTTCATCAAAATTCTTGGTTTCTGATTGCTGGAGCTCAAGAATTTGATGACTTACGAACAATTTAGTTAATTTCCCATTGATTTTTGTGGCTTTTGAACCATTTTTATGAATTTTCAAAGAAATAATTGGGAAAAATGTAATTTAAAAAGTGATTTAACCATTGATTTTCATGGTTTTAGATTCATTTTCATAAATTCTTCAAGAAATAATGAGAAAAAAGTCATTTAAAAAGATATATATATGAAAAAGTATAGAAATCGATGTAAAGACCCTCAATTTCCAGTCAAACCAAGTAAATTGAAAGGAAAAAATCAAAGCAGAATACCGCATCTCATTTATTTGTTGACATCAAATATTTTAATAGACTTCCTTTGATTCTTCAATGTTATTTCTTATGCTATTTTTTTTCTCTATTTATCATTCATGAAAGCTTGTTATCTCAGTGACCTCTGAAGCTGACTTTGCTCTCAAGAACTCTCGTGAAACGTTTACAAGAGACTTGATATTTTTTCTTCTCTAAATTATAAGATCCAAGAGTCAGTGGTAGAAGTGTTTTTATATACTTTTAGAGAGAATAAGTATCTGGTTTCTTGTTATTGGAAGTGCTTATTATAGGCGAACTGAAACAAAGGTGAGTTGAATACTGTAGATTGGAGTAGAAGAGGAATTGCAGAGTTTAAAAGTCTTTGGGGAGCAGCTTTAAACATCAATGAATGCAAACGAAAGAATATTTTTAGAACGACAATATAGAAATTAATTAAAAAAATCAAACATAATTCTCAGTTTTTGAGACTCAATTTATTTAATTAGAGATGAAGACTCTTCACGAGATATGAGATTTAATTTTAAATCATATTTCCTCTTTAAATCCCCATAGATTCTCAATTCTCAAATAATTCTTCATTATTGTCTATTTTTTTTGATCAATTTTCCAATGAAAAAGTAGCATTAACACCATAAATTCCGTGAAAATCACTTTTTCAATCACATGTTCTCCAATTTTCATCAAAAATTAGTTCATAAAAGATTTAATTGATGTGAAATTATCCCAGTTTCCATGGACTCATGATTTTTCGTTAATTCAGGTCACTGCTAATTGGCTATTAATTAATCATTATCGAAAAAAAAAATTGTAAAATAGCAGCAACGATAAATTTTGATGAAAATCATCAGACATTCCCTCATAATCTGTTCATTCATAACATGTTAAGTATTTTCACGTAAAATGTTTGCATGACGTAACACAATTCTATTCTCTCCCTCCTTTTCCCTAGGGATTAAAATTCTCATAATAATCTCTGACTTGAATGACACGATAACATCTTTAATTTCAGCATGCCTCTTAATTATTCCGATAATATTATTATATCCACATTGTTGGAAGCTTGTGAACAAAATCCAAGTGACATGATAATGCATCTTTTCCATATTCCTGAAAATACTGTAATATCTCATGTGCATGAAGAAGAGAAGAGGGTTAAATGTTTGTCAAGTGTTTGTGATTGTCCTCAGAGGATTTTAATGCGAATGGCTCTATTTCACGTGAATGTTGAGAGTCTGAAGCAGACGAGGACATCTCAACTCGAGTGCGTGAATTTGAGCTTGAAACTATCGTATAATGTTACCAGGCTTCTAGTAAGTTATTCTCGTTAGCTTCAGAACTTTTGGAATTTTCGAAATTCCATTTAGCTTGAATAGCTATTGTCTCGTCAATAACTTGTTAACGATCTTCTTATTGTGAAAATTTATTACCTACGATGGAAATTTTATGAGAATCCTTTGAATACTCGGCAAAGGAAATTGATCATTTTGCCCGAGAATTCTTCAAGTTTCTTGATTGAGATAGTAACCGAGAAAATGGTCGATAAAGCAGGAAAAAATGAGAATTTTTAGGTTAGTTTTCAATTAATTGCTGATAATTTGGGAAAATGTGCTTTGATTTACCTGAAAAAGTGATTAAACTATTTGAAAGTCATATCTTCAGCTAGTGAATATAATTTTTTTTTCTCTAATTTTTTTTACATCAATCTCCTATCACATGCATGAGACAGAGAGAGAGAGGCAAATAGTTACGATTACCTTCTAATTAAAATTTCTCAATAACTATACGGTGAATTGAATATTTTTTTCTTCTATTATTTAGTTAAAATGCTGTTCTCTTCGCCAATAGTTTTTAAATGATGGGTCAAATGTGTGGTTTTTTAGTAATTTCGGTATTTTTGTTTGATTTAGGGCGTTTCATTCCCACCGCTAATTTTAGTAACTTTGATAATTCATATCTCATAAACTACACGGACAAAAATTATGAAAAAATTATGAAAATTGTACAAATATATCATCTTTGATACAGCATCAAAAAAATGAGGGGTTGACTATACACAGAGAAAAATGCTTTCTTAATTTAAGTGAGAAAACTCACTTGATTTAAGTGAGTTTTACTTTCTTAAATTAAGAGAGAAAAAGTCACTTGATTTACGTGAGAAAATTCACTTGATTTAAGTGAGTTTAGCTTTCTTAAATTCAGAGAGAAAAAATCACTTGATTTAAAATCACTTAAGTGAAAACTCACTTTATTCAAGTAATTTTCGTTTTTTTAAATTTCAAAACTAAACTTCCTTAACTTAATACACAAAAGTGACTCCATTCAAATGAATCCGTACATTCTCAGTCAAATGTGGTGGTTAGTACTTGAACCAACCATTGAATTTCGGAATAAAAAATTAAGTTTCATCATTTTGTGTCAGATCAGCGGGTTGTAGATCGCGGACTTGTATGTCAAGATAAATTATCAAGAGGTTGAATTATGAAAAATATTTATTATTCTTGATTTGGCGATACAATCTTCCATATTTCAAAGAGGAATACGCTTAAAATAAATACTGTTAAAGCAAACAAAAATCGTATCTTGCGTAATTTATCAAAATCGTGCCTCGTAGATATATACCACTCTAAGTCATTTGTTGAATTATTCCCTGTGTCGGATCGCATTAAAAATGTACGAAGTAACTTGAATGGAGTCATTTTTGACTACTGAGTTGAGGAAGTTTAGTTTTAAATTAAAAAAAAACGAAAATTACTTAAATCAAGTGAGTTTTCTCACATAAGTCAAGTGACTTTTTCTTTCTTAATTTAATAAAGTAAGACTCACTTCAATCAAGTGAGTTTTCTCACTTAAATCAAGTGACTTTTTCTCACTTAATTTAAGAAAGTAAAACTCACTTGAATCAAGTGAGTTTTCTCACTTAAATTAAGAAAACACTTTTCTCTGTGTACTCAAGTTGGCTGGAATACTACCTTAACCTGCATTAAATTACATTCTGTTGCATTTAATTACTTTTTGAAAATAATATTTTCTATTTCAATGATATTATTTTCTTATTAATATTTGAATTTAACTGCTCAAAATTTGGTTCCAACACTTCATTTGACTCGTGTGCAGCGATTGAACCTCCTTTAATTCAGTATTTTACTTCTCGTATTCTTTTAGCTGATTATTCAAATAAATTCAACTCAAATTTATTCACATAAATTTTTAATTCCCAGAATATTTAATAATAAAATCTCCACAATTTTCTATTCGACTGAATTCACTTTTAAGAAAATTTCAGATCAGTGAAGAACTGTATAAATATTTGTTGAAAAGTTGCATTCGACTAGCACACAAAGCTTTTTCTTCACTTACTTTTGTGGTTCTTCTACTTGTAGCAAGTGTTTGTGGAGGATCGAAGTAACTGGCTTGGATTGTGAATGACAACGGTGAAGAAAAGTAGTAGTAGGACAGAAAGAGAGAGATATACAAATGCCTCACACATTCTACATTTTTCACACTAGATTCTTTGGGAAAACAAAGTTTAGCATAGCTTTATCGTGGCAATAACGGGTGACTGAGAGACGAGTGCAAAGGAGAGAATGGAATGTCCCGGACTTGATGTATTTCATTGGAAGTTTAGCGTTCATGTTGTTGCTTGGATTAAATCTTGATATTTGAACTTTTTAAATAATTCAAATTCCACAGTGGAAAGTTGAAAATGTCACATTTTCTTTTTGCTCCTCATTTTTCTCAAATATTTCAAAGTAATGGAGATACGACTTTTTTGTCCTAATCTTTTTTTGTAGCTCTAAAAATTTTCTACAAAGGGGATTCGTACAAAACTGGACAAATCTCCATTATTTTCCAAAATATTCTTAAAAACCACTTTTTTTTTGAATTAAAGGATTTCATCAAAAAATTTGGAAAAATTGGAAATAACGTAGATTTTCGAAAGTTGCCAGACTTCAACTTGAGAAAATTGTGGAAAATTTTAAATCAACAAAAATTACTGTTTTCCATGAAAACACGTGAACAAAAGAAAATTTTCCGAATTCAATTTGGAAAATGTTCAAAAAAAAAAAATTGAAAAAAAAGAAAATTCTGGAAAATCCGAAAAATTCTTAAATTGAGACAAAATACCGCCTTTAATTTTTTCAAAAAGTCCTTGAGTCTTAAAAACCTTCCAAATATTCTCATTAAAATAATCCACCAAGAAATAGCCCCAAATTCTCCTCAAATTCCCTCCAAATCTCATTTTCCACGCATGTTCATTAATTCCATCTGATTTCTCAAAATTCAACAATATCCCAAAATTTGATTAAACTCCACGTGAAAGTGTAATTGAAGATAGAAGGTAATAATAATCCATGGAAAATCCTTCGCTTACAACTGAAATAGCATCGTCAAAAGTAATATTACATTCCAATTAATTCGATTTTCCATTATGCACATGTTACGTATATATACGTAAACGTAATGTGGTTATTCTACGTACGTATTTCCCTTTTACCCCTCCCTCCCCCCTCCCCCCTTCCACCTGGTTGGAACTGTAGCAGTTAGAGGGATGCTAGCTCAGATAAACTAGTGTCATTGATATTGGCTAAGGGCCTTGCATATGTGTAATGCAAGCGAGTGAGAGAGAGAGGGGGGAGAGGGGGGGGGGGGTGAGAGAGAGAGAAATGGTGGAATTTCATCCGGAATATGTGGATGTTAATCAGAATTGGGATTTACATATGTGGCTCATATTACTTGGGGAACAGGCAAATGTGTGCATATATATGTGTGCATATATGTGTGTGTGTGTATATATGTTTAGATGTGCAAGTTATCCCGTGAGTAGAAGATAACGTACCTATGGGAATTTCATCCACAACTACAATCAAAATCAAGCATTGTCCTCATGATATTGATGGCATGTAGTATTAACACGTAGGTGTTACGAATTGATATTATATGTTGGCAATGAGGACTCAATTTCAGCAGTTAATACGAAATCGTTTAATCGGTTGGAGTGAGAGAGGGAGAGAGAACACAAAGGCATCTCGATTTGAGAGAGAACTCGAATTTTTTTTTGTAGATTCCAATCAATGCCTCATCCAGGGACTCTCTGCACTTGTTCAGGATGATGAAAAAAAAGGGGGGGGGAAGGAATGAACAGGGAGGTGTAGAGAATTAATTTTGCAACCACTCGTTCATGGGTGAAAAAAAAGGAATCGGTGGAAAATTAAGTGAGAATGTAATTGCTTTTTCCAACGGTTATTCTCGGCGATTGTACGCTTTTTTTTTCTTTTTGCTCTTTGATGAGAGAATTGGGGGAAAAAGAGAAGATGAGGCTGATTTTCCATTGCTTGATTTGGATTTTTTTTCTCAATTTAGGGAATTTTCTGTGGATTCTGTTTCATTCAGATTTGTATATACAATTATTCAAAATTTATTTCATATTTTAATCGTCTAATTGTAATGATTAAACTATTTTAAGGATGATTGGGAGGTACAATCGAAAAAAAGTCCATTTTTTGTGTAAAATCATTAATAATAATTTATACAAGATGAAATTCTCAAATCTGATTCAGTTAATCTGTAAAGAATGTAATGAGGAATCAAATAAGCTTTGAAAACAAAAAATTGATTGAAAATGGAAAAATTTTCATTGTTTTTCACATTTTTTTCAAATTTTTCAAGATTTGAAGAAATGTAAAAAAAAAATGAAAATTTTTCAATTTTCTATTAATTTTTTGTTTCTACGGCTCATTCCATTCCTTATTACATTCTTCACAGCTTTACTGAATCAGATTTGAGAATTTCATCATATATAAATTGTTATTAACGATTTTATACAAAAATTTCACTTTTCTTCCTATTTTACTTCCCAATCATCCTTAATACATCCAAAAACAATATCTTGGAAATCCAGTTGTAATGCGGTTGGAATAAATTATTTTCATAAGGAAGAATGGATTTTAATTTGGTCGGTAATCAGAAGTAGAATCCTCAAAAGATGAAGAAGAAATGAAATATTGAAGTAGAATAAAGTTTTTCCTCTTAATTTCAAAGTTCTTCACGACTACATAAGTCTTCATTTCACTCGTGCACTGAAGTAGAAATATCCCCTGGGGCACAACAGTCAACTTCTTTGGACTTCTGTTCACCCTGAGTCTTTCATTTTATTAATTTCGAGCAAAAAGTTGAAAATTATTTCTGTCGATGACTTTATCTAATCGCTATCTCTGAAGCCATTGGGTTTAAGGAAATTTATGAAGAGACCTTTTTTATAGAAAATTTAATTCTCTACAAAAAAGATCTCTTGACATTTTTCTCTAAATCCATCCCTTTCAGAAATATTCTTAGTATAATCTCAACAAAACATATTAAAATCATCTTTTTTTCACAATTTCATTTTTTTCCACTTTTTTTAATAAAAAAAGTAAATAATTGAAGTTCTGTTGGTTAAAAATGCCCTAGGCCAGCTGCACACGCGTGTGTCCAACTGTTTAATTAAAGAATAATTAATCCTCCATTTAATTACTTGTTCCGAATCGAAATTACACGTTCTCTGTCAAACGAAATTCTTTAATTTGCACTTAATGACATATACATTCTTTATTTCTTTTTTTTCACATGATAATTTCAATCTAAATAAACATGAAACAACTTTTCATCATGCTATGTATTAAATTTGATTCAAATTAGATTTTACGTTATTTTCGTGGTATAAAGGAAGAAAAAAAGAAAGAAAAAAAATTTGCACACTCCAGTGACTACAGAAATAAACTTATTACAAATTCTCATCGTATCTACATTCACGTAGCAATTTCTCAAACGAGATGGGGGAGGAAAGAGACAAAGCAGGCTGGGGGAAGAAAAAGGCAAAGAGATAAAAAAAGAAAGAAAAAGAAAAAGAAATACTGGAGGGAAACAAAAATAGAGAAGAAACAATTCGACAAAAGGTGAAACTGTATGGCGTTATTTTGTTAGATTCCAGTTCACGTATCCTTGGTTTGTTTTCTAATATCCCGGTTGAATTGGCATTTAGTCTGTTCACTGTCGTGGGGAGGACAATATAGAATAGAAAAATTGAGTTGGATTTTACTCGGGAAAAATAGAAAAAAAGAAGAGGGATCATAGGATATCACATGAGATGAGTCAATTGATGGAAATTATTGGATAAAATTTTTTTAAAAACTTTATTACTTTGAAGAAAAAATTGAAAAATTTTCAAATTGAAGGAATTTTATATAATAGTTAGAAAAAAAAAGTAAATTCATAATTTTATATATTTTTTTAAATCATGTTTAAAAGAATAGAATATTTATTTCAAGTCTTATAAGCCTTTAGTTTTATCACAGGAACAAATCATTGATTATTCTCTTCATGGAACCATTTACATATTAATACAAAAATATAATTTTCCACATTCATTGGTTGAAACGACAATTTGTCAGTCAAAACTCATTTGTGCCCTTTCTGAGATAAGGAATTTCTTAATAAGTTTATCCCTTTTTACAGAAATAATTTGTTGCTTCTGTCCAATATTCTGGCCCTGCGAATTTATTAGTCATGCATAACTTTGTTATTCGATCTGGAAAGAGCAGACGAAACGTTGATACAAAATTATTTTTTTTTGAGGCAGTCTTTGGTTTTTTTTTTTTGAGTGACCACATCGGCAGTTTTCCTATCGTCAATAACATACAAAAATGGTGGGAGAGAAAATTTTGGGAAAAATCTTCATCAATTAATTGATTAATTCATTAATCAACTCATTATTGATAATTAATTTTTTTTCTAATCAATATTTTCCTTTTGAGTTTGAGATTTTCTGGAATTTTCCAGAATTTTCGTTTTTTTTTCGCAATTTTTCTCAGAAAAATTCCAAAATTTTCCCCAATTGACTTCCGAAAACCTTCTTTTACCCACAGATTTTCTTAAAGATCAGTTTTCCTTTCTCAATTGGAGATTTCCCGCGATTATCTAGAATTTCCTTTTTTTTCGTGAAATTAATTAATTCATAATTTATTAATTCACTTTCAATTAACCATAGTTTAATGGGAATGTTTAATTCTATTTTTTTATCGTACATGAAATTACACTTAATGAGTAATACTTTACATAATTTATATTCGCTAATTCACTGATTTATTCGCCTCATAGATTTTCATGTGAAATCTGTTTGGTGCATTGATCAAATAATCGACGAGCTAAATTACAATGTGTAAATAAATTTATACCGTTGATTCGTGTAATTTTCAATGATTTTAAAATTACTGCACGACTTTACGCAATTTCCAATTTATTGAATTATTTTGAGTGTTAACACCACTTGAATTGTCGTTATGTAGCACTGAACGACACTGGACAAATTGAATGTGTGAAAATAATACGATTTAGCTTGAATTCATTTTTTTTTTTCATTTGTGAACAATTGATGGGGTTTTATGTTGAAAGTGGATCGTTTTTCACTGAGAGAGAATTTGAATGAGTGTTTTTAATTAAAGTGCGATTAAAATGAAGTTAAATTTGAGAGTTTTTCATCACAAAATTACTCAAATTTTCAAAATCCCTAATTTTCATAATTCTTCAACTGAAAAAAAAGGTAAAGGGTAGTTTTGAGTTTTTGAGTTTTTATGCTGTGATGTGATGTATTTTGATTGATTCGAGGTCGGTCACAAGACTTCAAGGCTAAGAGACAAAATCCTAATTAAATTTTTCACAAAAGCAAGGAACTTTTGCTGAAAGTTGATAACCAATAGAATGAAAAAAAAACAATCATTACATGAAATTGAGATTTGAAGATTTTATTGACACAAACTCCGCGCACCTCCATTGAGTATAAAAATTTTATTTTTATATTAATACGAAAACAAGTACTTCATGCACATTGTGCTTTAAAAACGTACTTTTTTCGTATTTCTCAATAACTTGTATGCATCGCGTGGAACAATATCAATCTAAAATTACTTTATACAAATTGCAACGGAAAAAAGCGAAAAAAAACTTCAATAAATTCAATACAGATTAAATGAAATTTCGAAATACTCATCTGCAGTTTTGATTTTCCAAGAAAAATCACACGCAGTGGTGGCAACTAACTATTAATACAAAACACACAGTTTTGATGTTTCACTGCAGACAACCAAAATTATACTGGCCTAGAGATGGCCAATGTGGTTGATTTACCAAATTTACCATTTATCAAAGACCATTGGTCTCTGTTTATCATTGTGTTTTCACACCAACTGTTTTTGTCAGGAAAATATCGATTATTTCATTGCCTCTTCTCCTTTCATCAAGTTCCCTCACTATTTATTCATTTTTTTTTTTTAAATATGTTTATTTGATTGATAAAGCCTGAGTACAATATTGGGTATTACATTTCATGAATAAACGAACGATAACATTAGAAAGTTGCGGTTTTACAAATAAGTCGTATGTACATGCATTGTTAAGACAGTTATGGTTTTTTTTATATTTTTTTTCCAAATAATGACTGAGTATTGATCGAGTGTTTTTATTTTTATCTTTTCTCTTGTACGATTCGAAATGGAAAGGCTCTATAAAACCATTTCTTCAGTCTCTCTCTTTATTCAATCAAAACAATGGTACTCTACTCTATTGAAATTAAATTATTAATCTTATATTATTTCTGAAGCTAAAGTTTTGAAAATTTTTGAAATTAATTCATCGATTTGTTGAAAAGCATGAATTGCATCAAGCTATTTAACTCAAAGTAAAATGGTCAACAATCATATTTTTAAAATTTATAAAATCCAATTTTCATATTATTATTGTCAATGCGACAGTTAAAACTAGCTATTCCTGAAAAATGATCAAAAAATTAGGATTTTAAATGTTAAAAATAAATACTTTTAATTGGCAGAGCTCTACTTCCCTTTTACCAAAAAAACTTTAACAAATTCGAAAAATCAATTTAATTCCACCTAATCAGTTCTCTGTGCCCGTCATTTCAATGGCTTACACTCGATTGAAGATAATAGATTACAGACGTCATTGAATCATCGAATAATCAGTGATTAATAATCCATTGACCATCACAATAATTGATCAGTTAAATTTAAAATCGCTTGGATAATTATCCGTTCCTCTATACAACGTGGTAAATCAGTTTTAGCCTCATTCACTCCAGTCTGTCACGAAAATTCGTCGCCAGCAGCTTTTAATCGAGTCGATAGCACATGGTGGTCTCTGATAATACCCACTCAGTCGTTTACGTAGATGAAGAAGGTGAATAAAAAAAATCTGAAATGAAAAGATTAATTAATAACAAATAAACTCTTTAAACTGCTGAAGAGAAGATTTTTTTTCAGTATTTTCCGCGCGGCTATTTTTTATTCAGTTATTCTGCCAGAGTCACTCATTATTGGAAAAATGTTTTTTTCTTTAATGAAAAAAGTGAAAATATTGTTAATTAATTGAATGGAGTTTATTTGATGAAAATAAATGTTTGATTTTTCATAATTCAATTGAAAAACTCATAAACAATTACGCGGATTTAATTGCTTCGGATTTCATTCAAAATTTATAATGAAAGGTTGCATATCTGAATACATACGCCAAAAAAATATGAATCGAAAAATTCCCGAAATCAGAAACTATAAATAATAATAATCATATTATAACGTAAAAATATCATAATTGCGTTATTTAAAAAAATGCATGGCGAAATGTTATAACGAAAAATTGAATTTTACTAAAATAGTATACTATATCGTTGCCTTAGAAAGAAAGGGGCGTAAGTGCTATGTATAAGCATAGCACTTATGCCACTTTCTTTATGAGTCAACGATATTTACAATAAAAAATATTTGTAAATAGTGACTTTTTTAATCACAATATTTTTAAACAATGATATTCGTTGATGAGATTTTGCCGCGTAATATTATATACCATAATATTCAGATCTCCTACCATAATAATATTCTCAATTTCCCTTGTACTAGTTAATTCTAATTTGATTCATTGAAAATTCAAAATATATCAGTGAATCACATAATTAATCATGAATATTTATTCATATACCTATTGTTAGACTTAATAGATTCAACTGTCTAAAACAATCTTCAATCTGCATGCATCGTTCATACTTTGACCTCGTGTGATTATCAACTTCAATTTAACTTCACAGCATAGTATTCATAGCTTCCGAATTTTGAGAATACTCGAATTAATTTAATCAACTGAATTATTCATTTTTTATAAATCACGTGTTCCTGAATTCGAATTTTGAGAGTCATCAGCCCCCCCCCCCCCAAAAAAAAATACAAAATTCACTTCAGCTCATCTGCATTATGCAAATCCATCAACATAAGCAAATATCTCAAACACCCATCGAATCATCGAATAACCCAAATTCCAATTGATTGACATTCATCCCGATGTTTCTCTGTGATTGAAAATTTCATCACTCAAAATATCTTAGTTCATGCAACGTCAATCAATCGACAATTGCAAGACTGTCACCATTGTCCATAGGCTATTCACTCTCTCGTGTGTACACACAGAGGTTCTAGGGATGTACTTGCTGGTTTATTTCTAGCGCCAATCGTGACCCACATGATGCTTCACTCGTAACAGTAGGACATGATGGCATGAAGCACGTTCAACCAAACGATTCTCATCATTTCCCCCTTTCCTCGGTACATCGAACGAGAGTTCTCGTTTTATTATATATAGCAGTGCTTCTACAGTATATAGACACTATACATCACTATTGAAGTATTGACATGAAGAAAAAGTTGAAGGTATCGGGTTTTATGAAATTTTTTCATCCCAAATCCCTTTTTTGCGATTAATTGGCTGGTTCTATTGATGCTGGTAATTCTTCTGGAAACTTTGAACTTTTTTTTTTTGCTGTATTTGGAGCTGATACTGGTTCTGAAAATATCTGTGGAATGAATGGATTTAAAAGGGATATGTCAGAGTGTAGTGATTGAAATGATCAGGGAATGTTTATCAATCACTAACAATCGTAACTAGATTTCCAATTATATTTACTATAAATGTATCGTAATTGGAGTAAAACTATATCGTCGCCTTAGAGTGAAAGGGGCGTAAGTGCCGAAAATACGAAATTCTGGTGTGAAAGGGGCGTATGTCCACTTATCACTCCAAAATGTTTTTTATGGTTTCTGGAACATTATTTGGGTAATTGAAAATTAAAATAACGAAGTGGCGTAACTACCAATCTTAAAATGAAAGGGACGTATCTCCACACTTCAGCCACTTTGTTATTTTTCTTTTCGAATGCTATATAATCGTTAATGTTGAAGTGAAAAGGACGTATCTCCACACTTACGCCTCTTTATTTTTATAATTTTTTGATGTCATGAGAATATTTGGAGTTACGCCCTTTTGTTTTTAGGATTTCTCATCTAAATTTTGGCACTCACGCCTTTTTGTTTTTATAATTTATTTAATAGCATATGATAATTTTTGGAGTTACACCCTTTTGTTTTTTGCGATTTTTATCTAAATTATGGCACTCACGCCTCTTTGTTTTTAAATCTTTTCCATTGAATTATTCTTCCGGACTTACCCCTCTTTGTTATTAGTATTTTTCCAATTATTAGGAAAAATTCAATAAAAAAAGCTAAAAACAAAGAGGCGTATCTCCAGCACTTACGCCCCTTTGTTATTAGTCAGTGGTACTTACGCCTATGTGTTATTATTTTTTATTTTTTTACTAATATTGCGTAAAAGGCCTTGGGAAGCCTATTGGGGCAATAATGGTGGAGATACGCCTCTTTGTTATGTTGAAGAAAAAAAATCGGAAAAAATGGCACTCACGTCCCTTTCACTCTGAGGCGACGATATACAGTAACAGTGATATCTGAACAATTGATGTTGTTTTTTTTTTTTTTGATAACAACAGTTTTTATTGGTACTATAAAAAGATATTATTTACATATGTACAGTAGAAAACAGTGTAGAAAAAACTATAATCATTATTATTATAACTTATAACTAATGAAGTTAATGGATACAAACATCTCTCAAACTTCTACATTCTAACAATATGAAGTATTGATGTAAGGAAGGAGAAGTAATTCATCTTTCTAACATCATTCATAAAAAAAAATATACATAACTATTTATGTGGTATATAATTTATTTTTGTAATAACGGATAATAAACAATCGATGTTGTCTCTTTAACTGTTGAGACGTGATATTGAATTGTAAATTCATAATTTAGGGATATCGAGTAATTTGAATATCTGTACAAATGGAAATAGAGAAGAATATGCGTTGCAATTATAGAGAGGGAGAAAAGATATAGTGGAAGATGAGGGAAATAATGATGCGGCTCCTCATCCACGTTGTGTATTGTAGCAATTACTGCAAAAAGACTCTTTTTATAGAGAATTTCAAGGATTAGAATATGATTTCTTGACATTTTTCCTCAAATCCACTTGTTTTTGAGAAGTTTTTAAATTGAACTCATAGAAATTTCCTGAATAAAAAGGAAAAATCTCTGATATTCAACTGAAATCAACATAATTCAATGAATTTACTATAAAAGTAAATTTAAAATAAAAAAAAAAAAAAAAAAGTAAATTTAAAAAAAATAACTGGAAAAAGTTAGAGATATTGGGTTTTGTCATTCTTTAAAAATCGATTTGTATTTGCAATTCATTGGCTGGTTCTATTGATGCTGGCAATTCTTCTGGAAACTTTGAGCTTTCTTTGTGCTTTTTCTGGAGCTGATGCTGGTTCTGAAAATATTTACGGAATTAGTGGATTTAAAGGGAAATGTCAAAAAAAATTGTTTAAGAGAATTTCAAGAGCTGAAGTATAACTTTTTGACATTTTTTCCTAAATTCATTAATTTCTGAGATGTTCTCAAAATAAGCTCATGGAAATCTTCTGAATGAAAATAAAAAAATATCTGATATTAAATTAAAGCTCAAATAATTCAATTGAATAACTAGAAAAAATTGAAGATATTGGGTTTTATGATTTTTTTTCTCCAATCTTCTTTTTGCAATTAATTGATTGGTTCCATTGATGCTGACGATTCTTCTGGGAACTTTGAGCTTTTATTTGTTTCATTGAGAACTGATGTTAGTTTTGAAAATATCTTCGAAATGAGTAGATTCGAAGGGGAATGTCAAGAGTCATTTTTTGTAGAGAATTTTGAGAGCTAATTTTAACGATTTCTCGATATTTTCTCCTAAATCCACTCATTCCTGACATATTCCGGAAATAAGCTCATGGAAATCCTCCAAAACGAGACTAAAAAAATTTCTGATATTCAACTACAATTCAAATAATTTAATTAAATAATTAGGAAAAGTTGGAGATATCGGGTTTTATGAATTATTTATCCTAAATTCGATTTTGCGATTAATTGGCTGGTGTATTAATGGTTCTGGCTATTGTTCCAGAGAAAATTGCAGCTTTTATTTGCTTCATTTAAAGCTGATGTTCATTCACTAGATTTTTTTTTTAGTCTAATTATCACATCCAGTGTTGGACATGTTGGATTTCCGGTCGAATTGGAGAATTTTGTGGTAAAAATCGGGCAAAATGAGAGGAAATAGTTGGTATAGAGTTTTTTTCGGAATCACTGAAAAAATGCTGAAATTATTCCATTGGAACTTCTATTTCAATAATTAATGATAAAACCAGTTTTTTTCCTTTAAATATTTCAGAAACTAAGCGAAATAGAATGATTTTGCTTTAAACTTTTTTTTAATTCTTAAAATTCTCTATAAAACAAGATAAAGATAAAATCTCACTATCTCGTTTAGTTTCCGAGATATTTTCGATAAAAAATCGCCGAAAAAAAAATTCATCGTATTTCACCTTTTCACCACTGAATTCTGTGACGTGAATTCAATTCAAAACCCATTAAATCCTTGAGATTAAAATAAGCTTTTCAATTTTCCTTCCATTGAATCTTAATTAATGATTATTGAACATTCATGAAAAATTCCATTAACAATACCTAAAAAATTAAAAATCAAAAATCCAATTATTATAAATATAACCAAGAATAATGAATTAAATACTCCAGAAAATTAGTCTCAACAAATGAAATTAATAAGTGCCAGTGTATCTGCAAAAATTAACATACTCAATAATAATCCAATGTGTATGAGAGAGATTCACTGAGATTTTCAAATATTCATTTTATGCGTTTTCCATAGTAGAAAAATCCCGCACGCATTTGCATGCAGCTTGTGTGTGTGCAGAGTGCCAATATCGAATAAAAGAAACGATGCTAAAAAAAACAGCAAAAAGGGGTTGAAAAAAAAGAGAGAAAAAATTATTGGAAACGTGTAAAATAAAAAAAATGAAAAAGAGATAAAAAAAAATATCAAGCTGGAATAAAAAAAAAAAAGAATGCTGAAATATTCACTAGGTGGCCAATTATTGTGGCATTGTTAACGTGGAAAAACCGCAAGCACTTGGTTGGCAATTTTGCTTCGTGCTTGGGTCTAGCGATAGAGGCACTACTATCAGGCTATGTATACACAATGAAAGTAGATGGGCTAGAGGAAGGTGGCATTGTAGAGATGTAGGAGAAATGCAGATTGAGGCTTGGGATGCTTTTATCGATGAATAAATTGTGCCTCTGAGGATTTTAGTTATGGAACGCGTATGCCTCGTGGCATTATGCAATTCCTCCTGAGATTGCACAAATAATTGTTTTGGAATGAATGATAGACGAGTGTTGATAGAGAATTTGGGATTATGCATGTTATTACAGGAGAAAATTGATAATTATAGTGTTTGATTGAAATTCATTGGGATATTATCTTATCTTAGTTTTCAATTAATTAAGGTGGTATCCTAGAGTACGGTTGAACAGAAAAAATGAGGAAGTGTCGATTTGCTTTCAATTCATCGCTGATAATTCGGGAAAATGTGCTTTAATTCACCCGAAAAAGCGATTAAACTATTCGAAAGTCATATCTTCAGCTTGTGAATATAATTTTTTTTTCTCTAATTTTTTTTGCATTAATCTCCTATCACATGCATGAGATAGAGAGAGAGGCAAATAGTTACGACTACCTTCTAATTAAAATTTCTCAATAACTATATGGAGAATTGAATATTTTTTTCTTCTATTACTTAGTTAAAATTCTGTTCTCTTCGCCAATAGTTTTTAAATAATGGGTCAACTGTGTGGTTTTTTAGTAATTTCGTAATTTCTGTCTGATTTAAGGCCTTTCATCCCCACCATTGCTATTTTCAGTAACTTTGATGATTCATATCTCATAAACTATGGCAATAATTATGAAAAAAATCCGAAAAATGGAGAAAAATATCATCTTTGATTCGACAGCAAAAAAATTAGGGTTTAACTGTACTCGAGATCTTTAAGGGAATTTATGAGCAATTTTCACGAGGTAAAAGAAGGGATCTTTTCCTAGTAATAGAATATGTCGGAAAATAATGGAGATACGCCCTTTTCATTCTGATCCTCTTTTATAGCGAATTTCAGAAGATAAAAACAGAGTGAGGCTAAAAAGGGCGTATCTCCACTAATTTTTGAGATATTTTCAGCAAAATGAATCCATCAGCAATTTTTTGAGGATATCTCGAGAACAAATGGAGATACGCCCTTTTTTTCGATGAAGAAGGATTCGAGAAAAATTTTCCTATCTAGCTTAGATCTCCGGATATTTCATATCCTCCCCTTTTTTTCTCTTCGCTATCAAACATTAAAAAATCTCTTTAGTTTTTTTTATCTGAGATACTGTTCTTTTTCACAAAAAAGTAAAGCGACCAGATCGAAACGTGCTTTATGAATCACCTAAGAACTTATCATTCCAAGACTCAAATCTCACTCTCCAAAAGCCCATTGGAATCTATCTATATATACATATACATAGACATAAAAGAACAGTGATTGAACGTGAATCAGTCAGTGTCTTTTTCCGGTGAGTGCCTCAAGACGCTCGTCTCACTCTGTATACAAAAGGATCCAAGCAAGTAGCAGCTGAGTGAGCGACTGTGCAAACTTAGCTTGTAATTCGAAGAGCAAAGGCGTCAGGCTTCCAAAGAATCTCTCACAGAATTGGGTGGAGAAGGAAGAAATGGCAAAGAAGAGAGCACTGAGAGTTAAAGATTAAAGATGAAATGAGAATTACTAAGAGAGAAAACTTGAAAAAAGAAAAGAAAGAGAAAGAGAATTCTTTGTCAATTCCTTTTGTTGTCAAGTTGGCAGAGTGCAGTAATGACACTTGTGTAAACGATGTAGACCGGAAATTTGGTGGATAATAATCAATTGTTTTTGAAATTCATTCCTCTTCTTTTGAGTTTTCTTGAAATTTTCATTGAAATTTGCACTATTTTGTGAATATCTGCGAAACGAAAGGATCTGAAGGAAAATGTCATGAAACCTTTTTTGTAGAAAATTTTGAGAACAAGAAAAGAGGTCTCTTGGAAAATTCTCCTAAACTCATTAGTTTTCGAGTGCAGTTATGAAATATGAGAATAAAATTTTATTAATTCAACCGCGAATAATTATTCGCTTCTATCCACATTAAATTGAAACTCGTCTTGTGAATGAGACCAGCATGTGCCTCGTACTCTCTAACTGATTAATCCCATGAAAATCCCATAAGTACAAAATTCCACATGAGGTATTTCCTTCGCTACTTCAAACATTTATTGAAATTATTATTATTATTCTACAAATATATAATTTTGTCTCCTGAACGAATAGTTTTATCGAAAAAATGTCAAGAAACCTTTTTTGTAGGAAATTTCAAGACCTAAAAAAAAGATCTCTTGATATTTTCCCTTCAGCCCACTCGCTTCTGAGATACTCTTAGGAAAAACTAATAGAAATCCTCTGAATGAGAAAAAAAATCTCTGATATTAAATTAATATGAAAATAATTCAATTAAATGATTAAAAATTCTTGAACGATTACGAAAAACAATAATAAACGTCAAATAAAATGAACGATTATGAATCAAAAATGAACTTTTTTAAATAAACTTGTAAAAAAAAACTTTCATGAATCGAAGGAATTTAATTAATTAATCCGCGAATAATTATACGCTTTTATTCACATTGAATTGGAACGGAAATGATTAATCCCTTGAAACAACTCAGAAATAGAACATTCCGTAGATATTTGCTTTTCGCTGCTCGAAATATCAATTAAAATATTTTTTTTATCCTGTGAATATCTCGAAAAACATTGAATTTTAGGGAAAAAAGTCAAGAAATATTTTTTGTAGAGAATTTTAAGAGTTAAAAAAAAGGTTTCTTGTCATTTTTCCTCTCAATTCCGTAGTTTCAGAAATTCTTTTGAAATAAACTCATAAAAATCCTCTAAATGAGAAAAAAAATCTCTCCTATTGAGGATGAATTGAAAGGACAGTCGAAAAAAAAATTAAATTTTTGTTTAAAATCGTTAATAACAATTTATACAAGATCAAATTCTCAAATTGGATCAAGTAAATCTGTGAAGAATGTAATGAGGAATAAAATAAGTCGTAAAAACAAAAAATTGATTAAAAATTGAAAAATTTTCTTTGATTTTGAATTTCTTTAAATCAGTCAAAATTTGAAAAAATTCGAAATTATAGGAAATTTTCAATTAATTTTTTATTTTTACGACTTATTTCAATCCTCATTCCATTCTTTACAGATTCACTCGATCCGATCTGAGAATTTCATCTTTTATAAATTGTTATTAACAATTTTAAACAAAAATTGAACTTTTTTCCCGACTTTACCTCCAATTTATCCTTAAATTAAAATGAAAATAATTCACTTGAATAATCGAAAACTCTTGAGCATTTACAAAAGACAAAATTAAGCTCTCTGTATCAAAGGGATCTAATTAATCAATCTAAACATGAATAATTATTCGCCTCTATGCACATTAAATTGAAACTCGTCTTGTGAATGATACCAGCATCTGTCTAACTGATTAATTTCCCGAAAAAAAAATCCCATAAATACAAAATTCCACATGAGATATTTCCTTTGATGATGCTTCTAGTAAAATCGTTTGCCCTCGTGAAATTGAAAGTTCACTTGAGTGTAGAACAAACGTGGTACTCATCATGTGGACAATTAATTCGTCCATGTATACAATATAAACCGGTGTATGTTACGAATGAGGCTGGGGGAACTAAAGGGAACGTAGAGTTCACTCACTATCTGGATGAACGACTACGATGGTGCTACAGTTCGAGTGTTGTGACGATGAACCTACTAACAGGTGCATTGTATCTGTACGCAATGCTTTGTGTATTTAACTGGCAAAACCATTTCAATGATGAGAGATACTGTGGATGCTCGTATTTTGTTACGGCCTTTGATACCTTGGAGATTCAAATTTCGGATATTCAATATGATTCTCTCTTTTTTTATGGGCAAATCGTTTTATGGTATAGGGGAAAGTGGGGTGAAATGGGGACTCTGATGGAATGGCTTGTAGGAGGATTTTTTTAAACGATTCCATTGAAAAGCTGAGGAAATTGCTGATAAAAAACATGAGTTTGAATTAATTTTTTGGAATTTTTTGACAATTTTTTTTTTTATGTTCAATCTTTTTTTCATTTTTTTAGAGATATTTTCGTAGCGACTTGAGATCAGTTTTAAATGAAAATTGAGATCATTCCCCGTTCCTTTGTGTGGCTGAAATAAAAAATGATCAATTTTTGGGGTAATTATAGGCTCTCTTGTGAAAATGGGTTTTTGCACTATAAATACCTCGAAAATCGATATTTTTTTCTTCTAAAATTACATAAATTGATGGGAAATGATCTCACCTTTCATTTAAGATCAGCCTCAAATTGTTGAAACTAGTAGAAGCTGAGATATCCCCGAAAAAGTGAAAAAATCAAAAGTGGCAAGTGTTTGACCCCCGATTCGTGCCTAAAAAAAACAGAATTTTCAAAAAATTCAAAAAAGGTCAATTCTCTTCAATGGAAATTTCCTCAGTTTTTTAATCGCAGCGTTCAAAAAAAAATTCATTTCAAGCCCTTTATTTTGCGCATTCTGCGTATTTTCCGCCATTTTGTCCTACAATTTTGTTGTTTTCTTAAAAACAACTAAATTAAAATTTGATTTCGAACTTTCCCAAAAAAATCTAATATTCACGATGATCAGTATCAGGTGCTTTCATCCCCGACATCTTCCCAATTTCTGTATATTTTTCATTCCATAAAAAATCAAACCCCAAATTCTGCTCTAAAAAAAGTAGAATTTTCAAAAAATTCTCAAAAAATACTTTTGACATATTGTCGCCTCAGAAGCAAAGGGGCGTAAGTGCTATACTCATATATATATAGCACTTACGCCACTTTGTTTCTAAGCTGATCATATGTATCTTACCAAAAATTTCCTCAACTTCTCAATGAAATCATCAGAAAAACTCTATCTTAAATAGTTTCACTAATTTCTCCCGATTTTCATAATATAAAACATCAAACACTAGAATGTTTCTTCACCATCACTCATCTCTCCCCCCCCCCCCCCCCTTCCCCTTTTTTTATGATAAAATCCAATCAGTTCCCTCATTCATTCTATAATTTCAAAAGAAAAAAAAATCATCGAATTAATAATAAAAATGAAAAACTGGAGAAAAATCCTAATTTTTCCGAAAATCAAAGAGTAATAGTTATATTTATCCACTCCTAAATATTCTAACAACAGGCCTTTGGTAATATCCACCAAAGGCCCAACAAGCACAACATTGTGATATCGACCTAAAACTGTCTGGTAAGCACGTAGCCTGTATTCCAAATCTCAGTGGGATTCAATAGTATCCAAGCCCAGTAACAGTTTACCAATGTCCCACCAATTCCAACAATGACTCCCTAAACCCATTCCAATTCCTAAATCGTTTGTATTGTAACAATATAACCAGCCAAATGTAAGCAGCCTCATTTCTGTAAATAGCGTTTGCACCCCTTTGGGAAGGAGGAAAGTTTGAGTCAACTGTGTGTCAGGCTAAACTCGTCATGTAACTCACTTTGGCATTGATGGGTGAATAAACAGACCTGTCAATTCACTGCTGAAAGCGTTTTATCGACAGGCGACAGAAGATTTGATGGATTTTTCACTACAAATTTGCATCATGATCATAATCATGTTAATTAGAATGATTTCAAGTCGAGCGTAAAAATTTTCGGTTTTTTTTTTAATTCTTCTGATGATTTAGTCACTCATGTTGAAATTGTTTCAGGTCGCGTGGCTTCAGGTCAACACTCAGACTATTCTGACAATAGCAATTCACGTAATTACGAAGAACCACAGGATAGCAGTCACACACAGTGATCATAGAATCTGGTATTTGCACATAAAGGATGTTAAGGAGAGTGATCAGGGTGATTATATGTGCCAGATTAACACAGATCCAATGATAAGTCAAGTTGGACATTTAAAAGTTGTTGGTAAGTTCGAGAAAATTAATAATTTGAGAAAATTTATTTTAATAGTTTTTCAGGAATTGGACATTTTTTATTTTTTTAGTTGAAAAATGGTAATTCGCTAGGGGAATGATTCATTCTACACTGAGAAAAAGAAAAATTGTTGTGAGAAAATTTACTTAGTTGAAGAAAATCTACTTCACTCCAGGAAATTTCAATATATATAGATATAGAAATTGTGAAGGAAAATTTTGTTAAAAGGCAATTTTCTTGCTACAAGAATTGTTTTTTTTCTCAATGTATCAGTATAAAGGGACGAGAATATGTAAAGAGTCGACTGGCTATACATAATAAAATAAGTAAATTAAAAAAAATAAAAAAATCATGATTTTTTTGAAATATTCACATAAAAAAATTATAACTCATTTTCTGGTGAATATCTTGGAAATTAAGCGAGATAGTGTCATCTTGCTGGAATCCTTTTTTGTAACTTTTGAAATTCTCTACAAAAAAGGATTCAACTGTGAAAAATGCGCTATCTCGCTTAGTTTCCAAAATATTCTCAAAAATATGCGAAATAAATAGAAATAGTACTCTTTTGGTGAAAAATCTTCTTCCTTAGAGAAAAACAAAAAAAATTAAATTAATCCTCATCTCAATTGTTTGTTCCTCATATCCATAAAATTATTCACAACAGATCATAATCATCCCCATTATTAAACCCTCATCATGAAACATTGTGATCCATTTTCACTGCTCCCCTTTCAGTAAAAAAAATTTCGAATTTATCTAAAATATTCATAAAATATCATTGAATTGAAAAGATAGTGGAATAAATCGATTTTTTTATCAATCAGTGTATTAATAAATGTCTCGGAAATTAAGCGAGATAGTATAATTTTGCTCTAATCCTTTCCTGCACTTCTCAAAATTCTATATAAAAGTATTGAACAAAAATCGCCCTATTTCGTTCAGTTTCTGAGATCCTTTCAAAACAACTCATAGCAAGAAAAACAAAATTATCTTATTTTACCTCTTCACTACTTAACTATCATCAAAAAGAGAATTTAAGCATACAAAAATAATGAAAGTATTTTTTTTTATCTTAAAAAAAATCCTTTTCCATCAAATATGCAAGAATTAATCCTTTGTTCTCTTCATGTCCATAAAATTATTCACAACCAAATAATAATTATCTCCATTATTAAATTCTTCACGATAAAACGTTTACAAACTTTCATCTCCTTCCTCTCATTAAATTTCAGTGCCTCCCGATATTCTCGATTATCCAACAAGCACTGATATGGTTGTACGAGAGGGAAGTAACGTAACACTACGTTGTGCAGCAACTGGATCACCAGCACCCAATATCACTTGGAAACGTGAATCCGGTGAAAAGATAGCACTTGGTACTGGTGAGGAAGGTAAACTATTGAATTAATATCTAGTTTCGTACTTCTTTATTCTCGATAAATAGTACAGCATTGAAACAGGATGTTGAACTAAACACAATTCTATCAAACTTGTTAAAATGAATTTTCAGATATGAAATTTCGTGAAATTGTTACTCAACACATTTGAAACAATTGTGATTGAAGTTTGTTGGCTAAAATTTTGATAATTCACTAGTTGTTGTGTTTGAGAGACTTTTCACATCCAATTATGTTAATTCGCAGTGTCTCCTATTATTCCAGTCATTTTGAATTTCGGTAGGGAATGATGGACAATCAATGGGAAAAAGTTGTAAGTTTAGTTTTGAAAGGATTTGGCGAAAATTTTGGAGCATTTGTGCAGTTTACACCAGAATCCTCAACAAAAAATAATATATATCAACAATATGAAAGGAAGATTATAAAATATAGAGAATTTTATATAAAATAGATAAAACAAATATGTAGGATGTTAAATAATATATATTTGGTACATTTTATTTAGGAAAAAAATACTAATCCATCATTTAAGCGATAATATGAGTTCCAAATAATGAAAATTGAATAGATTAGGAGTTTTACGTAGTACTGCTGATTCTGCCCTAGTCAGTGGTTATAGTGTCTCGTTTTATTCATGGTTTTTTTTTGTAATGTTTATTGCGAGTTAAGCCAGGAATACAATTTTTTTTAAATTCATCACATTCAATAAACACAATGTTGCATTTGTTGCTTGGGAGTAGGTTATTTACAGAAAAGTCGTTTCACGACATGCTCTGCTAAAATTAGTTATTTGTTTTTTTCCATCCTTTTTCCATTTGGACGCGATAATGTTTATTGTCTGCTGAGGGACATGTATTGGTTTTGTGAAAAATGTATCCGAAGTGGGAAGGCTTCTAAAACCACTTCATCATTTTCGTGTGTGTTTTATTCATGTAGTGCTTCCACACTAGACAACTTTCCGAGTGAGTTAGAGAAAGAAAGAAAATATGAAAAGTATAGTTTTCATAGTTATTTACTAATTATAACTATCGAATGATTTGAGAAGTCTTAAAGACTTTCATATCTCTTCCATACGCCTATTCAAATTGCGCTCATTAATATCCTATTGTAATAAATCAACGAGGAAATTTAAGAGAAGGTTATTCATCCTTCAATCAATACAGCTGACGTGTTCATCTCAGTTCTCAGATCTTAACATAAGATCAATAATTTTCAGAAACAAAAACATACGCACTCATTTATTTTAATAAGAGGGAAGAGGATAGGTAATTCGAACATTGGATTCCATTACACTATTAATATCTAAATCCCCTTTGTAAGCATGCGTAATTTAAATTGTTGTATATATATATACAATTTATCCTGTTTTGTAAGCAGAACACTCGCATTTTTGAATATTGTATTTGCATATGCTAAATAAATTACATTACATTATATTACATAAAATTTACAAGTAAATTTTATATAATTATAATTATATATTCAAAGTAGATAAAAATTCGGTCTTTACTTGTAAATTTAATGCATGAAATATGTATTAATTTCGGCTAAAAGTTGTATAATCGAATTACATATTTTTTTTTTTAATAAAATATACAATAAAATTATGTCTCGCTCTATATTCAACTGAATATTTCTTTTTATTATATTGTCAATTTATAATTTTTTTTTCATGGAACAAATTTATTTCTGTGAAGAAAAAAATCCACAACAATCAATTCTGATAAAAAAAAAGTCGTTATTTTCTTCAATCAATTCTCTCTATTTTACATTCAGTCAATAAATTTATATTCAGATTTTATATCACAAAAGGATGAAGCAAAGTCTGCAGCCTCTTATCCCCCGAAAGTTTTACGAACTCTTGAGGCCTATCAGCCACTCGAGAAGGCTTGGTAAACACAATACACCTGCACGACTTGTTGCTTGTAACACTCGAGTCATTGAACCAACTACGTAATTGGTATAGCCAACGTCTCGTTAAACAAAAGGGCCTCCCTGAGGGACTCTAATGATCCTTGGGGTAGCGTGATACATTGCCAATTGGCTTGTTACTCTGTACAACTTTGATAGAAGTGGATTGGTGGTAATTGATGAGAGAAAAAAGTAGTATTGTATTATTTAGAACTTTTTTTTTCGTTGTATTTTTGGTGGTAGAAAGTGGTGGGGAATTGGTTCTAGTGACGGAATTCTAAGAGGAGATGAAAGCGTTTTATTTTCAATTTTTTGTGAATATCTCGGAATTTAAGGGAGATGGAGAATTTTTTTATGAAAATTGTTTTTTTTAATGAGAATGATGGCAACAAAAAACAATTTTCATAAAAATTGACAGTTTTATAAGAATTGACAATTTTATAAAAATTGTTAATTTCATAGAAATTGTCAATTTCATAGAAATTGTCAATTTTCTAGAAATTGTCAATTTTATAGAAATTGTTATTTTCATAAAAATTGCCATTTTCAGAAAAATAGTAAATTTCATAAAAATTGTCAATTTTATGAAAATTGTAATTTTCATCAGAATTGTAATTTTCATCAAAATTGTTATTTTTATAATAATTGTCAATTTCATAGAAATTGTCACTTTAACAAAAATTGTAAATTTAACAAAAATTGCCAATTCAACAAAAATTGTCAGTTTAACAAAAATTGTCAATTTTATAAAAATTGTCAATTCAACAAAAACGTAAATTTAACGAAAATTGTCAATTTCATAAAAATTGTAAATTTTATAAAAATTGTCATTTTCATAAAAATTGTCAATTGCATAAGAATTGTCAATTTCATGAAAATTGTCAATTTCATAAAAATTTTCAATTGCATAAGAATTGTCAATTTCATAAAAATTGTCATTTTCATAAAAATTGTTAATTTCATCAAATTTGTCAATTTCATTACAAAATCTGTATTTTTTGAGATCCTTGAGCAGAATCCGTGGATGATATTGAATTATTTAGAAAATGTTTTACAGTCTCAATTATTTGTACCTCGAAATAAAGGTAAACGATGGTAGATTAATCTAAAATTTGAGAATGAAAGAGTCCGAGTGACAAATCCGTGATATTTTTGTCGAATGAGAGGAGTCAAAAGATACTGGTCAGCATCTGCTGATTCAGCTGAATGAAAATACTTCAGGTATAATACCGTGAATACTTGTTTGACCACCAACTGTGCTCTTTCAAGCATGAAAAGACCACAACCCTTGTCTGCGGTTTAACCCCCCCTGAACCATCCCTCAGAATCATTGAAATATTCCCCAACGGCATTAGCATCGCAAATTCATGTCAAAGATCAGGGGGAATAAAAAAGTGATGATCCCATTAGCTTCACCAGAAAAAAAAAACATTATAATGACAATTGACAATTTTTATTATTTCAATTTTTCCAACAAAATTAATGATTTTGGAAAAAAAAATTAACAATATGGCCATTCAGATAATTCGAATTATCTTCTCACAATAATTTGCTTGTTAAAAAAAATCCAGAAAATTGTCGGATGTATGCTAATTTCATTGTCATAAAAAATCTCAAAAACTAGAGGAGGTCGATACATTTTTTAGAGACTTCTCTCATTCATATATAGATGCTATACCAAAAAAAAATCTCCTATCTCTCTTAATTCCTTCATTTTTTCTAAAAAAAACCTTTAAAAAAATCCAATATTTACAATTCTCCATTTAATCTGAGAAAATATAAGCAGATATCAAGTGCTCTTTTCACGGTAGTTAACCACGATATTGTGATAAGTCCTGCTCAATTATTTAGCCCCAGGGCCAACTGATAAGCTGCCCCACGTGTACCCCCCCCCCCCCCCCCCCAAACAGGATCAGTGATTCATCGCAATAATTACAGGCTCACGCAACAATGTACTTCTGCTACAAAAAAAAGAGGAAAATCCCTCACGTGTCTACCAAAAAAAAAAAAAAAAAAAAAACTCCCCAAGAGAAAAAAAAGAGCTGATTATTTCCCTCTATTTTTTTTCCACGTTTCCTTTAAGTCCAATTCAATTTATCATTATCACAGTTATCCTATTATCATTGTGTCTACAGAGTGATTAATGGTTTATCCAGTAATGCTATTTTTTTCTGACCCCTCCCCCTCTTTCTCCTCTTTCCCTCAGGAACCAGTGGTCCCAGTGGATGACCACACGAATATCCCCACCCACTGATTTATCGTTATGATCAAATCCACGATTGTGTGATATTATTGCATTGTGTTTATCAATGGCTGATGCTATTGAATGCTTTTTCTCTCTTTCCACTTTATACTCACAGCCTGCAAACATTGCATAGGTGAGAGATAATGGTAGTGTAGTGTACATTCAGATGGGAATAATTTAACAAGCAAGAAACACGAAAGCAGAAACCAAAGTTTACATCCCACCATTTGGGGGAAGGGGGGGGGGTGGGATTTTGCAGCTATGATTTAGGGATGTTTAATTATTTGTTGCTCTGTGGATTAATCTGGGAGTTTGGTACTACGTAATATCTCTTAATGTGATATCATTATCATTATTGTTTGTTGAATTTTATTATGTGGAGAGGAAGTGTGAAGTAGTGGAAGACAAGTGGTGAAGTCTCTGGTGGGATTCTATTGAGGATATTTTGGGGAGAAGGGGGGATTTAGGGGAAATTCCCTGGGGATCCTTTTTTGTAGAGTTTCTTGATGTTTTTTTTGGGGGACAGTGGCTTTGGGGATATCTTTAGGATGATGTGCGTTTATTTGATTATCTTGTTTGTGAAGAAAAGTTTTTTTGGGTGATTTTTTTGAGGTAGTATTTGAAAATGAGGAATTGTAGGAGATTTTTCAATTAATTGCGGATAATTCGGGAAAATGTGATTTAATTTACCTGGAAAAGTGATTAAACTATTCGAAAGTCATATCTTCAGCTTGGGAATATAATTTTTTTTTCTCGAATTTTTTTTACATTAATCTCCTATCAAATGCGTGAGATAGAGAGAGAGGCAAATAGTTACGAATGCCTTCTAATTAAAATTTCTCAATAACTATACGGTGAATTGAATATTTTTTTCTTCTATTATTTAGTTAAAATGCTGTTCTCTTCGCCTATTGTTTTTAAATAATGGGTCAACTGTGTGGTTTTTTAGTAATTTCGTTGTTTCTGTCCGATTTAGGGCGTTTTATCCCCACCACCGCTATTTTCAGTAACTTTGATAATTTATATCTCATAAACTACACGGACAAAAATCATGAAAAAATTCAGAAAAATGAAAAAAAATATCATTTTTGATATGGCATAAACAAAAGCATCAACTGTATTCGAGTTCGCTGAAATACTACTTTTAGGGGTAACACCACTGTAAAAGTCTTTAAAAAAGGCGTTTTTTGGCTATTTTTTTTCTATAGGAAAAATGGCAATAAAATGATGATATTTGAGGAAGTGTAACAGGTGCAAATTTCGATTGAAAAAAAAAATTGGCTCAGTCTAGATACACATAGCTACAGAAATACGTAGGGGATTTCAAAAATATTGTTTTTTGTGGGATTGGTGACCATTTGAATGAAAAAATTCAAATTTCGGCCAAAAAACTGGCAATTTTTTATCAATCAAAAATGTGCGAATCAATTTTTCGAAAATCCCCTACGTATTTCTGTTCTAAATATTGTTTCCAAGAAGCTATGAGAAATTCAAATGAAAATAATGAAAATTATCGGAGTTATGCTGCGTGCCAATTTGAAAAATCATGTTTCGAGAAAAACACGATTGAAGTTTTGACTTAGGCTATGAATATGAAGAAATGCCTTGGGAAAAATTCAAAATTTCATGTGAAATAATGGGTTTCAGAAGGCCCAAAGTAATTTTTAAAGCAATAAAAAAAATAGATTTTTTGAAAATTCTAGTGGTGTTACCCCTTAATCTGCATTCATTTGATTATCACTCTTTTTGCATAAATTTTTTTGGTAAATTCCCTTCGAAATATCTCAAAAATTAATGGATTCAGGAAAATTCATCGAGAGACCTTTTTTCCTCCAAAATTTCCCTAACTATAACAAAAAATCCTTTCCAAAATTCTCTTAAACCGGATTTTAAGATATTTTTTTGAAAAAATAGAAAAAAAAGTTTTAATGAAAACAATTAATTTTTCCAGTGACCAGTGTGAATGGAACTACACTTAATCTCACCAAGGTAAACCGTTTAGACATGGGTGCTTACCTCTGCATCGCATCAAACGGTGTTCCTCCAACAGTCAGCAAGAGAATATCTCTCATCGTTCACTGTGAGTATTTCACCCCCCAAAAAAACTCCACCGATACCTTTAATTGTCGAAATGGCTATTGTCAGCAGAAAATCTTTCGCATCTTCGTGGAGAAAAGGGGAGAAAAAAGAATAGGTTACTGAAGATGAAGGGGGGGAGAGAAAAAACATATAGGAACATAAAAAGAGACGTGATTGGCCATCTTTGGATGCCTCGTTGACCATAGTACTGCCAAGAAAACTCGTAACGACCCCCCTGGGTTTCTCAACATAGGGGAGGAAAAACTCACTCTACTATTTGTATTTATAGATCGTTTTCTTATCCTTTGCCAAACGTCAACGCTTTTTCTCTTTCTCCATGTATTCTCATCCTTTTTTTTTTTTTTTTTCGTTTTTCTTCATTCTATATTTCCAAATGTCTCTGGAGATGTGGATTTCATTTTTATATTTAAAAAAAAAATTGGAAAATTATTGTTCAATATGTTCTTCTGAAGTCGAAAAAACACTCAGATTCTTTCAACCCTATTCACTCGAGTTCAGCACTTTTTTTTTCTCTCTTCTCCTTATAACATGAGATTATTTTTCATTCGCACAAAATCGAGTGGAAGAAATGGGATAACTTATTTTCACTTTGAAATGACGTTGGAGACTGAAAAATTTTGGTGGGCACTTTTTTTTACATTTTTTTTTCTGATTTTTTTCTCTGCAAACAAGAAAATCACCAAAATTTCATCAATTTCTTCAGAATGAATTTTTTTTAAAGTGAAGGACTTGATGAAAAAATCTGAAAAAATTTGAGAAGATGTCCCAACATGTCTGTATTGTTGCTGAATTTTTTCAGATTTTTGCCAAAAAGCCTTCACTGTTAAAAAAAATCCTGAATCATTTTTCCCCCTCAAAATCTCCTTTTTTGATCGAATAATCAATTAATTCCAATTAATTTCAGTTCCACCAGAGATAATGATACCAAATCAGCTTGTAGGTGTTCTTATGGGGCACGAGGCAACACTGGAGTGTCGTTTCGAGGCATTTCCAAAGTCTATTAGCTATTGGGCACGAGAGAACAATACTATTATATCAACCGGTGAGTTTTCATTGTTAAATTATGAAGCAAAAATAAAAAAAATTATTAAATCCACCCATATCGCTCATCTTTCCCGTGCAGAGTTATGGGGATTGAATGAAAAATGAAAGGAGAAGAAAAAAAATTGAAACTTTTGTACAGGAGTGACAGCTCGAGAGGGATTGTACGTGACACGTGAAGGATATAGGTTGAAATCCTTGTTCAGCATTATTCTATCTCTCCTTTTTTTTCTCATTTTTACTGAAAAAAATCAATGAATGTACGGATGGATTATGTTTCAATTATGAAAGTCAGAAGATCGATGGATTAATTGAATTCGTTGGTAGACAGATGACCGGAAAAATAATAAAATATTGAAGCAGTGAAAGAATTATTTTTTATTAGAGATGATAGAGTTGATGGATTTTTGAAAATTCATTGGCTTTATTGAAAAGTGGTGTAATTCGATTAATTTTGGACCAATGGTTTTAAAATTATTTAAAAAATAATTTAATTTGTTATTTTTTATTTTTTGGAATATTCTGGCCAGTAATAATTTTTTTTTTTAAATTACTGAATTTTCCAGTTCAAAATTCTTGGTTTATCTCAAAAACTAAAAGAGATAGAGAAATTATTGTGGGGATATTATTTATCGAAAATTCAATTCCACACAGAAAAGGTTTTCTTAGAAATTCTCCTAAACTTCAAAATTTCGAAGATATTCTACGAAGAATATTCATTTGATTTTCTGTTTTTATTGAATTCTCAAAAAAAAATCAATAGGAAAATCCCTTGAATCAACTCTCAAACCAGAATTTACAATAAAATCCAAAAATCACCGGATTTTAGTTGAAATATTCAAGAATTCAGATTTAATAGAAAAGTAATTTCTATTAAATCTTCTTTATTGATTAATTGATTCCTTTTTTTCTATCAAATATAAAAAAATATCATTTTCACAAATTAATCCAAAAAGAAAATTCGTTGGATTAATATGCATTTAATGCATGAAATTTTGAAAGAAATATTTTTCTTTTCACTTCAATTTGAATATTTGGAATCGATATTCAATAGAAATGTCTAATGAAATCTCCAAAATTCCCTGAATGCATCTATTTTATAATTTTCATTCAATCTTCTTGGCATATCTCAGAATCTAGGAAAGATAGAGAAATTATTGTACACTGAGAAAAAAAAATATTGGTAAAAACAATAAAAAATTGAAGCAAATGGTCCTTAGCAAATAATTTTCTAAAATAATTGAAAAAGTTGTTGAATTTATTGAATTTAGTTAATGCAAACAGTCTAACTAATTAAATTAACTAAATTCTGAAATTCAACAGCTGTTTCTAATTATTAAAAAGAAAAAGCCAAGTACCAATGCCATCAATATTTGATTGTTTTCACCATTATTTTTTCCTCAATGTAGAAACTTTCTTTCGTAAGAAAATAATTTTCATTCAACAAAAAATAAAAGAGATGAAAAAATTACTGTAGAATTTAATCCCCCACGAAAAAAGATTTCTTCATAAATTAATTCTCCAAAATCTCAAAATTCCAGAGATATTTTACGAAAACCTCATGTGATTTTCGACCTTTAATGGATTCTCCAGGAAAAAATTAAATGGAATAATCCCTTGAATCAATCCTCAAACCAGAATTCACAATGAAATCCAGGAATCATCGGATTTTAGTTGAATATCTAGTAGAATCGAGATTTAATCGTGATTAACCAAAGATGTACTGGTACAATCCGTACAATCCATACGGACAATTAGGCCTTGTACAGTTTCGAAGTTCAGTACAGTGTACAGGTGCAGATTAATAAATCACTGTTGCCATCGTTAATACCCCTGACTTCTCTGGGGGGCATTTGGTACATCCAACCTAAACGTACAAATTTTCTCTCTCTCTTCTCTCTATCTTTCTCTCTCTCTCTGTCCCAGTCTCTCTGTGTGTTCGCCTATCTCCACGGTTTTACGCCCTTCACTGACTGTGCAGATGCAACAAGAACACCAGCATCCAGCCTCGTATTATGCAGATGCTGATACGGTTGGTTAATTAGACAGACTCTGGAAACTCTATCTCTCTCTCTCTCTCTCTCTCTCTCTCTCTTTCTATGTATATGGGCGAATGTGGCTGCAGCTGTGGGGCTTTTTCTATGAAAATCAATTGAAACATTTTGAACTTGGGAGATAAAATTAATGAATTAAAGATCAAAGTGAATAAAATTTTGTCAATTAAATTTTTTCGATAATTCATTAATTTCATCATACTTTTTTTTTCAATTAAGGATGTTCTACCGGTATTTTATTACAATTTAAAAATGTACGAATTCAATGAAATTTTTTTCCAAGGTTCTCCAATTCATAAAGAAACCGTATGCAAAATTTTCGATTTTTTTCATACCTGGTTTAAAAGTTATAAATTGTTTAAAAACCATCGTTCAACATGTGTTCTTATGGGAAATTCACAAAAGCTTAAGAAACTTTTTGGAAAATTCTTCAAATTGGATGAAATTTCGGATATAGGTGAGAAATTACCCTCCGCACAAACGTTACATTTTTATACGACGATTGGGTCAATAATTGGCATTAAAATTGATAAAAATGATTGAAAAATTTTCACTGGCACGTAAGTGCTGGCAACTTGTGTCGCCAAAATTTCATAGAATGCAACGCTTTTTTCAAAATAATTCTCAAACTAATTAAATAAAGAATAAAAAAAGTATCTGTGAAATGTAATGATAATAATGTAATATTTGAACACCCGCAGCGTTCCATAATTCTCTAAAAATAATTTTAATGAGGAATTCAAAAACTCATTTTTTCATGTTCAGGGATTGGAACACTGACGAAATCAGTACAATACCTGTAAAACATCCTTAAAATAATATTTTGATTCAAATATATTATTTTTGCAGGAAAAGGCAGTTGGATGCGAAAAAAGCGTCTTTTTTTCAGATTTTTCGGGAATATCTCGGAAAATATGAAAATTTTTGTTGAATTGTTTCTTCTTAGCTCTTATTTTTATTTTTTTTACAAAAAATGGTTTTATGAAAATTTTGCTATTTCAATTATTTTCCGAGATATTCCAGGAAAACTTGGGATAAAGTGGAATTAAAGATTCCACTGAATGGAAATTGAATCAAATTAAATCGCAGATCTTTAAATGAATTTGCAACAAAAAAAACCCGCAGATCTTTTCTACAAAATTCTTTTACGTTTTACCTCTGAAGTTTCGTGATTGCCGATGAATTAATTGGAATTTGAAGTAATTAGTCATGTCAAAGGGATGCTAATGAAGTTGGTAGATGATTCGCAGTGGTAAATTAATTTTGTGGCTTTACATCCAATTTTTCCAGTATCCGCTAATTTAACGAGTCATTATAATTATATATTTTTTTTTAATAAAAAAATTGAGATTAAAAACATTGAAATAGTTCATAAAATCGAATTAATTTTTCAGGGCTTTTTTCAAAGATTTTCCATTTTTTTTTGAAGGATTAGAATAAAATAATATTTATATTGAATTTTTTTTAAATTAATTGATGACTAAATTTTTCCGTTTGAGAAATTTCTACGTTTCTCATTTTCCTATTAAATTCTTTATTGTTCGTAAAAAACAAAGAATTATCTGGAAATTTTTTAATTGCCCTTTTTACTCAGCCATTTCATTCTGGGAAATAATAAAAAGCAGTGAAAGATCCCAGAAATGAACAGTTACGTAATAATCCAGCTATATCATCTGTATATATATAGTTTTTTTTTCGCAATTTAACACCCTTCGTTAACTGTCACGCTCACGTGTCAAGAAATCAGGCCGTTTTAAATCGTGTCATAGCAATTAAACGAGTTAAAATCACGTGTACAACTCGATTATAGTTTATTAATTCAATTATTTCTGAGAAATACAGGATTCAACGAGGAGGCAGGCTATTTCAACTGAAATGCAGTTCAATTATCCCTCAATTTTTCCCAATTATTTTTTTGCGCATCAGATCATCGATGATTACTGAAAAAAACTCGGATTTTTTTTACGTTTTCGAAAGAGGAGAAATAATCGAAATAATGTCTCGCAACTTCAATCTTGAATATCTCCGGAACGAGTAGAGTTAGAGGAAAATGCCAGAAAACCTTTTTTGTAGAGAATTTAATTTTCTACAAAAAAGGTTTCTTGATCTTTTCTCCTAAACCTAATGGCTTCTGAGATAATCTTAAAATTAACCAAGCCCGATTGATAAACTCTGATTTTTTACGTTTTCGAATGACAAAAGATAATCGAAATAATTTCTCGTAATTTCAATTGTTAATATCTTCGAAATGAATGGGTTTAGGGAAAAATCTTAAGAGACCAATTTTGTAGAAAATTCAATTTTCAACAAAAACAGTCTCTTGATATTTTTCTCTCAACCCAACGGTTTCCAAGATATTTTTAACATTATCTTCATCCAATTGTGTTAAACTCTGGAAAAACTTCAATTATCTCAGAAAATTAAAAAAAAATTACTTAATTAAATAATTTTCATCATGCACAAGAAATATGTGATAATAAGTTGAGATTATATGTCCAGGAAAGGTGCCAGACTGGAAGTAATATGGTGCGAAATGCTAATTTTGTTTTGGATGTGAAAAAAAAATATGAGCATAAACATAGTTTAAAATAAACTTAAAAGAGAGAAAAAAAAATAATAATAAGAGAGAGAAAGAGTGAAGAAATGAATAAATAAAAATGAGAGAATGGGTGAGATTTTTATTTTTTTTTTGTCTTCGTGACGCCTGTCGTCCGCATGTGACCCTTTTCTACTGGAATATCGTGGGTCGCCTGTGCCAGGGTATAAATGCGAGTATAACCCAAGAATTACGGGTCAAGTTTTTGCACGGAAAAAGCTCACAACTATAACCTAAACCGTTTCTTTTTTCAACCATTATAATTTTTTTTTAATTCTCTATTTCTCGGTATTGTATTTCTCCTTTTATTTTTCTTTCTTTTTTATCCAATAAAGTATTTTTCATAACAGCACGAATTATAATAACGTAACTGCTAAGTATTATTGCATTAGCAGCGATTGGTGACGATTACTTCAACTTTTCCAACTGAATTTCAAAGAAATTCTCTCATTATTAATTTTAAAAAAAGTTGTAATTAAATAATTCAGCGAAAAATGGGATCAATCTCTTTCACTCGAAATATCTGAGAAACTAAGAGAGATAGAGAAATTTTTGCAATTATCTTTTTTGTAGCTCTGATTCTTCTCTAAAAAAAAGATCTTCATAAAAATTTCCTATCTCGTTCAGTTTCCGAGATATTTTAAAAAATAGATTTTTTGAGTTAAAAAATTTTTATTAAATGATTGTTTTTTTCTTCACTCAGGTGCATCGAAAAATTCTGAAAAAAATCAGGCACTCAGTTCGAACTGAGCACATAGTTATCATAATTTTTTTAACAATGAATTTCAACATTTACGCCCAAATAAAAAATGTAAAAAGGAGTTTGTAATATCTATCCAACTTTTAGTTGACTTTTTCGTGAAAAGCCATCTCATTCCCACTGAAATTTCACGTTAAAAAAAAGGCGAAGAGTGACGCAGAAGAGTTGGGAAAAAGGAGCCACCCCCCCCCCCCCCCCTTTTACCCTGTTCTATGTGAGAATGAGGAGCAAGAGAGGACAACTCCCTGTGTGCTTAGATCGTAGTTCAACGTCGTTAAACTTTTTCATCTCCTTTTCAAACTCTAAGCCGATGAAAGTTTTTCATTCGTTTGCTGGGTAAGTTCCATGCTCACTGGTTATACCAGTGAATCGGGCCCAACCACTGATAGCCCCCTCTTTCTCTTTCTTCCACTTTCCTATTACCTTCTACCCACAATCCATAAATGCATTCAGAGCCCTCAGTTATTTCAAGGAAAACTTTTGTCTCATTCTTCTTGGTAAAATACTCTTCTCCCTGCATTTCCAGTGGATCATTATCTGGCTTCGTGCGTGCATTTATCGTCTCAAAGTTTTGAAACTATTATTTGATTTTCTAGATTTATTTCTGAATTTTTTGGGAAATTTAATAGAAATAATTCAATCCCTAAGCTTGGGGTTTCCCAAATTAAACCATAGCAACCTTTTTTTGCTCAATTGTTTTTTCGAAAATCATGATTTTTTTCCCGATTTTCAATTTTTCTGAATTTCTTACGATTTTTCAGAATTTTCCGAATTTTTCAGCTTTTTCCAAAATTCACCTTTGGCAAACTTTCTTTGAGATTTTTCTGTATTTATAACAAATGTGGATTTTCCTGAATTTTTCAGGATTTTTCAGATTTTCCTCGAATTTTCCCAAATTGAACTCCGGCAACTTTTCTTTGGTCACTTGGTTTTAGTAAAATCAGGATCTTTTTCCCAATTTTGGATTTTCTTGAATTTCCCAAGATTTTCCTGAATTTTTCAAATTTAACTCTGGCCACATTTGCTTGCCCACTCGGTCTCTGAAAATCATGTTTTTTCCCCTAAATTTTGGATTTTCCAGAATTTTCCCCAATTTTCCAGAATTTTTCCAACTTTAACTCTGGCAATCTTCTTGGAAAAACAGGATTTTTCCCCTAAATTTTGGATTTTCCTGAAATTTTCCCAAGTTTCCAGAATTTTTCTCGATTTTCCAGAATTTTTCACAATTTTCTAGAATTTTCCTCAATTTTCCAGAATTTTTCCAGCTTTAACTCCGGCAATTTTCTTGGAAAATCAAGATTTTTCCCCTAAATTTTTAGATTTTCTTAAATTTTCCAAATTCAACTCCGACAACCTCCTTTTGCCCACTTGATTTTTTAGAAAATCACAATTTTTTCCTAAATTTGGAATTTCCCTGAATTTTTCCGAAACAGAATGCGTCCATTTTCCATCGTTTATTTCCCTCAAATATTCCAAAAATCCACTGAGATATCGTAATTTCCCGCCAAATTCTTTCCTCAGCTCTTGAAATGCTTTCCAGCAAAGAGTTGGAGTGAAAAGGGCGTATCTCCATCACTTTCCAACATAAAATTCCATTTCTCAATAATTAAACAAAAGCTCGATAAAATTTAATTTTTCCCATTTAATTTCCCTTCCTTTATTACATTTTGTGTTTTTTTTCACGTAAATTCGAAATGTACAGAATACACAGGATACAACGAGGATTCGACAGTAATACAGTATCACAAAAGTGGTAAAAGACCACGTTCTAAACGTTTTCAGTAATAACACAGTTACGAGTAAGTGCTCGTGTATTTCATGCACGTACTTGAACCAGGCATACTTTTCTTATTCGCTCTTTTTTTTTTCAATTTTTTCGTTTTTTTTTCTAGAATCCTCAGTGTGTTTCTTCCTCTCCACCGTGAAATTCTCTTTCTTTGTGATAAAAAAAAAAAAAAAAAAAAAAAAAGGCGAGTGAGAGAGAGAGAGACAAGAGTAAGAGAAGAAAAATAATAAAAAAAATTCCGATATACTCCACTCGATACCCTCGCAACACATTCTACGTGGTACGAGAGCGTGATTCAGAGGAAAAAGCTTCCCCCCCCCCTCTTCCACCTCCTCCACCTCTTGAATACACTCTTCGCTTTTTTCCCCATGTACCAACGAGATACCCATATTTTTATGCCCACCTCTTGCCTTCTCAATGAGATCCCTCGATTTCACATTTTTCTCCTCGATTTTTTCCGATTTAAATCCGTCTAAATACCCGTATATATAGATATATATATATATGTATTAAGAGATAAAAATCATTTATTCATTGAGAAAGAATTTGATGAGTACTTTATGGCACTCATTCGATGGAAGAATTTGCGATTCAATATAATATCATGAAAATTCATTTTTTTTTTCTTTTCATTTCACATTCAAAACTTAATTTTTTCACTTCGTAAAAAAAAAATATATGAATAAATATATATCTTACTTTACGACTTAATAAAATTATGATGGCAATTTTATTTTTTTATGTGAATTTTTTTTTACTTCGCCCTACTGAAGATGAAGGAAGAAAATTCAATGAATTTTTTAAAACGACTTTTATGGATTTCAGGAGAGAAATACGTAGCATCAACGTCAGACAATCTTCACGTAGACGCATACAAAGTGCACATGAACCTTACGATAAGAAGAATTGGGCCAGAGGATTATGGCTCTTACAGATGTATCTCCAACAATTCACTTGGGAGTACTGGTGGTACTATAAGGCTATATCGTGAGTATTAGAGTGAATAATATTTTTAAATATTATTGAAGTATTCGAGGAGGAGGAATTTTTCTACTTTAATATTTTCAAAATGAATTGGATTTTTTTTATGAGGTGAAAATCTCTATAAAAAAATTTGAAAAAAATTCAACAATATTCCCTATTTTTTTCAAAAATTTTTACAAAGATCCTTAAGGATGTTCTACCGGTATTTTATCAAAATTAAAAAATGTACGAATTCAATGAAATTTTTTTCCAAAGTTCTCCAATTCATAAAGAAACCGCATCCAAAATTTTGGATTTTTTTCATACCTGGTTTAAAAGTTATGAATTTTTTAAAAACCATCGTTTAACATGTGTTCTTATGGGAAATTCACAAAAGCTTAAGAAACTTTTCGAAAAATCCTTCAAATTGGATGAAACTTCGGATATAGGTGAAAAATTACCCCTCGCACAAACGTTACATTTTTATACGACGATTGGGTCAATAATTGGCATTAAAATTAATAAAAATGATTGAAAAATTGTCACTCGCACGTAAGTGCTGCCAACTTGTGTCGCCAGAATTTCCTAGAATGCAACGCTTTTTTCAAAATAATTCTCAAACTAATTAAATAAAGCATAAAAAAAATATCTATGAAATGTAATGATGATAATATAATATTTGAACATCCGCAGCGTTCCATAATTCCCTAAAAATAATTTTAATGAGGAATTTAAAAACTCATTTTTTCATGTTCAGGGATTGAAACCGCTCCCGCTTACAATATCTGTAAAACATCCTTAATTTTAAAAAAAAGGTCCATTTTGCCTTACCGGTCCATTCTCCCCTAATTCAAACATTCAACACAAAATTACAGTAGAACTCCCTCAGTCTTTACTCAGTAGTGCAAAAAATCCCCCAAAAAACTACTGAGAAATATGATGTTCACCATGAAATTGACAAAAATAAAGGAATTAACGTTGAAAGAGAAGTCTCATTTAATATCTAACAAGAAACTAATAATTAATCATCACTAAATTTTCTCATTTCTCTGAATTTTCGTTGCATCATTCTGAAATAATAATTCACATATTTACCCCGTAGTAAACATGACTCTCCAGATTATAAGAAAAAGGTGATGAGAGAAAGCGGTAGAACTTCAGAAAAGACCGGAAATTAGAGCGAGTCTGATTAAAAGTAGAAAATTCTACTTAAAACACCTGCAAAAAAGCTCGTTCCTCAAGTATCTCCATAACTGCTCATCCAAAATAGGTCACTGGGGTGTGTTTTTTTTTTACCACAAATTTTCCTAGTTTCCTCACCTAAATCATTGGCAACTTTCCATCGTTCCAACTTTTCTTCAAGATCCTAAAAAAAAAAAAAGAAAATTCTCACCGCCTCAACTTCTCAAAATTCATCTCTGCACTCTAGACATCACCAAAAATGTCTTTTTTATAGCAAAAAAAAAAACGAATAAAGAAAAGAAAATCTCTCTTTCACACTCAATTCCCTTTGAGCTTGCCTCAAAACTCAATGAAATCTTCTTTTATACCTTTTCACAACCCTAAAACTACATTTTCACCAGCTCGAAGTGATCAAGTTTACCGCAGAATCCAACGATCCTGATGAAATCGACAGAAATAAAACTAAATTTTCTACCTTTCTTCCTTTCCAATTCTCTTTATTTTCTTTTCTTCTTTTTTTTTTTTCTCTAAGTGTCAATAGAGATAAAAATAATGTTCTCTGAGCCATGAAGATGTGAGTGCTCCTTGTTCCGTCATCTCTTCCTCAGGAACAATAACAACAGCACGATATCCTCCCCTCTTGGCTCAAAAAAAAAAAAAAAGAAGAGGCAGGAAAAAAAAAGAAGGAAAAATAATAATAAAAATATTGCATTGGAATAAAGCCAGAAAAAAAAGTCTCTTCTTTTATTTCTGCTATTGTCGGATGAATGCATTTCGTAAAAATCGTTGGTAAAGATTTATACTCCAAGAGTAAAAGCATAAATCCTAACTAATTTGGTAAAGTTTAGTACCTCTAGCTAATTCTGAGGGTAGCAACAGCTGGTTTGTCTTTAATATTATGGTTTTTGGTATTATTACACCACTACACTATTGCATATACCTCGTCTTTTGCAACGATCCAGACGCTTTTATACTCACCTTCTCTTCTTCTCTCATTTTCCCCTTTTATATTTTCATTTACTTCTCAAATGAAATTCTCGTTCGAGTTTCTTCTCTACGTTGGCAAATTTTACCAACTTCAAAGAACGATATATATATGTATATATGAAATTACACGAGTAGCCCATGATTGTCGTTGATTATTTTCGTGCAATTGAGAAGTTTATGACTTGGGAAATTTATTCGCATGAGGAAATAAATGTTTCGGGCTTCCTGGTCTCAATAATATTTTTAATGGAATTCCTGAGGATTTTATAGTGTCTTTTATGCTCAAAAAGTTTCTTTCAATTTATATTCAATCAATATTTGAGACTAACTTCGGATAAATTATCTTGTAGATACTGTGTAAATTTTCTGGAGGAACTTGTCAAACTTTGGTGGAATCTTTGACATTTACATTGGTGTCATCTTCATTATTTCCTTTATATTTGTGAATAAATGTTTGGAGAGCTGAAGAAGTTTCTGAACAGATCAAAGTTGATCTGAACAGATCTAATTAGATTAGAAATAACAAAAAAAAAACAATCTATTTTTCTTACCGATATCCTATTATTATCGTTTAATAATATTCATGCATCATCTAATCGTTTATTCGAAAAATGGTCTGAGAAACGAAAGAATGATAATTCTAAAGTTCTGACTAGATTCAATTAGATCTGATGAGTCAATAAAAATGATTCGACTGAATCTAATCAGATCTAATGAAATTTAATTGATTCAACAGATCCAATTGAAATCTGAATGGATCAAATTCACTCCAAAACCATCCAGATCTGGAACATCCAACAGATTCAATTGGTTGAAACGATCCAATTAGAATCTGATCAGATTCTAATTGAATCTGATTTTCTAAAATCTGATCAAATGCAGATCAGATCCAATCACCTCGAAAGATTGAATTGGTTCAACCGATCCAATTGGAATCTGAACAGATCTAATGAAGGAATATCGCTGTTGTCGATTCACGCCACTTAGAATACGACTTCTCTTCAATAATAGAGTTTTTGGTTTCTATTTAGGGCACTTAGCCATTTTTTATTTTCTTCTTTAAAAATGTAGAATTTGATCCGATTTGATGAGATTTAATTGGATCATCACAGATCCAATGATCTGCGAAGATTTAATAAGTTGAGCAGAACCAATTGGAATCTGAACAGATCCGATTCTTGGGTAAAAAGAATTCATATCTGCTCAGATCTGAATATTTTTACCCGAGTAATATCAATTTTTCACACAAAGCCTACCAGCCGGTAGAGAATGAGAATAAAGGCGTTGAAACGGATATACGATGGGTGGCTATTTGATAGCCCCATGGTTCCATTTCGAATCGATCCTTGGACACTCCTCGATCACGTCTTTCAACTTCACTCCTAGTCAATTTATCTTAGAAAACGCTTTACTCTCACTCACTCTCTCCTCCACTACCTATATCCATCTATATATAGAGGCAAGTTGGCGACAAACGTCGCCCCGAAGCTCCTTATCATGGATAGAAAAAGAGCACGAGATGGTCGCTTGATTTCGCATTTGATGCATTTCTCAAATCGTTCATCCCAGGTAATTTTTTATATCTAAGTCCTCGAAGATAAAAATCATTCGTACTTTGACAAAACTGGGAAAAATTCGAGTCGATTGTCGTTTTTTCTTCTGCACTTCTTTGGTGATATCTTTGAATTAAGTGGGTTTTGTGGAAAATGTCAGGAGACCCTTTTGCTTCCGAATGGAAGCTATGTAATCATCAGAATTTTCGATTGTAATTTTTTCAATAGAAGATACTTAAAATGGTCTAAGGAAAGAGAAAAAGAAATTTTTAGGGCATGTCCGTGTGTATGTGTGTCTGTATGTGCATAAAAGTCTCAATCACAGCAAAATGGTTCAATAGAAAAGTTTCATATTTTGTGAAAAACTTCCTTTCGACGAACTCTATTTTTTAAGCTTTATTTGAAGAGAATCCGATCGATACTTTTCGAGATTTGACCATTTTTCGAAAATCAGTTCTTGATAGAATTTCTGGAAACTCTTCAACTGATATTATTTATGAGGCATTCCACGCTATTTCACTTATTTCTCGAGTTTTTTTGCGATTTTGTTCATTTTGGGAAGAAATAGGAAGAAAAAAAATAATTTTTTTTTGTCAAAACTTATGACTACTTAAAATTTTGAAAAAACGGTGAAGATGCCCATTTCACTCAAGCTTTGAATGCTCCTATCGCGTTAAATATCAGTTTTACGAAAGAAATACAAGAGTACTATTTTACTGCGAAAGAGCGTATAATTACAATAAAATTCATTTCAATTCATGAAACTCAATATTTCTATTTGTTATAAACAAAATAAATGAAAAAATGGCTGCCGATCATTGTGGTCACCGTTTTAAAAATCTGAAAAAATATATGATATAGATTGAATGTAGAAATACTCATATGTTATCTCGAAAGTTGTATCATTCAGATGCCTGTCAATTTTGAGCTTATCTGCATGATTAGTTCTCGAGTTATTGCCGTTTTAGTGAATTTTTCGAAATTTGATAATTTGATGATGGTTTCAAAAACGTTGTATCAATGCTTTTAGAGGTATTGAGACTCTCAGTGAATAGAGACTGAAATGTTGCATTGATTAGAATCATCGATGGTTCTGCTAGATGACTGAATTAGAAAAAAAATGCATGTAATAAATCCATCTGAGAAACTCCTATTTTCAGCCATTATTGAATTCTGTGCTTCGAATAGATGATGAATTCGTAAGCCAAATTTATCTACTGCGATATGAATGACAGTTTTTAAATATTCAGGTCAGTATTTTGAATTCAGGACAGAATTCATAAGTACTGGAGTTAGGTTCGGTGATTAGTGAAATATCGGATGGAAATATCCATTAAGAATCATATGATAATTTTTGACAAATTGAATGAATCACTTCCATTCGGAAGCATATTCGGAAAAGCTATATCAGTTGGAAAGGAATACTATTATCCACTTTTTTGTAGAGTTTTGAGAGCTACAAAAAAAAGTATCATGATATTTTTTCTCAAATATCGTCGCTCATGAAATATTCCGCTTTGAAAAACTCCAATTTGAATAAACTGAAGAGATCATTTGTGATAATTAATGAGAATTTTTAATGAGGATTATAAACAGTATTTCACGATTTTTTTAAATAATATTTTTAAACCCTCTGAGTGGTTAATAGTAGTACATATTTTTCACTGCACATTTTGTGCATTGGATCATTCAATTATAAATGTTTTATTAAAATGTTTAATTCCAGTTAAAATGGGTCATTTAATTCCATCACTAGCCCATTTAACCTTTTTTCACTGATTAATCTCTCCTGGGCTACGATAATACCCGAAAATTCTATTTATTTATGGAGTAACAGACGAAAAAAAGCATTTCAACTTTAATTTCAATTTACATTTAATAAATTGGATCAATTTTGAATTTTCCCCAATTTTTAGGATGATAATAAAATGAATAATCTTCGCAATTCGTTAATTTTTTTCTCGTTTTCAATATTAAATCTTCCAAACCCAATTTGGGGTTATTCACAACTCCATAAATTGAGAGATTCTCTGAAATACGCAATATTAATTTACTTTCATGATAATCAAACAGTAATTGCTGCATTTTTTTTTACAAATTTATGAACTACTGGGAGAGCTTGTAACTGTGGTTCTCATACACTGATAAATAAAAATGGTGAAAACTATCAAATATTGATGCCATTAGTCCTTAGCAAATATTTTTTTCTAATACTTGAAAAAGTTGTTGAATTTACGGAATTTAGTTAATTCAAACAGATTCATTGGTTGAATCAACTAAATTTAGTGAATTTCGTTGCAGTGAAATTCATTTATTCATTTACTAATTAATTTATTAATTAATTAATTTATTTATTTATTTCATCTATCAAGGCCTAGAAGCCGAAGCCAATAACAGCGTCAAAGTACAAAATATAATACAAAAGTACATTAAAATTTTATTTTTGAAGTTTTTTGAAGCAGAAGAGAAAAGGAAAAAAACAGGATTACAATTAACAATAACTCCATCATTCGGCGTTGCTATCTTACATTTTTAGTATAATTAATTTCCGCTTCAGTGACACAATGCAAAGATGAGGACATTAAGTCAACAGTGTCACTACAACGTAGGAACATTTCATTAAGTGTATTACATGTGCGATAGAGAGGGGAGGCCAGCGATAGCTCCGAGTTAGGGAACGAAAGGTAGAATATCGCTTGGTTACGAGATGAACGATACTTGGCGCTCGAAACGGTAGTAATTCCAGAAAGCTCGGACCAGAGTGGCGACTGAAAACTAATTTCAATATTCCCTGACTTTTACCTGACTAAAAATAAAATTCCAGCACCTACAAAAAAAATGTTATTTGAATATATGTTAAAATTCTTAGTTATTCCTGAAAATAATTTTTTTATCACAATTTAACAATAATATCTGAAACTGCGTTGAATTTTCAGAATTGTGATTTTCTGTCAACCTCTTTGCAGATTTCCGACTAATCAAAAAGTTCAATATTATAAAGTCCATTGAATATCTATATCTTTCAAAAAAATGGAGATGATAATAAATAAACTCTAAATTTCCCTGACTAAGATTGAAATTCTCTGACTTTTCCAAGTTTTCCAGGTCGAGCGCCACCCTGCCGGACAGTCCACATTGCCTCTAATCAACTTAATTATAAAAATTATCGCCGTTTCCTTCCGTCTTTCCCGCAAAATAAGCCCACTGAATCCGTCACATAGAGTAGCGTTATCAATTCAATTCAATTTATTCATAATTTTGACATGTAGTCTTGTACAACGGAGAATCAAGTCGGTGTTATGTTTTATAATTTTACTTGATAGCATATTCTGTGAAGTTCGCTATTTACATAGGTTTACATTTGTGTGATACAATTGTTTTCTTGTTATACTCATTTTCTTTCCGTACTTTTATATTTTTACATCGTTTCCCTTGAGTGATGGTGGTGTTTAATAGTTATTTTAATTGTATGTCTTACAGATCTAATCTATATATCTATATCACATAGGTTTTACTTATCTTTTCCATATAATTATGGAAAATGAAGGCTTCCTCCTTGGATGGGGAGCTTAAAATGCGTCGTATAGTTTCATATATACTTGTTTGAGAGCCTATTTTTCCCATCAACCAGGCTCTCTCTTCAAGAAATTTTGGGCAATCGTGTAAAACGTCGAATAGGTCGTTGTTCTTTGACTCTAAACAATTTGAACAAAAAGTCAAATCTTCTTCCATTTTTATTATTGAGTTTTTTAGCATAATTCTCGGAGACTAGAGTATCGTTATCAAAATTATAATTCTCTCTGAATTTAGAGTATCAATTCCTCATGAAAATCACTTAAATGATTGAAGATCCTACCGTAATTCTATTTAATACATCTAACATTTCACTTCAGCAGCAAGATAAGCATTTGAGTTTCATAGTTTGATTCGAAATTTTGCGAAGTAACCAACACTGTTCGTCACTTGGAATTTTGCCTTTACCCAAATACACAAGAATGAGTAACAAGTTTCAGTTGTCTATCGAATTCACAGACATGTTTGCCATCTCTTATGGGATGAGGAAGTTTCAAGTAGATCTACGGTTTGAATTCTGTGAATCAATCTGACGTAATTTCACCATTAACTGTTTAATGTAGTAACGGAAATTTCCCACCAGTACAATTACCATTTAGTCCAGAAATGTTGTATGAACATGCGGCTAACGTAAAACTTTTGGGCAATAGATTAATTTAAGTAGAGAAGTGGTGAAACTGGATGAGTGATTAAATTTGATGATTGAATTGAATTCTCCTATGGTTTTTTGGATATTTTTTAAGGTATTATTTATTTTTCAGAAATTGCAACGCCAACGACAACCACAACCACGACCACAACAACGACCAGGCCTACGTTGACAGTGAAAGGTAAAATTTGAAATGGATTTATTAATTCAGGAGGGAAGAGATAAAACAGACGAAATGAACTTACTCAATGAAAGTGGGGTAAAATGGGGATTTTTATGAAATGGTTTGAGATTGAATTTTTTTGATGATTCTATTGCGAAGCTGAGGAAAATTACGGTGGAAAACATGTGTTAGAATTGATTTTTTTGGGCACAAATGAGGAATCAAATCCTTTCGATTTTAGACTTTTCCACCTTTTCGAGGAATTTTGTAGTTTTATTGGTCTCAGGGACCTGCAGTTGATCTTAAATGAAGGGTGGATCATTTGCCGTTCATTCATGGGCTTAAAAGGAAAATTATCGATTTTTGAGATAATTATGGGCATTTTTGTGAAAATCAGTTCTCAAGCCCCATATAAATTGCTTTATCTCGATGAGTTGTCCAAATATTTAAAGAAAGTAAATAAAACAAGGATTTATACAGTTTTATCTCTTCATCACCTCTTCATCGTTTTTCTGATTATCAAATCACTAATTTAAATTCTTTATTTCAGTGGAAAGAAGACCGAAACCCAAGTTAAGACCATCACCAACGATTACTTCTAATGTCAACGAGATCATCGACACATCGAAATCAACGGCTAATGAAAAAAGAGGCAAGTCATTAAATAATTTCTTACAACTGAGAAATTATCATGGAATCAGTTTAACCCATTTTTGCTATCCTGTAAAAAAAAAATCTCCAAATTATCAAAAAAAAATCCAGTTCACTCAGATTCATCGGTCTATCCATTATTTCGAGTACTCTTCTCCCTCTCATTCATCGAAAGTTCAACAATTTTCCAATTCCAAAATCGTTAAATCAAAATCATTGACTTCATTGAAATTCCAATCAACAACAATTATATTCATCGTAAACAATTTGTAAATCAATTCACAAATCCACTCTAACCGCATAATCCTCCCCCCCCCCCCCCCCCTTCACCCCTCTCTCCCTTTCCCTTTCAAATTTCATAATCAACAATTCCTTCAATAACAAAACAAAATAGGAAAACAGACCATTGAATTTTCAATTAGTAAACTCAACTCTCAATTAACAAAGTTAACCATGCAATATTGAAATTTTACCAACACATTCAAAAATTCAATTACTCACATCACGATGGGAACTGAAGGTGTGCGCGTCTATAAGCCGGTGAATTTTCATCCTAGAAATTTTGGAGAAGGGATAAAAGCTCGTAACAGAAGGGCACGAGAAATGAGAATGAGTAGAAGTGTAAGGTGTTTCCAGGAAAATCTAAATTCGTAGCACAGAATGAAAGTTTTGAGAGACCAAACTTCACGTATACTCGGTCGTATAACAGAGAAAACTTTTGTTCGTAAAGTCAGTGGAGAATGATTTAAAGAGCTTTAATATATTTTTAAAGGATGAAAAATAAAAAATGTGTTGTAAATTCAATTTATTTTGTTGAATTCCACGGTTTGTTTTCTTATTTTTGAAGGAAAAATAAATTTTGATAATTTGGGGGAAAATGGGGTAAAATGGATTTTTCGATTGAATAGTTAGAAATAGAGATTTTAGAATGATTTCATTGGAAAGCTGAGAAAATTTTAGGTGAAACGCATTTGTCAAAATTAATTTTTTGATTTTTTTTTGAAAATTTTACTTTTTTGGCCAAGTTTCGAAAGGATAACTTTTTCGAAAATCGAAAAAATTCATTTTTTCGGCGATATCTCCGGTTCTGTTGGTCGTAGCTACCTGCGGTTGATCTCAGATGAAAAGTGAGCTCATTTCCCATCGATTTATGTGGTTCAAAATTTTTTTTATCAATTTTTCAAATACTTATAGGTGATTTTCTGAAAATCAGTTTTTGCCCTATAAGTACATGAAAAAATGCTAATATTTTTATTTTTTATTTTTTCAACCCCATAAATCGATGGGAAATGAACTCACCTTTCATTTAAGATCAACCGCAGATCGCTACGACCAATAAAACCGCAGATATTCCCGAAAAACTGAAATTTTTCAAAAACAGAAGTTTTTCACTTTCAAATCTTGAGCAAAAAAAAAGGAATTTTTGAAAAATTCAAAAAAATAAGTTCTGACATATGATTTTCATGGGAAATTTCCTCAGTTTTCCAATGGAATCATCAGAAAAAACCTATCTCCAATATTTCCATCGATTTCAAGCAATTCTTATAGTATAAAATACCATAACGAACACCTGTCCGTTTTACCCCTTGTGCCCATTTTGCCCCATATTTATTCATTCATTTATTTATTTTACGCTAATCGGTATTATACACAATATTAACCATATAATGAAAAAGTGAAGAAAAAGAAAATAGCATGAAATTTCATAAAATTCAGTAAATGCGAAATGATAGGGGAGAGTGGGGCAAAATGGACACTATAATGAAATGGTTAGAGATGGATTTTTTTTGATGATTCTATTGAAAAGCTGAGGAAATTTTAGCTAGAAAACGAGTGTCAAATGTATTTTTTTCGATTTTTTTGAAAATTTGATATTTTTCGGCATTTTTGAGGGGTAAAACGCTTTCCGTTTTTGAAAATTTTCAGTTTTTTGAAAATATCTCTGGTTCTATTGGTCGTAGCAATTCGGGGTTGGTCTCAAATGAAAGGTGAGCTCATTTCCCATCGATCTATGGGGTTTTGAATTCAAAAATATCAATTTTTGGGATAGTTATAGGCCAAAAACTGTTTCACAGAACTGTTTCATGAAAATGCCCATAAATACCTTAAAAATCGATATTTTCAAATTGAAAACCCTATGAATCGATGGCAAATGATCTCACTTTTCACCTCCCATCAGAATTTTTACGCTACGACGAATAGAACCGAAGATATTCTCAAAAAACTGAAAAATTCCAAAAAAAGGAAGGATTTTACCCCTCTAAAATGCTCAAAAAAGCCAAAATCGCCGGAAATTCCAAAAAATTAGTTCCGGCACTTGTTTCCCGCCTGAAATTCCCTCAGCTTTTCAATGAAATCATCAAAAACCACCCATCCCCAATATTTCTATTAATTCCAAGATTTTTCCATAATATTTGTCTAAAAATTTAGATGTGTCCATTTTACCCCTCATGTCCATTTTGCCCCACCTTCCCCTATAGTAGAATAAAGTTAACAAAAACAAAGAAAAAGAAATAAACATTAGCATCTTCAACAAGATATGAAAAATTCCCCTAAATAATTAATTTTATTCATTTGCAGGTGCACAATTGAGGGAGAGACCTAATACAGACGCTAAAACAGGAAGAAAACGTGGAAATGACGACAGAATGCAGCCAGACAAAACAGCACAATCAATGTCATCGAAAAATACAGCAATTCTGTCATTCACAAGCTCAAATGCAGCACTTTTTGCAATAATCACAACTGGCATTCTCTGGTGATTGCTGAAGATTGCGAGAATCACTGGTTTTTTAACGTAATTCTGGAATTAACGAGAATTAGGGGATGAATTCAGTCGAATTCTTTTGCTAATATCTTCGAAAAAAAAGAAATTTATCGAGAAATTCTGGGAGATTTTTTCTTTAAAGATTTTTATTGATTCTCTATAAAAAAAAAAAGACTCGATAAATTCATTAAAGATTAAGAAATTTCTGAGAAACTCAATGAATTACTCAATTCTAACGTCAATTTCAGGATTACGAAGGGGAACAAGAAGAAAATAAATTGAAAGATAAATTGAAGCCCTGATAATTAAATAGTTGATGTGAAAAGTCCATTTTTTATGAAATTTAGAAGATTAAGTTTTTTTTTAAATTAATCAAATTTTTATTGAATTGTTGAGTTTATTGAAAAAAAAGATGATTTGTAAAGATTATCATCAATTAATTAATTCACTGAATTTCAATGAAATGAAAATATCTTTAGAAGAAAAAAAAACAAATTTCATCAAATTAAACTATGAAATAGTAATTATTATTTTTTAGAATGTTTTTAATTAAAAAATACGAAAGTAGCCTGTACATTCCTCACAATCAATCTGCTAATTGAATTAATTCTGTGTAAATATTATGAAAATAATGAGACAAAAAAAAAGAAGGAATTATTAACAAAATTGGAGAATTAATTATAGGATAGACGATATTTTGTAAATAATAAAATAATTTTTAAGATAAACATTATTATAATAATATTTAAGGATTAATATTATAATTATAAGGTAATTTGTAAATATAAATGGTATGTTTTGTTTTTAATTGTTAAAATGAATAATAAAAATTAGCGATTTATTGTGAAATAATTTTATTGCTAGTGGAAGAAAATAATTAAATTTTCCCTTTTATTTTCCCCATTAGTTGGGAATTATGAGAGTGTCGATTTTGTACATAAAATTGAAATAAAATTAATGTTAAGAGATTAATTTTGAATAATTTATAATAAAGAGAAATGGAAAAAAAATTACTATTTTCATTTATTGACACTTCATAAAGCTTCAAATTTTAATAAAAAAAGAAGAAAAAATATATTGTGAGTGCACATGAATACTTAATACTTTTGTTTTATAATTCATAAAGTCAATTTAATTAATTAACTCGTGGCTTTCAATGTCGAATAGAATCCATCATATTGTAAATAATTATTAATATTAATATGTAATGCACTCAGTTATCGTGATTAATTGGAATTTAAGTGAGTGAAGAGAAGAGATAGTTAATTTTTTTTAAATTCTTTAATTAGTAAATTTTTAATTATCCAGGAAAATGAATTCCTTAAATTAAAATCTCGAGAATAACTCGGAAAAAAGCTGAAGTGAAGTGAAATTGATTAAAATGGCAAAAAAATAAATAAATGCCAAATATTGATGATAAAACAATTATATTCCCATCTCTTCACTTCACTTAATTAATGAAACGAGAGAATGAATGACACTGAAAATAAAAAATATCTGAAAATCAGTTTTTTTTTTCATTTTTCGAACAAATAAATTATTCGAAAAAAAATAAAAAAATATGTACATGTAGAAAATTTGAAAATCTACAAGTGCACTTTTTTTGAATACTCTTCAAAAATAATTTATTTGATTAAAAAAATGCGGAAAATTAAAAGATGTGTGTTAATTTCATTATCATGAGAATAAAGTATACATGTGTCATGCGACAGGGCTAGTCTCTGATAGAAAATTTCTTCGGGATATTCCCACGTACTATTGTAGAATAATTAAAAAAAAAAAAAAAGAAGGAAACTACATAATAAAAGCTGTTATCTTCATTTTAAACCTGCGAGTGATTGTGTGAGTTAATTGAAAATAAATGAGAATTTTACCAAATTTTGTAAAATAATGGGAGGGATTCATTATATTGATAATTAATGCAGAACTGTGTTGTAAATAAAAATTATAAATACACGTTTATTGATTGTAATGTATAAAATAATAATGACTTTATGTACGAAATAATTGAGTTATTAATTATTTATTATAATAATTGAGCGAAAAATTGAAAAAAAAAATTCAAAATAATGTTGAAAATTCTGTAAATCTTTGAATATCGTGATGGTCCCAGTTCCTGACACTTCAGAACGAGTTTCTGACAGCATAAATTGGAGACAACAACGATTTGTTTATTGAATGTAATTTAATTATGAGGTAAAGGACCTAATAGCTGTTCAGGAACTAGTAGCTGCTCACTCACATATTTGTATACCTATATTCATTAATAATTTATAAATATAGATATACAAATACGTGGAGTGAGCAGGTACTGAATTTTGGAAAAATCGATTTTTTTTTCTTGCTTTAAACATTACTTTGGGCCTTCCAGAATACGGGCAAGAAAAGTTATCATCTGAAACCCATTATTTCACATGAAATTTTGAATTTTTCCCAAGGCATTTCTTCATATCCATAGCCTAAGTTAAAACTTCAATCGTGTTTTTCTCGAAACATGATTTTTCAAATTGGCACGCAGCATAACTCCAATAATTTTCATTATTTTCATTTGAATTTCCCACAGCATCTAGAAAACAATATTTCGAAGAGAAATACGTAGAGGATTTTTAAAAAATTGATTTGCACATTTTTTATTGATAAAAAATTGTCGGTTTTTTGGTCGAAATTTGAATTTTTTCATTCAAATAGTCATCAATCACACAAAAAACAATATTTTTGAAATCCCCTACGTATTTCTGTAGCCACGTGTATCTAAACTGAGCCATTTTTTTTAAATTTAAATTTGCACCAGTTACACTGCGTGCCGCAGAGTGTTTTAAATTCGAGGGGCCTCGCAAGAATGGCTCTTGTGTCGTCATTCTTTGATATTTTTTGATCAATTTTCTTTTCTGAAGACTCAATAGGCTCAATCACTCTCTCGAATATCATTATTTTATTGTCACTTTTTCTATACCAAAAAAAGTAGCCAAAAAACGCCTTTTTTAAGACTTTTACAGTGGTGTTACCCCTTAATACATATTTTTTACGCTAAACTGGCTCAGCAAATGAATATTAAACAATCTATTGCACATTTGTATATAGAAAACAGCGGGGAAAAATGGACCTCTGGGGAGAATAATCCAGGATTTTTTTTCGAAGTGAAGGACTTTACGGAAAAATCTGAGAAAAATAGACAACAATGGAGACACGTTGGAGCATCTTGTCAATTTTTTCCAGATTTTTTTTTGCAAAATCCTTTACTGCGAAAAAAATCCGGAATCATTTCGACACGAAGTTCCATTTTGCCCCATTTTTCCCTACCAGAAAAATTTGCAAAAATTGTCAATTGTTGGAGCACTGATAATATAACGGATTTTTTTCTTGAAAGAACCTTTAGAACCCAGTGAAATAACAAAAACACAATTAATTTGTTTTTTTTATCAGAAATATATAATTTTTTTTATTGCGATACTATAATTTTACACCTTTTCAAAGCTCAAGAAAGTGATCTGCATAATTGCAACGTTACAGTATAAAAAAAACTACTAAATTGTATAACATCATCTATATTTAGTTGAAAAATTTCAATTTCAAATTATTGAAGCAAATTAAAATTCAATAGACACGTAATTGACAATGTACCTAACAATTTTCTCTTGAGATATGTAAATTGATTTCAGCCGTGTTGTATATCGTTGAATATTTAATTTTGACACCTTTCGGTAGAATTCATAGAGTGGGCGTAGAGGAGAAATGTTTTGAAATTACTAGCCTGCAGAAAATACAGGCACAGGATAATGCGGTAATGAAAAAATCATTAATTATCGTGATAACGATCTGGTCATGAATAATTCGCGAATAATTATGATGATTATTGGAGGTCTAGTGTATACTGTTCATATAAAGGACATGGCTAGCAAATTTTGAAATGAATATTGGCATCTTGACGATTTATCGCTCATATTTCTTGGAAATTCTGGGACTTTTATTAATTGATATTAATGTTATCCGTAATGAATAAATACATTATTTAACGAGAATAATGCCTACTTGATCTATTCCTCTTTTTTGTTCCCATTTACTATTTAAAAAAACTTAAAAATCTATCAATTAGTGATTTTTATTAGATTTAGACTTAAAATATAAATCGATGGAAATTTTAAGGTCAAAAAACCGTCTTTTAATGTTTAGTAAAGATTTTTACAACTAAAATAATATTAGGTAACGATTTTTTGGACCTTGAAATTTCTGTTGCTCAATATTTTAGTAGAATTTCAAGAAAAAGTTCGAAGAAAGGAGAAAAAAATACAAAAACTCATTATTTTTTGCAATTAGAAAATATTTATTGGTTTCTTTTATGTAAAAGCATGACTATTACACTGAAAAGTGATCTACTCAATTTTTTTCCTGATTGAACCGCTCATCTAAAAATTTTGAAAAAATTCAGGAATGTTCCAGAGTTCGTCCAGTAGCCACCTGAATTTTTTTCCTCATACATTTTTAAGAATAACGAATAAAAGAACACTAAAGACGAATTTTCTTTTCAAATGTCTGTTTAACAATAGGCCAAAAAAATACCCCATTGCAGCTGATAACAATCTCCCCTGCTGAAAATATCGGAGTCTCTCTTATCGTCATCACCCCTATTTCCTAGATTATCGTCCGGGAACACTAGATTTCCCAGTGCAATTGATAAAACAGTCCCAGAATCTCAAGATTAACTGTAGAAATTCCTTACCGACAATCATTAAAGATGTTTGTTGAGAAAAGATTCGTGGGATTCCCCCAATTCTTAAAAAATAACAGAAAGTTTTGTATGTAAAGAATCTCCAAATCAATTGTTTGATGATCATTATTAATATGTTTTCGTCTTAAAAAAGTGTTAATAACTAATGGAGCAAATCAGAAAGTCGATGCTTCTCTTATTTCATGAAAAAAATCATAATTATTGCTAAAAAACGACTTTGAAAATTTAAAAATTTACCGGCTTTTCCATATTATCCATAATAAAGAGCAAAACCGCTAAAGAAAAAAATTCATTTTTCCATTTCTCCTCAGTATATCAATTCTTCAGTATACTAAAAATCGCAGATATCAGACAATTTTTAGATTTCTTATCTTTTAAAGAATAAATTGTCTAAAAAAATACAGAATATGCACCTATACAAAATTTAAGGAACTTCAAGTACATTTAAAATTTTTTTTTTTTTTTATAATAATTTATCTGTTCAAAGAAAAACGAAAAATTTGTCAAATATGTGCTAAATTTACTATTCCATCATCATTTTTCTGATTCCACATCTATTTGCATTTTCCTAAATTAGACTCGAGTCATTTATTAAAATGTTCATGGTTTCAATCACTCACCGGATTGTCTCAACCTCGTCGAGACATCAGGCATCAATGAATCAAACACTGCTTTTTAATTCATTATGATTCTTTTGAGAATAGCACCGAAAGTACTAATTGCTTCTTAAAAATGGAAAAGAACCAGATATTGAATATAGAACACCAACAAATAGACGGATCGAACCAGAATAAATCAGTCTATTAAGGATGTCATAGTGGCAGGTTCAAATGATCGACTTTTTTTTTTTCTTCCTCTTAGTTATTATAATTACTATAACTATTTCGATTTTTCAACATTTTACCGATACTAGAACGATGTCCAAGATGATGAATTGTAAATAAATAATATTATGAATATTCAATATTTTTCCGCATTTGACTCACGCTGTCCCAGCATCGAGGACTGGGATTGGAGGATTCTCAGATTTCAAATACCAATATGGCCGCCATTGATGTTTTCATGCAATCAATTGAATTAATCGTCACTATATGTCCGGTACCATACATTTTTCACGATTTCAAAAAAAAATAGACATTCTGACGAACAAAAAACATATAAGGTTATATAAAGAAAAAATAGGTCTGTGACCATGAATTTTTGCAGTGAAACTGAAACTGAGCCTCGCTTATGGAGTTTCCATGTTAATTTAATTATTTTCAAAAATTAATTTTGGCCTTATTTGTCCGGTAACATGGGGTAAACAAAATTTTAAAAAAATCTACTCATGCTATTCTATCGAAAGTGACCAAAATTGAGAAGGAAAAATAGATTGCCCGAACCACTATGACATCCTTAAATGTTAATGGGAAAGAAAATGAGTGAACAATATTTTTGGCTCCAATATACATATTTTTTATTTACACCTTAACATCTAATTGTTGTACAAATATAATAGTGTATTCGTATAATTTTTTTAATTAATATAATTATCGATGATCTTTACAGAAGCAAAAACAGTGGTCGTGTTTATTATTCACACGATTGAACATTACTGATCGAGTAAAACTCTTCAATATTAATTTCCATAGGAAATTTTATTAATTTCGTTTTTATATTATTTAATCAAAGAAAATAATGAATAATAAATTCCAAGCATTTTTCGTTGATAGAATTCTACTGCACATTGAAAATTAATGATTTAATTTATTTTTTTCTTATTTATTAACGAACAAAAGCGAATAAATCGAGCTTCATAGCACAGTAGATGGTTTCTATAACCGGTTACACATGAAATCATGATTTTTTATTAATTCAGCAAATTATCAAATTAATTATCGTAATTTTCAATTCATTATTGAGTAGATGGAAGTGATTGAAATAAAAATGTTCCTCAGAGGATTTTTTTATGAGAAATTCTACGAAAAAACGAGGGGTAATCACTCCTAAAATCTGTGTACATTAAATTTCGAATTGCAAAAATGGAAAGATTTTCGAATTTTCAGTAGATTTCGTGGAGATTCATGTAATTTCTTGAAATCTGTGAAAATTGAATGGATTTCGGAGAATTTCATAGATTTATATGGAAATTCAAGAGATTTCTGGAAGTACTAAGAAATTTTGAGATTTCATGGCAGGAACATGACTTTCCATGACTTTTATCGAATTTTCAAATCAACTTTTCATTCATTAAATATGATTCATCATATAAATATACATTATAATGTATTAAATATACGAATACATCATTTTCACGAATTAAGACAAAAAGAAGATTTGGTAACGAAATTTATATGATATTCATCATATAAATATACATTTAATGTATTGAATATAAGAAAATGTCATTTTTTTCCTTCATTGTCACTATTCATTTTAGAATGTAAAATATAAATGAAACTGCAAAGATTTCACAAATTTCGAAGATTTCATGAAATTTCCATAGAATTTCTCTAGTTTCTGACTGATTCCAAGACTTCTTTACAGATTCTATAAGATTTAAAAAAACCCAAAATTTTAGGAATCTCATGAAGAATTCTGAGATTTTCGTAAGATTCCTGACTTTAATGTAGGGGAGAGTGGGTCAAAATGGACCTAGAAGATGAGATGACTCGAGATTTTTCTTAAAAAGCAGCGGTTGCTTCTAAAAATCTGAAAAAATTTCCAAACAATATAGACATGTTGGAGGATTTTCTCAAATTTTTTCAGATTTTTTCGTCAACTCCTTCATTCCGAAAAAAAATCCTTAATCATGTTACCATGAGGGTCCATTTTGCCCCACTCTCCCCTACACTAGATTTTGCAAGTAATTATCCTCTCGCAAAAATAGTATATTACGTTACATTGTATTGGTTACAAGTCATAGAAGGGCTATTTTCTCGGCTTCGCCTCTTCCCAAAGTGTAACGTTCATATTTTTCCTTGATTTTGTGTGGAAATGATTTTTTTTTCCAGTGCGAATCGCGCGGTAAAGGCTTATTTCCGCACATAATAAAGTAAAATTATTTCCCATAGATTTTCCATTCCAAAAACTCTCTAATTATCCGATAATTTGTTCTTCAACACTCCGACCTCATCTCTCCAATCCAAAACATTAAAATTAATCACTTCAATCTACTCGCAAAGTATTAAAAATCCATTTTTTTCTGTTTCGTTTAAAGAAGTTTTCAGCATGGAATGTATTAACGAATCTACATTTTTACAAAGCGTATTTCAAACTCACTTTATCCCTTCATTCATCCCTACAATTCACTGACTAAGTATAAAAAGAGGGGTGTAAAATAAATGTTCGTATTCAGAAAAAAAAAAAAAATAGAAAAAAAAACCAGAACTGATTTGCTTTATGAATTCGCAAGGGAGCTAAACGCAATTCAATACTGTATCATTTTTTTTATTTCTCCTTTCCTCTTCAGCTTGTGCAGTTTTTTTTTTATATAATGTATCCGGAGCAGATGCACTGGCACGTGAATACACCCCAGACCCATCGAAAAAATTCTCTTAATCTGACCAATCCTTCTCGCCCCCTTTCAAAATTCATTGGTTTCTCGGTTTCTCTTCCCCCTTGTACTGGGGGATTTTCTAATGATTTTTACATGAGTAAACACTTTATTCTGAATTTATCTACGGCAGTGGTCTATAACGATTTTTTAACGCATTTGATCTTTCTGAATTTTTAGAGACTCAAGTATTTATCAATTTAAAGGGAGAAACAAATAAATAGGGGAATTTGGGGTAAAATGGACCGTGGTGCAAAATTATTTGGGATTTTTTTAATGAGAAAAGGCCACTTCAAAAAAAAATACAAAAATTACATTGCAATGTAGACATGTTTGAGCTTTTTCTTAATTTTTTTTAAATTTTTTAATGAAGTTCTTCACTCCGAAAAAAATTCCTAAACCATTTTACAACTGAGGTCCATTTTGCCCCACTCTCCCCTGCTCTATTCTACATAATTCATTTTAAATTAAATAATTTCAATGAATCAATGATACATCGAGCAGAATCATTCCATCATTAATTTTTTGAAAATATCTCGGAGACTAAGCGAGATGGAGCGATTTTGCCCTAATCCTTGTTTGTAGGTCTTCAAACTTTCTACAAAAAAGGACGAAATCCTTTTTTTCAACTTCTGAAATTCTCTACAAACAAGGACTATAGTGAAACCGCCCTATCTCGTTTAAACTCCAAGATAAGGGAAAATTGCAGCAAAATGGACCTCCGAGGCAATATGATTCAGGAATTTTTTTAGGAGTGAAAAACTTCATGAAAAAATCTGAAAAAAATTGAGAAGATGCTCCAATATGTCAACATTTTTAGTGAATTTTTCCAAAAAATTTTGTAAAGGCCTTGACCCTCAAAAAAAATCCCAAATCATTTCGACCAACATGATTAAATAAAATCAATTTGTCTGAAAATTTTATATTCTTGCATGATACTAATAATAATAATAATGCTAATACGACGAAGAGAGTCTACTCCTCTTTGATGTACCTCCTTCAAAAGAAGGAAGTCTCTCCTCACCGTTTTTACTCAATTTGATCTCCACTTGACATTTACTCATCAGTAAAGACGATTGTAGCTTGTAGCCAAAGAAATTTCACGAATTCAGTTGAATTCATCTTCAGTCGAAGAGGATTTGTTGAGGAAACAGGTCGGTGGTTTTCAACTGGTATGATTCGAGATTTGTTTGCGGGGGTTGTGAAAACGGTATGTGAAGCATTTTCGAATTACTGACAATTGTTCACTGCGATGAAAACAAGGCATGTGTGCAATTCAATGGCCCTCCATGTAGGATCATTGTGGGAATTATGAAATTTATGGAGAATTTAAGAGCATAAAAATAACAGACACTTGACAATTTTTAGAATTTTTTTGCTTGCAAGAGATGAATTATTTAAAAAAATAGAAAAAAATCCACTTTTAGAAAATTTAAGATTTATTTCATTTACGATTTTTTTTCGAAGTGAAAGACTTTGTAAAAAAATCTGAAAAAATTTCAGAAAATGCTCCAACATGTCTACTTTTTGGGTGAATTTTTTCAAATATTTTTGTAGAAGCCTTCACTCTGAAAAAAAATCGTGAATCATATCGACTCGAGGATTCATTTCGCCCCAGTTTCCCCTATTTTTTTATAATACTTTATTTCTTTTAGAAAAAATGCATAAGATTGTCAGACTTCTGCTAAATTCAGCTTTTGAATTATGAGAATTTATCGTTTTTCGACCTTTAGTCTCGACCTGAAGAAGAAATTCAATATATTAACAAAATTAATTAGAATACTTGAGTCTGTCTAAAAAAAAAAGCTACAAAATAATTCACATTTACGTTGTGATTTAAATAATAAATTATAAAATTAATGACATCTAGTTACTCTCACACGCACAAACACATGAATCTTTATAATTTAATTTCCTTTTTTTTTTTTCTTTTTTTCTTCTTTTTTAATATGTAATTCTACTGTACATTACTAAATATTTTAAGCACACTTGCACGTGTGTTCTCTTGAATAATTACGTTTATTAAAATTTATGAATAATGTTAATAAATAATGTTTTTTATGACAAATTTTTTAAATCCATTTTTAATGAGATTTATTTTTATTTTTCGGGTGAAATGTGATTTTTTTTTTTAGAATAGTTTTGATTATTTTATATTCATTAATTTATTTAACAATCTTTTCTTTTTTCTTTTATTCCCAAATTTTTTTGACGTTTTGGATTTGAGCTATCGTCATGCAAGCTGTTCAAATAAGTGTAAGGCACCAATTAACGTATATATACCCGAGGAAAATTCATTACTGCAAAAAAATCAAGAGAACACCCGCACAAATTTCACGTCCCCTATTTAACTTCAAATATTCCTTCTTTTTTTTTTATTTACTAAAATTTGTTTTTTTTTCTCTTCTTGCTTTATTCCTTCATTTTTTATATATCGATTTCACATCTTTGCGCGCACCAAATTTTTTATATATTTTTTTTTTCTATTTACACAGTTTATTTTTCCTTTTTTTTCATCATAGCACATTTTAAAGCTTTCATAAAACATTATTTATAAAACACAAAAGAAAATTTCCCACTGCCAGTCAGTCTTTATTATCATTTTCTTTAATGATAATGAAATTATCAAACATCCGACAATTTTTTTGATTTTTTTAAACAAATAAATTTTTCAAAAAAAAATATTAAAAAAAATTGCACTTGTAGTTTTTCGAATTTTTTACCTTTGCAAATTTTTTAAATTTTTTTCGAAAATTTTCGAAATTATTTTTTTCGAAATATTCGTAATTTTTTTTCGATAATTTATTTACTGAAAAAAATAAAAATCATAAAAATTGTCAGATTTCTGCTATTTTTACTATCATTTTTTTTTTTATTAAATTTATTTTAATTCAGATTTTTTTAAAATTATCTTGATTTTCATTTTTGTTTTATTTTATTAACTATAAAATTACTGTATTAATGTATTTGTGACTGAATGAGATAAAACTGACTCTGACTGGAGTATTTTCCTTTTTTTCTGTTAATTGCCTGATAGAAATGGGATGACTTTTTTTTTATCAATGCTTCAGAAATTGAGAAAGTCTCGAGTGACGAAATTTAAAATGTTGAAATTATGTTTTTTCATGTTTTTTAAAACTTCTTCTTTTGAACTGAAAAAGATCTGAGATGACATTAAAGGTGGTTTTTTTTTTAATTTTTTTTTTTTTTCTTTTAAAAAGAAGGAAAAATTGTGGAATGGGACGATGGGAGTTTATCCTCTCAGGCAGGATGGAGTGCCTGAAGCTGAAGATGGTGATGAAAGCAAAGTACCAATGCAACTGCCACGATTGCCAAGCCAGCAGAGCACTTTGCTGCTGACGTACCAGAATCGTCGTAATCTTCATCCTCGTCATTGCTGTTATCCTTTCGACCTCGCAGTTTCAAGTCTTGAAAAACAAAGTTTCATAGTATTTTATGTATTCTAGACGTTTTATTTACAGTTATGTTTACTCTAAAGGGTATGTTATCAACCAATTTCATAATGGAATTGCTTCATGATTTCTTTTAGAATTATGGAAAATATGAAATTTACTTATTTCGAAGTGGATAATGTGGGAGAATCGCTCGAAATCAGTGAAAATTTTGAAATTTTATGTATTTGATGTTTCCTTTGAATTACTGGGGAAATTTTCTTTAAAATACAAATGTTAATTTTTTTTTTTTTTTTATAATTTTTTGAAAATTTTTGCTTTTTAGGGAAAAATCAGACTTTTAAAAAATTGAAAAATTTCACTTTTTTTGGAATATTTCCAGTTCTATTGGTTGGAGCTATTTGGGGTCGATTTTGAATGTAAGGGGAGATCATTTGTCATCGATTTATGCGGTTTTGAAAGGGAAATGATCGATTTTTGAGGTAATTATCGCACAAAAGCTGATTTTTACTAAAGTGCCCATAATTACCTTAAAATCGAAATTTTCTTTCTTTTGACCGTAAAAAAATGCACACAAGACGAAATGAACCGGAGATATTCCCTAAAAAAGTGCAGAAAATCGAAAATTGAGAAATTCCCATTCATGCCTCAAAAATGTGACTTTTCAAAAAATTGAAAAAAAATTAAAAAATTCGAACACATGTTTTCCACCGAAAATTCCCTCACTTTTTCAATGGAATCCTTCAAAAAATTTAATCTCAACCCATTTCATCCGAATTTACATAGTTTCCCAGAAAATGTCACAGTTTGCAGATAATTGATCGAAAAAATACTGCAAAGAGCAAAAAATACTAGTGACAAAAAAAATGTTTGTTGTAAGAAAAATTTACTTCACTCCAGAAAATTTCAATATATATAGATATGAAAATTGTGGAAGAAAATTTGGTTAGAAGGCAATTTTCTTCAAAAAAAAATTTTTCTCAGTGTAATTCAATAAATTATGAATAATTAATAATTGACAGAAATCTTTCGTTAGAATTCACAAGTTAACTTCAAAAGTAGCTAATTTCGAAATAATTTGAATCATTCCGATTCCCTAAATATTCGCAACAAATATTTGCTTCAATGATTAATTCATCTTGAATTTCTCTGAAAATGTAAGACTGCCCAGAGCAGTGTGCATTCAATGAGCAGTTCCTTGTGGGTCACCTCCACAGAATTTCCTTCAACATTTCAAATTACCAATGTCTCGCTCTACCCAAAGAAGTTATTCCATTAAACATGAAGCAATCTAATTAATTTCTGAAAAGACAGATTTCTCGGAGTTGATTTTTCCAAATAAAATTAGAAAATTATTTTCTCCTTTGAATTATTAGCTCTTACATTCCATTCAATACAAAAGAATATTGAGTAGTTTTCATTAAAGGGGTCTCTCTCGATAATTGAGAAAACATATTAATTCGTAAAGAAAAGGTGCATTATTAAATGAGACCTTTTATGAACCTCTAAAATCATATTTCCAATACTTCAAACGACATTCTCTCTTTCACCTAATAAAAAACTGAATTAAAATAAAAAAAAAAAAAAAAAAATCTAAATTAATGAGAAAGAACTTGAATTGCCTTAAGGTATTTCGAGCGGGAAATCACTTTAATTGGGATTTTTTCGGAGTAGGCTCAAAATGGAGATAAAGAAAAAATAAAAAATCTTCTTTATGTCCGAAAAATTCACTTGCCCGTCTAGAAACAGAGATATCAGCCCTCAAATTTTGCCCTTTTCTCCATTTGATAACATGGAGATTCGTCAATTTAGTCATATTTTTTCCAATAACTTCTTCAAAATAATTGAGATTTCAAAGAAAAAAATCCCAATAATAGTGCCAGTTGTTAGAAATATTTACAAAAAAAAAAAATATTTTTGCCTGTTTAGCTTACGAGAAAAAAAATGTTGAAATATGAAAAATTGGAAAAAAGACACATACACAAACGCAGACTCTTGCATACACACACACGAGCTCGTGTACGTATATATCCATACACACTGCCTTTGAGTGTATTACGCCAGGGACGTCTCTGAATTTTATTGAGAGAAAAAATTAAAAAAAGAAATAATATTGACGAATCTACATATTTAGTTTATTTTATGGATTTTACCGTGAAAATGAATGTTGAACAACATGTTTCTCTACATAAAAAAACCTGTTGATCAATTTGATAAAATACACAGAGAAAAATGTTTTCTTAATTTAAGAATGTGCAGTCACTTAATTTAAGAATCTGCAGGTCACTTAAATTAAGTGACTTTTCTCACTTAAATCAAGTGGCTTTTTCTTTCTTGATTTGTGAAAGTAAAACTCACTGAAATCAAGTGACTTTTTCTTTCTTAATTTAAGAAAGAAAAAGTCACTTAAATTAAGTGACTTTTCTCACTTAAATCAAGTGACTTTTCTCCCTTAAATCAAGTGGCTTTTTCTTTCTTAATTTGTGAAAGTAAAACTCACTTAAATCAAGTGACTTTTTCTTTCTTAATTTAAGAAAGTAAAAGTCACTTAAATTGAGTGACTTTTCCCCCTTAAATCGAGTGGCTTTTTCTTTCTTAATTTGTGAAAGTAAAACTCACTTAAATCAAGTGACTTTTCTCACTTAAATCAAGTGGCTTTTTCTTTTTTAATTTGTGAAAGTAAAACTCATTTAAATCAAGTGACTTTTTCTTTCTTAATTTAAGAAAGTAAAAGTCACTTAAATTAAGTGACTTTTCTCACTTAAATCAAGTAACTTTTTCTTTCTTAATTTAAGAAAGTAAAACTCACTTAAATCAAGTGACTTTTCTCACTTAAATCAAGCGACTTTTTCTTTCTTAATTTAAGAAAGTAAAACTCACTTAAATCAAGTGACTTTTTCTTTCTTAATTTAAGTGACCTGTCCATTCTTAAATTAAGTGACTGCACATTCTTAAATTAAGAAAACATTTTTCTCTGTCTAATATGGCCATGCTTCTCTTGCCCCCATTGTACCATTGCTAGGTACGAGGTGGGGCGCTCAAAATACCTTAATAATGATAACATTCTTGAGACATAAAAATCTACTTGCAACGTAAAAATTTGTTTATGCAAATGAATTCTAACGAAGAGATCAAGTTGGATTTTAACTGTTAAGTTAATACTCTATTATAATACAACTGAATAATTTTCAAATATCATACCTTGCTCTTTTAGCATATTCTGATTACCCTCGACTAAGTTGTTACCCGAGTTCTTCTTCAGTTTGCCTGAAACATTAAAAGGAAAAATTCATGTCTCGTTGATTTTTTTATTCATGAAGAAAAAAAAAACATTAATTTTTTTAGTAACGAAATGATTAATTACTGAAAAAATATTTCTAAAATTAAAGGAGATAGTCTCACTAATAAATGTTCATTATTTATAATTTTTTTTTTTAGTGGAAAATCCTCTGGGGAGATTATTCATCCGAAAATTAACAAAATGACAGGTTTAGTGGTTTCACTATAGTATGACATAAGCTAAACTCGTTATGGAAGTATCTACAACGTGAGCTCGATGGAAAAAAGTTTCTGGATTGACCCATGAACGATAAATCCGAGTATCGTAAATTTCGTGTATTAAATGGCCCATTAGAACCTCTGACATATTTCTGATTTTTTTTTTCTTTCTTTTTTGGTGACATTAATCGTTACTTGTATATAATTTATGGTGAATTTGATCAATAAATTTGCAAGAAAAATACATTTTTTCTTACTGAATTTAAGATTTTAAAAAATCAATTTTTTTTCAATTATAAAAATTAGAAAATGAATATTTACTATTTTATTTTCTCTTTAAAAAATCGGTGAACAGAACTATCGAATGGTATGCGATATATCGAATTTAATGCGAGATATCGAATCGATTAATCGATATTTGAAAATAAGCGATTGGAAGTTGTTTTATTCATTTCATCAAAAATCTCGAATTTGATGCAAAATATCGCATCAATTAATCGATATCTCGAAATAATCGATCCGAATTACATATATTCTTTTTCTATGTCTTTAAATTGCGTTGAAATGAACATATGACTGCTTTTTCTAATAAATAATGCAAGTACGCTTTTAATTGCTAGACAATACTATAAAATATATTCAACAGCTCGAAACAATGAAAAAAGTTCTTAAATAAAAAGAATTTCCTGACAAAAATCCTAGAAAAATCGTAATTTTTCGGTAATGTTGAATTAAAAAAGTTGAATTTTCACATTCTCTTTTTTCTCACGTTTGAAATACTTTATATCTAGGTGTTAACAGGCCATTTTTTCCCACAGAAAAACCCGCAGTGGATGGTGTAGATTCATCGATTAGCCATAAAAAAGAATGTTTTAGATGGATAAAAGTTTTCCCAGCTACTCTGCACAGCTCCGTTGAGATTAACCATTAAAGTACAGTGAAGAAACGGCCACAGTGAGTTGAGTATCAAATGAACTTTTAAAAAAAAAAAAAGTATCTTCATATTAACTATTGCTGAAGCTCTTATTTCACCACTGATAAAAACGTGTATTTTCCCATTAGATTCTTTTTATCCAACTCCACTAAAAAAAAGAACGTTACCGATTCTTAAGTAATTTTTTTCATCGTCAAGATCTGCCCAAAAAAATCTGAAAAAATTCATGAATATGCTACAACATGTCCACCTTATTCTCAAATTTTTTCAGAATTTTCAAAATGACCGCCTTTCCCTCAGAAAAAAATATCTCATTGTCATGACAAAGAGGAAAATTAGTCTCAATGAAAGTCAAACCCTAAAAATTTCTGCAGCTCCACTAAAAAAAAAAAAAGGTTACCGATTCTTAAGTAATTTTTTTCATCGTCAAGATCAGCCCAAAAAAATCTGAAAAAATTCATGAATATGCTTCAACATGTCGACCTTATTCTCAAATTTTTTCAGAATTTTCTGAATGACCGCCTTTTCCTCAGAAAAAAATATCTCATTGTCATGGCAAACAGGAAAATTAGTCTCAATAAAAGTGAAACCCTAAAAAATTACTGCTTAATCATTTCCCAGGGATTTCCTGCTATCAATTTAACTTCGAGTAGTCGAAGGAAAATTCAATGTAACTCTGAGAATGTAATTGTCAATGCAACTATTTCCTCTTTCTCCCCTCTATGAACAGTATTCATGAGTATATCCCTTCAACTCTCATTACCAACTAGTCTTCAAAGTAATACAGGAATAGAATGGGGATGCAGAATCTGTGTATTCCTAGCTGAACTACCGGATAGCTCCATGACATCATGAGATATATATATACATTGTGACTATGATAATGCAGTATCGGATGCAGTAACACAGTATATCCGGATAGACGTGTGTCGGCTAGAGGGCCAACACACGAATAGATAGATGAGATTTGGTTGAATTGGATGAAGTAAATCTGTGAAAGAGCCCATCTCTCTCTTTACACATACAGAAAGATAAAGTCTGTATCTATTCGTCAATGGATGCAGTTTACAATTTACTAGAGAGGAATTGATACGACGAGAGTTGGATATATATATATATATATATATATAGAGAGAAGGAGAAGATTGACTGTGCCGAGTAGAGAAAAAAAATTTGTCACATGGAAGTATTCAAGCGAAATGAGACATGCATTATTCCTGACACGTGTATGCTAAAATGAATGAGAGTGAGTTAGGTTGGATAGTCAAGCTGGACGGAATGAAAGTAGATAAGGGGGGGAGGGGGATGTAGAAGTGCCTTAAGCTCTGTGGGACAATACTCTTATGCATTTACAACAAGAGAATCAAGTGAATTACGTGGAGGAGAAGGCAGTGGGGTAAAATGGAGGTTTTAATGAAATGGAAATTTGAATTTTTTGAATCAGTGATACAGAATGAGGGGATTTTGATAATTCTTTTGAGGATCTCGGAAAATATGCGAGATAGGAAAATTTTTATGGAACAATTTTAAGAGAATTTTAGGGAATTTCAATGAAAGTTTTCATGAAAATAACGCTATCTCGATTAGTTTCCCAAATATTCGTGAAAATAGATGGAAAAAAAGGAAGTATTTTGTTTTACTTTTTCCCTACTAAATTGTTTGATTTGAGTACATTTGAGCGCTTATTTTCATAATTTTCGTCCGTGTCATTTATGAGCTATGAATTACCAAAGTTACTGTAAATAGCAGTGTTGGAGATGAAACGCTCTAAATCGGACAGAAATAATGAAATTACCAAAAAACCACACATTTTACCCATTATTTAAAAACTATTGGCGAAGAGAACAGCATTTTAACTAAATAATAGAAGAAAAAAATATTCAATTCACCGTATAGTTATTGAGAAATTTTAATTAGAAGGTAGTCGTAACTATTTGCCTCTCTCTCTATCTCATGCATGTAATAGGAGATTGATGTAAAAAAAAATCGAGAAAAAGAAATTATATTCACAAGCTGAAGATATGACTTTTGAATAGTTTGATCACTTTTTCGGGTAAATTAAAGCACATTTACCCCAATTATTAACAGAAATTAATTCAGTAGCGAAGAAGTAAAACAAGATAAGTGTATTCTTTTAACATTTAGGTTTTTAGAAATACCTCAAGAAATGAGCGAGATAGGCCAATTTAGCCATGAACCTCTTTTGTAACCCTGGGATTTTATCTACCAAATGATCACAAGGATAAGTCGATTTATCCTGTTTCACTTCTTCACTACTGAATTGAAAACAAGCCTACAAATTCTCATTTTTTCCTGTTTTATTGACCGTACTCTAGGATACTACCTTAATTCTTGAAGAATATGATATTATTCTGTTGGTAGAATGTCAGAGTTGATTGTTAATGAATTTTTCACGAAATTGAGAAGAGTAACACTCGATTTTATGGAAATCGGGCTTCAAACTATATTTTCCTCAACTTTCGTTGAAAAATTAATTATCAAAAAATCGAAAACTGCGGTACACTTAGAATAATTAAATTTCTCTATATTACTTCCAATATTCTACTCGAATAAAACTCCTGAAAATACCAAACTCTCCATTTCACATTAAAATTCATTAAAAAAAAAAAAAACGTTAAATAAATAAGCGCAGAATATTGATCTGTCCTCATAAATTTTTCCATCTCCAATTAAAAAAAAAAAGTGAAATTGTAGAGAATTGGAGCAGCACACAGTAAATAAGTGATGAAAAATGAATATTTAACAATTGTATCAATGGATCAATTGTATCCCAGTAATATAATTAATTACATTATTCCATCGAATTCCAATAATTTATTGTTGAATGAATTTCATAGTTGATTAATTTCACTGAAAAATTATAACGATTGAATGATGAAATTTTCAAAGGAAGAAACTGAGACAGATAAAAGATAAATATTACGCAGAGTATTAATAGAATATTTTTCGTTCAATGAACCTGAGATTTAATCGTGTCACATATATATTCAGTGGATCGCCTCCAGAGGAGTGGAAAGTACGATAGTTTCCAGTGAAGATTAATCGCTGCCACTGGAGCTCCAGGAATTTCGTCCGGCGTTAATAATTTTGTAGGATATATGTGTTTTTAGGTGAAAAGCTTGAATATATATATGTATATATATATATATGTAGAGAATGTAGAATATATAAAGGATAAGAGGTGAGAGCTTGTGTGCTGAATGTTAGTCGCAAATTCCCAGCCGCAATCGCCGGAAACAGAAATACATCACTTTTAAATTAATTTAAAAAATAGTTTAAGGAGATCCAATCGCTGCACATGAAAAAAGTGAAGTGTAGTATCCGAAATTTGATAAATTAAATTAAGAATGTTCTACCGGTATTTTATCAAAATTTAAAAATGCACGAATTCAATGAAATTTTTTTCCAAGGTTCTCCAATTCATAAAGAAATCGTATGCAAAATTTAGGATTTTTTTCATATGTGGTTTAAGAGTTATAAATTTTTTAAAAACCATCGTTTAACATGTGTTCTTATGGGAAATTCACAAAAGCTTGAGAAACTTTTCGAAAAATTCTCCAAATTGGATGAATTTTCGAATATAGGTGAGAAATTACCCCCCGCACAAACGTTACATTTTTATACGACGATTGGGTCAATAATTGGCATTAAAATTAATAAAAATGATTGAAAAATTGTCACTCGCACGTAAGTGCTGCCAACTTGTGTCGCCAGAATTTCCTAGAATGCAACGCTTTTTTCAAAATAATTCTCAAACTAATTAAATAAAGAATAAAAAAAGTATCTGTGAAATGTAATGATAATAATATAATATTTGAACACCCGCAGCGTTCCATAATTGCCTGAAAATAATTTTAATGAGGGATTTAAAAACTCATTTTTTCATGTTCAGGAATTGGAACACTCATGCAACACAGCCCCCGCTTACAATACCTGTAGAACATCCTTAAAATATCGATAAAAAATAATTAAATTAAAAAATAAATTGTTTGTAAGATATTTATCGTTGGTATAATAAATACTATTTAAAAAATAATAATTAAATACAGCTTTGCCAAATATTTCAACTCCATTATAATGCAAATTGATCTCAAATTCTATGTGATTTATTTTCATCATATCAGTAAATTTCAACGATAAGTTAAATATCTTATTGGAAATAAGAAATTTGTATATTCAAAAGCAGCTAATTTCTAGTTCTTTTCAACCTCATCTAATCGACAAATGATAGTATAATTCAAAAGAAAAGTGCCAAAATCTACATTTTTCATAATATTCTGTATAAAATTCCAATTTTTAAAAAATCCAATTCTCAAAAAATTTACACAACTATTATTTAAGAAATGAATATTTTCATTATTCAATTTTTTAAATTCAATTTAGACAGCGATTGGATCTCCTTAATAATATTTATTCGAAATCCTACAAGATGGAATGCTAGATACATCTCATCCTTCTTTCTTTTCTCTTTCATTCAATCCGAAAATAATTATTTTTTAAATGAACAATTGATAGGAATTATTTCCCTTTGATCATTCCCCTATTCATTCCCTTCAAAGCACTAAAAATTTTGAATTTTTTTTTCCCAATGAAAATTAATGCTCTAATGTATTACAGGACTTTCAGAGAGAATCTGCACGAGACAGCGCACGTGCATGCCCTAGTAGAATATTAAATTGAAATAATCCACATTCAAAAGTTTTCTATTTTTTTTTGCACAAGTTTATTTCGAATTTGAATTAAAAGTGTAAATAACCCATGGACTTTGATAAAAATCCATTGCCTGTAATTCTCTAGTATCAGAGGAATATTTTCTCTTTCTACTCTTAAAGCTCACATCAAATCGGATTACTTCAAGGATTTGCTCATTCAGAAAAGTTGAATAACCACATGAGACTGGAAGCAAAAAAAAAAATTGGGGTGAAATCGTTTGTGGGCTCCTTTGATGAACAATAAATAGTCCCTTGTGATAAAAACACATTAATAAATACGTTTTTTCCTCTTTTTCTCTCTTTCTCTCTCTTCTCATTGTTTGTGCACGAGTAAAATTTCGTTAACAATTCTGTACTACCAACACAAATCGCTTTAGTAATTCTGCTTTTTCAATTCTATTGTCATGAATTGTATTTGTAACCTCTGGGATACCACGTAAATTCACTGATGTGTATTCCTCATTACGGTTAGAGTTAATGAGTGAAATAAACGTTCAACGAATACACTAAATTTCCAATTTATTTTCTGTTGTTGCAATTAAAATTGATTTTCATCTGTGCTTAAGCTAATTTTAAAATCCATTTGGTAAATTGAATTTTTGTAAAATGAATAATTAAAAATATAATAATGATAATAATAATGATTAGAAAGAGATGGGAAATGCTTTGGGTAATGAATATGAATAATTTAATTCTGTATATCAATAATTGAACCGAAAGTAATTTAAATAGGATAACTTCGATGATATCATTGAAGAATTGAGGAAATTTTACATAAAAAATATGTTTTAGAATTTTTTTTAAATTTTTTTGGAAAATTCAATTTATTCACAACTCTCAGAAGAGATTTTTATCGAAATGTCGATTTTTTTCATTCTAAATTTCAGTTTTTTTACCTAAAAATTGAATTTTTAAATGAAATTATATTTTGAAATGAAAAAAGTTCAACAAATACAGTGAATTTTCGTTTTTTTCTTCTGTTGCAGCAATTGAAATTGATTTCCATTTGTGCTTAAGCCAATTTTGGAATACATTAGAAACATTGAATTTTGTAGAATTAATAATTGAGAAAGTAATAAAAATAATAATTTGGAAGAATATGAAATGCTCTGGATAATGAATGTCGATAATTTGATGAAGAATATCAATAATTGAACCGAAAGCACTTTGGATGAGATAACTTCGATTATTTCATTAACGAATTGAGAAGATTTCACATGAAAAATATGTGTCAGAATTTATATTTGGGGAAGTTCTTGCAATATTCAATTTCTTCACAATTCAAAAGAGATTTTCATAAAAATGTTGAGTTTTCAAATTCTGAATTATCAGTAGGGCCCGGACGTTCCTTTGAAATCTTGACCAGCGTGAATATAATGCTGATTCAAAATTTTTTAATTTATTCATTTACGTCAAACTATCAAACTGACAGCTTATAAATGAATAGAATTTGAGAGAAAATTGAATAATAATAATTATGCAGTGAAAAATTTGTGAGAAAGCTTGAAGTAAGAAAAATACTATACTTTGCAGGGGGAATTTGGGGGGAATTCGAGAAAATACCATATTTTGGGGGAATTTGTCCAGAAGTGTTCTGGACGAATTCCCCCCCCCCCCCAATTCCCCCTGCAAAATATAGTATTTTCTCGAATTTCCCCCAAATTCCCCCTGTGAAACAGGGGAAGGTGGGTAAAATGGACATCAGGGGTAAAATGACACATACTAAATTTTTAGGCAAATATTATGGAAAACTCTTGAAATTAATAGAAATATTGGCGGTAGATTTTTTTTGAAGATTCCATTGGAAAGTTGAGGAAATTTTAGGCGGGAAACAAGGGCCGGAACTAATTTTTTCGAATTTTTGACGATTTTGACTTTTTCGAGCATTTTAGAGGGGCGAAAGCCTTTTTCTTTCGAAAATTTTCAGTTTTTTCAGAATATCTTCGGTTCTATTTGTTGTAGCGTAAAAATTCTGATGGGAGGTGAAAGGTGAGATCATTCGCCATCGATTTATAGGGTTTTCAATTTAAAAATATCGATTTTCAAGGTATTTATGGGCATTTTTGTGGAACAGTTCTGTGAAACCATTTTTAGCCTATAACTATCCCAAAAATTGATATTTTTGGATTCAAAACCCCATAAATCGATGGGAAATGAGCTCACCTTTCATTTAAGACCAACCCCAAATTGCTTCGACCAATAGAACCAGAGATATTTGCAAAAAACAGAAAATTTTCAAAAAAACAGAGCCTTCGACCCCTCAAAAATGCCGAAAAATATAGAATTTTCAAAAAATTCTAAAAAAATACATCTGACATCTATTTTCCAGCTAAAATTTCCTCAGCTTTTCAATAAAATCATTTAAAAAAATTCATCTCTAACCGTTTCATTACAGTGTCCATTTTGCCCCACTCTCCCCTATAGTATTTTTCTTACCTCAAGCTTTCTCACAAATTTTTCACTGCATAATTATTATTATTTAATTTTCTCTCAAATTTTATTCATTTATAAGCTGTCAGTTAGATAGTTTGACGCAAATAAATAAATTGAAAAATTTTGAATCAGCCTTATATTCACGTTGGTCAGAATTTTAAAGAAACGTCCGGGCCCTAATGATCAGTTTCCATCTAAAAATTCAATTATTCAATGAAATTGTATTTTTAGGCAAAGAATTTCCAACGAGTACAGTAAATTTTAATTTTGTTCTCAGTTGTAGCAATTAAAATTGATATTCATTCGTACTGAAGCTAATTTCAGAATCCATTGGGAAAATTTAATTTTGTATAAAATGAATAATTGAAAAAATAATAATGAAAATAAAATCATAATTTGAAACGATATCAAAAGTTTCAAGTATTAAATATGAATAATTCAATTAAGAATATGAATAATTGAACCAAAAGCACTTAACATAGAATAATTTCGATGATATCATCGAAAAATTCAGGAGATTTTTCATAAAAAATATGTCATTTTATTTTTGCAATGTTTTTTTTTTGAAAAATTCAATTTCTCCCAAAATTTCAAAAGGACTCCAATAAGAATGTCGATTTTACAAATCCAAAATTTCAATTCTTCACTTCAAAATATAATTTTCAAACAAAATTGAATTCAGTAATTTCATTGTAACAGTTACACCATAAAAATTGAAGGAGTAGAGCAATACAAATTCCTGAAGAGGAACAAGAGAAGATTGAGTAAAGGATTTTAACTCGATCTAATTAATCACCGAGCCGTTAATACACCTTTCACGATGAGGTATTGTATTCACGATCAAGTACTAGAATTTCAAAAGCTATTATTACCGTATACTGAAGAAGCACTTCTTTCATTTATCCCCGAGGCCATAACATGAATTGGACCAACAGAAATGATGAGCTTCCACTCAAAGCAACAATTAGACTGAGAAGGATAGTTATTTAACAATACTGAATTTAGAGAAAACAAGCGCTCATGCAAAAATCAACAATTCTCCAAAATTCTACAGTAGTTTCATTTTATTTCATCAAATACTGTATAACTCTTATTCATTTGCTTTTGATATTTCTCAAGCGTTGTCAATTCTAATGCATTTTCCACGTAGTCATATGATATTCGAATGAATTTCCATTGCCTTTATTCTACATTTGTCATTTCAAATATTTAAATTTTATGTTTCACTGGGAAATGAATCTAGTGGTTACTCGTGTAAAGTCGCGTCGAAGTCTGTCACTCAATAAATACAATTTCTCAGTTTGATTTTCATTTTTAATAGAAATGTGACATTGATGGGGTAATAAAATCGTGTGAAGGATAAACGTCAATGCTAACAAGTTGAGCAGTTAAACGAAATAGTGTAAATTGTGAAGGTACATGTTATGTTTGAAGGATCGATTGACACAACGTTTCTTGCGTTCTTTCCTTCTCATTTAATTCTCTCGCTTCAACTCACTGTTTTGCTCGTTCTCTTTGATTCTGTGTTTGTGGACATACTCGGATATCAAGCGATATCTTTAAATATGAATTTTGCATTCGGTCCAATTTTACGATTCATGGAATAGCTTGGATAACGAAAATATTCCTATTTCGAGGTGATTTAAGATAATTCGGAAGAGTTAATATTTGATTTTTTGGGTAACACGTTTAAATATTATGGCATGTACTAGTCTGCCCGAAAATCTCATCAAATATTGCTGTTCAAAAATATTGTGGTCAAGAAGATTATTGTGCATCAATATTTCTATTAAAGATATCAGCGTTCAGCAAAATATAATGATTGAAGATATCACTATTTAAAAAGAATTTTAATGGAAAATCTACTATATCCTATCATATCGTCGTCTTAGAAACAAAGTGGCATAAATGCTATGTTTCTAGTATTTGTATACACAGAGAAAAATGTTTTCTTAATATAAGAATGTGCAGTCACTTAATTTAAGAATGTGCAGGTCACTTAAATTAAGTGACTTTTTTCACTTAAATCAAGTGACTTTTTCTTTCTTAATTTAAGTGACTGCACATTCTTAAATTAAGAGAACATTTTTCTCTGTGTAAGTCCGGCACTTTATTGCTAGGACAACGATATTTAATATACTATTATAATATGAAATGATTCCTTGTTAGAACATTTTACCATCTGTTTTTTTTTAATAGTACTATTATGTTATGTAATATTTTAACGTTTTAATATTCTTCTTTCTCTAGTATTTTTTTATTCTGATAATATTTTGTTGCATATTTTCTAGCGTAATATTTAAAAATGCTACTCTTTTTCGTTGGGATCCTTGTGATCATGAATTTCATGAATTTCAATGGAAATGCTGACTTTTTGTTCATTCTCCTTTAAATATCTCGGAAATTGAGCGAGATAAAGGAATTTTGGAGGACTCCTATCAATAGCTCTGGCAAATTCTCTATAAGAAAGGTCTTCACAAAAATTCCACTATCTCACTCGTTTTTTAAAATGTTCCACAAAATAAATAACCAAAAAACTCACCTTTGTACTTTGGATTCTCGTTAGTTTCATGACCGGCATCTGTGATTTCTGTTGATAAAAATTAATACAATTACCATTGTAATCTTCATTCAGAATTCAAAATTATATGTTCATTCGCTCACCATAAAGTTTGATGCTTCCATCTGTATCACCGAGTGAATTTCTTGATACACATTTGTATGTACCAAAGTCAGATGCTGATACTGAGCGTATTGTTAATTTCATGTTAACTTTGTAGGCATTGTCACTTAAAACTGGCTCGTACCTTCCATCTGCAAAGTTCAGAATATTACTTGCCATTAACTATCATAATATTTATCATTAATTATTTGATTAAAAATAATGAGTCTTTTCAGACTCTAGTTATATTCAAATTGCATTGACCATAATTTTCAATTTTAAACATCTTAAATTTTCATGATAATGTAATTTTACATCGTGTTAAAAGGAAAAATCTCAGATGCTCTCATGAATTTTAAATGAAATCTCTTTTCATCCAAGTGTTTTTGGTAATGAAGAGATACTTTCATTTAAATTTGAGGAGTCATTACTTTTTTATTATCAAGTGTTAGCTTCTCGTATTATTTGATGTGGAAAAAAAAAAATCTGAATCTCTTTTTCGTCATTAAATTCTCTACAGAAATTTATAAAAGAATAAAAAAATAATCCAACAAAATTTAAAGGTGAATACAGATGCTTGACTTATTTTTTACTGGACTATTTTAAATATATAATTTTCAGACATCCAACTTTAATAATTGCTACGCGTGAACTCTTTCAGAAACTAATTAAGAGATAACTCTTGACAGAATGGATACACATTCACTGTAACTTCTCTTTACAATTTCTCACGTTATTATTAACTTGATATATTCATATATTTCTCTAATTAACACGTCTGGATTGTTGCATTTAATAAAGTGATACGTAAGGCCAGAAAGTTTAACTTTTCAAAGAGTCTGTTGAAGTTACTGAGTAAATGTACTATATATAGTCTTGTCTATGTTAATGTTATGAACTTTATGTTTTCACTCGTGTGTTATAAGGGAAAAGTGGGGTAAAATGGGGATTCTGATGAACGAGTTGAAAGGTAATTTTTTTAATGATTCCATTGAAAAGTTGGGGAAGTTTCCGGTGGAAAACACGTGTTATCATTAATTTTTGCTTAATTTTTTGAAAATTCGAATGACCTGGTGTCAGTTATAAATGGAAAATTATTCATGTTGTTCGAGAAGAAAAAATAACAATTTTTGAGGTACTTAGATTCGAAACTCAAGATTCAAGTAATTTTATTAACATAAAATAATATAACTGGATAACAATTTATATACAGTAAAAATAATAGTCTGTGTATATAGCTTCAGCCTGCAGGCTTTTACATATATTTGAATGAAGTTTATGAGGTTCTTGGAAGCCCAGTTGAGAGGTAAGAGGTTCACGCGATTCTGGATAAGGAAAAGTGTGTAAAAGACTAACTTATGGACATTTTTGAGAAAATCATTTTTTTTCCTTAAAAATCGATAATTCTTCTCTCGAAATCACTTTCATTTGAGACCGATTTCAAGTTGCTACAACGAATAACTCCAGAGATATCACCAAAAAAGTGAAATTTTAAAATTCCATCTAAAAATGCCGAATTTCCAAAAAATTCTCAAAAATGAACTTTAAGATTTTTTTTAACAGAAATTTCTCCAGCTTTTCAATGGAATTATCAAAAAAAAACTATCTTCAATGTTTTCACTAATTTTTCTCGTTTTTCATATTATCGTTACTTTAGAAATGAAGAGGCGTAAGTGCTTTGTATAAGCATAACATTACGCCTCTTTATTTCTAAGGCAACAATATAGATCATGAAACATCAAATGTCTCCGTTTCATCCTTTATCTCCTTTTTGCCCCTTTCCCCTCTGTTCTCGATTTGATGAAAAAGTGCCGAATATTTTGGATTACCAAATGAAATTATCTCAAGCTATCGAAGGCATGGAAGCCTCATCAATATGTTTTTTCAATGCTTTTGTTGGATATCAAGTCAACATTTCCATATTCAAATTGTCGCGCCTGTCCCCACTCAGTTATAATACCGTGACCATAGTGACGTAATAATCTGAGCAATACTTTCTTCTCAAGTAACTCGATCATCTCGCGGCCACGTGCAAAAGCCACATGTATAGATACACTTAATTACATAAATAAAGTACGTTTAATTAATACTGCAAACCGGTGTTTCGATTATTCACTGGGACCCATCACAATTTCCTGAACTCCAATAGCTTTATTAATCCTTTGAAGAGGAAAATTAGCAATACAGTCATTATAACATGTTCATATTTTGCTTCTGATTAGATTTTTAAATGACTGTGTTCCAAGAAAATCTCAATGGCTTTGATAAAGATCGGGTTAAAATGTCACAGATTAATGATGCAATGTTCAATGGAAACTGCCAGTGTTTTTCCGATCTTTCTTATCATTTCAGCTCTTGCGTTTTCATATTTTTCACATTGCCATATTAGGGGCCGTCCATAAATTACGTCACACGTTTAGGGGGGAGGGGGGGGTCTCAAATTTGTGTCAGAGGGGTCCGGGGGGATCTTGAAGATTGTGATGTCACATTAGTCAAATTTGAAAAAGTAGGAAATTTTTAAATATATCTTTAAAATTCCCGATTAACGTGCCAAAGAACTTTTATGCTTATTGAATGAAGACGAGAATGCTGTATGGATTGATAAAGGAGAAGTCGATTCTAGTCTCATTCCGAATGATATTATGGATTATAATGATGAAGGAAGTGGCATGCAAGTGATTACAAATATAAAGGATTGGTGCGTCAGTCCATGGACTGAAGAGAAATAATATATTTTTATTTTCAATACCACAATAATATTATTAAATAATATTGAATGAAGTCTTAAAGATGTTACCGAAAAAAATTCCATCCAATTGCTCTCACTAACATTAATTCATGCAAAAAAAAATCCTAAAATGATTGAGTCTGGGATATAAAAGTGATTGTGTGACATCACAATGCGAGAGGGGGGGGGGGGTCAATGAAAATGTGACTGAATGTGATATGGGGGGAGGGGGGGGGGTCTAAAAACCATGACGGCCCCTTACATGATCCACGATTTCCTCTAGATGCCCCATCAATATTGATCGACAGAAATAAATTATTGTGTAAGAATTTTCGATGTCAGATTGTCCGAGAGGAATTCTTCCAAAAAAAAAAGAACGAGAAAAAAAAATAAATTCACAGTATTTCGTCGTGACTAACGTCACAATGGTTCAATCAGGTTAGATGATGGCTTCAAATCCTCTTCGTGTTTCCTCTATCTGTCTAGCTGTATTTTAGTATTCGGCACGCAGAAACTAAGTTAACGTGATTTCTATTTAGATCGACACCCATTCAACCATTCTAGACACCTTTGCGTTATATAGTACAACATAGATTTTTTTTGGAAAATTCGAATCCTACATAACACAGTTGAATTGCTATTGAAAATTTTCCAATGATTTTATCAACTATTTTATTGGAAATTCAGTGAAGAATGTAACTGAATTATTTGTGAATTCTATGAAATTCAATGTACCTATTTTATGATGATGTATTTTTTATGATTTCGTAGAGCAGTCGTGATGAAAATATAATGACCACTTTTTTTTCCCATTAATCATTCATTTTCTGGGTGAATATGAAGAGAATTCACGACGAAGATATTCAGACATTCTTCGAGAAAATGATAAGAAAATCATCGAAATTCTCTCATAATTTCATGTGTAACGAAGAGTCTTGAAAATTCTATTAATTAGAAATGACCTTTCGTGGAATATTCTATCAGCGCGTAATTTATGCAATCGTCAGAAAATGATGAAAATAAGTGTCCCGATTCTCTCATTCATTTCAGAAGATCTGAACTGGAACATTTCACGAATTTTCATTCTTCATTCAAAATAGACAGATCGATTTCGAGTATTCAAAGATTATTAACGTGAATGGAGAGGCTTTTCACATTGAAGTGATATCAAATTAGTCACGAAGAGGTGAATTAACACTAATTTATTTTCTATTATTTATTATTGAAAATCTGGAGAAAACTTCTTCATTCATTCATGGAATTTTTTTTTTCGTGAAAATCTCGTCAGAAAAATCTGAAAAAATTTGACAACAAATTAGACATATTAGAGCACCTTCTCAAATTTTTTCAGATTTTTTCGTGAATGCCTTCACTCCAAAAAAAAATCCTGAATTCAAAATTTGTTATAAAGACTCGTTTTGTAGGAAATAAAAGCTACAAAAAATTCCAAACAGGAATTCTTCCATCTTCCTTACTTTCCGATAATTCAAACGAATTGATCGAAAAGGAGAATAGACTACTCTCACTTTACCTCTCCACAACTAAAATTGATTATCATTTCAAAATATTGACATCGCATACACCTTCTAAAAGTCCCCCTCATATATCATTCCAATGTATCACATAAAATTTTCAAAATATAAAGCGTCTTGTAACTCACACGATAAATTTCATCATTCTCCTCGGAAAATAGTAAAGTGATGTCTTAAAGGTTGAAGCACTAGCCCCCTTTTTTTTTTAAACCAAATAAAAATTGCTTCGATCGACTGGAATGAAGCGGACACAGGAAGTAGCCCAGGGTGATTGGGCTTGGTTGTATAGAAAAATACGTTGAAAAATGGAGGAAAAAAAAGAAGGAAGAAGCCGATGTATATCTATACAAAAGAGTACACGAAAAAGAACAGCGTGAAGAGACTATGATCAATCGATACAAAATTTCTCCTTTTATGTTCATACTCAATTTTTTTTTTTTGTTTGCAAACGAAAATATCTCTTATATTGACACTGACCATGTCTGGATAAAGTGATATTGATACTCGCAAATATGATTTAGTTATTTTTATGGGGATGAATAATAAATCCAGATTATTTCATGATAATAAAATTAGCACACATCTGACAATAATTTCGATTTTGAAGGAATAAATTATTATAAAAAAGATATTTTAAATGTTTATACTTATAGTTTTTTGAGTTTTGTATGAGTGCATATTTTTTAGTTTTTTAAAATAATTTATTTGTTAAAAAAAAAAGAAAAACTGAAAATTTTTAGATATTTGCTATTTTCAATATGATATAATTTCACGAATATTTCAGTCGAACTACTAGCTTTACAGATATTCATCAAGAGATCTCATTTATAGCTTTCCTTTAAACTCATTAGCTTCAAAGTTATTCTCAATTTAAAAAGTCAGAAAAATCAAAATTTATAAAAAAATGCAAAAATCAACGAATTAATGAGTTTGATAATGAATATTACGGATTAATTAATTTCTCCTCAATTTCCCTATTATTTCCACCAAAAATTCCCCTTCCATTTAAAACAATCAGCATGAAATCCCACACTCGGTGTATTCAACAGCAAAAAAAATGACATATTGTTTCAAAATTTGCTAAAGAATCTGCTCCAATTATTCCTGATTATATCGCATTATGAATATTCCAATAGGAAAATATTAATGACGAATTACTGCATAACATGGAAAATGAATTATTCTCATTCAATTCGCATTCGTTGATACGTCATTAATAATACGATTGTTGTGTTAGAATTATCTGTATCCCATTCGTATTTATTGACGTAATAATCAGAATAAATGGCCACTGAACAAAACATTATTGATACTATTGATATCACAATATGGCTATACACCAAAGCCTATCACTAAGAATAATAAAGCCTTTTTTTTTTTTTCTTTTTCATGATATTATTCTTCAACCAATGTTGCGTCAGCTTTTATCCCCTTCAGAATCTTTATCTTCTCAAAGTATTTCACATTCATGAAAATCCACGATATCTGATAAAATCATGGTATATATATACTGTGTCATAGAAGAAGGAATCATACATTATTCAAGTCGACTCCTCTGTGTGTTTGTATCCTATTGTTGTACACATATAGAATTTATGTATTTTCGGAATTGTAGGTGAAGGATTTGAATCATAATTTGTAGACGGGAATTCTCTTTTCACACAGGATTACAGAAACTTTTAATATTATTTTAGTTTTATCGTTTTTCAGTGATTCATTGATTTTGGAAATGTTTCGGATAGATGATTATGAAATTAGTACATACTTAAAAAATTTTTGAATTCTCTTTCTCAAACAAATAAATTGTTGTAAGGAAAATATTCTTAAATGTGCAGATTTTAGAATTTTTTTGATTATTAATTTTTTGAGAGGAAAAATCTGCAAATTCTGCTGTTTTCAAGAATTCAGAGATTATTGACGCAAATGGAGGAGATTTTTAATTCGGAGGGACATAAAATTAGTATCGAAAATGTCAACTAATTTCAATCGAATCTATATGCATTCACTATTACGTATTCAAAAAATTGGGAAAAATTAATTCGAATTTTTCTCGATGAGAAGAGAATCCTATTAAAAATTTCTCTCTTCGTTGTAAATTCTTCGGTGAATTTATTACCATCTGAATTTTTTTTTCAATGAAAACTTCTACAGAAAAATCTAGGAAAATTCGACAACATTATAGATATTCTAGACCATTTTCTCGAATTTTTTCCAGATTTAAATCATAATTTTTAGACGTAAATTCTCTTTTTACACTGTATTACAAACCTTGTGCTATTATTTCGGCTTTATCTTTTGTCCAGTAATTTATTGACTTTGGAAATGCCTCCGATAGACACTCTAGGGTCATCGATTGGCCCTCACGTGCACCAACAAGTTGATTCTGAATCCATATCATTGGAGTAACTGCAAAGAGAAGAATAGATATTATTTCAGGAGATTTTTGGATTATTTATTCAATGAGTATGGATTAATGTTGGAATTACATTTTCAGAGGAGATTAATTATTCAAGAGATTCAATTGCAATAATTATTTTTAAATGAATTGAACGATACTGTTATAACGAATTTAAATTTTTTAAGAGAGTGAAAACTTAAGATAAAATTTTGATAAATTATTGACGTTGAACTTTCACGAAATTCGTTTTAATTCCATATTTTTTCATTAATTTTATATTCGTGCTGAATTTCATATCTTCAAGATTAATGGAAAATCGACTTTCTGGAAAAACGGTTCGAAGTGAGAATGTTCCAATGATTCCAGAAAAGAGCTGAGGGAATTTAGAAGGGAAATTTATAAAAGTCAAAAAATAAACTTACAATGGACAATCAGAGCAATTCTCTTGCTTATCGTTGGTGGCACACCATTTGAAGCGATGCAGAGGTACTGTCCCATGTGCAGACGATTGACCTTACTGATGGTGAAATTCGGACCCTCCACACTGGGAACTGAAGATTTCATTTGAATCATTAAAAACCAGCAATTATTAAAATCCAAGTATTTTTAATTTTATAAGAAAAAGTGAGGTAAAATGGCAAATCTCATAAAAAGGCTTAAGACACATTTTTTTAAACGTCTTCATTGAAAAGCTGAGGAAATTTCAGGTAAAAAACATATTACAATTAATTTTCTTCAATTTTTTAAAAATTCGACCTTTTTGTGATTTTTTCAAATTTCGAAAAATTCTTAAAAATAAATTTTTACATATTTTTGTTATAGAAAATTTCCTCAGCTTTTGAATAGAATCATCGCAAAAATCCTGTCTCGAATATTTTCACGGATTTCGACATATATATATGACTTTCATAATATAAAACATCAAAACTAAAATTTATCCATTTCACCCCTCATTTTTTTTTCAAACAGCTCTCAATGAAATGGTCTCTTCACAAAATCGTCAGAGAATCTCTCAAAATTCACGAGTAATTTTATATTCTCCATTGCCACAAGTTCGTTATCATTCAGTCAGTATCTCTACATTCTGCTTATCTAGCTTCTCTGCAAGAAGCTTTTAGGCCCAACTGTGACTATTTGTTTAAAGTGGTTAACTGGGCAAAGCTGATGCCATTTCTAGTTTTACCATTCACCCATTTCCCTTACTCTCTCTCTCTCTCCCTCTCTTTGGTTAGTGTTTCCAACATTAACCAGTGGTACTGTAAATTCAGTTTACTTATCCGGAAGTCAAAGCACCATGTCAACATTGACCACAATTAAATTTGGGTGAATATTTACCCGGTAAACTGAGTGTAACTCTCATTTCTGAAGTATAGAAACATTTTATCTCCAGAATATCATGAATTGATTGTAATTTGCGATAATCATGATTATTATATAAAATTGATTCGATCAAAAAAACCCAGAAAAAAAAGTTTGTCTAGATTCTTTTGAAAATGTTCCTAAAACTATGAGATTTACGAGGATTTATGAAGAGACCTTTTTTGTAGAAAAACAAATTCTCTACAAAAAAGGTCTCTTGACATTTTCCTCTAACTCCACTCATTTCAGAAATATTCGTCGAATAACGTATTTGAATGGATGTACTCAAGAAATCATGTCGAATGTAGGAAATCAAATATTAGACATACAAATTCTCCTCATTTGCTGGTTAAAGTAATTCAAATAATGATCTTCAACATAATTTTCCATGTATTCATACAAAAGCTCTAGAATCAACAATCTAAGGACCCAAATTAAACATTAATTAATCTCACAGTTTAGATAATTCTCTGATCTTACAAGCACTACTCATAAACCCTTCCTGAAATGGCGGAAGGTTGAGGAGAGATCTTTTGGGAGCGGAAGTGGTTCATGTGGATAGAGGTGAGGCGGTTCCTGTGGTCTACTCCACCTCTAGCGGAAAGTAATGGGAGATAGTGCAGCGTTGAATGAAGTACCTCGGGCTTGAATGGTGACCCCGTTGGTCAAAAGCATTGCCCTCTTACAAGGAAAAACTACTGTCCCATTGTAATCATTTACTTCTACATACATAATGTTGAAGTTTAAATTATTCATTTGGTTTTTCACAATTCAGATAAATTAGTGCTTTCAATGTGGAGTTTGCTCATCTTCTGATTGAGTGAATGATGACTTTCATTATCGAATATTGGTCCTAATGGATCCTTTATATATAACTCACATGAAAACCAGTGTATTGGCTTCAATATAATTTAAAATGTATGGAAAATTATTGGAAATTATAAGATGTCATGTATGGAGCTATACACATAATTTTTTAATTTTGTTTTCTCTGTGCTGTTTTTTCCAGAAAAACTTTCTATACATAGAAGAAAAGCCACTTTGTTTCTAAGGTGACAATATTATGAGAACATGTATTATTCTATATTCATAATTTTGCCACCATATATCCTTTTTTATTTTTATATATTATTAATAGTTTATGTTCTCTTCATTCGAGCATCTATGAGTGCGGATTAACTTGATAATATCTCGCGAATTATGAGGTTGAAGAGAATTTCACAGGAGACCTTTCGTGTAGCTCTTAAAATACCCTTAAAAAAAGGTTTCTTCTAATTTTTCCCTAAACTCATTATTTTCAAAGATATTCACAATAGAGTCCAAGATTTTTAAAATTATCGTTAAAAACAAGAAAGTAATTCAATAAAAAAACATTATCTGAACAATTCTTTTCTTCGCATTCTCTTTTCCCTCATTTTTATTATTATTTTCATGAAGCAGTAGTAATGTATGTGTGCACTGTATGTTCACTGTATTTGTGACACGATAAAGCCTTGCGAGGCTTTACGCCTTCCGTCAGGGCGTAACACGCGATGTATAGCCATGGGAGCTTTTGGCCATAAAATTAACGTCTCCGACTTAATTTCATCGTTAAACGTTCGCATTCATCTTTTTTTAATTTTCCTCTCCTCTTTGTCTTCACCTGTCACTCTTTCTCTCCTGCTTCTTTTTTTTTCCTTTCCCCAAACACGAGAACAGATTTCTCCCCCTTTTTTTGCCTTTCCCACAACCGGTGAGTGGCGTAACGAACACGTGGTGAACATTGTCACCTTCTCGTGCAAGATAAGAATAATGGGGAAAATTGAAAAAAAAGGAGGGAAAAGTAGAAAAGGGTAGATAGACTTATCTTTATGTTAATTCCTCGGTAAAAAAAAGTTTTCTCAGTCTGAGGGGAAAAGAAACGAATTCTCTTGGTTTTCGTGAAATTTATTTGTATATTAATTAGTAATTTGTTGGACAAAAAAAAAGAATATTAAAAAAATGTGTTTCGTTAAAATCACGAATTTAAAGAATTAATTTAATTACTAGTGTGATGAATTAATTTTTAAGATCCATCTTCATTATCAAAAATTTCATTTTTATTTTTATGTTATGGTTTGTTAATTGAGATGTTTATTGAAATGAATCTAGTTGATAAAATACAGAATTTTCCCTTTTATTTTATGTGGAAAAATAAAATTAGGCAAATTTTGTGGATAAATAAACATGCGAATTCAAGACTAAAATCGAACTGGAATACTCAATGAAACTCAATTGGTAAAAAAATAAAATCATGGAAAATAACAATTTTTGTTACTGCAACCCAACATAACTAAAGTAGACGTACAAATCAAGCAATGTGTAGAGAAACTTCTACCGTCTTTCTGTGTTTACCAATTTCAATGCAAATATAAAGTCACTCGGTACTCCTACGTAACTCACTGCTCATACATGTGCATGTTTTATGTCACATGGCTGATTTTCAGGCTTTTTGAGTTTTGTACAAATTGTTATACACTTGTGTATATAAATTTAACATTTGCATTTTATTGGGGAGCATTGATTTCTTTTTATAGGAGAAAATAGGGATAATATGGACATTTGATGCAAAATGATTTCGAATATTTTTTTTTTAGTGAAGGACTTGCCTAGAAAATTTGAAAAAATTACGTAATAATGGAAACATGTCAGAGTATATTCTCAAATTTTTTCAAATTTTTTTATAAAGTCTTTCATTAAAAAAAAAAATTCTCTATATTTAAAACACAATTTTTCGTTTTTTTTTTTTGGAAAATTCAATAAATTGAGAATATTTTGGTAATTATTGGGTTTACGATAATTTGACAAAAGTTCTTTTTTTTGTAGAGAATTCAATTCTCAAAACAAAAAAGGTTTCATAAATTTTTAAGATGATTAATAATTTAATATTGAATTTTAATAAATCGAACCTCTTTGATCATTTCCAAGTAAAATAGTATCACTGTCCTCCCTTCGCCACGTTATATTTGGTGTTGGTGAACCAGTAGCTGAACACCTCAGTGTAACATTGCTTCCCTCACGCACGATCATATCAGTGCTTGTTTCATGGTCAATTATGTCAGGTGGAACTGAAAACATGAATAATTAAACAAAATTAGCATTAAAATTTAAAATTCAAGAGATCAAAGATATTTTTTAAAATACCTCAAAGGCCATTGAGTCTAGGAAAAAAAGTGAAGAAATCTTTTTTGTAGAAAATTAAATTCTCGACAAAAAAGGTTCCTTAAACTTTTGCCCTAAATTCAATAATTTCAGAGATCCTTTTACTATAATCAAAAAACATTTCATATTCTACGAAACCAAATATTTGCGAAACCCAGAAGATATTTCAAATTTTATCGCTCCTCGATAAATTTCAAATTATCACCGGAACTGACGACACAAAATGGCCGCCGAATATTTATATCCCCCCTAAAAAAAGGGGAATTCATTCAAATGTCCTTCGTTATGATCAGAAAGGGATCAGCTCCCATTAAGGAAGCTTAGACACACCGGAAATCCTCTTGCGCCCGTTTCACATAAGATATGGAGTCTCTCATACATTCTAACAGGAAGTAAACCAGTGCTAAAAGACGATACATTCACCCAGTGATATACGTTATAGTTATACATTCATGGAAATAAATCAGTCTTCAAAACATTACATAGTATCATTTCTCTCTCTTCTCATCTCCCCCCCCCCCCCTTTCCTCCCTCCTCCGAGAATCATCCCTTTTCTACACAATCTGAGTCTCTTCCATATCCATAATAGAGGGACTGAATGATAACACGAGGCTGGTATCCACCGGAAACTCTCGACGAAAAGTGAAAAGGAATGGAGAAAAAAAAAGGATGTCTTTTTTCTCCCTTCTATTCTTCATGGTTTTTGGACATAGAAAGACCCGGAGGCCATTAGACTGTTTCAATGTTCACTCTGCCTCTTTTTTTCTGGAAGGGGGGGGGGGGAGGATGCGAGGGTAATGTATGGACTGGCGAGATTGTTCTGCCGATTTATTCGAGATTATGAGGTGATTTATACAGTTTTTTTTTTTTGAGGATTTCATTAGTTCGAGGATGTCTTTTTTTTCAGGAATATTTCGGAAAGTTAACGAGATAGGTGAATTTTTGGAGAAATATTTTTTTTGTGGAGAAGCTACTAAAAAATTCATGGGAAAATTTTGCTATATCGCTTAAGGATGTTCTATCGGTATTTTATGAGAATTTAAAAATGTAAGAATTCAATGCAATTTTTTTCCAACGTTCTCCAATTCATAAAGAAACCGTATGCAAAATTTTGGATTTTTTTCATACCTGGTTTATAAGTTATAATTTTTTAAAAAACCATCGTTTAACATGTGTTCTTATGGGAAATTCACAAAAGCTTAAGAAACTTTTCGAAAAATTCTCCAAATTGGATGAAATTTCGGATATAGGTGAGAAATTACCCCTTGCACAAACGTTACATCTTTATACGACAATTGGGTTAATAATTGGCATTAAAATTAATAAAAATGATTGAAAAATTGTCACTCGCACGTAAGTGCTGCCAGCTTGTGTCGCCAGAATTTCCTAGAATGCAACGCTTTTTTCAAAATAATTCTCGAACTAATTAAATAAAGAATAAAGAAAATATCTGTGAAATGTAATGATAATAATATAATATTTGAACACCCGCAGCGTTTCATAATTCCCTGAAAATGATTTTAATGAGGAATTTAAAAACTCATTTTTTCATGTTCAGGGATTGGAACACTGACGAAATCACTGCCCCTCTCATGCCACACAGCCCCCGCTTACGATACCTGTAGAAAATCCTTAAGGGGGGGGTAGGGTATTTAATTTTTTTTTTCTCGATTTTTTGAAAAATTTTGAGGTGAAAATACCATATTTCAGGAATATTCTGTGAAAATTTCAAGTCGATCCGAGAAAAATTGACGGTAATACAGCATTTTTAGTATGAGTGGTTTAGAATCGAGCTCAAATCAAAACTACGCTTCCAAGCAAAGGAGGTCGCGTTGGCCAATGACAAGAGTGGCAACGTATTCTGGACACCTCTGATGATAGTTTCATATTGTGCGGACGTGGAATTGACGACTCTATGTAAGTAAAAAGTTTAAATTTCAAAATTCAAGTTCAAACTTCAAATCGATTTTCCCACAACTTGCTTTTTAAAAGTCGGTGGACACTCTCACTCAGAATCTACTGAACCGATCGATTTGATTTTTTGCACACTTTTTTAAAACATATCCAGCGAGGTAACGCTGTCGAGTTTTTTTTTATTTTTCTATTTTAAGTATTTTTTATAGGAGCTTGAATGTTGGTTTTTTAGTCGAAAATCGGGTTTTTGACTTTAAAGTGCAACCAAAAATCCAAAAATGTGAAAAAAGAAATTTTCTCGACAGGGTTACCTGGGTAATCTTATAAACTAACGGAATCACTTCGCTTTTTTCGTTTTAGATGATCCAGTCTTGAGTTCCGCTGTCCACCGCAAAATGCTTTTTTTCCGAGGCGCCTGACAAGAGTTGCTCCAACTAGCTCAAATCTTTATATTTTTCCACGAAAATTTCGCAGAGTCTTCTTGAAATGTGACTTAAGAATACCCCATGGGAACAACATCATTTATATTAACTGTTTCGTCAATAAAAATTCATAAAAATATGCCTTTTTTTGACCGAATTAACCCTACCCCCCCCTTAAGGAAGTTCATCCGGTATGGGATTTAATAGTACGAAAAATTATCATGACTAGCGTAGTGGTTATACGACTAACATAGTCGTAACCTGTACAGCTGCTATGTACTAGAAATTCTTGTTCGTCGATCATAATTGTTTTTTTGTAAAAAATCGAATTTATAGAAATAATTTTTTTGAAGATCAAATAGAGAAAGGTCAATTCAGCACATTTTCAACTAGTTTTGTATGATTTAATGTGCAAGCATAGCATACATTGCGTTATTCCGAAAGCATTCTTATTGATTTCAAAAAGCGCGCGGTTCTGACGTCACTGTCATGCGAGTAAGACAGAGGTTAACTTCCCAAAAATCAGCATTTTTCGAGACAAATTAATTTATTCTAAAATCACCAAATATCTAATGCATTTGAGGAAGCTCTTAAACTATTCTTTACATATTTATTTATCCATTATGGAAGTTTCTCCCCAAAAAACCTGTTAATTGCCACAAATTTTAGACGAAAACCCATAAGAGACCGTGTTAATTGAAAAATCTTTATTTATTAATTTCTCCCGAACAAGATATCCGAAGAGTTTGAAATTTTAACAGGTGACTTTTTAGATTTTCAGAAGTATATTCAAATTTTTTCATAATTATTGGTCTATTATTTTAGTTACCGGATGAACTCCCTTAAGGATGTTTGGAAGGTGCAATCGTAAAAAAAAGTTAATTTTTTTTATATAAAATTGTTGATAACAATTTATACAAGATAGAATTATCAAAATTTAGTGAGTGAGTCTGTAAAGAATGTAACGAGGGATAAAATAAGCCCCGGAAACACAAAATTAAGGGAAAATTGAAAGACTGATAACATTTTTTCCATTTCTTTGAATCTGGAGAATTTTTTTAATTGGTAAAAAATAGCATGAATTTTTCGATTTTTAATCAATTTTTTTCATGATTAATTTTACATTTCAATTCAAACTGACATTTCCTTTTTAAGATTCTTCATTTGTAGGGAAATAAATTCCCTACAACAAAGATCTCCCAACATTTCCCGATAAATCTACTCATTTTGGAAATATCCGTAATTTAATCCACTCAATTATCCAAAAAATATCATTTTTCTTCATTTCTCCTACTTATTTACTCAATAAAAATCATAAAAATATTATGACACTATTTTCAAGTCGACATCTAGAAATTCTTATAATTTTCATCTTTTTAACAAATAAATGATTTTCAAAAACATTTTAGATGTTTCTATCAACATATATATAGATGCTGTATACATACAGCATCGATGTACATTTATTTATTGAGAGAATATCAGAATCTAGATCGATGGCAAAAGCCCGGGGGCTTTAACGCATAATTATCATAATGTTACATGATTTGTGTTTACATGATGGTAAAAAAAAGAACAAAATTACAATAGGGAAAATTATTCACGAAAAAAACCCTATAGAATTTTGAAAAAAAAAAATATGTACATATAGAAAATTGAAAAACTACAAGTACGCAAATTTGTAAAATATTTCTAAAATAATAATTTATTCATTAAAAAAAAGGAGAAAATTGAGAAATGTGTGCTAATATTATAATCATGAAATATTGAGGGGCCATGTATTATTACTCCCTGAAAAATCGAATGTTCGCGCTCAATGTCCCTCGATAATAACATCTCATAATGTGAGAAAAAAAGGGGGGGGGGACCGAGGGTAGGGGGTTCTGGTACATGTACAGATCGTTTGGCACGGTTGAGCAGCCTTTGGGATAAGGTCGAATAGTGCAGGAAGAGAGAGAGAGAGAGAGATGAAATGAGTGGAGAGGTTTTGGGGGCGCGGTGGTGAAACCGATTTTATTCTCCCCACCACTAGCGGAACTCTATTTGCGGTCCAGTACCCGTATGGTCTGATGCTGAATTGGCTGGTCAATGCCGATCTTCTCTGCATTGGCTATTTCTCTATGTGCATATGTGTACGTGTGTATCTATCTATATATCTATATATATATCTATCTCTATCTCTCTCTTTCTCTCTCTATTCACTCCTGTTTCCCCCAACTCCCCACTCAATTCGACGCGCCTGTGATCTCTTGTTTCCGTGGAGTGACGCGCTCGTCTCCTATCAATCTGTCGATTCCTTCGTTACTGGCAATGTCCTGACATTGTTTGGAATTCAACGTCATTCTATTGCCTTATGGTAATAAGCAATTAAAAGGGCGTTACACGTGCCTGCATTTAATTCATTTTTAAAAAAACAATTTTATTTGTTTTTTTTTAACTTTATGTAATGATGGGAAAAAAGGGTTACATCGAGTTTTGATTGATTTTTTTGAGGAATCGATTAATCGATACGATTGCGATATCTCGCATATGAATTCGAGATATCGCATTCCTTTCGATAGTTCCGTTACACCCGTTTTGGCTCAAGAAGATCAATTTTCAATCGATTAATTTCAAGGTTTCGACTAATCGATGTCAATCGATTAATCGAATCTCGAAGTGATCGATAATTCGATTCCAGTTTACCTGTTTTAGTTTGAGGACATCTTTTGTTCTAATTTAAAGGGATTCAAAATTTCGATTAATCGATGCGATATCTCGCATTGAATTCGAGATATCGCACCTCATTCGATACTTCCGTTTCACGAGGTTTAGTTTCAGGACGAGAAGAAACAATATTGCATCAACTTTTGATCGATTATTTCCAAATATCGATTAATCGATGTTATCGCGATATCTCGCTTCAAGTTCGAGATATCGCATATTGTTCGATAGTTTCGTCACACCTGTTTTAGGTCAGAGAAAGATCAATTTCCAATCGATTAATTTCAAAATTTCGATTAATCGATTTCATCATTCGATAAATCCATGCGATATCTCGTATTAAATTCGAGATATCGCATATTTATTTATTCAGAGATAAAATGAACTGTCAAATTTATTCGCCTATTCTTGGACAATTTCACGAAATCGAAGGAAGATAAAAAAAGAAGCAAATTTTCATCGAAATCTTCTCTCTAGAATGAGACATATAAAAAATTTCGTATCCATTAGATTTCCAGATATTCCTGCAAAAAAAAAAATCAAATCTAAATGGAAATCAACTTGTAACTTCAACCATATAAACTTTTTTTTTCTTCTTTTCCAATGTTTCCCAAAGTTCGTTAAAATTTAACTTATCCCAATGAGATTAATTCTTTTAAATTTTTTCTTCAAAGAACTTTCATTAAATTAAATTGATGTTTTAATTAGAAACAGTAGTTCTTAATCCTTCAAAAAGCTTGAGATTATTTTAATTAATATTGAGAGTCTTCTCTCTTTTCCATTGTGACGAGTTTCATCCATATTCCAAATATCTTTTTTATTCTTCGACAGTTTGTTTATGCTGAATTTTTTTTTTACAATAAATTTTTTTTTAATTTCTTTTTTTTAATGTAAAATGTCTACATATTTTTATTCCCTTTTTTTTACTTTATTTTAGTTTCAGAGAGTGATATCGATGATGAGGCTGAAAGCAATCTTTGGGACACAAAGCTCAGCTCGATTAAAAATTCGTTTGTTCTCGATTTTAGATTGTCCCTATCTTTTTCCTTTTTTTTTAATAAAAAAAAAAGAGGGAAAGAAAAAAAGCGAAAAATCGGGAGGAAAAAAGCAGATGTAGGGAAGATTACATTGGATTAAAAAGGGAAATAAGGGTGGTGCTGGTGATTGAAGAGTGAACACTCTGGAACGATTACAAATTTAGCCGATACTCGATTTTTTTACGAGAAAAAGAGAGAAGTGCATCCGAATGATTGTATTAACGTTTGCTTTTAATTCACAGGAGAAAAGTAATCACTTCTGTGACAATACGAGAATCCATCCATCAAACGAATCGCAGAAAAGATTTTTTTATCAAAAAAAAAAAAAAAAAGGATTCTATCAAATTTTCTTTTAATTAAAATTTTCATCAAGTTTAGTCAATAAAAGAGACCAGATTTTTTTGCAAGTGAAGGGCTTTTCAGAATAATTTGAAAAAATTCAGCAACAATGTAGACCTTTCAAACCATCTTCTCAATTTTTTTTAGATTTTTCGCAAAATCTTTCACTTTTAAAAAAATTCCTGAAATTTTCGAAAATATAAAAAAATTAATTTTTCAAAAAATTCAATAAATCTAGAGAATTTCGTTTTTTTTCATCTTGCAATTTTCCTCAATCTCCCATCAACTTTCCAATTCTTCTCAAAGCGAGTGACGTCACTCAACGCCTCTAAAAAAAAAAAGAAAAAAATGGTATTCGTTTGAAAAATCCTTTCACCGCAGTAGCATCTTCGTAGAAAACTCACAAAGCCCTCTTTCAACGATATATCAAATGGACAGTGGTTCTTCGAGGCCCTCATGCCTTGGAGAACGCAGTAACTCGTTCTCACATGGGAAATCCCAGAAATCATTATATGGTATAAGCCCGTTGGCCTATCCCAGGCGATGCTGCTGTTCGATGAAGGAAAACGCGCGGAGAAAGATAAAAGAGAATAAAGAGGGGAAAAAGACATGAAAGAAAAGGGTTACAGAGTCCAAACAAATAAAAAAAAAAAGCAAAATTGAAGAAACGAAGCGAAAATAAAGTGGAAAAAAAATTGAAATATCGGACAAACACAAATATCCGTTCAATATTTCATCTTTTTGACGTGTATTTTTGGCTTATCAATGGGCCCACGTGGTTGAATAATATAAGCCTGAGAGAGCTCCATGGATTTTGCCCCTTTAGTATCCATGCAAAGCATCGAATGTATTCAGTGCTGATTGCTAAAAAAAAAAAAAAAATAATAATCTACAGAACAGAGACATGAAAGAGTAAATGTAAAAGAAAGAAAAAATTTGAAATAGTGAAATGCGTCTGGAAGAGGAGAATCAGTGGAGCGAACGATTCATTCAACTGTGGAAATTTTTCTTTCCCCTTTTCTCTTAAAAAAATAAAATGAAATAAAAAAATGCCTGGAGAACAACAAATTGGGTTTATGGATTAAACTCACTTTGATGGTGGAGAAAAAAATAGAGAAGATGAAAAATGGTCAAATGAATAGAGAAAAATAATAAAAAAGAAACATTGTCGTGTAAAAATTCAGGCACAAAGGAGGCAGAGAAGGGGAATTTGAGGGGATTGAGGGGGTTGAATAAAAAAAAAGAAGTGGAGATGGAAAGAGAAACCAGTTGAGGTTTGAAATGAGCCACTTGTGAGGCACTGAGAGACTACGCATATGGAGATAGGATGATTAAAGTCCCAACTGTACCCACATCACTCGAAATTTCAACAAAAGCGATTTTTTTTTCTTCGTTCACTTCTTTTTTTTTTGTCTTTTTTTTCTCTTTCTATTTAGTGTCATTGTGGGCTGCAGTGTTCGACTGGAGCATTTCAATTATTCTCACATACTTGAGTTTTTCTAGAATTGAAAATGAAAAAAAAAAAATTACAATTTTTTTTTTAGTGAGAGAAAGGGGAAAAGAGTTGGAAGATTTGAAACCATATTTCTAATGATTTGCATTAATAGATAGTATTCTAGAGTATGATCGGATACAATAGAAAAAAAAATGATGTAAATGATACGAATAAAATGAGACCAATCGCCAGAAAATAACCAATATTTCATTGAGAAGATACCTCGACTTATCTGCTTTTTTTTAAATAGTTATGTAAAGATCAGTCGACATATCTTGAACGAGAATTGCCTATTAACAAAATTGACACTTATTTCATCTATTTTTTATTAATAATATTGTTGAATATTCTTTTCAGATCGAATCTATTCATGTCATGAAGTATGATGTATGATTTTGTGTTCGGTGGCCGAAGGAGCATAATCAGTATTACTATTTTACGCCAGCCTAAAGTGGCGACCACCTTAGTTCCAGTGTTCAAGAAGGTTGATAAGCCTTGCAAAGTTGAGCGGGCACCCAACCTCGTCCCCTGTAACCGTTAGGTTCGAAATGCTAGTGGATCCGAATACCTCCCATCCATGGAGAATAGAAGAGTTTCTATTTCCCACTTTCTATAGAAGAGTCTCTTCTATCCTCCATGCTCCCATCTCTCTCTTTCGAGTTCACTGCATCTCGTTAGTAAGTGGTGGGCATCCCCCTCCTCCATTCAACATTTTTCGCAGGTGGGTCCTTTTTCGGTTCCCAACCTATGAAAATAAGCCCTGGTGGGCCAATGTCCTGTGATAAGCCCCATCAGACATCTGATATACCATCATGTAATCTATCAACTCCCACTAATAATTTATTTTTGAAAAAATTCGACCCATCCTTGTTTACAACTTTGCAAAATTAGTAGAGAGATAAAATTCATATCTCATAAACTACACGCCCAAAAATTGTGAAAAATTCCAGAAAAATGTAAAAAAAAATTATCATCATTGATAGACCATCAAAAAAAAAAAATAAGGGGATTAACTGTGCTCGAGTCGACTGGAATACTACCTCAATAACGAAATTTTGAATTTATCTGCAGTAGAATTGATGAGGAAAATTTGATTATTCAAATTACGTGAATGTATCAAAAAAATTCATCAGAAATTTTCTAATGACAATTCCAATTTAATTCAATTACTTGATAAAAAATTTGTAGGAATAAAAAAATTGATGAAAAAAATTACGTTATTGACCGTACAGTTTAAGTGAAAAGCTTGAGCGGATGATACAACCCCTCCTCCCCCCCCCCCCCCTCTCTACCTCTTTTAATGTATACACAGTGAATGAACAAATATTTGAATCCGAAGTTGGAAGGCATTGTGCGTTAACGTTGATACGTAAATATAATACAGAACAATGCTAACGAGTAGAAATCATGTATATATATATTGATACGATAGCTATATTCGTGGCCCAGTGGATGGCTATTAGTGTCAGCTAGCCGCATTGTCGAGAGTCCCACTATTCTATCCCCTTCTTTCCCGCCCCTTTTGCCACTGCTATTCCTGGAAATTGTCCATCCTTTTCCACCAATTGACGAGTCCAATATATCGTTGGTGCACTTGGTAACATTGGAATCGTTTAGTTTCTGGGGTAAAATCGGCCTGAATTTACCTCTCTCTTCATCCAACTGCAAAACCATCTCGTCAATCTATACTCAAATCCATCCAACTATATCTCTCTCTCTCTCTCTTTCTCTTTTCCTCTCAGTTCGCGCCTCTCCCCGCTGCCAATTCCCACCCATTTGTACTAATGGTGATTTTGTCATTCTCACGAGTAAACGAACACAATACCAATGAGTACTCACTGAACAACTGTACTTGCTGTTCAACAATACTGTTTAATTTACGTGGAAAACGGTAATTCAGACGGAATTCATTGATTGGGAATTTACTATCTTGTGAAGGACACTTCTAGGGATTTTTTGAGCTTTTTTTGGGGGTTGGGATTCAAGTGAACGACATATTTCAAGTGATTTGCGGTGGGCATTGGTTAATGCGTCACGTGCAGCGCTCGGATTGGTTCATCGAAGTCCGCGCGGGAGAATTCGAATTTTTCAGGGAAGTGAGGAGAAAATGGAACTATTTTTGATGGAAGTGGTTGAGAGACGATTTTTGAGAGGACTAGCAAATGGAAATTGATTTTATAAATGATTTGGTTAATGAGAATGAATCAACGCAATCCCAAAGAGTAATCACTGAACAACTACACTCACTATTCAATAATACTGTTACAAATAATTTACGTGAAAAAACGATAATTCAAATGGAATTTATTGATTCGGAATTTATTAAACAATTAATTCATTTTCATTAACTTCTGAGGGCCTTTCTAGGAGTTTTTAGGGCTTTTTTCGGGGGTTGGGATTCAAGTGATGCGCGCTGGGCATTGGTTAACGCGTCACATGTTACGAGGCACTGGGATTGGTTCATCGGAGTCCACACGGGAGAATTCGAAAATCTCGGGAACTTGACTAGAAAATGGACCTATTTTTTGATGGAACGAATTGAGGTAGGTTTTTTTTTCATATTATTAATGAGAATTCACTTCGTTGATAATTCATTCAATAAGAATGAACCAACACAATTCCGATGAGTACTTTCTGTTCAACAATAGTCTTTAATTTACGTGGAAAACGATCATTTCGACGGAATTCATTAATTCGTGATTTATTGTTTCCTGAAGGCAATTCTAAGGATTTTTTGAATTTTTTCTATGGGTTTGAGGTGCAGGTGATGTGCGCTGGCTATTGGTTAACCGTTAGCGCGTCACATGTTACGAGGCACTGGGATTGGTTCATCGCGGTTCGCGCGGGAAAATTCGAAATTCTAGAGAATTTAAGAGGAAAATTGAGCTTCTTTTGATGAAACACATTGAGATAGGATTTTCGAGATTATTTTCGATGGAAAATTCATTCTGTTATTAATTTGTTTCGTAGAAAATCGTCTTTGTGAGTTGAATAATGAAAGGCTCCCAAGTTTCATTGTTCTCGAGTAAATTCAACGTAAACGGCTTCATGACTCAGAAACTTGGTAGAATTCTATAGTTGAAGGGCATCCTTCAATTTCACAATGAACTCTGGGTAATTGGCAGAGAATAAATAACTGAGATGAAAGTTATTTATTATTTCCTTTTGTCGAAGCTGTCGATGGATCAATCAAGAAAGAGGTGCTGTCCTGCGGAATAAAAACGAATTCTCAGGGTAATTTTGAAGAATTCGATTATTTACAGATCGGTGTCTAGACGGAACTAATAATTAATCATTCACTTCATCTCAGACATCCTTTATCTTCAGAATTTTTCCAACTTTTCATAGCACAAAATGAATAAATAATCATTTCCTTAGTGAAAAAGTAGAGCAAAGCGGAGACTCTTCTTTATCCGGAGATAATTCCCTATTAAATGTCTCGGAAACTTAGCGAAATAGGAAAATTTTCCATAATAACCCTTTTTATAGCTTTTTTTCTGTTCAAAAAAAAGATTTCTAAACACATTTCACAAAAAAAAATGACAAGAAAAAAACCGAAAAAAATTTGAATTAAATAAATCATTGAATTAATGAAAAAATTTTCAGTAAAATAGTGACAAATAAAAATATTAAAACTTCAAAACTTTACCAACTGAATATTTCAACGGTTGATGAGAAAATTATGATAAATGAGAAATAGAGGTGAATTTATACCCAGTAGTGTAGGCTCGTAGAAATAACGGAAAAGGCAACGAAGTACTATATAACAGAATGAAGTGAGAATTAAAGTCTGGAGTGTGCAGACGAGTGTTTCACGAGGATTTTACAGTCAGCAAAAGTTCAGGTTATAATTAGCCTAGGAAATGACAATTTGCTTTGACTAAATCGCCTCCCTCAACATCTTTTTTACTTTTTTTTTTTTGTTACTCAAGGCCCATGGCCCAGGAAAATTCAGTCTTTTGCACAAAGTTTACTCGAGTTTTTGAATGGATAGGTAGAAAACGAGAAGAGTAACGATGAGACAAGTGTAATTGTTACATGTAAATTAGTATGATGAGTATAATAAGAGTACTTTATTATGAAGCAACTTTTTATTTTTATTTTTATTTTTAACATTTTTTAAAGTTTTTTTTTTCAACTCTTTACTGTCGTACTTAATTAAAATACTCGGAGTTTTCATCGTTAGTGGGGCTAAAGCGGGCTAAAGTTTAGTTTTAAAGTCATTCGAGTACACATCTTTGAGGATAGTTTGTTGAGGGAATAAGAAGGAAAAATTTACTTTGCCAAGGGTTTATCTGATTTTCAATTCGAGTGGAATGAATTACCCAGTTTATTGGTTTTTTCCTGGGAAAATTTTAATTTTTCATGAACCTAAGGATAATGAGAGGTTTGATGATAATTAATTTTTTTTGGTGGAAAAAACAATGAATTGCAGTTATTTTGTTGACAATTTATATAATTGAAGGGAATGTCTGGAGTGTTTTTGAACAGAAAAGAAACATGAAGACGTGGAATTTCGTTGGGTCATGAAAGCCCTTGAAAATTTCAGGATACCACTTATTCGAGCAGTCACTGGGATAACGAGGAAAACGAGCTCTCGTCAGGGCACACAGTGGACAATTTTCCCCCTTCAAGATCATTCCTCTTCCTATGGTTCACTGCCATCTTGTTATCCACGACAACCGAAGAGAGGGAGTTATTACGAGGATGGCTGAGGTCACTGGAGTGTCTGGATTATTTAGTTTCAATAGCATTGTTTTTTTTATTTATTATTTTTGTTTGGATGAGGGACAATGCGAAGGGAAGAGAAAGAATAATGTAATTTAAGGCATTTCAATTCAATGGTTTTTCCAGAAGTTTTTCATCGAGTGAAAAAAACTGAAAAGAGCTTTTTTGAGGGAATTTCGTGAGCTACAAAAAGGGTTTCTTAATAAATAATCTTGAATCTTATAATTTAGGAGATATTTCCAGAATGATGGGGATTTTGATGAAACGGTTTCAAATAGATTCCTTTTTTGATGATTCTATTGAAAAATTGAGAAAATTTCGGGTGAGAAACATGAGTGAGAATTTTTTTTGTTGAAATTTCATTAAAATTTTCGTTTTTTGGGAATGATTTGAGGTCAAATCCTTTCTATTTTCTATTGTTTTTACTTTTTCGAGGATATCTCTGGTTTTATTGGGTATAGTGACTTGCAAGTGGTTTTAAATAGAAGGTGAGATCATTTGCCATCGATTTATGTGGTTCAGAAGAAAGAATTGACGATTTTTGACAAAATTATTGGCATTTTCGTAAAAATCATTTTTAGGACTACGAATATCTTAAAAATCGATAATTTCCCTTCAAAACCACAGGAATTGATGAGAAATGATTTCATATTTCATTCAAGATTATCTCCAAGTCACTGCGAGCAATAAAACCGGAAATATCCCCGAAAGAGTAAAATTTTTCAATTTTTCCAACTTTTCACTACAAAATTAGAATTTTCCAAAAATCATTAAAAATGAAGTTTAATGTGCTTTTCAACGAAAATTTCCTCAGCTTTTCAATGAAATCATCAGAAAAAACGTACCTCAAAAATTTCCACTAAATTCTCCCCATTTTCATGATACAAAAAATCAAAATTAAAATAATTGCTCCTTTCTCAATTTCTCCTCCAAAAAAAAATAAAAAACTGAAATGCCAAAAAAACTGCGAAAATCTTGAATACTCAACTACTCCATAATTCCCACGAAAAAAAAAACTGGATCGTTAAACATTTCCATTTATATTCGAATTCTCATTCTATCCCCCGATCACCAAATCTGCAGTATTTGTGTCTGTGCCAAAACCCAAATGGACACTGCACAATTGATCGCCCTCCAAAAGAGGCCAGTCCAACCAAAAAACTATCCAGATAATCGAAATCACACGATTTTTCTCACTCCCTCTTAACACACAAGCCATTTCCCCAAACTACCATTACTGAATGTTTTTCTTTTACATTTTATTTTAAAAAACGTCTTGATGCTCGTGCACTAGTAACAATAGCTTCTATCCCAATGGCCTACAGAGAATCACTCAACTGTTCCATGGAATTGAAACAACGCTTGCCAGTCACTCCTGGTGTTCACTCGTTCACCTGGATCCTCTCGATTCGACATCAGACATATGGGATTTATTTTCAAATAAACGTGGCGAAAAAAAAAACAATACTCTCACACACACAAATCAGATTTTCTGCTTTTGTTTGTAGTCAATTTATATTTTCCCTGGCTTTTTCTGCAGTCGATAGTAAAGTAATAAAACGAATTAATTCTACTTTTCTCAAATATTTTTTTTTTTTAATTACTTTTTTTTATTGTTTTATTTTTTTAGTTATGCGGAAAATTTGAAAGTCAATAACTTGATTTTCTTCCATTTTTTTCGCACTTTTTTGCACATTAATTATTCTTTTGAATGAAAAAAAAAAAAAAAAAATTATTCTTTTGGAGAATTTAATGAGAAAAACTGGAAAATCATGTGTTTATTGTTTTGGGAATGTTTTGGAAATATATAACGGGTTTAGGAGAACATGTCAAGTGATTTTGTTACTGTAGACAATTTAATTCTCTACAAAAAAGGTCTCTTCATATTTTTTGATAAACCTATTAATTTCTAAGATATGATTTGAAAACTGATCTACTTTGAAATTCTTCGATTTTATTCATCCACACCAGGAAATATCGGAAATTGAGGTTTTGTGACGTCAACTCATCAGTCTTCCAATATCTCTGGAACCAATATGCCAAGAATATCTGCTCCAGATAATTCGATAATTATTCATCGAAAATTCTTCTGGTTATTTGATGACACTATTCTCGATTCTTCCAAAGAATCACCAAAGTGATTGAATTAATGCTTTAATTCTCAGTCCATTAACCGAAGTTTCTTGATGGAAAAAGACATTGATTATAGATCGAATGGAAAAGAAATGAAAATTTCATGAAACCGAATTGATCAATTTTCCAACATCATTGAAATTTGAGAAATTAATTTTTTAAGAATATTTCTAATTGTAATCGAGATATTAAAATTTTGGTAGAGCACATTTTTCGTAGAGGGAAGCGAGAGGTAGGAAAAATGTATCTTCAAAAATTTTCCATTCGCGCTAATTTTCCAAAATATACCCTGAAGTCAAAAAATCAGATTTTCATTGCGAATTTGGACTTTTCCACAATTTTTTTAAAAATTTCAGAATTTTCCAGGATTTCTTCAAGTTAAATTACAATAATCTTCTCTCGCTCATATGTTTTTAGAAAAAGCCGGATTTTTTCTAATTTTGTATTTTCCGGAATTTTCTCCAATTTTCCAAGATTTTCTCAAATTTTCCAGGATTTTCTCGGACTTTTCACAGTTTCAATATTTCCACAAATTGACTTTTTACAATCATCCTTTGTCCACGTGATTTCTAGAAAATTAGGATTCTTTTCCCAGCTTGTGATTTTTCGAAATTTTCCAGGAATCATCAGGACTTTTCCGAATTTTCCAGTATTTTTCCAAATTGACAACTGGAAATTTTTCTTTGCCCGCATTTTTTCTGGAAAATCAGGATTTTCTTCTCAACTTGTGAAATTTGGGAAATTTCCCGAGATTTTCCAGAATTTTCCCGAATTCAACTCCAGCAACTTTCCGTCACCTCCATAGTTTTCGAAAAATCAGATTTTCTTTTTAATTTCGCATTTTTCGGGATTTTTCCAAATTTCCCCAAGTTTCCCAAAATTTTCCACATTTAATTCCAGCAATTTTCCTTCACTCTCATGATTTCTAAAAAGTCAGATTTTTTGTTTTAATTTTGCATTTTCCGGGATTTTCCAGAATTTCCCTAAATTTCCCAGGATGCCCCCACATTTAACTCCAGCGACTTTCCTTTCACTCACATAGTTCCTAAAAAATCAGAATTTTTTTCTTCTTAATTTTTTACATTTTCCAAGACTTTCCAGAATTTTCCTCTGAAAAAGATGCACAAATTAAAAAAATCCTCCAGTTGCATAAAAGAAAATTGGCGGATGCACCTCATGGTACAAACACTTGTTTTTCCTCCTCCCTTGACCCCCCCCCCCCTCCCGTTTTCTTCACCCACAGCTGTACACCCTCCGGCCATTACTTTTCCGCGATATTAGAAAATGTACGCAATCTGGAGCACCACAAGGCGCATGGAAAATAAACGACAGAGAGAGGAAGAACATCTCTCTCTTCTCTCTCCTTGCTTTTAAAAAAAACTCCCTCTCTCCACTTCTATCTAACCATTCTCATTTCTTATTTTCCTTTCTTACTCGATTCACCGCACCTGCACGGAGTAATCACGGCGCAGCACTGGTTGTCGGATTCTAAGGGCGCAAAATTCATAGCTTCCCGTATATTTATCGTTGACTATCCGTTCTCCACGCTGCTAACGAGCTCCAGAGTCTTAAAAAAAAAAAAAAAAAAAGGAGAAGAGAGAACAAATTATACTCTTTTATCGATGCTAAAGGGTAGTGTTGTTGCTTTTTTTTTCTCTTCTTTTCTTTTCTTATTCACGGGAATTTTCTTTTCCCAAGTAAAAGCGCTCTCTTTTACGGTTAAATTAATTCCCAAATTTATCATTCGAATATTCGCCCCCCCCCCCCCTTTTTTTGGCGGCTTCTCAGGGATAAGGGATGATAATACCTGCCAAGAAAATTCTTTCGACGATAGATAATACGGAGATGAAGGATATTCACGATTTTTCTAAATTTATTCATCGCTCTTTGTGGATTCTTCGATTAAAGCTTCCGTTTCATTTAATTTAGATGGCAATAATGAGTCATGGAATTCTTGAAAATAACGGAAATTGAGGCAAAATGGTGCAGGGTTTTTTTTTGGAGTGGAGGACTTTGTGAAAAAATCTGGAAAAATTTGAGAAAATGCTCCAACATGTCTACATTGTTGGTGAATTTTTCTCAAATTTTTTCGAAAAGGCTTTCACTCTCAAAAAAAATGGTACTAATAATGAACCTTGGAATTTTTAAAGATAGCAGAAATTGGGGCAAAATGATTCAGAATTTTTTTTCAAAGTGAAAGACTCTGTGTAAAAATCTGAAAAAATTTGAGAAGATGCTCCAACATGTCTACATTGTTGGTGAATTTTTTCAAATTGTTCCGTAGAGGTTTCTACTCTTAAAAAAAAATCATAATAATAAAGAGCCTTGGAATTTTCAAAGATAGCAGAAACTGGGGCAAAAAGCCAGAATTTTTTTCGGAGTGAAGAGCTCTATTAAAAAATCTGAAAAAATTTGAGAAGATGCTTCAATATGTCTCAATTGTTCGTGAATTTTTTCAAAGTTCTTTCTTAAAGCCTTCATCCCTTAGAAAAATCGTAATAATAATGAGCCGCGGAATTTTCAAAGATAGCGAAAACCGGGACAAAATGATGTAGGATTTTTTTTTTAAGTGAAGGATTCTGCGAAAAAAAATTGAAAAAATTTGAGAAGATGCTCGCGTATGTCTACATAGCTATTGAATTTTTTCAAAAATTTTCGCAGAGACCTTCAACCCCAAAAAATCATAGGCCACGAAAAAAAGTCCCTTTTTAAAAGTTTATTGGTCAGTTTTCTCGCAAATCATCGGAATTTAAGCAAAATACAAAATTTCCATAAATGCTTGTTTTTGTAAAGCTCAAAAAAGACGAAAACTGAAAAAAATCCGTATCTCCATAATTTCCTAAGATATTCCCACAAAACTAAATTCGTCCCGCATTTTCTCTCTTGAATCCGCAATTTTATTAAAACTCCAATTTCCCTGAATTATCGGATTAATCAAACAAAGATCACTCATCTAATTTCCTGTTATATTCATTCAATGAGAAACCTGGAAAATTTCGCCAGAAATAGCAAAACAGGAAAAAACAATTAAATTAGTAGCGTCAATTTGGGAAATGACTTTCATCAACAAATTAAACTTCTAGTTGGCAGATTACTCCAAAATAATCACGAAAATTACCATCTGAAGTGGTCCGTCACTGCAGCAGCAGCACACATATCGTACAGAGAAATACCGGAAATTTAAATGTGGGCAAAGGGAAGAGGAGGGGGGAGGGAGGATAGATCCATTTGGCTCTCCACCATCGCAATGCTCATCCATTCGACTAGTCACAGTTAGAAGATACCTATTTACGCTTGAAGCATCAACCCATGGACTCGAGGGTCTATCGCGGTTTAGTTTCAAATATATTCTACACAACAGTTTAACCAAACTCCACACGTGTGTTAAGTGGTAATTCAATACGCTGTGATGAACTTGTGGATACATGTTGGTAAATGTTCGATTTTTCTAGAAAACTTTGAGGATATTTCCTTTTTTTTTCTGGTTTTTTCTTTCCTCTCCTTCCCTTTTTTTTCCTCTGTGGTAATCACGTTATGGGGATGAATGAAACTGATTTCGTTGGACAGACACGAAAGTTTTGGTATTGGAGATGATCTGGATTCAATTAATTCCTGGGTTTTACATCAATTATTATTATTATTCTCTTGGAGAAGTTTATGAAAGAAGGAAAAACGCGAGAAATCATTGGCGAGTTATTTTAAAGATATCTGTGAAACGAGTAGAGTTGGAAAAAAATTTGAAGAGACCCTTTTTTTAGAGAATTAAATTTCCCACAAAAAAGGTATCTTGATTTTTTCTCTTAGGACCACTCGCCTCCAAGATATTTGTGGTTGAACGCAATTAAAATTGCGAGGTTTTGAAAAAAGTCAATTTTTTCAAAAAAAAAATAAATAAAAATGATGCACTTATTGTTTTAAAATGCTCTCGAAAACCGTTGGGTTTAGAGGAAAATATCAAGAGACCTTTTTTGTAGAAAATTAAATTGCCCGCAAAAAAGGTTTCTTGATATTTTCCCCTAGAATCACTCGCCTCTATTATATTCACCGTAGAACGTGATTAAAATTTCAATGTTTTGAAAAAAGTCAATTTTTCCAAAAAAAAATAATGAAAAATGATGCATGTATTGTTTTGGAATGCTCTCAAAAACCGTTGGGTTTAGAGGAAAAACTCAAGAGATCTTTTTTGTAGAAAATTAAATTGCCCACAAAAAAGGTTTCATGATATTTTCCCCTAGAACCACTTGCTTCTAAGATATCTTTTATGAAAACGTGATTGAAATTTCAAGGCATTATAAAAAGCCAATTTTCTCCCAAAACCCATCACTTAACATTGACTTCTGAATAATTCCATCGAATTAATAATAACTCAGCTCAAAATAGTTATTGTTACTCCCCAGTTAGCCATAAAATTTGAGACTAAATGGGCTTTATTTTATTTCTTCTTTTTTTTTTCCTTTCCTTTTTCCCCAAAGTTAGGTCAGCCATTTGAGATTTGAATTTTACGATGGCAACGCTCACGTTTCCCCTCACTGGGGAAACCGAAATAAGATCGGTATTCCACTGTGGCATTCAAGAACCACCACCACCATCTTCTCTTTCTCTCTCTCATCTGCCCTCTCAAGCCACGAAATTTAATCCCATGAGTTTCAGTTGGGTATCTCACTGCCATCCACCGATGGAAAACTCTATAACCTATAACGCTCTCTGTATTCGTCTGAACATAGTATATGTCCAGACTACTTACGTAGTGAGACTACTGGCCTCTCCCTCGTGAAATCTACCATGATTCTTCATGTTTTCTCTCTCTCTCTTTCTTCCTTTTTTTCCATCTCTTTCTGAGTTTCAGTGTGTTTCTGCGTGATAGAGTGGGCATAAAAGTATATGGAGCGATTCGTTAGACATGGACTCGTAAAATTGAATTTAACGCGTTTTTGTGTTGATCAATACACATTGGAGATAAAAAAAATTACTTTATTCTTGAATTTAAAAATTAAGGGATTTCAACTTTTTTCTAGTTTTTGGATAGCATCTTTGGAAGTATTGGGTATAGGGGAAATTGCCTAGAGATCTTTTTTGTAGAGAATCGAATTCCCCACAAAAAAGATCCCCTGACATTTTTCTCTAAATTCACTCGCTTCAATGATATTTTTAATAGAATCAGAAAAAAATTGAATCATTATTTCTTCTCAAAATGATTTAGAATTTTTTTAGAGTGGAGAACTTTATCAAAGAATGTGAAAAAATTTGAGAGGATGCTCCAGTATGTCTCCATTGTTGGTGAATTTTTTCGAATTTTTTTTTTGAGGCCTTCATTCTCAAAAAAAATAATCACAATAATAAATCTCAGAATTTCTAAAAAATTACAAAAACCGAGGCAAAATGAAACAGAATTTTTTCTAGAGTGAAGGACTTCGAGAAAAATTCTGAAAAAATTTGAGAAGATGCTCAGAAACATCTACATTACTGGTGAATTTTTTGAAAAAATTCCGTAAAGGTCTTGACCGTTTAAAAAATTATAATAATAATGAGCCTCGGAATTTTCAAAGATAGCAAAGACCAGGACAAAATTCTCCAGGATTTTTTTTTGGAATGAAGGACTTTGCGAAAAAATCTGAAAAAATTTGAGAAGATTCTCCAATATGTCAACACTGTTACTGAATTTTTTCAAAATTTTTTGAAAAGGCCTCCCCTCTCATAAAAATCCTGGCTTTCCCAAATTCAAATAAATCAATATAAACTCACCAACAACATCGAGAAAACCATTCTGGCTCTTCATTGGATCGGTATTAATTTGACACATGTACCATCCTCTGTCAGTCTCTCTGACTTCACGTATATGAAGGAACCACGTACGATGATCGCTGTGTGTAACTCCAATTCTGTGATTCTTCGTTATCACGTGATTTGCGATCGTAAGAATTGTTTGTGTATCCACTCGGAGCCATGCGACCTGTAACATCACAAAAAAAAAAAAAAAGAGGATGTAATATGAATAAATAAAAATAACGTTCATGACAGAAAATAATAATGTCTCATAAATCTTCTGCGCGTTCAAACAAAGACATTCTGATAATGCTACGTTATTGTATTGTGTGTTGACAAAAAAAGGGGTGAAAAAAATTCTGAGAGAATTCGACAATGCGAAAGAAAGGGAAGATAGTAATTATCACTGACAAGTATTAATTGTATGTTTTTTCGATCAAATTTTCATCATTTGCGAAAGTAAAGAGGACATTTTTTTTCACCTTGTAATATTCCTTTTTTTGTTGATTTTTGTTTTTTGGGATTATGAAATTTTTAGGGAAATCGATTTTATTTCATCAACAGTTTTCTGAGGATATCTTCCTTTCTTTATTTATTCATCAAATATATAGACTTCAGGTTTGAAAAGCCATCCAAGCCATTTCAAATAATATTACAGTATATAAAAAATAATAATAATAATAATGATAATAATCATAATAAATAAACATAATAATCACTTCTTTAATCAATTGAAAAAATGAATAAATTGAAAAAATGAATAAAAAGAACGATGATATCCAGAAACTAAAGGAGATAGAGCGATTCTGCCAAAATTTATTTTTTTTGCTTTTGAAATTCTCTATAAGAGAAAATTGGGAAAAAAGGGCATATCTCCATTATTCTCCGGAATGTTTGAGAAAAAATCAATTTTAACAAAAAATACAGTTTTAGAATCAAATTTATTCCATAAAAAGTTTTTTGAAAATATCTCAGAAATTAAGCGAGATAGAACGATTTTGGATCAATTCTTCTATTTAACTTTTTTCAAATTCTGTAAACGAGAAACTTGAAACAAAAAGGGCGTATCTCCATTATTTTCCAGTATATTTAAAGAAAAATGAATTTAAAAAATTAAGTAATTCTGAAAAAAGTCTTCGAATGGATTTTATTTTAACAGTTTTTATTGGAGGACATCTTGAAAACTAAGCGAAATAAAGCGATCTTGCCTTTATTATTCTGCAGCTTTTAATATTCCCTATAAAAAAATATTCGGGCTAAAACGCCCTATCTCGCTTAAATTCCGAGATATATTCAAAAACACTGGTGAAAAATTGAATCAATTTAAAAATGTTAAATTTTTTATTTTTCAACAAATTGGAGGAACACGATCACAATAAAAATTCAATTGCCCCAAATAAAGAAGAAAATGCTCTATTATTTATTAACAATTGGAAACTCAAGCCCAAAGGGCAATTCCCTATCCGTTGTAAGTGCAACTGTTTTTTTAAAACATTTATTTATTTTCCTTTCGTTATAAAGAATCACCAGAAAAATATAAAGAAATAAATCAATTGAATTGATTTCCTCAGGCATTATTCCTTCTTTTTTTTTTCATAAAAATAAAAATTTTATGAAAAGAAATGTGATGGAGAAAAGAAAAAAGTTATATTCATCAATCCACTGTGATTTTGTCGCTGAAACGATTGGGAAGATTCTGAGTGCATGAAAATATCGACTCTCATGTCTTTTTCAATATTGTAGTAAATAAAATTGAAAAAAAAAAGTGAATACACAGACTTGAATCAATTTATTTGTCCTGGACTCTTTTAATGTAACTAGAATCTGTATTGAATGGGATGAGAAAAATCTTTTGAAAAATATTTGTGAGATTAAATTTATTGTGAGAGAAAAATAAATATAAGAATTGAAGTGAATTCTTTTTTTTTCATTAAAAAAAAACAATTTTCGAAAATAATTTTTTTGTGATTCTCTAATGAAAAATATCTCAGAAAATAAGAAAATTACGGAAATCTCTGTTCTCACACATTTTTATAGGTTCAAAGATATTTTCTTGGGAAATCAAATTAAAATCAAATTCACTTCATCTCATTTCAACTGAATGAAATGAAAATCAAAGGAAATTCAATTAGTTTTTCTTCTCTAAGAGTTCATTGAAGAAGGAACTACAATGGATTCAATGAAGACGCAATTTCCATTACAAAAAAATATCGAATTGCTAATTTCACTGGGCAAAACAAGAAAATTCAATTCCATCAATAATGAACTGAAGTTCTGAAGCTTCAAAAGATGAAGTGCTTTTGTTCTTTATTCTACAAGTTTATTTCTGTTTAAACTCAATTATTTAGTTGCTGAGAAATTCATTTAATCATGTTAATACGGTTTTTATTCGCTACGAAAGAAAAAGCGAATGATTTATCTGGAATAATGTGAATTTTCTTTAGGATCAACTGGCAAAAGTCAATTGTTATTTTCCGATTAATTAAATTAGAGTTTTTAATTGAATTCTTAAATAAAGAATTTTTCCTCTATTTTATGAATTTAAGGTAAATTTCAGAATACGGTCGATAAAACGGAAAAAATGAGGATTTATAGGTTATTTTCCGATTAATTACAAATAATTCGGGAAAAGTGCTTTAATTTACCCGAAAAAGTGATTAAACTATTCGAAAGTCATATCTTTAACTTGTGAATATAATTTATTTTTTCGATTTTTTTTTGCATTAATCTCCTATCACATGCATGAGATAGAGAGAGAGGCAAATTGGAGTTAAATTGAGGAAATTTCGAGAAAAAAATTCAAAAAAAAATTGGAAAAATTCAAAAAAATTCCAAAAAATTGGTAAAATTTGAAAAAAACGAAAAATATCAAAATAAAACTGATTTTTTTTTTTTTTTTGGTATATTTCTTTCGTTTTTTGTTAATGTATCTATGTAATATATATTAATAATATAATATATTATATTATATTATTCATCATGTAAAGATATATTTAATGTATTAAGTATAAGAAAATATTTTTTTTTTAACTTTTTTAACTTTGATAATTCATATTTCATAAACTATACGGACAAAAATTATGAAAAAATTCAGAAAAATGTAGAAAAATATCAGCTTTGATAGGGCATCAAAAAAATAAGGGTTTAAATTGATTTGATCATAATTTCATGAGGACCCTTTCTGTAGAGGAAAACAAGAGTTCCAAAAAGAGCCAGAAAACCCAGAAAAATTCCGGAAAACCCTTTATTTCTCAGTTTCCAAGATATTTCATAAAAACAAAATATTCCCTTTTCAACCAATTTTTAAAGAAATTCTACAATTTCTTGCATGTTCTGTCTCATCAAATAAATCAAATGAAAAGAGACTTGAGAAAAAGAAAGAAAAATAGGTATTCACCTGATCCTTACAATTCCACTACTCTCAGAAAAACGTAATTCACACTCCTTAATGGTATTCGTATAGTTTCTCATGTAACATCATTAGATACTTCACAAATACACGGTAATAAGATACTTTATCAAAAAGCTTTTTGTAATGTTATTTACTCGACGAAAAAAAATCCCACGGAATTTTCACTGGTGAAAGAAAGGGAAAATTTAATGTACGTCTTTAGTTTTCATCAGCGAAATTTTATCCTCAATTTTTATCACTTCGCGGATTAATTTAAGATGAAAAGAAAGAAAAGTAAAAATTTCATTTCTAAAATTCTTTTTCTTTTTTTTTTTTTTTTGGAAGAGCATCAATGTACCTGATACCCTGTTAAAATTACTAGTAACATTTGTATTGAATTACTCTAGAGAATTTCATTGGAATCCTAATGCCCACACTATCGGAGAGTTGGGAGCTTTTATAATCTCTTGGGTATTATGAACTATTCTACAGTCTGTCGTTATAATAGACATAAAGTAAATCAATTGTGTCAATACCTCGTGAATACTGATTAATAGCCACGATGTGGAGATAGAGAGAGGATATTTTGTGGTTAATTGGGAGAGTGGAGAATAATTTTGCAATTTTTTACCCATGAGAATAGAACGATAATTTTAGTCAAAATTAAGTGAGTTGATGAGGAGAAAATTTGGGTTAAATTGATTTAAAGGGCACTCGGAAACTGTTGGAGTTGGGAAAAAATGAGAAGAGACCTTTTTTGTAGCTCTTGAAATTCTCTTTAAAAAAGGTTACCTGACAAAATCTCCTAAACCCAATAGTTTTCGATATCACTTTAAAATAATGTTAATTAAAAATTTTCGTTGATTTCGAGTTGAAATTCTTGGATGTTTTAACTCATTTTTTTGTTAAATATCTCGGAAAATAAAAGAAATGGAGAAATTTTTGTTGTGGGTTTTTCTGGAGCTCTGATTTTTCACTACGAAAAAGGTAATCATCATTATCTCGCTTAATTTCCGAGTTATTCAATTCCCAAAACAATGAAAAACGTAGAAATTTTAGAATTCCTCAGAAACTAATGCTCACAAATGCTTTTTGTTGTATTGTTCTTGACTCAAGAATCCTCTTACTTATTCGAAAATAAATCACGAAATCTCAATAATTAGTCTTTGCTTCTATTCTTCCAACAGCCGGAACAATTCAAAATAATTAAATTCTTCATTTCCTTTTAATTTAACTTGGAGAAATACAGGACTGAAATACATTGGCAAAGCACTGAAGGGTAGAAACGGAGGTCATGGCTAATAACGATACACTTAGTAGGCAATTAGTGACTGAGATTGCAACGTAAGATTCACCGTCTTGGCCCCCATAATGGCAGGATATTAAGGCAATTAAAGTACAGCATTCGTATGTCTGCAGAGTTACATTTGTATGTTGAATAGTATTTTCCACGAAAATGGATTTAAAGTAACGAAATATTGGAGTTGAAGACATTAGTTCACGCAGATGGTCATATTCGTGAAACTGTAGATAATTATTTCTCGTAATTCAATTTATCAAGGTAGTGTCTTGTTTGATACCATATCAAAGATGATGTTTTTTTTTACATTTTTCTGAATTTTTTCATAATTTTTGTCCGAGCAGTTTATGAGCAGAGATCGGCAAAAAAATAATTCGCATTTTTAATTTTTTAATTTTTTTTATTTCTGTAATTTCCATCAAAAAAATTTTAATTACTTTCCTAATGAAAAATTTGGATTTTCAAATTTTTCATTAGTTCGAAATTTAATTTTTTTTTAACCATTTTGATTACTATTGTAATTCGAAATTTGACTGATGGAATTTCATAATTATTTTCTTTATTAAACTTATTAACATTTTTATTAGTTAAATTGAATTATAAATGTCATATAAGCGTCATTTAGATTGGATTAAATTATAAGTTCTTATTTGTGTTACATTTAATTAACACTCTCAACTCAAAATTTTTGTCTGAAAGACGGTTATATTTGGGAAGATTAAACATAGTAGCGTTGATTTTATTATAAAATTGATTATTCCAATCAATTAATAAGTAAGAAAGAATCAAAATTTCGAATAAGAAAAAGAATTATAAAATTTCATCAGTCAAATTTTTAATTACAATAGTAATCAAAATTGTTAAAAAAAAAAAAATTAATTTTCAAACTAATGAAAAATTTAAAAATCCAAATTTTTCATTAAGGAAGTAATTAAAATTTTTTCGATGGAAATTACAGAAATAAAAAAAATTAAAAAATTAAAGACGCGATTTTTTTTGCCGATCTCTGTTTATGAGATATGAATTATCAAAGTTACTGAAAATACCGGTGGTGGGGATGAAACGCCCTAAATCGGACAGAAATAACGAAATTACTAAAAAACCACGCGGCTGACCCATTATTTAAAAATAATTGGCGAAGAGAACAGCATTTCAACTGAATAATAGAAGAAAAACATATTCAATTCACCGTATAGTTATTGGGAAATTTTAATTAGAAGGTAGTCGTAACTATTTGCCTCTCTCTCTATTTCATGCATGTGATAGGAGATTAATGCAAAAATAATTCCGAGTTTCCAAAAAAAAAAGTAAAAAATTATAATTAATTAATAAAAGAAAGAAGAATTATAATTGATAAATCCAATGAACTTCATGAAAAAAAAATAGAAAATTTATAGATTAATTATTTTCTGCTTTCTCATTGTCAGTTCATTTATCTACTCTTTTTGTTTTGTTTTGTTTTTTTTTTTAATTTTAAAAGAAAAAAAAACATCAGAGTTCCATATAAACACCACCATACGCATCTACTCGGGCAATGTTTTAATTACCTCATTTAATTCACAGTTCTCAACGGATACAGTAGTCCAACACGACTCCACACTGATGGAATTTACTACGCATACATATATACATCCTAACGCTTTTTTTTCCACATTAATTACTTTTCACTCCAAAGAGATGATAAAGTGAAGATATGATATTAAAAAAAAGAAGAAAAAAATATTTAAAAAAAAAAAATGTGGAAAAATATTTGGGGTAAAATTTAGATTATAAAAAATCAAATTTACGTTCGGTTTTTTTTTTCGTTTTTTATGACTGTTTTTTTTTACTCGGTAAAAGAGGAATAATATCGCTGGAATATGTAAAAATATGTAAAGAAAGGAGGAAAAATATGAAATGAGCTTTTCAGGATAATCCAGTGGTGAAATTACATTCAGCAAGATTTTTATGATTAAAAAAATTTAAAAAATTCTTTGATGGATTTATCATTTGGCCCAGTGGATCATGTATTTATTTAAGTACTCAACTAAAATAAACATAATATCCTTGTAGATTTTAATATTTTGTGAAAATTATTTTTTTTAACAAAAAAATGTGAAATTTAAGGGAATTTAAAAATTCTGAAACGAGAATTATCGGAATAATCCTCTGGTAACGAGCAATTATTTTCATATCTTATCCTACTCGATTTTCTCTGTTAAAAACTGATAATCATAATCCCTTGGCCCTTTAAAAAGGCTTCAAAAAATCCAGAGTTTCCTTTGACGTTAAATATTTTGAAATCCGGATTATCAGTGTAAGTGCGGAAATTCACGAATTTAGTTTCACCTCGAGTTTCGTTTTGCCGACTAATGATCCCGGAGAAGGTGTGGAAGGTCCATGAATAAATCCATTCATGCAATTTTAACGAATTCAATGGAAATTATGAAGTCAGGACGTAACTACTGTAATACATGAAATCCAAAATTTACATTTATTTGAAAAAAATCTCTGAAACCGTGCGGTTTAGAAGAATTTATGAGGAGAGCTTTTTTGTGGGGAATTCAATTCTCTACAAAAAAGGTCTCTTGCATTTTTCCGTTAAACTCATTATTTCCTGAGATCCCTATCAATTTAATCTCTCCTTGAGGCAATCCAACACTTTTTCTCATCATTTTTCTCAAATACCATGGAAACTAGGCGAGATAGCGCTGAGCATTTTTTTCACATTGTTTTTTCACTCATTTTTTTCAGTTTTCATTTCCCTATAGGAGAAGGTATACACTGTTAAAAATTTCCGTCTGAATTTTCCGTGCAAAATCCCGGAAATTTCAAACAAGTCAACATTTCTACTGAAATTTCAGATAATTACGTCATTTAAGAATGAACACATCATCGATTTCCTGAATATCAATGAAATTTGTGAATTTCAGTTTAATTGTTTCTTGAATATTTAGTAAAAATAGGAAAAATTCAAAAGAAAAATTGAAAATCCAAGTCCTTTTGATTCTGAATATTCATGTTCAGTTGAAAATTCACGTAATTTGTAGAATTTCCGTCTCAATTCTACTCAAGACTCATAGATTCCTTTGAATTTCCTCTGAAACTCACAGATTTCATAATCATCTTCCCATTAAAAAAAAATTCAACATCACGCTTATAAAAATTCCCATCAAATTGTCTATGAAATTTCCATTTTTTTCAAACAGTGTAGATACAAAAACGATCTGAACATCATTTGCCCTATTTCGCTTAGTTTCCTAGATCTCTTCAAAAAAACGATCGAAAAAAAAAAGTTTCTACCCCTATTCGACCGTTTCACAAAAGTGCACGGGTCACTATCACTCCCCAGATAACTCCTGACGATTCCAGAAGACCCCTAATACCCAACGTATGACATTATTCTTGAAAAAAAATTCAAACCACAATTGTTATCACAAAAAAGCTTCTGTATTACGAAATTGTGGCAATTACATATATATGTATATACAGATACATATACATATATATATATATAGCAGCGGTTGACCTCCGGTAGGCCAATAAAATTCAGCGATTAAAATTCAAGCCAAGGGCTTACAAGAGGCGCAGAGAAATGAGCAAGAGAGGAGAAAAGAGAGAAAGAGAAAGAGAGAAAAAGTATAAAGCGCAAAGAGAAAACGAGGGATTGCACTGAAAGATATCGTGAGACAGAGAAGTGGTCGGTGGCCGTAAACCGTAGGAAAGCCCAGAGTCCTCTGCCATTATCCGTGAGTAGTAACAAAGTCGTGCTGGCGTTGTTAATGTCACGGTCGTATACAGTGCCACGTAGTTTTTGACTCTCCCTCTCTCTCTCTCTCTCTCTTCCTCTCTCTTTCTCTTTCTGTATACATAGAGTGAAGCTCAACTCTTGCCTCTACTCACTACTCAACTCTCTTCTGTTGAGAAGTTGAAGTTTCGCACAGATATGTATATATACTTATCTTAGGCATCAGCTACATTTTCACTTGTGTTCTGTAACTAAGAAAGAGTCGTTATCCGTCATCTTAATGCACAAGCATCTGGAAATAGTGCCTACCATTTTGGATTATAAATGATCTTATTAATGAGATTCATTGTTGAGAATTGTGCTATTTTCATTTTTTTTTTCTTCTTCTATTTTTTGGGGAGGGGAGGGGGAATGGGAGTTTTGAGAGCTGATGTGTTTTTTAATGAGACCACTTGGAGATACAATGGGTTCATTGGGAAAGTAGGGATTTTTTTTTGGTTTTGATTAGAAGAAATAATGGGGGTCATTAGTAGAGGAGTTGTTAAAAATGGAGGATTGGGTTTTTTGAGGTCAGTTAATCCTTATTTTCTTTAAACCGCATCATAGATGATATTTTTTTACATTTTTCTGAATTTTTTCATAATTTTTGTCCGTATAATTTATGAGATATGAATTATCAAAGTTACTGAAAATAGTGGTAGTGGGAATGAAACGCCCTAAATCGGACAGAAATAACGAAATTACTAAAAAACCACACAGTTGACCCATTATTTAGAAACTATTGGCGAAGAGAACAGCAATTTAACTAAATAATAGAAGAAAAAAATATTCAATTCACCGTATAGTTATTGAGAAATTTCAATTAGAAGGTAGTCGTAACTATTTGCCTCTCTCTCTATCTCATGCATGTGATAGGAGATTAATGCAAAAAAAATTCGAGAAAAAAAAATAATATTCACAAGCTGAAGATATGAGTTTCGAATAGTTTAATCATTTTTTCGGGTAAATTAAAGCACGTTTCCTCGAATTATCCGCAATTAATTGGAAACAAACCTACAAATTCTCATTTTTTTTCTATTTTATCGACAGTATTCTGAAATATTACCTTTTTTTAAATTTTTTTTTTTTTTTAAATCCATTTTCATTATTGTCTAACATTTTTCCTCCGAAATACTTCATAAAAATGATTTATCTAAAAAATCATTAGATTCAGAGGACAATAATATATATTTTGCAGTAAAAATCACAAATAATTTCAATTTTCAGTTGAAATAGAAACACATGTTTCCATCAATTTTATCTGAATTGTTAATTAACTCTTCTACCTCTATTATTCCCATCTCTATCCATTTCTCCATAACACCTATTTTTTTAAAATTCCATTTTATTTTTTTTCCAAACATCAAACGGAGTAAATATTGACACGTATATCCATCCATTTGAAATTCATACCATTCAGAACAAAATCCACATGGAGCAGCAAAAATCCTCTTTTTTTTCCTCTCAATATTTTGAAATATACTATCCGGGTTATGAGGAGTCTTTATCCATCTGTATGATCTAGTTATATATTTATATATATCAAGGATCAATGAAGAGGGAACAGAGAATGCATTCATTCAATGCAGAAATCCTGTCTCCTCGCAGCCTTTTTCTTTTCTCCTATTATTATTTCTCTTTATTGAGAATTGTGAGTGAGAGGGTGAATAAATTCGATTTTTTCACCATACAAATTCTCATACAAGTTCAATAATATTAAATTAAATTTGATAGCATTTCTTCCATTGATTTCATCGCTTTCATGTCAATACAGAACGTCAAAAAAAATTTTTTTTCATCAACCTTCATAGAATTTCTTTTTTTTAAGGTAATTCCTAGAATACGGTCGATAAAACAGAAAAAAATGAGAAATTCTAGGTTAGTTTCCAATTAATTGCTGATAATTCGGGAAAATGTGCTTTAATTTACCCAAAAAAGTGATTAAACTATTCGAAAGTCATATCTTCAGCTTGTAAATATTATTTTTTTCTCGAATTTTTTTTACATTACTAATCTCCTATCACATGCATGAGATAGAGAGAGAGGCAAATAGTTACGACTACCTTCTAATTAAAATTTTTCAATAACTATACGGTGAATTGAATATTTTTTTTTTCTATTATTTAGTTAAAATGCTGTTCTCTTCGCCAATATTTTTTTAAATAATGGGTCAACTGTGTTTTTTTAGTAATTTCGTTATTTCTCTCCGATTTAGGGCTTTTCATCCCCATCACCGCTATTTTCAGTAACTTTGATAATTCATATCTCATAAACTGCACGGACAAAAATTATGAAAAAATTCAGGGAAATGTAAAAAAAATATCATCTTTAATACGACATCAAAAAAATGAGGGATTCACTGCACTCAAGTTCGCTGGTATACGACCTTAAAATGAAATATTTGCAAATTTTCTTGAGATCTCCGTATAAAAGGCAATTTTTCATTTACGAACGAAAAGAAATTCTGGAGATTCTCATTAATTTAAAAATTATGATTCAATTGAATTGAGTGTGGGAGAGGGGAATGGGTTTATATAATTCTAGTCTTTTCTACTTCATATTTCATTTCAACATCCTGAGTTTAATTAAGTAATGAATTTGAATAAAACCACGGAATAAAGGAAAAAGGAAAAAAAAAAGTGAAAGAAAAAGAAAGAAAATCAAGTAAGAAAAATGAAATAGAGGATAGAAATGTATAACTTTGAAATTTTTATCTTCATTTTTATCCATTTCAACGATTTGACAATCTTGTTAGTAGGTCATGCCACTTATGAGATATCTACATTTTAGATTGAATCGTTACTAAAGGAAAACTCAGGATAATTTCTCTTGGTTTGCTCTCTCCTCGACGAGATCGAGTTGAATTTTCAAGGCAGAATTTTAATTTTGAATAAAATTAAATAATAAAAAAAAGAAAAAGAAGAAGGAAATGGAGAAATTGTTGAGGAGAAGAAATTCTTGAGTGCTCATTACCATAATTGTGAGGAGTGGCTTTTTATGAATCAATATTGAATTAACAACTCATAATTTTTTAATTAACTGAATCAAGAATATTCAAGAAATTAAGGAAAAAAAAATATTTAATATTAAACAGGTGTATGTGAGGGAAATACGTCTCTTTCATATTAATATAAAAACAATGACTGTTAAAATATTATTTATAAAAAAGGAATAAAAAAACAAAATTAGAAAAATGAAGAAAAATATTTTATAGATATTTTTTACGATCGAAACTTCAGAATAAAGGAAAAGAATGTTTTTTATACAATTTTTTAGCCTCAAATTTCCCTGGCTTTCCAATGCCACTAGTTTCATCGAGCCATTTCTGAAACTTGAAACAAGGATTTTCCCCTGTTTGATGAAAGAAGAGATATGTATGCTCACTCCTTATTCACAAATCGATCAATCACGAGATTGTTCAATGCTGTCGATTTTTCAATTGAAAGCGAGGTGAAAGGATATTTTCCAAGTATCCATGAAAAGGAAATGCCATTGGAATTGGCCTTGCACTTTCAAGGGGTAAAGTAGTTTTTTTTTTTTGAAGGAGAAAATTGAAGATTTTTCCTTTGCACATTTGGCGGATGGATTTATTATTCGAATTTGCTGAATGAACTCTGATGTATTGGTTCATGAAAAAAAAAATAGGTTGCATTTATTTTCGGGGATTTTAGTTTTTAATGACAGGACGGAAATCTATAATTTTTAATCAGCTCTGTGCTGATAGAATTTCGATTGGAACAGAGGATGCGAATGAAAGAAACATAATGCGAGTAAATATAGAAAGTAATTCTTGTCTCTGGGAGTAAATTTAAATTTTTTTGAACTGTGAATTATCGGGATTGATGTAATTTAATCAACAAACTCGGAGAACTCTTATGAATTACCTGACACTATTGATTTTAAGGTCAATGAAATTGGGAATCACTGCAAAAATAGGAATGACGAGTAATTATATCAGAATTATTAAATTTATTGAAATAATTTGATTTCATGCTATGAAATGAATATCTTTGGAATTGGTGGATTTAATTCTCTACAAAGAAAATTTTTTGATTAAAAAATCTTATCAATTTCAAGATATTCTTAAATTATTGGAAATTAATTACTCTGTAAATATAAGTATCTTAATTTAAGATAATCAATTGGAAAAAAATATATTGAAATCAAGAAATATCTCAAAACTGCCAATCATTAACAATAGACATTAATAGAATCTTATAACTTGATGAAAAATCCCATATAAATATAAACATTAAATCCTCGATCAATATTATAGTCACGAGAGCTTCATAAGCCATTTGACTAACAGTCATAACTGATACATATTAAAAAAAATTTTGACCCAAAAATGTTCATTTTAATTAAGACATCCTGTACATACTTGTGAATACTGTAACCTATTCTAAAAAATAAACTTTGTTAAAAAAAAAGTAAAGCATCAGACTGATAATTTGAAGGATGTGAGTTCGAACCTCGCTTGAGCATTCCCTATTTTTTCCGAAATTTGATTCTAAGATTATCAAATTTAGTTAAAATAAGTCCCTAATATTAACAATTACCGAAAGACTTTTTTTCTAAATAATTTAATTCTCTTCGAAAAACAAAATCTCTTGATGAATTTTCCTAAATCTCATAATTTTCGAGAGACTCCTAAAATCTGCACCCATTGTCCAAAAACTCTACCAACATCATCAGCTATTCAGAATCTCTAAAAAAAAGTCCAACGTCCAAATTCATCCGTAAAAACATGTATCTAGAATTGAATAAAGCCTCACCACAAACTTTATCTGCACTGGCCAACGTTTTATTTCGTGTTTTATCCAAAATTATATGGAAAATGTATGGAAATACAAGAGAGAGAAAGAGAGAGAGAGAGATCGCTTGAATTTCTGAGGCGTTGTTACCTGGCCTAGCATACACTATTCTCGCATGTTTCACGTAACACAACCGAATGGGAATTTAAACTGCGGCCAGAAGCGTGCAACGAACCACCTAACCACAAACTCTATGGTCGACTCAAAGAGTCTGACCCCAGTGTCCCTCTCTCTCTCTCCAACTCTCAATTTTGCAGTTCAGGATTCTCCTGAACCCCCGCCTGATACCCATGTATGTAGAATAATTCCCAGTTGCGCTGATGGAAACCGCAGAAATAAGCTAGTTATTGTATCTTTTTTTTTTTTTTTAATGGAATATTGCGGAACGGCTGGTTGAATAATCTATCGGTTCATCATGCAGGTGGAAAATTGAATTCTGTATTTATGGCTAGTTGCTGATTTAGTTGGAGCTTGTAATGAGTCCAGAGCTTCATTAACTTGCTGAATTCCCATATAATTTGCTGCTGCTTTTCATTGAAACCTTGGTTATCAAAAGAATGAAGTCAAAGGGCTAGTTGTCGGAAATTAATTTCAATGAATGGAACAGTCCAGCGATTCATAAGGGAGACGGGGCAAAATGGACCTGAAGGACAAAAAGAAACGACTTTTTTTTTGAGAGCGAAAAAGTCTACGAAAAAATTTGGAAAAATTACCGAAAAATTGAAACAAGTTAGAGCATTTTTTCAGATTTTTTTGAGATTTTTTCATTTGAGCCTTAAACTTGCGGAAAAATCCTGATATTTCTCTCGAAATTCACTAGTTTCGATACTAGTTGAGATATTTATAGATGAATGATAATCGAGGGATTCTCCGAAAAACGATATTTCAATTCTGTTATTTCTCTTCCTAAATTTTCCTGGATTTTCGATGGAATAATCCTAAATGTTCTATTTATATTCACAAGTTATTTATACGTTCAGCAGAAAATTATTCATTTTCCGTTGTACCATGTCTATCAAAAGATACTGAGTACACTTAAATAATCAATTGAATTTATATTTGATCCGAATAACGGAAGAACACGTTATTCCTCTCAGATCAGCTCAAATGTCAAGTGATAGAGATTAATGATAGCATTTGATATTTCATGCTGAAATCGTATGAATATGTAACAAGTGGCATATAGGGATGATCGGGTAAAATGGACCATCGAGGAAAAAAAATTAAGAATTTTTTTTTTTTGCGGAGTGAAGGACTTTGTGAATGTTAGATATATCGAAGTTATCTTTGTTATCGCCAGATTGATATCGATTGTTCAACTTAAGATCGAGCAATTAATCGATTCTCTCATTTTTATTTACTCTCTCTCACCTTTTCGTATTACTCCAGTTAAACTCCAGTTAATTACCCCAAAATGTAAAAACACGTTATAATTTTATAATTAATATAATCCCAAATTCATCCACTTAATTATTAAAATATATTACTCAATGTCGATTGATTCATTTGTCGTATTTATTTCTCAATCCATCTAACAGTAAAAAAAATCAGAAAAAATTGAGAAAATTCTCCAGCATGTCTATATTTGTGTAATTTTTTTGGATTTTTTTTGTAGAATTTTTCGCATTAAAAAAATCCAAATCATTCAGTTAAGTGGAAATTAGCTCAAAATAAATAATTTAGCAGTTTTAATTGGACGTTAAAGTGACGTTGATGAATTTAATTAAATTTTCCAATGTTTCTCCTTTTTCTAAATTTGTTTCTGACCAATAAAGTTTATTCAATCCTATATTTGTATGGAAAAAGCTATAATTCACCTTTTTTCCTCTCGTTTCCTTGATTTTTGTTTCCTATTTTTTTTTTTAATTTTCCTCAATAACTGGAAACGAACGTTTGAAATATTGCAAAACTGTACGGAAATAGATTTGTGGAATACAGAGTAGAAAATACGTTCGGTGAAAATTTTCACTTGCACATTGATTCAACGGATCATCGAACTGGAAATTCAATGTGTTATACACTCAATGTGGGCTACAATCAACATGACCGATCAAAAACTAGCCACGAGTCATTGTGTCCAAAACATTTCCTTTTTTTTCGCGTTTTTATCAAAAAATATATGTTGGTATTACATTTTCGAATTGAGTGAATTTATTTTATTTCATTCAACGATTTAATCGAAACATTTATTATGAACAAACGATTAAATTCCATTGATTTACGGAAATTTCAAAGTTTTGTTTTTATTCATTCCTTGAAAATTTGTAGTTGTAATGAATTTGAAATAGATTTTTAGGGAATTTTGTGGAAAATCGTCGCTTTTTTGACGATTATCTTTGATTATAATTGGTGCAGCTCATTGCGCTTGGATGCAAACAAAATCTGAGGACATTTTTCATCAATTCCCCCTTTGGCGAATCGATTTTCGATGAGAATCAACAAAATTATTGTCCAAAAATAGTTTTTTGTCAAATCAAGGATATCTTCCTCAATTCTTACCGAAAATCAATTTCCAAAAAAAAACAAAGAAACTGATGAGAATTCTCTTCAGCTTTCATTTGCACTCATCTTCACATCACTGCTCTCATTAAAACTAGAGATATTCTCAAAAAACGAAAAAAAATTCAATTTAAAGATAAAAAATAGAATTTTCTAAAAATTAACAAACATAAATTCTTGACGTTCTCTGGAAGGAATTCCGTCATCTTTTCAATGAAAGCATCAGGAAAACCCAATCTCAAATATTTTCTTTCTTTTTAGATCATTTCAAGTATCCTCTATTAAAAAAATTACAATCGAAAATTCTGATGATCACATAGCTTCCATTCGGGAGCAAAAAAAAAGGAGATCATTTGGACCTATTACTTGAATATCCTTAAGGATGTTCTACTGGTATTTTATCAGAATTTAAAAATGTAAGAATTCAATGAAATTTTTCTCCAAGATTCTCCAAGTCATAAAGAAACCGTATGCAAAATTTTGGATTTTTTTCATACCTGGTTTCAAAGTTATAATTTGTTTAAAAAACATCGTTTAATATGTGTTCTTATGGGAAATTCACAAAAGCTTAAGAAACTCTTCGGAAAATCCTTCAAATTGGATGAAATTTTGGATATAGATGAGAAATTACCCCCCGCGCAAACGTTACATTTTTATACGACGATTGGGTCAATAATTGGCATTGAAATTAATAAAAATGATTAAAAAATTGTCACTCGCACGTGAGTGCTGCCAACTTGTGTCGCCAAAATTTCCTAGAATGCAACGCTTTTTTCAAAATAATTCTCAAACTAATTAAATGAAGGATAAAAAAAATATCTATGAAATGTAATGATAATAATATAATATTTGAACACCCGCAGCGTTCCATAATTCCCTGAAAATAATCTTAATGAGGAATTTAAAAGCTCATTTTTTCATGTTCAGGGATTGGAACACTGATGAAATCAGAGGTAGAACATCCTTAACGAGGTTCTACTCTCACACGGTAGTTCAAGAAAGCAACATAATTTTTTTATTTTTTTGATCAGTAAAAACCCGACGAAAATTAACTATTTTAATTATAAAAAATACATGTTATTTCGCTTCTTTTATTAATCGATTTTTTTAATAATAGAAGTATTAAAAATATTCAAGTAGTGGAATGGCGGCTGCGTGCAAACTTCAAATTCTTGGATGTCAATTTTCGATTATTGTGCTTTGTTCCTCAAAAATATTAATAAATTAGATTTTTATCTATCAAAAAAAGGTCGTGATCGATTCTCCTTAACCTCTAAAATAAATGAAATTTCTCACCTTATAACTCCCAAGATCATGAACAATACATGACAAAGTAGCTTCTCTTCCCACTGAGGCTGTGACATTGGCAATGGGCTCTTTAAAATTCGGATCTGTAACAATGAAAAATAAAAAAAAAAAACATTCATTCACTTCATTAAATTGAGATACTCGAGTTAATTCAACTACTTCTCGATAATCCAGAATAATCGATGAGGTTGTTGGAAGATAAGAGAACAACTGCGGAGAATTTCCGGGTAGAGATGAATGGAGGAGGTTAAGCAAGAGAGACAGATGAGGTTGGTAGCATTGGGTAGTGGGCGGGACACAAAGTAGTGGTATTTGGAGCGTTTGGGGAATCCCCGTTGTGCAGGCTGCTCTCATGATGCTTGTTAGTGAGAAGAAAGGCGAATGAAAGAAACTATTGGCATCAGTGACTCACACACGACTTTATACAGAGACTGCGGAATTTTTGAGGCTGGAAAAGCCAACGTAATGGTAACATAGGGGAACTATAATTCTGTCATATCAATCTAGTGCAAATGTGTTGAGAATTCCCATGGGTGTGAAGGTTATGTTATCGTAACGATAAATCCTGTCACAAATATCAAAATCCTGGGGTTTGTGATATCTATCGTGATTCTATCGCAAATAAAATCAGTTGGAATTTTTAATTTTTTTTTGAACAAAAAAAATAGTGATTTTTAGGTCAAAGTGATCGAAAAGATTGGGGATTTTATTTTTGATGAAAGCTTTTGAGGAAAAATCTGAAAAAATTCAGCAATAATTGAGACATATTGAAGCATCTTCTCAAATTTTTTCAGATTTTTTTATGAAGTCTTTCCCTCTGAAAAAAAATGCTAAATCATTAAATCATTTTTTTTTTTTTTTTAACTGAATGATATAAAAATATTCACTATTTTTCAAAGACTATCTCCATACATAACAGGCAATATAAAATTTCCTCGTACTTTCGTGTCGAAACACTAGACTTATCACTGTTATGATATAGTATACTCGAACAAAGCACAGTTATCATCAATATCTCACATCGACACGAGAAGTTACCTATTTTCCACCCAGAAATGAATGATTCTCAGAATCCTTTGGATTGCCCCCCCAACTCCAGTGTTATTCTTTCCCCTCAGTTCTGTCGTTTTCATTTTTTTTTCTTTTTTTTTTTTACTCTTTCCTATCCACCTCGAAATGACTCTCGTGCAAGTCGGTGAAGCTTTTGTACTACCCCAAAGTTAACTACGTATACATTCATGCTGGTGCTCTCCTTGGGCCACCCTTGAATAGTGAATCGCGTGTTTTTCGTAGATTACAAACGATGACGCTCGTGCAGATGAGGTGAAAAAGTCACTGGTATAAGTTCGGTGCTATATTGCTTTTATAGGGTAATATTGAAGACAATAACTCCAGGCACATTTGCAAGTTCAAGAAAACCATATTTCACGCAATTTTTAATAGTTTTTTTTTTATTCATTCGAGAAAAATTTGCTTTTTTGACGTGCTCTCTGAAGTAAGTGAGTTTAGGAGGAAATATCAAGAGACCTTTTTTATAGAGAATTTTGAGAGCTACAAAAAAGGTCTCTTGATAAATTCTCGTAAACCCAACGGTTCCTTAATGCCGTATCAGAGATGATATTTTTTTTACATTTTTCTGAATTTTTTTGAAGCACATTTTCCCGGATTATCAGCAATTAATTGGGAACAAACCTACAAATCCTGATTTTTCTCTGTTCTATCGACCGCACTCTGAAATACTCCCTTAATTGTTTACTCAATAAAAAAAAATAGAACTCTGAAAGAGCTCAAATTTCCAATGAATTTTTCTTCATTTCCCGTGATCCTCGAGAGACGATTCATCTCTGTAATAAATCTAAAGCATCGGAGAAAAATTCTCAACAACTCAGCAAACATGACGAAGAAAAAAAAACGAGGAAGAAAGGATGACAGCCATCAGTCGGTTAATGGACGATACTAGGGTGAACTGAAAGTAAAGATCTCTATCCGTCACTCGAACAAAAAAAAAAAAAAAAGAAAAAAAAAGGCAAACTCTTCACAACTTATGGATTTTTACGGAGAGTATGACAGATATGGACCCCCATACGTTTACAATCAATACATCGTTCAACAAACATTTGAAATCACTCGGCGTAATGTGGATACCACTTCATCACATCAATTCAATAATATTTATCATTCAGTACGTTACCCTGTTTACACAGTAGATTAGCTAGATTCATCATTTCTGCATGTTTGCTGTTATAAATGATCAATACTCTATCAATAATTACATTTTACTTTTTTATTATGACACTTGAAAGTAGCAAACATCTGACAATTTTTAAGATTTTCAAAAGAAAATTTTTTTTTTTTTATAAATTTTAAAATAAAATGGAAAACATGCACATTTTAGAAATTCTAAAATCTACGGAAGCAAAATTGTTTAAATATTTTTTTTTCTAATAATTTATTTAAAAAAAAAATCCGCAAAATTGTCAGAAGTCTGCTAATTTCATTATCATTTTTTATTTCACATAAGTTCTCGAGGTGGAGGCAGTTTCTATTGAAGCGCACTTGAGAATAAGTGGGCTTAGAAGAAAATGTCAAGAGACCTTTTTTGTAGGAAATTAAATTCTGTAGAAAAAAGGTCTCCTGACATTTTTTCCTAAACTGACTCATTTCAGAGATATTAATAAAATAAATTTCTCAACAAATTAACACATTATTTCCCAATTTTCTTAAATTCATAAATATCTGAAAAATTATCGGTTTCTGGGATCAGAAACAAAGTTAATTACATTCATTTGCATCATATTAATCATCAGAAATATCATCATCATCATTATTTTCTAGTATCTCCACCAAATGAACGAGTAAAATGAGCCGATTGAATTAATTCCCATTAGATTGAAAATGAGAAAATAAATATTTAAAAAAAATGAGAAAAACAAAAGAAAAATATGCTTTTAATCATCTCATTTCACTGGAAATAATAGTACTTGTGTATTCCAATGTGTAATGAGAGCTTTTCAGCTCAACAGAGATGGAATTATTGAGTTGAATTTTCTTGCGGAAGTGGCATGAAAATAGCCTCCAGTACATCTCGAGGCGAATAATAATAATTAAGTGCGTTGTTTCATTAGTCGAATGGACCAAAAAAAAAAGAAAAGAAAAATTAAAAAAAGAGAAATTATTGTCAGTCTCAATAGCTCAATGTATTTACTTTATTAACATTAATTATTTGGAAAATTAAAGTATTCCAATTGTTAATAAAACAAATTTCCCCAGTTTTTGATGGAAATTTTTTTTTTTTTCAATTTATTTTTTTTAAACTTTTTGAAAAAAAAATTTCCATCAGTCAGAAATGAAAATTAGTAACTTTTTTTTTTTTGCTTTAGTTCTTGAGAAATTTTTTCAAGAGATGATATCTCCTTGTGAATGAAGTATCATTTGCTGACATATGGCACTAGAGTTGAGGCCTCGAGTGTAACAACTTGCAACAGCACAGTTGAGAGTTGATCTCATTACTCAGTTTGTACTCCATACACTTTTCCAACTGTGAATTATGTGCTGTACACTATCAGTGAAGATGCACACTTGAGATATGTTTTCCCGCATATTCACATGTTTTGTGAAGTGTTTCCCAACGATTTTCGTATTAATCCGGATTTTTATTCAATGAAAATCCAGTGAATTTCGTGGATTTTAAGGATCGTTTTATGAAGGCTTAGTGGAGGGGGGATGGAAATTGTGGGGTTGAAAAGAACGGAAAATTCTACCCCAGAAAGTACTATAATACTTTCCCTCTATCTCCAACCGTTCTCAAGATATTAAAAAAAACATGTTTTTCACCCCCAAATTTAGTTTTTCTTCGATATTACATGGAATTGCTGAATATAAATGAGTTTTATTATATCATTTTCATCGGAAATTTTCCCTCGAATTTTCATGAACTCACTCGTGCATTTCTCTATTCATCGCCCAAAAATTCCCAATAATTCAATAATTCAATAAATAAAAATAAAAAAAAAAGGTGAATTATTAAAATATACATTAAAAAAAAATTTCCACAAAACTTTGAACCTTCTTATCGAAAGGATATGAATTTAAATGCAACTCTCATATTCATGAGAATAAATTTTTTTCCATTTCACCAAATAATAAAAATGTTGAGGAAAATGAAAAAAAAAAGAAATGAAATAAATTTCATTTTTATGGAAAAATTTACGATTTTTCTGGGATAAGGGCACCACTCGTGCACAACAATACCAACCCAATGCTACTCTCTTCGTTGTGCTACCGATATGACCAATGCAACTCTACTTCACTGACAAAATATGCAAGCCCAACGATTTTATCCATCTCACCCCTGTGGATATATCCCAACCACCAAGAGTATCAATCCATCGAACAATCAATCTTTTCGCCTATAAATTCGTCATAGCGTCTACATATTCTCTCGCATAAAATAAATAATGTATCCGGGGCAAGTGTTATTGAGTCAGGTGGATATTGTGAATGTTTTGGTGAATACTGGTTATATGGCATTTCTGTAAGCTGTTATTTATGAAAAATCATAAAATAGTCTTAACCTGAATGATTTTATCCGGTGGAATTAATTAATTCTGCGAATTTATTTTGTGAATTTTGTTTTTTTAAAGATATCGCGGAATTGAGGGAGGATAGAGGCATTTTTGTAGAGACCTTTTCTGTGGAGAATTTCAAGGGCTTCAAAAAAGGTTTCTTGATAAATTCTCTTAAATCTCATTGCTTAAGAGATATTCAGAAAATAGTCTTAAAATAATTTTTTGATTCATGAAAATTCGCTTTTTTTTACTTCAGAATGAGTTGTAGTTTTTGACTTTTTATATTCTGGATTAATTATTGAGAAAATTAACGTTTTTTTTTTGCTAAAATAAGTAATTTCAATTATTTATGAGAGATAATCTCTTTTTTAAACTGTCTAAGCCAAAAGAAGTGGGAAAAAAGACAAAAAAGAGAGCAAAAGTCATGTAACACGAGAGAATTTTGATTTTGAAAGATATCTCGGAATTGAAGAGAGATAAAGATATTTTTGTAGAGACCTTTTTTGTGGAGAATTTCATGAGCTACAAAAAAGGTCTCTTGACAAATTCTCCTAAATCTCACGGTTTAAGAGATCCTTTCAAAATAGTTCCCACGTGATTTCTGGACTCATCCAACTTCATTTTTTCTTACTTTTCAACGACTTCCAGTTTTCTATTTTGAATATTTTCAATGAATTATTGAGAAAATCTACGATTTTCATGCTAAAATAGCTGTTTCCAATGACCCACAAGAGATAATCTCCTTCTTAAACAGTTTAATCCAAAAAAAAAGAGGAAGCAAAAAGCAAAAAAATGAGCAAAACTGGTATGAGTTCAAAAAAAGGGCAATATAAGTCGCAATAAACCCTACTTAAGACTCTGGTGTTTCCATTCAAGCACGAGAAGCAATAAAAACGTTAACCTGAATGATTTTATCCCACGAAATGAATTAATTCCACTCATTTTTCATTAAATGAATTCCGTTTTTTTAAAGATATCTCGGAATTCAAGAAAGATACAGAAATTTCCATGGAACCTTTTTTTGTAGAGAATTTCAAGAGCTACAAAAAAGGTTTCTTGACAAATTCTCCTGAATCTCATTGCCTAAAAGATATTTTAAAAATAGTCCCCAAGTGTTTTTTGGACCAATCCAACTCCCCTTTTTTTCACCTTCCAATGACTTCCAATTTTCTATTTTCAATATTATCGATCAATTATATCCAAAAAAAATGCAGTTTTCATGCTAAAATAACTGATTCCAATGGACACAAGAGACAGAAATATGAGCAAAAAGTCGTAGGACACAGTATAACGAGAAGATGTGTTTGCTATGACTCAAAAAAGGGTAATATAAGTTGCAATAGCCACTATTCGAACGTCTGGTTTTCATTCAAGCACGTAAAGTAATAAAACGTGCAGAGCTGTAAGGCATTCACTCTATATAAAGTCACTTGCACTTGGGTTATGTGGGTGGCTCATACCCCCCCCCCCCCCCTCTTCCTCCCCCCTTCTTCTCTTCAAAACGTGTATTCGCGAGAAAAAGAGAGGGGGAAGTGGCGCTACGGGAGTGTCTTTGGGGAGACAATATGTGTTCGAGGGGTTGTAAAAAAAAGGAGAAGGAGAAGGAGGGGGAGAAAATGGCGAGAAGAAGAAGTGTGTCGTCTGAAGTTAGCTGAGCACGCTTTGAGGGTAAAAGTTACATCGGAAATGAAGGAACTGGTGTAATGCAATGCGTGATAAGATTTTTTTCTCCACTTCGAGTCGAGTTATTGAGAGTTTTATGATTTTTTTCTTGTCGATGGGTCATGAATGCATTTGAAATGATTAAATGAATAATTGAATTAATCGATGAAACCTTTCATTTACAATGAATTTTATGAAATTTTTGGTATTCGAGAGAGATTGGGTGATTAAATTTTCAAGATATCCATTTGACATCTTTTTTTGATGTCATATCAAAAATGATATTTTTTTTACATTTTTCTGAATTTTTTCATAATTTTTGTCTGTGTAGTTTATGAGATATGAATTATCAAAGTTACTGGAAATAGCGGTGGGGGGGATGAAACGCCCTAAATCGGACAGAAATAACGAAATTACTAAAAAACCACACAGTTGATCCATTATTTAAAAACTATTGGCGAAGAGAACAGTATTTTAACTAAATAATAGAAGAAAAAAATTTTCAATTCTCCGTATAGTTATTGAGAAATTTTAATTAGAAGGTAATCGTAACTATTTGCCTCTCTCTCTATCTCATGCATGTGATAGGAGATAAATGCAAAAAAAATTCGAGAAAAAAAAATTATATTCACAAGCTGAAGATATGACTTTTGAATAGTTTAATCCCTTTTTAGGGTAAATTAAAGCATGTTTTTCCGAATCATCAGCAATTAATTGAAAATAAACCTACAAATCCTCTTTTTTTTCGGTTTTATCGACCGTCCTCTAGAATATTACCCTAAAATCAACTTCATTATTCGAGCGAGTTCAAGTAATTTAATTATGCATTCTGTTATTTTAATAAAAAATTGTGTCGAGTGAAAAAATTCCTGAATTTTTCAACATATCGAACTTTTTTTTTAATTGCAGTAATTTTCCAAATTCTCGAGCTCAATTTTCCAAAGATAATGAGAAATTAATTCGTGTAAAATTTTGAATTACAAAACTTTTTTCATTATCAAAATTACTTCAGAAAATTTAACGATAAAAAGTATTTAAGAATAAAAATATCATTAAACTTTTGTAGAAATTGTGTAATAGGTCAATTTGAGATTTTTTTTTTTTTTTTTGGAAATTCCACGAAAAGTGAGAATAGAGGAATTATCCCCTCTCCAATTTATAGGATTATAGGTTTGGAGTAATTGGAAGAGCAATAAGAAATCCAGCAGCTCAGTACACTCTTCTCCACTTTTTTCCCCTCATCCCCTCCCCCCCCCCCCTCACGCGAATTCCTCTTTCACCTCTCTGGCCTGTGCGTTTTAACTAACTGACTTTTCTTTTTTTCTCTCCCCCCCCTGTTTTTTTTGTGTTTTCTATCCTCTTTTTTTTCTTCCTGTAACTCGGCACTTTTCAATTTCCGGAGGCAATTGTCCTGCCATGATTGTGCGGCGTCTACCAGTTTTCTAGTGGGAGCTTGTAGATGATCGGTTAAAAAACTGGGTCAAACTGATTGCCGTCTGTTTCTCTAACGAGGAGTGAATCGATAGCATATAACGTAACCAAAGAAACTATTTAAATTTGTAGAAAAAAATAAATAGAATAAGAGAATTGAAAAAAAAAATTCAGAAATTCTTAAAATTATTAATGACAATCAATAATTTAGAATTTGGAATTTTTTTTAAGAGTGAAGATCTCAATGAAAAATTTTGAAAAAATTACACAATAATTGAGATGTCTTAAAGAATTTTCTCAAATTTTTTAAGATTTTTTGGAAAAGTTCTTCACTTAAAAAAAAAATCTTGAATTATCTTTTTCAGGTTTTTTCACCTATTTTTAAAAATATCTTGGAAACTAAGCGAAATAGGTCGATTTTGATGCAATTCATGTCTGTAGCTCTTGAAATTCTCTACTTAAAGAGCATTAGAATGAAAGGGGCGTATCTCCATTAGTATTATTTAAGAACGAAGAATTTAATTCAAAAAAAGGGATATTTAGTTTTTCTTCATCGATTGAATCGGAATTTTTTTTTTCATTAAATATTCTATTTTCTTCCATTTTCTCCAGAACGAAAAAAAAAAACACGAAATTACTCGGATTTCGAACATCGATTTTGGTAATGGGATCTTTGTAATACAGAAGCCAACTAAAGTTACCGAAATCCAATCCAACTCAGTTCGGCTTCGTGGTTTTTCTCAAGGCAATGATTTTTTTATAGTTTCAAAAAAATAATATTCATAACTTCCAACTTTTAAAAAAAAATAGCAAAATAGTGTTTTTTTATTAGAAAATCCTTTCAATTCATTGATGCTTCAATTCACCATTCCAAATAGTCAATAATGATCCCGAGTGAAAAAAATCTCCATTAAAATCGAAAAAAAATTAAATTTTTATGACGATAATTTTTTTATTTTTCATTTGGAATTTTTTTTCAAAGTGAAGGACTTCTCAAAAAAATGTGAAAAAATTTGAGAAAATGCTCCGACATATCTCCATTTTTGGTGAATTTTTCCCAAATTTTTATGTAAAAGCATCACTCTCAAAAAAAATTCCAATCCATTTTACCCCACATGTCCCTTTGCTCCGTTTTCCTCAATTTAATAAAAATAATATTCATAACTTTTTTTTTAAATCAGTAGAAAAAATATCGAACCCATTAAATTGATTTTCAAGAAAAATAAATATTTTTTTTGAGTATTTAAAAATTCATAAATGAGATAAAAATGAGTCAATTCATGTTGCTTCTTGCCTACTGAATTAATAATTTAATTAAATAATCCCAATAATCTTAAAGTGAGCCATGTGGCAAATTGTCTCTCGGAAAATTGAAATAAATTCATGAATTTTAGATGTTAATTTCTCTTTCCAGCGAGAATAATTAATGGAGAAACAGTGAGTGGCATCCAATAAAATATTCAGACATGATGCTAATTGATTAAATGTTCAATTGACACTTCCTGACAGCACACTTAACAATTTAAAATTGTTTTATTCCCATAATATCCAAAAATTCGTCTCAATTTTCATTGAATCTGGCGGAAACCTGTGAATAGAAATGTCTGAATGATACATCATCGAGAAAAGATTTCCATTATAAAAAAGGACAATTGCTTGAACTCATCCAATTGATGGAGAGTTTAAAAAAAAAGGGAGAAATACTGTCACTTACGTAAATAATGAGTCGAAAAAGTTTAAAATAGAAAAAAAACTAATGAGACCAATTTTTTTTTATTTTTTTACACTTGACCATTTAAACAGAAAGACCAATTGTATTTTAAAATGAAATATTCCCAGAATTATTATCATTATATTTTTCACCGATTAACATTGGAGATATTTTCATTACGAAAAGTGCTGAGAGTATGATGTTGCGAAAAAAAGATAAATGAAAAAGTTGTTTAATGGGAAATAGGGAGGCACACCCAACCTGTATATTAACGTACTTTTTACAGCTGTGCCAATAAATGTCAGCGAGAGTAATAAAAACTCGCTCACATTGAACTGCCGAAAAAGAGGAAAAAATTGGGTACATTCTTAAATGAAAATTGATTGAACCTAATGGTGAAACTGAATTTGTAATTTTATTTTTTTATTTTCGTCATTAAGACTTAAAAGGAGACATTTTAGTTTTGATGCTTCATTTTATGAAAATTGGGGGTAATGAGTGAAAATAGTTGAGATAGGGATTTTTTGATGATTCTATTGAAAAGCTGAGAAAATTTGCGATAGAAAACACATGTAAAAATTAATTTTGAGAATTTTTCGAAAATTCGATTTTTTAAGCAGAAAGTTATGGGAATGGAAAATTTTCACTTTTTTTGGAGATATTTCAGGTTCTATTGGTTATAGCGACTTGAGATTGGCCTTAAATAAGAGGTGAGATGATTTGCCATTAATTCATGTGGTTTCTGAAAGAAAATCATCAATTTTTCGAGGAACTCATAAAAGTAGCAAAAGTTGATTTTCTAAAAATGGCCAATAAGTGCCTAAAAAATCAATAATTCTTATTTTTAAGCCATATAAATAAATGGAAATTTAAGAATTGAAAAATATAAAAGATTTAATTCTTCAATCGTCCCCAAAAAACAAGAATTTTCAAGAAATCCGAAAAAAAAGATTCTGACCCATGTTTTGCATCTGAAATTCTCCTAACTTCTTAATAAAATTGTTTAAAAAAATTCTATCTCAAACCCTCTCATCAAAATCTCCATTTTACCCCCTCCCCCCTATTCAAAATTTATTATCGAATTTTTCCACGATAATCAACGAATAATTCCAATAGTTGAGCATTAGATGAGAATAAAATGGTTCGTATTCCCCAGTAATCCTAAATTTCCAGGGAAATTTCCATAATTTCCTGTGAAGCTATCGAGAAATGTTAATTTGACCGCAATCACCCAGCGTTCATCTCTCTCCATCTCGTGTCAGTCGTTATAACACTAGACAGACAGAAAGTGCATTCACGCTTATCAGTTATGACACCCCCAATTGATAAATAACGCTAACATACACGTTTCTATTTTTCGAAAGAAAACAAGCAGGCGTTCGTCGCTGCGTTAGTCGCTATTTTTTCTACATTATCCTTCAAATCGCTGTTTCTTTCATTCAATTCCTACTGATAAATTAGCAGAATGCTTCCGAATGGTTTTTCCTGAATTTTTTCTATCATCTCTCTCGAAAAAAAATTATATATACTAAATTTTACATAAGAAATGACTTTTTCACTTTTAATGTTCCCTTTTGGGTACAGTTTCTGATTGTCCTACGAAGGTGAGCAGGGGCTTATTTGAAAGAGCAAAATGTGTTTTTTCAGAAAACCAAATAAAAAATAGGGGTGTCCATTCAAAAAAAATCGAGAAAAATTGCATTTTTTTGATTTTTTTTTAAATATTGAGAAAAAAATACATTTTTCAATATAATAAGCGGAGAACTTTATCTAAAAATTCCAGAAATTGAGGGTTTGTTCAGCTCATGAAGACGAATCTTTTGAGCTCCGTCCCGATGAAATCGGATGAGTAGTTTGGAAGATACAGCCTATTTTCGGAGAAACTTCAATTCAAAATATCTCGAGAACCGTTCAGCCGATATGCCTCAGATTCAATCCCAACCATCTTCATCAGAAACTACATATGTAGAAAAAATTTGAAGTCTTCAAGTCAATTATTCATTGAGCTATGGTCGTAAAACCGACTTTTTGAAAAAAAGCACAGAAAAATTAATAACTAATAGAATAATGGGATTACATTCATAAAAATTCGCCAAAAGTTAGATATTATGGTTGCAAATCTTGAGTAAAATTTTTGAACGGAATTCGTCTCACGCAAATCGAGAAATTTTGAAAGATACGATTTAAAAAAAATTGCTATATCTCAGAAACCATTGGACCGATCTTGCTGAAATTTTTATGGGACATATACTTCATCAAAACTGATATCTTGCCAAAATTTCAGATTTTTATCTCTCACCGTTCTCGAGTAATAGAGAGTCGTAAAGTCGTACATACAGACACACATACATACATGTCTACTTTTTTTCTCATTATGATTTTTCGACGTTTTGGATCATTTTGAGTCGTTTCCAATGAAAATTGGCATTTCGAAAAAAATTGCGAAAACGAAGCTTCCATTCGGAAGCAAAAAGAAAAAATGTTTGATAACTTTTGATTTATTTTAGTCTCAACAATATCACTCCTCTGCAAACAGAGTATTCACGAGAGAATATAGAATAAAGAGGAATGATGGTGGAAAAGTGAAGTGAATGAGAGAACTAGGGGGAATGAAAAAGAGGAGGTGGTTGTTATCACGGTTCCATGATAAGTGAAGACTCTCAAACCGATGCCGAAGCTACCTCTTTCTCTCTCGTTTTCTGGGAGGAAAAAAGGAGTGAGAAAGTGCGCACGCAGATTATGTGTACTTGAGCAATAATCAGGCATTTCTCAGTTACCTCTGGCTGTGTACAAAGCTCTTCATTGCACTTGACTCACTTATAATACGTCAGCATGATCTTTTCGCTGTCATTTGTCTGCATGAATAAATTCGACAGAGATTCTTGCATAATTTTGGTTCATATATTTTGGCTGATAGCAATGATTGAACATTATCCTACATTAGAAAAATATTGTAGCTTATCAACCTTCTACGATTAATTTATAGAAGACAAGGAAGAACTATGTCCTTATAGAAATGGAGGTCTTTTGTTTAACAACAAGAAGACTTCATTTTTCATTGGAATTTGTGAAAAGAAACCGTTCCTGGTCTTTAGATCACAGACATTGATATCACAACAGAAATATCACAGAAAAAATATCACAATGCAAAAAAAAATGAAATCAAATAAAAATCAAATAGAAATAATTAAATCATTTATAACGGTGTTTGTGATTTTTTAACATATTATATTAATGACTATGATATTTTTTAAAGTGATTTTATGCTCAGTGATAAAAAAAACTGCGATATTTTTACAATGATATTTTTATGGTGATCAGAAAGTCGGACACCGAAGAAAACATCAACTCTCATCGATTAAATAATAAAACGCCCTTTTTCTTTAAACTGGACTATCTAATTATTTCAAAAGGATAACAATATATATCAAACATATTAGGAAAATATAGTTTTCTATAGAAAATATATATATTTTTTTTGTATTAATACGTATTAATATATGTATCAATTTCGGCCAAAAGTTCTATAATTAGATTCCTTTTTGTTAAAGTTAATACATACTTTTCACATATATATGAAAAATTTGTATTAAATATAGAAAAAATGTAATCTAATTATAGAACTCTTGACTGAAATTGATAGCTATATATTTCTTATACATAAACTTTATATGTAAAAACATCAATCTTACATAAGACCAATGTATAATTGATTAGAGCAATAAGACAAAATTTGACCTCGATGACGAAAATTATTATTATTCATTTTTTGGCGAAGAGACATAATGACAATAGAGATCAGAAAAAGAAGAGCAAGATGGAGCCCGGATTTTTCTTGAGATAAAAAGGAAATGTGGCTCCACTGGGTTATAACAGTGAGAAAATAATGAAAAAAGGGATGCTAAGAAAATTTACACTTATAAAACTAAATTTTTTATAATTTCTATAATTTCTAGTTATTTTCACCTCTGTCATACCCAAAAATCTCCAGGAGCAACGCAAATGTTCAATCACTTGAAAAAAATATTCGTTAAAGACTTTTGAAACAAGTCATTTTATCATTTTTTATACTATTTTTTTTTCAGTGTATTACTCGATTCTTTCTTTGCAGTCGAGACCAGCATCAATTTAACGGTCAGTAAATACAGAAGTAGCCAATTACGAGAAGATCGGATAGTCAATCAGAGGAAACTCCAGATGAATCTCTTATTTTTATTAATAAAAAAAATGTAAGAGCTAAGAAGAAGCTTCTGCTCTCAATGCAAATAAGTTTGATGATACTGCAACTTGAGGCTTGAAGAAAATTCTCGTCTCAGTGATAATTGAGTTTATGAAACCACTCAATTAAAGAAATTCCAGTCCAGCTGCAATCGTCATAATAATAATGTTTTTTATTTAATGAGGTTCAATCGCTGCTCATGTTAAATAAAAATCATTAGATAATAATGAAAATCAATTTCTTTTGCAATAGTTTAAGTCGTTACATATATAGACTATTGAGGGATTTCGATGAACCTTACTGTGTAAATTTTTGGGAATTGAATTTTTCAAAAATGTAAAGATTTATAAAGATTCTTGTGGAAAATTAGGATTTTGGCACTTTTTTTTGGATGATACTATCATTTTTCGATTAGATGGAGTTGGAAAAGACTAAAAATTAGATTTTTGGAATATATTAATTTTTTTTTCTGCAATTAAGGGGTTACATACGTCCAGCGGTGCCGAAAACGTGCTAAAAGAGAAACTCCTTTTAGAAGGGATAGAAATGGAAAGTCGTAAAAATAATGTTTGCACATTGTTAATTGGTCTTTAAACTTTATAAAAAAATTTATTTAATTTTTTTTTTTTTTTAATTACTATGTAAAAAATAACGTTCCCCGAAGCACTGTAAAAAAAAAATTGCTCCACGGTCGGCATCATTCCTCTTTGAAATGTTGATGGATCTGCAAAATGTAAAAAGTTTCTTGTAAAAGAAGGTTGTAGTTATAGTCTATGGGGCCGGATTTTTTAATTTTGGAAAATTCAGCAATTTACAGCAGTTTAAAAAAAAGTTTGCGTTTTGCGTCATAAATTTCACACTTTAATCATTTTTTAAAAATTGTTCAATTACAATATCAAAAATCCGGCCCCATAGACTACAACTACAACCTTCTTTTACAAGAAACTTTTTACATTTTGCAGATCCATCAACATTTCAAGGAGAAATGATGCCGACCGTGGAGCAATTTTTTTTTTCACAATGCTTCGAGGAGCTTTATTTTTTACATAGTAATTGAAAAAAAAAAAAAATTAAATAAATTTTTTCATAAAGTTTAAAGACCAGTTAACAATGTGCAAACATTATTTTTTACGAATTTCCATTCCTATCTCTTCTGGAAGGAGTTTCTCTTTTAGCGCGTTTTCGGCACCGCTGGACGTATGTAACCCCTTAAATATTCAAATTATCATGGAGTTTACCAAATTAATGAGAAGAAATCACATAAAATTTATGATTAACCTGCCTTACAATGAAATTGACACGTCTTTAAAAATCATATTGTCTATTTCAATGATAAATGTCTTGCAAAATATTTATTTTTTAAATTATATTATGTTTCATTAATATTCCAACTTGATTCGTCAAATTTTGAGTACTATATTCTTCATTTGATGCGAGATTAAACCTCAAATATTTTGTTGCCTAATTTATAATTGTTGAATTTTCAACACGGAATCAATTTTTTTAATTTTTTTAAAATTATTGTGCTTTTAAAAAAAGATATTTGCATTATTCTTATGAATAATTTTGTTTTTTCTCCAAAAAAATTGACCATAAGTAATGAAATGTCCTATTCTTCATTCATATAATCTCCACTACATTACCAATATTCATGAAAATCTAAGAATCCATCAACTTCATTACCTTCCAACTGCCTTTTTTACAGTTCGTAACGATTTAATCGTGAATTTTTATTTCCTCTTTATCTTTATGCACACTCGAGCCATAAAAAAATTCAAGATTGTTGATGTGTCGTACCATCTTGGATACACTGAAATAAGTCCATGTGTATTGGTAGAGGTAAAATAGAGACTCTACTGTACAATGTAGTTGGGTGCAGAATCTAATAACTTAGAATGCTACTTAATTGGATAGTTAGTGTCCGGTAGCACTATTCTTTTCCTCTCTTTCTCCAGTTACCTTGTACTCTTTTTCTTTTTTTTTTCTTCATCCTGGGCCTTAGGAAAAAATATATAGTGCTACGAGACACCGAGAGTAGACTGTACTGGTATTACGTTGTAAATAATCGCTGAGATAGTGGCTAAATTAAAAACATTTTACAGTGTCTTTTCTTTTTTCGTCAGAGAAAATCCTCTCGGTAAATTGATTTTCCAATTAAACGTTACAGATACTCAATAATTATTGTCTTGAAAATTTTCTCTTTTTTATATCTAGAAAAATTAATTAAATTAAACTTTAATGAAGATCATTTTTTATTTTTTATCCATGATTTTTTTTTAGAGTCAAGCACTTTGCGGAAAAATCTGAAAAAATTTGAGAAGATGCTCCAACATGTCTACATTATTGGTGAATTTTTTCAGATTTTTTAAGGAAGCCCTTGACCCTTAAAAAAAATCCCAAACTATTTAACTCTACAAGTCCATTTTGCTACATTTTTCTTCTCTGTTTAATAAAAAGACATCAATCACGAAATTAAATTGCACTAATAAATAAATCAGTATATTTGCTCGATATCCGAAAAAAAATATGATTCATCTCCGTTTACATTGTCAATAAAATTGTATGGAAGAGATGTGTGCCCTACATAATGTGTCTACGAGAAAAATAAAAATAAAATAAATACCGAACAAATAAATGAAATTAATGATACTGATGAATTGATGAGTTTAACGGGGTAAAACCAATTATCACATTGTACCAATGTATCGTCTGTGAATAGCCAATACCATATATATTCTATATATATAGAGCCCCCGAAGTCCACACATTTTATGTATTCAACAAACAGGTAGATATATAACGGACGATTGATTCTACCTTTGGGGCAAAATCGCTTTGATGATTTGTCACGCAGGAGAAATGCTCGAAACATTCATTGTTACTATTCTGTTTTTGATTTTACAGAAATTGCAGTGAGATGAGAGGGGGGAGGAAGAGAATTACGTCACTCTTTGAGAGGCAAATATGGGAAAATTGGGCTTTGTTGAATTGTATAAGTGACAATCCGGGATGTCAAAGAGACTAATCAAAATACATGGAAGTATCAATTGTTTGCGCATTAAAGCTCGATGTTCAATGGAAATTTTTTATTTACAAATTCGCGTTACATAAAGCAAAATGTGCGATGACAACTAGCGCTATTAATTAATGGGGATTTGTTGATAGTTTTGAGGGGATTAATCATGTAATGGGAACGTAATTGGGAGAATCAGGGAATCTCTATGCTCGAGGTGTACGATTTGTTGCTATGGGCGGACGGGGCGCAAGACGCTATCGCACCTCTCGAACCGATTTTCGCAGTTTTTTCGGAATACAAACGAGTTTACGGGGATTTTGGAAGAGATATTTTTTGAAGCAATTGAAAATCTTTACGAGCGAGATTTGGGATTTTTTTTTAATGTGAAGGCCTGTTTTAAACTGGTAATTTTTTAAAAAGCTAGTAATAAAAGAGAGCGTGAGATGGTATTATGTAGGCAACGTGGCGAATAGTCAAAGAGCAAAAAATGTAACGCTCAATAATAAAATTGTCATTGAAGTTAAAATTGTGCTAAAAATCATCAACAGTATTGCGAAAAAGAAGAAAGCCTATGCGGAAATTTTTGAAAAAATTGGACAATAATGAAGACATGTTGAAGCATCTTCACAAATTTTTTCAGATTTTTTTACAGAGTTTTTCACGTTGAAAAAAATTATTGAGTCATAGGAACTATGGGAATTAGGGGTTTAAATGATTTTTTGAGCCTTTTGTTCTTTTTTCATCTCTGAGAAACTTTGGGAAAATTAAAAGCAATGATTATTACGGTAATACGATAATCGATGAAGAAAACAAATTTTAGAAAAGATGTTGTCATTAAAAAAAATTGTAATTTCATTGAATTTTTCTTAAAAATTCTTTTTATAGAGACGGCAAATTTTTCTGAAATAGTTCCACGGTAAAAAATGTTGAAAAAATTCACCAACAAGGTAGATGTAATGAAGCATTTTTTCTATTTTTTTCAGATTTTTTTGAAGACTTCTTCACTCCGAAAAAAATTCTTCAATCATGTAAATGATGTAAATTACCATTTTGATGAACTTTCCAGCATTCAATTTCACATTCTCATGGAATTTTGAAAAAAAATCACATTCAAATTGCTTGAAAAATCATTTATATCATGAAAAATCATGAGTCAAAATTTCATCAATCTCTCATTTATTTCTGAATGCAATTTCAATCTTAATTTTAGATGGAACTGCAATTTGTTTCACTGAACTCAGTCGAATGCAATTTCAGTTTCTGAATTTAAAAAATAAAGGTGGAAAAACAAAATTGGAAAAAAACGAGCCTGTGCCATTTACTCGGATTTTTTTTCTCCCTCTCTCTCTCCCTTTCGGTGAGAGCACGAAAAAAAGACTTTTTCATACTCGTGTATTGGATATGCGTGAGGCGAACGAAGCTGACGTGTGTATGTCAATCAAAATGCATCACACATTTTTAATTCCATCAGCGAATACCCGAGTCCTCGTAAATGGCCTCGGGTAATTCGCTTTATTGCCATGGTTTGGCTCTATGAATTTTTTTTTTCGAGCCAACATAGAACATGTATTTTCGATTCTTTACGATAATCATGTAGAATAGAGTTTTTTTTTTTTTTAACAGTATAATGGAATTTTAGAGTTAATGAATTTCCCGAATTCCTCAAATGCCTTCAGTTTCATCAATTTTAGAGTAAATGCAAATTGAATTATCCCGAGAATAATTTATCTCCTTTTTGCTCGAAAAAAAAAATGGGAAATTCAATTAAAAAAAAAATTAATCATCGATATGTCTGCTAAAAAAATGATCTCACGGACTAACGGTGTGAAACGAAAAATAATTGATAAGACCAATCAAGAGATGGAGGGGAGGGGGGGGGAGGATGAGGGGAAATAGCAATTATAATCAAATTTTAAAAAACCGTTGATCCCAAATAAACGAGAAAATTCAATCAATATTCATTTTAAAAAATTGCATTGGCCAGTAAAAAATCTCATTGGCGATGACTCCGTAAAATCCGCTTTTAAAGCGGATTCATTTGTTGCCATTGTTCAAGTGACGTTGGTAAATCGTGATTGTGCCAATACGAACACGAGAGACGAAAGGTGATGGTAAAAATTGGAGATAAAATTTAAAAAGGTTCTCGCCTTCGAGAATAATAATAATAATTCAGTCTTTCTCTATTTGAGGTAATATGCCAGAGTACGGTCGATGAAACAGGGAAAAAATGAGGATTTGTGGGTGAGTTTCCAATTAATTGCTGATAATTCGGGAAAACGTGCTTTAATTTACCCGAAAAAGTGATGAAACTATTCGAAAGTCATATCTTCAGCTTGGGAATATAATTTTTTTTTCTCGAATTTTTTTGCATTAATCTCTTATCACATGCATGAGATAGAGAGAGAGGCAAATAGTTACGAATGTCTTCTAATTAAAATTTCTCAATAACTATACGGTGAATTGAATATTTTTTTCTTCTATTATTTAGTTAAAATGCTGTTCTCTTCGCTAATAGTTTTTAAATAATGGGTCAACTGTGTGGTTTTTTAGTAATTTCGTTATTTCTGTCCGATTTAGGGCGTTTTATCCCCACCACCACTATTTTCAGTAACTTTGATAATTTATATCTCATAAACTGCACAGGCAAAAATTATGAAAAAATTCAAAAAAACGTAAAAAAATATCTTCGATACGACATCAAGACAATAAGGGTTTAACCTCAAAGCAGTAGGGGAGAGCGGGGCAAAATGGACCTAGAAGATGAGATGACTCGAGATTTTTTTAAAAAGCAGCGGTTGCTTGAAAAAATCTGAAAAAATTTACAAACAATATAGACATGTTGGAGGATTTTCTCAAATTTTTTCAGATTTTTTAATCAAGTCCTTCATTCCGAAAAAAATTCCTTAATCACGTTACCATGAGGGTCCATTTTGCCCCACTCGCCCCTATGTTTACGGATCAATTTCAAAAATTTAAGTTATGAAATGAATTAAAAATGAAAATTTATATAAATCTCAATGATCTCATGAAATTTCGAGTCAATTGACCGTTTTACATGACCAATAATAAAAGGGGAAGAAATAGAGATACCATAGCGTCAATGCAAGATTTTATGCTTTGAGATTCAGCAAAAGAAGTGAAATGTGGAGAATGTCTTTAAAAAAAAGGGTGGGGGGGGGAAACAAAAATTGACGATTATTGACAGTTTGATAACGTTGTAATCAAGAATTGTTGTTGCTGCATTACCAAATGAATACAATTAGTTGACTAATAATTAACAAATAACTAATATAATTCACTAATTCTCCTTTGAATTCATTTTTAATCCTAAAAAAAAAGTTTTCAATAATAAATAATAATTTTTCAGTATTTGTTTCATTTTTCTCTTTCTTGAACTTCCCCGAAATAAGGGACTTCAGAGGAAAATACCAAGAGGCCATTTTTCCAGAAAATTTTACTACCCACAAAAAAAGGTCTCTTGAAATTTTCCCCTAAATCCAATAGTTTCCAAGATATCTTAAAAACAATCTTCCCCAGAAATTCAATAAAAACCCCTCATTATTCCCAAGTATTATAAAAATGAAAACAGTAATTTTCTCCAAACTTCTCGAATTTTCCACTCGCATATATATTTGCCTTGTCCCCTGGAATTTCATTGAAATTTATATGTTAACCAAAGGAATCCTTGAAATGGACATAAAAGTTTTTCCAAAGTATCGAGTAAGTACAGTGTAGAATTCACATTACCCCAACCACGTTAATGAGAACTTGGTGGCCAGTCGTAGGATCGTAAAAAAAGTGACCCTTTGTAAACCTACATACATATATATTTTTTTTTCATAAACCCAGTTACATCGACCCTCTCCCCCTTTTTTTTCCATCAAAAATCTTTTTTTTTACTGTTATTTTTTACTTTTTCCTTTTACTCTGTTTTCAGTGGTTGGAATTACTCGTTGCATCACACACAGAGAGAGGTCACTCGGCAATTCTACACAGCGATTTACGGGTTTATCCATGAAACCCCTACACTAGATATATATATGTCTATAGCTGATACATTGGATTCAGCATCGGTGGGTTATTTAAATCTGCGAGTTCGAATCCGTTTCGTAACTTCATCTGCATTTAGCTCATATACATGTGTACTGTACAAAATTTTGTATTATTTCGAGGGATAAAGTGGAATAGAGTTGGTGTGGAGTGCTTCCTCAATGCTCGTAACAGCTTCATATGTATCACATTATGGCTAGTGTGTCGAGCCGGACCGAGTGGTTGATTCGTACTACTGTGCGGAAATGAGAGAGAATATGGGAAGAGAAGGAATTGAAGGGAATTATTTTAATTTTTGTCATTCTCATGTTTTCAATATCTCGATAATAGAGGGGGGTGGCCATAATGCTGGTGAAGAGGGGGGGGGGGGGGGGTGGGGATTGACGATGGGAAGTAGTAGATAGCGGAAATTCTACTTGAAATAATTGTTTATGGATTTGCAGGTAGTTTTATGAAGAATATCTAAAAAATGGAGGGGGATAGAGAAATTTTTGTTGTAAAAACCTCTTTTGTGGAAAATTTCAAGAGCTACAAAAAAGGTTTCGTGGTAAATTCTCATAGAACCGATAATTTTCAAGATATTCTTCAAAAACTAATGTTCTGACTCGGAAATAAATTCGAAAAAAATTCAAGTTTTTCTCATTTTTCCTCTATTTTTAGGTGCGGAAAGGGGCAAAAAGGGGGGATGATATCGCTGAAAAAGTCCAAAAATTTTCTATCAAAATCAGTAATCGAAAGATTTATTTTTATTGAATTTTTCCCTTAAAAAATCGATTTAATGGTTTTCTTTGGATTTCCAGTTGGTTTTTGGAAAATATCTCGGAATTGAGAAAAGATAGAGAAATTATCATGGAAATCTTTTTTGAAGGAAATTTCAAGAGCTAGAAAAAAGGTTTCCTGATAAATTCTTGTAAAATCAATAGTTTTTACACGAATCTTCAAAAACTAACCACCTGATGGAATATCCGCAATAAATTCAATTCCTCGTATTTTTACTTTTACCTATTTCATGATGGAATAATCATTAATTATTTTTATGCAACGATAAAAATAATTCCAACAATATAAAACTTGAAAATACGATAGAATCATTGTCGTTTCTTATAGAGACATTGCTCTAATATTTTTATTTGGTTAAGAGAGAGAGTTTGGTTTTAGACTCGCGTGAGAATTGTGAGCATTTTGACTTTAATAACTTTAACGATCCCCTTTGCCCCTATTACACAAGTAGAGAAAGGCTTCAGGCACGTATACATATATATATATACCTGGTACACAATTAAAGTTAACAACCTTTTGCCGTGGTCATATACGAAAAATTGTAGCTGTAGTGCACAATACGTTGAGGTTTTAGAGAGAAATGAGGGAGAATCCATCTGCTTGACACCATAAAGTCTGTCAGATGAATTAATATTTTTTTTGTAAATTAAAAATAATGGACATGTGCGAAAATTTAAAAATCTCAATTACCACAAAAAATTCCCGAATAATTTTATTATTTTTATTTTTTTAATTATCTCGGAAACTATTGGGTTCAGAGAAAAATGTCAAGAAACTTTTTTTGTGGAGAATTAATTTCCCTAAAAAAATGGTCTCTTGACATTTTCTGATCAGAGCACTTGTTTAGAAAATACTCATAAGTCTAATCGTCATGACATTTTGAAAATTTTCCTCCTCATCATTCATGTTCCAGTTATCATTATGAAGATTCGTTGTTTTTTTCCCCCCCAGTTTAACAACGATAACGATGTATTTTCCACGCCATCAAGAAAGTTCAAAGTTTTCTTTTCCCAAGAGCAAAGCGTTTCGGTTGGCCAAGCCGTGCATGTGTAAAATTCCATCGGGAGATTGTCCTAAATGATGGAGTGGATAGTAACTTCACTACTCGTCGACCCGGAAAAGCCACACATAGCGACCTCTATCTATCTAACTGTCTCGATTAGCGTGATTTTTTCTAATTTTTTAGATTTTTTACTACTGAAGGATCGGTAAATATGAAGGAAGGCGGCTAAGGCCTTTCAAACTAAAATTAATTTAAAATTAATTTAAAAATTGCGATTGCACATTCCCTGTTTTTTCTAAAATTTGATCCTGAGATCTTCAAATTTCATAAAAAAAAGGCCCCTAATTTGCATATTTACCGTAGAATCAAAATCATCCAGGAACAGGAAACATTTATTTTAAATGAATAAAGAAATTATATTTGAAGTTATAAAAAATAAGAATTCATAAAATACAAGTGACGTCTTCTCTAGTCATCGGTTGAAGGGGAACTGATTAAAAAAAAAATAATATTTTCTTATATTTACTACATTAAATATATTTACATGATGAATATCACATAAATTTCACCGCCAAAACCTCAATTTTTTGCCCAAAAGTAAACTTATTTTCTCTCTTTATTTTGAAATATTTTTCTCAGTCACACGTGCATGCCATACGTCACACTCTTGGTTCGGAAAATGACTATTCTGTGACATCGCTCTTAGCCACCCAGAATTTCCTCAGAAATATCGAAATCTAAACAAAACTGCAATAAAAATGTCAAAAGGAAAAAATACTTTTAACTTCACACTTTTCCGTAACGGATTTGAAACGTTAGTCCCTAACATTTGGTTTTTTTTTTCGTTCCTTGAAACTATCAAAATAATGCAACACAATGCCTCTCCTTATGCCTCAACACATCATTCCCACACTACTAAAAAATCCTATTATTGTGAGTCGTTTCAAATTTTAAATGAGACTTTATTTGTTATTCATGTTTTTTTTGGGGGATTTTTATTTTTTAATAATTCAGGCACGAGGGCGAATTAACTTTATCACTTTTTGTTGAAATCCTTCTTTGGATTTATTTTGAGTCGAAAAAATACATTTATTGATGAATCAACAAGTTTATGAAAAACACACCTCAAAGAACTGTTTAGCTCTTAAAGTCACGCGAATACAGACAAAAGGAAAATCCTGGGAATTTTCTTATTTAATGAAATTCAGAGAATTTTGATGGAATACTTTAAGATTAAATTTTTTTTGGTGATTTCATTGAAAAAATAATGAAATTTCTAATGGATAATAAATATGGATTAAATTTAATTTTTGTGAATTTCTCGAAAATTTAATTTTTTTCTCCCAAAGTTCGCTTTTTCTCATTTTTTATTTATTCATGTCGGTTTTCCATGAATTTTTATCCATTTTTGAAATAATTACCTCATTTTACCCATTAATTTATGGCCTGCGACCATTAAAACCCGAATTATTCCCAAAAAACTGAATTCCCCAAAAATATATAAAATTACCATTTCAATTCACAATTCAATCACCAAAAAAATTCAGAATATTTTTCCGTTTCCCCTCCATTTCAATCATTTTCCTCTTCCTCTTGAAATATCAATTTCCGCAATTGGAAAAAATGATTAAAAATAATTTTTTCATGTATTCCAACTCACTTCAATTGCACTATCAATCAACATTTCACATTCAAATAACAGTTTCACTTTGAATAAAAAAGAGTAATAAAATCAATGAAAAATTTCATTGAAATAAAAAAAAAATGAATCAAAAGGAAATCCACAACCGGTAAATTCAAGCATTAAAAAAAACACATAAAGTCAAATATATTTTTTTCCCGAATTTGTAAATAAATTCATGTGAAATAAATATTCTGGCGAGAAAAAAAAATGAATTTCCAAAAAAATTCTCAAAAATTTATTTCAACACATTTTTCACTCTTCCCCAATAAACCACCCCCCCTCCTCCCCACCCCTCTTCATCCCTCCTTCTCTTCACAAATCCATAAAAAACATCGAAATTGTCATGAAATCTCAATTATTAGCAGCTCACATCTCAACCAACGTCTCTTCCTCTTTTACTCATTGTCCACCGAAGAAACTACCTCAGTGATCCATTAAATTTTCATTATCACCTGTCAAGGGACACACTCAAAGTACCAACATGGGGCTTTTCCCATTTATATACGAAGGTAGTTGTGTGTCGTGCATCAGGAGAATACGTACAGTGAATGAAAGCAACTAACGAGCAATGTGTTACGATACACAACTCTGTCCAAGATGACTCGTGTCTTCATTATTTTCATTGATTGACACTGATTGCAGAGTTGGACTGTGAAGGAAAGTCTTTGAAATTCTGTGGGATTTTATATATAGTGATGATAACAATTTCGAGATAATGAGAATTGCCAATGCAATTATTTTTTTTTAATTGTGAAATTCTCAATTTATTTGATAATTTATAGAGGAAATTTCTCATCATTTTTGTTTGTACAGTTTATGAAAGGCCCTAAATCGAACAGAAATAACGAAATTACTAAAAAACCACACAGTTGACGCATTATTTTAAAACTATTGGCGAAGAGAACAGCATTTTAACTAAATAGTAGAAGAAAAAAATATTCAATTCACCGTATAATTATTGAGAAATTTTGATTAGAAGGTAATCGTAACTATTTGCCTCTCTCTCTATCTCATGCATGTAATAAAAGATCAGTACAGAGATCGGCAAAAAAAAATTCGCATTTTTAATTTTTTAATTTTTTTTATTTCTGTTGTTTTCATCGAAAAAATTTTAATTCTCAATGAAAAATTTTGATTTTTAAATTTTTCATTAGTTTGAAAACTAATTTTTTTTTTCAACAATTCTGATTACTATTGTAATTTAAAATTTGACTGATGGAATTTTATAATTATTTTCTTTATTAAACTTATTAACATTTTTATCAGCTAAATTGAATTATAAATGTCATATAAGCGTTATGCAGATTGGATTAAATTATAAGTTCTTATTTGTGTCACATTTGGTTGACACTCTCGAATCAAAATTTTTGTCTGAAAGACGGTTATATTTGGGAAGATTAAACATAGTAGCGTTGATTTTATTATAAAATTAATTATTCCAATCAATTAATAAGTAAGAAAGAATCAAAATTTCGAATAAGAAAAAGAATTATAAAATTTCATCAGTCAAATTTTTAATCACAATAGTAATCGAAATTGTTAAAGAAAAAAAATTAATTTTCAAACTAATGAAAAATTTAAAAATCCAAATTTTTCATTAAGAAAGTATTTAAAAAATTTTTCAAGGAAATTCCAGAAATAAAAAATATTGAAAAATTAAAAATGCAAATTTTTTTGCCGATCTCTGGATTAGTAATGTAAAAAAAAATTCGAGAAACAAAAAAAAATTATATTCATAATTTACACTTTTTCGGGTAAATTGAAGCATGTTTTCCCGAATTATCAGCAATTAATTGGAAACTCACCCACAAATCCTCATTTTTTTCTGTTTTATTGACTGTACTCTGGGATCCTACCTCAATTTCAAATCAATCTCATTTTTAAAATTGAAAAAAAAAGTGATTTCAAGTGTAAATATCCAATTTTCTCCTCTTTGCCACTGAATTTTATTGGATTTGTGAAAATTCATGCACAATAGAACTACTTTTGATTCAATTCTACTGTGAATTGAAATATTTGAAGAAACTTGACATGAGCTTTTCAATAAAACACAAATATAAAATAAAACCCGGAAAAAATACAATTGATTGAAAACAGTTGAATTCTAGATATTCAAAAGCATGAATACATTGAACAAGACAACATGAGAAATTTCTTTTGAAAGAAGCACACATCATCGAAACACACACACACACATCATATTATGTGAATTTTTTTTTCACCCAAAGACAATGAGAATGTAGGACAAAGAGTTCCTTTTTACTGTAAATGAAAATAATAGAATTTATACTTCTCTACAATTTTCCACATCTTCTCTACTACTATCTCTCTTCTATCCTTTGAGTTTTTTTTTTTTTTTTTTTTTTTTTTTTGGAAAATGCAGTGAATATGAATGCACATGATAGTCAAGTGCTTCAAGGTGAATTGTACTGAAATTTTCATACACGTCTTTTCTCTCATTCATATCTCTTTTACCTAATTTTCTAAAGGCCTTGAGGGAATTACTTGAGTGGTAATTTTATGCTTCTGCTTCACATTATTTCCAACTTCTCTTGTATTTCAATTGTCAGAAGAAAATAATTCAAAAATACTTTGGCCCTTTTCCCTGTGAATATCTCCTAAACGAGGGTAAATAGTGGAAAATGTCAAGAAACCTTTTTTGTAGAGAATTAAATTTCCTAAAAAAAAGGTCTCTTCATAAATTCTTCTAAAGTCGATAGTTTCAGAGAGCCTTTCAAAATAATTCAAACGAGTGAAAACCTAAATAATTTCGAAAAAAAGGCACTTACGCCCTTTTTATTCAGCAGAATTTGATGTGAATAAACTTTTATAAAAGAAGAATCATTGATATTTTCCAGAAAAGAAATTAAAAAGTGGAATCCTTTGAATTTGAGGGGATTCGTTAAGAACTAATTACATGACGAAGCTTTTCATGAGAAAATTCAAACGACAGAAAAGTATATTACAAAAAAAAAAAAAAAAAAAAATATACTGACTCGTTTGAACTGAGTAGCAATTCAGTGAATTCAGTTGATGCAGTTGAACTCACAAGGACTAGTACTTGATTTTTAAATTAAGTTTTATCAAGAGAACTATCTCAATTCCCTCGTCAACACAACGCAAATTTGTCTATCTCCACTGACTACTTGACGAAAAAGTAAAAAAAAAAAAAGTAGCTCTGATTCAGCCAAAAGCAGTTGGTTAACTGATGTAAATGTACATCATTAAATTATGTAACGAGTTGTGACGGTTTTTATTCGTCACTTTTCTCATTAAGGGCGTTCAATCAATGGAAAAAAAAATCAAATGGAATGTACTCAAAATTTGACAAATTAAATAAAAATATTAGTAAAAAAATCGTGCGAAAATATGCATATAATATGATATTGTCACCTTAGAAACAAAGGAGCGTAAGTGCTATACTTATACACAGCACTTAGGCACCTTTGGTTCTAAGGCGATGATATATTGCAGAGAAAAAAATCAATATTTCTTAAAAATGTCAAAATTTGAGATTAAATTGGCATTTTTTGCTTCCGAATGGAAGCTATGTAATCATCGGAATTTTTGATTGTAATTTTTTCAATAGAAGATACTTGAAATGATCTAAATAGAGAGAAAATGATATTTTTAGCGCATGTCTACGTGTGTGTATGTCTGTGTGCGCATAAAAGTCTCAATTACAGCAAAACGGTTTTATAGAAAAATTTCATATTTTGTGGAAAACTTGCTCTCGACAAACTCTATTTTTTAAGCTTTATTTGAAGAGAATCCGATCGATACTTTTTGAGATATGTCCATTTTTCGAAAATCAGCTTTTAATAGAATTTCTGGAAACTATTCAACTGATGTTATTTATACTCATATATTATCTCGAGAGTTTTATCAGTTAGATGTCTGTTAATTTTGAGCTTATTTGCATGATTAGTTCTCGAATTATTTGCGTTTTAATGAATTTTTTCAAAATCTGATATTTTGATGATGGTTTGAAAAAAATTGTATGACTTCCATTCAGAAGCATATTGCTAAAGTATTAGCAGAAAAAGCTATATCAGTTGGAAAGCAATACTATTTTTTTTTTATTATTATATTGCCTCCAGACCTAAATAAAAAGCAATACTACTATCGTTTTTTTTTTTTTATAATGTTGGAAATATAAAATGCATACATAAATTGGTACAAAAAGAAATTGGTTAAATAGCGCCGTAATAAACAATAAATTCGATTTATTTCCTCTTTTTATTATCATTTTCATCCAATATTTTCATCAAAAAAAAAATTGTAAAAGCCTTTTTTTTTTTAAACTAATTTTCTCTTCAATTTTTTTTTTCAATAAAAAAACAGCAATAAACCAATTTCCGCGAATGACAAACCCATTGATACTTATTATCCGGAAATAATAATTATATTCACAATGAGTAATGGATAAAATGAGAGAGAATGGTACAGCGACAGTTTTATTAAATTGTATGATTTTTATCGTATCTTCCATTAATTTTTTTTTTTTTTCATCCGGAACAAAAAAGAGATGACTTTCGTATTTTCCGGATCACCATTGTAATCATGATGATTAATCATAGTGTCAAATGTTCAATTAGTAGGAATATCACTGCCGCAGCAAATAGTTGAATTATGAATGGATAGTGTTACATCGGGCTGCGATGAATTATCGCTGAAAATGAATTTCCGGATCGACGCGCGTTACTAAAACGAGGAGATGAGAAACAGACAGTTTTGTTGCAGCATATTTTTTCAGTTGGAGATTATTCCTCCACTTTATTTTGTTTAACTCTGTTTCTTTTCTCTTTTTAATTCTGAATAAGCTCAAAAAGGGTTTAAGAGCCTAAAATGAAAAAAAATGGGGAAAAAAACGATTTTTTTTTTGAAATGCGGATTATTTTAAGAGTATCTCGAAAACCGTTAGGTGCAGAGAGAAATATTAGGAAACCTTTTTTATAGAGAATCAAATTCTCCGCAAAAAAGATTTCTTGACATTTTCCTCTAAACCTATTACTTCCAGAGATCCTTTCAATTTAATATAAAAAAAAAATTCAAAATATTTTATTAATATTTTTATCAATGTTTTGTTTTTTTTCGCAATTGAAAATAATTTTTCGCTGTATTTATACAGCTTTTTTTTTATTGCAGCATCAATAAAAATATTATTGCATGTAAATAGCAATACGTTCCCTTTGAATAAAAAGAACGATAAAATAAATAGAAATTTTCATTAAAATAGAAATTAAATCCAAATAAAACTGATAGCCGGTAAATTCGTCCACTAAAAAAAATACACAAGTCAAATATATTTTTCGTTAAAAGCTGTAAATAAATTTACGTAAAATAAATATTCCATAAATAAAAAGGAATAAAAAAAAATATTAAATTTTTTGATGAATTCTAGAAAAAGCACTCAACAATTTTTCTCCAAGGAAAATTCCCTCAGAGTACCTGTGTCCTCTCTCTTTATGCATTACCCAACATTGGCGATAATGATCGCCAACATTTCACGTATAATCGTTTCTTCGAAAAAGAAAAACAACAACAACAATAATAATGATAATAAGAAGGAAAAAAAAACCCATAGTACGTAAAAAACGAGACGGGTTGAATGGCCCATGGGGAGAGGGTAGACTGGCACCTTCACGATCGCAATATATATTGCAATATGATATTATGCACCACTCTAGGAGGGGGGAGGGGGAGGGGGGGTTACGAGTATGACAGGGTATTATCCCCACGCAGTTGCGAGATTTCCATATTGCGGCCAACGTAACATTACGCCAAATCGACCGCATAATTATGAATTCAGTATTAAGTGACTCTTGGGTGACCACGTGGCTATTTTAAAAACCATGCAAATTTCGTTGCCTTTTTTTCTTTTTTTGTGTTCAAACTTATATCTTAATTTGTTGGTTTTTATTTTACTCATTCAAACGTTTGAATTAGAGAATTTTTTGTTTTTATCGGTTTTTTGAGGGGAATATCTTGGAATTTAAACGAGATAAGATTTATTTTTGTTGAGACCTCTTTTTATAGAGGAGAATCGAAACTCAAAAAAAGGGTAAATGCAAAAATTACTCTATCTCTCTCGAATTTCGAAAGATTTTGGAAAAACAGAATTTTTTGGGAGATTTTCGTGATTTTTTTTGGATTGAATGGATTTAGGGAAAAATATCAAGAATTCTTTTTTATGGAAAATTTCAAGAGCTACAAAGAAGGTCTCATGACAAATTCCCGGAAACTTGATGGTTTTGGAGATATCTTTGAAATAAGCTCAAAAAATTCAAATAGTTCGAAAAATCCACATTTATTCAAAAAGGATCTCGATAACCACGAGGTTTACGAGAATTTATGAAGAGACCTTTTTTGTAGAAAATTTCAAGAGCTACAAAAAAGGTATTCTGACAAATTCTCCTAAAACTAACGTTTTCGGAAATATCTTTAAAATAAGCTCGAAAAATCCTGATTTATTTAAAAAATCACTCGATAACCGTGATATTTACAAAAATTTATCAGGAAACCTTGTTTTGTGGAGAATTTCAAGAGCTTCAAGAAAGGTTTCTCGCTAAATCCTCGTATTTTCCTCCAATTCCGCGATATCCTTCAAAGAACAAATTCTGAAAGTAAATAAGACTTTAATTAAATCGTGAATTTCTGTAAAATTCATAAAAAAAGCGAATTTCCATGAAGACCCAACAACCACCAGTAAACTCAAGATTACTAAATAAAAATGAAGAGTAAAAGAAGAAAAATTGTCTTATTCTTCTCCTCTGATCTTTGAACGTGGCTCAATGTTTTATGAAAGACGAAAGAGAGAAACACGCGGAAGAAATTACATTTCCTAGAAAAAATATACTACTACTAACAAACCCATCACGAACGCCGTTGTTTACGAGATGTAGGAGAGTACCGTCAAGTCCTTTCGAAAGAGAAAAAAGGCAAAAAAAAATCCATCCAAGAGCAAAGAAAAAAAAATTGCAGAAATAAGTAAAAAAGAAATAAAAAAATTGCTCGCAGTTCGTGCGCGCCTGCAATGATATGAAAAAGGACGTCAGCCGTGGCAACGACATTGCTGAAGGAAGAGTTACCAGAAGGGTAGAAGAGGCAAAGAAGAGGGGATTTCGTTAGAGAAGGAGAAGATTGAGGGCATACTGTTTTTTTTTTCCCCAACTCTGAAGTTGGGGTTTACGAGACTTAATATCAGTATTTCGACGATAATTCTCTTGGATATTAAAGAAAAAAAAAAATATACAAAAGTTGAGTGTGTCGATAAGGGGCATAATCTCTCCTGTAACTCAACTTTACCTCGCATGCCAAGACTAATAGCGATTGTCGCACGATAAAACTAGTGTGAAATCCTTAGGTTAGCAGCAGAACTCAGAAGAATCATTTTACTTTCATTTTCATGATTTGGGGAATTGAATAATTCTAGAAAAAAAATCAATCGTCTTTTCTGACCCATCGGGGCAAAATGATTGAGAAATTTTTTCAGGAGGTGAGACTGAATGAAATAATCTGAAAAAAATTGAGGAGATGCTTGAATATGTCTCTATTGTTGGTGAATTTTTTCAAAAAATTTTTTAGAGTTCTTCACCCTGAAAAAAATTTGAAATTATTCTACCCTTAACCAAGCAAAATGATTCTGGAATTTTTACAAATGAGAGAACTTCATCAAAAAATCTTTAAAAAAATGAGAAGATGCTTTAATATGTCTTTGATATTGGTGAATTTTTTCAATTTTTTTTAAAGATGTCTTCACCCTCAAAAAAATCTAGAATCATTCTACTTTCCAATGAGCAAAATGATTCTCAATTTTTTTTCTAAGAGAAGAACTTCATTCAAAAATCTGGAAAAATTTGAGAAGATGCTTCGGAATGTCTCAATTGTTGTTGAATTTTTTCAATATTTTTCGTGGAGTTCTCCACCCTCAAAAAAATCCCTAATCAATTCGACTTATAAAGAGCGATTTCAATTTTTTCCAAACCCTTTATTTTCCCATTTTATTACCATTTTCATGATCCACAGAATGAAATAATTCAAAAAAGAACCATTCGCCCTCTCCCCAATCCCCAAAATCGTAAAGGCGAGAGGAAAAAAAATTGAAATTCCCAAATTTCACCTTGAAAAACAATAAAACCGACTCTTTTCAAATCCCTGAGCTCTTGAAATCTACCTCCCCAGTATATTATCCTTTTCAATCCTCTGTCTGCACAATTTAAACCACCCCCCATATCTCCCAGGGGTGCGATTTTCGGTTTCTCTTTTTTTTCCCCCGAGAAAAAGGGCCAGGCCGAGTGTGATAAGATACACAAAAAGGACCGAGCTATCAATTTTTTTTCAGCCTTTCTCTGCCTGAGCCCTTTTCAGTGTAGAGAGAAAGAGGGAGAGAGAGAGAGAGAAACCAGAGAGAATTTACATAATGCTAGACGCCCTCGTTATGCACCTATTTAACTTCAACGCAGGCCTTTTATCGGTTTTCTTGTAGCCGCAAGTTAGTAGGGACGAAGATCTAGCCCCTCGGGCGGGTAAATTTCATGGGGACTGGTATTAAGCCCAATATACATCCGTCCATGCTTATAGCCTCATACTACCGTTAACGTATTTTTATATTTATTATCCCCTTTTTTTTGGCATTTCTCTTGTCCCCCTGTGAAGAAGAAAGGTCAGCCTCTTTTTTTTGGATAATTTCTTTTTTTTTCTTTCAATGGGCGGAAGCATTATTTTTTTGCAAATTATCGAGAAAACTAGGGGAGTTTTTGTCTTGACCTTTTTTCAACACTGAACTAGTCACTATAATCGGTCTAGGAAGTTTTTTTAAATTAAGGCCCATGTGTATAAAGTTAATCGCCGATTAATGGTAGTCATTTAACTGTGCTGCCATAGTTAAGTGACCTTTGAAGTTAATTTAAAGCGATTAACTTCAGTCAGTTAACTTGACGCGATTAGGAAGAATTTAAGATGGCGTGCTTAAAAACGGTCGAAAATAGCTCAAAATGGCTACGGACTGATAACCACATTATCATAACTGGATGATTTGTTTCGTTTTCATTGATTTGGAGCTGACTGAAACAAATTTTTCATTTAGTTATTGGTTATGATTCAGCTCCCACTTGGGTAGCCGTCTTTAACTATCACCGAGTAAAGTTAACTGCCTAAAATTAACCATACATGTAACTGCAACAGCTCCGTCAACTAATTGACGATTAGCGCTAATCGAGCTTTATACAACTGGGCCTAAGGCCTAAGTGCATAAAGTTAATCGGCGATTAGCGGTAGTCACTCAACTATGCTGCCTTATTTAAGTGACATGTGAAGTTTATTCTGAGCGATTCACTTCAGTCGGTCAACTTGGCGTGACTAGGAAGAATCTAAGTCGGCGTGCTTCAAAACGGTCGAAAACAGCTTAAAATGGATACGGAATGACGACGACAGTACCATAACTGGATGAATTGCTTAGTCATCATTGATTTGAAGGTGGATAAAACTAATTTTTCATTTAGTTATTGGTTATGATTCCAGCTCCCACTTGGGTAGCCGTCTTTAACTATCACCGAGTAAAGTTAACTGCCTAAAGTTAACCATACTTTTAACTGCAACAACTCCGTCAGCTAATCGAGCTTTATGCACCTGGGTCTAAGGCCCAGGTGCATAAAGTTAATCGCCGATTAGCGGTAGTCACTTAACTGTGCTGCCATAGTTAAGTGCCCTTTGAAGTTAATTTAAAACGATTAACTTCAGTGAGTTAACTTGACGCGATTAGGAAGAATTTAAGATGGCGTGCTTAAAAACGGTCGAAAATAGCTCAAAATGGCTACGGACTGATAACCACAGTATCATAACTGGATGAATTGTTTCGTTTTCATTGATTTGGAGCTGACTGGAACAAGTTTTTCATTTAGTTATTGGCTATGATTCAGCTGTCACTTGGATAGCTATCTTTAACTATCACCGAGTAAAGTTAACTGCCTAAAATTAACCATACATTTAACTGCAACAGCTCCGTCAGCTAATCGACGATTAGCGCTAATCGAGCTTTATGCACCTGGGTCTAACTCTTTACTACCCAATCTCTTCACTAAACCTGGGCCTTATAGTTTCATTCTCTCTCTAACTCACTCGAAAAGCTATCTAGTGTGTAAACCCTACATGAATCAAACGAGACACTATAGCCACTGATTAGGGCACTATCATGAATGGACTTCTTTATCAACTTTGATGGGATATTTCATTGAAAAAATATCGTTGCCTCAGGAACAAAGGGGCGTAAGTGCTATGCTTATACATGACAGAACACCTTTCAGATCTGAATAAATGAAAATTCCAGTTAATTTTCGTTATATCTGTTTTTAAATCATTGTTAACGACAGTTTATTCTGTGTTCGCATTTGATGTGATTTTTAGTACTCCATGATGATTGCCGGAGGGGTCTCTTGATGGACGACCTGTGCATGTGTCTGAGAATAGAAAAAAAAATAAAAAAACGCTGACCAATCCTGATACTTCAACTACGTGAGACATTCGTCCCTCAGGCAATTGTAACATCTCACATTCGAGAGCGTGAGAAGGAGATTTGGAGAGTTTTTGTAAATGCTATGAGGTTTTTTTTTGGGGGGGGGGGGGGGGGGATACTGTCGTGTGTAACACACGCTTTTGATCTGGATTAGCTCTAGCACTCCTCTGGGCTCAATCAATCCACGTGGGCGTGAGGATTTGCTTGATTGGAGGAAACGTTTGATTTTGCGAAATTAAACATTTTCAATTAAATTTCCGTTAATTGAGTTTGAGGGGAAGAGATTTTAGATGGAAAATTATATCGTTGTCTTAGAAACAGAGGGGCGTAAGTGCTATAGATATAAGCATAGCACTTATGCCCCTTTGTTTCTAAGGCGACGATATAATAGTGTTCGTTGCTGGACCAATGGTTCACGATATTTTTTTAAAAACAAATTTTCATCTGATTTTTATTGTTTAAGGGTAAAAATTGATTTCATAGAGGAAAAATGGGGGAAAATGTGAATTTTTAGGGATGACGTGAGATCATTCCTTTCCGTCATTTTGTGGAGAAATTGAGAAAATTTGAGATGAAAAACATGTGTCAGAAGTGATTTTTAGGAATTTTTGATAAATTCGACGATTTTAACTAAAAATTGAATTTGAATTCTCGAAAATTTTGAGTTTTTGGGAATGTGTCTCTGGTTCCATCTGTCATAGTGCAAAAACTCGATAAACAATGAATAGGTGAGATCATTTATGATCGAGTTATGGGGTTTGCAATTAATTTTTATCGATTTTTGATGGACTTGAGAGCATAAAACAGATTTTCATAAAATAGGTCACAAATTCCGCAAAAATCGTTAAAATTTAATTGGAAACCATATGAATTGATGGGGAATGAGCTCAGCATTCCAATGATCATCGAATTTCAACGCTGGAAAAATCAGAAACTGAGACATTACTAAAAAAACCTTGAATTTCAAGAAAAGAAAAGGATCAGACCTTCAACTTTTACTCAAATCATTCAAATTAAAAAAAAAATCATCGTTCTGAAGTGAAAAGAGCGTAACAAGATAGGAAACGTGTACTATTTATGTCCTATATTGTCCTTCTATTTATGTCCTTTTCACTCTAGGACGAGAAAATTTTGAATTTTTTTGTTTTTTTATGAAAATTAATTCCAATACATATTTTCCCTATTTTATCTCAACTAATATTTTCTTCAAGTCTTTCCACCAATATTAAATTTTCAAAAAACTCAAAAATCCATTCCTCCAAGTGCATAAAATCCTCCACTTAGACTCCAGAATTATGTAATTTTTGTCATTCGATTCCAGAATAACACAAAACGAATGAACCCCAAGTAATGAAGGAGTGCGTCTATCAAAAACCACTTATCCGCACGAATACACATGTATTACGTTATGAGTATAGACCAGTGAGTTCACCATTAGTGTCGCATGCCAAGTTACAATCTCAACTACTGAAAAAATTACAATTCTAGTGCATTGAAATATCAACGAAACATTTTTCCACATTAATTCTCCTCAATTCCCTCATTTTCGTGAATCGATTAATTAAAAAAAGGAAAAAAAAGCGAACTAATTAAGCAAAAAATTCGATGAAACACTCGCGTAACTCTAAAAGTAAAAGAACAATGTGAAATATTTTTGTTTCAACGAAATCCTGAAATTTCCTATTTTTTTATTTAAAAATTCCCACGAACAGTAAATAAAAAAAAAATTAAAGCAGGGAATAAAAATTGGAATTATTGGAGAATCGAGAGTTGAAAAACAATGTGAAACCACTGGATTTTTTTTTTTCAACTCTAACAAAGTGACGTATCAGGAAAATTTAATTGATGAAATAAATAGGCACTACGTTGAAATACACACAATAACATTCGTCCATATGTACACACTTTTGTCCAGTGAGTCTAGTATTTTTGTGTAAAAAACACTCGTACGTTTATAACCAAGCCAAACAGTTATGTACCAGCATTTCATGTCGGGCATAAAAAAAACGTTAGTGAAAGGAGGAAAAAAAAAAGAGAAAAATTGAAAGAAAAAAAAAATGAGAAAATTGCGGACATAAAAATGTGGACAGTTGGCTGAGTTAAAGGTATGATACAAAATATAATACAATTTTCTTTTATTTTTTGATATTTTTTTTCCTTTTGTTTTAGTCACCTCAGGTGTATGAGGAATGGTGTATATCTAACTGCGATATAGTATACTCGTTCAATAAAACTTTTAATTGCGTGACACTCCTTCTTCACGGGAAAAACTTTACGATTATGTTCCGCAGATGTGATAGTTTGTTTTGTAGTGGAGATGGGGGTGGTGAAAAAAAAGGGGGGGGGGGGGGGAAATTGTTAACTATGCAGTTTGAGTTGAGTAGGGGATTTAGGGGGGGGGGGGGGGGGGGAGATATGATTATTTAGATCGGGGCAAAACGAACGATCGGGACATAATTATTCAGGTTTTTTTTTCAGAGGCAAGTATTTAATGAAAAAATCTGAAAAAATTTGAGAAACTGCTCCAAAATATCTCCATTGTTGCTGAATTTTTCCAAATTTTTTGGTAAAGGTCTTCACCCTCAAAAAAATACCGAAACTTTTTGACCTTACCGAGGCAAAATGATTCAGGAATTTTTTTCGAAAGGAAGGACTCGATGAAAAATTCTGAAAAAATTTGAGAAGATGCTCGAAAATCTCAATATTGTTGTTGAATTTTTCCAAATTTTTTCACAAAAGCCTTCATCTTCAAAAAAATCCCGAATTATTTCCACCAAAATCATTTCCACCGAAGCATTTCCAGAGCAAAATGGTTCAGGATTTTTTATCAAAGAGAAGGAGTAGTCAAAAAAATTTGAAAAAATTTGAAAAGAAATTCCAAAATGTCTCCACTCTTGTTGAATTTTTTCACATTTTTTCATAAAGATCTTCAGCCTCAAAAAAAATCTCGAATCAATTTTCTCCGCAGATCCATTTCCCCTCTCAATTTTTTTTTCCACTTACGAAGATAGATTTCAGATTCTCAAGGTCACTCACCTGTAACAAAAAAAGGAAAAAGTGTATTAGTATTTAATTAATTTTGTCTCAATGAATAATTAATTTTATTCCCAAGAATTTTTTTATTTTTTGTTATTCCCAAGAATTAATTTATAAAATACGATATTCGTGTTGAATTAACCCTGAAATATATAATCGAAATAGACACGTAAAATCATGTATTATTAAATATACAATCCCCAAAAATTCAATTATCGAATGTTAGTGTGATAGAGCGTGATAGTGATTGAGGTCTACAATGGGGCAGACAACGGAATAGGCAGTAACACAGAAGGGCTCTGGCAGGCGGCAGACTGCCCGGCGACCGTGGACGTTGAATTATTAACTTCAAAACCGGTTCAAGTTACACATAAGTCCAGTATTGCATATAGCAGCTTGTCAGTCTACTATTCTCTTCTGCGAAATCCTCTACTATTTCTTCTTACACAAACGTACGTTATTCATTCGTTTATTCAAGTAGTGCCGATAATTTTCTTATAATTTCTCTATTTCTGTATTGCGGTAATTCGGTTAAGGATGTATGATTATGACAAAAATTTTCGATTAGTGGCTTCAAATTTTTTTTATCGTCACATTATTCCTCAAAGAATATTACTATAAAAAGTCCGGAGTAGTTAACCATTCGTATAAGAAAGGAAAAAATTGTCGAAAATTGATAGAAGCGAAATTCGTAAATTTTTTGGGGAATTATTGAAGTGATCTCGGTAAATAATGGAGATACGTCTTTTTTGCATGAATTCTTTTTTTTAGCAAATTTCAAGAGCTACGATAAAGGATTGAAGGAAGATGGCTCTATTTCGCTTAGTTTCTGAGATATTCGAGGAAAATGAAGAGCAAAAAAAGACATTGCGAAATTTGTCATTTTTTTTTTAATAATTGAAAATATTTCGTAAAATAATGGAGATACGCCTTTCGTGCCTAAATTTCTTTTTGTAAAAAATTTCAACAGCTAAAAAAATTTGAAAACAAAAAAAATAGGAATCGGTGAAATTTGTGAATTTTTTGGAGAATTATTAAGAATATCTCGAAAAGTAATGGAAATACAACTTTTTTACTCCAAAGTTTTATTTTGCAGAAAATTTCACGAACATCAGAGAAGGACTAAGACAAAATCGCTCTATCTCACTTAATTTCCAAAATACTCTTAATAAAATTACAAAAAAAAAAAACGAGTCATTTCGTTCAACCTTTTCGCAACTGATTTCTCTATCCGCATTTAATTTAAGAAAATCTGTAAAGATAACATTAGCCCAAGAGAATTGTTTTTCGGGAACGAGAGAGAGTGAGAAAGAAAGAGCGTTAGCAAGAGAGAGAGAGAGAGAAGGTGGAGCCGTTAAGAGGAATTGGGTTTTGCATGGGAGTGAGGAAAGCCTCCAGAGTCGGAAGCTCGTTATGTGCAGCACGCAAACACACGACTCGAAATTATCTTCGTAATTAACTGCGCTTCTTAACATAACGCATGGCGTGCCAACTGGTTAGACATGGACGATATATACGTATTTGAACACTGCTAAATACAACCACACACTGTTATAATCTCTGTGTATATATTTTTAATGTGTTTGTGTGTGTGAGTCTAAATGTGAGTAAGTGTGTGTATGTATATATATGTGTGTATTTGATATCAGTATGTGAATGCATTTATGTATGAGAGTTTGAGTGGATAGAATAGACGATATGTAATCCGAAACTGGCACCACCTGCCAACCTTCGACCAGAGGAGCGCGAGAAATACATTTTCTACTGTTGGAGCTTGATGTTGGTTAGATTTTCTGGGCCGAATGGATTTCAACTGATAGGCTGGACTTTTCGGGGTCATTTGCATTTTTTATTTATTTTTTATTAGAAATTTATTTATTTATTTGCGATTGGAAAAATTGAAATTCACGGAAATTCCGGGGTTTTGGGAGTTTTATCGGCGATTCATCGAATGGGGAATTTTACGGGTGAATAATAATTTGTTGGTTTTTATGGGTTATGAGGGGGGATGAGAATAACACATATTTGATGCTAATCGATGGTTTCGGGTGAATACTGCGGATTAAGGTAGCATTCCAGAGTAAGGTCGATAAAACAGGGAAAAATGAGGTTTTGTGGGTTAGTTTCCAATTAATTGCTGATAATTTGGGAAAATGTGCTTTAATTTACCCGAAAAAGTGATTGAACTATTTGAAAGTCATATGGTTCTCACATTTTTTTTACATTACTAATCTCCTATCACATGCATGAGATAGAGAGAGAGGCAAATAGTTACGACTACCTTCTAATCAAAATTTCTCAATAACTATACGGAGAATTAAATATTTTTTTCTTCTATCATTTAGTTAAAATGCTGTTCTCTTCGCCAATAGTTTTTAAATAATGGGTCAACTGTGTGGTTTTTTAGTAATCTCGTTATTCCTGTCCGATTTAGGGCGTTTTATCCCCACCACTGCTATTTTCAGTAACTTTCATAATTCATATCCCATAAACTATACGGACAAAAATTATGAAAAAATTCAGAAAAATGTAAAAAAATATCATCTTTGATACGGCATCAAAAAAATAAGGGATTAATTGCACTCGAGTTTACTGGGATACTACCTTAATTTTGACAAAAGAACGATAATTTCAGGAATTCCGAAGAAATTAAAGAATATCTCCAAAACAAGGAAGTTTACGACAAAATATCAAGAAACCTTTACTTGAGAAAATTTAATTTTCTACAAAAAAGATTTCTTGACATTTGTTCCTCAACCTAAAGCCTTTCGAAATATTCGCAAAAACTTCGTCATCCAACCACGAAAATAGAAAAATTGAAGGAAATAAATTCTTTTGAGTGAAAAAAAAAATAAGAAGAAATCATTTTAGATGATAGAATCCCGGAGGGTGAATTTCATATTTAGTATTGTATATAAAACGTAGACGGGTGAATTTTTTTTTTCTCCACCAAGGGCACGGACAACGATAGAGCAAGAGCCCCGGGTTACAGTGGGTATAGTGGGCGTTATGAAAAATGGGTTCGTTAGACGTTCTTCCAAGACCATGTTTCACCGTTTTCCCTTGTAATTTCGTGGAAAATGTAAAAGTTTGATGTTAAAAAACAATGAAAAGGGCTCTGTGTGTGTCTTGACCCGAGCGTACATTGTGGATTAAGGTATACAAATGGAGTCAAAAAAATATATTTCCCCCCCCCCCCCAAAAAAAATACAATGTGGATAATATACGAGATTTGTTGAAGCGATAGAGCCATTTTGCTTGTGAAAAACTTTATTGCAATAGCAAAAATACCTGAAAAGGAGGTATTATCTACTTTCTTTTGCAAATATCTCTAAAACTAGTGGATTCATCGAAAAATGTCAAGATACCTTTTTTGTAGAGAATTTCAAGAGCCAAAAAAAGGCTCTCGTCCTAAATTCCTCTAAACCCAACACTTTTGGAGATATCTTTAAAATGACTTCAAAAAGTCCAAATATCTAAAAAAAAAACTTTACAGCTTATTTTAAAAGGGATCTCGATAACCGTGAGGTTAACAAAAATTTATCAAGAGACCTTTTTTGTAGAGCACAAAATTCCCTACAAAAAAGGTGTCCTCATAAATTTTTCCAACTCTCATCATTATCGAGATATTCAAAGAATAAGTTAAAAATTTCTTCAATCTCTCAATTAAGTGTCAATTTTTCTTTCCTTTCATGTTAAGTTTCCAAACCTTTTTTGGGCTTATTCAGCATTACAAAAAATGGAGTTCCACAGACAAAATTCTGTACTTCTCCCAGTTATATTAACATTTCAATAAGTGACAAATTGAAGCGTCAAAGCAATTTTTCATGATTAATTTAAGGGTCATTCGTTATTACACCAATCATAACGGGATTTGTCAATAGACAAATCGATATATGTAGCATTGTATCGTAACGTTTCGTGGCAATATCATGGGCTACCTCCTTAACAACAGTGAAATTTGCATGTTATGCTCCAAGTACCATGGGCCACAGTGGCTCTCCATAATGGTAAATGGATTTCCTTATTCAGGACATTAGGTCGTTGGAGGAGAGGATGGAAGAGGAGGAGGAGGAGAGGCTGGGTCATACCCTCATCGACCATTGATTCAATCGTTTGCAGAGGTGGTGATCCCAATGGAATGGGATAATTATCGCCTGTTAGCTCCGCTATACTATCTGCATATGTAATCAATACCGATAGTGGGATGCTCTGTGGTACTGAGTTTGAGAGAGAGTATATGCTTGGCCATTCAGGGATACTGTTCGGGAGTTCACTGAGGTGGTTATAACATTCCATTGGTATTGCCATCTGGTGCCAATTTAATTAGTAGTTTATTAAGAAAACTAGCAATTAGAAGGGTCTCTAGGTCAGTTAGTTTTAAGAAGAATTTAGGAAAAAGGCATTTATATTTAATGGAGTTCGATTAATCGATTCTTAAGAAATATCGAGTAATCGATGTGATATCTCGAATTAAATTCGAGATTGACGATGGAAAAAAAATTGGATCGAGTCGATTTAAGATCGATTGTTTTCATGAATTTCGATTAATCGATGCAATATCTCGCATTGAATTCGAGATATCGCATATAATTCGATAATTCCTTTTCACCTGTTTTAATTTGAGAAGATGTTCCTCAAACTCGGTGAAAAAAAATTAGCGATATTTTTCCTAAGAAAAGTAATATTCTTCAAATAATGGTGGACTTGAAGGTTTTCTCATCGGAAATTTCTTTGTCTTGAGAAGAAAAAAATCGATTCTTTGATTATTCTCAATTTATGCAGGTATTTATAAAGATCTCTTGCTTCAAAGTCCTTTTTTAATGACTTCCCAAGAGAATGTCATTATCTTCGAGGAAACAAGGAGGAAAAATTCTGCCGGATGCTTCATGTAACGTCGATAGTCCCAGAGATGAGCATCAAAAGTTTCCATCCTTAAAAGATCCATTTTTATGAATTTTTTATGATGCTCAACACAAATAAAGTTTTTACTAAATTTCCTCCTTTTTCTGGTTCAAAGTTCATCATCAAGTATCTCAGAAACTAAACGAGATACGGAATTCTTTGTAGATACCTTGTTTGGAGCTTAGTTGATGTTCTTGACTGGTTTGTGGGTGGCAAAAAGGCATGTGAAATGAGATGTTGAGAGACTAGTTAAGAGGCACATCAAAAACCCATTCTATATTAACGGGAAAAAACCAGCTGGTTGATAGATATAATATTACAGCTTGCAATATGCTTCTATAGTTGATATTCACAATCGTACTTGTAGTTAATTTACAATGAATATAGTTGAATTAATTAAACTGATAGTTTAATGTCTAATAGTTGATATAATCACACAGAGAGAAAAATATAATTTTAGTAACAAGAAAATTATAGTTGAAGAAGACCTCAACCATTTAGATGTGGTAATGCTAACTTGAGACATTAAAAGTTAGTATCATCATGTCAAGTAGTGAATCAAACCATATGAATCTACTGCAATAGAAGAAGATGATCACAATTTAGTGATTAGTATTTTTGGATAGTGAAAGTATCAGTATGACCATTTATCAATTATAGAAATTTTTATGCTGCATAGATTCACGAAAGTAACAACAAACGAATTGGGTTATTTTTGCAAAAGAAAATCTAATATCTTTACGATACTGAAAATAGTAAAATTTCAACAACATTAATAGAGTCGTAGTGACATTTGCCATTGCTATTCTCACGTATCAAAATTCTCGCACAAGGATTTGATGACATCTACTGAACATGTAGGACTGTTTACTAGAACCAAATGTGATTATTACGAAAATGACCTTAACAATAGGATTTTTGTTAGGTGTACATACGAAATTTCTCTCTGTGTACGAACAACAGCACTTGATTCGTCACTTTAAGGTAATCTTAGTAGCAGATCCAAATGATCTATTTTTGTTCTTTATTTTTCTAAGTTATCATAAATGTTCTAATTATTTCGTTTTTATAACGTTTTAGCGTTATTCAAACGATATCAACAATGGTAAGTTGTTATTGAATGATATTACAAATATTCAATATTGTTCCGAATTTGACTCACTCAGTCCCAGCATCGAGGACTGGAATTGGATGATCCTCGGATTTAAAATACCAATATGCCATTGATGTTTTCATGTAATTAATTGAATTAATCGTCGCTATATATCCAGTAACGTGCATTTTTCATGATTTCGAAAATTAATAGAGATTCTGACAAACAAGAATATATATGGTTATACAAGGAAAAAATAGGTCTGTCGCAATGAAACTGAAACTGAACCTTGCTTATGGAGTTCTAATCTTAATTTAATTTTTTTCAAGAGTTAATTTCGGCCTTATTTGTCCGGTAACATGGGGTAAACTAAATTTTTTGTAAATCCCCTCATGCTACTTTATCGAACGTGACCAAAATTGAAAAAGAAAAATAGATTGCCTGAACCACTAGGATTTCCTTAAGTCTCTATCATTTCTTGATCACGTTCATTATTGTTGGAGTCCATCGTCTAATTCTTCGGTCAAGCGAGAATACATGTCTCGTTGAGAGTTCAGTCGTAACTAATTTTTGGACTCCTCTGGATCCAAGAGATTGATTGATTGATTGATTGCTAATTTATTAGTGTACATTATGTTGTACAACACGATATATAGCATACATAATTGAAAATTGAAAATAGCAAAATAGCAAACTGTAGCAAAAATCATGGCACATGAGTAGTTTTTATAAAGATAATAAATAACAACAATGATCATAATAATCAAAATGATGACGCCGATAACAGCTAACACTCATACTTTAAGATGATCAATCCAATTGAAAAATAGAGATAATAATAAAAATAATATAATTGTAATAACAATTATGCAGATGCCAGAGAGAGAGAGAGAGAGAGGGGGGGGGGGGGGGGGGGGATTCTTGCCTTTACCGCAGTTTAAACTGTTGCTGGACATCTTGAAACTAGCACTCTGTTTTTCAAAAAAGTTCTCCACAAAAAACCTCCTACCTCCCTTAGTTTCCAAAAAATCTTCAAAAAAATGTAAACTATCGAAATCAACTCGTTTTTTTCGCTCCAGACCTTAATTCCGATTACGTCAATTGTCAATAAAAAAAAAGCGAAAAGCCTAGGCGGATCATTCCGTGCAGTCGAACATCGAGGAACTTTGTTTATTTACCGGTTAATCTTGGTATTGAGGTGATACGGATGACTGTGCCGAATCGAGGGAATTTTAAAGGCGAGAAAGTCTGAGGGATTTTTCCACAACGGGTTTTTCAGCCAACAGTTGGAATGATGGAGAAGAGGAGGGGGAGGGGGGGGGGAGGAGGAAAGAGAGGGAAACGTTGGGGAGGGTAGGTGGGGAGTTATTCCCTTCCGGTTCGTCGTTTCGCTGTGAACATTCTGGCTCAGCTGAGCTTTTTCCCACATTAATGATAGCTCAACCATTTTCCGTTGTGGAATGAGAAGAAGATTGACGGGTTTATCAGACGAACGTGAAATGATAATTCGTTACAGCGAATAAAGCGCTTGTAATTATAACGCTTGTTAAATCTTTCCGTGTGAATTATTAGGGAAAAATTAGGGTTAAGAATATTCGTTGAAATAATTGAGGGTAAATTTATGAAATTAATGGAATTCTTTTGGAATTTTTTTTTTGAAGGGAAATTATTTTTTTTTTTTTCAACACCACAATTTAATTTTTTTTCCTCCACGACTTATCGCTTCATTCCACTTCATTAGAGAATTTTCCGGACTGCGGATAATATTAATTTAATGTTACGTGGACGTAGGGGGTTCATGGGGTCGATAGCGTGGCCTGCGAGAATGAATAGCAAACGGTATCATGTCAATCACAGTAACGCTTTCACCGGAGCCCTAACAAGGCTTTACACACAGAATTTCATCGTAAAATTAATTAATGAGATTTTTCCATTTTTTACTACATTTTTTCCGACAAAGAAAAATCAATGTGAAAATTTAGAAAAAAAATTAATTGGGTTCAGGATTTTTTTACGGGGGAAGGACTTTGTGGGAAAATTTGAAAAAATTTGAGAAGATGGTCTAACATGTCTCCATTTTTGGTGAATTTTTTCAAATTTTTCTATAGAGGTCTTCAATCCTAAAAAAAATCCTAAATCATTAAATTTCTTTTTCTCGTGAAAATTTCGAGTGGAAAAAATTAGAGAATATTCGGTTGCATGTTTATCCGCGTATAATTTAGAAATTATCTCAAATTGTACTCATCCAATAACACGCGTGTGTGTGTGTATGTGTGGTTGTCTCTGTTTTCTCGTGGCACCGACAATTAAACAGCGGCATCAACAAACGACCCCTTGCATGACTGAACAACGAGACAATCATCGTGGAGGGGTTGATTATCATCTAAAAGTGCACGAGTGCAGCGTTAAACTCCAAAACATTACAATTACGAAACCTGTGGACATCCTCTTTGTTGAAAGCAATTCGAAAAGGGGTGAAATGATGTTCTACATGAAAATGAAAATTCCACAGTATTTGAAGTTGATGAAATTTTCTCCATCATTCGCTTCATTTCCTTCACAAAATTATGAAATTCTAACGCGATTCTTTAAACTTAACACAGGTGCAACAGATCTGTCAGATGGTATGTCTTGAATTCAATTCGAGATATCGCAGTGATTAATTGATTTTTAAAAATGATCGATTCGCAGTTGATGTTATATTTTTTTCAATGTACTTTTTTGCTCAAACTAAAAGAGGTGAAATGGAATTATCGGAGGATATGCCATATCTCGAATGCTAGATATCGCATCGATTAATCGATATTTGGAATATAATCGATTGTAAGTTGATTTGATATGCTTTTTTTTCTCCTCAAACTAAAACAGGCGAAATGGAATCAAATTATCAATCAATTTAAAATTCAATTAATCGAATTTTGACATCGATTCATCGAACTTTTATATCGATTTATCGAACTTCTGTAATTGATCGATTGAAAGCTGATCCCAATAAAATAGACCTGTTGAAACGGAACTATCGCACGATTTCCGATATCTCGAATTTCATGCGAGATATCGCATCGATTGATCGATATTTGAAAAACAATCGATTGGCAGTTGAAGTGGTATACTTTTTTTTACCCTCAAACTAAAACGGATGGAATGGAATCGAAATGTCGATCCATCTGGAATTCAATTAATCGATTGTTGATATCGATTAATCGAATTTCGACATCGATTAATCGAAATTTTGGACTTTATCGATTGGACCTTGCTCCCAATGATTTAAAACTGGTGAAACGGAACTATTGAATGACTATTCGATATCTCGAATTAAATGCGAGATATCACATCGATTAATCGATATTTTCAAATGATCAATCGCAAGTCAATCTGCCATTTTTTTTAATGTCATCAAATTACGTTAAAACGTGAATTTTTTAACCCAATTTTCCAACGAAAATTGATGCGGGCGCTTTTAATAGCGAATTATCCCAATAAAACCGTATTTTTCCACGATTTAAAATCGCAATTTTCCCGAATATCGAACAAGCCCATTCATCATTCCAAAGCTCCACCCATTATGCTCCCAAAAAGTAAAAACAAAATAACAAAAAGAACAGAAGATAAATAGAATTACAATTATCGATCGTTAATTATTTCACACTGTAAATTTATTGTGCAAATACTCCAGTTTATATATCTCACCGCATAATATTCTTTTTGCCAATGATTTTATTGATCCTGTCAAATAAACCATTTTATGAACTTCCCTCCAGAATGTCCTCTGTGTGTGTGACACAGAATCTATGTTGTCCTCGAATCAATAAAATTCTAATTTATAATCCGCCATATATTATCTGTAGCCCGCGGGAAAACACTAGAAATGTAGGGGAAAAACAAGTGGATAATAGTATTGCTTTCCAACTGATATAGCTTTTTCTGCTCATACTTTAGCAATATGCTTCCGAATGGAAGTGATACAACTTTTTTCAAACCATCATCAAAATATCAAATTTTGAAGAAATTCATTAAAACGCCAGTAACTCGAGAACTAATCATGCAAATGAGCTCAAAATTGACAGACATCTAACTGATAAAACTCTCGAGATAATATATGAGTATAAATAACATCAGTTGAATAGTTTCCAGAAATTCTATTAAAAACTGATTTTCGAAAAATGAACATATCTCAAAAAGTACCGATCGCATTCTCTTCAAATAAAGCTTAAAAAATAGATTATTAGAGTTTTTTCTTCGACCATTGCTTAAATTATGATTATCGGCCAGCATGGTCACTCCCAAAAAAAAAAATTCTAATCTTGAATTTAATTATTATTATTATTAAAGGCACCAACATTTACTCTAAAAATATCGATATTATTATTAGATCATTGCTTTTTTACGAATAAATATGATAAAAGCTCGTTTAGTCAATAATATAAAAAATAAATTGAATTATGTCAAAAATTAAAAATTCTTGATTCAACAGAGTTTTATATTGATTTGAAAATTTTTAAAAATCTCAAAAAATTCAAAACATCTGAAAAGAAATTTCAAACAGTTTTTCAAAATCTTAAAATCCTCTAAAATTCCCAAATAAGTAAAATAAGTTCTTGAAATGTCAAAATATTCTACAATTTGATTTGAAAAAATTTGTAAAAAAATTTTTGACTAGAAAAAATTAATGACTAGAAAATTCCTTCTTTTATAAATTTAAAATAATAAAATACAATAAAATATTCAAATAAAAATTAGAGTTAAAAAATAGAGTTCGTCGAGAGGATGTTTTCCACAGAATATGAAATTTTTCTATAAAACAGTTTTGCTGTAATTGAGACTCTTATGCACACACAGACATACACACACACACAGACATGCGCTAAAAATATTATTTTCTCTTTATTTAGATCATTTCAAGTATCTATCGATTAAAAAAATTACAATCGAAAATTCTGATGATTAAATAGTTTTCATTCGGAAGCAAAAAAAAAGGCAATGGGCGTTACCTAGATTTTTTTTTTCTCTCCACGATTCTTCAACACTGATGAGCGACGAAACACAACGGAATCACTCGTTTGACAATGATTCAATCATTTGTAAAAATCATCAATGTGTTCAATGGATTGCAGAGAAAAAAAAAGGGAAAAAAAAAATTGAATGGGGGAGAATGATGGAAGAACACGTGAAAATCAAAGGACAAAATTGAAAATTGTCCTTTTTTTTCTTTTTTATTGTGAGTGGAACAAAACCACTAAGTTTAACCGCAGAATTGTATACGCGAATTTCGATTTCAACGTAACACAGTTACCGCATGAAATTCATTATGGTTATTGATAGAAATATCTGTCATCTATTTACCCAATTTCACGTGTGCATGAGAATTCCATTGGTTTTTCCGACGAACTCAATCAATGGGAGAGATAGAAATTTGGATTGTCAATGTTTCGACTGGAAAATGGAAATCAAAATAGGGGGAGGATTGAAGGGGGGGGGGGGGGGTTTATCTCGATTGGATTTTTTGGAAATATCTCGCAAACTGAGGGAGATATGGGGATTTTTGTGGAGACCTTTTTTGGAAAAATTGTTATTTTGTACAGAAAAAGTCTATCAGGAAATTCTTCAAAATCCAACAATTTCACAGATTTCTTCAAGAATTTATCAATTTTCCATTGTTTCTTCAATAAACAAAATTGATAAATTGAAAAAATGAAAAATTCCAAAAATTATTCGTGATTTTTTTGAGAGTGAAGGCATCTACGAAAAAAATTGAAAAAATCCACGAAAAATGGAGACATGTTGCTGCATCTTCTCAAATTTTTTCAAATTTTTTTATCAAGTCCTTCACTAAAAAAAAAAATACCTAAATCATTTTTCCTCAATCTCTCCTATTTCCGAAAAATTCATGAGTTCTCATTTTTTTCAATAAAAGTTTTTTTTTAAGAATGAAAGCTTCTACAAAAAAAAATGAAAAAATTCACCAACAATTTACACATATTGTAGCATCTTCTCAAATTTTTTCAGATTTTTTCACAAGCTCCTTCATTCCAAAAAAAATCCCAAATCATTTCGTGCCTGTGTTTTTCCTATCCCCAAAAATTCATAAATTCTCTATTTTTTCCGTAAAAAAACACACCAAATTAATCAATTGAAAAATTTAAATTTCAACACACCCATTGCATCATCCCATTGACAAACTCACAAAGTAATCAGCTCAAGTTAAACTACAAAGTAACATTCAAATATGACTATACACTTTAAAACTTTGTTCATTGAATATTCACTAGAATACAAGCAGCCACTACTACCTATGAGTAAAATCTCTTGTGGTAGCTTAATTTCAAATCCAACTTCACACCTACAGAAATTGTCTGTATAACACACATGTACATGATTCCCACATTTTGTTACTGTATATCCCATTCTCTTCTACTCGAAACTCTCTCTCTACTTTCGTGAATCTTGTCTTGAGAATCGTACAAGTTTAATCTTCCTTCCGTATCAGTTAAGCCAGAAAGTTCATAGAAACTGGATGAAGGAATATCAGTGAATTTTGGTTGTTAGACTGAGGCAAAACGATGAATCAAACGGGACTAAAGTGCTCAATGAAACTAATGGCCTTTAATAAATTCGATCGTTTGAATAATTATTGTAATTTATAATATTTTCATTCAATTCAATTGGGGAAAGGTGGGGAAAAACGGACATGGGAGGTAAAATGGACACATTTGAGTTTTTAAGCATATATTATGGAAAAATCTTGAAATGAATGAAAATAGTGGAGATAGACTTTTTTTCATGATTTCATTGTGCCAGAATTAATTTTTTTCAATTTTTTGAGAATTCGATTTTTTTGCATTTTTGAGGGATTGAGAAAATTTGAAAATTTTTGATTTGTGAGAGAATTCAGTTTTTTGAAGATATCTCTGGTTCTGTTGGTCTTAGCGACTTGGGACCGATCTGAAATGAAAGGTGAGGTCATTTCCCATCGATTTATGGAGTTTTGAATTTAAAAATATCGATTTTCACATTATTATAAGGCTAAACCCGATGATCATAATTTTTCACAATAGTTTCCATAACCAGCTAAAAAATCGATATTTTTCAATTCAAATTCACATAAATCGATGGAAAATGATCTCAGCTTTCATTTGAAATCGGTCCCATGTCATTACGACTAATAGAACCGGAGATATTATGAAAAAACTGAATTTTTCCAAAAATTGCAAGGCTTTTACCTTTCAAAAATTCCCAAAAAAGAACAAATTCTCATTAAATTAGAAAAAATTAGTTTCGGAACTTGTTATCTGCCTAAAATTTTCTCAGCTTTCCAATAAAATCATCGAAAAAAATCTATCTCCCGCTGTTTCATAACAATGTCCATTTTGCACCACTTTAATCCATTTATTATCATTTAATTCGATCAATTTCTTTTGTTAACCTTCTTCTTTGAAATTATCTGAGAATTAAAAAATGGAGATAGGTCGTTTTCATTATCTTATCCCTTTTTGTAGCTCTTGAAATTTCCTTCAAAAGTGTCTTGGGGCAAAAAGGGCGTATCTCCATTATTTTCCGAGATATTTTTAGAAAAAGGTCGAAGAAAAAAAAAATTTGAATTTTAATTATTTGCAAAATTATGTAATTAGTTAATTGATTAATTGTTCAATAATTAGAGTGAAGGATTTTCTTTCAATGGAAATTCTAAGAATCTCCAATGACATTGATACAATGTAAAAATAATATCGTTTAAGGTTTTGCTCCAGTTTATACAAATGAAAACTTCAGCATAAATTTCCAAAGAATGTTAACACATAAATTAAACTAGTAACCGGGACGATCCAAATAGTTTTCTGAGAATCCACGTAACTATAGGTTTTTTTTCCTGAAATTACGCTCGATATTATAGAAATCGAGTGGATGTACTGCTGCACAGTTGGTAAATAAAAGACTTTCATTGTATGATCAATTTCTATGAAACTATAACATCTAATTCCGGGAAGTAACAATTTGTGTATAAATTTCTTCCAGGAAATTGTAGAAAAAGGGAAAGTTCAAGATTTTTTTTAGAGTCAAGAGATTTGCGAAAAAATCTGAAAAAATTTGAGAAGAAGCTCCAAAATGTTCCCATTAGCGTCGAATTTTTTCAATTTTTTTCGTACAAGTCTTTATTTCCAAAAAAAATCCCAAATCATTTTGCCCCAAAAATTTAGTCGAATTATAAAATAATCAGGAATTTTTTTCAAAGGGAAAGACTCTGTTAAAAAATCTAAAAAAAATTGAGAAAAAGCTCCAAAACGTCTCCATTATTGATGAATTTTTTCAGAATTTTTTGTAAAGGCCTTCACTCCCAAAAAAAATCATGAATTTCACACTTGTCTGCCCCAATTCAATTTTTTTTTTAAATAAAAATCAAATAATCGAAAGCTCCGAGTTTATGTAAATGATGAAACAAAGTTTATTCGTGAATTAGATCAATCAAAGTCTGAAATTGAGATAAACATAGTGAGCTTTCTGTTTTGTAACTGGTAGAAACATCCAAACATTGTATGCAAAATACCACAGAGATGACCTATGACCTCAAGGGACTAATGTCTAACTCGTACGTGCCAACGGTAGTATTCCACACTGCCCCCCCCCCCCCCCCTCTCCTCTTCTTCTATCCCAGCAAAAGTTGTAAATATTTGTAATCAGCTTTTGCATTCGCTCCGTCATAGAGTAGATAGACATGCCACAAAATGTTTGCCACGACTTTGCTCGTATCTCCTCGGGTTGTTACAACTTTATTATTATTATTATTATTATTATTATTTTTTTGTTTATCCCTCTTATTATTATTCTACATGTAAATACAGAAAATTTCAGTAAATTATTATGTTTGGATAGAATTTTACAACGAGTTTTCCATTCACCCTTCTCTTTCCATCTATTTCACTTGAAAAGCTCATAACTCTCTCACGTTTGCCAAACAACACTTGGAGTTAATTAAAATCCTGATACTTTTATTACCAAGGGGCTGGTTAATTTATTCCGAGTACCTCGAGAAACAGTAATTAGGCAGTAATACAGTTCCACTTATTTTTCATCTATTTCAGTTTTTTTTTATATAAAAAAATAAAAAAACATTAATCACAAAACTTCAATAGAAATATTTTTATTAACTCAATAAAAATTAAATAATTTTCTTTTGCAGTGAAGATATTCACGAAAAAATCTGTAAAAATTTTGAAAGATGCTGCAGTATATCTATATTGTTGGAGAATTATTTCAAATTTTTTTGTGACCTCGCCGCTAATTCAGAATAGCGCAAGCTCTCGTCGTTTTATTAACTAGAATAATAAAATAATTTTTTTCAGAGTCAACACTTTCATTAAAAAATCTGAAAAAATTTGGGAAGTTACTGCTGTATGTTTATATTGTTGGAGAATTTTTTAATTTTTTTTTGTCAAACTGCCGTTAATCTACAGTAGCGCAAGCTCTGGTCGTTTTATTAATTAGAATAATAAAATAATTTTTTTCAAAGTGAAGACCTTTCCAAAAAAATCTGAAAAAATTGGGGAACATGCTGCAGCATGACTATATTATTCAAGAATTTTTTCAAATTTTTTCGTCAAGCCACCGTTAATTTAAAAAAACGTAAGCTCTCATTGTTTTATTAAATAAAGCAATAAAATATTTTTTTTCGCAGTCAAGACCTTTTCAAAAAAATCTGAAAAAATTTGGGAAGTTACTGCTGTATGTTTATATTGTTGGAGAATTTTTTAATTTTTTTTTGTCAAACTGCCGCTAATCTACAGTAGCGCAAGCTCTGGTCGTTTTATTAATTAGAATAATAAAATAATTTTTTTCGAAGTGAAGACCTTTTCAAAAAAATCTGAAAAAAATTGAAAACATGCTGCAGCATGTCTATATTGTTCGAAAATTTTTTCAAAATTTTTCGTCAAGCCGCCGTTAATTTAAAAAAGCGCAAGCTCTCGTTGATTTATTAACTAAAACAATAAAATAATTTTTTTCGGGGTCAAGACCTTTTCAAAAAAATCTGAAAAAATTCGGAAAGATGCTGCAGTATATCTATATTGTCGTAGAATTTTTTCAAATTTTTTCACGAAGCCGCTGCTAATTCAAAATGGCGCAAGCTCTCGTCAACGTTAATTGGATATCGAATTGCAATTCGAGAGTAAAATCCCAATTGCGTTCGACTTTTTTCGCTTTATTTTTATTTTTTTGTTGCCCCTATATACGTGGCTCCTCGGCATTGAACCAAGAGAGACAAAAGAGAAATGGAGAAATAGGAAAAGAGTCATTTGTACCACGAGGCGCCAAACCGATTGCGTGTGAGTGCCAGTAGCAAGGCCTGTCGTTCGCACGCTCCAGGCAGCCCTTTAAACTGCCAGGGGTAGATAACTTTTATTCCCAATGGATTTAACAGGCCAATCTCTGATTGAATCCTCGTTTTCCAAAAACTGGCATTGCCATCCAATCGTTTTACTGTTAAAAATTCCGTTTGACGATTCACGTAAAGGGGAGCAGGGGGGATCGAACGAATAAAGGATAAACAAAGAGGAAAAATACAATGGGGGAATGATAGAATCTTCATTTTGTATTTCTGAACGGTATTGATGATAAAATAAAAGGGAAAAGAGAACAGTCTGATGAGTTTGGGAATTGGAGGGATTTAAAGTAATTAGAGTTTTGAATTAGTTTTTTATGATTCCTTTGAAGATTGAAGGGGGAGAGAGAGAGATATTTTAGGCCCGAAGGGAAATTATAGCAGCGGGTTTTAACTCGATAATTTTCAGGGATATTGAGAGATAATGGAGTTGATGAATTTTAGACTTTGTGATAATTTCGGTGGAGAAATTTGTTATATCAAAATTAATTGGACCGAGAGAAAATGGATCAGGATTTTTTTTCGGGTGAAGGCCTTTACTAAAAAATGTGAAAAAATTACACAAGTATGGAGATATGCTGAAGCATATTCTCAAATTTTTTCAGATTTTTTCGCGGAATCCTTCACCCGGAAAAAAATCCTGGATCATTTTGCCCCGAAAGTCCATTTTAACCCACTTTTCTCAAATTCGCAATTTTTATTTTTTTTCGACGTTTATTTTCACCAGAGTTTTACTTTACATAGTTAGTACAGGTCTTTCACATCAACTGAGAAAGTTAACGATCAGTTACACCGTAATTTTAGCTCCGTACAATCAACAGAGAAGTTTCGTTACTGTATACAGAGTGTTGAGCTTTAGAGAGGAAGCCATTACACAAACATAGGTTTGAGTGAAAAGAGCTAAAGTAACACTGGTTACCTGTTTAGTACAAACAATATGAGAAGTTTACTTATTGAACACATACAAGTGATTTTCCATAATTTCTACATAACATTTCAGTTATGAAATACAAATATTAGCCTCTGTTTAGGATGGCATGATTAGTTAGTTAAATAAATTGAATTAATATGGACAAAACCATTGGAAATAATACAACGAAAATGATTCTATCGAAAAGCTGAGAAAATTTGCGATGGAAATCACTATAATAAACCTTATTTACGTCCATTTATACCCTTATTATCGTCAATCGAAAAATATGACCTTCAAATCGAAAAATATGACCTTGAAATCGAAATTGCTTATATCTCCGAAACTAATTGACGGATCGACTTGAACCGAAGCTTTCTGAATAGGTAATTCCATCGGTCATCGTTTAGTGACATCGAGAAATTTATTTTCCACAGTGCCCGGAAATTCGAAAATTTCGATTACTCGAAAATTTATGTATTTCGATATTAAATCGATATTGAAATAATTTAATAAATTGCTCCCTCCATCCGCAATATATTCACCTTCTGCAAGCTGTTTCAGGAGAGGGTAAAAGCCGCTTGAAAGAGGAGGAGGGGGGAGGGGGGGGGGGGATAGCTGACGTCGAAACTTCCAGCTCGATCATGACGGGTGGAAATGAAGTCGTGGGCACGCGAGTCATGCGGGTTTCCTTCCATTCCCACCTCTTCATCATATATATATATACATATATCTATTTCTCTCGTTCTCTCTTCCTCAAAGTAATTCACATCGAAAAGGCACCAGGAGAAACAAGAATAGAGCGAGATAGGGGATGGGAGGGGGGGAGGAAAGGGCAAAATGGTGACTGTATAAAGGATCGGGATTTTGCATATGTGGCAAGCCGTCACGATAAATCAATCCAATGGCAATAGATGTTTTACTGAGGCACGTCAAGGGGTATATGAAAATTAAAACGGTATATCATCTGTAAAATCAGGAGTTTAGACATAGTCTGAAATGTGCATAAATACTCATGTCACGCGTGTTCATTTGAAAAATCTCTGCAGCAGAAAGGAAAAAAAAAGAAGAAGAAGAAGAGAATAAGCTGTGTTCTTTTCTGCCATTGAATCTTGATTTATGCTTTTAATTTCACGTTTTTTTCCTGTCAATTTCAATGAAAAGGGTCACATGACAGGATAAAATGACTGCATTTATTTTTTGAAATCATCAGAAAGGAGAGAAAAAAAAGCAATTTGAGAGGTTTACAGCGTTTTTTAACGCTCCAAGTTTTGAAGGTAATTTGATTTTTTTATGGAATTTCCTATCGGAAAATTTATGATTAAATAATTCTCCAACTTTTCCATCTTTCCGGGTACTTCAGATATTTTTTTACAAGAAGATTCATTTCACCTCCAAAGCCTCAACACTTTTTATGTACTATAATAAAGAAAAAGAGATGAGAAATAAAATGAGTGAAATTGATATGTCTGAGGATATTGTTTTGGCATCAAAGAATGTAACTAACATATAAAAAAAAAAAAGTTGAAATATCCTGACCACGCGAGCCACAATGTGTCACGAAATTGTACAGTAGTCTATTCTATTCAGTTAAGAGAAGACTTGAAATGCCAGTGATTAACGGAGCAAGCCGACATCGGCCTGCCGCACTGTCCATCTCTCTTGGCTCCTTTATTTAATTGAATAATTAAGGTACACTGTAACTTCATGCCACAATGTACAAGCTAAGGCGCGACACTTAGACTATATACTGTGACTGACTTTAAGCCAACTGTGGAGCACACTTCACTCTCAGTCTAACACGACAGAGGATAACCCTCCTTGAGAATCTATCCTCTATGGGTCTTAGTGTCTCTACTTCATTCTTTATTCAATGTTGAATGTAATAAACTTGTGCAGTGCTCGTGGTTAAATGCATTATGAATTAATACCGAGGATGTAAAAATGATGAGAGAAACCGGGGAAATGCGGAGTTGCGGAGGGAATAAGCTGGGATTTTTTGGGGAATGAAGGACATTAGTAAAAAATTTGAAAAAATTCAGGGAGATACCTTCAGATATTTGCTTTATTGGGTAATTTTTTCAAAATTTTTGAAAAAGCCCTTCATTGGAAGAAAAAATGTTTTCGAACGCACAAAAAATTCCGCAAGCTCTTAAAAATCCGCAAGTTTAGAATTTTTCTTCAAGTGAAGGACATTAGATAAAATCTGAAAAAAAACTGAAACATTACTCAATATGTCTGCATTATTCTGTGATTTTTTTCAAATTTGACGAAAAAGCCCTTCGTTGGTAAAAACAAAAATTACCGCACAAAAAATCCCGCAAGTGCTCGAAAGTCCGCAAGTTCAGGATTTTTCTCAGAGTGAAGGACATCAGTTAAAAATCTGAAAAAATTCAGGAAGATGCCTCAATATATTCTCATTATTGCGTAATTTTTTCAAATTTTTTGCACAATTCCTCCACTCAAAAAAAAATAAAATTAACGCACCAAAAATTCCGCAACCTCTAAAAAATCCGCAAATTTTCTCGCACTTCCTTTCCACCCATCAGAATTCACTCATCACCCTCTCCCCTCCTCTCCCAACTCCACTACATAAAAAGCCCCATTTCCCCAATTTACATGAATTTACAATCCCGATTTCCCGTAATACGATATTGATGAGAGTCCCATCGTAAACTCCGAGTTATTATTGCAGTAACCAATAATCCATAGTGTATGCATGAGAATTTTGAATGCCAAATGTCACCCAAAGAGCCAGAGGCGTTGTGAATAGACGCTAGAGGTAGGGGTTTCTCTGGTAATGATTCTGAATTTACTAGTGCAATTCACCATAGAAATCTGCAGGGTGCACTTCATCCCTTGGCCCATACCGAACTTGGCAATGACGCATGAATACAGGAAGCTTCATTGCCCTCCTCCCCCTCCCCCCTCTTTTCTCGTTCCTTCTCCTTATGCCTTGAATATCTAGGAAGCGACCTGATGCACAAGCACAAGTGCCTCAGGCGAACACTTCACAATGGGAAAACTGCGGGAGACACAACAACAACCAAAGTAAACCAGTTTTAACCAAGTTTTCGTGTTGAATCATACATACAAGAGGAGTTTCACTCTTCATGACGAATGGAAACCCATGGCCTCTCCACCTATACTCACATTCTCTCGTAAAGATACAACATCCATGGAGGCACCTCGTAATATCCGGTTTCTGGGTAGACATTTTACCCTGATGTAAACGATATATATACATTATAACTGCCAAGCCAACCGTAAACTATACGTAAAAATATATGTATGTATATATGGAGGAAAAAAAAAAAGGAAATAGTACCTTCAGGCTAATAAAATATTTTTCTGTAGAAACTCTCTCTCGTGATGGAGATCTTGTTACTTGATTTTAAACTTTTTTCTACTTTCTCTCTCTCTCTTTTTTTTTAAGAGATGTAATGGATTTTTTTTTTTTTACCAAAGTTTACTGAAGAAATTTTATGTTACGGATGATTAAGATGCTTGGGCGAAGCAAACTTTTGTCGTTTATAAAATACTTTTTCGCTACTTAAATACTGTTTGGGTCTATTTTTAAATGAATTTACTCTAGTAATTTTTTTTTGAGCTTTTTTTTTTATTAAAGAAAATCTGGATTTTTTTTTGAAGCGAAGGACTTTGTGGGAAAATCTGGAAATTTTTTTTGGAGGGGCTCAAAAATATCTGCATTATTGATGAATTTTTTCCATTTTTTTTTTGGCAAAGGCTTTTACTTGAAAAATTCAGATGAAAAATGAAAAGAATGAGGCAATTTTTCGAACTACTCGATCGTAAAAATTCCTCATCAGCTCGTTAATAATTTTTATTCTCTCATTTTCCAGTATAATTTGAATAGAAGAATTATTCCATTTATCTGATTGCAATGAAACTCCATTATAAACGAGGGAAAAAAGCATTGCTCTTTTTTTCTTTTTTTTTTTTCATCCAAATGAATCATCAAAACGTTAATAGAACTGGGCTTGAACCATCCCAAACGAATTCGTGTTGTGCATGAAGAAAATAGAAATACGAATAATACTAAAAAAAAAAAAGGAAAAAAAATGAAAACATCCGTTTGGTAAACTCGCTCGAAGGCTTATCGGACTATGCATGTACGCAGATATTTTCACGGTTCGTGCTGGATACAAATTCAAAAAGCTTTTTTACGCTTGTAACAAAAAAGAAGAAAAAAAAAAGGAAAAAAAATAAAAAACATTGAGTGAGAATACAGAGAGTGCATGCAGGTAAATGTATGTATATTCACCATAGAGTAGTGTTTTCGACCAGACCACTTTTTTTTCCCTCTCTTTCATTTACACAAAACGGGGATATTGTCAGAATGAGCTAGGCAAGGTGCACACACCCCAAGCAGCGAGAGTATCAAGAATTCTTTTACTTTACAGAACACATAACCGTAGTATTACCTTCCACGAAATTGCCGAAATCTGCGGTTAAGTGCGCATATAAAAGAGTGGAAAGTATGAAAAAAAAAGTGGCTTTTTACTCTTTTAATATCCGCGATTAATTTACATTACATGGCTTTTATAAGCGCAGGAAAAAATGCAAAATCGAAAGGAGCTCTTTCCTTTATTGGACAATTCTTTCCACATTTTGATGCTTTATTCACGAAATTAAGGTAGTATCCCAGTGAATTCGAGTACAGTACTATGGTGTTTTTCATTCACTTTTATTTATCTATGAAATGTAAAAAAATTTTCACCATTTTGTGATAAAAATAATAACATGACACACAATCATCAAAACTGTCACACATAGCATATAACAATATATAAGCGCATATTGTCGAAAATTCACCAAACACAATAACATTCGAGGTAAGAGATTATGCACAGCATACTATGCCCTTAAAAATTCTAACATCAATAGCTCCTTAATAATATTCTTTTTTTTTTCTTAAGTGAGTTTATTTATAAACCTGTAAATACTAGACATAGAAAGATGTTTTTTGTAAGAAATAAACTTTAAAAATAAAAGAAAAAACTCGAGTACAGTTAAAAAGAGATCGGCAAAAAAAAAATTTGCATTCTTAATTTTTCCATTTTTTTTATTTCTGTAATTTCTATCGAAAAAATTTGAATTACTTTCTTAATGAAAAATTAGGATTTTTGAATTTTTCATTAGTTTGAAAATTAATTTTTTTTTTTAACAATTTTGATTACTATTGTAATTAAAAATTTGACTGATGAAATTTTATAATTCTTTTTCTTATTGGAAATTTTGATTCTTTCTTACTTATCAATTGATTGGAATAAGTAATTTTATAATAAAATCAAGACTACTATGTTTAATCTTCCCAAATATAAAACCGTCGTTCAGACAAAAATTTTGAGTTGAGAGTGTTAACTAAATGTAACACAAATAAGAACTTATAATTCAATCCAATCTAAATGACGCTTATATGACATTTATAATTCAATTTAACTGATAAAAAAGTTAATAAGTTTAATAAAGAGAATAATTATGAAATTTCATCAGTCAAATTTTAGATTACAAAATAGTAATCAAAATTGTTAAAAAAAAAAAATTAATTTTCAGACTAATGAAAAATTTAAAAATCCAAATTTTTCATTAAGAAAGTAATTAAAATTTTTTCGATGGAAGTTACAGAAATAAAAAAAATTAAAAAATTAAAAATGCGATTTTTTTTGCCGATCTCTACAATTAACCCCTTATTTTTTGATGCCATATTAAAGATGATATTTTTTTACATTTTTCTGAATTTTTCCATAATTTTTATCCGTCCAGTTTATGAGCTATGAATTATCAAAGTTACTAAAAATAGCGGTGATGGGGATGAAACGCCCTAAACCGTACAGAAATAACGAAATTACTAAAAAACCACACAGTTGACCGATTATTTGAAAACAATTGGCGAAGAGAACAGCATTTTAACTAAATAATAGAAGAGGAAAATATTCAATTCACCGTATAATTATTGAAAAATTTTAATTAGAAGGTAGTCGTAACTATTTGCCTCTCTTCCTATCTCACGCATATGACAGAAGATGAATAATGAAAAAAAAATTCGAGAAAAAGAAATTATATTCACAAGTCAAAGTTATGACTTTCGAATAGTTTAATCACTTTTTCCCGAATTATCCATATTTCCTTCCGAAATACCTCCAATCCCACCGTGATTTACCAACATTCCATTTAACCTCCCAAAAAAAAACTCCAAAAGCCATAATGAATTTCCTCAGGCAGAAAGCTTTTAGTTTTGTGTGTTGAGAATAGAAGAGTTATGTTGACGTAATGCATTCCAAACCGAGCAAAGCGAAGAAAGATAGAAATGGCAAAAGGTAGGTATTGTATTTTGTGTGTAGAAGAAGGCGGTAGAGGGGAGGGGGAGGGGGGGAGTCAAGAGGTATAAAGGTGGAGAGAATGGATATTGCAGGGTGTCATGGATAAACGAATATAGGTGGCGTGTGCCTCGAAGGTGGTACGTCTATTCCTTGTCCCTATAAACAAGCCTACAGTACTGCCTCTCTCCACCCCCGAAAGGCAGAAACTGCAGGGACCCCTGTCTTTTCCCCTTTTCTGTTATAATAGATTATACACACGGTTTTAGCCCTAGGAGGGCAGAGAAGTTTTAACTTGAGGTAAAGGTGGCTTTCGTCGGTGTCGACGTCGTCTAGTAAGCGATACGTGGGTGTTGAGGACTTGGGCAAGCAAATAGGTGAAGGAGGGTGGAGTGGTGTACTGGAATGGAAGTGAGTTAGACCTCTTGGACTGTGTGTTGGCGCGCTGCGGTGTGCCACACGGAGTCGTTGCAGATAACATCTCATTGTCACAGGTTAGGTGAATAAATCAGGGGGCTGCTTGTACCTAACCTGAGAAACCATATATACGATGGTCAGCCACTTGGTCTTGTCGTGCATGCACTCTTAAGATAGTAAGAGGAGGGGGGGGGGGGGGAAGGGGTGGATTTTAACACTCTCTTCATTCTTGCGATATCGGGGGCATTTAGGGGTTTGAAAGACCAGTTTATGAGATGTTTTGCTCTTTTTTCTTGTAATGAAGGGGTTGAGTGCGAAATTCGGGAAAAAAAAATTATTTTAAATTAGTAAAGATAGGGGAGACTGGGGCAAAATGGACCTGTGAGTTGAAATGATTTAGGATTTTTTTTTGAGTGAAAGTCTTCCGAAAAATTTGAATATCTCGGAAATTAAGCGAGATAGTGTGATTCTGCCTGAATCATTTTTTTTCACAATTTGAAGAATTGAAATAGAATATTCGGGCTATCTTGTTTAGTTTCTGAGATATTTTCGGAAAATTGCAAAATGCAATTATTTTATCTCGTTTTATTTATGCCAGTGAAATGATAAAAAATATGAAATTTTCAGACAAATTTAGCGATTTTAGCTCCAACAGGAAATAAGAGCAAAATAAAGCACTATTTTGCTATTTCACTCACTTTTCGAGATATTCTTAGAAAATTGTGGAAAATAAAGGAATTAAATAATCCTATTTTATTTAAATTCATAAAAAAAAATGGAGAATAATGAAGCAATCGAGAGACCTATTTACAGCAAAGCACTCTCTTCAAATATCTCTCCATCTTCCTCAGCCTATTAAAGGCCCTCGAAACAAGCCAAACACAAACACTTCACCCAAAATGCCCTCCATAAAATTCACCTTATCACAATGTACTCCATGTAACTGTGATTTTGAATTTTCCTCTGGATTAAAGAGTTCCAACAACCAGAAAGAGAGAAAGAGAGAGAGAGAGAGAGAGAGATGCGTCACGTTTCCTCCCTTACGGGCAATCGTCCAGTTGGCGCGTTAGCCTGTGTATACGATTTCTCGAGCGATTTTTCCAGAGCAAATAACCCAATGCTACTCACCGCACAATCTACCCCTAGCTCTGTGTGTGCAGAGAAGAGAGAGATGGTCCAGCCCCCTCATAGCCGTTAATGCTGGACGCGATGTGTCCTTCTCACTATCCAAGTACCCATTCCCCTATTCCTCTTCACAGCCATTTTCTTCTGCATCCGTGTCCCTCTTTTGCCTCTGCCTTTTCCCACTGTTATAGGAGTCTCTCGAGTCTTTAATGACCCCGTGGCAACGCGCGCAATCGTTATTTTTACGAGTCGTCCCAGTTGTTCTCTACGTGGTTGTGTTTTTTCTACTCTTTTTTCACTTTATCATTACGTTTTTCTTTCGATGAAAAAAGAAAAAAAAATTTAAATAAATTTCAAAAAATTGATCTTGTCAATTTGAAGTCTCATGGAAGATTGAAAGGTTATAGAAAAAAAAATATTAAATGATTGTCAATTTGAGACGTTTCGCTTATCATTCAAGCGCTGTAAAAACACGTATCTTAATTTAAGATATTTTTTTTTTTTCGATGCATTTGGAACTACAGAGTCCATACTGCTAAAGGGAAGTACATATATATATATGAAAAAAGTTACATATTCCTATATGAGGAGAGATAGATAAAAAAGAAGAGTAAAAGCAAAGAAAAATAACAAAAAAAAAGACACAATTTGGTACATAGTTGTTTACAATTAGCTTGTTTGTTCATATATTTAATTTACATGATTTAAAGAATTCATTAATAATCATCAAGAAACTTTTATTCAAAGATATTAGGAATTCTTTAACATGATACGGGCAAAAAAAGCCTATTCTCCGAAGTTCTGAGATCATGACGTTTCTTTCCGCGTTATACAATCTAGATTGCCATGAAAAACTTAAGATATCAGTTGGAAAAAAATATCTTAAAATCAAAAAATATCTTGAAACTGCTATTCACTAACAACAGTGTCCCCAAAGTGTTTTAAAAGTGTCTACAAAAGTATCTTAATTTCAAACACTTGTTTTTACAGTTTGGAAGACAAAAATCACAAATTTTTCACTTGTTCACAATAATAAATGAATACATACAACACAATTTTTTTTTATTTCGTCAAAAAATTACAACAATGAGTCTCAATTTTCAGTTATAATCGATAGAAATCAATGCTAAATTATCTTGAATTTTTTTTGTGAAAGATAGTGTTGTATGTACTCATTTATTATTATGAACAAGTGAATTATTTGTAATTTTTTTCTTGCAGAGCCTGAAGAAGCTTAAATAATAAGCGAAACGTCGTGAATTGACAATTTTTTCGTAATGTTTATTTATAACCTTTCAATGTTCCATGAGACTTTAAATTAATCATTAAAAACATGAAAATGAATCTGTCCAACAATTGATATTACTTTCTACCAATTTTTCACGTTTTTCTATTGTCATTAAAAATATTCAATTTTCACTATGTCCTCTAGTTTTCTTTTACCCCTTTTACTTAGCTCATATTTCCAACTTTTTCTTCTCCCTCTCTTTCTTTGTTTGACTCCATCTCTTTGTTCCCTCTTTCGGTTTCTCATTACGTCTAGCACACACAATTCTTATTTTTCAAAGGAACTTTTTTTTTTAACCTCTGTATTAGTTCTTAATGCGTGATTATGCTGAGTCCACTGTGTGTGTGTGTGTGTGTGTGTGTGTGTACTACCCTCCTTCTTTTTGGCTTTTACAGAAGGTGAATAATAATAAAAGGAAAAACGTCCCCTTGAGAATTAGTCATCTAGAAAGTACCTCGTAAATCCGTGAATGGAGGATAATTATTCTGTCGCAACACTCGTTACACGCCATTTTTCTTAGCCACATTACGAGTGAAGTTGAGGATTTTAAAGGGCTGTTATTAATGGCATTTGTCGGGTTAAATTTGTGGGAAAATAAAAGCAGAGAAATTGATTTTTTTTTTGTAATGAAATTATGAATCAATGACAGAGCTAGAATTTTACTACTCAATTATAGAAAAAAAAACAAGAATTAGAGTCAATGGAATTCTTTCAATACATCAAAACATCATATCGTTGCCATAGAAACAAAGTGGCATAAGTGCCAATTTTCTATTTTTTTTCCCAAAAAACCAAAGTGACTTATTTTTTTTCAGATTCCAAAAATTTTTTAATCAACCAAAAATTTTCAGAAAAAAACGGAGAAAATGAAGCAATGAAGAAAATTGCCAAATCTTGATTATTTATAGATTTTTTTTAGAGGGGGGGGGGGGGGGGCTTCATAAATCCCGCCGATTTATGAACGGATGGAAATTCTCAAATTTCAAGTAATTTAATCTGAAGATTTCGATTGTCTGAATCGTCTTAATAATTAATTAAGTTAAATTGATAGGATTCTACATTAATTTGTGAAAATTAAAAAACTATTATTCCTAAAGATCTAATATCCAGAAAAAACTCGAATCAAAATTAATGAAAATGATTGAATAACCCATTTCATCTGTCATTTCTATCTACAGAAATAACTCAATGAATTATTCCATGAATTGATAATACCAAATTCATCATTTTAATACTCTTGTGAAATTATTCATGATAAAATTCAAGAATATTGAAAATAAATGAGGCAAAATGCATCCGTTCCTTCTGTCATCATGTAATCGAGATAATTAGATGGAAATTATTAAAAAATTGATGAATCCAACCAAAATCCAATTTTCATTACTCCAAAAATAATAATAATTACAAATTGATTGAAAACAATTCCGATTATTTCCATCCGGTTTCATTAAAGCAATTTGAATATTCAAATAATCGTTTGAGGTTGAGTCCAATAAAACGCATGTAAATCCGTGGAATTTAGTTGAATTGTTTGAACTTTTTCAATGAAAAAGAATAAGGTCACGAGGAAATTTCTGAGAAAATATCGTAACGTACACTTTATAATAGAGAGAGAGAGAGAGAGTGTAGGAGGGTCAGTTGGCCGTTTCCATATACGACAGGTGGCAAGAATTGCAGAAAAGGTTCAACTTCAATTTTTTTCTAAAACAATTTTTATTCAACTTTTATTATTATTATTTTTTTTTTTTCGTTTTAATATAGAGGCAATAGAGAGACTGGTGCAGTGTCGGAAATACACTGACATTTTCTGTGGCAATATGTGCCAGACGAATATTCTAAAACCGGAATAAACGTCGTTTCCTTTATTGGACAAGTCTTTCCAGGTTTTGATGCTTTATTCACTAAATTAAGGTGGTATCTCAGTGAACTCGAGTACAATTAACCGCTTATTTTTTTGATGCCGTGGCAAAGATGATATTTTTTTACGTGTTTCTGAATTTTTTCATAATTTTCGTCCGTGTAGTTTATGAGATATGAATTATCAAAGTTACTGAAAATGGTGGTGGTGGGGATGAAACGCCCTAAATCGGACAGAAATAACGAAATTACTAAAAAACCACACAGTTGACCCATTATTTAAAAACTATTGGCGAAGAGAACAACATTTTAACTAAATAATAGAAGAAAAAAAAATTCAATTCACCGTATAGTTATTGAGAAATTTTAATTAGAAGGTAGTCGTAACTATTTGCCTCTCTCTCTATCTCATGCATGTGATAAGAGATTAATGCAACAAAATTCGAGAAAAAAAAATTATATTCACAAGCTGAAGATATGACTTTCGAATAATTTAATCACTTTTTCGGGTAAATTGCAGCACGTTTTTCCGAATTGTCAGCAATTATTCGGAAACCAACCGACAAATCCTCATTTTTGTCTGTTTTATCGACCGTTCTCTAATACTACTTTAAATACAAAGGATAGAGTTAAAATTGTAACCAAAAAAATTAATCAATGAAACTCTTTATCACCAAAAATACCCCGCAAATCGTTTTTTTTTCTAAAATAAATGCATTGCCAGTCTGAAAGGAGTGAAAATAAAAGATTCAAAGTGAACTGAAAAGATTTAAAACTAACTAGAGAAGAGTGCAGTATATTTGAATGGCTAAGGAATGAAAATCTAAAGTTGAGTGCAAATAAAAAGGCAAAGTAAGAAAAAAAAAAAAAAAAGGAGTAGTCTACCGCACGTGGAGTAAAATGAGGTTCCCACTGTCTCTTTGTACTTTCTGGTCACACTATATAGAGGAGTTCTGTCTTCAGCCCAGGGGCGAGGCTCGTAAAACGAGATTTGCACCCGGTCTAACACTTCCACTCCTCTTCTTCTTCTTCTTTTTTTTTTTTTTTTTTTATCCTACCCCTCACTCACTTATACGACTAGTAGCCTGCTGATCTTTTCGCTCGTCCAAGCGACGTTTACAAATTTATGTAAATTGCAAGTTTCAGTGCTTACGAAACGACGAAATACAATGCCAAAATGAGGCAACTGAGGGAATAAAGAAGAAACGATGATGGCGCTAGTTTATTTTCATGAAAAAATAAATTTAAAAAAAATAATAATAAATTGCCTCGAGATAACAATTTTTATAAATGAAATTCTTTGAAATTGTTTTCATTATAATTTTTTTGCGCAAAAAAATTTATATTAATAATTTACATTTAATTAATGTAAAAAAAAAAACAGGTGAATTAAACGCATTATTCAATGACAATGATCCTCAACATTCCACAGGACAAAAAGAATGGCGACATTAATGAACAGTTTAAAAATAACTTACAATCCTCGAATCATCAAGAGGAGAAAGGAATGAAAAAATAAAAAAATAAAACGAAGTGTCTCAAATGCTCGCATCACGTACCAACGAGCTTTAAAATTAATTTTCAACAGAAAAAAAGTAAAAGAAAAAAATCTAAACGATGCTCTGGGGTTAATTAAAAGCACCCAGTGAAACTCTCCTTGAGAATGGAATTTATTCTTCAGGTTAATTGCTCAAGCTTTCTTTTGTCCTTTCACTCTCTTTCTCCCTTTTACCACACAGAAAGAGAGAGAGGAAGAGAAAATAAAAAGAGAGAAAAAATAGAAAAAAAAAACATTCTTGCTACCTTTGAGTACTATTATTGCTACCAAGTTGACATACCGTCTTGCTTTCTGTTCAATGATCAGAGGTCAGAGAAATGTTTCAAGATTTTTCAAATTTTTCCGCCACAAAAAATACGATTTTCTTGCTTTCATAATGCAAATGAATCAGAGATTCTTATGGTTACACAGAACATTTAGTTATTTTTAATAATATCTCGGAAACTATTGAGTCAAGGAAAATTTTCACGGGACCTTTTTTGTACAAAATTAAAGTATCTACAAAAAAGCCCTCTTGAGATTTTCCCCTAAACTCACTCCTTTTGAAGATATTCACATATCAATATTTACTGCAGGTAAAGATTATGAAAAAAAGCTTTTAATGCATGCCGTGCGGAAAGTGGACGTTTTTCGCACGCCACGCATGCGTTTAGTCACATTTTCTGCAATAAAAGTCTGTACCTTACACGTGCATTTTCAGAATTCACCATCGACTTGTTCTGCAGCTCTCACATCCGTCAAAAAATACTTTTTCGCACTTGTTAAATAAAATACTGTTATTGCACATCGTGCGAAAAGTGGCATTTTCCCACACTCGAGTCGGAAAATCCTTACCGCCCTTGTAAAAAACAGTGTTTTATTGTACGTACAAAAAACGGCAACTTTCTGCACGACATGCAGTAATAATATTACCTACCTAGGGCGTAAAAAGTTGATTGCGACCAAATTTTCCTCCCAAGCGAAGCCGAAAGTGCGAAAAAATTCCGTTAAAGCTAACTTTTTTCCTTCCACGAAGCACAAAATGTTTTTTGACACGAGTGAGAAACAAACTAACCGAGCAAATCGAGGTTAGGAACGTCAGTTCTCTCTTCCCAGTGACAAAAAATACTTTACCGTACCTGTTACATAAAACATCCAATTTTCCAACGAAATTTCGTTCGATATTTCGCGGAAAAAATTCTCCCCAACGACGAATTATTTCAAACCACATTTTTGGCCCAAATTCACACGTTAAAAAAATGAGCAAAAAAAAAATAAAAAGAAATGGTACATGAGCCTGTAGAGTACTTTATCTCGAGCACGTGCCAAAAGCCAGGTACGTAAACAAAGTGGAGATTATTCCGTCGTGAACGTTATCATGGATACGAATCGGATTTGGCCGAGATGTACCCTTCTCTCTCTCTCTCTTTCAGTCTCTCATTCTCTCGCAATTCCATTTTGTATTGGATTGTCTCACTCAGCCAGCTCAAAAGTCCCAGAGACGAATTTCACGGCTCGACGAGTACTGTAGCCGCAAAAGGCTCACTACAAATTTCATGCACCAACTGATATGTTCTACTCCGATTCAAAAGTCAAACACTAGTGAGAAACATATGTGCTAATGGCTTCATACAAAAAAAAAAGAGTTGAATTCATTAACAATTCCATATGACCGAGATATGATAAACTTCCTATTTTCTGGAGAAAAATACATAATCAGAAGGTTTTTCCTGGAAAAATTCTCGAGTATAAAAAAATACGAGTGAAATAAAATATTTTTTATTTTTATTTCATTGCAAAACCAGAGGAATTTTATCCACCACAATTTGTCATGCAAATGCAGATGACACGTGGTAACTTGAAAATAAATATAAAAAAAGGAAAAAAACAGAACTTGACGACTCTGAAATAAAGAACGTCGTAACGTGTGTCAACTCATGTGGCAAACGCGTTGTAGACATATTTTCACGTTTTCTCCACCTCCCCCCTCCTTTTTTTTTATCATTTCAGTGTTATTCCCGTTGAATCTTTCTCACTCGCTTCTTCCAGTAGAGCAGGAGAGAAGAAATAGGAAAACTACGAGGCATGAGAACTGACGGCATTGACGCTCGGCAAATTGCATTCAACTACCGGTGAGTTTTCATCGTGCATATACATATCGCGACAGAGGTAGTACAGAAAAGTGGTGGAAATAATAAAAAAAAAAAAAGAAAAAATACGTGGGAAATCGTGAAAATAAGAGAATAAATAATTTCGAAGTGGGGGAAAAATTGGAGAAAATTGTGGAACAAGTGTGTGAGACAATTGGTGAATTTTCTACAGAAAAATAAGCGAATTTTTTCCATCTCAATAATTTCCATACTCTATTTTTTCTTCATTCATTTCGACAGTTTGTTGAAACTAAAAAGAAAAAAAAGAAGTTTTTTTTCTACTTCTTCTGAATTAATTCGCGGTTATTGGAAAAAGTGTAGGTTTAATTGTCGATAATTCTTGAATTATTCGTGACTTTTTCTACTTCTTAAAACTTCAATTTTACTTTTTAATATTTCAATAGATTTGCATCGACTCGGTGACGTTTTCTGTCTTTCAATTATTGTTATTAATTATTTAAGATTCACGATTTATTTATTTCCTATAGTTATTTCGTGTCATTATCGTCTTTTCTTTGATAAATATTTTGAATTAAATTTTCCTCCTTCCATCAAAACCATTTAGAGGAATGGAAAAAAAAGGAGAAATTCAATCTCGCATTTTTTTTCTTTTACAACATCAAATCCGTTAACTTTCCAATGTAAAGTGCATGAATATCAGATTTTTTTTTCTTTTTTCTACAACATTCAATCCATTTCCCAGAAATTCTGATTTTATCGCACGTCACAGAGTACTTACAGCTGTTAAATTAGCCCAGGACCTTTCATACACTGAAGTTTTTTACCTCCACTTGCAATTTTAAATGTCACGAGTGACTGAAAATTCATCGAAAGAATATTAATTAAGAATATCGGGAAATTTAAATGCTATTATACGATTAAAAGCACTCAATAACTCAATTTTCTTCAGTAATTTCTTCTCCCAAAATTTCCAGCTCTATTCGCCTATATTTTCGTGAATATATCGATGGAAACCGAGATAATATTCCATCGATTCCTCTTCTCGTAAATTAATTATCGAGAGAAAATGATAAAAAAGCTTAAAAACCAGATTTTCACGAAAATTCGCCGTATCTCCGTCAATTTCTATTGAAAATGAATTCCCAAAAAAAGAAAATCGATGGAAAATCATCTCAGCTTTCATTTGCGTTCACTCCCAACATGCTGCACCAATGAGAACCGGAGATATCCACGGAAAACCCAATAAAAACGAATTTACGATTAAAAAAAATCGATAACTCTATTGTTTTCCTCGACTTTTCGCCCTCATTTTCCCCATTTCCAAACAAAATCATTGCAGTATTCGATTTTCCCCATTCTCCCTTGATTGCGATCCAATTAACTCGACAAAAGCATCGAAAAAAAAAAATATTGAAAAATCACGTGCAAAAAAATAGAGATGAAAAATAGAGAATTAAAAGGAGTTTAAAAAAAAATGGATAAAATTACATGATTTTCATTGAGCAGCTTTAATGGATGCATTTCAACAATCCCATTAGCACAGCAATTCGCTGAGAACAGGTGTACACGTTGTAGTTAAACATGAAAACGTTAATTTTATTCGTAAATCGTTGAAAAAAAAAAAGCATTTAAAAATACAAGTATTTGTTTGTTTCGCAATTGAGTGAAATTGTGAGAACGAAGTTGAGGCAGAATGAGAGCATTGAAACGAAAAAAAAACAGATGTTTACAAGCCAAATAGCAAATGAATATACATTTAAACTAAATGTTGTATATCAGCGTTTAAATTTGAATATTGGACGATTACTTTGGGATTTTACAGTGACTCGAACATTGATCGACCGTTTTACAATAATTAATTAAACTTTACTGTTTATTAACGTACATGATAATAAATTATTAATCATATTACTTTGTCAATAAATTGGAATATTAATTTAATTGTTAAACGAATGTTTTTGAATGATTATTAATTCATAGGAGTCAATCGTTGGATTTTCGGATTAATTGTTGATTACGTTAATTTGAGCTATGAATGTTAAAAAATGTTTTTTTTCCAATTTTTTAAACTGTAACACGTCTTTAATCAAATACACACATTTTTTAATGAAGAACGGAGGCAGTGACTCGAATAAAATAATTCCCTACGATTTCATTAAAAAAGTGAAGAAATTCTTGATGAAAAACACTGGAGAAACATTAATTTCCGGTCGTTACGACTCGAGATATTAATTGAGTTGGAAAGTGAGAGAATGAAATAGGTCAATTTTACTTTAAAATCAGGGTTTAAGGGAAACTAAAGGAGATGGGAAAAGTTTTGTCGTGAGATCTTTTTTTAGGAGATTCAGAACTACAGAAAAGGGTATTAGAAAAAATTTCGCATATTTTTTCGATTCCGAGATATTTCGAAAAAAAACTTCAGAGGAATATTGATTTATTCCATCTCTTCATTTCAAGATAGTATGCCAGCCAACTCGAGATGATATTTTTTTAACATTTTTCTGAATTTTTTCATAATTTTTGTCCGTGTAGTTTATGAGATATGAATTATCAAACAGGAATAATGAAATTACTAAAAAACCACACAGTTGACCCATTATTTAAAAACTATTGGCGAAGAGAACAGCATTCTAACTAAATAATGGGGGAAAAAAATATTTAATTCACCTTATAATTATTGAGAAATTTTAATTAGAAGGTAATCGTAACTATTTGCCTCTCTCTCTATCTCATGCATGTGATAGGAGATTAATGTAAAAAAAATTCGAGAAGAAAAAAATTATATTCACAAGCTGGAGATATGACTTTCGAATAGTTTAATCATTTTTTCGGGTAAATTGAAGCACATTTCCTCGAATTATCAGCAATTAATTGGAAACAAACCTACAAATTCTCATTTTTTTCCTGTTTTATTGAGCGTATTCTGGGATACTACCTTAACCTTTTACTTGCAATATTATATTCAAATTTTAGTATATTGAGTACACTCAATTCAGTTGTAATCAGAGCAATAAGTCTGTATCTAAAAGATTGTGAATTACAAATTTGAATTTGAATTTGAGTTAGGAAAATCCAAAATGTACAATTAAGTAATGAAGTTATCCTTTATGCACATTATTATTCATCCTTTTTGTATATATATATATACAAATGTATGCTAATAAATCTATACAGTAGATTTCTGATGCAAATAAATTAAAAAAAAAAAAATTTATTCAATTTTGTTGAAATATGAATAATACTGAAAATTAAACAGTATCATGAAATGCAGATACTTCTGGTGAATATCAAATAAAAAAAAATAAAAAAGTGAAAAATTTTCCAAGCGATTCCTCCTTCATGTATGTACTCAAGAAGTTCTTGTACCTGTACTAGCTTTTCACAAGTTGCACGTTATATAAGGATTTACTTTGAAAATCATGACAAACTTACATTTGATATTCTCGAAAATCTCGAGAGAAATAAATACACGATAGTTTTTGTGTGTCTTATAAACTGTCTTGACGTACTTGCAAGCAGCCCCTACCTCCCACTTCCAATCTTTAGCACCCGACCCCCCCCCCCCCTCCCCCCTCCTCGCCCACCTCTGACCCAATGTACCGTGAGAAACTTTTTATCCCGACTCGTGGATGATCTTAAAAAACATGAGAGAGGGGTAAAGAAAAATATAAAAATGAAAATAAAAATTGTTGAGGGAAAAAGAGTATAAAAAAAAAGGGGAGAAAAAAGACTTGATGGATTAAATTGAGGATTCAGAGTATGAACAGCGCCATCTTTCAAACTTCGAAGTTACTTTCTTTCTGGATGAATTACTGTCTTCCTTCGGTTTCCATTTTTTAAAATTTAACCTCAAAACATATTGTTCTTGATATTCTTCCAGAGAGTTGAAGATTTTCTTCTGGCAAGATCGTTGAAGTTTCAGTTAAAGTAGTATGGTCACGGATTGAATTTGTAGATTAAAATATGAAATAAATTTCTAATTAAAGTTGATATGAAGCTGAGCAATCTCGTGAAATTTTGAGTCAATTAACCGTTTTTTATTTATGATTAATAATGAAGAAAAACGAAATAAAAGTAACACGGCGTCTTATAGACCAATGCAAGACTTTACGCTTTTTTGTTTAGCACAAGATTGAGTTGGTATTCCAGAGTACAGCCAATAATACCGAAAAAAAATTAGGATCCATTTGTTAGTTTCCGATTAATTGCTGATAATTCGGGAAAATGTGCTTCAATTTACCCGAAAAAGTGATTAAACTATTCGAAAGTCATATCTCCAGCTTGTGAATATAATTTTTCTTGGTTTCTCGAATTTTTTTTACATTACTAATCTCTTATCACATGCATGAGATAGAAAGAGAGGCAAATAGTTACGATTGCCTTCTAATTAAAATTTCTCAATAACTATACGGTGAATTGAATATTTTTTTCTTTTATTATTCAGTTAAAATGCTGTTCTCTTCGCCAATAGTTTTTAAATAATGGGTCAACCGTGTGGTTTTTGAGTAATTTCATTATTTCTGTCCGATTTAGGGTGTTTCATCTCCATCACCCCTGTTTTCAGTAATGGCGTTTTCGATTTTCACAATTCTACACCGGGGCAGTGTAGAACTAACCTTACCCGAGTTTTCTCACTAGATTTTCAAATGTCTGGTTACTGCAATACATAATGGTTTGTCGAAATCTTTTTTTCTTGAATATTGTGAAAGCCGAGTAAACTGCTCGACTCTGATGAATCCATCAATTCATAAATTAAAAGTTTGCACAATTTATTACGATTCATCGTTTATTCTTTATTATTATTTATTTTTTCCACCAAATGTATTCTTTTTCAACAGCTTAGAACTTTTCAATTGCCACCACTGCAAAAACACTAGGGTAAGGTTAGTTTTACACTGCCCCGGTGTAGAACTGAGAAAATCGAAAACGCCATAACTTTGATAATTCATATCTCATAAACTAGACGACCAAAAACTATGAAAAAATTCAGAAAAATTAAAAAAAATATCATCTTTGATATGACATCAAAAAAATAAAGGGTTAACTGTACTCGAGTTCGCTGAGATATTATCTCAGAATCTGGAAAATGTTAAAAAAAAAGGGGGGGAATATGGAAATTGTTGACCGTTTGATAACTTTGTAACAAATGATGGTTGTTGCTCCATTTCCAAATAAATGAATACGCTAGTCAAATGGCAAACTATTAATCAAGTAAAAATTGATGAATAATTAATATAATTGACCAGCTCTCCTCCCAATTCGCATTTAATACCAGAAAAAAAATTCCCAATCACAAGCAATAATTTTGGAGTTTTTTCCTCTTCTTTTTCCTCCCTCTAGACACTCAACGCCTCAACTGCCTTTCAACCAAATTACTTTAACCTAAAAAATTGTGAAATACAATTAATTCAATAGCTTCAATTCACTCATCACTCACAGACAGAAAATGTATTTTCAAAAATTCACTGACCCAATTAAACACTTCTCTGATGCAATAGGAATAACGTTGAAAAATTTAATCACTCTGAAATAATTAGAACGAGCGAAAAAAACCCGTATCAAATCATCAATAATGAACTCACTGGTAAAATTGACGGAAAAAGTGGAAATATCGCAATAACTCGGGTTATGAAGAAGCTGATGTATTTTTGAATTTCAAACTATTTCAATTTCCTCAGTATTGCTTCTACCGAATGAGAGAGAAAAAAAAAACATAGGAAAAGTTGAATGAAAAAATTCAACACAACCCGGTAATAACAATTCGTATCCTATCGGACCCAGTGTTGATTCGCGTATAAAGTTGTGTTAGTGTGGCTTACGGAGAGAAAAGTAAATGTAGAAGCGAAAAGAGAGAAAAAAAAATAAAGAAAAGAAGAAAAAAAAACGGGTGAAGATAGATCGATATAGAGATTGTCCCAGTGGAACTCATAAAACTGATCCAATCATCGACTGTCGTATGGGACGAGCCCTGGGGCTTCTGGATTCTGTACCTGAGAATGTCCCTTTTGCCCATGGCGAATTGTCTTTCGAGGATTTGAATCGTCAGTTGCTTTCATGTAAATTCGTATAAAAATAATTACAATTCTAGAGGAAAAACGAATTTCCTTTTTCTTCAGACGAGAAAATAAGAAATCGAAAATGGAAATTCCAAATAAACAATTTGCTATTAAATCGAATTTTATTCATTAATTATTACAGATTCTTCTGATGGGAGATATCGGATTTTTTTCCAGCGCAAACTACGGCGAAAAAAATTTGAAAAAATTCACCAACAATGTAGACATGTTAGAGCATCTCCCCAATTTTTTCCAGATATTTTTCTAAAGCAGTGATCGTCAAAAAAACATCTATCTATTTTCATTACCTAATTTTTCCGAAAAATTAGTAATTAACCGCGAATAATTCCTCATTTTTCTGAAAAATTAGTAATTAGTCGAGAAAAATTCCTAATTTTTCTGAAAAATTAGTAATTAGCCGACAAAAACTACTAATTTTTTAGAAAAATGGATGATGCGTATCGGCTCATTACTAATTTTTCAAAATAATTGATAATTAGCCGCCAAGAATCACGATTTCCTTTCAAAATATATTCCAAATATTATTATTTCAAATATCATTTATTATTCCACTTATTAATTTTTACTCTTTGCGATACTAGCATTACATTTCATTACAATTCGCCGTTCCAAATTTGTGTCTATTAATGTATTAAATTACTAATTTTCAGGAAATTTTGAAAACAATTGGGAATTTTTTTCACTAATTACCGATTTTTGACAGTAATTAGTAATATTTTCTCGCTAATTACTAATTTTTTAGAATAATTAATATTTTTTTCCGACTAATTATCAATTTTCAATGAAAATTAATAATTTTTTTTTACTAATTACTAATTTCCTATGAAAATTAATATTTTTTTCTGGCTAATTACTAATTTTTATAAAAAATCAGTAATATAATCGAAATCGTTGACGAAAAAATCGATGATGCCGATCACTGTTATAAAGTCTTTCGCTCGTGCGAGAAATCTCGCGGAAATGAACCCTGACTTTTCGATAATGAATAACAGATCGTTAATAATTTCCAATAAGTCAAAGTTCATTTTCTCCATTTTTACATAACTTTTAATTATTCAATCATCAAAAGTCCTGAATTTCCATGTTTATTATAACATTCAATTCACATTCATTTCCTATTCATCAGAGAATGAATTGAATCTGATACAAACGAGTGTATTGTACAAAAGAGGACAATGAATACAATACGGCAATTCATCCTGAGATTAATGGAAAAACGATTAAACTTCGAAGAAAGTAAGGATTCTGATTTTCTAAGGAGCTTAAAGTATCCTTCATGTTCTTAGTATTTCAATCGTTAATTACAGACACGTGAAAAAGGAAGAGAAAAAAAAATGTTCAATTAACTTAAACAAAGTCAATGATTTTATTTTCTCTAAAAATAAAATTGAGATTAATTTGATTCTCATTCTAGTGATTAATTCAAGGAGAAAACAAGTGACAATTTAAATGAACAAATTTCAAGTTTCCACTTCATTCTCACATTTTAATCAGAATGTCATCTCAATTATTATGCATTTTTTTTTTATTGTATTGCAATTGAAATAAAATCAATGAAGAAGAAACAGCGAACATGGACTTGATTTGATTCATTTTATCATCAATATAATACGAAAGAAATTGTCGTAATCAGAGACATTCATTGTGAATGCAATTGACGTTGAGTAATTGATTTAAAAAAAAAAGTAAAAATACGATTTTACATTAATGGAATAATTGCAATCGACATTTTCAATAATGAAGAGAAAAAAAAATTAAATCTGCAAATGACACAGTCTGATTTTTTCTTTTTTTTTCTCATTATGGTTACACCGTTAAATACAATTTTTTTTAATCAACCATCAGACATTCTCGAGTGGAAAATAATTGAGAACAGTTGTGGGATTTTTGCCGTGATTAATTAAAGGATTTTTCCCTCATTTTTTATGTGAAACAAAAAAGAAATAGAGGAAACATATTCTTCTATCTCTTGAGGTATTATCATTTTTTTTTTCTTCTCATTTTTATGACAAGATAGAATAAATGTCGAGTGAAAAAATACAATTCTTGGGAAATTAATAGAATGAATAAATGAAAAGACGTGGAGGATGGAATGAACAAAAATATTTCTCTAATTAATCGAAAAATGCTCTTATTTCAACCATTATTCTCGTTATTCTCATCAAATTTTTTTACAATAAAATTATTCATGGAAAGTTCCTTCTCATTGTGATTAAGGAGATCCAATCGCGGCACATGGGTCAAATGAAGTGGAGCATCCAAAATTCAAGGAATTAAATCAAATTAAATCAAATTGAATTTAATTAAATGTCGAGAGAAAATAATATAATCGAAAAATAAATTGTTCGCAAGGCATTCATCATTGAAATAGAAGGTATTATTCAAAGAAATTAATTAAATATAGCGTTGAAAAAGGTTTTAACTCCATTCTAATACAAATTAATCCCAAATTTGTTTTTTTTTTCATTAATTCAGTCATTTTCATGTTAGGTTAAAGTTTTTATTGCAAGAAAAAAGAAAATTGTATATTTCAAAGATTTAATTTTTAGTTTTTTTCAACCTCATCTAAAGTGCCAATATCCTGATTTCCCATAAGATTCTGTATAAAATTTGACATTTTTGAAAATTCTATTTTCCAAAACTTACACGATAAAGTTAGGCAAAATTCCCGGATAGTATAAAACTTAAACTATTACAAAAAAAAATGATTTCAATTATCGAACATTTTTCATTTACTATGATAACGCAAATTCGCAAATTATCATTCTTCAAAACTGAAACGGGAATTTTTCTTTTCTCAAATCATAAATGATGATTTCTATCAATAATAAGAAATGTAACATATTATGTGCGATATTCTAATACGAAAAATTTATTATTTTTGTTATTTGCATTCCATTAATTAAACCTCGAATGTATCACAAGAGGATAACTCTGATATTTCTTGCCACCAGATATTTTTTTGTATTTCGAATATCGCACGTAATTCGTCAACCAATGAAATTTAGGCGTTACGGGATATCGATATATATGACATCGATTATCGCAGTTCGATAAAATCTCGCAATGTGTTCTTTCCAACAAAAAAAAAAATGAACACGGGCAGTGATTTTTCCTCCTTAATTAATCCATTAAATCAATAAACAGTCATCAAAAAAATTTTCCTTTCCAAAAACTCCGAAGCCCTCTAGAATAATCCAAGAAATTCCCGGAATACTGCGAAAGCAATTCTCGCGTTTATCGCAAAGCCCCGATAATTCCCCCGGATAAATTCCACAAAAACCGCTTCATTCCCAAAAATTTCTTATTCCCAAGAAGCCCCTAGCCCTTTCAAACTCCTTAATCCCTCCAAAAAAAAAAATCGAAATCCGCAGTATTCCTGCAATTTTTCCCCTGCATAAAGCTTTCCAACGACAATAAACAGCCCACAAATAAAATTCCCCAGTTCAAACGCTTCTTCTCCCCACCCCCTCCCCCTCTCTCCACCTCTTTTTGCCTCGCGAATTGGGTAGCAGTGAATATAGAGGTGGCAAGGAGAAGGACTGTTTGACAGGAGGGTCGTGTATACGGTGTTACCTACGGGTTTTCGATCGCGTGCCAACGTTTCACTAGCCTCCTCCACCCTCTCCCCCCCCCCTTCAAAAACTCCTACACCCCTTTTTCTCCCCACTCTCCTTTTACCTAGGGGAATCGATATCACTGCTGGTTACCGTTGACTCTTTTGAATATATATTCAAATCCTTCGGGAACTACATTTCGCATTTCACATGAAAATACTTGAGGCACTGTATATCACGTATAGATGCACTGAAGCCGACAGAAGTACTTTCTGTGAGTGAGGATGATAAAGATAGGAGGGGGGAGGGAGAAGGGAGGAGAGGAATGAAAGAAATGGAATGTCCCTGGATGGAAAACTTGTTGGGTACCGTCTGTCTAGTGAAGATGTTCTTCAGTTTGACGCTACCAGCTGGTGTCGTTAACCACCGAGATATATATCTTCACCATTTTGTTTTTTTTTACTCATCTTTTACGTGCCAATTGATGTGGATCCGCTTATTGATCGATTTGTACAGTCGATCGAGTGTGCAATTAAAAAGGATTGGGTTACGCTGTTTGTCGCAGCACAGCTGTTCGTATCTCGTGGTCACTCTGGCAGTTGCAACTCTCTTTTTTTTTTCAAATATTGGGGAAGTTCAACGGAAAGTGGCGCTTTGCTTTTGTTTTGTGGTTAGGAACTTTTAGGAGGGGGGGGGGGGGATAAAAAGGCCAATCAACAGTGAGATAATTCAGATTAGTTTCGTTTGATGAAACGGAAAATTTTGAAGGGGGGGGGGGGGGGTTATATTGGGGAGAATGTGGGGAAATGGTAGATTTTGAGGGGTTTGAGGTGAAATTTTTGTTGAGGGGTCCAGAGAAAAGCTGAAGGCATTTCCAGTGAAAAATAATGGTTCAGAATTTTTTTTTACTTTTTTTTTGTAATTTGACGAATTTGAGGAAGGATCGAAGGAAGGGAAAGTCTTTTCATCTTCAGAAATTTTTAGTTTTTCGGGAATAACAGAAATTGATGAGCTCATTTCTCATCAATTCATGTAGGTTTTATTTGTTTCTTGAGAAAAAATCAAGGAAAAACTGATTTTCCTGAAATTTGTAATTAAGGGGGGGGGGGGGCAGGGAGAAAAATAGACCTCCGATGTGATATGATTTAGGAATTAAAAAAAAAAAATTTCAGATAGAGGCTTTCATTGGCAAAATAAATACCAAAGTAAGTATTTTGACCAACAGGTTTATTTTGCCTCGTCTCTCCTACTCCAAAAGTCGACAAAAATCCATCAAAAACGACATGAATCGATGGGAAATGAACTCACCTTTTCGCTGGTATTTGCGGTTTTATGCTGCAATTAGAATCGGAAAAATTCCCCCCCCCCCTCAAAAAAAACTCAAAATTTTTCCCAATTCAAACTAAAAAGAAGAAATTCTTGCAATGTTTTTCCCTGAAAAAACCTCAACTTTTCACCAGGATCATCAAAAATATGAAATCTCGAAAACTGAAAATTTCATTCATTCTTATCAGATTATGGATATATATATCCAGTGGAATTGCCACAAATTCATATCCAGCTGAAAAAAAAATAGCTCTTTCTCCATTAATTTATCAATTATTTCAACAGCTCTTGATTCAACTCAACACTGAAGAGATTTTCAATTCATCGTAACTATCAAAGGGCTCTAATCGCTTTCAATACCAAGATAGCACTTACTATCATGGCAAATAGGAATGCAATTACCACTTGGAGGGTCCTCCAATCGAAGAATGTTGATCGTTTACCATTCAACGAAGCGCCGAAGTAGTGGCAATAGTGTATGCGACTCTCTAGTACCACTTCCCTCCCCCTCCCTCCCCCTCAACTTTCCTTCTACATCTCACGGATATTTGCCGCAACGACATGCGCAGAAAATCGATTGTAAACATTTGAAAGAGAAGAAAAAAAAAGGAATATAGTCGAAGTAAAGAAAAATATCGTTTTCTCCTCTCCCAACATTGGACCAGATGGTCCAATATCGCTATTACCAACTACCCAATGTATTACCCAAGTGTCTACGTTGTCAAGTAATATTCTTTTTCTCTTTTTTTCTTTTTTTTCACAAACCATTTCAAGTTCGATTGCGCGTAAGACCGTACGCTTTTTTATTGCAGAGAAATAATCGTACACAAGAGAATTGGCACTTACTGAAAAGTTTGCTTCCTCTGAGTGAGGAAAAAAAGGGGGGATGGAGGAAAATTTTCATTTTAAAATAATTTGAGGAATTCCTGGGATAATCCATTTCTCTTCCCCTTTTTTATAGTGGAAAAATTTGCGAAAATGATGAAAAACGGCGGAAAAATCGTTTTTCAAAGATATCTTGGAGGATAAGCGAGATAGAGAAATTTTTGAGAAAACCTTTTTTGAAGCCCTTTTTTTTCTCTACAAAAAGTGTCTCTTCAAAAATTTCGCTATCTCGCTTATCTTGCGAGATACTCTATCAGAACTGAAAAAGAGAAAAAAAACGCGAAAAATTGATTAAACTGCGCGTTTTTTTGACGCGATTTTTATTGGAGAATTCGGGTTTCAATGAATTGTGGACGCTTTATCAATTTATCATTCAATACGAATTGTGTTTCGTGTGCAACGAAACATGAAAATTTTATTTTTGAAAAAATCAGAAAAAATAAATGAAAATTGAGATTTAGGCACAATTGCGAGTTTTTTTTTCTCTCGTTCACTCAATCTGATTAAACAGGGGAATTTTTTTTCACGTGTATGTTTACTAAAGCTGAAGTTTCCGAGCCCAGAACCAACGTGTCCTTGAGTTCGTGAAAATTCAATCAAGCCCAGTTTACAGCTCGCTACACTCAATCACGTTTATTAGATCTCTTTTCTCGCCATTTGTTAAAGAAACAGGGATGAAGAGAAATAATATAAAATACAATAAGAATCACAATTGCTAGAGAAGTCTCGACATTGTTGAATTCAGTCAGTCTCATGGCATTTGGAAATTTCGGGGGAAAATAAGGGCGAATAATCGAATTGCTTTTAAAATAATCAAAGAAAAAGGAATAATAAGGAAATTTGCACACTTTTGCCAATTTTTTTTGATTTGAGACGAACAAATTTTTTTTATATTTAAAAAATTTGCACTTGTAGCTGTTCGAATTTTCTCCATCTGCATATTCTACATTTTTTGAATATAGTTTATTTGTTTTAAAAAAAAATTGCAAATTGGCAAATGTCTATTGTCAATATTTCATAGAAAAATAAAGTTTTCAGACAAATTGATCTACTTTTGTCACCAGTTTATTTGAAATTTCTCGGAAATTAAGCGAGATAGAGCGATTTTCCCTGAAACATTTTTGTAGAGTATTTCGAGAGCTACAAAAAAGGATTTGGGTGAAATTACTCTATCTTGCTTAGTTTCCGAGATAAATTCAAAAAACTGATCATTGTGTCATAAGCAATTTTTTTGAAATTTTTGAAGAATTTAGAATTTTAAAAAAATTTCCAAAAAACTAGAATTTTCGAAAAATCTCAAAATTGCCTTGTGACACGTGTTTTCCAGCTGGAATTTTCTCGGTTTTTCAATGAAATCATTAAATAATAATAAAAGAAAAAGAAAATTAATTGCATCGCAAAAAGTGTTCGTTAGTAAATAAATAAATTTCTTTTGAAAAAATCCAAAAAAATAGTGAAAACTCAAAAATTCCACTATTTGATTTAAAAAAAAAAAATTTTCTCCTGACTGAAGAAAAATGAATTCCCACAAATTTTTGATATTTGAAAAAAAGTTTAGATGAAAAGTTTTTCACGAAAAAAAAAAACAAAAATAAGGAAACAAAAAAGTGATAAAATTCAATTTCAAGTTGAAAACTATCATATGTTCACTGTACATCTTCTGTCCCCCATGGTTGACTAAACTTGTATAAGAAATTATGCATCTTGTTTACTAGATACACCCTCGTCACATCCAAGTCCATAAGCAAACTTTGTACGATGCCTACATACATATACCAACATTGCTGTGTTCCTTTCTCTCTCTTTCTCTCTCGCTCTCTCTTTCTCCCGTAATAAAACACGATTGCATGATGTCGAAAAACATTATCGTACATCCCCTTTGCGCTTAGGATCAAATTCCATGGAACATCATGAGTATGAATATGAGTAAAAACTGAAATTAGGAAATTTGCTTGAAAGTGAAACTTCATAATTTCTAAAGTAAATTAAGCACACTTCAGTGAAGTTTCAAAAATTATTAAAATTTTTTATCTTCATCCATGGAAACTTCTTCTTTTCAATCATTATCATGACCATCAAAATGAACTGAAATTTTTTTGAGGGTGAAGACCTTTCCCAAAAATTTTGAAAAAATTCCCCATAAATATAGACATTTCGGAGCATTTTCTCAAATTTTTTCAGATTTTTTTGCAAACTTCTTCACTCCGAAAAAAATTCTTGAATTATTGTTTTTGGTCTTTTTTAACGATTTTTTTAATTTTTTTAAAATTAGTTAGTATGAGTTTTTCAAAAACATTTCGGAATCTATTGAAAATGGAGGAATCTCCGTAATTATCCTTTTCCTTTATTGTACATCTCTTCTTCCTCGACAAAAACAAAGCTCTTCACAAAATGTCCTCTGTTTCTCTCCTCTCTTCTTCCCGAGTTATTCTCTAAAAACAATTCCCTGAAATTTCCTCATCCTCATCCAATAGAATGAAAATAATGAATAATTGTTCCCAAAGACAATAAAAATCTTGTTGACACTTCCCCGACCTCCACACACATGCACACATGAACAGACACACACACTGAAAACCTCATTAATTTATTCCTTCATTCTCTTATTCTAATTAAAAACTTTTGCCTTTGATTTTTTTTTTTCTTAAAATTATCTAACAATAAAATTCAATGAGATGAAATCTAGAGCAAACTTTCATAATAGCACCTCTAACTTTTTTTTCCTCCCTCTTCCAAAAAACTTCTTCATATTAAATTAATAAATAAATAAAGAAAAAGCACATGATACAAGCAATTGTAAGAAAAAATGAAGAAATTGAAAAAATTTCAAAGTTAATTTTTTTTCTCCTTTTTTTTTCGTTCAAAGTTAAAATTAATACCAAAGTTTTTGACACAGTTAATTTATCAACTATCGCATCTCTAACTTGAAAATTTTCCTTCGCAGTATATATATACATATATATATATATATATATATATCAGAGAAACGCGAGACGACTTACTGATAAAGAGCCCTGTTTGAAATAATGAAGTTGCCCCAGGAGAAGGTTTTCCTCTCTGCAAAACTTTCCTTTCTACTTGTAGGAAATTACTTGTCGATAACCAATTGGATTAAACAAACCCAACATAGATAGAACGAGAGAAAGATCGACTCAAAAAAGAGTAAATTAATTTCTATTGTAGAATTCTAAACTTCGACAAATTAAAAATGTTTTTTTTCCTGAAATTTTTTTTTTTAAACTTAAACATTTTTATCCACTAAAAAAGGGTAAAAAAAAATGAATTAAAAAAAAACTCACCAGTCAACTGTCCATTGATGTAACCGATGCACAAAAATAAAAGACCATAAAAACACTGCATTATCATGATAAAATGAAAAAGAAAAAAAACCTCCTAAAATTCACTGAAAAACAAAAAAAAAGTTTATCACAAAACAAAAAAAAACTTTTATTATTAAAAACTCCAAAAACTCGAAACTTTGTCCTTTTTTAATGGAGCAACCACCGCGTGTGTCGTTCGCGTCACGACTGAAGTTCCAACTTGGCGCGAACGTGTATTCTAACGTCTCCCCCTTTTTTCCCCCTTCCTCCCCCCCACCACTGCGCACTATGGAATGTTTGCAACACGAGGAAAGGGTTTTCTCTCTCATCAGTAGACAGCGCGCGCCATCCATTCTACCCCAACCCTCTAACCCCCCCCCCCTCCATTCCCCCTTCCCCTCCTCCTCTCCTCCTTTATCATGTAGCCTCTTCTCACTCCACGCCTAACGTTTGCAAACCCGACACTCGTACGAGTTAAAGAGGATCGCAAATATCCCCCCCCCCCTCTCCCCTCGTATGACCCAGTCAACTCACATTCAAAACCTTGTCAATGATATCAGTTCAGTGATAATCTCACGCGTACTATCACAATGTAAACAGTTTGATGATCACTTGTTTTTTTTTTGTTTTTTTTTTTGATGATTTGAAAGGGGGGGAGGGGGAGGGTGGAAAATGTTTACAATTTTTTTGTTGAGAAGGGGGAGAGGGGGAAGGGTTAAATTCCCACTCTGGAATTCAGCTACTCCTCGACAGTATATCTATATATAGATTTTTATCCAACATAATCATTTTTAGACTTATTTTTCACGATAAAATTTCCATTCTCCAAATTTTTTTATGTCGCTTGAATTATGAAAAAAAATTACAAAAAAAGTAAAATGTGAAAGATTTTCAGTGAAATAGTTTAGGAAAAATTGGAGCAGAATGGGAATTTTGTTTCATGGAATTTTTTTCGGAGTCGAGGACTTCATGAAAAATTGTGAAAAAATTCGAGAAGGTGATAGAAAATTTCTTCATTATTGGTGAATTTTTTCAATTTTTTTGGTGAAGGTCTTCATCCCCAAAAAAAATCCCGGATCATTTTGCTCCATTTTTCCCTAATTTATTTTTTTTCATCTTCATTGACGTCGACAATTCAACAGATCATTGGACATTGATATTTTCTTCTCTAATAAGGAGAAAATGAAGAGATTGCTGTATTAAATTTATCTCAGACTCATTAATTTCAAGACAGTGTCCATCGCTACTTCTTCATTTTATCTTCCTGTTTTTATTTTGTCAATTATTTAATTCGTCTATTGAACTCATTCCGATCGTTGTGATTCGCAATAATTTCTTAACTTTGTTTCTTCAGTTGAATTGAGTGTTTGAGATACTTCTTCGTATTTTTTTCCACTTGTTTCTAAAGGTCATCGATCTTTTGTTATAATTCTTTTCGTTCTTCACTCGCTCTTTATATTCTTTTCAACATTGTAGTGCAACTGTGCAGACGGAGGTTCTATTCGTTATTTCAGAGGTTTTGTGAGCGAGACTATTATTATTATTATTATTATTATACTTTTTACGTGGACTTTTATTTTCCGGGATTATAGCCGCTTTGTTACGATTGGAAAGAGAGTTATTACGGGAATGTTATGAATTTTCTTTCTCGTAAGAATCGAGGAGTTAATTAATACTGGTGCGTTCGGTGCGGGGACTCGCGGCAGACTGCCTGGCGCCAGCACAACGGCCCAATGAGAGAGCTGGGTCAGTCGGTGGTGGGGGAAGGGCGCTTGGCTACTGCTTACTTCATAACCCCCCACCGCTTTCGCCTAATGCATCGTAAGTTTCATACTTCGAGCAATTTTATTAACATACATTACAATGAATGGATAACAAAATTGTTTATAATTACAGCTATATTTATTTATTTACATAGTTTTAGCGCTTGGGATATAAATAATATTATAAAATGTTATAATATTATAATATTATAAAATCGTAGAAACATACAGTTATTGAATTGAATATAAGAGAATATTTTTTTTTCAATATTTTATATTTATAATATTATATTTTAAGGAGAGGGAATTTTAGGCGAGGAAAAAGTACCGGAGTTATTTTTTTTTCTATTTTTTGAAAATTCCATTTTTTTGTATTTTTGAAGGATAAAATTTCTAACAGAATTGTGAAATAAAAGTGTTTTTTGATTAATGTGAGAATATATGCATATAATACGATTTATCGCATGGAAAAAATCAAGATTTCTCGAAAATTTCAAAATTTGAGATTAAATAGTCTTCTTTGAAAGTCTTTTGATTTTTGAGAAAATTCAGTTCTTTTGAAGATATCTCTGGTTCTGTTGGTCGTAACGATCTGGAACCGATTTTGAATGAAAGCTGAGATCATTTTTGCTCGATTCATGGGGTTTTGAAATTGAAAATATCGATTTTTCACATAGGGCAAAATCCGATGATCATAATTTTTCACAAAAGTTCCCATAACTATTTGAAAAATCGAGATTTTCAAATTCAAATCCACGTAAATCGATGGAAAATGACCTCAGCTTTCATTTGAAATCGGTCCCATGTCGCTACGACTAACAGAACTAGAGATATTTGGAAAAAAGTGAATTGGTTCGAAAATTAAAAGGTTTTGACCCCTCAAAGATGCATAAAAAAGGAAAATTCTCAAAAAATTGAAAAAAAATTAATTCCGACACTTATCTGCCTAAAATTTCCTCAGCTTTTTAATAGAATCATCAAAAAAAATCTATCTCCCACTGTTTCATTAAAATGTCCATTTTGCCCCCCTTTCCCCTATATAATGAAATTTCACTGACAATGAATTTCTTAACAATTTCACGCTTGCCGATATTATTTCCAACTAAAATCTCTCAATATGAGTGCAGTAAATGTGAAGTGGAGTGTTGCGTGCGATCTTCTTTTATTTCGTGTTTTTTTTTCTTTTGTTTCGTAGCAGGAGTGGAATTCCGAGAATTCTTTTGTTAAATTGAAGTGCATTTGATTCGTCTCACCGTGTGTTTTTCTCTGGCATTCCATAAATTTTTGGAGAATCTGCACTGACAGGGGAGGGATTGGAATGAAGTAGAAATTTCTTAGGACCATGTCATTTTGATGAAATTATTTTGAGAGATGAGATAAAATATTCATTAAATTTGGATGAAGTGAAGGTATTTTTTTTAGTATTTGAAAATATAAATTTTTCATGATTTTCAACTAAAGATGGGTAAACTCCAAAAAAAAGTCGATTTTCGAAGAATCGATCTTTGGAAAATACAATTTTTTGAGAATCAATTTTTCTCAATAAAAAAAAATCATTTCACATTTACTTTCGATCGATCATTTCCAAACATCGATTCATCGATTAATGCGATATCTCGCATTGAATTCAAGATATCGCTTTCCATTCGATAATTTCGTTTCACAAGTTTTCGTTAAAGGCGATATCACATCAACTTCCAATCGATAAGTTTCAAAATTTCGATTAATCGATGCGATATCTCGCATAAAATTCGAGATATCACATTTCATCATTCGATAGTTGCGTTTCACTACTTTAAGTTTGACGAAAAAGAATAGCAACTTCTAATCGATCGATAGCAGATATTCGATTAATCGATGCGATATCTCGCATTGCACTCGAACTATCGCATGTCATTCGATAGTTCCGTTTCACCAGTTTATTAGCAATTTAAACGACAACAAATCCTATTTTTCGTTTTTTTCTGAAAAATATCGAAACATCGATTAATCGAGTTTCTTAAAGTCGCCCAAAAAACATCGATTTTTAGGAAAAAAGAATCGATCTTACGAGATCGATTAAAAATCGCCCATCATTTTCAACTTGATCGTTATTTTTGCAGGTTTTTGGTTTCCGAAGTAATATATAATACGAGAGGGGGGGGGGGGGAGGAGTTCTCAACTCGAACATTTTTTTTTCTAAAAAAAATTGACTCCAAAATAATTATTGCTTTATTGATCACCTCGCGGTTTTTATTTCTCGTGAATAATGAACATGAAAATTCGGAAAAAATTCTTGAACCAAAGAATATGGAAACGTAGTTAACTGAGGCAGTCAAGCCAGACAAATGGCATGTGTTCTGTGGCATTGGGGTTGTGAAAGAAATACGACACGTGAGTCGTGTAAGTAAGAATAAGTGAAGCCATGTCAAGTGGAAGAGATTCTACTCTTTCGTATTCTCTTGAAATACTGGGAAATCTGAAAGTTCTGCAGAATTATAACCAAAATAAAATATTTACAAATATTTTGAAAGAATTAAAGAAAATGTATTTTTTTTTTAATTTAGATTTTCTTAAGTCAATTTTTTTTTTTCATTTATAATTAAATGGAAAAGATCTATGTAAAATGATGACAATGTGAACCACAGAGCAGCTAATAAGCCCTGAAAATGAGCTTCTAAAGCTTAATAAAAAAATTAAAAAAAAAAAATTAAATGGAGAAAAAAAAGTGGAAGAATAATTTTTCCGATGACAGTATTAACATGGAAAATCCTTAAATAAATGAGTTATCAAGAGAGATTGGCTGTCCGTCAAAAAATCATTATTTCTGATATCACAAGTCAATCATAGAACAATCAGTTCGTAAAACCCGAGGGGAAAAAGGCTTTTGAGATAAAAAAAACCGACTAGAATTTCAATTTCCATTTTTTTTTTATTTTCTGAACGGGAAAAGAATAAAAGGCAATTGTTGGAATTTAATATGCAGATTTTCCATGATTTTTTAGTCTTTTTGTGAAAGTTGAATCATTTTTTTCTCGCTTGAGATAATTTATTTCACATTTTCAATGTTTAATGGAGAAAGAAATTTCATCTTTTTCGCTGAAAAAACAGGAATTTTTACGTTTCAACTCTAGACTGGCCACCATTAATGATCTAGACAAATGATAATCAAATTATCACACATACGACAATTTATAGGTTTTTTTGAGAAAAAAAAAACAAATTATTTTTTTAAAAATATTCAAAAAATTTACACTTATAGTTTTTTTAATTTTCCTACATGTACATATTTTTTTTTATTTTTTCTTCATGATTTATTAATTAAAAAAATATAGTTGATTTCCACATTTCGATTTTTTCTCTCAAAAAAATCGGATTTTCTAAAAATCGATTTCTCTTTCGAAGATCGCCCATCACTACGTGTTATGCGATAAAAATCGATGAAAAAATATCAGTAAAACGCATAAAATCATATTAATAATGATATGTTAAATATCACGACTTCTCTCTTTTCAGCTCCATAAAATAAAATAAAAATTACCCCGAAATCCAGTTTCCAGTTTCAACGAGTTCAATCAGAATTACCGTAAATTTGAAAAATTTTCTCATTCCAGGCAAAACGATAGAATGATCGAACTTAAATTAACTGAGAAGCATTAAAGATGGCGTCCAACCAATGTCTCTATAAGCTGCTAATAATGCCCCAATTACTAATTGGGTGATATAGAGAAATACGTGAGAATTGGCTTGTCCTCTTCAGCCTCCGTGCTTGGGTCCAGTTGGCCTTTGCCTGTGGGTGTGTCTGTCTATATGTGCTGCTACGAACAAGAGAACTAAAAAGAAGATGGAGAAGCAAAGAAAGGAAAAAAAATTAAGGTAGGAGAGAAAAAACGAATTAACTAGACACCGAGTCTTCGCAAATTGAGTTGTACGGAGGTAGAATTTAAACATTCAAATTAACCCGTTTAGCAAGTCAAAGCGTCTAATGTGCTGCTGCTGTCCGGGGCAAATGTTTCCGTACACTCGGGGCTCCCTTTATAATATTCAATCGATACCATTGAATTTTTTTTTCATTTTTATTTCAATGTAATCTGTGAGTATTTTATTGCTGGAATATTTAAGAAAATTCTATTTTTTTTTGTTAAAAGCTTCTGATGTTTTGAGAAAAATCGTTTATTGTGACAATTTTTAATTTGTTTCAGGTGAGAATCTTCTTCATCCTCTTCGGACATGGACCATCGTGAAGTCTGTAATAATCTGAAATTTTTAATTGAATTATTGATAAGGTTGAGTAGGAAAAATCGGTTTTTGGTGAATATCTCCAGTTTTTATTGCCGCAGCTCATTGCAAACAGTTTGAAATGAAAGGTGAAACGATTTTACCTCTATTTCCCTTATTTTAGAATTGATTTTCGATGGAAACTTGAGAAATTATTGAGTGAAAACAGATTTTTCACAAAATTTGCGATATTTCCCTCAATTTTCATGCAAAATCAAGTTCCAAAAAAATGAAATCGAGGTAAAATTATCTCAGTTTTCATTTGCTACTAATCTCATCATGCTGCGGCCATCAGAACCCGAGATATTTGCATAATAATCAAATTCAGTAGAAACAGAAGAAATCGCTTTATAATTCAGAATCACTATTTCGACAAAAAACCTCGAAATTTAATGGAAATACGAAAATTTTGATAGAAATCTGTTTTGTAGCCCCAGATGGACTCCACAAAAATTCTTTTTTCAAAAATCTCCCTATCTTCCACAGATTCCTGAATATTCCCGAAAGAAAATGGTAAAAAACCGCATGTAATCGAATTCAGCTGCTCCGAAAACTGCTGAATCAATTCATCTAATCCTGAATATCATTACAAAATTTTTCCGATTCTCGAGGTCCACAGTTTGCATTTTCCCACTTATTCTCACGTGGATCGACCGATTTCCTCCATTTTGAATTCAAATTTTCCCCTCAAATGAATAGAAATAGATAAAGAAAAAAAAAAAAAGAAGAAACTTACTAGTTCTAGATGCAGAAATAATATTGACCTCTTGCTTATATTCCTCATGTGTTCTCAAATGAAATTCAGAGCATCTGTTGTAACACATCATGTGACATATACTTGGAAATGTCTGATCCTCATGATCCCTATCCCTAGCGCATATTGTTCTACTACCATCACCGTCAAGATCCTCTTCATCCAGTCGATTGTCATTGTCAATCAGCATGACACGATCCTCACAATGACTGCAGTTACATGCATCACATGTAATTAAATTGTTGACTGAAATTACTGATGCAAATGAGTGAATTAGAAATTGAAGTATCTTTGCTATCGTGATTTCATGAGGATAGAATTGGTTCATTAATTGCGTTAATGGAATTAAATTAATCACGAGTATTTTCGGTAGAACGAAAATCCCAAATTGACACAAATTTGGCAGAAAAATTGATTTTTAGGTATATTGTGGAAACTAAGTGAGATAAAGGGAATTTGTCTGAATTCTTTTTTTTTAGCTTTTAGAATTCTCAACAAAAATAGGGTGAAAAGGGCGTATCTCCATCAATTTCCAAGATATTTGAGAAAAATTGAATTACAAAAAAAAAAAGGTGATATAATTGATTTAAGGTAGTATCCTAAAAGTTTTGAGTACTGTTAACCCCTCATTTTTGCAGTATCAAAATGATATTTTTTTGCATTTTTCTGGATTTTTTCATAATTTTTTTCCGTGCAGTTTATGAGATGTGAATTATCAAAGTTACTGAAAATAGCGGTGGTGGGGATGAAACGCCCTAAATCGGACAGAAATAACGAAATTACTAAAAAACCACATAGTTGACACGTTATTTAAAAACAATTGGTGAAGAGAACAGCATTTTAACTAAATAATAGAAGAACAAAATATTCAATTCACCGTATAATTATTGAGAAATTTTAATTAGATGGTAGTCATAACTATTTGCCTCTCTCTCTATCTCATGCATGTAATAAGAGATTAATGCAAAAAAAATTCGAGAAAAAAAATTATATTCTCAAGCTGAAGATATGACTTTCGAATAGTTTAATCACTTTTCCGGGTAAATTAAAGCATGTTTTTTCCGAATTATAAGCAACTAATTGGAAATTAACCTAAAAATCCTCATTTTTTCTGTTTTATCGACCGTACTCGGAGATACTACCTTAATTCATTACTTTTTTTGAAGATACCTCGGAAACTAAGCGAGATAGAGCAATTTCTCTCCAATTCTTTTCTTCAACCCTTGAAATCCTCTACAAAAAAAGAATGCAGGTGAAATCGCCATAACTCGCTTAGTTTCCAAGATTTTTTTTCAATTCAAGACAAAATAAAATCGATTTTTCCAAAAAATTCATATTTTTTAAAAAAGAACTTAAAAAAAATTTTCATCATGATCCTTCTTCATAGCACTTAAAATTCCCCATAAAAAAGGTCTCTCGAAGAATTTTCCTAGACCAACTCATCTCAAAGACATCTACAATCTTATCAAACAAATTCCTCAAATCCATTTCCTCTAATCCTCAATTTAACTCCTCACAATTAAATTAATTGCTCAAAATCAATGAAAATTTCGATACAAACCAGTGAGAATCAGAGAAGCAGCACTAAATTTCATCACGAATAATTGTCACACTTGACGACACACGTTTACGTATTTCACAAATACACAACTGAAAGACGTAGGATCGTAAATAGATCAAACAGATTCCAGTCTCTCATATATACGTATATATATATCTTCACACAAACACACTCATATATGTATATAATATATATATATATATATATATATTCAAACGTCCAGTTTGATTTCGAGTAAACCACTGAAACCAACCTGAATCACCCAGGGTCTCCAAGATTCCTAGTATTCGAGTGTGCTTGTGTGTACTGTACAAGCCGAGAAGCTCGAGTGATTAAATTTTCGTCTCTCAAAGGCTAAATTCAAGCCATCCAACTTTATCATCATCAAACTTTGGCATGATAGGCATTGGTGTTAGTGAAATTAGTTATCTAATGAAAAGAGATGATTTAAGAGTTTCTGTGGTAGATTGAGAGAGAGAATCTGAGAAATTGCGAAATATCTAATCAACAGAAATGGATCATTTAATTTTCAAAAATTAACTTTTGTTTATGTTTTCAGATAAGAAATGCGGAAAAATTTAAGCTGGAAAATTTGCATTTCTCCAGATTTTTCCTAATGGCTCAATAATTTCCTAAAAAGTCATCAACTTTGCGGTGGCCAGAAAAATCTCAGCTTTCTTATCTGTAAATACCGGAAAAAAATAGGAAAAAACATTAAAATGGATCATTCGTGTCGGCCTTGAGAGCTGCGATTGGACGCTCTCATATCTCGAAACGTTGGCACTTTAACCTCTTGATCCCTCTGCAGCAAAAAAGCAGAAAAAAAAGGGACAACAGAGAAGCAGGAAAAAAAATGAAACTTGTTCGATATGCAAACACAGTAGCACACTGGCCTCGATCCCGTTGAAACGTCACCCGGAGGCACGTAATCTCTGTCAGTATGTATTCCAGGGCACCGTATACTAATTCCCGCATGGCGTACCTTCAGTCAGTCACCCCCCTGTCTCACCATTCGCAAAACCCTCTCTCATCCTCTGATGCTTATAGAGATGACAATGGTACACATACACAAGTATAAAGGGAATGGGAGGGAAATGTTTGCGAGTCATGAACTTCTCTCTCTCTCTCTATCTCTCTCTGTGTATTCCTCTTCAAATCTCCATTTGCATTTTAATTTGCTGGCGCTATTGTTCATGGTTATTGTTCCAACGAATCTTGTCACACGTCGATTTGTTTCTCCACCAGATGAAGTTTTCGAAGTTCATAGATCAATTTTTAAAATAAAAAATGGGATTTAAGGTAGTATCCCAGATTACGGTTGATAAGACAGAAAAAAATGAGGATTTGTGGGTTAGTTTTCAATTAATTGCTGATAATTCGAGAAAACGAGCTTTAATTTGCCCGTAAAAGTGGTTAAACTATTCGAAAGTCATATCTTCAGCTTGTGAATATAATTTTTTTTTGTTTCTCGAATTTTTTTTCGTTTCTCGAATTTTTTTTTACATTACTAATCTTTTATCACATGCATGAGATAGAGAGAGAGGCAAATAGTTACGACTACCTTCTAATTAAAATTTCTCAATAACTATACACAGAGAAAAATGTTTTCTTAATTTAAGAATGTGCAGGTCACTTAAATTAAGTGACTTTTCTCACTTAAATCAAGTGACTTTTTCTTTCGCAATTTAAAAAAGTAAAACTCACTTAAATCAAGTGCCTTTTCTCACTTAAATCAAATGACTTTTCTCACTTAAATCAAGTGACTTTGTCTTTCTTAATTTAAGAAAGTAAAACTCACTCAAATCAAGTGCGTTTTCTCACTTAAATAAAGTGACTTTTTCATTCTTAAATTAAGTGACTGCACATTCTTAAATCAAGAAAACATTTTTCTCTGTGTAAGGTGAATTGAATATTTTTCCCCTATTATTTAGTTAAAATGCTGTTCTCTTCGCCAATAGTTTTTAAATAATGGGTCAACCGTGTGGTTTTTTAGTAATTTCGTTATTTCTGTTCGATTTAGGGCGTTTTATCCCCACCACTGCTATTTTCAGTAACTTTGATAATTTATATCTCATAAATTGTAGAAAAATATCATCTTTGATACGGCATTGAAAAAATGTGGGGTTAACTTTACTCGAGTACGCTGAAATACTACCTCAACAAAAAAAAAGTCGATTTATGTTACGTTAACCTTTGGAAAATTTCGCTGATAACTCTAAAAATATTGAGTTCAGGGGGGAATGTCAAAAAAGTTTTTTTTGTATAAAATTTTGTGAGCTAAACAAAGATCTTCTCAAATTCCTCCATAAACTCAATATTCTCGGAGATATTCACAAAATTATCTCTGAATCATTCAAAAAAACAATTTATTTTGTGCTTTCTATTTTTCGCATTGTGTTACGAATACTGTCGGAGTAAAATTGATTTTTCATCGGATTGTTCACTGCAGACTGCCCCAGTTTTTATAAATAAAATCCTCGAAGTTGAAAAAAACCATCAATTTTATCGTTTTCCAAAACAAAAATAGTTGAATCCCATTTCCTCCATTCGCTCAGTCATTAAAATTCTATTCCCCCCCAAAAAAATAATCAAAAATTCCCAAACGAATAAAATAAAAAAATCATATAACTGTAACTTCCATTGACTAATTGGAACTTTAATATGAAACATTCAAAATATTCGATTCGGCCGTACAATTCTCCCAATTCTCCTCTTATTTTTTTCCCCTTTTTTTTTCTCAATTAAAAAACGAACAATTGCCCCATTCGATTGACGAAAGAAAAAAAAAATCTCTGAAAGAATAAAAAAGAAAATTCGTTAGTCTTTTTCATCTCCACCATTGAACTGTGACTGAATTCAACTGTTTTCAAAATAAACTACTACTGACACTAGTTTCCCTAGATTTCATACTCGACAGAAAATAAAAAAAACGAAGCGAGTCATGGAAATATCGTGTATTCGAAACTTCCTCTATTGCTTCTGTACGAAGAACGTAAAATCAAGGGGAATTGGATTGATAGTACATCCAGAGATTACATTTATGTGTAAGCCCATATTTACACGACTCATCCAGGAAAAAAAAAGAAGCGCAACATCAAAATTTGTTTTTACGACGAAAATGTCAACATTTAATGTCATCAAAGGTTGGTATACGACCTTTTCCCCCGATTTTTTCCGCTTTGAATAAAAAAAAAAAAGGAGATAAAAACGAAGACACGTGTGATTAATTTTTCATTAAAAAAAGAAAACTTCCCCTCTTTCATTGAAAATCAGCACAATCATTTTCCCTATGTGTCACGCTTAATCACGTGAGAATATCACACTCTGGAATACTACAAATTATACTATTACAAGGGAAAAATATGATGACATTGAAAAATCACAGTATAAAATGTTAACTTTCATAATATTCCCAAATTTAATTATTACAAATATTTATTCAATTTTTATGTATTTGATTTGTTTTTCATCATGTAGAATTTTAATTAACTGAGGTGTTCTGATATTATAATACTGTAATATTTCCATGTTTGGTATTTTTTGTAATATAAGTATTATGAAAAATTATGAAAAATTGGATAGTTTTTTTTCTTAAATACAGTGCTAAAAATTATCAATTTGCGGCGTTTCCCTCATAATTTAAGCTGCTTCAGGCTCTTGACATTATATATTCGACAAAATACTGACAACGTAAAATCTCAAATATTGAAATAAAACTGATTTTTGAAATTTATATAGACGAAGAAAGGTTGCCGGAGTTTAATTTGAGAAAATGTCAAAAATTTCCAAATAATTTTAAAAATTCTTAAAAATCTCAAATATTAAAATAAGACTGATTTTTGAAATATATATGGACAGAGGATTAAAAAAAAACATTAAAATCAGTATAATCTCAAATAATTTGAAATTTAACCAGAAATCTCAAAATTGGAAGATTTCGAGATCTTCCAACATTTTTCGGGATTTTTAGCAAATTCACCTATTTTTCCAAATTTTTCTCGAAAATTCTCTGAAATCTAACTCATGCAACCTTCCTTCGCCACTTGGAACACAAAAATGTAGGTTTATCTTTAAAAAAACTTCGAATTTTTCATGATATTCTAAATCAATTATTATTAACTATATATAATCCGATTATTAATTTACTGTAATATTATAATTACGTAATATTCCGAGATTTGATTAATTTTTCATTCGAAAAAAAAACTCCACCCCCCCCCCCCCCCCCATCTTCTTCCCCTTCTCTTATTGAGAATCAGCACAATCATTTTTCCCATTTGTCACGCTGATTTGTAGGCGCGGAGGAAAAAAAAAAGTCCCAAGTCGATTGAACGATGAAGATACATTCATTAAATCTCTGGCAATCGACCATCACTCTCCACAAAAGGATAAACACGTGGCAACAACTTGGTAAAAGGGGAAAGAGGGGATAGGGGCACGTGCCGCTGGTTACTATCCGTAAGAATTGACACAGGCGCACAAAAGGGAGAAATTGTGAATGAGTGAGGCCACACGTTGTTCCAAAACACACAGACACACACATACATACACACAATCACCCAAACAATCAATGGCCTCAAACCCCTGCCATTGAACAGAGAGGCAAGCACAACTTCTCTCCTTTCGTGTACACCTTCTATTGTACGTCATCGCTTAGAAACTCAACTGAGTGTAATTTCACACTAACTAATCGATATTAACCCTACGCATTAATGTACAAAAGGTGACACACGTGCATCATTGACGAGAAGTTAATCTATCGTTCATTAAAGTGGGATGATCAAAAGATAGTTGAGTCTTCAAGTTTATAGAAAGAAAAAAAAACGAGAAAACCACTAAAATATTAGGATTTATGATTGGAATTCATGATACTGAAAATAGCAGATATTTTATCTTTTTCAATTTTTTTTCTCTTAACAAAAAAAAATTTACAGAAAAATAAAAAATATGCACTTGTAGAAAATTGAAAAAACTATAATTTTTTGAATATTTTTCATTATTGTTTTTCGTGACATCACTTGTTATAGCGATATCGGTCCAAGAAGTGTTTATTTCGTTCACGAGTTCAATTGAACTAATGGAGAGAAGCCTCAATTTTCTAATTAAATAATGTATTTATTTTAAGAAATTATCCGAAGTGTGCTAATTTCATCAATGTTATAGCCCATAAGCATTATTTAATATTGCTATATTACTTCATAATTACAGTTAAGAAGTTGAACACATTAATGAGTTCAACTTACTTCACATATTATTTAACTCAGCGTCTTATTGCTATAAGTTTAAGCATGTTGCAATGTGACACTGATAATTTACTATAAGAATCGAACTCAACGAGGTTCGACAGGTCAGTTCTTAATCAGACACGAGAGTTTGTCATTTTACCTCTAATTTTTGACATTTCATTTTATATAATGGATATCAATTAATCATTAAAATTAAATAAATACCTATTCCTTTTCTAATAAACCACCGAGTTAAAGTATCTATTCACTGTAGAGGGTATTTCTACAGATAAACCCAAAGAACGTACTCACAGACTAATTAACATATTTATTAAGTCTTATTAAGTCTTAACACATCATCAAGAAATAGACGATGTCGGACAATTTTCAGGTTTTCTGTTCTTTTAAAAAATTTATTATTTTGAAAAAAAATGCGGAATTTTTCTTCATCTATTTACTTATTCATTGTGTTTTTCCCTTCTTTTACACATTCATATTTTTAGCATTCGTAATACTTTGAAAAGAAATCATAAACTATTTATTTTTTAATTATATCAATTATTTCTCGCAGATACTTGCACTTAATATGTCAAATTTTGAGTAATACACTCCATTTGACCCATTTACAACAATTCAGCTTCCTCAATTAAACTTGAAAACCAAAGAAAGCTTCCATTTTCACGAATTTTTTATGTTTCATTCTCGCTCAATTTCCCCGAGAGAGAGAGAGAGAGAGAATGAAAAAAAATCGCTAAGCGTTTCCATTCTACCCGCAGCAGATTGTAAACTTAATTAATTACAACTAGATTATTCAGCATGTGATTATTTTACATGACAACGATTGAACATAGTGCATTTTCAACCACGTTATAATACCCCTGACGTGCGCTGATGAGTAACGTTCATTACCCGTACTCCCCTCACTCCCCCCCCCCCCCCCCCCCCCCTCCCCTCCTCTCACCCCTCTATTTTGCCAGTAGAACCATTAGCCGAGAGATAGCGTGGTACGCTGGGCTCACGGGTGCGAACTTAATCCTGGATTGATAAGTAAAATCCCAGGACCTGTATCAGCGGCTTCCGCCGGATATCCACGCTTCTACTCGATCCCACAATATCAATAATTCAATCAACAAAAAAGACAGTCCCCTCTGAATCCATGAAAAGTGAATTATTAAAATCAAAACATGAGAATTCGTTTATTCATTGTTGCTACGTGAGCGTGACGTAGCATTTCCGGATTGAGACTTGATCGATGATAAATTATGGATGAAACCATGAAATTTTAATGTTAAAGAAAAATTCTAGGGAAGAAATTAACAGGAGAATGAATCTCTATCCGAGCGACTCTGAATGTCAAACTTCCCCTCACCGCATTCCCCCACTCTCTCTTTCTCCCTCACTGCGTGACTGGGATGCGCAGTAGATTCAGGTCAGTTTCATCCACTTTAACCTAATTCCACTAGTGTTTTTACTCTCATTTTGATGCTACGTGCACAATATATCAATCGATGAAAACACTTTTGATATCCGGACGTGACGAGATGATAGTCTTAACTCTTTTCCACCGTACGAAGAGATGAACATTTAGAATTCGTCTATTACGAATGCATATCTGGGTTGAAGGAGCGAAAACGGATATAGATGACATGATTGAGAATAAGTGAGAGAATGAGAATAGGTATGTGAATGAAAATTAGTTCCTTCACTCATTGCAGTATCCTGGTAGAGGAGACAGGGTGGAAAAGACCTGTGGGTCTAAATAATTGGGAATTTTTATGAAAGTGAAGGAGTCTACGAAAAAATTTGAAAAAATTCGCCAATAATTTCCACATATTGGAGCATCTCCTCAATTTTTTTCAGATTTTTTCATAATGTCCTTCACTCTGAAAAAAATCCTGGATCATGTTGGCACGAAGGTCCATATTTGATAATTCTCATCCTCACAATTAAATCCTAAATCTTCTTGATCAGTTGAAATCAATGCAGTCAACTGAAAAAAATATGGGATATAGGGGAAAGCTGGCCAAAATGAACCTCTGTGACATTATGATCCAAGATTTTTTTTCAGAGCAAAAGACTCTATGGAAAAATCTGGAAAAGAATTGAGAAGATGCTCCAGTCTGTAGAAATTGTTGTTGAATTTTCCCAAATTTTTTCATAGACTCCTGCACTCTCAGAAGAGAAAACCAAATTATTCAGACACATCGGTCCATTTTGCCCCGTCTCCTCAACCAGGATAATGCAATGAGATGAAGGCGCTAATTTTCATTCACGTACTTATACTCATTCTTTCACCTGTTTTTGTCAGTTACTCATGATAATATCACATCAGAATATCACGCTTTGAAACATCACAAATTATAACCCTCGGAGCATAAATAGGGTCATTTTGAGCCCAAAGAATTTTTACCCCCTAAAATATGATGAAATGGATAGAAATATTCGAAATACTTGGTTCCGAAGCTTATAGGCTTTTTCAGGAGAGAGATCCAATATCGGTTAATTGTTTCACCATCAAAAACTAATTAATTCGAACCAACGATGATTGTATTCGAAACTGCATTGTTTTATATACAAAAAGCCTCATAATATAAAGCCCGAAAAAATGCATAGATATAACACTCAAAAAATGGAGTGGGGTCAATTTGACCCCGTGTGTGCTTCGGAGTTCTATTCGGAGGCGTGTGCTCTAAGGGATAGCATTACAAATAAAAAATCCAATGATACTAGAATATCACAGTATAAAATATTACATCTCATAATATTCACAAATTATTGCTTTATTCTTCATTAAACTCTATTGAATTCAACATCAAACATACATTCCGTAATGAAGTCAAGATGATTATAGACACTAACAAAAACTGTTGGATAAGTTGTGTTAGAGGATCCCCACGTGTTGATACCAAGGACTGTTCCACCGCAATTGAGAGGACTGCCACTGTCTCCCTGAATAGAAAAATTAGTACATGGACAAGAGAACAAGTAAAAGAACTAAGATTAAGGGATCATGGGGTTTTGGAATGATTACAATTCAACAATACTAATTAATTCTTAGATAAACGACGTTTCGCCCGTTTTATTCAGGCTTTTTCAGGTCCTGTAGAGAAATCGTAGAGTAACATCTGAGATACACACTGCAATGTAAGTGAAAATATTTTTGCATGGATCGAATTTCCGATTGGATATAATTATCTTTATGTTGACTACATACTAATGCTGTCGAGAACCTGGGAAAGCCTGAAGAAACGGGCGAAATGTCGTTCATTTGACAATTAATTGATTTCGTTAAATTTTAATAATTCCAACGTTCCATGACCCTTACATCTTAATTTAGGAACATGGAAATGAACATCACAATTGAAGATGAGAAACTTCACGGTAATTCAAAATAACGACTTACTAATGTCGGAACAGAAGTTTGCCAAGGATCATAAGCACAGAATTCATGAAACGAGTGTGGAAGTTTCGTTAGATCGCACATTCCAGGACTTGAAATAAATAATTCCGCAAATCTCAGTCTGTCAGGTATGACTCCGTTCACTTCTTTTGCGCCCCAACCGGCGATAAAGCAGGATCCACAGTAAAAAATATTTTCCGATGGTAAATCAATTTTTATGAGTCTACCTCCCAACTCGAAACCCTTGGAAACCTGAAGAATTTGGAAAATATCATATTTAAACGCTGCACTATAATTCCGGATTTTTTTGAGATCGAAGATCTCATCAAAAAAATCTGAAAAAATTCACCAACAATGTAGACATGCTGAAGCATCTTCCCAATTTTTTCAGATTTTTTCACGAACTCCTTCACTTCGAAAAAAAATCCTACATCATTTGGATGATAGCTTTCCCTATTTTCTTTATCTCTTTAATAATAATTTCTAATTGAAATTAATTATTTCATTTCTTCCTATGATTTTAATGAATGATTTGACATATTATCGAATATTGGAAGCATAAAATGAAATAATACTAAATAATTGTCAAATAGCGATGTTTCGCTTATAATTTAAGCTTCCTTAGAAATTTAATGATTTATCAGTACTGTTTTATTTTATTCTTTCAATATCCCATAGTGTGCCAATGAAATGTAATTGAAATAATAATAAGGAACAATGGAGAACTTACTGTGATGACAGCGATGTCATGTAGTGGTGGTGTAAAATGGGACCGGTCTATATGGTATACGAAGAATGCATTCGAAAAATCTGGATGAATTTGAATATTCACAACTTGTCTAGTAATTGAACCAGAATCATGCAGATATGAAACTCCTGCTATTACATTTATTTCAGAATTTGCACGTTGATGAACACAGTGTGCAGCTGTGAGAACGTGATACTCATCAATTATAGCACCAGCACAAAGTTTATCTGATATAACCAATGCCACTTGATATTTAAATGAATCAATATCGGCAACGATTCCATTGATAATTTGATCAGTTCCTGCTCAAAATGAAAAATTTTAATTCAGTGCAATCACTTTCAATTATCATCAAATTTCTTCACTCACTTTTAATCAGAAGCATCAAACACGATGAAATAATTAAAAATGACAATTTCATAGTTAGAATTGAATTTTTTAACCACTCTACTTCTTTCTTATTCTTCTTTGATTCTCTGATAATTCTGAAGACCGTAAAATTTAAAGTGCTGCTTCTGCTAGACACTAGGGCAATGTAGGCATTTCTGGTAGTTCTTTGCTTAGAAAAAAGTAAATAGCTGAAGACAATTAAGTATTCGTCATTTTTGGGATCGTAATTCAGCGATAAAAAATGATAATGTCACTAATTCCAACAGAATTAATCATAGTTGTTTCCCGCCGATTATCACGTGTTTAATTAATGTTAAAATTCGTAGTTTTATCATTAGTGTATGCCAATTACTTATGGATGGATGGCTACCTTTTGTAATTGACGTCTGCTCATGAATTTGATGAATGAGCCATGCGCCAACTTGGTATACTGAGGAGGTAAAAAATTCTCAAGGAAGGAACTTGTTGAAACTGAGGAAAAAGCAGACTAACAGTTTTGCTGTTCGGTCTGCGTACGGCTCGGAAGGTCTATCGGGTTAAGCAGCATTGAGTCTGGTTATTACTTGGATGGGTGACCGCTTGCCATACGCAGATGCTAATAACAAACTGAGCGGTGAGGTGTGACTACAGAGAATTACTGTGCTTTTCTCGTTAGCGTGACGAAAAGGCACATTAAGCCTTAATGTGCCTTAATTAAGCCTTGATTTCTTCGATTTTGAAAAATTGGGAAGAATTGCTGAATATATTTTCTTTTCTTCCTTTCTGGAGATTTTTGTAAGACAGAGATAGAGATTGAGGAAGAGATGCTCCTTTTTCAATTATTGGAGAAAGTTACCTGCTATTTAACTAAAAATCTTTAAAATTGTAATTGCTCATCCCCAAATCAGGGCTTGCTCATCAATGCGAAAAACTGAACTATCATGCGACAAATAAATTTTTTTTATTCTCATCAATTTGAAGAATAAGTAAGTTTTCAGCTTCCACATTTCATCCCCTGAACTTTTTTGCTTCCCTCTCCTGATGACAGACACCTTCGACCTTCCCGTGGTTTCCATTGAGTAGCGTTGATAAAATCTTAGCCAAGTGTAGGCAAAATTATAATTAGAAAATAACATCTTTGAATTTAAAAAAAGTTGAATAATTCCTTGCCACCATTTCTCGGCGGATATCTTTTGAATTGAGATAGCACAATTATCATCACGGGTTTTTTAGGCGTGTGGAATGAAAATTCATCTAATAAACTTGAAATTATACGTGTCATCTACTATCACATGCATGAAATAGAGAGAGAGGTAAATAGTTACAACTACCTCCCAATCAACATTACTCAATAACTATACAGTGAGTTGAATATTTTTCTCCTCTATTATTTAGTTGAAATGTTGTTCTCTTCGCCAATAGTTTTCAAATAATGGGTAAACTGTGGTTTTTTTTAGTAAACACAGAAAACACTGGTCTTGAATCACGATCCTTAGGGCGTAATTTATGCCCATCCTGGTCGTACATCAAGATCTTCCAATTGAACGTAAAATACGTGATCATGCGTGCAACTCCACTGAATTTTTTTCCACATTATTTACAAAAAACTCGAAATGATACGGTTTTATTAATTCATTTCCGGTTTTGGAGGTTCGAAGAACTCCCTCGCGTCTGTGTCAGGTCTCTTCAAACCCTCCAAACCAATTTTGTGCGTCTACACGAGTGACTTACTTCAAGTCAGTCACTTAGTTTGAGACCCACCGAACACAACCGTATTTATAACTTCATTTCGCAAACTGCGCATTCGTCAAGGCTCTCAGTGGGAGATTGAGGAGAAGTTGATACAAGGGAAATGGCCTGGTCCCGACGAGTTGATACAAGGGAAGCTCTACTGTAAAATATCAAAGCATAAAATATTACATCTCATAATATTCCCAAATAATTGCTTTATTCTTCATTGAATTCTACTGAATTTAACATCAAACATAGATTTTTTGATGAAGTCAAGATGATCATAGACACTAACGAAAACTGTAGGATAAGTTGTGTTAGAGGATCCCCACGTTTTGATACCAAGAACCGTTCCACCGCAATTGAGAGGACTGCCACTGTCTCCCTGAATAAAAAAATTAGTTACATGCATAAGAGAACAAGTAGAGATACTTCACGTTTATTTGAAATAACAACTTACTGATGCTGGAACAGAAGTTCGCCAAGGATCATAGGCACAGAGGTCATGAAACGCGTGTGGAATTTTCATTGAATCGCACATTCCAGGACTTGAAAGAAATAATTCCGTATATCTCAGTCGGTCAGGTACGACTCCGTTCACTTCGTTTATACCCCAGCCGGCGACAAAGCAGGATCCACAGTAAAAAGTATTCTCCGATGGTAAATCTATTTTTATGAGTCTACCTCCCAACTCGAAGCCCTTGAAAACCTGAAGAATTTGGAAAATATCATACTTAAACGTTGCACTATAATTCTGAACTTCTTTCAACAGCGAAGACTTTTTTGAAAAAATCTGAAAAAATTCACTCACTCTGTAGACATATTGAAGCATTCCCTCAATTTTTTTCAGATATTTTTACAAAGTCCTTTCACTTTTGAAAAAAAATCCTACATCATTTGTACGTTAGCTTTTCCCTACTTTCTTCATCTCTTTAATAATAATTCCTGATTAAAATTAATTATTTCATTCATTCCAATGATATTAATAAATGATTCGGCATGTCACAGCATATTGGAAGAATCAAATAATACAATACTAATTGTTCTATTTTATTCTTCCAATATCCAATACTAGGACCTATAGCATGCCACGTCTGCTTAGAATAATCATAATAATGAACAATGGAAAACTTACGGTGATGACAGCGATGTCATGTAGCGGTGGTATAAAACGGGGCTTGTTCATATCGTCCATGAAGAATGAATCCGAAAAATTCGGATGGATTTGAATATTCACAACTTGTCTAATAATTGAATTAGAATCATGTAGATATGAAACTCCTGCTATGACATTTATTTCAAATTCTGCACGTCCCCAAACACAGTGTGCAGCTGTAAGGACGTGATACTCATCAATTATAGCACCAGCACAAAGATTTTTTGTTATAACTAATGCCACTTGATATTTAAATGAATCAATATCAGCAATGATTCCATTGATAACTTGATCAGTTCCTGCTCGAAATAAAGAATTCAAATTTAGTGGAGTCGCTTTGAATTATCAAATTTCAAATTTCTTCACTCACTGTCAATCAGAAGCATCAGATACGATGAAATAATTAAAAACGACAATTTCATAGTTAGAATTAAATTTTTTAACTTCTCCACTTTTTCTTATGTTTCTCTGATCTTCTGATAATTCTTGAGATTGTGAAATTTAAACAGCTGCTTCCACTAGACACTAGAGCATTGAAGGCGTTTCTGGTAGTTCTTTGCTTAGAAAAACGTAAATATCTGAGGGAAATTAAGTATTCGGCGTTTTCGGGATCGTAATTCAGTGATAAGAAATGATAACGTTACTAATGCCAACAAAATTAATCATTACAGTAGTTTTCAACCGATTATCACGTGTTTAATTGATGTTAAAATTCATAGTTCTATCATTGGAGAATGCCTATTACTTATGGATGGATGGATGGTTGCCTTTTGTAATTGACGTCCGCTTATGAATTTGATAAATGAGCCATGCGCCAGCTTGGTATACTGAGAAGGTGAAAAAATCTCAAGAAAAGAATTTGTTGAAACTAAGAAGAAGCAAGAATTATTAGCTTCAAGGAATTATCTTCCATTCTATATTGTCCATCATTGATTTATTAATTGTGCAATTAGAAATTCTGATCATGTTTGTATTTGATCCGTACAGCGAGAATATTGATTGAATTAACGAGGTTCTACCCTCACACGGTAGTTCAAGAAAGCAACATAATTTTTTTATTTTTTTGATCAGTAAAAACCCGACGAAAATTAACTATTTTAATTATAAAAAATACATGTTATTTCGCTTCCTTTATTAATTGATTTTTTTAATAATAGAAGTATTAAAAATATTCAAGTAGTGGAATGGCGGCTGCGTGCAAACTTTAAATTCTTGGATGTCAATTTTCGATTATTGTGCTTTGTTCCTCAAAAATATTAATAAATTCTTCTACTAATGTTAAGAATCTGTTAGCAACAAATTATTGCATTTGAAAAGAAAAAATTACGGAATAGAAACATATCGGTATACATTGATATATATTCGATCAGCTGATGCATGCAGCATAGCCAGGCCCTCTATCGTTTCCGCCGCCATGACGTGTTTACTACAAATAAATTTTTTTGTATTGCGTTTCTTGAGCTTATTTGGCCGGTGAGGTGGGTCCGAAAGAATATCATTCAATTCTATACATATTCAATTATATCATATTAATTTTTAGTAGGAAAATATCTGTTAGATCTATAAAAAAAAAATACAAAACGTCGCCAATAGAGTGGTTCTGTCATAAGGGCTCTCTATAAGCATGTGAAATTACTCATTTTTACTATTTTTTTCTCGATAACTAGACGGTCAATGCATTAATCATTCAACTAAAACGTGTATGATATATTTGTTAGTAAACTTAAAAAATTTCATGCAAAAATATCAAAAAATTTAAATTCACTCTTGAGAAGGGTAGAACCTCCTTAAAAGGTTACATGGGTTTCAGACGGTCAAAAAAGCTCTATATTCTCTTTTTTTTTTTTGTAAAAATAAGTGATCAATGTATTCCGTTTTTACACATGTCATAAAACTACATTTGAACTATGTTTCCTGAATTTTCATCAGAAAATTCTTGCAATTCAGCCGTTGCGAGTGAATTTCCGGAGACCAATTTAAAAAAAGTACTTTCGCGGTGGTCATGATAACTTAAAAGCACTTCATCTGAGAGCAAAAAAACAAATTTCTTCGATGAGTAGATGAGTTTAGCTAGTGCATAACGAGAGGGATTTTTAAAAAATTGAAATTTTAATTTTGGGTAGAGCTTCAACAAGAAAATACGATTTTAGGTCAAATTTTGCTCATATATGGTTCTTGTAAAATGAGTTGTAATTCGAACAACCAAGAATGCCCTTGTAGTGCACTAGTTAATAGTATCTAGAGATACTCTGTGACAATATAATCCACGATTGTTGTTCAGAGCAAAGGACTTCATGACAACATCTGAAAAAAAGTGAGAAGCTGCTCCAGTCTGTAGAGAGTGTTGTTGAATTTTTCCAGATCTTTTCCGTAAAATCCTTCACTCTCAGAAAAGAAAACCAAATTATTCAGACACATTGGTCCATTTTGCCCCGTCTCCTCTACTAGGACAATGCAGAAAGTGAAGGTGCTAATTTTCATTCACGTACTTATACTCATTCTTTCACCTGTTTTTGTAAGTTACTCATCATAATATCACATCAGAATATCACGCTTTGGAACATCACAAATTACAACCCTCGGAGCATAAAAAGGATCATCTTGAGCCCAAAGAATTTTTACCCCCTAAAATATGATGAAATGGATAGAAATATTCGAAATACTTGGTTCCGAAACTTATAGGCTTTTTCAGGAGAGAGATCCAATTTCGGTTAATCATTTCACCACCAAAAACTAATTAATTCGAACCTACGACGATTGTATTTGAAACTACATTGTTTTATATACAAAAAGCCTCATAACATAAAGTCCGAAAAAATGCATAGATAAAACACTTGGAAAATGGTGTGTGGTCAATTTGACCCCGTGTATGCTTCGGAGTTCTGTTCGGAGGCGTGTGATCTAAGGGAAGACATTACAAATAAAAAATCCAATGATACTAGAATATCACAGCATAAAATATAACATATCATAGTATTCCCAAATTATTGTTTTATTCTTCATGAAACTTTACTGAATTTAACATCAAACATACATTTCTTGATGAAGTCAAGATGATCATAGACACTAACAAAAACTGTTGGATAAGTTGTGTTGGAGGCTCCCCACGTGTTGATACCGAGGACGGTCCCACCGCAATTGAGAGGACTGCCACTGTCTCCCTGAATGAAGGAAAAAATGAGCACATAGACAAGAGAACGAGTAGAGAAACTCCACGATTATTTAAAATGATGACTTACTATTGTTGGAACTGAAGTTTGCCAAGGATCATAGGCACAGAATTCATGAAACGAGTGTGGAATTTCCATTAGATCGCACATTCCAGGACTTGCAAGAAATAATTCTGCAAATCTCAGTCTGTCAGGTGGGACTCCGTTCGCTTCTTTTGCACCCCAACCGGCGACAATGCAGGATCCACAGTAATGAATATTTTCCGAGGGTAAATCAATTTTTATGAGTCTACCTCCTAACTCAAAACCCTTGGAAACCTGGAGAAATCGGAAAATATCATATTTAAACAGTGCACCATAATCCCAGATTCCTTAAGTGCAAAAACCTTTTCAAAAAAATCTGAAAAAATTCACCAACAATGTAGACATGTTGAAGCATTTTTTCAATTTTTTTTCAAAAACTCCTTCACATTGAATAAAAATCCTGCATCATTTGAATGATAGCTCTTTCCTATTTTCGCCATTTATTCAATAATAACTTCTGGTAAATTGATGCTATAGAGACGCATTAATAATAACTGTGTTGAATTGTTTGATGCTCAATATTTGGGCATATCGAGCAGTTCTCCTGTGATTTTCGTTGCGGTTCCACTACGTCCTCGTCGTGGCCTTGAGTAATAGAAAACATGGTGATAATATCAAACCAGAAACAGTTGAAAAGAGGAACAAATTTGATCGTTTCAATATTCTTTGGAAACTTATAAAAAAAATTTGATGAGGGTATCTCTTTTGTCTGAAACTGAGTGACCCATCCTCACTCATCTTATTTCGCTGAGAAAATCAATAATTTCTTAAATACCCGACAATTCAAACAGTGATAATTGAAGCATTAGCCAGGTAACAATTTACCTAATGTCTAATTGAAATAATAATGAACAAGCGAAAACTTACCGTGATTACAGCGATGTCATGTAGTGCTGGTATGAAATGGAGCCTGACCATATCGTGTATGGAGAATGAATCCGAAAAATTTGGATGAATTTGAAAATACGCAACTTGTCTAATAATTGAATCAGAATCATGCAGATATGAAACTCCTGCTATCACATTTATTTCAAATTCTGCACGTCTATAAACACAGTGTGCAGCTGTAAGGACGTGATACTCATCAATTATAGCACCAGCACAAATAGTTTTTGATGTAACTAATGCCACTTGATATTTGAATAAATCAACATCAGCAACGATTCCATTGATAATTTGATCAGTTCCTGCTCGAAATAAAGAATTTAAATTTAGTGGAATCGCTTTGCATTGAAATCAAATTTCCTCACTCACTGTCAATCAGAAGTATCAAGTACGATGAAATAATTAAAAACGACAATTTCATAGTTAGAATTGAATTTTTTAACTTCTCAGTTGTTTGCTTAGAAAACGTCTGGCTGATAAAAGGAAAATTAAGTATTCGGTGTTCTTGGGATCGTAATTCAGTGATAAGAAATGATAACGTCACTAATTCTAACTGAATAAATCATCACAGTTATTTTTAGCCGATTATCATATGCCTAATTAATGTTAAAATAAGTAATTATTTTCGTTGAAGAATGCCAATTTCGTATGGATGGATGGTTACCTTTTGTAATTGACGTCCGCTCATAAATTTAATGAATGAGCCATGCGCGTACTTGGTGTACTGAAAAGGAAAAAATTCTCAAAAAAGGAATTTCTTGAAGCTAAGAAAAAGCAAGAATGATTAATTTTAAGGTATTATTTTTCATTATTGATTGTCCATCAATTGTGCAATTAGAACTTCTGATCATGTTTGTATTGAATCCACATAGCCAAAATTTTAATTGAATTAATGTAGTCTCCCAAAGTACAGCTGATAAAACAGAAAAAAATCAAGATTTGTAGGTTAGTTTATAATTAATTGCTGATAATCCGGAAAAACGTGCTTTACTTCACCCGAAAAAGTGATTAAACTACTACGGAATGTGGATAGTTGTAAGCTTCGACACTCACCCGTGATCGAATCCGAGATAAAAGTCATATCTTTAGCTTGTGAATATAATTTTCTTTTGTTTCTCGAATTTTTTTCACATTACTCACCTCCTATCACATGCATGAGATAGAGAGAGAGGCAAAGAGTTACGACTGCCTTCTCATTAAAATTTCTCAATAACTATACGGTGAATTGAATATTTTTTTTTTCTATTATTTAGTTAAAATGCTGTTTTCTTTGCCAATTGTTTTTAAATAATGGGTCAACTGTGTGGTTGTTTAGTAATTTCGTTATTTCTGTCCGATTTAGGGCGTTTCATCCCCACCACCGCTATTTTCAGTAACTTTAATAATTCATATCTCATTAACTACCCGGACAAAAATCATGAAAAAATTCAGAAAAATATAAAAAAATATTATTTTTGATATGACATTAAAAAAAATGAGGGGTTAACGGTACTCTATCCGGCTAGAATACTGCCTTAAAAAGTATAGAAGCATTTTCCAGTTGAAATTTTCCGCTCTTTCCAATCAAACTAGGAGAATTGATGGAATCCATCGACTTCATTATGCAATGAAACCTCTAAATTTCCACCACTACAAAAATTATCTTCCAAACTTTGTAAATAACTTCACCAAATCCTTCAGCCAAAGTGACGATTCCCCAGTCTCTCCAATTCCCAAGTTTGCCATTGCTCCGGATAAATATTTAAACGTGAGAAACCTCCCCAAAATGTCTCCTAAACATTCTTTAAAAAAAACGTCTGACAACTTCTCTCCTCTCATCTCTCTCTCTTTCTTTTTTCTTAACCAACTTGAGTGCAGTTTATATGCACTCACATCCCCCATGGAAATATTCGAAGAAAAAAATCTTCATCGTCTTGAGTTGCATAAAATTGTGAAAAATACAGTCACCCTGGGATTTACAGCACTTTTTCAGTTTTTTGATGGTAAAAATGTTAGCAGAGGTCCAATGGTTTTTCCCCAACATTCTTGGATTCGTAAACAGTATATATGCTAGTCACGGTTTGATTTGCGTTTTTCATACTGTAATGCAGTTCATTCGCTTCCCCCAAACAGACTGAGTTAAAGTAGAAAATACCGTCAATTTTCATTCCGTTTTCGTTTGCAGCGTATCACGTGGATAAACTAAATAAAAACCGTAGAGACTTACGAGAACTAACCTTGATACAAAAAAGAAAAGAATGATTATAAATTTATTTCCAATTATTTCAATACTTTATGCTTTGTTATTTTCACGGAATAATGTAATTTATAGTTATTCACAGTTTTTGCTGTATTAAAGTAGTATCCCAGCGAACTCGAGTGCAGTTAATTCCTTGATTTTTTGATGCCTCATCAAAGATCACATTTTTTTACTTTTTTTTGAATTTTTTCATAATTTTTGTCTGCGTAGTTTATTGAGATATGAATAATCAAAATGACTGAAAATAGCGGTGGTGGAGATGAAACGCGCTAAATTGGACAGAAATAACGAAATTACAAAAAAACCACACAGTTGACCCATTATTTAACTAAATAATAGAAGCAAAAAATATTCAATTCTCCGTATAGTTATTGAGAAATTTTAGTTAGAAGGGAGTCGTAACTATTTGCCTCTCTCTCTATCTCATGCATTTGATAGGAGATTAAAGCAAAAAAAAATCGAGAAAAAAAAATTATATTCACAAGCTTAAGATATGATTTTCAAATAGTTTGATCACTTTTTCGTGTAAATTGAAACACGTTTCCCCAAATTATCATCAATTAATTGGAAACTGACCTACAAATCCTCATTTTTTCTGTTATATCAACCATACTGTAAAATATCACCTTAAGTTAAAGAAAAAAACGAAATTTAATATATGAATTCTTTACTCTAAAAATATCTCGTAAACCCGTCGTTTTAAAGGAAAATCTCAAAATGTAGTGATTGAGATATTCAGGAAATAATTAACAATCACTCACAAATGCAATTAATGTTTCAACTACAGATTTATTATAGTCGCATCTTGTCGATGGAACGTGTACAAGTTATTATCTCTGAAACGGAGTGTCTCGAGTGACGACGCGAGTTATACTGTGTAATCGTATTGAAAGATTACGTCAATCACGAATATCCATACAAAAGACATGTAAAAATACAGGCAAAACAATAAGTTAGAGAGAGAGAATAAAGTGTCGTTCCCTTTCCTTGCTTGTATATTGTATTGCAGCGGTTGCTACAAATATTTTTTTTTCTAAGCTCTTAAATTTCGCAAAAAAAATGTTTCTTGACATTTTCGTCTATGTCCACTCGCTCAAAAGATATTCGCAAAAGAAGCTACATCGTATTTTTCAACTCATCCTGCAAGAAAATTGAAGCATTTCTCTACTTTAAATGAAATACAGAATAAAATCAAACAAAAAAATTAATCTGTTTCGCAATGCCCACAAGAACAATTCAATACTTTTTTTTTTTTCTCTCAATTCTTCAAGGATTTTCTTTCTCCTGCTTTCAGATAATTCTGTTGGAATCAGAGCCACGCGATTCACCGTAAGCATTCGACGCTGAAGTTGATGAAACTAATTTAACTACTATCGCTACGTGAATCTAATACAAATGTCTCCGCCCATTCCACTCAAGGTGTTCAATTTTCTCTCCAACTGGTCGACGTATTTCCGATTGTTTGGGTTAAATACCGGAACGCTGAATAAATATATATTTCTACGTTTCTTCAATATTCATAACGCAGAAAGGGTGAGTTGACATAAATTAATGAATCAATATTTCATGTTCTCATTCATGAGTTTATTGATTTAAAGTAAATTATTAGATAAAATTTATTGAAAAATTTTCCATGATTCATTAACGAATTCGACTTTTTGTCTAAAAATTGGAGGTCTGATCCGGGAATATTCCCGAGAATTTTAAAAATGTTCAAAAAGGAAATTAGTCGATTTTTCAGAAAAAAATTGAAAAATTAAGGTAGTATTCCAGAGTTCGGTCGATAAAACAGGGAAAAATGAGGATTTGTATGTTTATTTCCAATTAATTGCTGATAATTCGAAAAAATGTGCTTTAATGTACCCGAAAAAGCGATTAAACTATTCGAAAGTTATATCTTCAGCTTGTGAATATAATTTTTTTTTCTCTATTTTTTTTTGCATTAATCTCCTATCACATGCATGAGATAGAGAGAGAGGCAAATAGTTACGACTACCTTCTAATTAAAATTTCTCAATAACTATATGGTGAATTACAATTTTTTTTCTTCTATTATTTAGTTAAAATGCTGTTCTCTTCGCCAATAGTTTTTAAATAATAGGTCGATTGTGTGGTTTTTTAGTAATTTCGTTATTTCTTTCCGATTTAGGGCGTTTCATCACCACCACCGCTATTTTCAAAAACTTTGATAATTCATATCTCATAAACTACACGGACAAAAATTATCGAAAACTTCAGAAAAATGTTAAAAAAATATCATCATTAATACGACATCAAAAAATAAGGGTTTAACTGCACTCAAGTTCGCTGGGATTTTTCCTTAAAATCCAAATAAACTCCATAAACCAAGTATTTCAATATTCAAAAATCCAACAAAACTCTTCTCCTCAATTCTTCCCCACCCTCAAACAGTCAATCAATAAAGTAAAAAATCATACGCCCCAATAAATCCGTCAATGCATTGTTTTCTTCATCACATGAAAAAGCTTTTTAAACTTAAACGATTGATATAGAACCGTCTTTCATCATTTTTATTGAACTGGTAACATGATTAAATGTATGACAGCAGTAAATCTTATACCGGCAATTTAATCGTCTTCGTAATAATAAAAGAATCATGCTGACAAAAAAAAAAACAAATAGAATAACAGCAGAAACGTATGAACAGAGTAAACAAATACAGGAGAAAGGGATGAGAAGAAGGAAATAAAATGCGGATGAAAAAAAAATGAGGAAAGAAGAGAAATGCACCCTCTTTTTTTTTTTCTTCTTTTTTTGCATTTTTTTCTTCTTTTTTTTTCGTGAACCATAGAGTAGGGTATACACTTGATTCAACAAAGCAAATCAGAGTTCGACACGCAAAGGTGGCATGAGCTATCACGCGAGGTCGCCTCCCCTCGTACTTTTCTACCCCCACTATTTTCCTGCCAAAAAAAAACAATAATAAAAAAACTAAAAAGAAACTCTACCAGCTTTTTTGAGACTGTCTCTGTTAATGTTACGGATAAAACACACGGACTCAGGTGGTAATGCCACAGGGGTGAAATAATTGTCTCCATTGGTTTCACTAAACTTTGCAGACTTCATGACTGAAGAACTTCGATTTCACTAATGGCACTGACGTGTCTCTAGATATTTTCACAGATAATTTTTATTTTCTTTATTTTTTAAGGGGAATTGATGGAGAATAGGGTTGACGCTTTCTTTGGAGTTTGGGGGATTTGAAGGAGGGGGGGGGGGGGAATTTCAAGGAGTGGGAGAGATTTCTTGATCAGGTATGCTGTGCGACAGGTGAGTTTGAGAAGAAAAAAGCTGAAAGTATTGATTTTTCAATAATTGGTGGGCATTTAAATGGAAACATTCAATTTCAGACAAAAAATATGATCGTTTTACCTCAATAAAAAAGAGGCAAATCAACATTTTTTCAAAATATCTATGTACACACTACAAAAAATATACTAGTGACAAGCACAAACTAATACTTGGGTACAGTAGTCTTGTCAGAATGTAATAGAAATACTATCAGAATGACTTTAAAAGGAAAATGCCCTACGAAGTACAGAATACTGTATACTTTGTAGTAGAGAAAATGAATGATAATGGAACGAACAAATTTTTTTTTTTTATAATTTTGGTGAGACTAATCAGAGATGCACGAAATTTCGTTCAATGAAAATAATTGAGATACAATTCAGGAACAACCATTCGGCAAGACACTGCTGATACATTAGCAGAAATTGAAGGGAAGAAATGTTGAATAACGCATCCAATGGGGGACTGCTTGTTCATGGAAACGTAACGGATACTATTGAATTTTTGATGTCTGTATTATGAAAAACTCTTGAAATTGATAGAAATATTGAAGATAGGTTCATCCTCGCCATCCCACTGAAAAGCTGAGGAAATTTCCAGTGGACATCATGTGCGAGAAATTATTTTTTGGCATTTTTTGGAAATTCAACTCTTCTTGTGAAGATTAGAAAAAATTCTCCTTCCCATTTTTAGAAAAATTCACTTTTTTCCAAATGTTCTGGTTCTATTGGTTGAAGCGGAATCATTCTGAAGAGGAGAAAAGTAAGATCGTCTACCATGGATTCACTGGGTTTTGTATTAGAAAATATCGATTTTTGAGATAGTTGTGGGGCAAAAACTAATTTCACAATAATACCCTGAAATATTTTGAGAATCTGTATTTTCGAATTTCAACCACCATAAATCAATGTCGAATTATCTCATCCTCCGCCTCCAGTCGGGATATCCCTGCTACAACAGATAGAACTGAGATATTTTGCAGAAAGTGTTTTTTGTTTCAAAAATGGAAAAGGGGACCTCTTCAAATCTAGCCAAAAAAATCAAATCTTCAAAACATTCGAAAAATTAATTCTGGTACTTGTTTTCCACCTGAAATTTTATAAGTTTTTGAATGGAATCGTGGAAAAAAATCGGTCACGCCAATTTATTCTAATATCTATTTTATGCCACTTCCCCTCAATATTGGAAAATCTTGAAAACAAATAAACGTAAGAGCGTTATTAATTTTTCCATGTCATTGCCTTCGAGTTAAAGGGGCGTAAGTACCAAAAATGATCAATCCTGATGTAAAAAGAGCGTATCTCCGATTATCACTCAAAAATGGTTTTTAATTGTGTCCTGGAGGTTATTTGGGTAGTTGAAAATTGAAATAACAAAGTGGCGTAATTACTAATGTTAAAATGAAAGAAACGTATGACAATAATATTGCATAATGTTATAACCATTATATTTTGGATGGAAAATATTTATTTTAGTTTGAATGATGTCATTTTACAGAAAGCTATCGGAAGAGAATAGAAAACTGACGTTCTATGTTCAGTACTCGTATACTTCAGTATAATAGTACTCGCTAGAGATGTAAAATGACGGTCAATTTTGAAATTGGTCAAGTCAGTCGTCAATTGACCATTTCGTGACCATTCCTGACTTGACCGCAATTTTCGTTGAAAATTGACCGTCAAAAATTCAAATGGTCAGTCAGGAGAAATAAATGTCAAAATCCATCTATATAGATGAAAATTGACCGTCAATTTTATTTTCGATCACTTTTTTGGTTATTTTTATGATTTTTCAAAATTTAATGCAAATACTCATAGAAATCATTTATTTCCAAAAGTCGTTCAGTATTTCTTTTTTTGGTAGAATATCGGCGGTTGAAAAACCCAATTGAAGAATAAAGAACCAGAATCTGTATTGATATCAGCTATTTAGATGAAAAATGACCGTCAATTGGTTCTTCGGTCATTTTTTTTGTCACTTTTAGTAGAATGATATTTTTAAAGAGGAAAAGGCTTATTAAATTTAAATACAATGATATCATAGGGCTATTCTTTTATTTTCTCAACAAATCGTAAACTCTGCATAAATTCTGCACTTATCCTAATAGATTCAGTTTACTCTTGTATTACACTGAGAGAAAAATTTACTTCTGCCAAATGAATTTATTTGGCAAAAATCAATTTCTCTGATTTCTGCTATATAAAAAATTTATTTACAGAAATATTCATGAAGTCCAGAAAAAAAAATCATCAGCTCTATATAGATGGAATCTGACCGTCAAAACCATTTTTGGTCAATTTTCTGACTCACGATTTGGTCATTATTTTTTGACCAAAATGGTCAGTCATTGACGGTCAATTGACCGGTTTTTTTCGTTCCATCACTAGTACTCGCAGCCAGTACATATATGTACTGGCTGCGAGTACTATTCGTACTTACTACGAGTATATTTTCTTTAGAGTGTCCGCTGTTTCGAAATGTCATTTCAAAGTTGCTGTTTCAAAAATTCAATTTAAAAAAATAAAAACTGTTCGAGTTATGCTGCTTGCAATCTTGAAAAATTGTGTTTTGAGATAAATGCGTTTGAAGTTTGGACATGTACCATAAATATGAAGAAATGCTTGGGGATAACTTCAAAATGTCATTAGAAAAAATGGGTTTCAGGTGATAAACTTGCTCCCCCATATTCTAGGTCTAATTGAGGTCAAAGTATTTTTAAAAAAAAAAAAACGATTTTTTGAAAATTCGATAGTGGTGTAAGTCATTAAATTAATTAATTGAGTGATAAAGTAGAGGAATAGTACCACTACCGAAAGAGGACTCCTCGCTCCATCTATTGACTTCAGGGAAAAAGAAGATTTTATACTATCCAACTGATGATAATTCGTCGACAGAAGATCTGCGAATTTCCACTTTGCCTTCAATTGGAATAGAAAACAACTCTTGTTTCAAAAAATCGAAAAAAATCTGAAAATTAGACGAAATTGGGCAAACTCTTTTACTTTTTCGAAAATTGTCATTTTTTTTTTAAATGTTCTTCATGATGGCTGTAGCGCAAAAAAATAATGACCAGCATGAAGATGAATGCATTTCCTCTTTAATTTTTTACTTTAAAATCAATAGAAGATAATGGAAGAAATGAGGATTTTTCATTATGATAAAAAATAATTTTAAACATTCTGAATAATTTTAGCCGTTTATTGTCATGAGATAAATTACGTTATTGTCTATTTTATTTTTATTTTCAATAATTAAAGGATAAGCAATGAAAATCACCTCGTAAACACAAAGATCGACAGAAAAATTGTTATATGTCATTCACAGCAAATATTAAATGCCATTTAAGTTTATTAATCCTAAGAAAACCTAGAGCTAAAAGACGCGTGCGATATGTGTTTTCAAAAAGCATATCTCAAAGAGTCCTATGATCGAGTGCATTAAGAAGAAAAATTCCCAATCAGACTAGCTGACTCCCATAAAATTTTTTCAAATTTCCTGTTTTAAAATCCGAAAATCCCATTTGCAATTTCATGCGACATTAAAAATCACAATTTTTCATAATAATTTTTTATTATTCACATAACTCGAATGTTAATAGAATTTCGATACTTTTATTCCCTTTATTATACCATTTAAAATCGGAAATTCCTCGCGGCTTTTCATCGAACCCATTTTGCATTAATTTATTTCGCATATTTGCCTCACCGAAAAAATCCCATTTTAACCCGATAATCCCTAATTTTTCTTTTAAATTCCGTTATCTTCGTATTACACTCAACCGCAGAATGAATAAAATTCATGGAATCACAAATTTCAGCCACGAAAAATTGTGATTCACATGGCTCTATAATTTACACAATAATTTTTTTTTTTCTTTCATTATCCAATGATATTTCATAATTAATTACATTCTACGAAAACACTACTACTTGATATGGAGAAAAAAATTTAGATATTTTTATTTAATATTAATTTTGAGGAGAAACGTTTTTTTTTTTATTTTTTTTCAAATATTCTGTTAAAAATATTTCACTCATTTTATCAACGAATTGAAGCGTTTGATTCCCGCCAAAAATCGTTAATATTTATCGTCACCTTAGAATCAAAGGGGCGTAAGTGCTTATACACATCACTTACGCCCTTTTGTTTCTAAGGTGATGTTATTTATTCAATTATTTTCCTGCACAATCTTATTTCTCATTTTATTTTTTTTTCCATATTTATATAATATATTTTTCATATTTCGATTAATTAAATTCTTCTGTTAATGTAATGGAGTAAAAATGTGTTTTGCTCTCTCTCTCTCTCTCCTCCAATTCTTTTATTCATTTTTCCTCTCTCTCTCTCTCTATCTCTATTTTTCTACGAGTTTCAGAGATTCGTGATTCACTTCTGCTCCCATTTAACCACAAGAACCCGCCATAATGGCACCTGACACTTTTCTAATTAAAAAAATATGCGAATGGAGTTAAAAGAAGGAAAAAAAAAACGAAAAGACAGAGATTCTCAATTTTTTAAGTATCTCGGAGACTAAGCGAGATACGAAATTAGATGATAATGGAATTAGTCCACATTTTATAATTTTTTGCATCTTTCTAAACAAATAAATTTAAAAAAAAAACAAATTATAAAAAAATTTACACTAATGGCTTTTTGAATTTTCTACAAATGTGCACATTTTTCGTTTTTTTTTTTTTCATAATTTATTCTTCAGAGAAAAAAAAATGTCACATTTTTGCTATTTTCAGTATCATAAAAATATTCATAGAAACCTCTTTTTCAACTACTTTTGCTCTAAAAAAAAAGGTCTGAATGAAAAATGCGTATCTCGCTTAATTTCCTCGATAACGTTAAAAAAAAAATGTTTTAAAAAATGATAAAGTTTTTCATGCGACTGAAAAATTTGATATTTATTTACACACAGTAATTAATGAATTTTCGTGATTAATCTACATATTTGATTATAAATTCCTGATTAATGGAAAAATTTCAATCAATTTTTATTTTCACATCAAATTTTGTTTTTCAATGCAATTTTTTTTTCTTCAAATATTTCAATGATTTCCTGGTTTTAAAATAATTAATGAAGAAAATAATTAATTTTTCTGATTTATTTAATTATTTATGTCTTTTTTTTCTTATTTCTGTTTTTCATTTATTTTAGGATTAAAAATTGATTGTGGAATAACGGAGCTTTTGATCAATAAATTTATCATTCTTTGGTATTAATAAATAACGCCTGAAGCCATGTCGACAATCACCCTTGAGGGATTGTTCGTAGCGGGTCCCTGATCCTCTTCTGTTTGGATTTAACGACCGAGTCGACGAGTTGGAGGTGTTGTCGGACGTGGTCCCATCTGCGGAATCCTCCCTGCAAATTAATCATAATATTGAAAGGATAATAATGATAATAATTTAGGGGAAATCAATGGAAATTATGACAGAGAGACAAATAATTCTGCCAATTATCTAACGTCTAGAACAATGAGTAAATGGATCATTTTCAGAAGTCAAGAAAAAGAGGAAATATATTATAAAATCGTGTTGTGGATAAAAATGCGAATATCTCGAAAACTACGAGGCTTTTCGAGATGAAAAGGGCCCCAATCCTTTTTTGTAGAGAATTTCATACTCTAAAAAAAAGGTTTGGAGGAAATTCTCGTAAACCTCATGGCTCCGAAAATATTCGCAAAAAACTGTAAATTCAATTTTTCTAGTTTTCTCAGTTTATGTTGATGATAAAATTGATGATAATGAGATTAACACAAATCTGACAATTTCTTCGATTTTTTTAAACAAATAAATTTTCTAAAAAATTTCAAAAAAAAATCGCATTCACAGTCCTTTTAATTTTCTGCATATGCATATTTTACATTCTTTAATGATAATTCATTTGTCGAAAAAAAAAAAAATTATCAGATTTTCGCTATTTTCAGGATTATTAAAATCAGCACACATCCGACATTTTTTTTTATTTTCTTAAAACAAAGAAATTATTATAGAAAAATATTTAAAAAATTTACACTCATAGTTTTTTCGGATTTTCTACACTTGCATATTTTTAATTTCTCTAAAAATAATTTATTTGTTGAGAAAAAAAACTAAAAATTGTCAGATTTTGACTGTTTTCAGGATCTTTAAGATTAGCACTTATTTGACAATTTTTCGAAATTTTTACAACAAACAAATTACTATAAGAAAATATTCAAAAAATTAGTTTTCATAATTATAGTTTTTTGGATTTTCTACATTAGTATATTTTCCATTTTTTTTAAAATAATTTATTTGATGAGAAAAAAAAATTAAAATTGTCAGACATCTGCTATTTTCAGTATCATTGAAATTAACACAGATCTAACATCATTTTCATTCTCTTAAAACAAAGAAATTACAAAAAAAAATGTCTAAAAAATTTACACTTATAGTTTTTTGAATTTTTTACATCTGCATATTTTTTATATTTTTAAAATAATTAATTTGTTAAGAAAAAAAAATTGACAGATATGTGCTATTCTTAGTATCATAGTTAATCTCACTGCTAATTAATCATGACAGGTGAAACTGTTAAAATTGTTAACATTGCACCGTAATTTCAATAAACTAATCACAGGATTTAATATTCTTTTTTTGTTTCCATGCAATTCATGTTCTCTTAATTGGTATTTAGTTGTCTGTGGGTGGGTAACAGATAACAGCTAAAGTTGGAATTAATTGGAAGAACCCGGAACGACCTTTCCTACTTACTTACCTCGTATTTTATTAAAAAGATCCAATTATTCTATTATTAATTGCTGTATTTTTTAATCAACCTGATGAATTTCCCATTCTTCTCACTTCAATTGAAAGAAAGGGGACATTTGCGGATGAAAATGGTACAATAAAATCCTGTGGACCAATACTTCTTGAGATAATTAAAAACCCCTTCTAATTAATGATTTCTATATTTTCCATTATCTCCACAGATAATCCACCAAAATCAATTGCATTAGGAGAAAATGGGGCAGAATAGATTTGAGAATGAACGGTTGGAGATAGATTTTTTTTTTTTGATCATACCATTGGAAAACTGAGGAAATTTGCGGTGGAAAACACGTGCCAAAATTATTATTTTTTCAATTTTTGAGAATTTGATTTTTTTTGGACAACATTTGAAGGATTATTGCTTTCCATTTTTAGAAAAATTTAATTCTTTCGAATTGTATCTGGTGCTATTGATCGTAGTGTAGAAATTTTGAATAGAGGCGAAAGGGGGGATCATTTGCCATCGATTTATGGGGTTTTGAATACAAAAATATCGATTTTCAGGATATATTTATAGGCACTATCGTGAAAATCAGTTTTTGCCCCATAACTATCTTGAAAATCGATATTTTTCAATTGGAAACAGCATAAATCGATGGCAAATGATCTCACCTTTCACCTCAATCCAAAATTTCCACACTCCGACCAATAAAACCGGAAGTATTTTGAAAAAAGTGAATTTTCTTAAAAATTGTAAAAAAGTCCAATTCCTGAACAATCTTAAAATATAATTTCTGACACATGATTTTCAGCTAAAATTTCCTCAGATTTTCAATGAAATGACGAGAAAAAACTTATCTTCAATATTTCTATTAATTTCAAGAAAAAATTCATAATATAGCCATCAAAAACTCAGCTATGTGTCCGTTTTACCCCTGATGTCCGTTTTGCCCCACCTTCCCCTAAAAAACCATTTTCTACTTCAAATTTCCCCCCTTTCCAATAAAATCAATTTTTTCTCGAAAAATCCAAAATTTTTTTTTTGAATCTTTTTAATAAAAAAAAAAATTAAACATCAAATAGCAACACACATTCTACCTAATTTTCTAGCACACAAATCTAAATGAAAAAAAAAAAATAAAAAAAAAAGTGATCAACACTTAACACCGATCTCTACCATGTCGATAATTCTCGAAGTCGTGATCGTTTCCGGTGGACAAATAGGCTTTGTTTTTATTTAATTTTTTAATTGCAAGATTTTAATCAAATAATTTTTTTTTGCTTCTACAGGTAATGGGAGAGGTTTGAGACATCGATAAAAAGTAGCACACGATTTTCATATGAAACTTAGCGAATTTAGCTTTTTTTTTCTTAAATCATTGAGTTTAATTAATTTTTTTTTTTTTTTGCGTGATGGACAAGCCTACTGGTCTGACCTGTCGACCAGATATCTCGGGGAGCGCGAGAATCGTGCTGCCCTGAAGGATGGTAGCCAACCGAGGCGTGCCAATGCCCCGATATGTCTCTTACTTGGTTGATAAGAGCCGTGATAACCCATAGGCAATGTATCATCATCATCATCATCCTGCCAATCGTCCGATGAGGCACCTGCTCCTAACATTTTTACAAATATTTTTTTTTTTTTGCTTTTTTCCATGAGAAAAAAGGTTTCACCTAATTTACCGAAATTATCATTCATTCTTCACTCATTCTTGATTTTTTATGAATCATTTTTTAATTTAAAGAAAAAAAAATAGGAATTTTTTTTCATTTTTTGATTTAAAGAAAAAAAAAAAGGATTTTTTTTTCATTTTTTATTAATAATTGGAGGAGTTCCCGCATTTTTTCGAGGATATCTCTGAAAATATGAGATGAAAGGTAGGAAAATTTTTCGTTATAATCTTTTTTGTAGAAGAGAATCAGAGCTATAAAAAAAGATCATTCCTAAAATTTTCATGTCTCTCATAATTTGCGAGAAATTCGTAAAAAATTAATTACGTGTGGTTAATTGCAAAGATATTTCAATAACGACGAGATTTACAGAAATTTATCAAGAAACCTTTTCTGTAGCCCGAAAAATTGCCTACAAAAAAGGTCTCTTCTAAAATTCTTCTAAGCCCACTTGTTCTAGAGATATCTTCAAGAGAGTTCCCTCATCCCAACTATTTAAGGTAGTATCCCAGAGTACGGTCGATAAATCAGACAAAAATGAGGATTTGTAGATTAGTTTCCAATTAATCGCTGATAATTCGGAAAAAACGTGCTTCAATTTACCCGGAAAAGTGATTAAACTATTCGAAAGTCATATCTTCAGCTTGTGAATATAATTTTTTATTCTCAATTTTTTTTTGCATTAATCTTCTATCACATGCATAAGATAGAGAGAGAGGCAAATAGTTACGACTACCTTCTAATTAAAATTTCTCAATAACTATACGGTGAATTGAATATTTTTTTCTTCCATTATTTAGTTAAAATGCTGTTCTCTTCGCCAATAGTTTTTAAATAATCGGTCAACTGTGTGGTTTTTCAGTAATTTCGTTATTTCTCTCCGATTTAAGGCCTTTCATCCCCACCACCATTATTTTCAGTAACTTTGATAATTCAAATCTCATAAACTGCACGGACAAAAATGATGAAAAAATTCGGAAAAATGTAAAAAAATATCATCAACTGTGTACTCGAGTTCCCTGGGATACTATCTTAAAATAAAAATCCTAAAATAACTCCACTTACCCATAAATCTTTTAGCAGCAATGGGGAAACCATTGGCAATAGCCTCGATAATGTCATCGTAATCAAGAACATTAGTATTCTGCATAACCGGAAGTGGATATTCCTCGCTATAGTCAGCCTGTCTCTTTGATCTCGACTTATTCTTAACATCAGTAAGTTGTGCCTCAAATTGATTAAATCCATTTCCATTAATTCCATTGTCATTATTATTATTCAGTGAACGTCCATGACGCGATTGTGGTAGACTCCAGTCTCTCGCCAGTGTTCCAACGTTTCTCTTTGGATAGGGAAAATCTCTGTTTCTAGCTAAACTAGCAATACCCCTTTTCCCATAAGTTGGAAGTGCATAATCTCGTGCTAATGAGCCGATATTTCTCTTGCCAGTTGACATTGGAATAACATAAAATTTACCAAGTGTATAATCATAGGTTCTCTTTCCATTTGGTAGCATTCTATCACGTGCCAGTGATCCGATGTTTCTTTTGCCATTTGTCAGTGATAATTCACGTGCTATTGATGCTATTGTACGACGACCCGATGGCAATGCATAATCACGTGCCAATGCTGCTACATTACGTTTACCACTGTGAAAATCACGTGTCAATGACTCGACATCAAGCTCACCATTTGGTAGAGTGTATTCACTAATTATATCAGCTGCTGTTTTATCCTCTCTTTCTTCGAAGTTGTCACCAACGTAAAGCTTCAGAAGATCTTCTGGAGACATGCTAATCCGAGAAGGCAAAGAAAAAATGTTGTTATGAAAAGGATCTTGAAAACCGTTGGAGTTAACGGAAAATGTCAGGAAACCTTTTTTTTAGATAATTAAATTCTCTACAAAAAAGATTTCTTGATATTTTTCTCTAACTCCAGTCGTTTTGGAGATATCTATAGAAGAAGCTGTGAGGGTAATTTTAATTGATTGAGAAGTTCGAAAAATCAAGATTTGCGAAATTGAAGAGGATTTCGAAAATCGTTGAGTTTAGAGGAAAATGTCAAGAGATCTTTTTTTTAGGCAATTAAATTTCCTTCAAAAAAGGTTTCCTGACATTTTTCTTTAACTTCACTCGCCTTAAAGATATCTGCAAAAAAAGTCTTGGAGGAATTTTCCAAGTTTTTCCTCAAAAATTAATTAATTAATTAATTAATTAAAATTAATCAATTTAATTACCTTGCCTCACTCCTCTTCTCTCCGTCCTCCTGACCTTCCTGTCCCCTGTCATGTATTGAAATCGGCAAATCCCCATTTTTTGCGAGTGTAGCAATGCTTCTTTTTTCAGAATCAAATATTCCAGCATCATCAGCACGTTCTGGCTCCTCTATCATTCTCTGTGCACGTTCAATTGCGGTGAGATGTGCTCGCATTATTGGATCACTGAATATCTCGTAGTAAACAATTGCTGGTAAACAAATTTTTCCATCATCATTGTCATCATTTTGTGTTCCCAAATTTTTCAAGTGTATAAAATCATTTCTTGCGTCTTGGATGATACGAGCTGTTCGCGAATAAGCTGCTAAGTTTGAGCTTACTTCTGGCAAACGTAGGAATGCGTAGAATGTCTTACGTGGAAGACAACGAGTCGTTGTTTCGTCCTCTTGGCATGTCACCTTTGAAACAAGGGGGAAAAAATCCAGAGAAAATTAGGGAGAATGTTAATTATTTTGTGTCAGATTTTTTGATAAAAAAATTATTAAAGAAATTTTTTTTTTTTTTTTTCATTTAATGCAGCTTGAATCATAGATTCATCCTGCTGAGCTTTTTTCTTATTCAATGTTTTATTGGACCATTTTTTGTACACTTTTAAAAATTTCCGTGCAAAATCCCGGAAATTTCAAACAAATCACATTTCTACTGAAATTTCAGATAATTACGTCATTAAAAAATGAATACATCATCGATTTTCAAATAATTTCACGCCTGAATATCAATAAAATTTGTGAATTACAGTTTAATTGGTTCTTGAAAATTTAGTAAAAATAGGAAAAATTAAAAAAAAAATAAAAATTCAAGTCATTTTGATTCTGAATATTCACGTTCAATTGAAAATTCAAGTAAGTTGTAGAATTTCCGTCTCAATTCTACTTAAGACTCATAAATTCCTTTGAATTTCCTCTGAAACTCAAAGATTTCATACTCATCTTCCCATTAGAAAAAATTCAATATCACGTTTATGAAAATTTCCCATCAAATTGTCTATGAAATTCACATTTTTTTCGAACAGTGTTGAAAGAGAATTCAACATGAATTCATTAAAATCCAACAATTGTAAAGTTTTCGAGAAAAAATCATTTTTGTTTTTTTTTTACAAATTTATTTTATTATTAGTTTTTTTTTTGAAGATATTTTGGAAACTAACCGAGATAGAGTGATTTTGTCGATATTCCTTTTTTTTGTGGCTCTGAAAATTCTCTATGAATAAAAAAGAATTGGGGCAAAATCTCCCTATCTCGTTTAATTTTGAGATATTTTTAAAAAGCTAGTAATCGAATCAATTTGTTTGAAAATTTCATTTTCTTGAAATTCAATGGATTCAATTTTTTTTATTTTCAGAATAAACCCATCGCAAGTGCTTCAAACTCAATCAGCAATAATCCTACGCATTGTTTCAATTGTCAGATTCATTGAGTACCTATCAACGTAACAATTTCAGAATTCCGTGTAATACAACTGCACTAAATTTTTCATTTATGGTAAAGGTCGAATAGAACGATTCGTTACGAGCACTTTTTTTTCGCGTTTTGGGAGGAAAATTCAATTAATTCTCGCTCATACCGCGTGTGTCGTCACCGCAGAATATATCGTTTTTACAGTTGGGGATAAAAAGTGGCTAGGATTTTTATTTCACCTCAAAATTAATGTCCGATGTTTCACACTGATAGTCATTTTTTCTTTTTCTATTAACAGCAAAAATTCTAATAATTCTTTTCTATTAATTCAATCAACAATTAACGAATTCTCTGTTTTTTTTCCTTCTAAATATTGAATTACTCAATAAATTTATTTATTTAATTAATCAATTTATTTATTGAATTTATCACTTAACTAATTAATTAATTGATTGATTAGTCTATTAGGACGCAGAATTTTCTACTTTATTTTCTCTCAATATTTCGAAATATTGGTGAAAAATTTAACTTTTCTACCAGTTTGAATAACATTTATTTTTTACACGTTTCATTGACATCGATAACATCAAGCTGATAATCAATATATTTCATGTATTTATTCATTAATTGATAATGTTTTTTTTTTCATTTAAATTAATGATTTTCTTCATTTAAAATGTAAAAAAAAAAGAAATTTTTAGTGAAGTCGGAAAATTTGTTGTGTATTCTCTCGTGAGTATCTCGGAAACTATAGGGTTTAGGGGAAAATGTGAAGAAACCTTTTTTGTAGAAAATTTTGTGAGCTACAAAAAAGGTCACTTGGTAAATTCTCGTAAACCTCATAGTTTTCGAGTGCATCATGAAATAATGAACTAATTAGTCTCATAATGAACTCACAATTGCTTATTCTTGAGAAATCTCGAAAACCACTGGATTTAGGAGAATTTCTCATGAAACCTTTTTTGCAGAGGATGAAATATCCAAAAAAAATGTCTCTTCACAAATTTTCCTGAACCTCATGGTTTCCGAGATAATCGATGAAAACGAATTAATCAATAAAATTTCGAGAGATAAAATTGTAGAAAAATTTAAAGCAAAATTGTTCTTTAATCATTTCCATTGTTTATTTTATTCTCCATTGGAGAATATGAAAGAAGGACATTTTTCAATCCATGTCAACCAGAATATTGGAGTTTTTACTGGGAAATCACCTCTTAATGAAGAGCCTCATAATAGGTTTAAGAGAATTTCTTATAGAAATTTTTTCTTAATGAATGAAATTTCCAAAAAATTTATATCTTCAGATTTTGAGCTATTCCAAAAAAAAACAGGAATTTCCCTTTTTTCCACTGAACTATCATTCAATCAATTGAGTATCAATAAACAATCGATCATTTCCTCAATTTCAAGTCCTTTTAGTGACGTCATCATGCCAAAATGCTCATGACATCAAATGCACTAATTACTCATCCAGAATTGGTTGAAATTTCACTTTATGTGCTTTACAAGTTTCGGGCGTATTAATACCACGAATATCATGTATAGCAAGAGAGAGGCTTGGAAATAGGCTTGATGTCACTACTGAATAGAGGATAATATATATATTTTGGCTCAGTCCATGGAAAATGCACTCTGGACATACTGAAAACAATGGTGCTTATGAATCGTTCTTGCAAACTCCAACATTTTACCCCAAGTAGACTTTTTACTTTACTACGAAGTTTTATGTTATTCATGAATTTATAGAGGATTATTAACTCGAGGAGGATCAAAGATACTTTATGATGAAACTTTGAAAATTTTTAATGAAAAAGAGAAAAAAAAATTACTCTTTACCCTTTTTTTAGAAATTCATATTCGAAAAAAATAGAGAATATGTGAAATTTTGAGTTTTTAAAGGAAAGTATTTTCTTCAAAAGAAAATCAGTTATATTTAACGATTTGAAATTTTCCTAAATATTTCAGGATTTTCCTCAATTAAAATTCAGCAATTTTTCTTGGTCTACACGTTTTTTTTTGGAGAATCAGTTGGATTTCCCAATTCGAGACTTTCCAGAATTTTTTAGAAAATTTACCAGAAATTCTTATGATTTTTCCAAAAATTTATTCGTTAAATAAAGCATTGAAAATCAGTTATATTTATCAATTTGAGATTTTCCAGGATTTTCACGGATTTTCCAGAAAATTTTGCAAAATTTCTTGTGATTTTCCAAATAATTAATTTATTCAATGAATAATTAAAAAATCAATTCTATTTCCCAATTAGAGATTTTATACAAAATTCCCCGGACAATTTTCCAGGATTTTTCCAAATTAGAATCCGACAATTTATCTTTGCCCACATGCTTTCTAAAAAATCAGTTATATTTCCTAATTTATGATTTTCCATGATTTTCCAGAATTTTCTTCAAATTCTTGGGATTATCCAAAAAATCAATTCATTGAATGAATTATTTTTTTTGTAAATAAATTACATATTTATTTTCTCATTTAATATTTTAGGATTTTCAAGAATTTTTTTTCAGGATTTTGCCAAACAGAAATGCGAGAATCTTTCTTTACCCACATGGTTTCTGAAAAATTAGTTCCATTTCTCAATTCGAAATTTTCTCGAATTTTCCAGGAATTTTTTTTAATTTTGCAAAAAGCTAATCCATTGAACAAATAATGGTTTTTTCTTTACCAACTAGATTATTCCTTTTTTTCATTCAATATTAAAATGAAAATTGATGAATTAAATCAAGGACATTGAATAATTAGTCCTTAAGCTGATAATGGAAGGAATTAAATTCCCTTTAGGATTTAGGAAAATGGATGGTATCAACTGCGTTTAGTAATTCATCTCATTTGAATTCTTCATCTAGTTTTAATACCGAAAATCCCTCAAGTACTGTAGGATGAGTGTAGGAGTGTAATAATAATGTACCATATGCCACGGGCATGTCACTGATTTAATGAGCAATCTGGCCAACTGGTGTATTGGATTATCTGTCCTTTTCATGGTAGATCCATGGTTCGTGTTCCATTAAAATTCAATTCACGGGGATAACACTTCTAAATGTCACACGAAATTATTAACTATTGTTCAATATCTTGGCTATCAATTCATTATATCGAGTAATCAACTTGGAAAATTCAATTTTTTTCCATTGAAAAATAAAAAAAAAGTGAAATTTTTTTTATTTTTTCAAAGTAAATCTAAAAAGGAAAAAATTTAATTTTTTATTATTTTTTTATAATCAACTATTATTAATTTACTATTTATAATTAACTATTTCTCAATATCTTGGCTATTAATTGATTATATCGGAATAGAGTAATCAACTAGAAAAATTTAATTATTTCCCATTGAAAAAAAAAATCGTGAAAAAAATCTTTTTTTTTGCATTACAAAAATAAATCTAAAAAATAAGAAATTGCATTTTCCATTATTTTTCTAGAAATTTCTCAATATTTTTTAGGCGAGTGGGCTTAGAAGGAAATGTTAAGAGACTTTTTTTGTAGAGAATCAAATTTTCTACAAAAAAGGTATTTTACTAAAATCCTATTTATTCTACAGTTTTAGAGATAAATGCAAATAAAACTTTGAAACCCTAAAACTTTTCCAGAAACTCCGATAAATTTGATTAAATCAATAACTTCAACTATTTCATGAAATTCACTGAATTTTCCCCCAGAAATTGGTTAATGAAGCCAACGAAACTTGAATACCTGTCCAATCCCCCGAAACTCCTCGGAATGTGGATTTTTTTTGCATTTTTTAAATTACATTTAAAAAATAAAAAATTGAATTTTCTATTATTTTTTTTTTAAATCCTTGATATTTTTGAAGCAAAAGATATCCTGGTAAATTCTCATAACTTTCAAAATTTCAAAGATATTCACAAAATAAAACTTCGAAACTTTCAAACTTCCCCAGAAACTTTATTAAATTTGATTAAATCAAAAACTTCAACTATTTCATCAAAAATTCAGTCAATTTCCCATCATAAATTGGTCAATCGAGCCAACAAAACACGAATACCTCTTCAATTCTCCAGAATATCTCGAAATGTTTGAAATATTCTCTTGTTCTGTAAAATTCCATTGACCAACGAAACTATTTAAAATTAAATGTAAATATTTTCCATGAAATTTTCTATGCAATTTCGCAGATGGTCGACTCCGAAAAGCTCCTGAGTATGATACTCATGACGAAATTGTGCCTGTATCACCATTGATGTCTCATCTCCCGATAAAAACAAGAGAAAAAAAGGAAATTTTTTTTCATCATAAAAAAAAAAATTCTTTTTTTTCATGATGCGTTGAATTTCATGCTCGAGCGATCAGTGATAACGCACAGGATCGCAGAAAAGCCTCTTCACCCAAGAAAAAAAGGCATTTTCACCCAAAGAAAAGCCTTTTCGCTTAAAGTAGTTCTTTATCTACACGGATTTTAAAGATTAAAATCTGAAATAAATTTCAACTAAAAGCTTATATAAATCTCAAGTATCTCGTGAAATTTCTGATCAATTGAACATTTTGTTTGGTCAATAATAAATGAAAACAAAATAAAAACAATACGGTAGCTTATGGGCTAATGCAGGCTTTCGCACTTTTAGATTAGGCAAAAGATTAAAATTTGAAAAGTGTCTTTAAAACAAGTGGATAATAGTATTGTTTTCCAACTGATATAGCTTTTTCTGCTAATACTTTAGCAATATGCTTCCGAATGAAAATGATACAACTTTTTTCAAACCATCATCAAAATATCAAATTTTGAGAAATTCATTAAAACGCCAATAACTCGAGAATTAATCATGGAAATAAGCTCTAAATTGACAGACATCTAACTGATAAAACTCTCGAGATAATATGAGTATAAATAACATCAGTTGAATAGTTTCCAGAAATTCTATTATAAACTGATTTTCGAAAAATGGACATATCTCAAAAAGTACCGATCGGATTCTCTTCAAATAAAGCTTAAAAAATAGAGTTTGTCGAAAGGAAGTTTTCCACAAAATATGAAATTTTTCTATAAAACCGTTTTGATGTAATTGAGACTTTTATGCACACACAGACATGCGCTAAAAATATCATTTTCTCTCTATTTAAATCATTTCAAGCATTTTTTATTAAAAAAATTACAATTGAAAATTCTGATGATTACATAGCTTCCATTCGGAAGCAAAAGGGAAAAAAAACTAAATTTACGATCCAATATGAAAATTATTGACCGTTCGATAATTTTGTAATAAATGATTGTTTTTCAGCATAGGGAAACACGTGAATACAATGGTCAAATGGCATACTGGTGATTATGTAATAAATTAGAAATAATTAATATAATTCTCAAATTCTTCTTCAAATCTGCTTTAAACACCAAGAACTAGGTTCTCAATCATAAATATTAATTTTTGGGTTGATTTTTCTGTTCATTTCTTGCTTTACACTCGACGAGTAGTGCGAAGAAGTATAGAATTACTTTAAAAAATCAAGAATAATACGTCTGGAAAATACGCAGATGGCAATTTCCATTTTGAATTAGTGAAATCGCAGGTGGTGACAGTGTACTGCAATTCATTTTGTGGATTCTGTGGTGAGATTCAGAGGAATCTTACGAGAATTTTGTGATTGGAAATCTCTAATTGGAAATTTATTGATAATTTATTCATGAATTGAAGTGAATTTCTCAAAAATTGGAGAAAAAGAGTAAAAAGGATAAATTTGAGTTTCAATGTTTTATATTATCAAAATCCGTCGAAATTGGAGAAAATATTTGGGATAGGGTTCTTCTGATGATTCTGTTGAAAAGCTGAGGAAATTTCCGTTAGAAAACATGTATCAAAAAATTCATTTTTAATTTTTCGTTGACAATTTGCTTTTTTCAAAGAAAAATCTGGAAAATCTTAAAATTCTACTTTTCTAAGGATATTACCGATTTTATTCATCCTAGCGACTTGAGGCCGATCTTAAATGGAAGTTAAAATTACTTTCCATCGATTTATGTTGTTTTGAGAGAAAAAATTATCGATTGTTAATGTATTTATACTACAGAAGCTGATTTTCACAAAAGTGCGTATAATTACTTCAAAATCGATTTTTTTTCTGTCAAATCACATGAATCGATGGTAAATGATTCCACTTTTTAATTGAGATCGATCCCAAGTCGCTGCAACAAATAGAATCTGAGACATCCTCGAAAAATGAAAAAAATCGAAGATCATAAGGGTTTGAAGGGGTTTTGACCCCCAATTTCTTCAAAAAAAAATAATAATTTTTAAAAACTAACAAAAAATCTAATTCTGACACATGTTTTTCACCTGAAATTTTCTCAGCTTTTCAATGGAATGATCAAAAAAATTCTATCGCAACCCCTTTCATCAGAATTCTCATTTTCCTTTACTTTAAAAAAATAAGAGATAGAAAATTATCCAAATTCATTCCCAAAAAATTTAAATCTTCCAAAATCAAAAAAAAATCAATCAAAATCAATCAAAAACAAATAATTTAATTTAAAAAAAAAAAAAATTATTAGCAAATAAAAATGAGACTTACTAAAAAAAATGTCTCTAAAAATTCCTCTGAATTACAAATAAGTAATTATTCATTACATCCACCTAAAAATATTGAACCAAACAGTAAATTCACAATTTGATGCAGACAAATTATCTTCCCTGCATCTGTCCCATCCAAATCCCCTTAATCTGCCTCCAGTACAACAGTCTTTCCGTTCATTTCTCAAGCTCGCGAAAAGCCGCACGAGCATCTGCAGTTTATTAGCCAACCAGATTTGTCAAGAAATCTTGTGAAATTCATTCGAAAATTTATCCCCCGAATAAATGATCGTTTAAACGCAAGAGAGAATAAAATTATAAGAAAATTTAGAAAACCTGCATTTTTCACTATTTTATAGAAACTTCTCAATATCTTTGAGGCGAGTGCGTTTAGAGAAAAATGTCAGGAGATCTTTTTTGTAGGAAATTAAGTTTCCCACAAAAAAGGTTTCTTGATAGATTCTCCTAAACCCAACGGTTTTCAAGATAACTATATCCAAAAAAAAAACTTCAACATTCCCAAAGTTTTTTAAAATTTTTTAATAAATTCGATTGAATCAATAAATTTTACTTTCATCAAATTGAGCTAATTTTTCATATTATTATTAGCCAATAAGATTTTTAAAAAACATCTTGGAAAATTCATTCCTAATTCCTCCAATTCCCCCTCCACCCCCACCCTTGAAAAAAATTTGAAGAAATAAAAAATTTAAAAAAAAGTCTCTCCACATAAATGATAATTTAAATGCAAACGAGAATAAAATTGTTAGAATAGCCAGAGACAACTGCACTGTAAAAGAATTGTAATGTGATGCATTATTATAAATTCCACAATTCTCAAAATAAATATCCAACAATTGTTTCAAAAATAAATTAAGTTATAAATACAAATTACAAACGAATGTACAAAAGTTTTTGTGTTAAACTGCTTCTGTGGTATTTTCATCTCTTCTCCATTACTGGTTGAGGAAGAAGAGGGTGCTGGAGACTTTTTGCATTTAATTCTACAAATGCAACTGTGAGAAAGACACAGTGCGGGTGGTTTGTATTACATTCACGTGGAATGTGACGGTGAGTAGAAAATGGAAGTGACAGGAAATTTAACTTTTCTACCAGTATGAATAACATTTATTTCTTTCACGTTTCATTGACATCAATAACATCAAGCTGATAATCCATATATTTCATGTATTTTTTCATTAATTGATAATGTTTTTTTTTTCATTTAAATTATTGATTTTCTTTATTTAAAATGTAAAAAAAAAAAGAAATTTTTAGTGAAGTCGAAAAATTTGTTGTGTATTTTCTCGTGAGTATCTCGGAAACTATTGGGTTTAAGGAAAAATGTGAAGAGACCTTTTTTGTAGAGAATTTTGTGGGCTACAAAAAAGGTCACTTGGTAAATTCTCGTAAACCTCATAGTTTTCGAGTGCATCATGAAATAATGAACTAATTAGACTCATAATGAACTCACAATCGCTTATTCTTGAGAAATCTCGAAAACCACTGGATTTAGGAGAATTTCTCATGAAACCTTTTTTGTAGAGAATGAAATATCCAAAAAAAAATGTCTCTTCACAAATTTTCCTGAACCTCATAGTTTCCAAGATAGTCGCTGAAAACGAATTAATCAATAAAATTTCGAGAGATAAAATTGTAGAAAAATTCAAAGCAAAATTGTTCTTTAATCATTTCCATTGTTTATTTTATTCTCCATTAGAGAATATGAAAGAAGGACATTTTTCAGTCCATTTAAAACCGGAATATTGGAGTTTTAACTGGAAAATCACTGCAGGAGGAAATTACTGATGTACGATAAGTGAGAAAATGACGTTCTTAATGTTAAAGTACTCGAGTTTACGAGTCAATCCAAAGATTTTCTAGAAATAAAACACTTGAATGAAAAAAGGGAATGAGAAATTAAAGATATATAAAAGAGAGGGAGAGAGAGAAATTGACTGTTTGATATGTGGCATTTTTGCAATAAAGGAGAAGTACTTGATCGAACAATGCCGAGTGTTTATCAAGGCACTACCAGACATTCCCTTCTTCAAGTTAATGTACAGAGAACCTGAGGGAAGGCATCTCTCTGCCTGTCTTTTGTTTTTCGTGATAGAAGGTATTTTGCTATTGAAAACACTTTATGTCTTTCAAATTTCGAGACAGTGTTTATCTTTCATTATCGATTTATTTCGAGGAACATGGAAATAAGTGGGGAAAAAAAATGTTTTTCTTTCATTTGTTGAATTTATTCAGAAAAATATGAAGATTTTAGGGGTAAACAACAATTCAGGACAAAAAATCGTATGAATTTACTGTTATTTAGAATTATTATTACTTTTTTTTTTTATTAAAAACGATTTTTTAGTGAAATGCGTTGAATTGATTTAGTTTTGGAAATTATCTCGGAAATTAAGCGAGATAGGGGAATTTTGGAAGAGACCTTTTTTTTAGGAAATTTGATTTTCCATAAAAAGTGTTTCTTGACATTTTCCTCTAAATCTAGTAATTCTCGGGATATCTTTAAAATACTGTTTTTCCGAATTATTAAAAATAATTTGAAAAAAATCAGTTTTTAGAAATTATCTCGGAATTTAAGCGAGATGACGAAATTTATGTTGAAACTTTTTTTTTGGAGAATTCAATTTCCTTTAAAAAGTGTTCCTTGACATTTTCCTTTAAACCCGAAAATTTCCGAGATATTTTTGAAATTTTTCTCTAAATCCAAATTTTTTCGAGATTATAAAAAAATAATATTTTCCCAAATTTTCGCTGTTTTTACTCATAATTTCATTCAATAATTGAAAAAAAATAATTCCCACAAATTCCTCAATAAAAAGGGACTAAATCTCGTACCCCTCCCCCTTCATTCATCAATGTGCCGGTCAAAATTAATTAAATCCTCCAGAAAATCGTTAAGTATTGAATAAATCGTAAACATTAACTGCACATTTGAAAAAAATGAAGTTCCGGAGAAAATAAAGACGTTACGATCAATAAGATCCACAGAGTTCTCATAAAAGAGTAAATATATATATTATGAGAGTAATTTTTTTTTCTTGAATAGTATCAAAAGAACCGTCAAAGCCCTCACTTGGGAGATCCCTCTGAGAAACAGGCAACAGGTATCTCTCTACTGTGAAAAGGAAAGGAAAATTCTTTTCTTCCCTTCTTTTCATGTCAATATTAATACCGCCATTCACCAAAGTACTCTTCAAGCTTTGAGCAAAACTCTTAATTAAGAAAAAAAAAAGAAAACATTTCTTTCCCAAAGCAATGATTAACAATGTTTCTTTTATAATTGCCATTAAAAAGAATGATACTGAAGATAACAGACCTCTGACAATTGATTAAATTCTTTCAAACAAGTCAATTCAGTAGTGAAGAGGTAAAACAAGATAAGTCTATTTTTTCTCATTTAGTTGTTTGAAAATACCTCAGAAAATAAGCGAAATAGAGCAATTTTGCCCGAAAAATCTTTTGTAACTCTTGAAATTCTCTACAAAAAAAGATAAATAATATCACCTTATCTCGCTTAGTTTCCGAGATATTTCCTTCCAAATAATCGCAAAGATAAGTCGACTTATCCTGTTTTACCTCTTAACTACTGAATTATAACAATTTTTTTTTTTAATTTGCATTCATAGTTTTCTGAAATTTTCTAAATGTGCATATTTTTTATTTTTTTTTAATAATTTATTTGTCGAGAAAAAAGAGTAAAAATTGTCAGATATCCGCTATTTTCAGTATCTTAAAGAAATGATACTGAGGATAGCAGACATTGGGAAAAATTTGAATTTTTTCAAAGAAGTTAATTAAAAAAAAAAAATTTATTTACACTTATAGTTTTTCAAATTTTCTAAATGCGCATATTTTTCATTTTTTCAAAAAAAATAGACTTGTGAAGTAAAAAAAACTAAAAAGTGAGACGTGCCTGTTAATTACCTTATCATTTAAAAGAAAAGGGAATAAAATCCTTAAACATAAATTTTTAAAAATAAATAAATTGATGAATTAATTAATTAAAAATTGAACTTACTACAGGTATCTGCAGTTGATCAACGACAATCACAAGAATCAGCATGAAAAGGCAGCAGCTCCTCTCCTTGCAGCTCGCCATGTCCGCGAGATAAATCTTAGATTTTTCGAAAAAAAAAAAAAAAACTAAGCGAAAACTTTTTTTTCTCTCAAAAAAATTGCAAAATAAAATCCTCAAAACTTTTCCCTTTTCTTTCCCTTTTATTATTTAATTTTTTCAAATTGATTTTCTTTTTCAGCAAATTTTCTTTGGAGAAAATATATCTTTGGAAAATCTTCCAGTGAGACGAAGATCCACCGATTTTCCGTACGTGAGTAGCAGTTTGGGTGGCGTTTAACTCGCTTATATAGTGCGCCAAGTGATATGAAATTGAGATTGCGCAGGCGTTTTTGCCAGTTTACGTATTCTCAGTTGAAAATATTCGTACGTGTGTGATATATGTAGTGATAGTGCAAGCATCGTACTGTCATAGAAATGAAGGATTGAGTATACAAACCCCTCACCCTCCCCCCCACCTCCCCCCTTTTGCCCCCTTTTTTTGCGAGTTTTCCTCGAGGGGCGAATTTTTTATTTTTTTTAAGAAAAAATCAAATAAACGATTTAATTTTTTTTTCTTCCTCGAACTTATTACATTTTTGGAGTAAATCTTTTTCAAGCTTTGCAAACGTGCACATTCTGGGTGGACGTTATTAGCCCCCTCAAGGGCACCATGCACATGGGTATTATTAGTTTATTGCTGAAAAACGTGGGTGTTAAATTCTCATCGCTCGCTTTTTTTTTCCAGGTATTTAGTTTTTCCGATTATTCTTTTATTCGGGGATTTATGCACATTTTTCAGGAGAAAAAAGTGGAGGCTCGAGGATTTTATGGGGAAATGAGGGATTGAATGGGCTTTAAAGGTCAGGCGAATTTTTCGAAAGTCTTTTTATTTAGATTTTTTGGGGATTTTTGGAAATGATTAGTGAAATGCTTTTAGTTAAAAAATGGAAGAAGAAAGAATCGAGGCTTTTTTTGTGATTATTCTCCTTGGAATATCTCGGAGACTAAGCGAGATAGAGCGATTTTGTTTTGAGGCTTCTTTGGAGAGAATTTCAAGAGCTACAAGAAAATTTCAAGAGGCTGAGGAGAAGAAGGGCGTATCTCAAATGGCTCCGGAAATATTCTCAAAAAATTATTGAAAGAAAATATACCGGATTTTTTATTGAAAAATTAGAATTCTGGGGGAAGGGCTTGAGATGAAATTTTTTTAATGATTTTATTGAGAAGATGAGAAAATTTCCAATGGAAAACATAGGTCAGAACTGATTTTTAGGTTTTTTTTGAAAATTCCACAGATTCGGTGAAAAATTAAAAGGGTGAATCTCTTAATTTTCGAAAAAATTTGTTTTTTTTTGCGAATATTTCCCGTTTTTATGGTCCAACTGCAAAAACTCGATGACCAGTGGAAAAATGCGCTCATTTTTCATCGATTTATGTGATTTCCAATTGACTTTTTTTTTTTTTGAGCAGTTGCTAAGGATTTCTACGAAAATTAATTTTTTCTTCTCTTAATTATCATAAAAATAATATAAAATGAATGAAAAAACCACATAAGGTGGTGAGGATTGAGCTCATTTTTCACCTCCATCCCAAAATTTTGCGTTACAACAATCAGAAGTGAAGATATGTCCAAAAAAAAAGAATTTTTCAAAGAATTCAAAAATTTTGAATGACTTAAAAAATTTCAATTTTTTTAAAATTGAGAAGAAGAAATTCATCACTATGTTTTTCATCAATTTCCTCGTTTTTCCAACACTTGAATAATCGTTTTCCAATAAAATATTAAAAATCCTAGGGAAATTCATCGAAAATCCTAAAAATAAAATCCTAAAAAATCAATTTTCCCAAAAATATTTCCCCAAAAACTGCAAAGAAATTCTATAATTTTCTTCAATTCTAAAAATAGAGAGAATAAGTTTTCGTAATTCAAGAATCCACTCCCTTGGGTCCCAATGAAGAGAAAATTCATTGAAGGCTGTGTGGACGCGTACGGATTCGCGTTACGATACTCCCCAAGTTCTTTCGGGAATACAAAATATATGTTACGACTATAATTTATAGTGGTTGTATTTTGAGGCTCATCTTATTCAACTAGAAAAATGATACTGCCTCCTCTCGGTATTACGATATCATTGAGTCAAAGAAAAAAAAAAGTATATGTATTCTAAAAATAACTTTTTTTATTTATAGGAGGAATTTTTTGTCAATTCCCATCGAAATTCGACTCCCCCCCCCCCCTTAAAAAAAAAGAAATTAGAGGAAGAAAAATAGCGCTTCAAATTTAATGCGAAAGAAAAATATCTTTAACAAAGAAATTGATAAATCAAAAAATCCCCCCCCCCCTTCCCTTTCCCTTGTAAGATAGGGAAGGTGGGGTAAAATAGGGACAAGGGGTAAAATGGACAGGGGTCCATTTTGGTATTTTATACTATGAAAATTACTGGAAATTAATGGGAATATTGGCGATAGGTTTTTTCTGATGATTCCATTGGAAAGATGAGGAAATTTGCCATGAAAATCGTATGTCTGAAGTAATTTCTTGGAATTTTTCAAAAATTTCATTTTTCGCGCCAGATTTGAAGGTGAAACTCCTCTGTTTTTGAAAAATTTGAGGTTTTTCGAGAATATCTCTGGTTCTATTGATCGTAGCGACCTGGGGTTGATCTTAAATGAAAGGTGAGCTCATTTCCCATTGATTTATGGGGTTTAAAAAAGAAAATATCAATTTTTTCAAGTACTTATAGGGCAAAAACTGATTTTCATAAAATTACCTAAAAATATTTGGAAAATTGATTTTAAAAAAATTTTGAACCACATGAATCGATGAGAAATGAGCTCATCTTTCATTTGAGATCACCTCCAGGTCGCTACGACCAACAAAACCAGAGATATCGCCGAAAAAGTGAATTTTTTCGATTTTCACAAGGGAAACCCCGTTAGAACTTGGCCAAAAAAAGTAGATGTTTCCAAAAATTGAAAAAAAAAATTCTGACACTCATTTCCCGCCTAAAATTTCCTCAGCTTTTCAATGAAATCATTGGAAAATTTCTATCTTGAACCGTTCACTTGGAGTGTCCACTTTCCCCCACCCTCCCCTATCTTTCACTCTAAAAAAATTCCTGGATCCTTTTACTATTGAGGTCTATTTTGCCCCATCCTCCCCTATAATTCCAAGAAATACGTGGGTGTATGTGGGTGAAGAAAAATATGATCTTCAAATAAATTGACCAATCAAAAAAATCTCCCCCCCCCCCCCTCTCATTTTTCCCCTTAAAAAAACAAATTAATTCATTTTTTCCCTTTCATTTCCTCTTTTTATCACTAAAAATAATCAAAACTTCAAACATCGGCGCTGTCGTATTATTTTCTCCCCCAGTACAAAATCTACTGCGCATGCGCACTTAATAAATACTAACAACTACCCTTATCGGTCACCCCGTAACCTGCGTGTCTCTATGACGCACGAAAATAACACTCCACTCCACAAAAATATATAAAAAGAATTCTAAATTTTTCTACAATTTTTTCCCACAAAAAATAACGCAGTTTTTTAATGAAATTGTTGGAAAGTGCTTTTTTGCAAATCAGTGCCAATTCAAACAAGTCTATTAATGTGCAGAGCATTGGAGGCGCAAGTAGAAATGGTCAGGTTAACGTCAGACACATGAAGCTATAATGATTCCACCTGTGCCGGGATGTGAAATCAATTTCTCAAATTTTCGAGAATCAAATAAATTTATTATTATCAATTCAATGAGTACAAAATGCTCACAGACATGGTCAGATTGTCGTATCAGCACAGAGCATTTTATTGCTACATTATACTCAGTATATGGATATTTTTACTTGTCGCTGGTAAGTTATTTTTAATTATTCTAATTGCTATAATGAGATTCTAATGATTTCTCTTGGGTTTCTTATGTTCTCTTGAACATATTTGAAAGGATCTCGAAAACTATTGAGTTTAGGAGAAATTTTCAAGAGACCTTTTTTGTGAGGAATTGAATTTCCTACTAAAAAGGTCTCTTGATATTTTTCCCTAAAACCCTTCGCCTTTAAGATATCTATAAATTTATGAAAAAAAATTTTTTGATTACTGATTTTTAATGAATCTTTGATAAATAATTTGTGGAAATTATTTTTTAGGTATGTACAAGTACATTGGTACCGATGAGAAGAGCTCTCTTCAGGGTAAACTGAGCAGTGATCTTCCAGTTCGTGAATTTGCACGTCATTTGAAGCCAGATGTTAAAAATAAGAGAATTTTCCGTCTTTGTAATTCACCAGATGACATTAACGGTGGTGCTGAAGGTAATTGCAAGAGGAAAAAAAAGGAATGATAGATAAGAAAATTAATTCAGTAGTGAAGAGGTGAAAAAACTTCTTTACTACTGAATTTTTTATTAATTTATTTTTAGGACAAATCAATTCATCATTGTGATAATTCTCAATTGAATATCTCGAGAATCAGTGGAGATACGCCCTTTTTTCTTCATCTTTTATTTGCAAGGAATTTCAAAAATTCCAATAATGGATAAGGGTTAAAAGGACGTAACTCCATTAATTCCCGAGATATTCTAATTAATAATCTATTAAGGTAATATGTCAGCAAACTCGAGTACAGTCAACCCCTTATTTTTTTGATGCCATATCAAAGATGATATTTTTTTACAATTTTTCTGAATTTTTTCATAATTTTTGTCCGTGTAGTTTATGAGATATGAATTATTCAAGATACTGAGAATAGCGGTGATGGGGATGAAACGCTCTAAATCGGAGAGAAATAACGAAATTACTAAAAAACCTACACAATTGACCCATTATTTAAAAACTATTGGCGAAGAGAACAGCATTTTAACTAAATAATAGAAGAAAAAAATATTCAATTCACCGTATAGTTATTGAGAAATTTTAATTAGAAGGTAGTCGTAACTATTTGCCTCTCTCTCTATCTCATGCAAGTGATGGGAGATTACTGTAAAAAAAATTCGAGAAAAAAAAATTATATTCGCAAGCTAAGGATATGATTTTCGAAAAGTTTAATCACTTTTTCGGGTAAATTGAAGCACGTTTTCCCGAATTATCAGGAATTAATTTGAAATTCACCTGCAAATCCTCATTTTTTTCTGTTTGATCGATTCTACTCTGGGATACTACCTTAAGAAAAAGACCGAAAAACACCATTTTACCACTCCACTATTAAATTAATCAAACTTCCTCTTGATTTCAGGTAAAATCGATGCAAATTTGACGTTAGAAGGCATTCTAGTCTTCATAAGACACGGTGACAGAGGTCCATTATCACATATCAGAAACATAAGCACCGTCAATTGTGCTGGTGATTTTTCCGCGAATCCGCGACTCGAGGCAGCCTATCAGAATTACCTGAATTTCATTGAAAATGCAACGCTTTATTCAAGAACAGCATGGTCCCAATTTCTTGGGCCTTTTCATGGATTTCCAATGCTACCATCCAACCCAAGAGACTGCAAAATTGGTGAATTAACAACACTTGGCATTGGACAATTACTGAAGACTGGATTAATCCTTAAAAATGCTTATTACGATAAATTAAAATTTGGAAATTCTACAATTACGTCAAAGGATATTGTTGCTTACAGTACTAGATACAGAAGAACTGTTCAAAGTGCTATTGCACTATTGTACACATTTTTTGAGGACAATATTTTTCAAAATTTGGCTAAAATTACTTTGAAAGAAAGCTCGAGCTACTCATTTTGTAATACTGACTGTGCTTGTCCTGTTGCTGATAAATATCTCAAACAATATTATAAGGTAATTGAAATTTAATAATTAAACTCAATTATTTTTTTGCAACACTTATTTTTGGAGTCGAAAAACGGTCGCTTGGTAAATTTGGAATCATCTCAATTAAAGAGGATTTATTTACCTCAATTCCCTCTATTGATCCACTCTATTTCTGGCCACCCTCTCAAGTAAAAGCCCTCTAAAAAATTCATTTCATACAATTATTTTCATACAAATGCAATTTTCATGAGAATTTAATTCTCAAAATATCTTGAAAACTATTGAGTTGATTAAAAAAAAAAACAAGAGAAATTAGCACATATCTGGCAATTTTTTGAATTTTTTTAAAACAAATAAATTGTTATAAAAAAAAAATTTTGAAAAATTTTCACCCATAGCTTCTTAGATTCTCTACATGTCCATATTTTTGATTTTTCAAAAAATAAATTATTTGTTGAGAAAAAAAAATGGTCAAATATCTGCTATTTTCAGTATCATTAATAAAATGGATTTCTCTAAAAACTATGATAATAAAATTAGCACACATCTAACAATTTCTTAGATTCAAGTAAAAAAAAAAAAATTATCATTAAAAGGACATTTAAAAAATTCGCAATCATAGTTTCTTAAATTTTCTATCTGCGCCTTTTTACATTAAAAAAAAATTATTTATTCGTCTAAAAGAAGAAAAAAATCTTAAAATTATCAGATTTCTGCTATTTTCAGTATCATTGAAAAATTTCCAGTAATCCTTTTTTTTTTCCTCAGGAAATTGGAGATCGTCTGAAGTCTCATCCAGCAGTGACGGAGCTGATAAAACAGGCATCGACTGTGGTCTTCGAGATGCCAGACCAAGCCCAGCTGAATCATCCCTACAGCCTTCGTGATGCTCTCCTCACTTACATCTGCCATGGTGCATCACTTCCCTGCATCGACATAGACAGCATCCAAAGAAGCTGCGTGAAGCCTGAGCACGTGACTGGTCTTTTTGCCTACACGGACTGGGAGTCGCGCATCGATGTAAAGAGTTTGAACAGAAGAAAATACGGTTTACTACGTGCCTATGGCTTATTAAAAAATATCGTATCTCACATGGTCCAAATTGTGTCAGAATCAAAGCCAAAAGTTGTTTTATTTTCTGGACACGATAAAACACTTGAGTACCTAGCGATTGCCCTTGGTATTGCATCAGAAAGTTCGATATTGCCGCACTATGCATCAAGATTCGTCATCGAAATCTGTCGTGCTAATCCAAAAAATGAAAATCACAATGCCAATGATTTTTATTTTCGCGTTATTGTTAATGGAAGAGATGTAACTCAGACAATTCCATTTTGTAAAAACGCGAATTATTATAGTGCTAGTTATGGAGATCGGAATGATGAGGGCGAATGGTACAGAAAAGATTATAAACTTTGTCCAATTGAGTCCATCATCAGGCAACTGCATGACGATTATTTCGCTCCATTTAATTCAAGTAATTTTAAGGATGCTTGCACAGGACGTTAAGCAATTCTATCTATTAGCTGATGTTATTTTTAGGATAATTAATTAATTGGAGAATATTAATTCTTTTGCGATACATCGATTTTTTGTTCAGTTTTTTGAGAATATCGCGGAAACTAAGCCAGATAGAGCATTTTGATGATACGGAAAATAAAGTCTTCTGACAATTTTTATTTTTTTTAAAGAAATAAATTAATTTAAAAAAAAAGACAAATATGCACTTGTGGAAAATTTAAAAACCTATAAGTGCTAATTTTTCAAATATTTCTTTCTATAATAATTTATTTGTTAAAAAAAATAGAAATGTCTTCTAGATGTGTGTTAATTTTATTATCATCAATTTTTTTTCAATAATTTTTCTTAGCTCTTCAAATTCTCTACAGAAAAGGGATAAGAATCACCCTATCTCGCTTAGGTTCCGAGACATTTCATTGAGATAAATCACAAAAATCGATTGGATAAATTCCTATTTTACTTCATTTTACTACTGCATTTTCCTCACGTATCTCGGAAACTAAGCGAGATGGAGCGATTTCGTTTTATTCTTTCTGTGTAGCTCTTGAAATCTCCAAAACATGATTAGGGTGAATTCCCCTAATTCACGTCATTTCCGAGATATTAAAAAAAAATTGCAATAAAATTAAATCAATTAAAAAAAAAACATATTCTTCTAAATTTGGGGTTGATAGAAATGGGGAAATTTTTCGCAATTGCCTTTGCTGTAGCCCGCCTCTTCCTCTACAAAAAAAGGTTTCAAAAATTTCTGCAATTCTCACATTTTTCGGGAAAATCCAGAAAAACTGAATTTTGAAGAAAATAATCTTTTTTTTACAATCTCTGAATAATTTAATTATCACTGAAAATAACATTTTCTCTCATCTGCAAAAACTCCATCAGACACACCTACAGTTCATATATTTTTTAGATAAAAAAAAATTAACATTACTGAGTACTTCTATCTGTAAATATGTAAATACTTCGATCAATGAAAAGAAAATTTGTTGATTATTTTCGAGAGTATATGAATAATTCCTTTCCTATGAGAAATTCTATTAAAAAATAGAATTCGCATCAATTATTAAAGATAAATGAAAAATTCACAGGCACTCTTTCTACTTTAGCTCATTAAAAAATTCATAAAACCATTAATCAACTCATCAACGAAATTAGAAAAATTGTCAATAGTTGAAGAAAAACGTGGATCAACGAATTAAAAAATTTAGAAGATGAAAAATAATAAGAATTATCATCATTGAACTCCATTTTTATTAATCATATAAGGTAACATTTCATTTTTATTCACAAGTGTAAAAAAAACCACAAGATAATAAATACTGGACAATTATAAGGCACTGGGTTTTATTTATTTCGTTTTCTTTTTATCAGAAAAAAAAAAATCTTAATTCTATTTCATTTCTCTTTGTACCTAAAAATAATTTGGCAATTGGTCTTAGACCATCGACAAAAAAATCTACTGAAAAAAGAAGAAGAAAAAACATTCAAAACTTTGGTGAATATCGTGCGCAAACGGAAGATCTATCTCACAGTTTTTTTTCTCCAATTAATAATCTACTCTCCCTAAATTCTAAAAAATATTTTCTAAATTTTCACACAATTTCATTGATTTATCATTTTAAAAAACGTGAGAAAGTTAAGATTACATAAAACAAACTAGTCTTAATCCTAAAAACGAAATTGTGTGTATGTTTTTTTTATACAAATAATCAGCAGTCTGAGTATGAAAATATTTGGTCCTCTAATTATATAATCAATCATTTTAAAATTAATTGAGATAAATTTAAAACAATTTCCTCGTTCTTTTTGATACAATTGCCGATAAAAAAAACAATCCCTAAACTCACCCCCTTTTATCCGCCTGACTCATAGCAAGACCCAGATTTTCCTGAATATGCGAAATTCTCTCCAAGTAGTGTTCATAATTAATTCCCCCTCCATTGTGCGTTCTCTTCTCTCTAACAGGTGGCGAGTGCTCCAGTCCCCTCTGAATCCCCAAATAGCTTTTCTCTGGTTCAATAACAACCCTGCTCGCAGCTCTTCTCACCCCCGTTCTCCACCTTTCCACCAGCCATTTCATCCTCAAAAGCGACATGACAACTAGCACCGCGGATTTCAACCTGAGTTTGGCCCTTTTTTTATTCTCATAATCTGCATAGCGTCTCTCTGTATTTGTCAATTGGGCAAGTACACAGAGCGTATTCTCCTCCGACAATTGATACCCCCCAATAACACACAAAAGATATCTCTTCTGAAAAGAAAGTGCCTTTCTCTTGCTATCCACCCTGATGTACTTTCCATAAAGCTGCTGGAACTTCTCGCTCATCTCCGAATCATCGAATTCCTTCTGAATATTCTTGACTTCAATTTCCCTCAATCTCTCAATGTACTTTGCCTTTTCCTGACGTTCCTGCATCAATTTTTCATGCAAAATCGCCTTTTCCTCTGCGTATCTCTCCAATTTGTCCTTCAGTTCCCCAAGAAATCCACCGTCCACAGCATCCTCATTGTGCAGAGCCTCCTCAATCTTCAATTGTCCTCGCAAATCACTGATTACTCCATTGAGCCTCTCCACCTCATTTCTACCCTCCAGCATCTTCCTATTCAGCTCCTCCTCTTTCTTACGCAACGCAAGTACAACTTGCGTCAATTGCCCTCTTTCTGCCAGTGACGAGCTCAATTGTTGACGCATCTGATCAGTATCAATCTGCCAATCATTCATGACCTCTCTGACATTCTTAATCTCTTGTCTAAGACTCTTCAATTCACTCTCATCCTCGTATTTCTTCTGTTTTCTCTTTTCATCAGCATCGCTCATTGTCTTGATCTTTTTCTGCAGCCAGACACACTCATCTTCACGCATTTTAATTGTCTCCATCAATCTCTTCATTGTTATATCAAGATGCTCCTTGTCTCCCTCAACAATAGCTAATTTACTGAGTAAATTTTCATTTTCCTCAATTGCTAACTCAAGATCTCTTTTATACTTATTCCTCTCAGCCTCAAATGTTTCATTTGTTGATTTCAAATTCATGTTTTCAGTGAATAATTTTTCGTACTTGTCGTTGTCCAATAAATTGTCTGGTGGTATCTCCAATTGTCCAATGACACCAACACGCTGCGTCTCAATTTGATGCTTAAGTGCAGCTAATTGTGACGTTAATAATTTATTTTTTTCACGCAGATTATTGTTGTTTTCTCGCAATTGCTTCTCAGTGCCTACTGAAGCCGTCAGTTTGAGACTCAGCATCTCGATCAAATTTGAATCTTCAAGCTGCGAGTTGTTGTGCGCAGATTTTTCCTTCTTTATCTGGACCTCAAGATTACGAATCTCTGATTTTTTAAGAGCTAATTCATCAGTCAAGTTGTTTATACGTTTACACTCCTTCTCGTAATCGGATTTTAACTGCAGAATTCTTCCTTCATACTCGGAAACCTGGGATTTCAGCATCTCTCGCTCAATCTCCAGCTCGTTTTTCTGATGATTCAACTCGTCGTTTAGTTTATTTTGTCGCTTTAATTTACTCCGCAAGTCCATGTATTGCTCCATTATCTTCTCGAGATCCTGTTCAACGGGTTTTATCGTCAGGGAATTGCACGAGTGCATCTCTATTTTTCTCATGGACATCTCGTCATTTTCCGACTCGATCGCGTCCATTATTTTTTTGTCGAGATCCGCGGAGAGATTTAGTTCTCGCTGGACCATGTCCTCGAGGTCATTGACCTCTGGATGACGGAGAGAATCTTCTTTCAGGGACTCCAGCTCTTTTGACAGCTTTGTCACCATCTTTGCAAGATCTCCGTTGCTCTTCTTCTCTTGCTGCAGCTTCTTCCGCAATTCGACGACATTACCAGGCTCCTTCATCTTCCTGTGGACCGTCTCCAACTCGCGATGGAGACTCTTGCTGTCGTCCGTCATCTGCTGTATTATCTTGTCCTTTTCCTTAACAAGCTCCTTGAGATGATAAATCTCTTGGTCCTTGTTAGTGTCCTCTGGAGATGAGACGCTGGCTCTTCTCGCCATTTCTTCTAATCTCTGAATGAGAATATCTCTGCTATTAATACCGTCTGTCAGTCTCTTCATCTCGTTCTGATTGTCCATAACGTCTTTACGCAGCAACTCAAACTTCGTTTTGTACTCGTACAGCTTCTTGTTCTCATCTTCAATCTCCATATTTCGGGTCTGGACCGTTTCTATAGTTATGTCCTTCTCGAAAATAATCTGTCGTAAATTATTTAATTCCTCGATTTTTTCCCGCAGTTTCTGCTCGTAATTAAGATTAATTTCACGCAAATGAGAAATTTCTTCTTTGAGATTTTTGTTGTCGGTGGTAACTTCCATCAGCAGCTTCTCGTTGACCTGAATTTTTTCTCTGTAAAGATCCAACTCTTCACTTCTTATTTTGAGATAATTCTCAACTTCATCGAGATCTCTGCGGATTTTTTTCTCCGATTCCTGAGACAATTCGTACTGATTCTTGTAAAAATCTTTGTCACGTGTTAGTGTGTCTATAGAGTCTTTGGATTCTGCTCGCAGCTCATCAAGACTTTTTCTCAATTCATTTACCTCGATCTCACGTTTATCAAGTGTTGATAATTTTGATTTTAATTCCTCGTGAATTTCCTTGAGTTTTTGCTCGAGATCCTGAATTGTTTTTTGGGATTTTGGTGCTTCTGGTGGTGATGGCTTTGATGCATCCTCGTAGGATTTAGCAGAGGATGGAGATTTCAGGTCCAGTCCACTTATCATGGAGTCTGCAAGCATGGAACCACGTCTCTCGTGAACTGGAGTTGTATTTGGGGAATTCCCGAGGTCCAGAAGCGGCACCAGCAGCTCTGATTTTTGCTCTTGATCTCCTCTTCTGAATGACGATATATTCTGCATCAAATTGGGGGTCAAGCCCTCCCTAATAGCTTCGGGCATCTCTTCACACTCTGAATGAATCGAGACAATATCAGACAAAGTCCTCGCCGAATTTTTCGGCTCCACTTTATTATTCTCCTCATTAACAGAATTCATCTCCTCCAGCTGCTTCTCCTTCTTCGACAATTGCTTCCTCAAGTGCTCAATTTCATCATTCTTATCAGCTAAAACCGAGTCAAGAAGCTGCGGAATTTCCTGCTGTGCACGTTCCTGATGAGACACTTTTGACTCCAGCATCTTCTTCTCGTGCTCCAAAATCTCAAGTTTGTTCCTCAGCTCTTGAATAACGTTGTCCTCGGAATTGACAGCTGTCGCGAGCTCTTCCTGCGTCTCTTTTAGCAGCAGATTAGCTCGCTCCAACTGTGTCCTCATCTCGCTGAGCTCGAGATCCTTATCTGCAATCCTTTTCTCTAGAGCTTGAACTTTTGTGTTTACTTCGTGGAGCTCCAGCTCGAGGCGCGAGGTCGCCTGTCTTTGGGCGAATGGAGCTGATTGCTTGTACTGCTCCAGTCTGCCTCGCATCTGCTCAATCTGGAAGAGCTGCTCCGATGTTGTCTGTTGAAGAAGGTCACGCTCCTCTTGGAACTCTTCGTTTTGATTCTTCAAAGCTGTCAGCTGCATGTCCAAGTCTTTTATCTTCTTGAAGGCGACTTCTTCTGTTCTCGAGTGCTTCAGCAGCTTTTCTTTCAACTGAAGAAGCAAATCTAGGGGTAATGTGGGGGGATTTGGGTCCTCGTCTGGGCTTTGGCAGCGAGTGGCGTCTATTTGATCGCGGATCGAGACGTCTTCTGATGGTTGACTTATGCTCAAGTTCGAGCCGCACATGTGCAGAGCCTCCAGCTCTTTTATTCGCTTGTCCAAGTGACTCTGCATCTCTCGCAGCTCCGATCGCATCTGTTTCAGCGCTGAAGAGTTCACGTTAAAGTGCTCTGTGCTCAATTTGTGCTTCTGCAGCTCGTCTTGGAGGTGAGTTATGTGCGCGTTCAAGTGACTGTTCTCTGCTCCTGATTTCAACTGAGTCAGCTCTTCTGCTAATTCCTGCTGATTTCGGGTCTGCGCTGAGATGACTTCTTTTAAATTTGTTATTTGGTTCTGGTGGATGAGCTCTTGCTCGGTTTTCGATTGGAGCTGGTGCTCCAGGTCTCTTATTATGTCACGCAGCATCCAGATCTTCTCAACTGCTGATTTTAACTCGATTTCTACCTCGGATTTCTTTGCCTCCGTGTCGGTTATCTGGGATGTCATCTCGCGCATCTGGAATTCGAGGGCCTCCACCTGTTGCGAGTGAATTTTTGGGAGATTATTAGATTGAATTGGATTCTGGGGAATAGAGGGGGTTAAACCTGCGGTTTATTCAAGCACTAAACTAAGTGAATCAGTAGCGAAGAGATAAAAACGAGATAAGTTTTTTTTTGTTAAATATCTCGGAAATTAAACGAGATAGAGCGATTTTCCCCTGATTTTTTCTTGTGGCTCTTTCAGAGTAAAAAAGACGTATCTCCAATAATTTCCGAGATATTCTATTGGGGATTATTAAACAGATAAGTCGGTTTGTCCCGTTTTACCTCTTCATTACTGAAATTTGAATAAAAAATTCGGTAATGAAGGAAAAGACCAAAATTAGGTAATTTTGATTATTTTTCCCTTCATTAGAGAATTTTAATTAAACCATCTGTTAATTAAAATAAACACTCACAGTTGCTTTGTCGTCAGTTTGAAGCTTCGAAGTGACCAACGACGAATCGGGTATTGGTGAAGGCGACTTTTTTTTTATTAAGTGCATAATATTGTGTTTTTGTGAGGAAAACCAAGCCCAAAAAGTGCAGAAAAAAAGAAAACACCAGTGTTAATTTATTTAATGAAATTAAAATAGTGAAGGCGTGTGTTTTATCATGTAATTTCGCATTAATTTGTAGGTAAAAAATCAAAAAATCCTCGAGCCCAAATGAAAATCAAAAAAAAAAAAAAAAACGTTAGATGTTTTTATTGCTCCATTTGATTAAAATGAAATTCTTATTAATTTCCCACTGCTTTTTTTTAAATTCAATTATTGCGATTTTATTTAATAGCTGCACCAAAAAGTGATTAAACCATCAAGTTAATTATGTTAATTAATAAAATAAAAAAATTACCTCTGATGTAATTCGTAAATCTCTCTCCTTATCACGTTCTCTCTCCTTGAGCTGTTCATGAAGAGATTCAATGTGTTTAGCAGCTTCATCTCTTTCAATTTCACGTTCACTCGCTTGTTCCTCGAGGAATTTCCTTGTGCTTCTCAATTGCTTATCAGCAGCATCAATCTAATTGATTATGAAATGGAAAAAAAAATCATTAAAATCTAATTAACATTCATAAAATTTTTTTTAAAATTTATCTAAAGCTCAATTTACACCTCAATCAAGAAAATGCAAATTCTCATGCACAAGCAAATAAAATAAAATAATTTGAGTAATGGATTATTGAAGAAATTCTAAAAAAAAAATAATTGAAAATGAGAAATTTTTAGAATTTCTTTCAAATAAAATTAAATTAGGTGAATAATTTACCTTTCGTGGCCCCCTGTGAATGCTTTGGGAGGGAAGGGGATCTAATGACACCTGCTGGCAATTACAATACATCAAAAATCCCAAAAGTAAAAAAAAACAGGAAAAAAAAGGAAATAATAATTCATTATCAAGCACTCTGAATGATGAACATTTGGAATGACTTAAAAATTCACTCTAAAAAGTAGCTCATCCCATTTCAAAAAAAAAAAAAAAACATCAGTGTATTCATGCAGTGCATAACGTTCAATTTTTTCAAATTTATATTTCCTGAGAAGTATTAATTCAACTACCTGTTGCTGCAGATCTTCTTTCTCACGTTTTGAGTCTTCCTGAATTTTTTCGATGCACTGGCATAGTTGCTCTATGAGTTGTAGGTGATAGGCAGTATCTCCAGTTGCATTGACAATGGCCAAACGTCCTGAAAGGCAATTTTTTAATCAGATTAATTGAATAATTCTGTATGATAATGAAATTAGCACACACCTGACAATTTTATAAACTTTTTAAACGAATCAATTTTTTTTCATATTTCAAAAAATCGAGTGTTTCTTTTAAATATTGTAAAAATAATTTATTTGTATAGTTTTTTGAATTTCATCCATGTGCCTATTTATTATTATTTTTTTTTTTATAATTTCTGTTTGTAAAAAAGGAGAGAGAAAATTTGTCAGAAAAAAAATTCTCCAATTATTTACCTTTTTCAAGCAATTGCGAAGGATCCTGTACAACAACTTCTCCACCATTTTCATCCTGTTCTCCATACCCCTCAGAAATAATTTCCTTAGTTGCCTCAATAATAGCAATTTTCTGCTGCAAATCCATTATCTTAATTTTCATCTGTTGGCTCTCAACCTGAAAGTCTGCAATAATTTCCTCTGCCTCTGTGAATTTAGCACTGAGCTCTTCATTCACCTTCGTAGTCCAGAGTACCTGCTTGGACAAAGTATCAAGCATAGTATCACCAGGTCCAACAGAAACTGAGATAATATCAGCACTCTCAGTTCTCAATCTCTCCAGACACTTGTCCAGTTCTTCCCTGAGTTTGACAGAAATATTCTCCTCTTCGTCAATGAGATCAAGCAGTGATTCAGAGTCAGAATTAATAATTGACGTAATTTCTCTGGACTGTGGAGCAAAATGAACTCTTTTGATAATTCTTTTTCTCGGAGTTATCTCATTTTTCTCATTCTCGTCTTTGTCCTCAATTACTTCATCAACTGAAGAATTTTGTGCATCTGCAAAAACTTGTCTCTTGATAATTTCAGTTATGAACGTGTTATTCAGTTCTTCTTCACAAGTCACGATGTATTTAATTAAATCAACTAATAGTCCTTTCAATATCGATGTCATTCTATACAAATTCTCGTATTTTTGTTTAATTAATTCATCTGAAATTGGCAAATGTAAATCGAACTGATTGGTCAATCTACTTTGTGTTATTTGATTAAGTCTTTTGAGCTCTGTTTCATAATTATCAATAATTTTTGTGTAATTCTCTTTGAGCTTTGATACTTCAAGCTGATGAGTTTCCTTCAATTTCTCAATTTCTTTCTTGGAATTGCTGGTAAATTTATTACGTAATTGGAGTAATTCTGGGGGCCAGTTGTCTTCTGTGTCCTCTTCAACAGCGAGAAGTGCCTGTAACAATTTTCCATTATTTACAAATCAATTTTCTTTACTTCCCCAGTAAAATTAATTTTTTTCCCCAATTTTATTCAATTTACAATCAGTTTCTTTCAGAATATAAAAAGGATCTCGGAAACTAAGCGAGATAGAAAATTTTTCACGAAACCTTTTTTGTAGCTCTCAAAATTCTCTTTAAAAAAGGTCTCTACGAAATTCTCTCCATCTCCCTTATTTCCGGAGATATTCCCAAAAAACTGAGCACAACTTGAAATAACTTAAATTAAATTAAACACATAAATACAAATAGGACAGAGGCATGGATAGGATGAGCATTGGAGGACTACCTGGATCTGCTCCTGCAGTGCGTTGACAATATCACATCTTGCTAGAGCAATTTGCTCCTCTAACTGCATACTGTATGCTGCTCTGAGCTCACTCAATTCACCATTCTCCAATGTTACGTCCAATTCTGTTTGACAATGCTGCATGCCAACAATAATTTTAACACACTGAGTTAATTATTAATTTGGGTTAATTAATAGAAACAGAATAATTAGTTTATCAGGAATTATTATGGACAAGACAAACAAGTAATCATGCAGAACAATTTCAATATAATGCAGAAATTATAAAACAAGAATGTTTTCTTCCAGAGGAAAGTGAAAGTGTCCCAAGTAAAATTTTTCCCATTTTCACAATCACTCTTCTTTTTTATCAACATAAAATAAAATAAATAAATGAATAAAAAAAATAAATAAAGAAAAAAACTTACCTGATTGTTCGTAGGTACCAGTCTCTCCCTGTAACCGCTCTTCTCCCTCTGATTTTCCTTGATATCACCTCCCCTGATCCTCTCAGCATCTCCAGCACCACCAAAGTAAAGATCATCAGTCATATCCTCAACCTCCGAGCTATCATCACTAAGTTTCTTCGATTGATTAAAAATCTCCTCAGAATACTGTTTCTCAAAATGAAGAACCTTCTCCTCAAAGTACATCCTCAGCTCCGCCATCTCTTCCGCATGTTTCTTCTCAATGTCCTCCTTAAACTTCTCAAATCCATTTTCCTCGAACAATTTCTTCATTGCCTCTACCTCATCAAGATGCGCCTTCTTCATCCTTCCGATCTCCTCCTCATGTATCTTCCTCAATCTGCCAATTTCCTCGATCAATTCATTTTTCTCCCTCTCCACAGCATCAACAGAAAGCTTCAGGCTCTCGACATCCTCCCTCAATTGATCATTGTCATCAGCAGATTTAACGCAATCCTTCAGCATACTATCATAACGATTGAGAGTTGAAGTAATTCCTTCAATAAAACTAGATACTGTAGCTTCACTGGCTCTCGTAGAATCATCGACTAGATTATCTCTCGCCAAACTGCGGCTCAACCCAAGTGCACCAATGGAATCACCAAATCTGCTCTCATTGGCAATAAGAGTGAGCTCCTGATCTTTGTCACCACAATAGACCCACGCTGTCTGAAGGCCTCCCATAAGCTGCTTGCACTCGAGCTGCAGCTGACTGTTCTTCTCCAAAAGCTTCTGATACTTGTGATCAGCATCTGCCTCTTTGCTCCTTATTTTATCTCGCAAATCCTCCACCTGCTTCTCCAACTGCTTGACCCTCTCCGACTCTGCCTGATGCTCCGACATCACTTTATCACAGTTGTTCTTCAGATCCTTCACCTCTTTTTCAAACGACTTCTTCTCGAAATTCACGCGTTCGAGCTCCGAATTGGCACGTGATACGCTCTCCTCGAGGCTCCTAATACGATCTGTCAGCTGCTGCACAAGTTCCTCTTTTTCTTCGAGTCTCTGTTTAGACAGCTGTACCTGAATAGCTGCATCATCGAACGTTTGATAAGTCGTTCCATTGAATTCGCTGCAAAGACTGTTGTTGATCCCCGAAACTCGGCCAATGGACCTCTCCAAATCGAAAATCTTCGACGTCAGACATCTTTCGTGTGCCTGATTGTTCTCGATGAGTGCCTGAGCCGCAGAGTAACGTGCGGATAAGTCGTCGCATCTGAATTTAAGCGTCTCGTTGTCCTGCTTCAACTGCGCAACATTGTACAAAGCTTCTTCCAAAGACTTTTCGATGCTCTCCTTCGAGTCGAAGACACTTGCAGCAGCCACGCACTTTGCAGTCAACTCGTCAACCTGAACCTTGTGCAGCTTTATCTGCTCGACGAGAAGCTCGCGCTCGTGGTGAGCGTTTATAAGCTGATTCTTCAATGCTGACTCGTTTTTTTCGGATTGGTTGAGCGTCTTTTTGTAAGTGGACAGCTGCGACTGGAATACACTGAGTTCCTTTGCGTGCTTTGTTTCTAGGTCCATCAGGCTCTTGTTGAGACGATCCGCGAGAGTTTGCATCTGATTTTCGTGGACATTTTTCATTGATTTCATCGCGTTTTCGTGGATTTCCTGCATTTTGGTGAGTTCTTGCTGGTGTTTGGCGGAGTTCAGCTTGGTTTCAGTCGCAAAATTGTCGATTATTGTTTCCATGTCTCTGCGGATCTTCTCGACTTGGGCGTCACATGCGGTTTTCACGAGTTGCCTCTCTTCGAGGTTTTTTGCGTGCTCGAGAGCCAGCGATTTGATGCGGTTGTTTAATTCGCTTATTTGGTTGTTGGAGGCTGCGATCAGCTGGGATCTTTCTGATTCGCTGGCCTGGAGCTTTTCTATTAGCTGCTTGACTGTTTCTTGGTGGAGCTCCTCTTGATTGGACGAGTCTAAGGGGCGATTGAGCATTGGAAGAGAGTTTAAATAGTCGACTTTCTCTTTGAGCTCATCTCTTTGGGCCAAGGTCTGCTCCAGTGACTTTGTCAATTCGGATATGAGACGATCACGTTGCTGAATTTGTGCCTCATAGTCTTGCCTCTTTGACTGAAGGGTTAATAAGACGTCGCGGTACTGCATGCTATTGTTCGACTGCGAGGAATTTGGAGAACATGCCTCACTTCGAATGTGATCAATTTCGGCGGTCAGGGACTCGATCACAGCTTCTTTACCTTGGAGCACCTCTTGAAGCTCGGCTACTCGGCTTGTCATGTGCTCGATGTCTGCTTCACCCTCACCTTCGGAGATACTCATGCTACTGTGGGTTGTGTCTCGTAAGGATGTATCTTCCAGCATCTGGAATTTTGATTATAAAAAATTATGTTTTTTGAACGCTTCGAAGTTAATAGAGACGTAATTAATTACTGCAAAGCTAATTAATTACGTCTTTATGATTATAAAATTATCACACGTGCGACAATGTTTTGGATTTTTTTCTAAATAAATTATTATAGAAGAAAATATTTTAATAAACTGCACTTTTAGTTTTTTGGATTTTCTAAATGTGCATATTTTTGTTTATAATTTATTTGTTAACAAAATGAAAATAATAAAAATGATCAGATGTCTATTATTTTTGATACTGTCTGGAATTTAATTTTTTTGTTCATTTCGTCTTTTTTTGAAAACATTTCGAGAACTAAGCGAGATAACGCTATTTCCAATGAAACTTTTTTTTGAAGCTCTTGAAATTCTCTACAAAAAAAAGGATTAGGGCACATATAATCGCGCTATCTCGTTTAGTTACCATGATTACTTTTTAAAAGAAGCTGATAGAAAAAAAAATCAATGATTGAATTTAAGATTAAAATTTTTTTGAACAAGTGAATAATTATGAAAAAAAAATATTCAGAAAATTTGCACTCATAGTTTTTCTATTTTTCTATAACTGCATTTTTCGTTTTTTTCATAATTTATTTGTAAAAAAAAATAAAACAAAAATTGTCAAATTTTGCTATTTTCAGTTTCATAAAAATTAACTATATTCTCTTTCTTGCATTTTAGGGAATAATCTTGAAAATTATGGATGATAGGGAAATTTTGGTGGAGACTTTTTTTGTAGAAAATTCTAAGAACTGCAAAAAAGATCTTCACCAAAAATTTTCTATCTTCCATAATTTCCGAGATATTGTATAAATACTGAAAAAAAAATCCACTAGCTCTATTTTGCCTTGAAAAATTAAAATAAAATTTATAGATTAAAATTGAGGCATAAAAGTGAAAATATTATGTTTGATAAAATCTTCAAATTGTGTTTACAAACTCACACTCGAATTTTGTGTATCAATGGTATCATTGTGCCCAAGATCTTCGCCATCAGAAGGATCTGTTGTTTGATTATTATTATCCATACGTCCTTGTGATGCTTTGAACTTAGCAAACTAAAATGAAAACAGAAAATGAATAATTTGTGAAAAGAGAAATAATAATATACAAGACTATTTTCGGGTCTCTTAACCCTAGAAGGTCATACCTACCGAGTATAGACTAAATACAAGCAAAAAAAATAAAAAATTCAATTCCCCGAAAATTCCGTTAAATATTTGAATAAATGCGTAAAATTCAAAAATTAATCCCCAAATTTTTATTTTTTCACTAAAAAAAAAAAGAAAGGGTAGAATGAACATTGGAAGCCTCGACGATTTTTGAATATTTCGTGGAAATTGTTTGAGATAATTACAAAAAAAAGATATATATATATATATATATATATATATATATATATATATATATATATATACTCACAATTTCTCGGGCAGACTCAAGCGAACGCCTCTTGGAGGATCTTCTCTCCTCTCCATCCATTATTTAAACGTTGAAATAATACAATTGCGGTAATTAAACGAATTCATTTAAACATAATTCTTCTTTTTGACCGTTGGTAGCCTCAATACATTTACACACACTAATACAAATAAAACAATTATTACATCGTAGTACGTGTGATGCGAACGAGGGTACTACGAAGACTGTGCGCCCTCCCGCCGATTTTGCGGATAAATGGAGAAGGGCAAGGGGAGGGGGGGGGTCGAGCGTCTCGTGTCGGTGTCGATAATGGAGGTATTTTATTTTATTTCCGAATGACTATTTTCTGTATTTTTTCAAAGACCTAAAGAATTATAAGAAAAATATTTAAAAAATTGGCAGTCATAGATTTTTTAATTTTCTAAATCTTCACATTTTTTTTTTTTTTTAATAATTCATGTTTCAAAAGAAAAAAAAAAGAATAATTGGCATGTGGTGGGGGAAATTTGAATTTTTCCGTTGGGAAACGGATTCGCATTTATTCGTGGACATTCAAAACGAATTAGATTAATTAGTAATTAGAGAAATGAAGTTTTATCAAATAAATTCGATTAAAAAATCAATTTTATCACATTTGCAGGTTTGTTAAAAAATTTTTAGTTTTTTGGAAATATCTTGGAAACTAAGCGAGATAGAGCGATTTTTTAGAAATCCTTTTTTGTAGAGAATTCTAAGAGCTATAAAAAAGGTAATTGCTAAAATCGCTCTATCTCGCTTAGTTTCCAAGATATTTTTAAAAAAAGTGACGATGGAATAAAATCGACGTTTTTTCTCGTTTACCTTCTCATTATTTTTTACTTCATGGTGTACAAAAGGGATAATGCAGATTTCTGCATTTTCTGGGCAGTAAACCCCTCGAAACCGTTGACATGTGTCAATCGAAATCTGTAAACAAACAAGAGTTAAAACGAATGAATTTATGAATTAAGAATTGAAGAGAAGACAAATTTGACATTTTCTTTTTTTTGGAGCTGAATTTTTGGAGCATTGCAATGTCATGTGACATAGTGGACGTTGAGATATGCCAAAGAAGTGAGAGGTACTTTAAATTCCCTGAAAATCTTCGATAAATACATTTTTTCATTATTTTTTAATTTAAATACCTGTTAATTATCCTTTCAGTGGTTTGGAAGAGGAAAAAATCAGAGAATATGTGCACGAGGAGCTGATGAGATTAGGGCAATTCGAAGTGGACATCAGAATTAGTACAGACAATTCACCGAATGAAGCCTTGAGGGACCACGTTGCTTTTTTTAGCTGTTCGTTGAAGAAAAAAGTGGTAATTTGAACAGTTTTTCAATAAAATTTGGAGGAAAAAAATGGTGGGAAGATGAGGTAGGATGGAGAGTATTTGAGATAGGATTTTTTAAAATATTTTTATAGGGAAATTGAGGGAATTCATCAGCTGGAAAACACGTGTCACAACAGATTTTTGAGGATTTCTTGAAAATTCGATTAATTTGGACTGAAGTTTTCAGTTTTTTTGGAGATTTCTCCGGTTTCAATTGTTGTATTGCAAAAAGAGTCGATGAATCGGGGAAAAATGAGCTCTTTTTCCATCGATTCATGTGATTTACAATTTATTTTTACATCATTTTGAAAAAATTTATGGGGAAAACACTGATTTCCACAAAATGAGCCATAAATTTTTGAAAAATCGTTGAAAATGAATCGAAAATCACGAGAATTGATGGAAAATGAACTATCTTTTACTCTGCTTATTGAATTTTCCTGCTAAGACCATCAAAAAAATATATAATCCCCCATAAAATCCAAAAATTTTCCCTCAAAATTCGAATTTTCAAAAAAAAAATCAAAAAATAAACGTTGCACCTACTTTTTATCAGAAATTTCCGCAAGTTTTCATTGAAATCAACCAAAAAAATTCATCTCCAACCGTCTCCTCAAAATACCCATTCTACCCCACTTTAAAGATTCTTCTAATAAAAAAATCTATAAATTCTCTTCTTTATCCAGGAAAATGAAAAAATCATCATCAATGCATTTTCAGCATTCAGATACTTCGTTTATCGTCTTACCCTCGAGGAAGTGGCTACAGAAACGATGCAGAATGGCAGTGAAGAGCTACCAGTAGCATCCCACTGGATTTTACCTGCACAGGATTTCGATGGGCTCTGGGAAAATCTCTGCTATTCAACCAGCATCAAAGAAAACGTAAAAAAAACTTGTTTCCCTCGTTTTTTATTTTTTTTATTTTTTTATTAAGCTTTAAAAACCCATTTTCAGGGCTTATTAGCTGCATTTCCTTCATTAACATTGCATTTTTTCTTCATTTTACCATTGCATTAATGTCAAAAATATTAATTTCAGTTGTTAAACTTCATCCAAACTGCAATGCTCTTCTCCGAAAGAGACATAAATCCAAATATAATATCCTGGAACAAAGTTGTGCTGCTTCATGGTCCTCCTGGCACTGGAAAAACGAGTTTATGCAAGGCATTAGCACAAAAAGCTGCGATTAGATTGAACAAATATTATACACGTGGTGAATTAGTGGAGATCAATAGCCACAGTTTATTTTCTAAGTGGTTTTCCGAGGTAACTCCAGTTGTCAATCCATTTTTTCATCAATTTCTCTATTCAAATCCATTTTTTTTTAAATAAAATTCCCCATTTAAATCCATTTTTTCATAAATTTTGCATTTAAACCCACTTTTTCATCAAATTCTTCATTTTAATTATTTTTTCTATGAAACTCTAAACCGTTTTCGAAAAGTATTTCGGAAACTAAGCGAGATAGAGCATTTTTTAAGGATACCTTTTTTGTAGCCCTGAATGTCCTCTACAAAAAAGGTTTCTACTTGAATTTCTCTATCTCCATTATTTACCGAGAGCTCATCATAAACCGACTGTCTTTCAGAGTGGTAAATTAGTGATGAAACTCTTCAACGAGCTTAAACAATTGCTGGAAGATTCTAAGGCATTAATTTGCATTCTCATCGATGAAGTCGAGTCATTGGCACACGCAAGAAAAGCCAGTAGTAGTGGTGCTGAACCTGGAGATGCTATCAGAGTTGTCAATGCATTATTAACACAATTAGATCAAATTAAACGTTATAAAAATGTCGTTATTTTAACGACGAGCAATGTGACTGAAGCTATTGATCTGGCCTTTGTTGATCGGGCTGATATCAAACAGTTCATTGGTCATCCAGAGCCCAAGGCTATCTTCCAGATTTATTCTTCTTGTTTGAAGGAGATGATGAGGGTAATTATATTCATTTAATGGAAATTTATTTAGAATTTAGAATTTAATACCATTTTGATGAAATACAAATTTTTCAATTGTTTCGTGAATATCTTTGGAGCGAGTGAGTTTAGGAAAAATTGTGAGGAGACCTTTTTTGTAGAAAATTTAATTCTCTGGAAAAAAGGTCTCTACGTAAATTTCCGAAAACCTCTTCGTTTTCGAGATAATCTCGAAATAAAGGTAGAATTTTCGCTATTGAAAATTAGTAATTATTTTTTTTTGTAATAATGAATTTAATTAATTTTTAATTGTTCAATTTAGGCAAATTTCGTGGAATATTACGATATTGGAACGTGGAAACAATACGACTACTTCGATCACAATGGAGAGTACACGCTGATTCTAAATCAACCAAAAGTTAATTTTGCTGTTTTGATTAAAAAAAGTATCGGACTTAGTGGAAGATCATTGAGAAAAGTCCCATTCTTAGCTCATGCACTCTTCGTTGATAATGTTGGTACACTGAAATTCGATGATTTGATTGGAGCAATGATACTCGCTGTGGACAAGATGATAGCCGATGAAGCAGCAGTATCCAATCCCAACTTGGACATGTCTAAAAATCCTGCATAGTCCATTTCGTGAATATCTCAAAAACCATCAACTTATTGAGAATTTACCAAGAAACCTTTTTTGTAGCCCACAAAATTCTCTACAATAGAGGTCTCTTGACAATTTCCCCTAACCCCCCCCCCCCCCTCTTCTGAGATATTTTCAAAATAAACTCCAAAAACCATTGGTTTTCTATTTTGATATTGAAAAAAAATCACGTGTAGTTTATTTCAAGAATATCTCAAAAATCATCAATCTTACATGAATTTATCAAGAAACCTTTTTTGTAGTTTACAAAATTCGCTAAAAAAAAGATCTCTTGAAAATTTCTCTTAAATCATCTCTTTGTCGAGATATTATCCAAATAAACTCCGAAAAACATGATTTTTACACTTTTATATTTAAAAAATTAAGAAAAAAAATTGAAAAAATAAAAAAAATTCAATCTACATATTTTTAAATTTGAATTCTCTCAAAATCGCGCCAAAAAAAACATCCTCCAGCGACATCTGTCATCGACACGTGGTAATCACCGGCAAACTTCGTTGATAACTCCAAAAAAAATTCAAAAAAATCCGGAATTTTTCCCGAATTTCAACGATTTTTTCCTCAAAAGAAAATGAAAAAACATTTTTAAAAAAATCAAAAATGATTATCACATTCTGATCAATTGACCCCCTCAATCCCTATCAACCCCCCTTTTTTCCAAGAATAAAAATAAATAAAAATTCACCCCTAAAGTTGGTAATTCCTTGCAATTCCACAATTTCCCAAATTTTTTTCATAAAAACGAGCGTTGCCTCCATGTGTCCCCTTGTATTCCATGGCGCTGGTGCATGCCACCAACACACCCTCCCAATTTCCACAAACACACACACACACACACACTTGGGGAGGTAAAAAAAAAAACAATAAAAAAAACCCTTCAGTCCAGTTCTCGAGCAGCAGCCGTGAGCCGCCCGAGGCTCCTCTCTCAAAAAAACACTCATTTTCTCCCCGCAAAATAATCACCCCCCAAAAAAACCCCTTAATTCCCCCAAAAAAACCCCAACAATTAAATTAACGTCCAAAAAAAAGCGCGTGTGCACCAGAAAAAAAAAATCTTCACTAAAAAATGAAAATTACGCCATGTTTCAGTGTGTACGTGTGTATATATGTGTGTTGGAGATTTAACGGGCTCCCTCGGCGCTGCGTGACAGAAAACTCATAAAAAAAAAAAATACCTCTCACCTCCCCCAGTGCAACCCTCCGAACCTCAGACAAAGGAGGAACCACCTCGTTCCTCAATTTCCCCTAAAAAAAAAAAACCCTGAAAAATCCATTTAAAAAAACCGCCAAGCCATTTAAAAAGTGTCAAGAGTGTAAATCTGAAGAAAAGTGATTTTTCCATTTTTTGAATTTAAAAAATGAAAAAAATTGGATAAAATAATAATTTAGTGATGTTAAATCCTCACCACTAAAATGCAGAGACTCTCCCCCCTCCCCTCAACCCAATAATTAAATAAAAAATAAATAAAAACGCCTTTTTTAAAAACTGAAACACAAAAAAGTTGCATTGTGTGTTTAAGTGTGTGTGTGTGTCTGTCTGTCTCTCTGTTCGCTGCGCCTGTGTGTGTGTGTGTGTGTGTATGTGGTTGCAGGACGGCCATTTTTACACCACACGATGCGGCAACCGTGCGTGCCTGTGTTCGATCCGCCATTCCAAACAATCGGTGTACGTGCCCTCTACTAACGAAAAAAAAATTTTGCATCGGGTTTTTACAAAAGCACAAAAATTCAAGGCTTCCCCATAAATAAGGCAAAAAAAAAATACCTTTCAAAAGCCAAAAAAAAAACCTCTCCCTTTAATTTCCCCTTTGGCTGCTCATTTTTTCGTTTTGTTGCCCGGGAAATTTGGCCGTTAAAAGGTGTTTGAAAAAGGAAAATTGTTTTAAGAAAAAAAAATTGACGTTTCTCAGTTGGAAGTGAAGTTGTGTGTCTGGTGGACCGAGAGAAAGAGAGAAAGAGGAAGAGAGATAGAGAGAGAAGGGTCAGGAGTGAACCCCCAATCCTCTCCGAAAGGTGGAAAATAATAATAATAATAATAAACTGTTCGTGAAGTGATTAATAAGTGTGTGGGTTTTTACTGTTCATTGAATAATAAAATATTGTGAATTTTTTAAAAATTAATAAAAATGAATTATTTAAAGGACATTAGCGGTTAAATAATGAGACAAAATGGAGCGTAAAGAACTGTGAGCTATAGTAAAGGTGCGTACGTGCGTACAATACGTATGCACGTACGTACAGAGGATTCGTGGAATCGCGCGTTTCAAATAAAAAAATCCTCGATAATTTGAATTATTTTGGAGGATAAAACGTGCGCGAGTTATAATTGTGGGTGTTTAAAATTTGAAAAAAAAATCGTTCGATTTTTAGTGAATTTGGGAGATTTTTTAAAGTCTTTTTTTCCATTTGCCCTTTTTTTTTGGAGTAAACGTGGAGAGACACAGAGTTTAAGCGTTGTCTCCATCCAACAGGGACCGATCGATGCTGGAAACTTGTGAAAATCCTGCTAATCCCTGAAAGACAAGAGGGAAAAAAAGGATAATTCGATTTAAATTCAAAAAAAAATTTTTTGAATTAATAAAAATTTGAGGAATCATTCGGATTAATTAATGTAATGATTAATGAGAATGAAAAATTTGCACAAAAAAACACATACAATGTGTACCTGTCATTTCTTCTTATTTTTTTATTTTGAAATTAATTCAATTTTTTTAAATGCAAAAATTTGTGTGAATTAATTTGGATTAATTGAGAGGAGCTAAGACACACACAATGGAGATCGAGGTTAAACAACGAAATAGCCAACGCAATAGGAGACGTGAACGTGCACAGAGAATTTTGGCACAACGTGAAAGTTTAGCTAGTGCTAAACAGCAACAAAATTTACACAATCATCATAATCATAATAATCAAAGTAGACAGAGAACTGGTGGTGGTGTTGGTGGTGTTGGTGGTAATAATGATGATGAGGATAGTCACAGTGGTGATGATGATGAACAATTGGGTTTATCTAGATCAAGTAGACCAAGGGATAATCATCAGAGGCCAGTTAGGCCACCAAGACCACCAAGGCCACGTAAAAAAACAGGATTAACTGGTAATAGTGTTAAAGAGCCACCATTTGAAGAGGATATTATTGATGGTTTTGCTATACTTGCGTTCCGTACTTATGAGGACCTCGAGGTAAATATTTTTTCATTTTTTTTTCGATTTTTTTGAATTTTGTTTCTTAATTAAAAATTTAAAAATATCCTCAAAAATCTGTTTTTTTTTGTTTTTTTTTTAGGATGACATGGAAATTGAGGGAGATAGAGCGATTTGGGTTGATACGGTTTTTAAAAAGAATTTTGAGAGCTAGAAACCAAGATTAGGACAAAATCACCCTATCTCGCTTAGTTTCCAAAATAAAATTAAACTCTAGATGTTCATAGGGAATTTGGGAACAAAATAATTAACATCAAGTATTGATGTTGTTAATAATTTTTTCCACATTTTCTATGAACATTCAGAGTTTAATTAAAAATCAATGGAAATGAATCCGATAATTAGTTTTCAAAATATTTGAAAAAAAGGCATTGAGGGAAAAAATAAACATTTTTTTGTTTTTTTTCTAAAATCTTTTTTGAGGATATTGTGGAAGATGAGCGAAATAGAGGAATTTTGCCCAAAGACAGATTTTAGAGAATTTTGAAAGCTACTGAACAAGATTAGGGCAAAATCACGCTATCTCGCTTAGTTTCCGAGATATTTAAAAAGAACTTATTGACAGAAAATTAGCTTTATTCAGTTTTTTTTAATCTTTGGATCTTTTTTTCAGGAATATCTCGAAAAATAAGTGAGATAGCGCATTTTTGTAGTTCGTGGAATTATCTACAAAAAAGGATTAGAGCAAAATCGCCCTATCTCGCTTATTTTCCATGATATTTCTTTAAAAAAGTTGACAAAATAAAATTAATGTTTATAAAAATTTTTATATTTTTTTTAATTAATTGAGTTTTTTTTTTTAAATGAGATTTGCAGATTTTTTTCTGAATAATATAGAAAATTTATTAGACAAATCATTTATTGAATAATGAAAAAAATTCAAGGATTCAGGAATTTCCCGTAATTATTTTAATCATAAATTTTCCTGATTACAATAAAAACAGCAAAATTAGTCTGCGAGTTGATTCCGCATTATTTCCAAGACATCAAAGTACAAGATTATTAAATTTCTTTGATTACAAAAAATTTTCAGAAAATAATGGAAAAACCTTGGAGACATAAATAATATAAATTGACATAAACACCGTTAATTCATCCAAGAATTCACTGATTTTCCCAGATTTTTTAAAATGTCGTAAATTAATTTGAGTACAAAAGCCAATTGAATATTTCATGAGATTAAATTTATTTCAAACCTACTTGAAATAACAATTGTCGAGGAATTTAATAATTTGAGTGATATGATTTCACTTAGACATTTCACAATCTTCAATTAAATCACAAGAATCACTCGAGATACTATCTTTAGAAAAACAGTAGCAATTAATATTTGATGAGACGAGTGAATTATATCATCAAGTGTCACTGATGATACTTTACAGATTCAATCTAAATCCTCTCACCCAATTTGCACTTCAATGTTAAAATCCAATTCTTTCATTGTGCAATTAAAAATCGTCCTGATAAAAATATTCACAAATTCGTTTAAAATTATCCAATTTTTTTTTCTTTTCATTTTTAAAGGGCACTCGGAAACTAAGCGAGATAGCGCAATTTTCGTGGATACCTTTTTTGTAGAGAATTTTACGTGCTCCAAAAAAGATTTCCACAAAAATTCCCCTATCCCCCTTCAATTCCAAGATATATTCAAAAATCGAAATAAACTCCAAAAAATCTCTTTTTCCAATTAATCAAATGAAAATTCCGTGATCGCTATCTATTAATCGCGAAAAAAAATGAAATTTAATTAAAATTGTTTGAATTTTTTTATTAACCCTCAAACAATTTTCATCAAATTGAATTCCACTTTATTCGTCCTTTATTGAATTTAAACTTTTTTTTTTCGAAATTCACTGAATTTCCCCAAAAATCTCAGAACCTTCGATAATCCATCAATTAAATCATCGGTAATTATAAAAATCCCATTGAATCATTGATTAACGATGACTATTAAATAATTCCGAATTAAATTGTTATTACGCAATTAATCTGTAGCATTTCCATGAATATAAAATTTCAGAAAAAATTTATTCTTTTTTGTAGAGAATTTAAAAACCAAAAGGAGCTTTAAAACCATTTTTTTCCATTTTTAAAAGGCACTCAGAAACTAAGCGAGATAGTGCAATTTTCATAGATACTTTTTTTGTAGAGAATTTCAAGTGCTCCAAAAGAGGTCTCTACAAAAATTTCCCTATCCCCCCTCGATTCCGAGATATCTCAAAAAAACAAAATAAACTCCAAAAAACGCTTTTTCCTATTAATCAAATGAAAATTCCCTGATTTCTATCTATTAATCGCTAAAAAAAAAGTGAAATTCAATTAAAATCGTTTAAATTTTTTTATATACCCTCAAACAATTTTCATCAAATTAAATTCCACTTTATTCGTCCTTTATTGAATTTAAAACTTTTATTTATTTTATTATCACTAATTTATTTAACTTGTTTATTATTCTACCAATGACTCGGAGATTCCGGAACAACTGGTTATCTACTTTGAACTTTTTTCTTCTCATCTCCCCTCTCTTTTTCTCTTTTTTTCTCTCTCTCTCTCTCATGCACACACATTTTTCGCGTTCCAAGAATGTAATTTTTGTTCACAAACAATCTTTTTCTTTTTATTAACATTTTTTTTATTTTATTTTATTTCAAACGATCCTCTTCTTCTCAATGTGTGTATGTGTGTGTTGTTTCTCTTCTTCGTGTTTCCACTGAAAAATCCTTTTTGCCACTGGATAGAATGGGACAAACACAGGCGATTCTTTATACTTCTTCTCAACATTTTCTCTATCCTCGTTTAAACCTTCCCCGAAAGCCAACGATACCGCCCCATTTCAGTCTCAGGAGTTTTCTGCTGTTTTATATGACATGGTTTATTAGAGTTGCAGTAAATTGATTTCTTTTTTATCATTCCATTTCTTTTTTTTCCTTTTTTTTTTTCAAGAATTTTTTTATTTTTGCTCTTTCGAGGTTTTCTGAAACAATTCTTTTTTTTTTTTTACATCTTAAAGTTTATTTGTTCTGACGCTTCAGTCGAGGGTAAACACAGAGCAAAGTGGCAATTGACGATGTATCGCGTGCACGTCATTTGACAGCTACATTTTATTACCATCTAAGCGATTTAAACTCATAAAAAACTACGAGAAAAAAAAAAAACTTCATAATTCACAAAAGTTTTTTTAATGCAAGTTTTTTTTTTATGCATGAGCTTTCATCGGAGTTTAATTGATAGTTTAATTTCATGGAATATCAAGTGAATTCATTTGGTTTCATTATGCATTAATTGAGAGATGGAAGTGATTAAATTAGTCGCGGCACTTGATTAAATATGTATTTGATTTTTATCGGATTTTTTTTGTTCACTTTTTTTCCTTTTTTCATGGAGATTTTTCTTTTTTTGTAGGTTTTTGAGGATATCTTGGAAACTAAGAGAGATAGAGCGATTTTGCCCGAAGCTTGTTTTGGAGCTTTTGGAATTCTGTACAAAAAAGGATTCATGCAAAATCGCTCTATCTCCCTTAGTTTCCGAGATATTTCTGAAATAACTAGTGAAAAAATGAAATCAATTTCTGAAAATTTAGGATTTTTGGTCGAGGGAGCTTAGATTTTTGGGGATATCTCGGAAAATAAGGGAGATAGAGAAATTTTCATGGTAACCATTTTTTAGACCTGAAAATTCTCTGCAAAAAAGGTCACTACAAAAATTTCTCTATCCGCAGTCTATTCAGAGATATTTCTAAAAAAATGAGAAAAAAAAAGTACAACTTTAAAGTTTTTAGACAAATTGATCTCATTTCATCATCAGTTTTTTTAGAATATCTCGAAAACTAAGCGGGATAGAGCAATTTTTGCCGAATCTTGTTTTATAGCTCTTGAAATTCTCTACAAAAAAGGATTCCGATAAAATCGCTCTATCTCGCTTAGTTCCCAAGATATTCTGAAAAACTAGTGACAAAGTCAACTAAATTTGTCTAAAAATTTAATATTTTTGAAAAAAAAATCATTTATTCAACTTCAATCTTCTGAAATAATACGTTATCAAAGTTCCAGAATTTGCAACACTTGATAAATGATGTCAAATAAATATGCAATAACATTAACTCTTTAAATTCTCATATTTTTATGACAATTTCACTTTATCATTTTTTTTCTCTCTTCTTTTTTATGTATTTATTTATTTCGTTTTGTATATGCAAAAATTGCTATCATCGCGTGCTGCACAAAATCCAACAAATATATTCCTCCTTCATCCACGGATTATCTCGGTTTTCTGACTATATAAAGACACGCCTCCCCCCCCCCCTTCTCCACTCGCTGTTGAAAAGAAAGAAATAATAAAAATAAAATAGAAATAAGGAAAAGTGGATAATACAACTTTATAAATAGTAAACACAGTATTATTTCCACGAGTACAAGTGTTATGAAATTGATATTGAAGTTACCTTCATCCTCCGTGAGTACAATTCAAGATTTGAGGGAAAATAAAATCATTTAATAAAAAAAAACAGAATTAAATAGTAAAAAAACAGAAAAATGGGAAAAATAACAATAAGTAAATAGTTATTGTTGAATATCTCTAAATCTAAAAGGGATAGAGAAATTTTCATGGAAACCTTTTTTGTGGGTCTTTTTCTGCTCCACAAAAAAGGTTTCTATAAGAATTTCTCTATCTCTCTCCGTTCTCGAGATAATCCCAAAGAAAACAGTAAAAAAATGAAATAAATTACAATTTTCAGAAAAAATTGATTTAATTTCTTTACCAGTTTTTTTCGAAATATCTTGGAAACTAAGCGAGATAGGGTGATTTTGACCGAATCCTTCTTTACAGAAAATTACAAAAGCTAGAAAACAAGTTCCGAGCAAAGTCGCTCTATCTCGCTTAGTTTCCGGAATATTTTCAAAAAATTGCAACAAAAAAAACTATCATTTCCACAAATTTTCATTTTTTTCCTTCAAAATTCACTGCTTTTTCCCAAAAATCCCAGGAATTTCAATATTCTATTAATTAAATCATCAGAAATCATAAAAATTCCATTGAATCAGTGATTAACAATGAGAATTAAATAATCCCTAATTAAATTGTCATTACACAATTAATCTGTAGCATTTCCCTGAATATGAAATTTTTTGAAAAAAAAAAGAAATTCTCTTCTGTAGAGAATTTAAAAGGCAACAGAAGAACCGCCAAGGCAAAATCGCTCTATCTCGCTTGGTTTCCGAAATATTTTCAAATAATTAACGATTCAAAAAAAACACAATAATTTCCACAAATCATCATTTTTTTTAATTCACTGTATTTCCTTGAAAATCTCAGAAATTCCGATAATCCATCAATTAAATCATCAGAAATCACGAAAAATCCCATTGGGTCAGCGATTAAACAATGACTATTGAATAATTCCTAATAAAATTCTCATAAATATGAAATTTTGAGAAAAAAATCATTCTTTTTTGTGGAGAATTCTGAAAAAATTCAAAAAACAGCAAAACAATTTTCAGCGCAAAATCGTTTTATTTCCCTTAGTTTCCAAGATATTCTCAAGAAATTGACGATAAAAAAAAACCCCCTATTTTTATTTTCATTTTCTCATATTTTTACCCCCAAAATCAAATTAAATCATCAGAAGACACGAAAATCCAAATTGGATCAGTGATTAACACTGAGTATCAAATAATTCCTAATTAAATTTTCATTATGCATTTAATCTGTAGCATTTCCATAACTATGAAATTTTTAGAAAAAAAAATGTTTTTTTGTAGCGTATTCAAAAAGCAACAAAAGAACCTTCAGAGCAAAATTGCTCTATCTCGCTTATATTCCGAAATATTTTCAAAAAACTAATGATTAAAAAAAAACACAATTATTTCCACAAATCATCATTTTTTCGAAATTCACTGTTTTTCCCCAAAAATTCCAGAAATTTCGATAATCCATCAATTAAATCATCAGAAATGACGGAAATCCAAATTGGATTAGTGATTAACACAGAATTAAATAATTTCTAATTAAATTCTCATGAATACCAAATTTTCAAAAAAAAATCATTTTTTTTGTGAAGATTTCGTAAAAAAATCCAAAAAATAGCAAAACAATTTTCAGGGCAAAATCGTTTTATCTCCCTTAGTTTCCAAGATTTTTTCAAAAAATTGAAGATGAAAAAAAAAATTCCCTCTATTTTCATTTTCATTTTCTCATATTTTTACCCCCAAAATCAAATGAAATCATCAGAAATCACGAAAATCCAAATTGAATCAGTGATTAACACTGAGTATTAAATAATTCCTAATTAAATTGTCATTACGCATTTAATCTGTAGCATTTCCAGCTGATTAATACCAACACAGATCATCCGTGTTATATTCACCCCACCTCTCAGTATCATTTATCCCCTCTCCCCCTCCTCCCCCTCTCTACCATAATTTCTCCTCCCCCTCTGCAATTGGTAGTTTTGATTAGAGCACGCGCCAATGTATCATATGGTCATCAAAAACCCAACACATTTGTAAGCGATTATATCCCAAAACATGAGGAGTTTTGCTTGTATCTGTGTGTATATATATATATGTGTGTGTGTGTGAATTCACTTGGGGGCTGAACACAATGTGGCAACACTGTAGCTTTACTGCTGTTTCGTCTGTCTCTCTCTCTCTCTCTCTTTTTCTTTCTCACTTGCTCATTTTATTCGAGAAGAGAGAAGAGATGAGATCTGCGTGTGTGTGGGGGGGGGGGGGGGGGTGAGGGATGTGAAGATGTGGATGAGAGCTGTGTGAGAATGTTACGAATATTTTTAAAGGCATTTATTTATCCTTGATGATTAAATTTATATTTATTTTCTCATTTAATAATAATGATAATAATAAAAGCAAAAAAAAATCATCAAAAATGAAGAGATGAAGAGATTTCATCTCTTTTTCTTTTTTTGGTTTGTTTTATCTCTGGGAGAAAAAGGAAAAATGGTCATCTCCGCGGGTCCAGAGTGCTGCGTTAATATTTATCATTATTCAGTTGCATTAAATATAGAAAATAAGGAATAATTTATGATGAAGTGGAATATTTTTCTGATGAAAAAAAGTAGAGGTTTTTTTTTTATCAATGAATCTTTAATGATTCTTTACATATATTTGTGGAAATAATTCGATTATTCTTGGTTGGTTGAATAATTTATGGAGGTTCAGGTTGATCGATACTTTTCCGCTTTTCTTTGATAGAATTTTGAGGGATTTTCTCGATTTTTCTTTTCTTTTTGAGAGATGAAATGAGGTCATTTTCAAGGAACTTTTCAAATATCTCCGAATCTGCTGGAGATAGGGAAATTTTTGTGATAACGTGTTTTGTAGAGAAAATCGAGAGCTGAAAAAAAGGTGATTACGACAATTTCGATATCTCCAGTAGATTTCGAGATATGCTAAAAAAATTGAGATATTTCGAAAAAAAATCGAAAAATTTCGAGAAAAAAAATCTAAATAGGGTGAGTGATCCAGTGGTCGAACGGATAAGACTCGTCAGACACCAGTGATCGAACACAAGAAACTCCATAATAACTGATATATTTAATAATTTCATAGGCTTTAATTTGAGTTGTTGAACTTCATATTGTGTTTCGAAGATAAGAAAAATGATATTTCACTGAATTACCAATTTTTTCCAGAATAAATACGTTGAATAGTTCGATCACTGGACGAGTTCGAACACTGGTCAATTCACCCTATTTAGAGAATTGATGGGGATGGAGAAATTCTAGTGAGGACATTTTTTTCGTAGTGTTGAACCTTTTTCTCCGAAGGATTTTATCACCAAAATCTTCCTATCTCCTATAAATCTCCAAATATGTTCCAAATTTTTAATATTAAAGAAAAAAAATGAAATTCTCAATTCGATTAAATTCTGTCACCACTTCTTTTTATAACTCGCAAGCTAAGTGAGATAGGACGATTTTGTCCACAGACACTTTTGTAGAGAAGTTCGAGAGCTACAAAAAAGGAATCGTGCAAAATCGCTCTATCTCGCTTAATTTCCGCGATAATTTCCAAAAATTTCGAAAAAACAAAAATAGGATTATTTCTTCTCTCAATAAGTTTTTTCAAATATCTCGGAAAGTAAGCGAGATAACGCGATTTTGCTTGAATCCTTTTTCCTAGTTCTTGAAATTCTCTACAAAAAAGTATGAAAGCAAAATCATCCTATCTCGCTTAGTTTCCAAGATGTCCTCAAAAAACTGATGACTCAACAAAAACATTGAATTTAAAAAAAAAACAGATTGCATTTTCTTTCCAGTTTTTTCTCAATATTTCGGAAAATAACGGAGATAGAGCAATTTCACCCTAATCCTGTTTTGTCCAGAACTTCAAGAGCTACAAAAAAGGACTCTTGCAAAATCTCTCTATCTCTCTTAGTGTCCGCGATATTCAAAAAAACTTGTTTACACAAAAAAATATCCTGTTTTCATCTTTTCCCTTCAAAAATATTCTTCCTCAAGAATATCTCGAAACCCACTCAAAATAGGACGATTTTCCCCTAATCCATTTTTCTCGAGAATTTCAATCACTCCAAAAAAGGATTCGTACAAAATTCTTCTATCTCGCTTAATCTCCAAGATATTCTAAAAAAAACGACCAAAATAACCTCGATTTATCCGAAAAAGCTCAAATTCTTCAGAAAGAAATCTTGAATTCCAAACTTTCCCAATATTTCCCGCCTCTCTCTCCCCTCCCTTCCTCCACCAAAAAAAAAGGAAAAAAATCCAATTTCATTCTCTTTCTTACTCAACAACCCAAGCACTAAACATCAATTCCCGCAGGTGTATTGCCTTGTTTCGGCCATGGCATCTTGTACAACGTGTTTTTTTTTTCAATCTTTTCCCCTCATTTTTTCCCCCCACCGCGACTCCAAAAAAAAAAAAAAAAAAACGAAAAAAGTTGTAAAAAAATGAAGAAAAGGTATGGAACAGACGGTTAGAGGACTAGAGATGGAGGGGAGGAATGAGACAAGAATCGTTTCCAGCTGGCCAAGATATCCCCCCCCCCTCCCCCCGTTGTCGTGTGCGGCTGTTTAACTTCGGTCAATGTCTCCTCCTTTCTTCCATCTCTTTTGCACACTGTTAAAAAACCCTCTCCATTTCTCCTCTTCCTCCTCCTTCTCTTCCCCCCTCCAAACGGATTCTCTCTCGCGACTCCACGATATCCCCCCCCCTCCCTTTTCGCCTCTCTTCCCCTCCCCTCCTTCCCTCTTCTGTGTCTTCTCTACTCGTTCGATGCTACCTCATTCTCTCTTTCTCCCCCCTCCCTCCCTCCATCTCTCTCTCTCCCTCCCCCTCTCTTTCTCTCCCTTTTTCTCCGACAATTTTTTATTCCGCCATTCTCTCCCCCCCTCCTCTTTCCATCGAGGGCTGCCTCTATCGCACGCTCTTTTTTTATTCTCTTCCTCCTCTTTTTTTTTTTTTTTACTGCATGCGAGGGAATACATAGCCCGGGATCTCTTTCAGTACAACATCAACGGTGGCTGTGTGTTGAACTGTATTAAGGTGTAACGACACTGTCGCCACCACGTCGGCTCTCCCCCCCTCTTTCTCTCTCAACTTCCCACAAACATGAAATATTTTTTATAAATTTTAACATTTTTATTTTTTGTTTTTTTTCATTGAAATAGAATTTTGTGTGGTTCATCATGTTTTTGTGATTTGTGATTTTTATCAAGTGAGATTGGGTTTGTGGAGGGAATTTGGTTTTATTCGCGGATTTTTAGGGATTTTTTTTGGTAACTGTGATGCCACCATTGTGCACTCTTTCTTCTTTGTTATGGAGCAACGAATAAATTTTGGTGATTATTCGAATTAATTTTTGGAGTTTTTTTGAGAGATTGTTGGGGATGAGACAATCAATTTTGGAGCAGACGTCTTTTTTTTTTTTTTAAAGGAATGCGATAAAATTTTATTGCAGACTTTTTTCGCGCCTTTTTTTTAGACTTGATGAAAATTTTCGATATCTGAAAAAAAAGAAATTTTCCGCATTTTTTAAATATTTTTGTATTTTATGAACATTTTTAATGCCTGAAAAGGAAGAAATTTCTCTCATTTTTTTTCATTTTTTAATGAAAAGTTTTAATGTTTGAAAAGAGAGAAATTTCCCTCATTTTTTTTTTTTTAATTCAAATTTTTGATTTAAAAAAAAAGAGAAAATTCCCTCATTTTTCCGCATTTTTTTCCATTTTATGAAAATTTTTTATTTAAAAAAAAAAGAGAAATTTCCCTCATTTTTCTCAATTTTTTTTTCGTTCAGAGGTTTATCCTCTTCTTTTTTTTTGTGCAAAAAGCAAAGCTATCTGGGAAAGTGCAATTCTTGATGAAACGTGTTTCGTTGGAAAGCCGGGGAAATTCCTGATTCCTTTGATACTGATAATGGTTTTTTTTTTTTATTTTTTTTTGGTGAAAGACCTCTCGAGATAATTTGAGAAAGTTTTTTTTTGCAATAAAATACTTTCTTCAATATACTGATAATTTTTTTTAATTTATGGGTTTTGTGTTTGGTCAAAAGAAATTTAATTAATTCTTGTTTTTCTTTAATTTTTTACAGAGTGCAATAAAGTTAGCTGGTAAAAATAATTTGAAGAAGCTACATTCGCTTTTGACAATAGAGGAGAAACCAAAAGTGGATACCGGTCAGAATAATCGTCACAACGATCATCATATTAAGAATCACTTTAAGCACAACCATTACACCCATAATTCCATACTGACACCCTCTACGCTCAATCAGGTATTTAAAAAAAATTATTACTAAATTCCACTAATATTAAGAAAAAAAAAAATTTCTTCTTTTTCAAATAATTTTTTTTGTTGGAAAAGTGATATCTTTGATGAAGAATATCTCGAAATCTAGTGGAGATAAGAGCATTATCAACGAATCCTTTTTTGTAGGTTTTTTTCTGCTCTCTAAAAAAGGTATCCATAAAAATTTCTGTATCTGGCGCCAATTTCGAGATATTCAACGAAAACTAAATCAGTTTCTATCGTTTCACTTTAAAAAAAAAAGATTTTTTTCTTATTTTCGAGGTTTTCATGTGGAAGTTGATGAAATTCCGACATTTGGTTGATTTTATTGGAGAGAACGAAAAATTTGAGCTTGAAAACTGCTATAATGCAGTTTTATTTGTTCGAAAGGCTTTTGAGATATTGAAAAAACAAATTGACGATTTTTTTGACTCTTCAATGAAAATTTACGGAATATTCAACATTTTTATTATTTTCAGTAAATATTATAATTTTTTTTTTTTTAACATTTTGAAAGTTTCATTAACATATATACAGCATCAAATAAATGTCCATAGATGCTGTATATATGTTAATAAAACTTTGAAAATATTTTTAAGAAATGCTCGATGAAAATAATAAAAAAATCGAAAATTTCGTCAATTTCAATTGTGTTAATTCGCGAAATTTTTATTTTTATAATTCAAAATTTATTTGATTTTCAGGGCCTCGATGCAGGAACGAGTGACGACAGCGGGAGAGCGTCAGAACAATTGCATGGCCCTGGCATCCCTCGGGATAGCCAGGACGCCGACAGTTCCAGGGACCACCTTAGTGATGTACGTGCAATTAATTCATCAATGACAAAATTATATTTAATTACTAAATTCCGGATTTTCTCTTCTTCACTGCATGGCGACTGATTTTCTTTGCTCGAATTATTTTAATGAAGTTATGAAAAAAAAAAAAAAAACTTCATCAACTTTAATACATTTATTAACTGTTTGAGATTCATCACAACTATCTGTTTAACCTACAGGCCAGCAGCCACTGCAGTTCGGGCAAAGGTTATATCGTAAGTATCTAATTGCTCCAATGATTTACATTAATCTACAAACTTTGATTAAAAAAAGTGGAATTCATGAATTAATCAAATTTTTTTCCTTCCTTTTTTTACAGTGTGATAGTGAAGGGGAAGACGATAAGGTGAGTTTCACTCAAAATTCAAAATATTTACTCGTTTAATTACCAAAAACGTAATTGCATAAATATTAAAAATAATTGAATTCAATTCATTTTTATTTTGAAATTTGAAAAAAACGATAACGCGGAAACTAAGCGATATAGGGCAATTTTTGTGGATACCTTTTTTCTAGACAAGAACGAGACCTAAAAAAAAGGTCTCCACAAAAATTCCTCTATCCCCCTTCAATTACGAGATAATCACATAAACGTTCCACAAAATCTGCACTTTAAAATAAACTGAGGAAAAAAAGTGCATTAGCTAATTGAATAAAAAAAAAAAGAAATCAATGTAACGACGTAATGAATTTTTTTTTGTCCAGGGCTCAGATGCAGAATCGATTCTCTTTGAATCTTCTACCCCACCTCTTCCACGTAAATGTAAGTACCCAATTGATTTATCTCATCGTTAATAAGTAATTAAAATCACTCAGAAAATCAAATTAAAATTGTAATTTAATTAAGTTCACGTGATGAGTTTAAAATTTAATATAATTGTATTATTATATTTTGGTACAGACGAGTTGCCATCATCATCTCCACACGTATTACCACCAGCTAATGGCGCTGGTGGATCGCCTCCGGATACTGGGGGACAAATTTCAAATCCAGCAACGGATGCACCAGCACCAATACCCCCACCTGTGCCTGCCTCAGCACCAGTACCAACTGTGCCGAGTCCACCAAGTCCTACATTACCACCACACATATCCCAACCACCCGTGAGTACAACTCTAATTAATTAAATTGTTAATTTAAGGATATTTTCAAGTTACAATCGGAAAAAAGTAAATTTTTTGTATAAAATTGTTAATAATAATTTATACAAGATAAAATTTTAAAATCTGATTCAGTGAGTCTATGAAAAATGTAATGAGGAACAAAATAAGCCTTAGAAACACAAAATTAGTCGATAATGGAAAAATTGGCATCATTTTTTACATTCCTTTAAATTTTCCTAGATTTAAAGAAATGTAAAAAATTGTAACAATCTTTTATTTTTCAATTAATTTTTTGTTTCTGCGACTTTTTTTGTTCCTCATTACATTCTTCGAATACTCAATTAATCAGTTTTGAGACATTTATTTTGTATACATTGTTATTTACGATTTCATACAAAAAATTAACTTTTTTTCCGATTGTACCTTCTAATAATTTTTAATGGAACATTGAGGCAAAGTGATTTTATTGCATTATCGGTTTTTCCGGATTATCTTTAAAGCCGTTGAAGATTGGAAAATTTTCGTGGAGACCTTTTTTATGCAGAAAATCGAGAGCTATAAAAAAGGTCCTTATGAAAATTGCTCTATCTAGCTTTGCCTCTAAGATATGTCAGAAAAACTGGAATCAATCGATAGGAACACAATTTTTCATTAAGAAAAAATCATGGAAAAAAAACACATTTTTATTGTTTTTTTCTATTGAATTTACAGATGACTAGTCCGCTAGCAGCGAATCCTCGTGCAATAGCTCCCCAACAGCGTCCAGCATCACCAGCTCATCCACCGCCATCACTGCCCCAACAGCCACACACGACAATACCAGCATTACATCCACCAAATGTACCACTAGTATCGTCGAGTCACAATACAACTAGTCCAGCTGTTGCTAGCCTTGGTGTAACACCAGCTGCACCATCAAATGGTGCTGCTACAACAAGCTATCCACCATCATTACCAATGGCTGCTTATCCACAAACTCAACCATCCTATCCACCGCTATACACTCCTTATGCCTCATTGAATCACAGCCCATACTTGTCACCTGCTGTACCGTCACCCTCGCATTCTGCCTCTTCGAGAGCTGATGTTGTGAGTTTATTTTTATCAATTTCATCTTGGAATCTGAAGGAGATAGATGAATTTTTTGTTGTGCCTTTTTTTGTAGAGAGGAAGAGAGCTACAAAAAAAGGCTAAATCACCAAAAATTTCATGACAATGACATTAGCAAATATCTCATAATTGTTTTCCATCTTTTAAACAAATAAATTATTGCAAAAAAAATATTTCAAAAATTTGCACTCGTAGTTTTTTGAATTTGCTATATTTGCATATTTTTTTATTTATTTTTTAATCATTTATTTTTTAAGAAAATGAAAATTATAAGAATTGTCAGATGTCTGCTAGTTTATGATACTGAAAATCGCAGACATCTGACAATTCCTCTTATTTTTTCGTTTTTAGCAGATAAGTTATTTTTAAAAAAATAAAAAATATGCACATTTAGACAATTCAAAAAGCTGCAAGTGCAAATTTTTCAAATATTTTTTTTTGTTCCAATAATTTATTTGTTTAGAAAAATGAAAAAAATTGTCAGACGTGTGCTAATTCCAATGATACGCTATTTTCAGTATCATAAATTTTCCTATCTCTCGTGCATTCCAAGAAAATCTAAAAAATTAAAGATTTCAGTGGTGAAAAAGGTAAAACAAGATAAGTCCATTAATTCAGGAATTCCTCGAAAACTAATGGAGATGCGCCCTTTTCACCCTAATCTATTTTTGCAACTCTCAAAATTCTCTTCAAAAATGAATAATTCAAGAATTTCAAAAATGAAAGAATTTCTTCCAATAATCGTTTTTTTATTTTTACAATAATTGATAATTTTTTTAAATTAATTAAACAATGTCTTGGAGCAAAAAGAGCGTATCTCCACTAATTATCGACAATATTCTTAAAAAATTATCAGAAAAAATGGACTTTTACCTCTTTTTCACTGAATTCTTGTCCCATCTCTTCTACTGTATGATTAACTCAACGAATTTAATAATTTACAGAGAAGCAGCAGAGCATCGCCTCACACGAACAGCATAAGTAAACCCCCATTAACAAATAACGTAACTAATCACAACAGTTCTACACCCCTATCAGCAGCAACAACAACGTGCGTGTCAACGATAACAAATACAGTTACCACAGCAAATACAATTGCACACAGAGACATAGTAACGTGCAGTCTTGCTGGACGTATCAATAACAATAATTCCCCAAGGGGACACAGTCCTAATCGCGAGCGTGACAGTTACAGGTAACAATCATTATCATTTCTCGTGTTCACCTCAATTATTCTGTCTCTCTCTTTATCTTGCATATTTTTTTTTTGCTGTATTATTTGATAATTAACGTGTTTTCTTTTGCAACTATCTTGCATTAATGTGCAGCAGTAACGTCAGTACATTGAGCAGAGGAAGTATAACGCCAGTTAGTGTGCCAAACACATCATCCCCAGCCAATTCTAGTCTACCCGCTTATTCAAAGGCTCAAGGATGGATCAGGTGAGAGGATAAAAAAAGAGGGAAAAACATTTTCACTCTTGATTTTTTTAATTATCTCGAAAACTGTGAAAGATAGGGCAATTTTTGTGATTACCTTTTCTGTAACTCTTGATTTTTTACATAAAAAAGGTCTCCACGAAAATTTTCCTATGTTGGTTATTTTTTAAGATACTTCGAAATAACGAAAGGAGCAAGTGAAAATCCAAGAATTCTGAAAATTAATCCCTTTTTTATTTTTATGGAAATTAGGGAAAAGGGAGTCAAATGGACATGGGTTGATTTTTGTATTTTATACTATGAAATTTACTGGAAATGGATGGAAATATTGGAGATAGGCTCTTTCTGATGATTCTATTGGAAAGATGAGGAAATTTCCCATGAAAATCATATGTCAGAAGTTATATTTTGGAATTTTTCAAAAATTTCATTTTTTGCGCAAGATTTGAAGGTCAAAGACTTCTTTTTTTGAAAAAATATCAATTTTTTGGGAATATCTCTGGTTTAATGAGTCGTAGTGACTTGGCGTTGATCTTAAATGAAAGGTGAGCTCATTTTTCCCATTGATTCATGGGGTTTCGACAAAAAAATATCAATTTTTTAAGTACTTATAAGGCAAAAACTGATTTTCCAAAAATGACCTATAAATATTTGAGAAATTGATTTAAAAAACATTTTAACCACATAAATTGATGTGAAAAGAGCTCATCTTTCATTTGAGATCAACCTCAGGTCGCTACAACGAACAGAACCGGAGATATTGCCGAAAAAGTGAATTTTTTCGATTTTCAAAAGGGAAACCCCTTCAAAACTTGACCAAAAAGTCAATTTTTCCAAAATTTTTTCGCCTAAAATTTCCTCAGCTTTCCAATGGAATCATCAGAAAATTTCAATCTCGAACCGTTCAATTGGAGTGTCCATTTTACCCCACCTTCCTCTAATCATTTTTTAAAAATTAATTTTAATTAATTTAATTTTGTTGTAGTAGTAGCACGAGTTCCCAATTGTCACCAGCGACTGGTACATCAGTGCCAAGGCCAACCCCACCACCCCAATCAACGGCCCTTGGTATGCACAATTTTCCACCGCCAATGTTTGCTGCCCCATTGCCACCACCAGTATCAAGTTCCAGTCCACACACTTCGTTGCCTTCATTACAACCACCAACAACAAATCCAAATCCATTTTCAGCTGAATCACTCTTTCAATCAAGTAAGTTTATTCATTTTTTTTCCCAATTAATTTCTAATGAATTTATTAAAAAAAAGGTTTGAAAACTTGAAAAAAGTCTTGGTTCGTTTCTTTTGCGGATATTTTGAAAACCGTTGGTTTCAATGGAAAATGGAATCAACCCTTTTTTTTGCAGAATTTAATTCTCTACAAGAAAGGTCTCCTGACAAATTTCCCTAAACTCAATAATTTCTGAGATATTCACACAATCATGGAGATTTTAATTGATTAAAAAAAAATCGATTTTTATTTCGTGACGAGGATGTGCAATTAATTATGTTTACAATTCTTAAATATCACTGACATGGAAAATTATCAAGGGGTGACCCATGTAACAGGTCAAACAGATATGCTGAGACGAGAATTGGACAACAGATTTTTAGCATCATCTCAGGATAGAAATGTTAATAATTTGGCACCGCCACCGTACTTGCGAACTGAGATGCATCATCACCAGCATCAGCACACCCATGTGCATCAGCACACGACACCACTGTTACCACCACCAGCTGCAACAACGTTATTTCCACCCCCAATTGTTAGTATCACTACAATATCATTATCATCATTAATTTATGAAGCTAAAAATAGCAGATATCCGACAATTTTTAGTTTTTTTTTCTTCTTTGACAAATCAATGAGGGGAGAGTGGGACAAAATAAATCTTTCAGGCAACGTGATTCAGGAATTTTATTCGAAGTGAACAACTCAATGAAAAAAATTTGAAAAAATTTGAAAAGATGCTCAAATATGAGGATATTATTAATGAATTTTCTCGATATTTTTATAGACGCCTTCAGTCTTAAAAAAAAATTCTGAATTATTTTATTCATAAGTCCATTTTGGTCCGTTCATAGGTCCATTGTTATTCTAAAAAATGAAGAATATGCCCACGCAAAAAATTCAAAAATAGAGTAAAATTTTTTAAACTATCTGATTTCAATCTCTTTGATCATAATTTCTTTGTTGAAAAAAAAATCCAAACAGTTGTCAGATTTGTGCCAATTTTATTATGAATATTAATTTTCACATTATCATTTTTTTTCTCTTTAAATCAGTTCAAGGACATTCCAAAGCTGGGAAGTGTTGATTCACCATTTTTTCGTGGCAATCTCAACCTCTCGAGTTATCCAGGCTTCAATACTGGACTTATGCATCCTGGAATGGGGCCATCAACGCCATTTGTACCGCCAAATCATTTAACTTCATTTGCACCAAAAGTAAGAATTGACGAGACTGATTTATAAATATTCAAGTACTTAGGTGTCCATTAAGCAATGAAAATTCAATGAAGGAGAAGGAGGGAATTAATTTTTAAAATTCCAAAAATACCCTTCTCTCTCTATCGTCTATCTACTTAACTTAATGATAAGGATGGAAGTGATTAACGATTTTTTTAATTCTTCAGAAGACTGGAAAGTGGAACGCCATGCACGTGAGAATAGCCTGGGAGATTTATCATCACAAGCAAAAAACAGAAGGAAAAGGCGGTGGAGTTGACTCGAAAACGGAGTTGTTGAGGCCACCTGGACATCTTTATCCAGGTGGTCCTGGTGGTAGTTTAGGCCTAGGAGGACAGTCTCTTGCTCCACCATTTCCATCTAATATGCCTCAGAATCATCCAGGTGCACCACCACCACCGCATCCAGTTGGATTCTTGTCCACGTCTGCTTCGCATTTAGGTAAATTCGGGATTTCATTTCCGATTTTCGATAATCAGCTTTCGTGAGCCTCTAAGGATATCCAAGTACTTCCGATAATCTATTTTTCCTCTTCAATATTTGTCACTTTCGATAGAGTAGTATGAGGAGATTTTTTTAAAATTTACTTTAGACCATGTTACCGGACAAATTAAGTCAAAAATAATTTTTGAAAAAAATTAAATTAACATTAGAACTCCATAAGCGAGATTCAGTTCCAGTTTCACTGCAACAATTCATGGTCACAGACCTATTTTTTTCTGATATACCTATATATATTCTTGTTCGTCAGAATGTCTATTAATTTATAAAATCATAAAAAACTCCTTTTACGGGACAAATAGCGACGATTAATCCAATTAATTACATGGAAACATCAATGGCGGGGTGCCGCGACAGAATAACCGCAGACAGAATATCCGCAACAAAATAATTGCGATACAATAATCGAACGACAGAATAACCGGAGTTTTACCGTTATTTTGTCTTCCGGTTATTTTGTTGCGGTTATTTTGTCGTGGTTAATTTGTCTGCGGTTATTTTGTTACGGAGCCGATATATTTAGCAGTTTCACTTGATATTTGGCGAAGGAAGGTTGCCGGAGTTTCGCCCTATTAGGGCAATTCCCCTATTAGGGGGAACTTTCCCTATCAGGGAAGCTTCCCCAATCAGTGGACGTTCCCCTTTTAGGAAAATCAACTGATTTTTCTTTGATTTATGTTCATGAATATAATATTGTGTTTCGAAAATTAGAATAATGATATTTCGCTGAATTCCTAATTTTTTCCAGGAAAAATACGTTAAATAGTTCGATCACTAGACGAGTTCGGACCCTGGTCAACTCACTGTAGTCGTAAAAAAGGCACATTCTAAATAAATGATAATGATTTTGACATTCAATAACAATTTAATAATTATTCAATAACAATTTATTATCGTGGACATCGTTTTAATATCGGTAAAATGTTAGGAAATGGGAATAATTAGAATCTTTATGATAACTTGGAAAAAAAAGGAAAGTAGATGATTTGGTCCTGCTACTTGGATTTCCTCAATGCGCTCTAGTCATCTGCAAAGTCAATATAAAAAAAGCAATGAAAATCTTTTTTTTTTTTCATGAATTTTGAAAAATCGAGAGTTTTGATCGATTTATTTGAGTTTTCCTGGAATATCCTAGAAACGAAGCGAGATAGCGTAATTTTCGTGGCAATATTTTTTGTAACTCGTGTTTTTTTTCCACAAAAAATGTCTCTATGAAAAGGTCTCTATCTCTCATGGCTGAGATAATTCGATCAAAAACCGGTAAAGCAATAAAATCACTCCGCCTCAATTTTTCATTCAATTACCGGCGTCCATACGTTGTCGTCTGTCTACATGGTTTCCTGATGATCTGATTTTGCTGTTAACGTTTTTTTATGAAAAAAAAAATATTGTGAACACATTGAAAAAAAACTTCTCCACTGCAAAGACAGTTTTATCATCTATGCAAATCAATTTTTTTAGTGTCGATATTTTCGATATAATAATTGAGGAAATGATGTTTCTTATTATTGACGGAAAAGGTCGACATAATATATGGATGTCGTACTTGAAGAGTTAACGACATCTGACAATTTCGAAGTTTTTTTTTTCAAGAAATTTATAAGAAAAAAAATGAAAAATAAGCACACGTAGAAAATTTAAAAAACTATAAGTCCGATTTTTGTAAACATTTTTTTTACTAGTAATTTAATAATTTTAGAAGAATCAAAAAAATTATCAGATGTAATTGCTAATTTCATTGCCATGTTAAATAATAACACTTAGAATATCAGACATCTGACAATTTTTAGGTTTTTTTTTAAACAATTAAATTACTAGTAAAAAAATGAGGAATATGCACATGTAGAAAATTTGAAAATCTATAAGTCCGAATATTTTTTTAATAATAATCCACTTGTTCAAAAAAAATCCAAAAAATTGTCACATGTATGCTAACTTAATTACCAATGTTAAACAAACAATTTGAATTCCCTCTAATCAAACATTTTTATTCCAGGAACCGGGATGTCGCCATTCGGCCGTTACCCCGCATCTTTCGGCGGTGGAAATCCAAATTTCCCAACGCTCTCCGGTTTTCCTCCATCCCGCGAGATGTCTCAACTCAGTGGTTTAACATCTGCCGTTCACGACCCCTGGAGAGGTCTCCAGCGTGCCAATCCAGGTTTCCCCCCGACAACAGTGTCCTGGAACCTGAAACCCGAGCCACCACAGATCGATCGTCGTGCAGAGCTCGAGGAGCGTGAGCGTGAACGCGAACGTCAACGTCGCGAACGCGAAGAGCTTGAACGTCAACGTCGTGAGCGTGAACGCGAGGAGCACGAGCGCCAGCGCAGGGAGCGCGAGGAGCTGGAGCGCCAGCGCAGAGAACGCGAAAGAGAGGAGCAGCGTGAACGAGAGCGAAGAGAACGAGAGAAGGAGGAGAAGCGCAAGCAGCAAGAAGCAGCGGAAAGAGAGCGCGAGAGGAGGGACAAAGAGCGAAGAGAAATGGAGAGGCGAGAGATGGAGAGAGAGCGAATGATGCATCAAAACAGGCAGAATGCATTAATGGGAAGGGAGAGATCACCCTTGAGAAATGGAACGATGGACCCAAGTGAAGTGCGCGTGAAGGAAGAGCCTCGCAGCAAGGACGACGATGTTGTCATGCTGTCACGTGGTCCAATGCAGTCGCAAGTGCCTGGACCAGGACAAGGTGGTCCATCACCAATACCAGATCCACGATATCATCATCCACATCACGCTTATCTCGCTGCACGTCATCAGCACAGCCTCCAGACATCGCACATGTCTCGCAGCATGATGCCAACACTCAGTCACACCATGCAGCACTTCCCTCCACCACCACCACCTCCTCCACCCTCTGGACCCGGTGGACAGCCCGGTGGACCATGGTCATCAGATCCATTCAGAGATCCCTACAGATACGATCCACTGCAGCAGCTCAGGTACAATCCTCTCATGGCTGCTGCTGCATTCAGAGCTGAGGAAGAGGAGAGAGCAAAAATCTATGCTGGTTATCAACAGTCAGCTGGTTTAAGAGCCAAGGATCCTAGTCCTGGACCACTTAGCAATCTTCATATGCATCACAGGGCTGGACCTGGTCCTGGGGCTGGACAGAGACAGGTAGATGGAATGATGCATGGTGATTTACACAAGAAAGAAGACTCATCACAGTCACGATGATGAGGAGTGAGACTTTTTTTCGGATTCTATTGCAAGTGGATTGGTGCGTGTTTTTCTTTGTGGAATCGTGAAATTTCGGATTTATTTGGGGATTTCGCGGAGGTTTTTTTTGCGGGAATATTTGAAATTTGGGGGACGAATTATTATCAGAGAATCTGGTTCTTTTGCGGGGAGGGGTGGGGGGGGGGGGGGGGATATCTCGGAATCTGGAGGAGATGAGAGGAAAATTGAGAATATTTTTTTTTGCATTTTTTTTAGATTTTGAGATATTTCCAAAAAAAAACTGAATTTTTCTCTTCGATGCAATTATCGCAATTAATGATTATATCGTTGTCTTAGAGTTAAAGGGGCGTAAGTGCTATGTTTATGCATAGCACTTACGCCACTTTGTTTCTAGGGTAACGATAAAATTAATTAATTAAAACGCCAATTTAAATTGGGATTTCATTGTTCCACATGAAACGATAATTAATAATTAAACTGGAAAAGATTGTAAATAGGAGTAATGATATTTAGAGGTGGAGTGGAGGTGTTTTAACGAGACAAAAAAAAGGAAAAAAAGAAAAAGAAACTGCAATGAGATTCTTCTGAGGTGAATTTAGAGAGAGAGAGGAGTTTTTTTTTTTTTTTTTAGTGATTCGAATGGGATTCTCATACGGATCTGACTGTCTATAGAATATATTATATATATATATACAATTTATTATTACGATTACTAAGTAAACACAGAAACGAGTAAAAGTTAATATCGTGTGTAATATTACAAATTACTTTAGGTAAAAGTGAGAGAAACGCGGGATTTATGAACAATTTATAAAAATAAAAAAATAAAAACTTTTTTTTCTTTTTCAATTTTTTTTCGGGAGAGAATGAAAAAGAGTGAATGAATAGGAAGTGAGTTTAACAGATCTCTAGTGTTTAAAAAATGAGAAATTGAAAGGAGAACTTTTTTTTTTATTATTATTATTATTATTATTAACTGAGGGTAGAAAAATTATTTAATTATTTATTTATTGCGAGCGTATAAATGAATTGAATCTCTGTTAAATGACGTATGGATAATGTCAAAAAGGTTCAGCCTTTAATTTAAATTGATGTAATATAAAGATGAAGTATATATAAATTTTAAAGTTTTTTTTTATAGTTTTTCTTTCGTGGACGAGCTGCACGGGGAATTTTTTTGAACAATTTTTTTTTTAGGTTTTTTTTATTGAGTTTTTTTTTTCGTTCTTTCTTTGGTGACACGAGAATTTTCCTGTGATAAAGTATTGAAGAAAATTTTCGAATTTTTGTAATTGAGTTTTTTTTATGAATTTTTAGGAATTTTTGAAATTTTTTGACAATGAAGAATTCATGATTTTCTGGAATTTTGATTTTTGAAAAATTTGAAGTTGAAAAATTGAGATAATACAATTTATTTTGAGCAAATAGTTTAGGGATTAATGAGAAAATTGAAAATGACTGATTAAATTGTTTTTTAATCATCTCAATTATTATTGCATCAAAATCTATTTTATTATTGCATTTTTCAGCTCAAATATCTGTCAATTTCGATGAAATTCTCAAAATTACGAAAATCTAAGGAAATCATTGTTCCTGAAATTCAAATTTTCTAAAAATTTTGAAATAAATCGATTCCATTGTTTTCATTTTTTTTTTTTCTAACAGACGTGTCTCCACGGTAATTTCTCATTTGTTTAATTATTAAAATAAACCAACTTCTTCCTTTTTCGAAACATAAAAAATCCTTATGATTGAAGAAATTTTTCGAATTTTTTCAAAGTACTGAATCTAGAGAAAAAAATTAATTTCCAATTTTTTCATGATGAAATATCATTTTTTTAAAGAGCCATTTAATTATTTTGAATGAAATGACATTGGCAAGTGCCAAAAAATGCGCAAATTCAAAAGCAGAAAAGCAAAAAAATAAAAGTATAAATAAATAATTTTTTTTAATTAACAAAAAAAAAGAACAAAGAGCAAAAACGAATGTCGTTGTTGAATGAATCAAAGAATTAGAAATTTTTGCTATTAAAGAAAAATGAAGAAAAAAAAATAAATAAACAAATTGCTAGACCCCTCCCCCTCTCTCCTCCTCATGACCATTGATTTGTTCACATTATAAAAGTGACTGTGAAATTGTATATTAATATAATTATATGAAAAATTCTAGTGAATATATAAAAAAAAAACATTTAAAAAAGATTGTAGATATTTTTCATCGATGATTAAAGAAAAAAAAAGAAATAATAAGTAATAAATAATTACTGCAAAACTGAGAAAATTAATGAAAGAGAAGAAAAAAAAGAAAAAAGCCAATTAATAATTTAATTAAATTGATGCAATGGACTTTTTCTTTGTTTTTGTAGATAAATCGACTATAATGGGAAAGTTTTGTGTGAATAGATTCTTTTCTAAAAGAAAAAAAAATGACAAATACATGAAAATGAAAGAAAAAAAGAAAAAAATTGATTCTTTGTAAAAGGATCCAATAATCAATAGTTTCTATCAAAGTACCAACTTGTCAAAAAAAAAAAGAAAAAAAAGAATTAAACAGATAATGTGTTTGTTTATTTTACCCTCGAATTATTAAGAAAAAAATATCATTAATTTCATTTCATTTATTCTTATTCACATTTACAGAATAATAATTTTTTTAAAAAAGTGCCACATAACACACACACAGTAATTGGCATTTTTTTTTCTTTTTTTTTCATTAATCATCTTAATAATTACATTTTTTTTTCGTGTAAATTTATTCTCACTTCGTCGAATCAATTAATTAAGAAAATGATTACTGATTATTTTATTACACAAAGTTTCTTTGATTTTATTAATAAAGTTTGGGCAATGAAAGAGTTTTAACAGGAGAAAGTTTTGAGTTTCGATTTTGAAAATTAAAAATTCAATGAAAAATTATCGATATTCTTATTATTTATTATAATAAAATGAATTTTCAATTCCAAAATCAAAACTCAAAGGGGATGGAGCTCTAATTGAAGAACGTCAAACTTTAAGTGGAAAAAAAGAGGAGAAATTCAGTTTTCAAAGGACAATTGTGCCTGAATATTCAACAGAGAAATGGTAAAACGAGATGAATCAATTTTCCTTATTTTACGGAATTATCTTTGGAATCTAAGAGAGATAGAGCATTTTCCTTACGAAAAATCCCCTATTCCCTTCAGTTCCCAAGAGATTTTCCAAAAAAACCATAAACTTTACACGACAGTAAATTCTCCCAAAAAATCAATTCTATTCCATCATTTTTTTTTTTCAAACATCCCGGAAACTAATCGAGATAGAGCATTTTTGCCCTAATCCTCTTGAAGAGCTCTTAAAATTCTCCACAAAAAGAGGATAAGAGTAAAATCGCGCTATCTCGCTTAGTTTCCAAAAAATCGTCACCTTGGAAACAGAGTGACGTAAGTGCCGTGCTCATAAATAACTCCTACGCCCCTTTATTTCTAAGATGACACAATAAAAAAAAATAGTGACAAAATACGATCAATTTTCCCGAAAATTTCAAAATTTTAAACTTTACATTAATTCTCTTTTCCGCAATTTTCCTTCTGATTTGCAGCCCAAAAAAAAAGATCTTCATCAGCAAAATGAATAATATAATTATCGCGAGCTGCTGGAGCTTGATCGCGTGTATCTTCTGTGCCTGTGACGTGAATTATTAACTGGACTTCTTGATCGGGATCTCTGCCTGCGTCTCGGTGGTCTCGGGCTTCTGCGGCGATTCATTGGTGGTGAGCGTCTTCGATAGCGTGGTGATGAATTTCTAGGACCACCGCCTCCACCACCACCACCGCCACCCCATCTCATTGGTCCTCTTCTGCCCATACCTGGTGACATTCTTCTCATTGGCATTGGCCTCGGTTTCGGCAAAAGCACTGGTGCCGCTGTTATCTCTTGTCCATCAATCTGCCCACCGTCCATGTGCTTCATGGCATTTTCTGCTTCATCTGCAGTTTCAAACTCCACGTAAGCAAAACCTCGGCCATGATTTGGATGCAATTTGTCTATAGCAAAATCCACCATTTTGATCTGTCCATATGTCGAAAAGATTTCCATTATGTGCTCTTTTGTCACGTTACGCGTCAAATGACCAATGTGAATTTTTGTTGGACGAGGAATTGGCGAACGCTCACGGCGTTTACGACGTGGCGATGGTGACCTACGTGGTGACGGTGATCTGAAAATATTTAAGATGATAAAATGATTTTTTTATTTAGAATGTGCCTTTTTTACGACTAGGGTGAGTTGACCAGGGTTCGAACTCGTCCAGTGATCGAACTATTTAACGTATTTATCCTGGAAAAAATTAGGAATTCAGCGAAATATTATTATTCTAATTTTCGAAACACAATATTATGTTCATCAACATAAATCAAAGAAAAATCAGTTGATTTTCCTAATAGGGGAATGTCCACTGATTGGGGAAGTTTCCCTGATAGGAAAAGTTTCTCCTAATAAGGGAATTGCCCTAATAGGGCCAAACTCCGGCAACCTTCCTCTGCCAACAATCAAGTGAAATTGTTAAATATATTGGCTCCGTAACAAAATAACCGCAGACAAATTAACCACGACAAAATAACCGCAACAAAATAACCGGAAGACAAAATAACGGTAAAACTCCGGTTATTCTGTCGTTCGATTATTGTATCGCGATTATTTTGTCGGAGTTATTCTGTCTCGGCATCCCGTCATTGATGTTTTCATGTAATTAATTGGATTAATCGTCGCTATTTGTCTGGTAACAGGTGTTTTTTATGATTTTCAAAATTAATAGACATTCTGACGAACAAGAATATATATAGCTATATCAGGAAAAAATAGGTCTGTGACTATGAATTGTTGCAGTGAAACTGAAACTGAATCTCGCTCCTGGAGTTCTAAAGTTAATTTAATTTTTTTCAAAAATTATTTTTGGTTTAATTTCTCCGGTAACATGATGTAAAGTAAATTTAAAAAAAAATCTCCTCATACTACTCTATCGAAAGTGACCAAAATTGAGAAGAAAAAATAGATTATCGGAAGTACTTGGATATCCTCAACAGTTTCATAGGCTCTTATTCAAGTTGACGAACATTATATTGAGTTTTGAAGATTAAAAAAATGATATTTCGCTGGATTACCTTTTTTTTCCAGGATAAATACTTTAAGTAGTTCAATCACTAGCCGAATTAGAATACTGGACCCTATTTCAACATGTGTTTAGTAATGTTAGAATTCAATTTACCTTGATCTACCCTTTGGCTTTGGTTTATCAGGAACTGAATTTCCCTTTTTCTTATCCTTGTCTCTGTCCCTCTCTCTTTCCCTCTCCCTCTCTCTTTCACGATCCTTTTCCCTCTCTTTCTCCTTATTATCGTGTCTTCTTGAGCCATCGGCACTTTTGCTGCGACTGCGTTTGCGATTTCTGTCTCTGGAGCTTCCTGACGAGCTACCTGAGCTACTCGACGAAGAGCTCGAGCTAGAACTTGATCTAGAACTGCTGCCGCTACTGGAGCTCGATGATCCTGAGCTACTGTCCGAGGAGCTGAAAAAATATTTAAGAAGAATTCTTAATAGTTAAGATGCAAAACAAGATGAGTCGATTTTGGCTTCAGCTAGTTTTTTGAGAATTTCTCGCTAACTAGTGGAGATACGCCCTTTCAGCCCTAATCCTTTTTTGTAGCTCTTAAAATTCTCAATAGAAAAGAATTTGAAAATAAGATTTAAAAATTTCGTCGAGGTTGAGTGAAAAACATTGAAATTCCATTATTTAAAAAAAAAATATTGGAAAAATCCGATGAATCGATTAATATTGCCGATTCTAAATCCGAAATATTCATAAAAAAAGAGCGAAATCTCTTCACTACTGTACTATTATTATAATAATTATTTATTGAAGAATTATTCACAATTTTCATAAATTAGATGAATTGATTTTTCCTTTTCACTTAATAATCTTAGAATATCTCTCAAACTACTGGAGATACGCTATTTTAGATGGAAATCTTTTTTGTAGCTCTTAAAATTCTCTACAAAAAAGGTTTCCCCAAAAATGTCTCTATCTCGCTTAGTTTCCGAGATATTCTCAAAAAACAAACTTCAACACAAAATTGAAAATGAATTTTAGTAATAAGTTGAGAGAAATTGTTGCAAAAAAATTAGGATAAAAAGTGCAATGCCTTTAATTAATTAGCGCATTCAATATTTACCTACTACCACTGCTTGACGAAGAGGCAGCACGTTTTTTTCTGTCTTTTTCCCTCGTTTTTTCGCGTTTAGTGTCTTTGTCTGTTGCTTCAGAGTCACTTTTGCCTGTACTGTCCTTTCTGCTTTTAGCCCTGTAAAAAACAAGAAAACATTATTTAAAATTAGAAAAACAAAGAAAAGAAGGGGAAAAAAATGATGACAACGATATTAATCGAATTTTTGATGGCTCAATACTCACATGCTTACTTTTCTACTCCAAAATAGAGTTTATTTCAGGAATAAATGAAAAAACTTTTGGAGTTTATGAGTAAATACTGAAAATGGCGTCACACCCGGCCGCCACACACGCTTCCCTCTTTTCCAGTGGAAAATAGACGACACTTGAACGTCAACAATGCACACAATTGTTTCTATTTAATACTAGAACTGATGTGATTATCTTCAAATAATTGAAACGTAATTATTTCTTACGATTATTCTTCTTCGCCTGTTTTCTGAAGAATTTACATGGCAACGGCAAACGCTCCACTTGAAATCAAGATGGAATATTTAATACCGCCATTTTGAAAAAACGAATTTTTGAGGTCGAGCGGTATAGTCGTACTACGGAAAGAATCAACACCCGAGGTCTGCCGAAGCCATAATTCATGTGGTGGAACATGGGAGCCGAAGAAAGTCGATGTCCATTTATTCTCTAGTCCTTCTATATACTGCCGAACTAGCCAAAGAGGTAATTTCCGAAGTCGACTCGAAGCTGAAATTTATATGTTGTAGCATAGGAGCCGAATATTTCCGAGGTTGCTTCATTGGCCAGTACGACTTTACGTTTTACATTGAGCGTCAGCCCTTTGCACTTGCCATTGACATTTAGTCAAATTAACATCGCTAACCGTTTTTCACGTTTAAGCAAGTTTTTGGAATTTTCGTAAATTATCGTTTCTGTGATTTAGTTAAATTTGTTTATTATAGTTATTATTTTCGTGAATTATCGTTTCTGTGATTTTTTTAAATTTGTTTTTTATAGTTATTATTTTCGTAAATTATCGTTTCTGTGATTTTTTAAAATTTGTTTTTTATATTTTTTCGTGAATTTTCGTAAATTATCGTTTTTGTGATTTCTTCAAATTTGTTTTTGTATATTATATATATGTTTTTGGGAATCATCGGTCATTTCAATGCCGCGAGACCGGAAAGGAAGTGTGAGTATCAATTTATCAAAATGTCTCGAATATATTGTTAGAATATTGCTAAAAAAATGGAATTGTTATTAATTACTGTCTTTTTTATTTTTCATAGAGTTCAACAGAAGCAAACCCGCGGCAGACAAGGTCCTTGACTAAAGCCCTCCAAGAGGACAAAGAGAATGTCACTGACGTAGAGAAGCAAGTGGTGAGTCAGAATTATCAATTAATTTAATTAAATAATTATAAAAAGATTTAAATTTTCTTATGAAAATATAAAAAGTCACTTGTTGAGGATGTATGATCAAGGGAGTAGAGGGAACGGTGGTGGGGACAGGACTGCCAGACTTGTTCTTCTTCTATTCCTTATGGTTATATCCCCTTTGAGAGGGGCAAGTACCAATTCTTCTCCAGTCTGCTCCTAGTATATGTATGGTAATGCCCCTGACGGAGGCTACCTCGTGAATTCAATTTCCTTTTATTTTAGATATATTTAATTAATATCTTTATTTCTTTTCCTCTCACTTCGTATTTCTTCGTGAATTCATGTAGTTCTTCTTAAGAGGAAAAACTTATCGATTTTCAGCTTGTTTTGTTTTCCTGTCTGTTTACATTCTCATTATTCACCGAATTCTGTTTTCAATATACAACCGATTACCTCAGCAGATAAGTATCAATCGTTCTCCAAAACAAACTCTTAGCTACGATGACGAATTTATTTTCTTTTGTTCAACTTCACTAAATTCCTTTCGAATATCACAATACCCGGTTTCTTGTTAAAAGCCACAACATAAAAACCGAATTTGGAGATTCTCAACGAATTTATGCTCAATTGTCAGACTCCAACGATGATAGTTCTAGATTTTTCTTCGATTTCACTTAATTTCACTTTTAAAATCACGAAAAAATTTAATATCCGGCTGGAAGAGATTAATTCTTCCGTGAATTTCAAGATGGAATCCCGCTCAATTGTCAAACGTATTTATCCTTTTTTCAAAATCAAATATTCGACTTCTACTATGAAATTCACTTGGGAGTCCGCCGGAAGTATTTAAAACTACTATTAATTTTCGGAACCGTCTTGTGAAATGGGATTTTAATTAGAGAAAAAGAAATAGAGAAAAGAGAGAAATAGAATAGGTGTAGAAGGAGGTATGTACGGATGTTCTGATAGATACCTCTCAAACGAAACAGCCGAACGACTGCTTCGCTCGACGGTTCCCGGCGAACTCGACTGCCAGACTTTCGTGAGAACAAATCGCCAGATGAACAGTAGGAAGTCGCCAGATGTCGCCAAGAAAAATTTCATTAGGAGCCAAAATTTCGCCAAACTGAAGCAAATAGCTTGATTATCAACTGTCGATAAGAATAAGTTGACTGAATACTATTATTCCATCTTCATATTTCGTTATTTATTTATAGAACATCAAGAATATCAACGTAAATTGAAAATATTTGAATCTTTCATGAAGCAATACGTGAAGAGGCTCGGGGACAGTCATCACAAAAGCATTGCTCGGTTCGTAGAAAACCTACGAAACTTAAAGTCCCGGAGTTTGAAATTGGCCGGAAAATGATTCTCATGGAACAAGCAGAACGTGAAATTCAAAATTGTTCGGAAAGTAAAAGTCTTGGTATTATTCTGTCGTGGTGATTTTACAATTCGGAATATCTACAAAGTCCGGAAACTGAATATTTCGGAGTGATCGATTGCCAGAAATCTCATTTGGCGGAAAACTGAATGTTCGGAAACGTCACGGACCGGAATTTGATGCCAATAACGCCAGATTTCTACATTGCCGACAGCAGGTTATAGTCCAGCAGGTAAAGGAATCGACAATCTAGCTTATCATATATCATAGACGGTTTCTTTATCAACGTTGGCTGAAATAGTTAGCACGGTAATCAAGAGAGGGCAGCACCTTCATTATATTGTAACATTCTGAATGATTTAATGAGAATTATTAATATAGAACTAGAGTTACATCGCGCGCGCAGCGCCCACTGAGTTTCTATAACATAACTGTGGATGTTCGATGTTCTGAATCTTTATAGCTATTGGCCCTACAGTTCCTTCATCATCACGCTTTTAAGAAACCTTTGCCAAATTTCAAGGAAAACCTCGTATCTCCAAGAGAAATGGGTGAAAAATGACTTTGAAAGAGAATTAAATTTCGAAAATTCGACAAAAATCGATTTTCTAAATCGTTTCCTATTTTCGGTTCCCTGGGTTCCCCAAATGTCGTGCGTTTATGCAACTTTTGCCAAATTTCAAAGAAAACCTCGTATCTCCAAGAGAAATGGGTGAAAAATGACTTTGAAAGGAAATTAAATTTCGAAAATTCGACAAAAAATCGATTTTCTAAATCGTTTCCGATTTTCGGTCCCCTGGGAACTCCTACATTCGGTTCCCCGAATGTCGTGCTTTGTCGAATCGATTTTTTGTCGAATTTTCGAAATTTAATTTCCTTTCAAAGTCATTTTTCACCCATTTCTCTTGGAGATACGAGGTTTTCCTTGAAATTTGGCAAAAGCTGCATAAAAGCACGACATTTCGGGAACCCAGGGGACCGAAAATAGGAAACGATTTAGAAAATCGATTTTTCGTTGAATTTTCGAAATTTAATTTCCTTTCAAAGTCATTTTTCACTCATTTCTCTTGGAGATACGAGGTTTTTCTTAAAATTCGGCGAAAGTTGCATAGAAGCATGATATTTAGGGAACCTAGGAGACCGAAAATAGGAAACGATTTAGAGAATCGATTTTTTTCGAATTTTCGAAATTTAATTCCCTTTCAAAGTCATTTTTCACCCATTTCTCTTGGAGATACGAGGTTTTCCTTGAGATTTGGCAAAAGTTGCATAAAAGCACGACATTCAAGGAACCCAGAGGACCGAAAATAGGAAACGATTTAGAGAATCGATTTTTCGTTGAATTTTCGAAATTTAATTTCCTTTCAGTCATTTTTCACCCATTTCTCTTGGAGATACGAGGTTTTCCTTGAAATTTGGCAAAAGCTGCATAAAAGCACGACATTTGGGGAACCCAGGGGACCGAAAATAGGAAACGATTTAGAGAATCGATTTTTGTCGAATTTTCGAAATTTGATTTCCTTTCAAAGTCATTTTTCACCCATTTCTCTTGGAGATACGAGGTTTTCCTTGAATATTGGCAAAAATTACATAGAAGCATGATATTTAGGGAACCCAGGGGACCGAAAATAGGAAACGATTTAGAAAATCGATTTTTGTCGAATTTTCGAAATTTAAATCTCTTTCAAAGTCATTTTTCACCCATTTCTCTTGGAGATACGAGGTTTTCCTTGAGATTTGGCAAAAGTTGCATAAAAGCACGACATTCAAGGAACCCAGAGGACCGAAAATAGGAAACGATTTAGAAAATCGATTTTTCGTTGAATTTTCGAAATTTAATTTCCTTTCAAAGTCATTTTTCACCCATTTCTGTTGGAGATACGAGGTTTTCCTTGAAATTTGGCAAAAGTTGCTTAAAAGCACGACAGTTAAGAAACCCAGGGGACCGAAAATAGGAAACGATTCAGAAAATCGACTTTTGTCGAATTTTCGAAATTTAAATCTCTTTCAAAGTCATTTTTCACCCATTTCTCTTGGAGATACGAGGTTTTCCTTGAGATTTGGCAAAAGTTGCATAAAAGCAAGACATTTAAGGAACCCAGAGGACCGAAAATAGGAAACGATTTAGAAAATCGATTTTTCGTTGAATTTTCGAAATTTAATTTCTTTTCAAAGTCATTTTTCACCCATTTCTCTTGGAGATACGAGGTTTTCCTCGAAATTTGGCAAAAATTACATAGAAGCATGATATTTAGGGAACCTAGGGGACCGAAAATGTGAAACGATTTAGAGAATCGATTTTTTTCGAATTTTCGAAATTTAATTCCCTTTCAAAGTCATTTTTCTCACCCATTTCTCTTGGAGATACGAGGTTTTCCTTGAAATTCGGCAAAAGCTGCATAATAGCACGACATTTGGTGAACCCAAGGGACCGAAAATAGGAAACGATTTAGAGAATCGATTTTTGTCGAATTTTCGAAATTTAATTTCCTTTCAAAGTCATTTTTCACCCATTTCTGTTGGAGATACGAGGTTTTCCTTGAAATTTGGCAAAAGTTGCATAAAAGCACGACAGTTAAGAAACTCAGGGGACCGAAAATAGGAAGCGATTTAGAAAATCGATTTTTGTCGAATTTTCGAAATTTAAATCTCTTTCAAAGTCATTTTTCACCCATTTCTCTTGGAGATACGAGGTTTTCCTTGAAATTCGGCAAAAGTTGCATAAAAGCACGACATTTGAGGAACCCAGAGGACCGAAAATAGGAAACGATTTAGAAAATCGATTTTTCGTTGAATTTTCGAAATTCAATTTCCTTTCAAAGTCATTTTTCACTCATTTCTCTTGGAGATACGAGGTTTTTCTTAAAATTCGGCGAAAGTTGCATAGAAGCACGACATTTGGGGAACCCAGGGGACCGGAAATAGTAATCGATTAAGAAAATTGATTTTTTGTCGAATTTTCGAAATTTAATTTCCTTTCAAAGTCATTTTTCACCTATTTCTCTTGGAGATACGAGGTTTTCCTTGAAATTTGGCAAAAATTACATAGAAGCATGATATTTAGGGAACCTAGGGGACCGAAAATAGGAAACGATTTAGAGAATCGATTTTTTTCGAATTTTCGAAATTTAATTCCCTTTCAAAGTCATTTTTCACCCATTTCTCTTGGAGATACGAGGTTTTCCTTGAAATTTGGCACAAGTTGCATAAAAGCACGGCAGTTAAGAAACCCAGGGGACCGAAAATAGGAAACGATTTAGAAAATCGATTTTTGTCGAATTTTCGAAATTTAAATCTCTTTCAAAGTCATTTTTCACCCATTTCTCTTGGAGATACGAGGTTTTCCTTGAAATTCGGCAAAAGTTGCATAAAAGCACGATATGTGGGGAACCCAGGGGACCGAAAATAAGAAACGATTTAGAGAATCGATTTTTGTCGAATTTTCGAAATTTAATTTCCTTTCAAAGTCATTTTTCACCCATTTCTCTTGGAGATACGAGGTTTTCCTTGAAATTTGGCAAAAGCTGCTTAAAAGCACGACATTTGGGGAACCCAGGGGACCGAAAATGGTAAACGATTTAGAGAATCGATTTTTGTCGAATTTTCGAAATTTAATTTCCTTTCAAAGTCATTTTTCACCCATTTCTCTTGGAGATACGAGGTTTTTTTTGAAATTTGGCAAAAATTACATAGAAGCATGATATTTAGGGAACCTAGGGGACCGAAAATAGTAAACGATTTAGAGAATCGATTTTTGTCGAATTTTCGAAATTTAAATCTCTTTCAAAGTCATTTTTCACCCATTTCTCTTGGAGATACGAGGTTTTCCTTGAAATGTGGCAATAATTGCATGAAAGCACGACATTTGGGGAACCCAGGGGACCGAGAATAGTAATCGATTTAGAAAATCGATTTTTCGTCGAATTTTCGAAATTTAATTTCCTGTCAAAGTCATTTTTCACCCATTTTTCTTGGAGATACGAGGTTTTCTTTGAATTTTGGCGAAAGCTGCATAGAAGCACGACATTTGGGGAACCCAGGGGACTGAAAATAGGAAACGATTTAGAAAATCGATTTTTCGTCGAATTTTCGGAATTCAATTTCCTTTCAAAGTCATTTTTCACCCATTTCTGTTGGAGATACGAGGTTTTCCTTAAAATTCGGCGAAAGTTGCATAGAAGCACGACATTCGGGGAACCCAGGGGACCAAAAATAGTAATCGATTTAGAAAATCGATTTTTTGTCGAATTTTCGAAATTTAATTCTCTTTCAAAGTCATTTTCACCCATTCCTCTTGGAGATAAGAGGTTTTCCTTGAAATTCGGCAAAAGTTGCATAAAAGCACGATATTTGGGGAACCCAGGGGACCGAAAATAGGAAACGATTTAGAAAATCGATTTTTGTCGGATTTTCGAAATTTAATTCGTTTTCAAAGTCATTTTTCACCCATTTCTCTTGTGGCGTTTCCGATTTGCTGCACTGCACTGGTGTGGTGTAGAAAACTAACTCAATGTGAGCGCCCTCACGCGCGGCTCTTCTAAAATTGTTCGGTTCGAGTGAAATAGTCTACATTTTTTTTAGTAGAAAATTAGAACAAATCGTCATTAATTGAATGAAGCAATCATTCAAGAATTATAGGATTTTTCAGAATCGAGTCGTCATTGCGAAGAAAAAATGGTAATATTAATGGAAAATGATTTGACGACATGAGGTCAAAGCACTCTAAGTATGAAAGATTTCACTGAAAATATTGTGAGCAATTATGCAGATACACAGCTGCGGGTATTAATTATGACTATACGTATCTTTCCATCTAAACTATTGCTCACAATATCTTCAATGAAATCTTCGGTATTCAAAATGCCTTGACCTCATGTCGTTAAATCATTTCCTAGTGATGCTGCCATTTGCTCGTTGCTATTACGACTCGATTTAGAAAAATTCAGTAATCCGTCAATCATTGCTTCATTCAATTGACAGCAATTTATTCTAATTTTTTAACAAAAAAAAATGTAGACTATTTTATTCAAACCGAACAATTTTAAAATAGCCGTGCGTGAGGGCTCTCACATTAGGTTAGTTTCCTACACTCCACCGGTGCAGTGCAGCAAATCGAAAACGCCATTGGAGATACGAGGTTTTCCTTGAAATTCGGCAAGAGTTGCAAAAAAGCATGACATTTGGGGAACCCAGGAGACCAAAAATAGGAAACGATTTAGAAAATCGATTTTATGTCGAATTTTCGTAATTTAATTTCCTTTCAAAGTCATTTTTCACCCATTTCTCTTGGAGATACGAGGTTTCCCTTAAGGATTCTCACAAACATATAGTTGGCCACGTTTCTTTAACAGAAACTTTAGTTTCTGTTTTCCCCCCAAATTTCATATATTTTTTTTCAAATTTTCGAAATATTCTTGAACGAATTCCTGAAAGTCGATAAGTACTCACCAACGAATGGTAATTTTCGTTATCGACTTTCGGATCTTACTCTGGTTTTATCGATTGACTGGCTGTCAACATGAAAGACAGTAGTGCCCACCGTTTAGAAGAAATGTTGCATCGAGATAATGTAATTGGCGGAAAATATTTCGCGGCCGTTGCTAAGGGGCATTTTTAATTAAATATTGCTTTCCAAGAGAAAATAAAAATCACCATTCGAAAGCCCGATGTCGAATTAGGTTATGTAACTAAGGCTACTTTTTCCGTAGCTTGCCTCGTTTTCGAGTATTTGAATAATTAAGAAAAAAGAGTAGTGGAGGGGGAAGTTCTGTTGAGAATATATACGCTCTGAGCTCGGGCATCAGCATATACTTGGCCCGATACGCTATCGCGTATCTAGATCATCCTCATATCTAATCCTCTCCCCTCTTTTTCTGTATTGAGTTTGTCAATTTTAAAAATACGAAATAAACTGTGAACGTTGGATCCACGTTCGAATTTCGACTCAGATCGGTTCATTTGATTTCAATATACGATATCGAGGGTGACAATATACTGTTCTCCTTTAATTTCAAGATTTCAGGATCCAGGATCAGCATTCTTTTACATGTCATTGTACAAACGAGTACGAACGAGTTTTGTGATATATTTATTCTCGAAAATTTCAATTTTCCATTATTATATAATGAATATATCACAAAAAGACAGAAAGGCGCGTGCGTAACACGCGCGGATACTCTCGTCCTCCATAAGAGCCCACGTATTTTCTGTCAATTTCCTTCTTTCTTATATGCATGGATACCTACCCTGGACTTTTTACAATAAAGTTCTTCGAGGAATAATCTAACTATGAAAAAATTATGACGCCCCAAATCAAAAATCGTTGTCATTATCATACATCCTTAAAATTTCGAGCTCTTTGGATATCTTGTTAGGGAGAGATTGATAAATAAAGATTTTTTTACTCAACACGGTCCTTCATGAGTTTTCGTCTATAAACGTGAAATTTGTAGCCATTAACAGGTTTTCGGGGGGGGGGGGGGGGGGGTCCATAACGGATGAAGAAATGTTTGAAGAACGTTTCAAGAGCTTTTTCAAATCCATTAGATACTTGATTATTTTAGAATGAATTAATTTGTCTCGAGACATCCTGATTTTCTGGAGGTCAACCTCCATCTTACTTGCATCATAGGGCAGCAGTGAGGTCAAAATTAACCCGTCAACGGTCGTGCTATGAGTATTTCTCTCACACTTTTTTTAGGGTATATGAAAGTACTCTAAAAAATGCAGAAAAATGACCGGGGATTTTTGGTATGCCTAGCAAAACTCTTCGAGTTTATTTTAGTTAAAGAAAAAATAATTCATGAGTGGTTGTTTAGCAGAAAAAAAATATTTTCTACGACACCGTCAAAATTTTCACGTGTTACGCGTACGGTTTCTGTCGAGATTTTCATGGAACAGTGCCGCCTGTGGCGAAATTTGGCACCATCCTCCCATAAGGATAATACGGTGAGAGAATCCCTCCCGGCGCGACTGAAGAACGCTGGTGAGATAGCGCGACCGCTGACGGGTTAAAGAATTTGTTGGCAACTTCCAAAAGAAATTGGGCGAGGGTTTTTATTGGTTTAAAAAATAGCACTTTTTTAATGATTTCAACACGTGAATATCTCGAAAACTATATGAGGTACAAGTTAGCAGACAATTCCTCCAGATAGTGCGTTAGCACAGTCTGGAATTGAACTTTGTCGAACACCCCAACTCCAGAATCGGGCTATTTTGTGACACGTCTCAGGGGAACCCTAGACCTTTCGTTCCAGCATCGCTCAGAAGAAGAGTTTTTCTCTCAATCCGTGACCTGGCTCACTCGGGAATCAAAGCATCCACGCGCATGGTGTGTCAACGCTTCGTTTGGCCTGGCATAAAAAAGGATTGCCGACTTTGGGCACAGACGTGCATTCCCTGCCAACGCAGCAAGATCCAGAGACACACGAGAGCACCAGTAGCAGAGTTCCAAGCACCATCATCGAGGTTCGAACATGTCCACATGGCTTTCGTGCTCCTGCCACCGTCTGAAGGTTTCTCAACATGTTTGACGCTGGTAGACAGGTACACCCGCTTCCCAATGGCCATACCATTGGCCAACCAATCAGCAGCAGCCGTAGCAGAAGCATTTCTCCACCATTGGGTAGCACTCTTTGGGATGCCGGTAAGAATTACAACTGACCAGGGTGCTCAATTCAACTCTCATTTATTTCAGCAACTAGCTCGTCTCCTGGGAATACGACACATCAATACCACGACCTACTATCCGCAGAGCAACGGATTGGTAGAGAGAATGCACCGGCAACTGGAGAGTGCGCTCAAATGCCACGGCGAGTCCTGGTACGACGCGCTTCCAGCAGTACTTCTCGGTATGTGTGCAGCAGTGAAGGAGGACATACAGTCTTCACCAGCTGAGTTGGTCTTCGGCGAGCCGATACGTCTTCCCGGGGAATTTCTAACTCCATCATCAAACGTTGCCCCGGCCCATCAATTGGTTCGAGCCCTCAGGGAGGAGATGAAGAGCATAGCACCGCAACCTACATCCAGACATGTAACCAGGCCAACTTTCATCCCTCAGCAACTGGAGACGGCAACACATGTATTCCTAAGGAATGACCTAAATCAGGGACTAATGGCACAGCCGCACACAGGTCCCCACGAGGTCCTCCAGCGAAATCCGAAGGCTTTTAAAATTATACTGAATGGGGAGGAACCCTTCGTGTCAATTGACAGGCTAAAACCAGTTTATATCCTCCCCGGCGAAGAACCTGCTGAACCGGAACACAGACTGAGGCCAAGACCAGGCCAGACAAGAATTGGAGATGGAGTTCCAGGCGCTGCAACAGGATATGCTGGAGAATATCGGGAAAGAATGGAAAATCCTCTGCCTAGAGGCAGGCCACGGAGACACGTCCAGTTTCATTGAAATATCTTTCTTAATTTTTATTTCTCTCTTCTTCTCTTGACATCAATAATTATTGTTTCTGTTCCAGGAGGAGACATAACAAATCGGCCACAGGCCCTCTGGACAAATTTTCGCCAAAATGGGACACTTTCCCAAGAAAAAAAAAAGAAACAATTTTTGTCCGTCTGCAAAACCTTTGATAGTTTTTCTTCTATTATCAGTTTTTTCTCTATGAGCTATTTAAATTAAGGCAATTAATAGATGAAAATATCTTTCTTTTGATTTTTTTAAGTTCAATTAGTCTTTAAGAAAATTCTCTGTAAATACATTAATTAGTTAGTGTAAGTTAGCACGTAAGAATTTATAAAAAAAAAAATCGAAAAAGATTCAAATTTTAATTGCCTAGAAATATTGCATATTTCTCCAAAATGAGGGAGGTTTTGTAGCAAAAGTAATATTTAAAATTGCGAATTCAACGTGGTAAATCACGTGACCAACTCGGAACCTCGCGGTGGGAGACACGCGGGTCCAACGGACACTGAGAAACCGGCTTCGAGAAGAGTCAGACGCGTTTTCAAGAGTGCCAAAATAATTGGGATACAATTGTTAATATCGGTCGCTCATAATAAACAATTATATAGAAGTGAATTAATGAGTTTAATTTATCTAAATAATTAATCCCACTTCAAGTTTTTATTGGTTTAAAAAATAGCACTTTTTTAATGATTTTAACACTCGAATATCTCGAAAACTATATGAGGTACAAGTTAGCAGACAATTCCTCCAGATAGTGGGTTAGCAGGGTATATCTTGGCAGGAAATGGTATGATTTCAAAAAAGTGAATTTTTTGGGGTTTGTCGTGAAACAATTCAGCCGGGGTAATTTTTTTTTCTTTAGGAATTACGAATCCACGAAAGATTCATTTAACAAATTGAAAGTGGAAAAATACTCGACACGGCATATTGTCCATAAAAATCATCAGATCAGAAAAACAAAATCACAGCTTTTGAGCTTCCTGAATACCAACTGAGGTATCAATTGATTTTCTTCCCTCGCCTCATTAAAGTCATAAAAGATAATTTACAAAGAATCTTTGACATGGAATAACTTCCGTATAAATAGTGATGATGAGATAAGTCCAAAACGAAAAAATTCGGCTTCAATTTTTCCGGATGGGGTATTAACGAATCTCCATGTTATCAAATGGACAAAAGGGCAAACTTTGATGGCCGATATCTCTGTTTCTAGACGGGCAAGTTAATTTTTAGGACATAGAAAAGATTTTTTATTTTTTTTCATCTCCATTTTTAGCCTACTCCGAAAAAATCCTTACTAAAGTGATTTCGTGCTCGAAATACCTTAAACTCCAGAAAATTAGTATTTTTCGAGACAAATTGATTTATTCTGAAGTTCTCAAGTTCCAAATGGATTTCGGGAAGCTCTTAAAATGTTCTTTACATATTTCTGTTTTTTATTATGGAGGTTTCATCCCAACCTCATCGCCAATAGCCACAAATTTTATAATAAACACAGAAATCCATGAGGGACCGTGTTATTCCAAATAGTATATTTCGTACCTAGGCCGAAAAAAAGTCAAATGCGAAAAGAATTTGCTTCCCGAGCGAAGCGAGGATATCAAATGCTTTTCGCAGTTGACTTTTTCACGGCCGAGGTGCAAATACTATTTTTTATACCGAGGACACGAAGAAACGACGACCGAGCGAAGCGAGGTTAGAAAGTCGTTTTTTCGTGTCCTAGGTATGAAAAAATATTTACTTATTAATTTCTCTCGAACAAGGTACCCTGAGAAATTGAAATTTTAACAGGTGACTTTTTGGATATTCATGAGTGTATTAACTTTTTTTCATGAATATCTTATCATTAATTCGATTATCAGATGAACTACCTTTAATACGCCCCTCTTACCATTAGCCTTTCTTGTATCTTTTGAAATTCTCCAATCCTGTTATTGATCCATTTGGAAAACTCTGTTCTAGGGACCTAAGATCTAGAGGGTGCGATGGTCCCTATGTATAAGGCGCCATGTTCAGTTTGTGAGCAATTGATGGAGAAAAAGGGCTGGCTTGTCTTCAATTGTTTGAAAATTTGCTGCTGGGATTGTGTGGCAATCCACGACGAAATTCCCATATGTCCTCATTGCAATAATTCAGAGGTTTTATGTGAGTGCATGTTCAGAGATGTACTCAACAACTTGCTCTCAAAATATAAGAGGAGAAATCTGAAGGTACAACGGCAGACTTTCCTGAAATACATTATCCCATTCAATGACCTAGGCAAAATTAGTGAATTCGATGATTCGCTTGATGAGGAAGCAATACGCTGTGAAACGGTAATTTGTTCATTTATTTTACTGCAGATTTCATCAGAAATATCGTCACCTTAGAGTGAAAGGGACGTAGGTGCCAAAAATACGAAATTTTGGTGTGAAAGGGGCGTATGTCCACTTATCACGCCAAAATGTTCATTATGGTCTCTGGAACATTATTCAGGCAGTAGGAAATTAAAATAACAAAGTGGCGTAACTACCAATCTTAAAATGAAAGGCATGTATCTCCACACTTACGCTCCTTCGCTACTTTTTTTTTGAATGGTATCTAATTGTTAATGTTAAAGTGAAAAAGACGTATCTCCACACTTACGCCTCTTCGTTTTAATAATTTTTTCATCTCATGAAAATATTTGGAGTTACGCCTTTTTGTTTTTAGGATTTCTCATCTAAATTTTGGCACTTACGCCTTTTTGTTTTTATAATTTTTTTCATAGCATATGAGAATTTTTGGAGTTATGCCCTTTTGTTTTTCTCGATTTTTATCTAAATTATAGCACTTATGCCTCTCTGTTTTTGAATTTTTTTCATTGAATTATTTTTCCGGACTTACACCTCTTTGTTATTAGTATTTTTCCAATGATTAGAAGAAATTCAATGAAAAAACTAAAAACAAAGAGGCGTATCTCCAGTACTTACGCCTGTTTGTTATTAGTGGATGGTACTTACGCCTATATGTTATTATTTTTGATTTTTTTACTAATATTGCGTAAAAGGCTCCGGGAAGCCTATTAGAGCAATGATGGTGGAGATACGCCTCTTTTGTTATTTTGAAGAAAAAAATCGGAAAAAATGGCACTCACACCTCTTTCACTCTAAGGCGACGATATATTCAAATACTGAAAATTCTTTTTATATTGAAGAATACAAAACTCAAAGGCTCTCCGGCAAAATCGCGTGTTCGATTATTGAGATGGTTTTTGAGGAATTTATTTTTAAGAATATTCCTTGGCCAATGAGACTCTCTATGTTTGAATGTGTATAAAGGGCAATTTCGAAAATAAATTTCTCAAAAACCATTTCGATAATTGACTTAGAAATTTTGGCAAAGAATAGCCTATTTTTCGATAGAAAGATCCAATGCTTTTTCTACTAAATGTTTATAACTCTAATAATACATTCTCTATAATTTATCTTTCTAGAGAGCATTTATTGAAAATGGATTGTTCAGGAAGCTGATCTTAAGGACAATCTTAAAACCAGTTTCAGCCAATTCATAACAAGAAACCTTTGGACAGATGAGCTTAACCGAAGTGCTTTCAAAAAATTCCGCGAATTCGAGCTTTATTCAGTCATTAAAGGTTTGTACTATCATTGTTGATAATGATGAAGACTCTTCTTGATTCAATTAATTCGATTTTAAACATGCGAAACTAAGCATCTAAGGTAGAATCCCAGAGTAGAAACGAGTCCGATTGAACATCGAGAATGATGTGTTTTTTATTGATCGGAAACTATGCTAGCAATTGGGATTAATCGCGAAAAAAAATAAAAAATCTCCAAGATAATGTTTTTGATTTTATGCAATTAATAACGTATTTCATCAGATCTTTCAACATTAATTTGAGTCACCTTATCTAGTACTTCATGCCTACCAGCCGGATGTTCACATGGCGCGAAACCTAACCTTGCACTTCGTTTTACTTTTATTTCCGAATTTCGACCCATATTTCACAATGTCTCGTTCTTCCTATTCCATTAATATGTTTTATCCTTCCAAATCCGAGTTTCAAATACTCTAATACGTTTTTGATTTCTTATTTACAATATTTTAGAATTTTGACAACTGCATTAGTCTAGGGGAAAAAAATCTTTAGGGCAGCACGTTCGCTCTCCGAAAAGAGTGAGAGCTACCAGCATCTGAGTGAGACAGCCGTGTGCTTATTTATTATAAAAAATCATTGTAAAAAAAGCACCGCGAACGCTAGTTGTTTAAATCAATTATAAAAGCTTAAAATTTATTCTTCCTGTTGAGAAGTTTTTTTTCATAGGTGAACTATGCCATTTTCGAGGAAATAGCCGACTTCCGGTTATATTCGGACCCTTTGCTATTCCATCAATGTTATTTTGACCAGCTTTGATAATCAATATCTAATGAACTACATGGCTAGGGTGACTCGAATTGCACAGAAGAATGGAAAAAAATACGATCTATGAGAATAAGTGAAAAAAACGGGGCTCAACTATGAGCGAGATCTCTGGGAAACTACCTTAAACAAAATAATAATCTTTTATTGAGTTGATAAAAATATTTCGATTTTGCTAACCCATCTAATTGCACTAATTAATTTTCTAGAATGTATGAAGGAGAAATTCCCAGGTGATCAAGGTGCTGACGACTATGACAATATTGCACTCCGTGCATTTGATGGTTTGAGGTTCATTGATTGTGGAGCCGGATCCGCAAAGGGAACCAAGAAGAATGGTGGAAATCCCAAAGGAGCTGAAGTCTAAATCGATTTATTTCTAAATATTATTCATTTTATAATCTGGAATTTCATCGCATGAAGGAAATTCGATATTCATTTGAAATTCTATGAACTTATTGCATGAGTGAAATTTAATATTAAGTGAGTAAAAAGTAAGTAAACAAATTTTTAAGAGAGAAAAGAAAAAAAAAAGAGTGACTGGAATTGAAAAGAAAAATACACATTGGAAGAACTTCTAATGAAGCTGCAGAATTATCACAATAGGGAACTTGCATATTTTTTTTAATTCCTTTTTCTTACAGGGGACAGTTTTTTAAATGAGAAAATCATGTTTTTTTTTCTTTCAATTACTTAATGAATCAATTATGAATCATTAAAAATAGCATTTTCTAAACGGCGATGAATCGGAAGTGACGTCAAAATACCAAATTATTCGGCAGCGCTGTCTAGTGTGAGTTGAGAGAACTCGAATATCAGTGATAAACAATCCATACGTATCCCCAAATCAACTTCGAAGATGTTTTGCAAGAATGTTTTCGTCTACTTGAGACATTAAGTGAATAATAAAACTTTATAAGCAAAATTCTAATGATTCTTGATATGCACTACATAACCTCTGCATCATACAGAGTATACGCGTTGACCAATCACAATGGTGCTGGAACGCTAACTAATGATACTTTTCGAAATTATATGGTATCCCGGGAAAAAATCAGCATGCATGATCATACATGGTCGGCCATTGATATCATGCATGGATATTGGCCAGTCATGAGCATGCATGATCATACATGGGCAAGCATAATCATGTCTGGCTGGGCAAGAAAAAATATTCGTCCATGAATATATATAAAAAATTGATTGAAATAAGAAAGCAGTATTGAATGATCAGTAATTTATCTTTTGAACGTTTTCAACTGATAATTACTCGCGATAAGGAGTGTTTTCGATTAATTAAAATCTGACATCACTTGGGCTCGAACCCGGGTCCTCTGCATATCAGCCGCAACTTGTTCCACTCTGGTATGTGATATACTGACTGTCTAGCATGAATTGAAAAAGTTATATGTATTTATCTTTAAAACTTCAATAATTCCAACATGGTTTGTTCTGTGACAATAATTGGATAATAATCATTATTTAACGAATACATGTCAATAGACATAGACATACCAGAAAATCAACATGCATGATCGAGCATGCTGATTTTTTCCGGGATTAATTGAATATCCTCCAAAGATTGATTTCCAGAAATCGCTGTATGCACGCATGCCAAGTTGTGCATGATCAAGCATGATTTGATATGACCATGTATGACCGGAATTAGAAATTAGTCAATACAAATACATAACATTGTCAGTCTCGAATGACCATGCATTACCATACATGGTCATGCATAATCATGCAGGAATAATTCGAATGCTCTTGCATCAATCATTGACATTCAGGCATGGATTATATGTAGTCATGCATGATGATACAGGGCTAGACATGACCAGATATGATAAGAATAATAACAGTTGAATAATTTTTATGAATGAAAATTCTCATATATGATCATGTATGAACTTAATCAGTCATTCCTGATCATACATAATTGGACATGGCCACCCATATAAATTGCATTAAAGAATATAATTTCTTCAAATTAGCCATCGATGATCCTATCTGGTCATGCATGACCCTAATTGGTTATGCATAATCAGGTATGAACTATGCATGTTCATGCATGGCCCATTGATACTCAGTCATGGTGCATACATGCTCAACCCTGATCATGCTTGGAAACTTTCCTCCGGATGAAAATACTCATCATTGCTCATACATGACCATGTATGACAGTGTATGTGTCATGACTGACCATGCATAATTCATGTATGATCATTCATGCTTCATACATGATCATCCATGCTCCATGCATGATCCTATACGGGTTATGCATGATTATGCATGCCAATTTTTTCACGGGATACATCGACGTCACTTCCGCTTTCTGGCTGTTTGAAATTTATTCATTTCCAAAGTGAAAATAAACATGAACAAACATTTTAACTATTATTATTATTTTTTTTAAATACTCAACCAATGCTGATAAATCAATTGCAGCGGAAAAAAAATTGAAAATTAAATATGTAACTTTCCTATTACTTGGTTGTAGCAAAATAAAATATATTTTCAATTCACAAATGATGAATATCTTTGTTCAATACAGTTCTCAATTATTAAACTAAACTGACTGAATAAAAAAAGAATTATAAATAAAGAATCAAGCAGAAAATACTCCAGGCGAAACTTTTATATAAAGTCCACCATGACGTTAATTTGAGAGAAATAATTAAAGAGAAAGCCAGAGGGATTAGTATTTAATGATAGATATCAATTAAAAGGCATGTGAACTGATGCAATAATTTAATGTTTTTTTGTATATTTCTATTTTTGATTTATTTAAGAGGTGAATTTTCGAGGCTTCATTGTTTCCAAAAGAGCAAAAAAGAACGAATGACTTGCGTGAATGTAATTGTAAATTCTTTTTTATGAGAAAAATGTACTCCGAATTCACTTCTCAATATAAACTTTTGACTTGATAATTGTGTAATAATTTTCTTTCAAAAATCCTTGAAAATTCGTGAATACTGTTATTTTATTGTTTAACTAATTCCGCATTTCTTTCATGCGGCAAAGATATTCGCTGCTGTCCAAATCGTGCTCGAAGCATCTCACAGCGCAAACTTTGTACAGTTTCCATGACAGAAACTGTACAGTGTTCGTGCTGTGAGCGCAATTATAACAATCTTTCGGATTGAATAATTACTTTGGGTATTCATTGGATTTTTCACCGCCACTTATGAAAGGCAGAATTCAACTTTTAGCACCTATAACCCTGGTGGATCCATCGATTACTATTTGATCGCCATTCGATTGGGGGAGTCGACTTGTGCACTCACCTGATTACTAGTCGAGCATTAGTCGATGGTCATATGAATAACCAGATGACCTGCGATCAGCTAGACATTGGGTTGACCTTCGGTCGATCCCGAGTGGAAACTTTGACTCGACTAACGATCCGACCATGAACATCTTTTCGGCACTTTTCAATCATGGATGATAAATGGTTTCATCGATCTACGTCTGACTATGTATAAAGTCGATTGTTAGTCGATCCATATATCCAAAAGAGCCTTCAATCGACGACTGATCAAATAATAAAATTTCTAGAGTGCGTGTCGATTGTAGGTGTGATGAAGTGGCCTATCGACCAGCAATCGACTATGTGTTAAGTCGATCGCTGGTTGACGATATCGATGAAAGCATCGAATCGACTGTTGACTAACCACTGAAATTTCTTAAGTGCAGATCGATTGTGGGTCATGAATTGTTCCAACGACCCGCGATCAATTGAGTACAGTACAACCCCACTATTTGCAACTCCACGATTTGCAACTACCCCGCTATTTGCAACTCTTTCACCCCGCAGTTTGCAACTTCAGCCCCGCCTACTAGCCCCCACTACTTTCTACCAGAGATTGAGAGCACATACATCACTTTCATGTGTTAAAGAGGTTATTTTCAAATATTAGTTTTTTTTCAGCTGTCTATTCAAACGATATTCAATCTTGATATAAATTCAAATGATTCTTTTCTTGTTTTTCTGGAATTTTGAATGTGCATATTTATTACTTTCATGATACAGATCCCAACTACAGGAGATACAAGAAACCAATTCCGACAAAAAATACCTCTCTAATTGATTGAAGCCAATCCCATATTTATTCTATTTCATCCATTCGAAGATGGGAATATAATATATATTCACGGATGGAATAACATTCAAATTCATGGCGGGCTGCTTCCTCTTTCTCTTCATTCTTATTGGCTATAGGCACATGACGCATCGCTCTCCACGTTTACCTGCGACGCAACAGGGGAAGTTAAATGTCTGTGGTAGGGACTGAAAGGAGTTGAGGCGCCAGTTGCAAATAGTGGGGTTCTGATGTCGAGATGAGTTGCAAATAGCGAGGTTGTACTGTATAGAGTTTATTGTTCGTCGATTCCTATTCATCCGATATTATTATTCATCATGATGAGTTACTCTACGAGTTCCCTGGAAAGTTCCTCCCCTAAAAGTTCCTTTAGAAGTTCCCCTAAGAGTTCCTCTAGAAGTTCCCCTCAAAGTCCCTCTGAAAGTTCCCTTAAGAGTCTTGAACGCTCATAAAGTCAGCTTGACGTTTATAAATGTCAGTTTAACATTCATAATCATTCAGGATATGTTAGATTAAGAGACAATTTCAGCCTAGATCAAACCATCCACCAATATCTCGGCCCTGTATATGGATTCTAAGCAAACGCGTGACTATTGAATCTACATCGATAGAGTATCGAGTTGACTGCCGGTCAATTTCCGTAGATGAAAATCTTCAAACAGCTCAAGGTGGCGATTAACCTGGAAAACCTGGAAGAGTCAGGGAATTTGAAATTTCTGGAAAAGGCAAGGAATTTTAATCTCAGTCGGAAAAATTTGTAGTTTATTCTTGCGTATCTCCATCTCTCTTGAAATTATAGATATTTAATCGAAAAAAATTAAGCTTTTCGATGACTCAACAATCTACAAAAAGGTTATCAGAAAATCACAGTTCGAAAAATTTAACGCAGTTTAAGGTCTTATTGTTAAATTCTAATTTAAAAAATATTTTCAGGAATAACTAAGAATTTTAACATAGGCGAAAATGGGGTTAAATGGACACTCCAATTGAACGGTTCGAGATGGCATTTTTCCAATGTTTCCATCGAAAAGCTCAAGAAATTTAGGCAGTAACATGTGGCCATTTTTTTTTCAATTTTTGGAAAAACTTTACTTTTTTGCCCAAGTTTTGAGAGGGTTTTATTTTAGTGTACGGTTTGATCTAGGCTGAAGCTGTCTGAATCGAACGCATTCTGAATGATTATGAATGCTGAACTGACATTTATGATCGTCAAACTGACTTGATGAGGGTTCAAAAACTCTCAGAGAAACTTCCAGATAAACTTTTAGGAGAACTTCCAGGGGATTTCTCAGGGGAACTTCCAAAGGAGCTTTCCAGGGAACTAGTAGAGTAACTCATCACGATGAATAATAATATTCAAATGTTGACCAATTCTTTAGATTATTGGGGAACATGAATGCTTTAACGTTCATGAAGTCAGTTCAACGTATATTACGAGTTGATAGGCCACTTTATTAATTATAATCGACACGTGCTCCGGTAATTTAATTATTCGATGAGGAATCACCTGTTTGATCTAATTTCTCGATTCTAAAGTAAAAGAAAAATAATACTTTTTTAAATTCAATGATTCTGTTAGTTCGTATGCAACATCGCCTAATGGCATTTCCCAGAACGAATCGATTACCAATCGACTCTATATTTAGTTGACACGGGTCGATGAAGCGAAGGCCGTAGGATTTTTCTGTGAATTTTTCCGTACGTTGTGAGAATGGAAAAAGGAAATTTGACGGATTGTCAGATGGAAATTTGAAAAATTATCAAATGTATACTGATTGATATTGATATTTATTGATAATACTCCAAGCTAGAGAGCCCCTCCGAGCTATTTGAACAGTAAAAAATACATTAAAACATAAGTAATCACATTGAGTTAGCCAAATAATTTCATTATCGCGTTGACATTTACATTAAAAGCAAAGCAAGAAAGGTACAGTGGAATTCCCCTAAGTTGGACCCCCCTAAGTTGGACCGTTCCCTGTATTAGACGGAATTCTCGCCATGAGTTGGACAATTCCGTCCCCCACTACGATTCAATATGGCCGCCAAGATGACCAATTAAAAAAAACTATTTAGCCGGGCGCATTTGAATTTTCAAGATATACTTATTCCTCACTAGACCCATTGCGCAATTATCTGCGCATGCGGCTGCAAAGATTTACGCATTTGAGACCTTAGTGGAATATGGTGGGGATAAAAGGATATGTCCACTTTAGGGAATAGTCCTGGATCGAGGCGTCCAGCTCTGGGGAATTCTACTGTATCACAAATTAAATAAAAGTTCTTTACTACATAGCTAATTAAATGTACATCTAAAAATTGACGCTCTTTCAGTGAATGATCGACAAAACATTATTAAATTTATTTACATTTCATTCAGAAAATTGTAACGGAAGATTTTTGATTTTTGAAAAAATGAAGAAGAGTTCAGGTATAAAACATCTGCTACATCAATATATCGTAGTCCTAGAGTGAAAAAGGCGTAAGGAGATGGGAAATGTGTACCATGCACGCCATTTTCACTCTAGGATGACGATGTATATGAAAAATATATATTGATGTAGCTGTAGAGTGAATTCTTAGTTACCAAGAAAAACAGAAAAAAACGTATTTTTCTTCAAACTCTTTTTGTCGAATCTCTTTTAATTTTATTTTTTATTAATTTATTTTCTTTTTTTAGAGGATTTTGTTTTGTAAAACTCTACAGGAGTTATTCTCTTTCACAGATAGGTGCAGTATGACGTAACGAAATTAAAAACACAAAATACTTACAAATAAGGCGGGTGGAAGTGCCGCCATTTTTTGAAAAACCGTTTGGGCCTGTATCTCCGCAACCGTGCACTTGAGGCCCACAATGGTCATGACCTTTATTGTGAATAATTGAATTTTCTATCTTTTTTGTTTCATGATTTTTTTCGTATCATTCACCATTCACGACTCATAAGACTATTGCCATTCGTTTATTGACTCTTTAACCGACATCTCTTTTGATCATTGTTTAAGCAATAAAATGCTAGTAAGTAAGTCTTATAAGTTGTAAATGGTAAGTGATACGAAAAAATTATGAAACAAAAAAGATAGGAAATTTAGTTATCTACAATAAAGGTCATGACCATTATGGGCCTCAAGTGCACGGTTACGGAGATACAGGCCCAAACGGTTTTCCGCAAAATGGTGGCACTTCCACCTGCCTTATTTGTAAGTATTTTGCGTTTTTAGGTTCATTACGTCATACTGCACCTATCTGTGAAAAAAAATAACTCCTGTAGAGTTATGCATTATGGACAAGAATAACTCGCTCCTCTATTTCCTGTACTATCTGTCGTAATTGCTGTTATAACTGGTATTATTTTTGAGATTTTCTCTCTCGCCTCCTTTCACCATCCTGTTCACGCAGGCTTTGCTAGAAGAATTTGGACGCGTATAATTCAAAATCATCATCAGTGACCTCAGATTTAGTTTTCATAACGTCTGGAAAATTCAATTCATTCACATGCATGAAAAAGGTTGAAATATTCATTTCACTGGTCATCAGCACATATTTCTTTTGGATAATTCAAAATTTGCTCAATTTACAGAATTTTGTCCATTCAAAAACATCTAAATTCACAAATTGATCGGTATGAATGAACAAAATACGATGAATGGAACTACATTTTGAGCTATTTAAAAAACCAGACCAATCGCGCGCTCTTGCGCACAGAAAATGATCTCATAATTTTTTTATTCAAATTTATTTTCTTAATTTTTTCGATGATTATCCTTCGAGTTAAATGGAAAACTATTACGAATTATCGTTAATTACTTCGAGAAATTATTGTATTCTTCAGTTCTACTGTTTTTGGAATTGAGCGCGCCATTTTTGTCAACCAATGAGAAATGAGGAATAGACGTGACAGTTTCAGCGTTACATTCGAAGTGCATGAACTTTCTAGAATAGGAAAGTGGGTACAAACCGGCAACAGTTGCATAGATATTTGAATCTGTGAATAGAATTCTCCGTTGTCGCCTAGCAACGTCAACACTAGCGAACACCAGATCATTCCGGATATCCTGATGCACGAAACGGTGGAAAATCTTTCTAACGGCAGTTTGCGCGTCATCGGCCTCCTCTAAGACAGAATCGATCAGAACCATCTGGAAAAAATGTATGAGAATTGGAAACTTTCTTCAATTTTAACAGCTCTAATCAAAATGAATAAAAAAATTACTATCTCAGTGAGGAATCCATCAGTCTTTAATGATAATTCTACGAATGCATCTTTGGTCTTGCACGGAAGATCCAAATTTCCAATTTTAGTTGAAACAACTTTATCGATGTTTTTCGCTTCAATTGTTTTTTTTATTCCTCCCTCTTGACGAGCGTAGAAGTCCTGCAGGATTTCGCGTAGCTCGATCTTGGATACTTCTTGACAGGGGGTTCCCGTGCAGACGGGACACCCAGTGCCATTTGCGGCGTCACACTTGCCGCACGCGAAGGTGCCACAACGAAACATGGTCAACCCACTAGCGATCATTACACATAATTTGCATCCCTCTTTCTCTTTCTTTTTCCCCGGCAAAGCCGGCCGGGCATCGTTTTCCTTGTTACCTCCATCTTCCTGGAGTCCTTTCATCGCCTGCTAATGAGGAATAAATAATGATTCAGTGGTGAAGGGGTAAGACTGGGAAAATTCTGGTTTTGCTTCCGAATGGAAGCTATGTAATCATGAAAATTTTCGATTGAAATTTTTTTAATAGAAGATACTTAAAATGGTCTGAAAAGAGAGAAAATGATATTTCCAGCGCATGTCTGTGTGTGTGTGTGTGTGTGAGTGTGTGTGTGTGTGTGTGTGTGTGTGTGTGTGTGTGTGTGTGTGTGTGTGTGTGTGTGTGTGTGTGTGTGTGTGTGTGTGTGTGTGTGTGTGTGTGTGTGCATAAAAGTCTTAACTACAGCAAAACCAGGGACTGCTAACGTTACTTTCATTTAGTTTAGTTCTTGGGCCTATAACGAAACGAAAGTAGTAACGTTACTCTCAAAAACAAGAGTGGTAACGAAACTCGACTAACGTTAGTCCCGGTATCAAAAGTAGGAACGAAAGTGGTAACGAAACTCGACTAAAGTTAGTCCCGGTAACAAAAGTAGTAACGAAACTAAACTAACGTTAATCGCAGTAACAAAATGATCCAAATTCAAACAATTATTCAAATTCGTGCGCTTCTCTCGAGTTGCGTGCGCACCTTTTTTGACTGCGTGCGCACTCCAACTCTGCGTACGCACTTCGTGGCTTTCGGGTGGCCACAAAGTGTCACGAACCTCGGCCGAACGTTGCCCGCGAATATTCGAATGGGGGAAAGAATTGAATTCTTTCCTCCTTCAAGTAAAGTGGGCATTCCTGCCGACAGAATTATTGGATTCCGTCCCAAACCCTAGTCTTTTTTCAGTAAGATTTTCAAAAATTACAAGGAAATATGTGAAAAAAGCATATCCCTATAGTTAATCTTCGGAATATTCTCGAGAAAAGAATGTAAATATTTTTCTTATCAATTTTATAATAATTTCGTGAAACGAACGGGGGTAGAATAATTTTTGCCCTAATTTTTTTTGTAGCTCTTGGAATTCCTTCAAAAAAAAGGGTCAGGGCAAATGTGTTCATCTACATTATTAAAAAATTCATAATTTTACTTACTAAAGGCTGTTGTTGCGGATCAGAAACCAGACGCCCTCGTGGCCCCAGCACTCTGCTGCTTGTTGGATTGACATTCGGATCAATTTGTTGAAGTGGCCGGCACTTCATTTCTGCTTTTATTAATCTGTGCATAAAAAAATTGTAAGGAATTAATTTTTTCGTTTTTTGGAAATATCTGGAAAATAAGAAAGATAAAGGGATTTTCTAGAAGCAATAGTCGATTCCAGCAGAAGTTCACGAGGTACTTCTGGCAGGCACTGTGCCACTCAGCGCCCGTGCGGTGTGCCTGTCTTCCGCCGTTACAAGCGAAATAATTTGGGAAAAATTGTGGGAGAGTCGCACGCATAGTCTAAGGGAGTTGAAATTTTTCGGAGGCTTTGGGGTGATTTTTCTCAATGTGAGAAGAATTGAGAACCTAAGAAAGAAGCCCCTGATTACGGAAAAAAAATCATCAAACCGCGTAAACACCATTTTTCTCCAAATAATTTTGAAAATAATTTCGGAAGGATACGCGCATGATCTGAGGGGCCGAAATATTTTCCGAGGGGTAGGGGAGATAGTTCTCAATGCGAGAAAAATTATGAACCTAAGGAGGCAGCCCCTAATTACGAAAAAAAATCATTAAATCGCGTCAACTGAGTTTTTTCCCAAATAATTTTGAAGAAAAATTCGGGGGAGCAGCGCATGATCCCAAGGGATTAAAAATTTCTCAAGGGGAAAGGGGGATGGTTCTCAATGTGGGGAAAATTATGAACTCAAGGAGGCAGCCCCTAATTACAAAAAAAAAATAATCAAACCGCGTAGAGACCATTTTTCCCAAAGGAATTTCGCGAAAAATTTCGGAGATACGCGCATGATCCCAGGGGATCGGAAATTATCCGATGGGTAGAGGGGATAGTTCTCAATGCGAGAAGAATTATGAACCTAAAGAGGCAGCCCCTAATTACGAAAAAAAAACCATTAAATCGCGTCAACTGAATTTTTTCCCAAATAATTTTGAAGAAAAATTCGGAGGGAGCCGCGCATGATCCCAAGGGGTTAAAAGTTTCTCAAGGGGAAGAGGGGATGGTTCTCAATGTGGGGAAAATTATGAACTCGAGGAGGCAGCCCTGAGGGGGATTCCCCTCACCACCAGACCATCCCTCGGCATTTTCAAAATAATAATTATTACCTCTTTTAGGGGTTTTCCCCTCATCACCTAATTACGGAAAAAAAATCCTCAAACCGTGGAATCTAAATTTTTTCACAATTTCAGGAACTATTAGAGAAATCTCTTTTTTCACCTAATTCTCTCCAGTAATGAATTATAAGGACCATGAATGAAGATTCGAGTAAAATGATTCTATCTCGCTGAGTTTCCGGGATGTTTTCAGGCAAAACAAATGACTAGGAGCATAGAATTATAATTTTGACATTTTAACTTAATTTTTGAAAAATAAAAAATTCTCAAAAACTAAGCGAGACAGTGCGATTTTATTCTCATTCCTCTTTTGTAGCTTTTGGAATTTCCTGAAAAAAGAGAATTTATGTGAAATCACTCCGTTTCCCTTACTTGCCGCAATATTCTCAAGAAATAAATGAAAAAGGTCTTTTCCCTATTCAAACATTTCTAATTAGACTATTTTTTTAGTATATTTTGTTAAATAATGGAAATACGCCCTTTCTGTCCTGAAATGTTTTTGTCGAGAATTTTGAGAGCTACGAAAAATATGGTTTCGAAAAAGATACTAGAAACATGAGATTTTGCCCTTTTGGCAACCCTGCCGCCACCTTCGTCCCTCCCCTCCCCTCTTCGCAGACTTAAACCTAAACTACCCCAAAGGGTTAGAAATGGGCGCCAGTTGGTCAGGTTCCAGCGGGACCAACACCGCAACTACTCCAGCCAACCTAATAAAACTTAGCCTAACCTTAACCTAGAACCGTCCCCTGAGTGGGTGAAACCGGAACTCACTTAAGACTTAAGGGGGGGGGGGGGGGGGTAGGGTTAATTCGGTCAAAAAAAGGCATATTTTTATGAATCTTTATTGACGAAACAGTTAATATAAATGATGTTGTTCCCATGGGGTATTCTTAAGTCACATTTCAAGAAGACTCTGTAAATTTTTCGTGGAAAAATATTAAGATTTGAGCCAGTGGAAGCAACTCTTGTCAGGCGCCTCGGAAAAAAAGCATTTTGCGGTGGACAGCGGAACTCAAGACTGGATCACCTAAAACGAAAAAAGCGAAGCGATTCCGTTAGTTTATAAGATTACCCAGGTAACCCTGTCGAGAAAATTTTTTTTTTTCACATTTTTGGATTTTTGGTTGCACTTCAAAGTCAAAAACGCGATTTTCGACTGAAAAACAAACATTCAAGGCTCCGGTGAGGGTGCAGTCATCCTCGAGCGGTCACGGGGGTGGTTTTCTGCCCACCGCGTGAGAGCCTCGTGATAGCGCGTTCCCACACCCCCTAAATCGTCTGGAAGGCACGAAGACTCATCACGTATGACTTAGGGGAGGGTTTCGACGAGAGACTCGAGAGAGTCTCCCGAGGGACCAATCCGCCTCTCCAAATTTCTCGGAAAGTACGAGGACTCCCCGAATACAATTTAGGGGTGGTTTCCGACGAAAGACCCGAAAAAGTCCCCCGATGAACAAACCCCCGCCCCCTAAGCTTCTCGGGAGTCCGAGAATCCCCTGAAACGAGGCAGGGGTAGGTTCTGACGAGGGGATAGAAAACCTCCCTCGATGGGCAGAGACACGCCCCAAATCATCCGGGAAGTGTGAGGACTTCCCAAACTCGATTCTTGGGGTGATTTCCGACGAGGAACACTATCCGTCTCTTGAGAACAAATCCGCATCCCCCAGATACCCAGGGAGTCCGAAGATTCCCTGAAGGTGAGTTAGGGGTGGGTTTTGACAAGGGGGTTGAAAGACCCCTCGAGTGACCAAGGCACACCTCTAAACCGCCCGAAGAGCCCGAGCACTCTCCGAGTACAATTCAGGGGTGGTTTTGGATGAGAGACTTCAAAGTATCTCGACTCCCCAAATTCTCACCCCTCAAGTCACGTAGAAAAGGCACAGCTTTGCCAACTCTGACTTGGGGGTAGTTTTAGGGTGCATCAGGGACCCTGAGTGGGTTTGACGAGGGGAGAGACCCCTAGTGCATCATGCGGACTCAATAAACCTCCTTGATACCAGGGGGTGAGCTGCTCACCGCCTCGGTGTGGAAATGGACTCGTCCATTACCGACGCTACGAAAAAGAATCACGCGAAATACCCGGTTTTGGGGTTGAAACGCACGCGAGCACAACACAACTCTCGAGGGGGTTGATTCATACATCTGGGATGATTTAATTATTTAATTGATTAGTACGATTTCCCGCGCTTATAAATAATCACGATTAATTAATGACGAGCAAATGTTAATTGTGTGTGAAAGGACTCGACCACGTGTGAAAATGAAAAACGACTCACTTTGTTTTTTTTTGTTTTGGGGTTAAACCCCACTGTGCCAAGATCCGGGGGATGTGCCTCTCGTCCTCGTGCCTCCCCTCGTTCCTGCGGTATCCTTGGGTTGGATGTGTGTCTCGTTTGGGTAACAATTGACCACAAAACACCACTTTCTGTTTCTTTTCTCTCTTTTTGGTTCCGAATGGAAGCATTGTTTTCGTCGGATTTTTCGATTTCGAGATTTCATCGGAATATGACTACAAATGATCCAAAACGTCGAAAAATCATATTTTTAAAGCATGTCTGTATCTGTGTATGTGTGTGACTGTGTGTCTGAGTGTATTGCCATGTATCGTCATTTTCTCCGGAACGGCTATACTCAGCGCTCTCAAAATTTGACTGTATTTTTCCTCTGCGTGTACGATGCTACCATAAAAATTTCAGCGAAATCGGTTGAATAGTTTCCGAGAAAAATCGAATTTTCAAAAAAGCGTTTTTTTGAATTTTCTCAATGAAAAATTGATTGGTAGCGCCCAGTTTGGGCTATGATATTCATCTCATTAAAACTCACATTTTTGACTATTGGTAAATTTTTCTCTGATTCTTAGTTTTGGGAATTATTTCAATTTTAGTGATTTTCAGTTCATATTTTAGCGGAACGATAACTCGATAAGTATTTGAGATAGAGACTTCAAATTTCGTCAGTTTGTATATCTGATGAAGGTACAGAGTGCTATTGAAACTAGGCGAAATACGTCCAGCCGTTTCTGAGATATTTGCAAAAAATGATTTTTCTTTAAAGGCGTATTTCTCAAAAACTACGCGACGGATTTGCACCAGCTTGTACTTAAGAAATTCGTTATAATGAAAGGAATGAACTCTCTAGATTCCCAACTGATTGGTCAAGTATTTTTTTTTATTTTGAAAAAAATAAATTTTTCATAAAAAATCGGACATGTAAATTTTTCTCAATTTTTTCCCAAGAACACATATTGTTTTTATTTCATGATAATGGAATATATAATTTTCCGAATAAAATGAGACCATTTTCATCCTGATATGATGATGAGAACATTGAAAAGTTGAATCATCAAATTCAGAAATTAATTAATTCATGTTAATTAAAATGGTCATTATTGGATTAGAGATTGAAAATTCCATTCGGAAGCCTACTGCCAATTGTATTGGCAGAATATTAAATCTAAGAGTTCAAATCACCCACAAGGAGTTAACGCCTGCTTGTTTATTATTTCTTACTTCCTTTTTCTCGCGTATTAAATAATTTTAACGTTTTTATTATTTCGGCTGTCTACTCTTCATGTGCGTCCAAAGATAACGAAAATGGAGCGACCACTGCTGTTGTTACGTAGGTAACTAGCCAATGGGAAAATTCCCCAATCTTTACAGTATTTAAAATCCCCAACACTTTGAATTTTTCCCTCAATGGAATTATTTTCAAGAATACTTTTTCAAACCCTCAATAAAACGATTTAGCCAACATTTCTTCGAATCTCAACCCAAGCGCGATGAGTAAAGGCAATTAAACATCTGGCCACCAAATTTCAAGCAAGCTGCAAACTGTAAAAACTATAAAAATAATCCTTTGCATTTCTTCAATTGTGAAAGGTTTTACTTTTACAATCCTGAGAAATGTCCCTCTGTCTTTTCTTTACTTCTTCTATTGTTCACCTCAACACGTGAAAGTCATAAAACCCGTAAAACTTCGTTTTATTGGGAAAGTACGCAGATCCCTGATTTTTCCTCGTTTTATGGTCAAGAGTCCCTTCCTCGTGGCACGAGCACCTCACCCTCTGACTTCTCCCTCCTCAACCCAAAATTGAAGGTCCCGATTGGCAAACCTCCTACCCCTCTTCCTCAGCTAGAGGGTTGGGCCTCACGGAACAAGCACTTGGAGGAAGAGCAGAATTTTTAGAGACAAGTACTTCCGAACGAACTCCCAAGTAGTTGAGACCTCAGAATACTCAGAAAAGTTTCTATAAAAATAGTTGTGAATTTGAACATTATTTGAATAAGTGACGAATTGTATTACTGTTTGAACTTTAGAGTTTAATGAATGTAATTGTAACCAATGAATTTCATTTGAATGAATATTTTATGTTAATTAATAAAATAAACACGTGTTAGTGTCCATTTAATAGTGAGTTATTCATTTTAAACTTCCCACACTTTTGAGCAGAGCGCTTCAGTGCCTCCACGGGCTACAGAACCCAAATAATAAAATCACTCAAGATATTCCACAACACTGTATCAGTATTGCACGCATCTGCCGGCATTTTGTGAAACTTCTTTGTCGCCAATGGTGCCAGGACACGTTCCGAAAAATGGGAGAACAATCATTTCCTTTTTTCCCTCAATTTTTGAGTTGAAAAAAAATGCTGAAAAAATTGGAATCATTTGTTTCCAATGTTATCACTTCTTCTTTTTTCCAAATTTTCCCGCCTTTAAAAAAAAAATGAAATTTCATTCTTTTGACATTTGAATTTCCCGCCTAAATTTTCGAAAAATTCGTTTAAGCACTGTGAAAATATTTAAATCACGATTTTCATAACTTTCACTGCAATTTGAAAATTAATTTGTTTGTTTAAATGGCGGAAATTAGGAAATTGTACTTTTTCCTTGACAATTGGGGAGGGATCCAGTTGGTCACATCAGTAGACCACAAATCCAGTTGAGCACAATTTTGGGGATTATAACCGTAGACCACAGGAAATCGAATACGTAGTGAAGTCATTTTAGCAAATGAAATGCAAAAAAAAAAGGGAGTGATAAAAAATATACCAATCGATAGATTAGAACTCTCTCATTAACATATCAAAAGATCCCACAGATATTGTTATCCGTTTAGTTGTAATTAATTGAAAACAAATGAGAATTCTGACAAAATGTATTTTGAACATTCGTATCTTTTATTAAGTTGCAAACAAGCAGTGAGCGAAGACACCATTTTTTAGCTGATTAAATTTGCTACAAAAAGGAAGCGAGAACCAGTAGTCAATAATGCTTCGCTAATTTAATATTAATTTTTTAAATTATTTTTGCCCAATATTTACCAAGCCATCGGCTGAGTTCTTAGCTCCACCCCTTCGCCACTACGATCGGGTCACGTGAAGCGCGCCGAACACCCGAAGTTCAAATATTCTTCGCACGAATCCTTTCCTTTTTTCCTCTCAATCATTCTCTATTTTAAATCACTTACTAATTAAATATTAATAAAAATATAAATCATTAATTAAATTGAAAAACCGAGTAGTTTTTCAAGCAATTCAATGCTATCTCTTGAATGAACCAAAGGGATATTTTCAAATAAATAGAACAAATTATTTAAAAAATCATTTTATATTTGACAGTGAACAAACAATTTAGAGTTTTTTGCACGTGAGAATACAATTCTATTATTTCTAAAGAATAAAAATTGATAATTATTCATTCCATTCATTCAATAGAAAACTTTGGATAGCCCAAAAAACTACTGGTTTTCCCATTCAATTAATAAGTGATTTAAAATAGAGAATGATTGAGAGGAAAAAAGGGAAGAATTTGTGCGAAAAATGTTTGAACTTCGGGTGTTCGGTGCACTTCACGTGACCCGATCATGGCAGCGAAGGGGCGGAGCTGAAACCTCAGCTGATGGCTTGGTAAATATCGGGCAAAAATGATTGAAAAAATTAATATTGAATTGGCGAAGAATTATTGACGAGAAGTTCTCGCTTACTTTAATGGGGAAGACGGAGGGAGAGTGCAGGAATGCTCCATATCCGGTATAATGAGGTCCTAGGGCTAGGAAACGTCATCTACAGTGGTTGTGGCTGAATACCGATTGGCCATTTGATGAGAAATCCTCCCGGATCATAATTTCCACTTGCATTTGGCAAGTTCGGACTCCGTAGAAGACAAACTGAGGGATTTGGAGGTAGAAAGACAAAACGAGAGTGCAGAAATGCTCCACATCCGGTATAATAAAGTCCTAGGGCTAGGAAACGCTATCTAGAGTGGTCGCGGCTGAATACTGATTGGCCATCTAACGGGAAATCGGCCCGGATCATAATTTTCTTTTGCGTTTAGCAAGTTCGGACTCCGTAGGAGACATTCTGAGGGATTTGGAGGTAGAAAGACGAAACGAAATTACAGGAATGCTCCATCTCCGGTATAATAAGGTCCTAGGGCTAGGAAACGTCATCTACAGTGGTTGCGGCTGAATACCGATTGGCCATTCAATGGGGAATCACCCCGGATCATAATTCCCACTCGCGTTTGGCAAGTTCGGACTCCATAGAAGTCATTCTCAGGGATTTGGAGGTAGAAAGACAAAACGAGAGTGCAGGAATGCTCCATCTCTGGTATAATAAGATCCTAGGGCTAGGAAACGTCATCTACAGTGGTCGCGGCTGAATATCAATTGACCATTTGATGGGAAATCACCCCGGATCATAATTTCCACTTCCGTTCGGCAAGTTCGGACTCCATAGCAGGAATTCTGAGGGATTTGGAGGTAGAAAGACAAAACGAGAGTGCAGGAATGCTCCATATCCGGTATAATGAGGTCCTAGTGCTAGGTTTTTTTTTCAAATTTTCGAAATATTCTTTAACGAATTCCTGAAAGTTGATAAGTACTTCCCAACGAATGGTAAATCTCTTTATCGACTTTCGGATCTTACTCCGGTTTTATCGATCGACTGGTTGTCAACATGAAAGACAGTAGCGCCAACCTTTTAAGAGAAATATAGCATCGAGATAATGTAATTGGCGAAAAATATTCCACGGCCGTTTCTAAGGGGCGTTTTTAATTGAATATTGCTTTTTAAGAGAAAGTAAAAATCACCATTCGAATGCCCGATGTCGAATTAGGTGATGTAACTGAGGCTACTTTTTCCATAGCTTGCCTCGTTTTCGAGTAATTGAATAATCAAGAAACGAGCAGGAGCCCCACTACTTGTGCATAATTTGAACATCTTACATTGAATATTCTGCCAATGCAATCGGCAAGAAGCTTCCGAATGGATTTTCTAACTTCAAATCTACCATCACTGATCTGTGCGTGGAGTGCCAAAACTAAAATAGGCCTGAGAGGGATGAGTTCACCCCAAATATAATCAATTGAATGGTTTTGAAGATATAGCTTGCTTTTTCTGATGTTTCTATGCTAATATCTAAGAAACTACTGGACCGATTCCGCTCAGTTTCAATACCAACCTTTGTGCTCATCAGATGTATAACCTCACGCAATTTGAGGTCTCTAGCTCCATTATTTATTAAGTTATCGTGGAATCAAGATTTTCACGAAAAATTTCTCAAAAGTTTTATACTGGATAAATTAAAAATCTGAGCTCTCACCACTCTGGGGGTCAAAGATGCAGCTCTTGGATGCGCATCTCCTCGCTGAGAGTGGACGCTGTGATTCCATTTTTCATCGAGAATAGTAAAAAAAACGACATTTCGACATTTTCATTTTTCTCAAAAACTATCCGGCCGATTTAGTTGAAATTTTCGTGAGAGCTTGGGGCACGCACGGCGATCTTATGGTAAAATTTTCAGATCGCTAGTCAGCCCCATTTCAGAGTAAAGTGGAAAATGCGTCTATAAACGTGAAATTTGTAGCCATTAACAGGTTTTCGGGGGGGTCCATAACGGATGAAGAAATGTTTGAAGAACGTTTCAAGAGCTTTTTCAAATCCATGAGATACTTGATGATTTTAGAATGAATTAATCTGTCTCGAGACATCCTGATTTTCTGGAGGTTAACCTCCATCTTACTTGCATCATAGGGCAGCAGTGAGGTAAAAATTAACCCATCAACGGTCGTGCTATGAGTATTTCTCTCACACTTTTTTTAGGGTATACGAAAGCACTCTAAAAAATGCAGAAAAATGACCGGGGATTTTTGGTATGCCTCACAAAACTCTTCTAGTTTATTTTAGTGAAAGAAAAAATAATCCATGAGTGGTTGTTTAGCAGAAAAAAAATATTTTCTACGACGCCGTCAAAATTTTCACGTGTTACGCGTACGGTTTCTCCCGAGATTTTCATGGAATCGCGCCGCCTGTGGGGAAATTTGGCACCATTCTCCCATAAGGATAATACGGTGAGAGAATCCCTCCCGGCGCCGAAGAACGCTGGTGAGATAGCGCGACCGCTGACGGGTTAAAGAATTTGTTGGCAACTTCCAAAAGAAATTGGGCGACGGTTTTTATTGTTTTAAAAAATAGCACTTTTTTAATGATTTCAACACGTGAATATCTCGGAAACTATATGAGGTACAAGTTAACAGACAATTCCTCCAGATAGTGCGTTAGCATAGTCTGGAATTGAACTTGGTCGAACACCCCGACTCCAGAATCGGGCTATTTTGTGACACGTCTCAGGAGAACCCTAGACCTTTCGTTCCAGCATCGCTCAGAAGAAGAGTTTTTCTCTCAATCCACGACCTGGCTCACCCGGGAATCAAAGCATCCACGCGCATGGTGTGTCAACGCTTCGTTTGGCCTGGCATAAAAAAGGATTGCCGACTTTGGGCACAGACGTGCATTCCCTGCCAACGCAGCAAGATCCAGAGACACACGAGAGCACCAGTAGCAGAGTTCCAAGCACCATCATCAAGGTTTGAACATGTCCACATGGATTTCGTGCTCCTGCCACCGTCTAAAGGTTTCTCAACATGTTTGACGCTGGTAGACAGGTACACCCGCTTCCCAATGGCCATACCATTGGCCAACCAATCAGCACCAGCCGTAGCAGAAGCATTTCTCCACCATTGGGTTGCACTCTTTTGGATGCCGGTAAGAATTACAACTGACCAGGGTGCTCAATTCAAATCTCATTTATTTCAGCAACTAGCTCGTCTCCTGGGAATACGACACATCAATACCACGACCTACCATCCGCAGAGCAACGGATTGGTAGAGAGCTTGCACCGGCAACTGGAGAGTCCTGGTACGACGCGCTTCCAGCAGTACTTCTCGGTATACGTGCAGCAGTGAAGGAGGACATACAGTCTTCACCAGCTGAGTTGGTCTTCGGCGAGCCGATACGTCTTCCCGGGGAATTTCTAACTCCATCATCAAATGTTGCCCCGGCCCATCAATTGGTTCGAGCCCTCAGGGAGAAGATGAAGAGCATAGCACCGCAACCTACATCCAGACATGGACCCAGGCCAACTTTCATCCCTCAGCAACTGGAGACGGCAACACATGTATTCCTAAGGAATGACCTATATCAGGGACTAATGGCACAGCCGTACACAGGTTCCTCGCAAGGTACTCCAGCGAAATCCGAAGGGTTTTAAAATTATACTGACTGGGGAGGAAACCTTCGTGTCAATTGACAGGCTAAAACCAGCTTATATCCTCCCCGGCGAAGATCCTGCTGAACCGGAACACAGACCGAGGCCAAGACCAGGCCAGACAAGAATTGGAGATGGAGTTCCAGGCACTGCAACAGGATATGCTGGAGAATATCGAGAAAGAATGGAAAATCCTCTGCCTAGAGGCAGGCCACGGAAACGCGTCCAGTTTCATTGAAATATCGTTCTTAATTTTTTTCTCTCTTCTTCTCTTGACATCAATAATTATTGTTTCTGTTCCAGGAGGAGACATAACAAATCGGCCACAGGCCCTCTGGACAAGTTTTTGCCAAAATGGGACACTTTCCCAAGAGAAAAAAAAGAAACAATTTTTGTCCGTCTGCAAAACCTTTGATAGTTTTTTTTTCTATTATCAGTTTTTTCTCTATGAGCTATTTAAATTAAGGCAATTAATAGATGAAAATATCTTTCTTTTGATTTTTTTAAGTTCAATTAGTCTTTAAGTAAATTCTCTGTAAATACATTAATTAGTTAGTAAGTTAGCAAGTAAGAATTTATAAAAAAAAAAAATCGTAAAAGATTCAAATTTTAATTGCCTAGAAATATTGCATATTTCTCCAAAATGAGGGAGGTTTTGTAGCGAAAGTAATATTTAAAATTGCGAATTCAACGTGGTAAATCACGTGACCAACTCGGAGCCTCGCGGTGGGAGACACGCGGGTCCATCGGACACTGAGGAACCGGCTTCGAGAAGAGTCAGACGCGTTTTCAAGAGTGCCAAAATAGTTGGGATACAATTGTTAATATCGGTCGCTCATAATAAACAATTATATAGAAGTGAATTAATGAGTTTAATTTATTTAAATAATTAATCCCACTTCAGATTTTTATTGGTTTATAAAATAGCACTTTTTTGATGATTTTAACACGTGAATATCTCGAAAACTATATGAGGTACAAGTTAGCAGACAATTCCTCCAGATAGTGCGTTAGCAGGGCATATCTTGGCAGGAAATTGTATGATTTCAAAAAAGTGAATTTTTTTGGGTTTGTCATGAAACAATTCAGCCGGGGTAATTTTTTTTTTTTTAGGAATTACGAATTCACGAAAGATTCATTCAACAAATTGAAAGTGGAAAAATACTCGACGCGGCATATTGTCCAGAAAAATTATCCGATCAGAAAAACGAAATCACAGCTTTTGAGCTTGCTGAATACCAACTGAGGTATCAATTGATTTTCTTTCCTCGCCCCATCAAAGTCATAAAAGATAATTTACAAGGAATCTTTGACATGGAATAACTTCCGTATGAATAGTGATAATGAGATAAGTCCAAAACGGAACAATTCGGCTTCAATTTTCCCGGATGGGGTAGTAACGAATCTCCATGTTATCAAATGGACAAAAGGGCAAACTTTGAGGGCCGATATCTCTGTTTCTAGACAGGCAAGTTAATTTTTAGGACATAAAAAAGATTTTTTATTTTTTTTTTCTCCATTTTTAGCCTACTCCGAAAAAATCCTTACTCAAGTGATTTCGTGCTCGAAATACCTTAAACTCCAGAAAATTACTATTTTTGGAGACAAATTAATTTATTCTGAAAATCTCAAGTTCCAAATGGATTTCGGGAAGCTCTTAAAATGTTCTTTACATATTTCTGTTTTTTATTATGGAGGTTTCATCCCAACCTCATCGCCAATAGCCGCAAATTTTATATATAAACACGGAAATCCATGAGGGACCGTGTTATTCCAAAAAATCTTTATTTATTAATTTCTCTCGAACAAGGTACCCTGAGAAATTGGAATTTGAACAGGTGACTTTTTGGATATTCATGAGTGTGGTTGATTTTTTTCATGAATATCTAATTATTAATTCGATCATCAAATGAACTATCTTATATACGCCCCTCTTACCATTAGCCTTTCTTGTATCTTTTGAAATCCTCCAATCCTGTTATCGATCCATTTGGGAAACTCTGTTTTAGGGACCTAAGAGTCTAGAGGGTGCGATGATTCCAATGTACAAGGCGCCATGTTCCGTTTGTGGGAAAGTGATAGAGAGAGACGGCTTTGTCATCTTCGATTGTTTGAAACGTTGCTGCTGGAATTGTCTGATAATCCACGATGACACTCCCATATGTCCTCATTGCGATAACGTGAAGGTTTTATGTGAGTGCATGCCAAACGATGCATTGGAAAGGCTGATCTTAAATTATAAGAAAAAAATTCTGAAGGTACGACGGCAGATTTTCCTGGAATATATAATCCCATTTGATGATCCAGACAAAATGAGAGAATTCGATGGTTCACTTGAAGACGAAGCAATACGCCGTGAAACGGTAATTTGTTCATTTATTTTACTTCAGATTTCATCAGAAATATCGCCACCTTAGAGTAAAAGGGGCGTAAGTGCAAAAAATACGAAATTCTGGTGTGAAAGGGGCGTATGTCCACTTATCACTCTAAAATGTTCATTATTGTCTCTGGAACATTATTTGGGCAGATGGAAATTAAAATAACAAAGTGGCGTAACTACCAATCTTGAAATGAAAGGGACGTATCTCCGCACTTACGCCTCTTTGTTTTTATAATTTTTCCATCTCATGAAAATATTTGGAGTTACGCCCTTTTGTTTCTAGGATTTCTCATCTAAATTTTGGCACTTACGCCTTTTTGTGTTTATAATTTTTTTTATAGCATATGAGAATTTTTGGAGTTACGCCCTTTTGTTTTTCGCGATTCTCATCTAAATTATAGCACTTATGCCTCTTTGTTTTTGAATTTTTTTCATTGAATTATTTTTCCGGACTTACACCTCTTTGTTATTAGTCTTTTTTCAGTAATTAGGAAAAATTCAATTTAAAAACTAAAGATGAAGAGGCGTATCTCCGGCCCTTACACCCCTTTGTTATTAGTCTTTCTCCAATGATTTGGGAAAATTCAATAAAGACACTAAAAGCAAAGAGGCGTATCTCCAGTACTTACGTCCGTTTGTTATTAGTGGATGGTACTTACGCCTATATGTTATTATTTTTGATTTTTTTACTAATATTGCGTAAAAGGCTTCGGAAAGCCTATTGGAGCAATAATGGTGGAGATACGCCTCTTTTGTTATTTTGAAGAAAAGAATCGGAAAAAAATGGCACTTACGCCTCTTTCACTCTAAGGCGACGATATATTCAAATACTGAAAATTCTTTTTATATTGAAAAACTCAAAAACTCTCTGGCAAAATCGCGTGTTCGATTATTGAGATGGTTTTTGAGGAATTTATTTTTAAGAATATTCCTTGGCCAATGAGACTATCTATGTTTGAATGTGTATAAAGGGCAATTTCGAAAATAAATTTCTCAAAAACCATTTCGATAATTGACTTATAAATTTTGGCAAAGAATAGCCTATTTTTCGATAGAAAGATCCAATGCTTTTTCTACTAAATATTTATAACTCTAATAATACATTCTCTATAATTTATCTTTCTAGAGAGCATTTATTGAAAATGGATTGTTCAGGAAGCTGATCTTAAGGACAATCTTAAAACCAGCTTCAGCCAATTCATAACAAGAAACCTTTGGACAGATGAGCTTAACCGAAGTGCTTTCAAAAAATTCCGCGAATTCGAGCTTTATTCAGTCATTAAAGGTTTGTACTATCATTGTTGATAATGATGAAGACTCTTCTTGATTCAATTAATTCGATTTTAAACATGCAAAACTAAGCATCTAAGGTAGAATCCCAGAGTAGAAACGAGTCCGATTGAACATCGAGAATGATGTGTTTTTTATTGATCGGAAACTATGCTAGCAATTGGGATTAATCGCGAAAAAAAATAAAAAATCTCCAAGATAATGTTTTTGATTTTATGCAATTAATAACGTATTTCATCAGATCTTTCAACATTAATTTGAGTCACCTTATCTAGTACTTCATGCCTACCAGCCGGATGTTCACATGGCGCGAAACCTAACCTTGCACTTCGTTTTACTTTTATTTCCGAATTTTGACCCATATTTCACAATGTCTCGTTCTTCCTATTCCATTAATATGTTTTATCCTTCCAAATCCGAATCCTACACCGACCGAACGGTTTGATCTAGGCTGAAGTTGTCTGAATCGAACACATTCTGAATGATTATGAATGCTGAACTAACATTTATGAACGTCAAACTGACTTGATGAGGTTTCAAAAACTCTCAGGGGAACTTCCAGATGAACTTTTAGGGGAACTACCAGGGGAACTTCCAGGGGAACTTCCAAAGGAGCTTTCCAGGGAACTAGTAGAGTAACTCATCACGATGAATAATAATATTCAAATGTTGACCAATTCTTTAAATTATTGGGAAACATGAATGCTTTAACGTTTATGGAGTCAGTTCAACGTATATTACTAGTTGATTGGCCATTCCATTAATTATAATCGACACGTGCTCCGGTAATTTAATTATTCGATGAGGAATCGCCTGCTTGATCTAATTTAACCCTCGGAGTACACACCTCTGAACAGAACTTCAGAGCACACATGGGGTCAAATTAACCCCACTCCATTTTCTGAGTGCTATATCTTGAAAACTATACATTTTTTCGGAATCCATGTTATGAGATTTTTTGTAGATGAAACAATGTACTTTCGAATACAATCATCGTTGGTTTGATTTAACTATTTTTCGATGGTAAAAAAATTAATCGAAATTGGACCTCGTTCCTCAAGTCGCCCAATTTGAATGAAAAAGTTTCTAAGCGCTGGAGTCGACTATTTCAAATATTTCCATCTATTACATCATATTTTAGGGCAAAAAATTTTTTGGGGTCAAAATGACCCCCAGTGTACTCCGAGGGTTAAAAGAGGTATAATTAAGCTTAATTCTGAATTACAAAATTGCAAAAATTACAAAAAGTGTGACCGTTTGTCTTTTACATAAGTATATTTCCATTTTCTTGCTCTTCGCTCTTTCATACTGAGAATTCGCTGTCTCGATATGAATACCATTTTTTTAGAAACACAATTACAAGTTTCACAAATTCAGGGGAAGAGCTCTCAGCTTACAACTTTCGACGCAGTAATAGTAGATAGTTTTAATGGATCTGATGTCCTTAAGCTCTATGATTTCTCCTACAGTAATATCACAAGAATTTTTACGTATGCTAATTCTCTGAAGGAACGAGATCCTGATAGGCTCATGCAAAGGGCATCTCAACATGAAATGCTCGACAGTATCGTATTCTTGGGTGTTACAAACTGGGCAGAGGTTTGCAGGATCAAATCTATATACATTATCTGCGAGAATTAATTCAAAGTAATACTTCGAGGAGGTACATAATTGCGCTAAAACTCTTTTCATTGCCCAGGGGATATTGGATGTGAGGTAGCTAGGATGGAATGGTGCGGATATTGAGTATGGTCTTGATAATGATGTTTGCAAGTGGTGCGCATTGACTGCATATGAAATAGAGTTTCTGCGAAAATTGACATTTTAGAGGTCAACAATCTGAGGACCGATTAGTAACCATATGTTCAGGTCCAGGCTGACACATTGATGTAATAAATCGGGGGTATATGATTTGATAAAAAAGAAACACTTGGGCAGCCCAATTATACTTGGCATTTTTATCACCGTTCTGGTATAATTGTACTTGTCTTTTGAAGCAAATTTTAGGAAGTCTGTCATCTGACATTTTAATTAATTTAATTACCCAGCCCCACGTCAATTTCCAGACTTTACTAATTAATCTTGATTTGCCAGTCTCTGCCAATACAATTTCATTTGCTGTGGAGTTGGGTAGTTCCAACATCCATTTCCAAAAACTTATTTGGACTCTCTCAGTTTTGTCCACCTAACTCAGTGCCCAAGCTGGACTAGCATAGAAGACCACCGAAGAAACGATACTGTCGAACAGCTTTGAGATGATATACCAGCGAACATTAATATAACATTTAAACAGAGTAAATTACATGAAAACATCAGTTATCACACTGCGTCAGTGAAATAATTTTACATATTGCGTTGAAATTTATCTTAAAGCAAAGCAGGAAAGGTAAAAAAGTATCACAGATTGAATAAACGTTCTTTAGTACATAGCTCACTAAATTTGCATCTAGGAATTGACATAAAATACTATTTATCCAATGAATTTTCATTGATTATCATGAAATCTGAGGGAGATGGGAAATCTTCGGTCGGGCCCATTTTTGTAGCTTCGATTTTCCTTTCCAAAAAAGGTCTGTATAAAAATTTTCTCATTTTCTCCAGATTCCGAAATATCTATATCGTTTTAGCACTTCCCCAGTGGATAATTGACAAAAAATTATTAAGTTTATTCACATTTCCTTTAAAAAATTGTAACGAAAGATTTTTTAATTTTCAGGCAGAAGAAGACCACGCCGGTGGTGCCAAAATTATGTGAAGAAAATTTGGAAAGACTTGTTGATTATTTCTGTCCACGTAGATTCTCGTAGAACCATTTGAATGCCCATTCTCCAAAGACTTTATCAGTGATCTTACAAGTTCGATTAAAAAGCGCCCATGACTACTCTTCACTGATGTATAACAGAATGAGGGTACAAACCGGCAGCAATTGCGTAGATTTCCGTTTTTACGAAAATAACTCTCTGCTGCTGCTCAGCCATGTTAGCATTACGAAATACCAGCATTTTCCGAATCTTTTTATGGACAAATCGATGGCAAAGTAATTTGACTGCAGTTAGCGAGTCTAGATCGGGCTCCAGGTCGAGGTCTGTCAACGCAGAATTGGTCAGATCCATCAGGAAAAAATGAATCGCCATTGAAAACTTTCTTAAATTGCAACAGCTCCAATCAAAATAAATAAAGAAATTACCATCTCAGTCATCAAGTTGCCAGCCTCGAATGATGCATTTGATTGGTTGAATACATCTATATTCTTACAAGGAAGTTCAAAGTCTCCAAGTTTAGATGTAACTACTTTACTTACCGATTTCAGTTTGCTTCTAGGAGCTGATTTTTTTCCCTGCTCTTTCCGAAGTAAGAACTCCTTGAAAATATTTGGTACGTTCGTCATCGGCACTGCCTCACATGGAGTTCCCGTGCAGACGGGACAACTGAGGCCATTTGGGGCGGCACACCTGCCACACGTGATAGTTCCACATTTGAAAATCTTGAGATTTTCAATCATTTTGGAGCATGATTTGCACTGGCGCGTCTCCTCATCTTTCTTCGGCAAAGCCGGCAGGACATTGTTCTCTTTGTTATCCCCAACTTTTTTGGTTCCTTCCTTCTCCTGCTTTCACCATCCTGGTCACGTAGATTTTGGTAGAAGAATTGGGACGCATATGATTCAACGTCTTCATAAGTGACCCCAGATTCGGTCTTCATAACATCTGGAAAGTTCAATTCATTCACATGCAGGTAAAAAGTATGAAATATTCGTTTCACTCGTCATTATCAAATATTTCTTTTGAATAATTCAAAAAATTGCTCAATTTACAGAATTTGGTTCATCCAAAAATATCTAAATTCACAAGTTGATCGGTATGAATGAACAAAATACGATGAGTGAAACTACCTTTTGAGCTATTCAAAAAAATTTTCATCTATATTTTTTTCAGTGAATCGACCTATTGTGTTATATCTCTCCACTGATGGATAACAAAATGAGGGTACAAACCGGCAACAACTGCGTAGATTTTTGAATTGATGAATATATTCCTCTTCTGTCGCCTAGCGATGGCACCACTCGCAAATACCAGATCATCTCGGATATCTCTGTTCACGAATCGATGGAAAATCTTTTTAACGGCAGTTTGCGGGTCGTCGACCTTCTTCATCACAGAATTTATGAGATCCATGTGGAAAAAATGTATGAAAACTTTCTTCAATTTCAACAGCTCCAATCAAAATGAATGAACAAATTACTATCTCAGTCATATATTCGCTAGCCTGCAATGATGCATTTAATTTTTCGAATACATCTCTAGTCCTACACGGAAGTTTCAATTTTCCAATTGTTGATGAAACTACTTTATTGATGTCTCTCGATTTAATTGGTTTTACTCCTTCCTCTTGACGAGCGAAGAAATTTGCCACGATATTTGGCAGCTGGGTCATGGGTACTGCTTCACAGGGGGTTCCCGTGCAGACAGGACACCCAGTGCCATTCGCGGCAGCACACTTGCCGCACGCGAAGGTACCACAACGAAATATCATCAATTCACAAATCATCTTCGGACATAATTTGCATTCGTCTTTCTCTTTTTTTTCCTGGCAAAGCCGGCAGGGTATTGTTTTCTCTGTTATCCCCATCTTTTACTTGGGTCCCTTCTTCTCCTGCTAATGAGAAATAAAGAATAAGTCAGTGGTGAAGGGGTAAGACCGGAAAAAGTCAGTTTTTTTCCTTTATTTTATTTCAAGGATAATTCCGGAAACTTAGTGAGATAGAGCAATCTTTCATGTCGAACAATTGCAAAATCTACAGAAAAGGATTCAAGCAGGAAGGGCGCATCTCTATTCGTCTCCGAAATTTTCGATAAAGAAGTTGATAGTGAATAGGTAAAACTGGGTAAATTGATTATTTTTTTGTTTTTTGAGGAATGCTGTTTTATTAAGGCAATCCTACTAGCAGGTCCAAACTATCTACATTTATTTCATTTCTTGTCAAGTTACTATAAATGCTCTAATTATTTCGATTTTGTAACATTTTACCGATATTAAAACGATATTGACGATAATAAATTGTTATTAAATAATATTATGAATGTCCAATATTCCATGGCCACGATTACGCAGAGAGTTGAAGACGCAAGAACAACAAATGTGAAACGGATATAATGAATTTAATATATTGAAATAAATTGAGATCTTTATAATGTGACGTTGAATTATTTCAAATATTCATATTTTTTTCACTCCAATATTCGTAACTAGGGAATTAACACGACATGAAGGAGACAAAAAATAAGCGGAGAGAGAGGGGAGGGGAAGGGGAATTGTTTTCTCAGCAGTGTTAAAGGGCGTCTGTGTCTGGAAGAGAAACACTCCATACATTTTAGCTGAATATTCCCTCACTAATTAGGAATCACGAAGCTGGAAGAAGGAAACACATGTATGTATCTCCCCGTACTCCGAAACTTCATAATTCATTACTTTATTCCTCTTTGGAAATTCCCTGAAATTGATGATTGATAATTGGGTATTAAAGTAATTTGAGTTTATGCGTGAAAGCAAATTGAACATTCACGCGCATAAATTTGAATCCAGCAATTGGAAGGAGTATGAAAATGCCATGGGGTAAGTCAATAGGGCAGATTTCAGAATGCTCCAAGAGCGGCCTCTAACGGTCTGGCAGCAAACGTCACTGAAACTATACATTTCCAGTACTGACCCCAGTAACACAGCGGGCACGGGTAAGTTCACAATGATGGTACAGTAACATCACGGCGTAACATCACACACGTGGAGTCACAGTGATGTCACAATAACATCATGGCGTGGAATCAGGAGGATAAGGCAGAGTCGGTGTACCGACCGTACTCTATGCTAGAATACGGTCGGTAATACCGTCTCTCTACTCCATGCGATATCTTGCACTTGCTGTTCTCGGTGACATAATGATAGAGCTCATGTGTGAATTATGAATTCATAAATTCTATTTGAGCTTTCCGGAGAAATTTGGGATTAATAAAGAGCAATAATAGCTTCATTTTTCTTTGTTGAACATATTTTTTTCATATAAGTTAAAGAGAACAGTTTTAGTTTTCACACATAGTAAAAATACAGTATATCAGTATGAAAAGCGGGATTCTTTCATCCTTTTAAGCAAAATGGACCTTTATCAATTATTTTAAAAAACTGCTGAAAACATAGACTGTCCATCACATGTTCAAATATTTGTACCAGGCAGTGAAATTTTGCGAATTCCTTTCTCTCGACTAAATTTTGAGACTTTCAGATAAAGAAAATATTCGGAGAGAAAGCTTTTCGGGAAGAATGCGTCAAATTGATAATTGATTTTTGGCGGAAATTTCGACAACGAATTTTGAATATTTTTTTTTTAATATTAAATCAATGGTATTTTTCTTAAATTTTGATTTATTTACCCTGCTTTCCCAGACAAATTTTGTCGGCTATTTATCGTCAATTTGTCGACAAATTGACCATAGAGTCAACGATATTTCTGAGCATACCAAATTCACCATCATCAGGTTATCGGGGAAATTCGCAGAAAATTTTCGTCAGATACTACAGTCGTACAAATATAGGTGATGAAAATTTTGTCGAAGATATGGCAACAAAATAACGGGGACGGGTGCAGCTGACCAGAAAAAACTGACCACTCAACAACTGGCCACACCTTTTGGGTGTTTCTGCAACTAGCCACAAAACGTCTGTGTTCCAACAACCGGACGCCGAAAAGCCACCACAGTTTTGTTACCCTCCAAGATTTCGATTAAAAGTACAATTCGTTTTGGAGAGATGGCGTTTGCATAAAATTTCCAATGGTTGATGAGCCTGCGACCACTGTAGGTCACGTTTCTCACATATAGGATCTTATCATATTGGACATTGAGCATTCCTCCTCAATGGTTTTGTCTTTCTACCTTCAAAGCACTCAATATGCCTTCTATGGAGTCCGAACTTGCATGCAGCAAGTGGAAATTATCATTCGGGATGATTTTCCATAAAATGGGCAATGGTTAGTGAGTTTGCGACCACTGTAGGTGAGGTTTTCCACATATAGGACCTTATCATATTGGAGATTGAGCATTCCTCCTCAATGGTTTTATCTGTCTACCTCCAAATCACTCAATATGCCTCCTATGGAGTCCGAACTTGCATGTGGCAAGTGGAAATTATCATCCGGAATGATTTTCCATAAAATGTGCAACGGTTAGTGAGCCTGCGACCACTGTAGGTGAGGTTTTCCACATTGTACCGACCTTATCTCTAGTTCGATACTTTAAAGCTAATAAATCAACTCCGCTTGAATGATTCACGACTATTCAATTTTTTACTTATTTCATTTATATATTTTGACTCATGAGGGTAACAATAGATTATATAACATTTATAATTGACTTTAGATTGATATTGTTTGAGTTTGGGAAAAAAGGATAAATTATTATCCACTTGAGTAATGTTTATTAATTTTATAAGTGCATACTCTTTGATTAAGACGAATAATTTCTAAGATCCAGAAAAAGAGAAATATTAAGATAACTGTATCTCAACGGAGCGAATGTTCCATTAAAGGGGTTTATTAACAGTACTCTGACTGTGAGCGGGTTGAGAACTGACTCAAGTTCATGCATCGAGGGATATATATGCGGAAAGTTGATAGGGCTGCCGAGCTTCAGGTTTGATGAAATGAGATTTCTGTGATTGGTTAAAAATAGTGTGGAAGGAAGAAACCTTTTGGTCCAAGCTGGGTTTATTTCCGTGATTGGTTGAAAATAGTGTGGAAGGGATAAACCTTTTGGGATTGGTCGAAGCTGGGTTTTTCCGCAAGTCGTGAAGGGAGTGTTGGGTTTTTCCCGCAGGTAGTGGTGGGAATGTTTGGGTCCGTTGGATGAGACCGGTTGAAACGGATTAGTAAGGGGAGGTCAAGTGTTTCGAGGGATTACAAGTAATAATCTTAAAAACAGTTGGGCTGCTATAGTTCTTGAAGTAATAAACCTTTTTCAGTCCCTTTTTCTATATTTTGAAATACACTCAGTAAAATTCTAAAGGAAAAAATATTATTATATTGAGGAAGAGGTGAGAGCTGAATTGCTTTATTGGCCTTGCAGCTGTGTAGAATTCAGAGTAAAAATTGTTGGTAAAATATTAAAAGAATAGTTCGCTGAGGTCATTTTATGGTTGTATAGAAAAGTATTTAGAAATTCTAGCAGTGTTTATGATGAATGGTGAGAAGAGGGACCGATTGGGGGAAAATTGGGGGGAAATTATAATATTTTCGAATAGTAAATTTAATGAATGAGAGCTGTGGCTGGGTGACTCACGATGGTGATTGGGTTAATGATAGGAACGGAACACACATATAGGACCTTATTATATTGGATATTGAGCATTCCTCTTCAATGGTTTTGTCTCTCTACCCTCAAATCACTCAATATGCCTTCTATGGAGTCAGAACTTGCATGCAGCAAGTGGAAATTATCATCTGGGATGATTTTCCATAAAATATCCAATGGTTAGTGAGCTTGGTCATGTCGATGCAACTAACGTTTCCCCTCAACGTCCCTCAAACTGTTCCTAAATGTTTCAGACTAGCTACAATTCAGAATCGAGAACAGTCTTTTTGCTCATTTTTCGATATTAAAGATGAGCAAAGGCCATCTCTCCGAAATGAATTGTACTTTCAGTTGGAATCTTGGAGGGTAACAGAACTGTGGCGACTTTTCGGCGTCCAGTTGTTAGAGCATAGGCGTTTTGTGGCTAGTTGCAGAATCACCCAAACCGTGTGGCCAGTTGTAGAGTGGTCAATCTTATCTGCAATCGCATTGCACGATTATCAATCAATGAGCTCACTACGAGTGACATCACCGCATCGACTAGAGACGTCTGTCTCTCGGTGAAGTGCCACTGAATTGTTTCTTCCATGGTCACGAGCGATAATCCTTTCGGAAAATAAAATAATTTAGGCGCAACGAGAATACTTGAGGCAAGACGGAAAATCAAAATTCCTCCGAAGAAATATTGCGTTCAGTTCCTTGAAAGGTCAAAGAGAACTGATACGCTTTCATTTCGCTATTGAATAATTCCTATTAGTAGGTGAGATTATTTCGATTTGTCCGACTTGTTTCCTAACTTTATTGTCAAGATATGATGAATTTGATAGAATGAACTAACGAGGCAAGTCTTCAATTTCCAACTCTACCTTGAATGCATTGAACTGCAACCATAAACAGCATGTGAATGAAAACCGTTTCATACAAACAATGCTGAACCCTGAAAAAAATTGCATCTCTGCGCACATCATCTGTCTCAGGCTGCTCGCCCGCTACTAAAAACACGATGCACCAACTTGGGTCCGTGAGTCTAGAAAATTCGAATTGCGCCATCTCTTGAACTCATACATCATCACAAAATGGTCGCTCCCGCCATCTACCAGTATTTTGAGCTATTATACTCGCTTCAGAAAAATTCTCATGTATCTCTTTATCGACAATTCTTCTCACATTTTTCGCGGATAATTTTCCGATAATTTTGCTAATAACTCGATAACTTGAATGTGTCAATATAGTCAGTTATCGTAGTTTTTTCCCGTCTCATTGTCAAATATTAGACGCTAATTTTTCCGATCTTTTGTCGACAAAAAGCCGACAGTTTGTCGGTGCCTTGTTTTCTGGGTTTAAGTAATAGCTTATTTTATGTTATATTTCGCTTGAAAGGTAACGAAAGGGCTTCTATGTGTTGAATTTTTAAATGAAGTATTTGATGAGATTTATTCGTATTTTTAAAGATCTCATACAAAGTTTCAGCGGCCGAAGAAGGTGATTGATTTTTAAAAAATTGCTCATTATTGCTGAAAATATAAGTTGAAGGATTTCCCCCCTTAAGGGGAGCGATGAATGTAGTGTAAATTTCCAAACTCTTTATTTCCGTTATTGGGTGGAGAAAAGAAATCAAATGCATATTGTTTATTGACCTTCCCACTATGAAAGGATTTTTAAAAAATATTATTTTAATGATATTATGATGGCAGAGAATCCAGGCCTATCCCACATTTCCAAATTTTTTTTTAACTGTATCCTTGCATTGACGCATTCCCTTCTCTCCAACAACGATGAGAATCATTGCTGAAAAGAGGCAAACGGTAAAATTGCAGGAAAAAATTGAAGAAAAGAATAAGAAAACTGGCTGAGTCACCTACCCTTTTCTACTATGTTGAACTTTTTTGTTCAACTCTTTTCCCGCCTTGACGCATTCTCCTCTCTTTAGCATCGATGAAAATCATTGTTGAAGAGAGGGGAACAGTCAAATTGAGGGGGAAAATTGAACAACATGATGGCAAAGAGTCCAGGCCTCTTCCACGTTTTCAATTTTTTTTTTCTAATTGTTTTCTTGCCTTGACGCATTCCCCTCTGTCCAGCAACAAGGGAAATTATTGCTAAAGAGAGGGAAACCGTCAAATTGAGGGAAAAAGTTGTAATTCTTCTCTTTAATTACAGCGAGTCGAGGCCTCTTCCACATTTTTGAAAATTGTTTTTTCAACTGTATCCTTGCCTTGACACACTCCCCTCTCTCTTCAGCATTGATGAAAATCATTGTTGAATACAGAAGAACGAGCGGCTTGCAGGGAAAAATGAAATTTTTCTTTTAAACGACAGAGACGATAGGCTTTTGTACTATTAAACTGGAAAAATTTCAACTATTCCCTTGCCTTGTCACATTCCCTTCTCGTCAGCAACAATGGGAATAATTGCTGAAGGGGGAGAAACAGTTAAATTGAGTAAAGAAATTTCAAATTTTTTTTTCAAAATATTGTAAAAAGTCCAGGTCTCTTTCACATTCAAACATTTTTTTTTAAACTGGTTCCTTGCCTTAAATTGTGAAAAAGAAATTCAAAAAATATTTGAAAAAGCCGAGTGTTTCAGCCATTTTTTTTTCAATTTTTTCCCTCAATTTCACCGTTCTCTTCTCTTCATCAACAATGATTTCCATCGTTGCTGAAGAGAGGAGAATGCGTCAAGGCGAGAAAAGAGTTGGAAATTTTTTTTTCTCAGCATAGTAGAAAAGGGCGTCTCAGCCAGTTTTCTTAATATTTTCTGCAATTTTCGCCAGCAATTTGACCGTTTTCTTCTCTTCAGCAATAATGTTCACTGTTGCTGAAGAAAAGGGAAAGCGTTGAGGCAAGGGAATAGTTGAAAAACAAGCAGGAGCCCCACTACTTGTGCGTGATTTGAACATCGTAAATTTAATATTCTGCCAATGCAATTGGCAGAAAGCTTCCGAACGCATTTTTCAATTGTCAATCTATCATCACTGATCTGTGCGTGGAGTGCGAAAACTAAAATAGGCCTCAGAGGGTTGAGTTCGCCCCAAATATAATCAATTGAATAGTTTTGAAGATATAGCTTGCTTTTGCTGATGTTTCTATGCTAATATCTAAGAAACTACTAGGCCGATTCCGCTCAGTTTCAATACCAACCTTCGTGCTCATCAGATGTATAACCTCACGAAATTTGAGGTCTCTAGCTCAATTAGTTATTAAGTTATCGTGGAATCAAGATTTTTACGAAAAATTTCTCAAAATTTTTATACTGGATAAACTAAAAATCTGAGCTCCCACCACCACGGGGGTTAAAGATGCAGTTTTTGAACGCGCATCTCCTCGCGGAGAGTGGACGCTGTGACTCCATTTTTTATCGAGAAAAGTCGAAAAAACGATATTTCGACATTTTCATTTTTCTCAAAAACTATCCGGCCGATTTAGCTGAAATTTTTGTAAGAGCTTGGGGCACGCACGGCGAGCTTATGGTGAAATTTTTAGATCGCTAGTTAGCCCCATTTCAGAGTAAAGTGGAAAATGCGTCATCACATACACACACACATACACACAGACATTTTTCAAAAACGGCGGATCTTGACGTTTTGGGTCATTTGCAGTCCTATTATGATGAAATTTCAAACTCGAAAAAAATTACGATTACAAAGCTTCCATTCGGAAGCAAAAAGTAGTATGGTCGTACTAAAGAAAGCTTCGACACGGGGAACGTTAGGAGCTAGACGGAGCTAAGTACGACTATAAAAAAGGCCGGGCCTCTTTGCCATTCTTTCTTATTTTTTCATTCAATTTCACTCTTCAGTTTGGCTACTTCCCCCTTCTCAGCAATGATTTTTATCGCTGTTAGAGAGAAGGGAATGCGTCAAGGCAAGGATACAGTTAAAAAAAAAAAAAATTTTTAATGTGAGAGAGGCCTAGACTCACTGTAATTAAAACGATTATTTTTCAACTTTTTCCCTCACTTTGATCGTTCTCCTCTCTTCATCAATGATGTTCAGCGTTGCTGAAGAGAGGGGAATGCGTCGAGGCAAAGAAACAGTTGAAAAAAAAATTTGGAAATGTGGGATAGGCCTGGATTCTCTGCCATTTTTTTTAAATTTTTCTGCGACTTCTCCTCTCATTTTGACCGTTCCCCTCTCTTCAGCAATGATTTTCATTGTTGCTGGAGAGAGGGGAATGCAGCAAGGCAAGGAAACAGTTGGAAAAAAAAATTGAAAATGTGGTAGAGGCCTGGACTCTATCATCATTTTGTTCAATTTCACCTCTCAATTTGACTGTTCCCCTCTCTTCAACAATGATTTTCATCGTTGCTGAAGAGAGGGGAATGCGTCAAGGCATGGATGAGTACATTTTATGTAATTATTTCATATTCTTCGGAGTACTATAGAAGGTGAAGATAGGAAACTACGAAACACCCCCTTAGTAGGTGGAATATCAGCAAGAAGATAGTATAGATAATCGGATTTGAGGACCTCCATTTGTGCCTGAAATTAGAAAAAAAATGTTCTAAATTTTTCCAGCTCCAATGAATAGCTGGGAATTAGCTGCAGATTACTAGATAAGTGATGAAGAAAAAGGTATTTGTTTATTACTGTTATACTCCATATTCTACGGAAAAATCTAAAAAATTATCATTGTACAATTTAAGAACTGTTCATTCGTAGCTGAAAATTAGCTGCGAATTCCTATGAAATGGGAAATAGCATCCCATCACTTTTCATTATAGACCAGGGTCGATAATTTTTGGAACCAAAAAAACTAGTAGTAGGATGGAACCCATTGGGAAAGGAGGAGAATAGTATGAAAATGAAAGGAAAAATAATTTACGGGTGATCTGAGGTCGGGAAGGGGAAGGGGGTGATTTTTTAAGGGTGAAAAACAGTTAATGTCGATTCCTGGCAAAACTACGAGTCCTATGGGAAAAAAAATCCAGGCAAAGTTGTAGGTAATAAAGAGTTCTACAACTTTTGTATCCACACTTTTTCCACATAACCTCAAAATTTATGTGAAAAATTCAAAAAACCAAGTTTTCGGTTTTTTATTTTTAACTTTTTCAAAAAAAAATTTTTTTCAACGAACTTTGGTGAAAACTTACCTTTTCATGTCCCGAATACACTGTAATTTATTTGATTTGAAATATTCATTTTTCCACCTTATTTTGACTGAATATCGAAAAACCACCCTAATTTTTAATCGAAAATTCACCCGTCAAAATATGAGCTTTTTTCAAAAAGTCGGTGTGCTTTCTCGCCGTTGAAATGTCTACTTTCCGATGGTGTAAAAAAAATATATATTACTATAGTAAATTTCCTCAGAAAATGCCGAAATCGAAAAAAACTTGAATTCGAAATTTTTTTCTAAAATTATTATAGGGGAGAGGCGGGCAAAATGGGATAGCACTTTTTTATTGGCTTTTTCAAAAAACAGAATTTCAAATTCTCTTAGTTTTCAGATGAATAAATCCATTCCGATTTTTTTTTCCGTACATTTAGTCTTTCCTCTGAAAATGGAAAGCCGGGCAAAATGGGATAGCCAATTTTATGGGGGAATTTTTTTTTTCAACCATTTTTTCAACTTTTTCTTGAGGCAGTTTTTACAGTTTTTACTTCAACTTCATCACTTGATGGCGAAGTGTGGAACTCTCTGGCTTGAGGTTCCTGGATTTTTTTGAATTGTGTACCGTAAATCTGCTAGAAAAAAAGAGGGATTAAGGTGTTTCAAATTTGCCCAGCCCGGGCATATTTGCCCAGCCCGGGCATTATTTGCCCGGCCCGGGCATTATTTGCCCAGCCCGGGCATAGTTTGCCCGGCCTGGGCATTATTTGCCCGGCCCAGGCATTATTTGCCCAGCCCGGGCATATTTGCCCAGCCCGGGCATAGTTTGCCCAGCCTGGGCATTATTTGCCCGGCCCGGGCATTATTTGCCCAACTCGGGGCTTTTTATTATTTAGCCCCGAAGGCTCGGGGCTATTTTTAATGTAGCCCCGAGGGCTCGGAGCTTTTTATTATTTAGCCCCGAAGGCTCGGGGCTATTTTTTATTCAGCCCCGAGGGCTTGGGGCTATTTTTTATTGAGCCCCGAGGGCTCGGGGCTTTTTATTATTTAGCCCCGGAGGCTCGGGGCTATTTTTTATTCAGCCCCGAGGGCTCGGGGCTATTTTTTATTTAGCCCCGAGGGCTCGGGGCTTTTTATTATTTAGCCCCGAAGGCTCGGGGCTATTTTCTATTTAGCCCCGAGGACTCGGGGCTTTTTATTATTTAGTCCCGAAGGCTCGGGGCTATTTTTTATTTAGCCTCGAGGGCTCGGGGCTATTTTTTATTTAGACCCGAGGGCTCGGGGCTTTCGATTATTTAGGCCCGAAGGCTCGGGGCTATTTTTAATGCAGCCCCGAGGGCTCGGAGCTTTTTATTATTTAGCCCCGAGGGCTCGGGGCTTTTTATTATTTAGCCCCGAAGGCTCGGGACTATTTTTCATCTAGCCCCGAGGGCTCGGGGCTATTTTTTATTTAGCCCCGTGGGCTCGGGGCTATTTTTTATTTAGTCCCGAGGGCTCGGGGCTCTTTATTATTTAGCCCCGAGGGCTCGGGGCTTTTGATTATTAAGCCCCGAGGGCTTGGGGTTTTTTCTTTATTTAGCCCCGAGGGCTCGGGGCTATTTTTAATGTAGCCCCGAGGGCTCGGGGCTATTTTTTATTTAGCCCCGAGGGCTCGAGGCTTCTTATTATTTAGCCCCGAGGGCTCGGGGCTATTTTTATTTAGCCCCGAGGGCTCAGGGCTATTTTTTATTTAGCCCCAAGGGCTCGGGGCTTTTTATTATTTAGCCCCGAAGGCTCGGGGTTTTTTTCTTATTCAGCCCCGAGGGCTCTGGGCTATTTTTTATTTAGCCCCGAGGGCTCGGGGCTTATTATTATTTAGCCCCGAAGGCTCGGGGCTATTTTCTATTTAGCCCCGAGGACTCGGGGCTTTTTATTATTTAGTACCGAAGGCTCGGGGCTATTTTTTATTTAGCCTCGAGGGCTCGGGGCTATTTTTTATTTAGACCCGAGGGCTCGGGGCTTTCAATTATTTAGGCCCGAAGGCTCGGGGCTATTTTTTATGCAGCCCCGAGGGCTCGGAGCTTTTTATTATTTAGCCCCGAGGGCTCGGGGCTTTTTATTATTTAGCCCCGAAGGCTCGGGACTATTTTTCATTTAGCCCCGAGGGCTCGGGGCTATTTTTTATTTAGCCCCATGGGCTCGGGGCTATTTTTTATTTAGTCCCGAGGGCTCGGGGCTCTTTATTATTTAGCCCCGAGGGCTCGGGGCTTTTGATTATTAAGCCCCGAGGGCTTGGGGTTTTTTCTTTATTTAGCCCCGAGGGCTCGGAGCTATTTTTAATGTAGCCCCGAGGGCTCGGGGCTATTTTTTATTTAGCCCCGAGGGCTTGAGGCTTCTTATTATTTAGCCCCGAGGGCTCGGGGCTATTTTTATTTAGCCCCGAGGGCTCGGGGCTATTTTTATTTAGCCCCGAGGGCTCAGGGCTATTTTTCATTTAGCCTCAAGGGCTCGGGGCTTTTTATTATTTAGCCCCGAAGGCTCGGGGTTTTTTTCTTATTCAGCCCCGAGGGCTCTGGGCTATTTTTTATTTAGCCCCGAGGGCTCGGGGCTTATTATTATTTAGCCCCGAAGGCTCGGGGCTATTTTTTATTTAGCCCCGAGGGCTCGGGGCTTTTTATTATTTAGCCCCGAGGGCTCGGGGCTATTTTTTATTTAGCCCTGAGGGTACGGGGCTTTTAATTATTTAGCGCCGAAGGCTCGGGGCATTTTTTCATTGAGCCTCGAGAGCTCGATGTTAAAAATCAACTTAATTTTGGTCGATTCTTACGGAGGAAAACCCGATGCAACTCGCCGTGGTCTTCCTGTTGATTTTCTCGTTGTAGTGGACTGTATTTTTTGGATGACTTACTCTTTTATAGGATAAAGGATATTTCTCAGTGGATGGATTTAGGTGGATTTTCTCAATGATACGGAACACGTGAATTATATAAAAATATATAAACTCTTTAATGATTTGACTAGAATACACTTTCTGATACTTTGACCGCACTGATTCTAGATATTGTCTCGTTGGGATAATTGTCTCAATGATTTAATTGTCTCTAATTTTCATGATTATTTTCACTCTGCACACTGCATTTAATACCGGGCGTAAATCGTTATTAAACCGTTATGCCGATCACTGACTCGATACTCAACTCAGCGGATGCGACCGGTTCTTTCGAACCTTTCCTATTATGTCTATCGACTAGGCGTCATGTCCGCGATAGTTGCTAGATAGTTACTCCAAGATCATGATGATCTTGTCTTGATGAGTTTCACTCGCCAAGGTTTTGCCCCCTTGGCGGCCACCGTATTAGTAGAACTTGACTCGCTCAGTTCCACGCGACGAGTAGAAGGATTTGTGGGACCACGCCGCTGTGATCCCCCAAATTACCCCTGGTGTCAATATCGATAGTTAACACCTTTTGATTGACCTCCTGATCCCACGGTAAATCAGATCAGTCGGTAATTTTAGCTACTTTCTTAACATACCGCCCGCCGTCGACGAACTCCTGGAGGCGACCTAGTAATCGTTGGTGCTTTTCAAGGTGTTGCCAACTTCCCGTGGCAGGTTTGCGGTATCGGTATTTTTCTGCTGATGTTCTCGTGCTGATCTTCTCTGATAGTTGTCTCGTTCACAATCTGCTGGGCTGATGCTGTTGATGCAGTCTCTTCAGATTGCATGATACTGTTGGTCTCAATGATTCCTGGAATTTCTGTAATGAGATAAGATGAAATTAGTTTCCATGATAATGACTCTTATTTCTCTGCTAACGGGTTGTAAGGCCGTCTAGCTTGGAAATACTCGTTGTAGAAGCTCGTCTTGATTCACTACAGAATTCCGGAAACTTGATGATTCTTCTCGATGATTTTGTACTCTGTGATGCCTTGATGACGTTTTCCGTCATTGATGATGATGAAGTCTCTTCTGGATGATGTAATCTCTGCTTGATGCTGTTGCCGCCCGCCATGAGGCGACGACTCGTTCTCAGCTGCTTTTTTGATAAATATCTTCTGGTTAATTTCAAGTGAACTGCATGCTGGATACTTGAATCTCAATGTTATTGACCTGGAACATTCAATTGATAATGATTAATTGCAACTTGACATTTCTTTCTTCGATGACGTTGTACACCGTCTTCGACTCCACAAATGTCATTGGATCTCATGATGATCGTTCCAAGATCATTGATGATGCTGCTTTGCTCGATGTTTGATGACGTCTCATCCCGATGAATAATTTTCGATGATGGTCAGAATATCGAACGATATTCTCCACTGGTGATGCTTGATTATAATTCTCTTGACTCTTCATACATCATTTAATAACGGGCGTAAATCGTTATTAAACTAGTATGCGATAACTCACTCGTTTCTCAACTCAGTGGATCTGACTCGTTCTTTCAAACTTTCCTATTAAGTCTATCGACTAGGCGTCAGTTCCACATTGTTGTTTGGTGCTTGATGATTTCATTGACATTGGATATGTCAAGGTCGTTGATGTTTCTCAGGTGATTCGTCTCATAATGATTGCCCTCGTTGCGTCATTGGATCTATCTGCAATTCCACGTCATTGCAGCTTGATAGATGTTCACCTGCGTAATTGATGTGATTGGATGATGAAGATTCTCTCGCTGATTTAATTTCACTAGTGATGATTAATGATTGAATTTTCTCATCTCGTTGTGTCTTGATTGCTCATAGCTCATGATGATTCCTCAACTCTTGATGATGTTGGATCGATTGATTGTCTTTGCCTGGAACTCATGAACTTCAGCTTGTTCGTTCCATCCATTATTGCTAGCTTTAGACAATGATTTCTTCTCAAGTTTTGTCATGACAATGAATGACTCGATGATGATTTCAATCTTAATGATGTTGGTGAATGATTGCTCCTTGTTTGCAATAGAATCCCGCCCACCATGCAGAGACTGGCCAGTTCTCTGATGAGGGATTCTTCCTTGTATCTGCCTTCGAAGATGTCGTTCACGTCGTTTGCAGGGTTCGCGATTCCCTGGAAATTCTGTGTTCTTCCTCCTCTTCCGGTTGTACAATGATGTTCACTCTGCTATTGATGATTGACTTGATAACTGGATCCTCTGATGATTCCTGTTATCAATGATGATGGTGATAACTCGCTGATTGATGTTCGTTCAATAGCCTCGCTTGTATTGAACTCTCTGATTCATATTGAATTTTTGCTCGTTCAATTTTTCAGGAAGTAGACGTTACTCTTAACCGCCGGGTTGTAAGGCCGATCTCATTGCGAAATAAACGTCGTTCTTCGTTGTTGACGATTGTGATGACTCTGATGACCAGTTTCGATGATAATAATTATAATGATTTATGATTATTCTGCAACTGGTCCAATGTCTCTTGATGATGACTTCTTTTACCGATGTCTCTCTCTGATTGTCAGTATCTCGAATGATTGCCTGACTTGATGATATTCTTCGATGACCTTGAAGGCCTTTCAATTTACTCTCGTTCGATGATTGATCTCGTTTGATGATTGTTATCATTCTGCTTCGTCATTTAGCAGAACCTGTTGATTGCTTGTCCTCATCTTCTTGTTGTTGATGATTATTCTCGCTGCTACTGGCTCAGATGAGGACGATGACAATGATGATAACTCTGGTGATAATGATAACTCTGGTAATATTAATGATGATGCTGGACTGGTGAATTGCTGGATCACTTTGCTGCTCACATTGTCCATTGCTCTAATCTCGATGAATCTGATGAACTCGAGTTGTTTTATCTCCACTCTAGACTGAAACATATCACTAAATGATTGCAATATAGTATTTACATTTAAATGATTTTAAGTCACTAGGTGTTGATGTTAATGATGGATTAACTCGGCTCTCTGTTGCTATTATTCGTGATAATTAATTCTGATAATTTGAATTAAATCTCAAATTAAATGCTTGCATTTGTATAAAATTCTTCTCAAATTCAGATGTTTTGATAATTATACTGGTGCATCTCCGATAGATTTCTCGTGATAATTATTAATTAAATTAATTGTTTATCAACAAATTCCTCTAATTTAATTAATGATTAATCTCTCACGTGATATTAATAATGCAACCGATGCATCTTGTAATTCTCTCAATGATAACCGTTGGAGCTCTTTGTTATGTTGATGCGTCCCCCACTCTCACCTATAGATTAATTTCTCAATTGTCAAACGCTTTAAATGCCTTCTATGTAATGTTAATTTCTCTTGATTAATTCAATTCTTCAGTACTTCTCCAGATTCTGCCTCTGCTGCATCCGCAGTTGTCTGCCATGTTAATTAATTAATAATAAATTACTTATCTCAGAATTGAAGAGAGAAATTTAGTTGTTGTTGTACTCTGTGCAATTTGAATCGCCCGCGCTGTGGCTGTCAGTGAGTAGAAGCCTCATTGCCGCTCTCGCTGCAATTGATGTGTGGGCGTGGCTTCAGGCCCCCTCTGCTGCGTTGCTTCGGTGCGACTCGGTGATGCTCGCTGTCTCTCGTTGCTCTGACGTCGAACGCGTCACTGGTGCTCACCGATGGTGGGGATGATGATTTGCTCTCTCACTCGTACTGCCGAAGTTACGCGATAATGTCCGAACGAACTTCGTCTCTACTCAAAAACCCGCGATCGCGATGTAAACAACTCAACACTCAATGTTTTGATCGCGATACACTGTCTCTATTGCTTGAAGGAGAAAAACCTGAATGTTTCACTTCTCGAATTTTCGATTAAATTTTATTTCACTCACTGTCTTTCTCTAACACACTTGAGAGAAAGAGACAGATAAAACACTCAATGTTTTTGTCCTTTATTCACAGATTCTATTGTTCTCAAATAACACTGATTTTATTCTCGAATAACACGTTGGATTTTATTCTCGAATATTCGAATAAAATTCACTCGATAAATTCACTCTGTTTTAAACGAAATAAATTATTGATTTATTTTTCGAATTTTATGTAGAGTTTTCTCGCGTATTTCGAAGATAATTTTCACTCGCGATTAATTTACTCACTTTCCATTGTTATGGGATTAGGGATTAAGATGGATGTTTTGATGAATTTTAGATGGATAAACTTCTCGATTTTATCTCCAAAATAATTCCCGTTAATTGCACGTTTCTCAAAGAATAATTTAATAATTGTAATTTTCACAATTATTCTCTGATGCACTGCTCCACTGAGATAACTCCACTCATCGCCGGATCCTCACGATCCGGCTCGAAGGACCATGTTAGAAATCAATGTATTTTTCTCATGTCCTTCGAACGGATAATTTTCTCTTCGACTTTCCCATAGGCGCTGTGTTCTTTGTCAGAGCCGGATCACTCTGATCCGGCTCGAAGGACCATGTTAAAAATCAACTTAATTTTGGTCGATTCTTACGGAGGAAAACCCGATGCAACTCGCCGTGGTCTTCCTGTTGATTTTCTCGTTGTAGTGGACTGTATTTTTTGGATGACTTACTCTTTTATAGGATAAAGGATATTTCTCAGTGGATGGATTTAGGTGGATTTTCTCAATGATACGGAACACGTGAATTATATAAAAATATATAAACTCTTTAATGATTTGACTAGAATACACTTTCTGATACTTTGACCGCACTGATTCTAGATATTGTCTCGTTGGGATAATTGTCTCAATGATTTAATTGTCTCTAATTTTCATGATTATTTTCACTCTGCACACTGCATTTAATACCGGGCGTAAATCGTTATTAAACCGTTATGCCGATCACTGACTCGATACTCAACTCAGCGGATGCGACCGGTTCTTTCGAACCTTTCCTATTATGTCTATCGACTAGGCGTCATGTCCGCGATAGTTGCTAGATAGTTACTCCAAGATCATGATGATCTTGTCTTGATGAGTTTCACTCGCCAAGGTTTTGCCCCCTTGGCGGCCACCGTATTAGTAGAACTTGACTCGCTCAGTTCCACGCGACGAGTAGAAGGATTTGTGGGACCACGCCGCTGTGATCCCCCAAATTACCCCTGGTGTCAATATCGATAGTTAACACCTTTTGATTGACCTCCTGATCCCACGGTAAATCAGATCAGTCGGTAATTTTAGCTACTTTCTTAACACTCGAGGCTATTTTTTATTTGGCCCCGAGGGCTCGGGGCTTTTTATTATTCAGCCCCGAAGGCTCGGGGCTATTTTTTATTCAGCTCCGAGGGCTCGGGGCTATTTTTTATTTAGCCCCGAAGGCTCGGGGCAATTTTTTAATTAGCCCCGAAGACTCGGGGCTATCTTTTATTTAGCCCCGAGGGCTCGGGGCTATTTTTTATTTAGCCCCGAGGGCTCAGGGCTATTTTTTATTTAGCCCCGAGGGCTCAGGGCTTTTTATTATTTAGCCCCGAAGGCTCGGGGCTATTTATTATTTAGCCCCGAGGGCTTCGGGCTTTTTATGATTTAGCCCCGAGGGCTTCGGGCTTTTTATTATTTAGCCCCGAGGGCTCGGGGCTTTTTATCATTCAGCCCCGAGGGCTCGGGGCTATTTTTTATTTAGCTCCGAAGGCTCGGGGCTATTTTTTATTTAGCCCCGAGGGCTCGGGGCTATTTTTAATGTAGCCCCGAGAGCTCGGAGCTTCTTATTATTTAGCCCCGAAGGCTCGGGACTAATTTTCATTCAGCCCCGAAGGCTCGGGGCTGTTTTGTATTTAGCCCCGTGGGCTCGGGCCTATTTTTTATTTAGTTCCAAGGGCTCGGGGCTTTTTATTATTTAGCCCCGAGGGCTCGGGGCTTTTTTTAATGTAGCCCCGAGGGCTCGGGGCTTTTTATTATTTAGCCCCGAAGGCTCGGGGCTTTTTATCATTCAGCCCCGAGAGCTCGGGGCTATTTTTTATTTAGCCCCGAAGGCTCGGGGCTATTTTTTATTTAGCCCCGAGGGCTCGGGGCTATTTTTAATGTAGCCCCGAGGGCTCGGGGCTTTTTATTATTTAGCCCCGAAGGCTCGGGGCTATTTTTTATTTAGCCCCGAGGGCTCGGGCTATTTTTGATGTAGCCCCAAGGGCACGGGGCTTTTAATTATTTAGGGCCGAAGGCTCGGGGCATTTTTTTATTGAGCCTCGAGGCCTCGAGGCTATTTTTTATTTGGCCCCGAGGGCTCGGGGCTTTTTATTATTCAGCCCCGAAAGCTCGGCGCTATTTTTTATTTGGCTCCGAGGGCTCGGGGCTATTTTTTATTTAGCCACGAAGGCTCGGGGCAATTTTATATTTAGCCCCGAAGACTCGGGGCTATCTTTTATTTAGCCCCGAGGGCTCGGGGCTATTTTTTATTTAGCCCCGAGGGCTTCGGGCTTTTTATTATTTAGCCCCGAGGGCTCGGGGCTTTTTATCATTCAGCCCCGAGGGCTCGGGGCTTTTTATCATTCAGCCCCGAGGGCTTGGGGCTGTTTTTTATTTAGCCCTGAGGGCTCGGGGCTTTTTATTATTAAGCCCCGAGGGCTCGGGGCTATTTATTATCCAGCCCCGAGGGCTCGGGGCTTTTTTTTATTTAGCCCCGAGGGCTCGGGGCTATTTTTCATTGAGCCCCGAGGGCTCAGGGCTTTTTATTATTCAGCCCCGAAGGCTCGGAGCTATTTCTTATTTAGCCCCGAGGGCTCGGGGCTTTTTATTATTTAGCCTCGAGGGCTCGGGGCTATTTTTTATTTAGCCCCAAGGGCTCGGGGCTTTTTATTATTTAGCCCCGATGGCTCGGGGCTTTTTTTTATTTAGGCTCGAGGGCTCGAGGCTATTTTTTATTCAGCCCCGAGGGCTCGGGGCTATTTTTCATTTAGCCCCGAGAGCTCGGGGTTATTTTTTATCTACCCCGAGGGCTATGGGTTTTTTACTATTCAGCCCCGAAGGCTCAGGGCTATTTTTTATATACTGACTAGGGCAGTTTCTTATGCCCGAGCTAGGGCAGTTTCTTATGCCCGAGCTAGGGCAGTTTCTTATGCCCGAGCTCGGGCAGTTTCTTATGCCCGAGCTAGGGCAATTCCTTATGCCCGAGCGCAGGCAGTTTCTTATGCCCCAGCTAGGGCAATATCTTATGCCCAAGTTCGGGGTGTTTCTTATGCCCCAGCTAGGGCAGTTTCTTATGCCCGAGCTCGGGCAGTTTCTTATGCCCGAGCTAGGGCAGTTTTTTATGCCCGAGCTAGGGCAATTTCTTATGCCCGAGCTCGGGCAGTTTCTTATGCCCGAGCTGGGGAGGTTTCTTAAGCCCGAGCTCGGGCAGTTTCTTATGCCCCAGCTAGGGCAATTCCTTATGCCCGAGCTCGGGCAGTTTCTTATGCCCAAGCTAGGGCAGTTTCTTATGCCCCAGCTAGGGCAGTTTCTCATGCCCGAGCTAGGGCAGTTCCTTATGCCCGAGCTCGCGCAGTTCCTTATGCCCGAGCTAGGGCAGTTTCTTATGCCCGAGCTAGGGCAGTTTCTTATGCCCGAGCTCGGGCAGTTCCTTATGCCCGAGCTAGGGCAATTTCTTATGCCCGAGCTCGGGCAGTTCCTTATGCCCGAGCTAGGGCGGTTTCTTATGTCCGAGCTCGGGCAGTTCCTTATGCCCGAGCTAGGGCAGTTTCTTATGCCCGAGCTCGGGCAGTTCTTTATGCCCCAGCTAGGGCAATTCCTGATGCCCGAGCTCGGGCAGTTTCTTATGCCCGAGCTAGGGCAGTTTCTTATGCCCGAGCTCGGGCAGTTCCTTCTGCCCGAGCTGGGGCAGTTTCTTATGCCCGAGCTAGGGTAGTTTCTTATGCCCGAGCTAGGGCAGTTTCTTATGCCTGAGCTCGGGCAGTTTCTTATGCCCGAGCTGGGGCAGTTTTTTATGCCCGAGCTCGGGCAGTTTCTTATGCCCGAGCTAGGGCAGTTTCTTATGCCCGAGCTAGGGCAGTTCCTTATGCTCGAGCTAGGGCAGTTTCTTATGCCCGAGCTGGGGCAATTTCTTATGCCCGAGCTCGGGCAGTTTCTTATGCCCGAGCTGGGGAGGTTTCTTAAGCCCGAGCTCGGGCAGTTTCTTATGCCCCAGCTAGGGCAATTCCTTATGCCCGAGCTCGGGCAGTTTCTTATGCCCAAGCTAGGGCAGTTTCTTATGCCCCAGCTAGGGCAGTTTCTCATGCCCGAGCTAGGGCAGTTCCTTATGCCCGAGCTCGCGCAGTTCCTTATGCCCGAGCTAGGGCAGTTTCTTATGCCCGAGCTAGGGCAGTTTCTTATGCCCGAGCTCGGGCAGTTCCTTATGCCCGAGCTAGGGCAATTTCTTATGCCCGAGCTCGGGCAGTTCCTTATGCCCGAGCTAGGGCGGTTTCTTATGTCCGAGCTCGGGCAGTTCCTTATGCCCGAGCTAGGGCAGTTTCTTATGCCCGAGCTCGGGCAGTTCTTTATGCCCCAGCTAGGCTAATTCCTTATGCCCGAGCTCGGGCAGTTTCTTATGCCCCAGCTGGGGCAGTTTCTTATGCCCGAGCTAGGGCAGTTTCTTATGCCCGAGCTTGGGCAGTTTCTTATGCCCCAGCTAGGGCAATTCCTGATGCCCGAGCTCGGGCAGTTTCTTATGCCCGAGCTAGGGCAGTTTCTTATGCCCGAGCTCGGGCAGTTCCTTCTGCCCGAGCTGGGGCAGTTTCTTATGCCCGAGCTAGGGCAGTTTCTTATGCCCGAGCTAGGGCAGTTTCTTATGCCTGAGCTCGGGCAGTTTCTTATGCCCGAGCTGGGGCAGTTTTTTATGCCCGAGCTCGGGCAGTTTCTTATGCCCGAGCTAGGGCAGTTTCTTATGCCCGAGCTGGGGCAGTTTTTTATGCCCGAGCTCGGGCAGTTTCTTATGCCCGAGCTAGGGCAGTTTCTTATGCCCGAACTCAGGCAGATTCCTATGCCCGAGCTAGGGCAGTTTCTTATGCCCCAGCTAGGGCAGTTTCGTATGCCCGAGCTAGGGCAATTCCTTATGCCCCAGCTAGGGCAATTCCTGATGCCCGAGCTCGGGCAGTTTCTTATGCCCGAGCTGGGGCAGTTTCTTAAGCCCGAGCTCGGGCAGTTTCTTATGCCCCAGCTGGGGCAATTCCTTATGCCCGAGCTCGGGCAGTTTCTTATGCCCAAGCTAGGGCAGTTTCTTATGCCCCAGCTAGGGCAGTTTCTCATGCCCGAGCTCGGGCAGTTCCTTATGCCCGAGCTCGCGCAGTTCCTTATGCCCGAGCTAGGGCAGTTTCTTATGCCCGAGCTAGGGCAGTTTCTTATGCCCGAGCTCGGGCAGTTTTTTATGCCCGAGCTGGGGCAATTTCTTATGCCCGAGCTCGGGCAGTTTCTTATGCCCGAGCTGGGGCAGTTTCTTAAGCCCGAGCTCGGGCAGTTTCTTATGCCCCAGCTGGGGCAATTCCTTATGCCCGAGCTCGGGCAGTTTCTTATGCCCAAGCTAGGGCAGTTTCTTATGCCCCAGCTAGGGCAGTTTCTCATGCCCGAGCTCGGGCAGTTCCTTATGCCCGAGCTCGCGCAGTTCCTTATGCCCGAGCTAGGGCAGTTTCTTATGCCCGAGCTAGGGCAGTTTCTTATGCCCGAGCTCGGGCAGTTCCTTATGCCCGAGCTAGGGCAATTTCTTATGCCCGAGCTCGGGCAGTTCCTTATGCCCGAGCTAGGGCGGTTTCTTATGTCCGAGCTCGGGCAGTTCCTTATGCCCGAGCTAGGGCAGTTTCTTATGCCCGAGCTCGGGCAGTTCTTTATGCCCCAGCTAGGCTAATTCCTTATGCCCGAGCTCGGGCAGTTTCTTATGCCCCAGCTGGGGCAGTTTCTTATGCCCGAGCTAGGGCAGTTTCTTATGCCCGAGCTTGGGCAGTTTCTTATGCCCCAGCTAGGGCAATTCCTGATGCCCGAGCTCGGGCAGTTTCTTATGCCCCAGCTGGGGCAGTTTCTTATGCCCGAGCTAGGGCAGTTTCTTATGCCCGAGCTTGGGCAGTTTCTTATGCCCCAGCTAGGGCAATTCCTGATGCCCGAGCTCGGGCAGTTTCTTATGCCCGAGCTAGGGCAGTTTCTTATGCCTGAGCTCGGGCAGTTTCTTATGCCCGAGCTGGGGCAGTTTCTTATGCCCGAGCTCGGGCGGTTTCTTATGCCCGAGCTAGGGCAGTTTCTTATGCCCGAGCTAGGGCAGTTTCTTATGCCTGAGCTCGGGCAGTTTCTCATGCCCGAGCTGGGGCAGTTTCTTATGCCCGAGCTCGGGCAGTTCCTTCTGCCCGAGCTGGGGCAGTTTCTTATGCCCGAGCTCGGGCGGTTTCTTATGACCGAGCTAGGGCAGTTTCTTATGCCTGAGCTCGGGCAGTTTCTTATGCCCGAGCTGGAGCAGTTTCTTATGCCCGAGCTCGGGCAGTTTCTTATGCCCGAGCTAGGGCAGTTTCTTATGCACGAACTCAGGCAGTTTCCTATGCCCGAGCTAGGGCAGTTTCTTATGCCCCAGCTAGGGCAGTTTATTATGCCCGAGCTAGGGCAGTTTCTTATGCCCGAGCTCGGGCAGTTTCTTATGCCCGAGCAGTTCCTCACGCTCGAGCTCGGGCAGTTTCTTATGCCCGAGCTAGGTCAGTTTCTTATGCCCCAGCTAGGGCAGGTCCTTATGCCCGAGCTAGGGCAGTTTCTTATGCCCCAGCTAGGGCAGTTCCTTATGTCCGAGCTAGGGCAGTTTCTTATGCCCGAGCTCGGGCAGTCTCTTATGCCCCAGCTAGGGCAGTTCCTTATGCCCGAGCTAGGGCAGTTCCTTATGCCCGAGCTCGGGCAGTTCCTTATGCCCGAGCTAGGGCAGTTCCTTATACCCGAGCTCGGGCAGTTTCTTATGCCCGAGCTAGGGCAGTTTCTCATGCCACAGCTAGGGCAGCCTGTTATGCCCTAGCTAGGGCAGTTTCTTATGCCCGAGCTAGGGCAGTTCCTTATGCCCCAGCTAGGGCAGTTTCTTATGCCCTAGCTAGGCCAATTCCTTATGCCCGAGCTCGGGCAGTTTCTTATGCCCCAACTAGGGCAATTCCTCATGCCCGAGCTAGGGCAGTTTCTTATGCCCGAGCTAGGGCAGTTCCTTATGCCGGAGCTCGGGCAGTTTCTTGTGCCCAGGCTAGGGCAGTTTCTTATGCCCGAGCTAGGGCAGTTCCTTATGCCGGAGCTCGGGCAGTTTCTTGTGCCCAGGCTAGGGCAGTTTCTTATGCCCCAGCTAGGGCAGTTTCTTATGCCCAAGCTGGGGCAGTTTCTTATGCCCGAGCTAGGGCAGTTTCTTATGCCCGAGCTTGGGCAGTTTCTTATGCCCCAGCTAGGGCAATTCCTGATGCCCGAGCTCGGGCAGTTTCTTATGCCCGAGCTAGGGCAGTTTCTTATGCCCGAGCTCGGGCAGTTCCTTCTGCCCGAGCTGGGGCAGTTTCTTATGCCCGAGCTCGGGCGGTTTCTTATGCCCGAGCTAGGGCAGTTTCTTATGCCTGAGCTCGGGCAGTTTCTTATGCCCGAGCTGGGGCAGTTTCTTATGCCCGAGCTCGGGCAGTTTCTTATGCCCGAGCTAGGGCAGTTTCTTATGCCCGAACTCAGGCAGTTTCCTATGCCCGAGCTAAGGCAGTTTCTTATGCCCCAGCTAGGGCAGTTTATTATGCCCTAGCTAGGGCAGGTTCTTATGCCTGAGCTGAGGCAGTTCCTTATGCCCGAGCTAGGGCAGTTTCTTATGCCCGAGCTAGGGCAGTTCCTTATGCCGGAGCTCGGGCAGTTCCTTATGCCCGAGCTCGGGCAGTTCCTTATGCCCGAGCTAGGGCAGTTCCTTATACCCGAGCTCGGGCAGTTTCTTATGCCCGAGCTAGGGCAGTTTCTTATGCCACAGCTAGGGCAGCCTGTTATGCCCTAGCTAGGGCAGTTTCTTATGCCTGAGCTGAGGCAGTTCCTTATGCCCGAGTTAGGGCAGATCCTTATGCCCCAGCTAGGACAGTTCTTTATGCCCGAGCTAGGGCAGTTTCTTATGCCCGAGCTCGGGCAGTTTCTTATGCCCGAGCTAGGGCAGTTTCTTATGCCCGAACTAGGGCAGTTTCTTATACCCGATTTAGGGCAGTCCCTTATGCCCGAGCTAGGGCAGTTCCTTATGCCCGAGCTAGGGCAGTTTCTTATGCCTGAGCTAGGGCAGTTCCTTATGCCGGAGCTCGGGCAGTTTCTTATGCCCAGGCTAGGGCAGTTTCTTATGCCCCAGCTAGGGCAGTTTCTTATGCCCTAGCTAGGCCAATTCCTTATGCCCGAGCTCGGGCAGTTTCTTATGCCCCAGCTAGGGCAATTCCTTATGCCCGAGCTAGGGCAGTTTCTTATGCCCCAGCTAGGGCAGTTCCTTATGTCCGAGCTAGGGCAGTTTTTTATGCCCCAGCTAGGGCAGTTCCTTATGCCCGAGCTAGGGCAGTTCCTTATGCCCGAGCTAGGGCAGTTCCTTATGCCCCAGCTAGGGCAGTTCCTTATGCCCGAGCTCGGGCAGTTTCTTATGCCCCAGCTAGGGCAATTCCTCATGCCCGAGCTAGGGCAGTTTCTCATGCCCGAGCTAGGGCAGTTTCTCATGCCCGAGCTCGGGCAGTTTCTTATGCCCGAGCTAGGGCAGTTCCTTATGCCCGAGCTAGGGCAGTTTCTCATGCCCGAGCTAGGGCAGTTTCTCATGCCCGAGCTCGGGCAGTTTCTTATGCCCGAGCTAGGGCAGTTCCTTATGCCCGAGCTAGGGCAGTTTCTCATGCCCGAGCTAGGGCAGTTTCTCATGCCCGAGCTCGGGCAGTTTCTTATGCCCGAGCTAGGGCAGTTCCTTATGCCCGAGCTAGGGCAGTTTCTTATGCCCGAGCTCGGGCAGTTCCTTATGTCCGAGCTAGGGCAGTTTCTCATGCCCGAGCTCGGGCAGTTCCTCATGCCCGAGCTAGGGCAGTTTCTTATGCCCGAGCTCGGGCAGTTCCTTATGCCCGAGCTAGGGCAGTTCCTTATACCCGAGCTCGGGCAGTTTCTTATGCCGGAGCTCGGGCAGTTTCTTATGCCCAGGCTAGGGCAGTTCCTCATGCCCGAGCTAGGGCAGTTCCTTATGCCCGAGCTCGGGCAGTTCCTTATGCCCGAGCTAGGGCAGTTCCTTATACCCGAGCTCGGGCAGTTTCTTATGCCCGAGCTAGGGCAGTTTCTTATGCCACAGCTAGGGCAGCCTGTTATGCCCTAGCTAGGGCAGTTTCTTATGCTTGAGCTGAGGCAGTTCCTTATGCCCGAGCTAGGGCAGTTTCTTATGCCCGAGCTAGGGCAGTTCCTTATGCCGGAGCTCGGGCAGTTTCTTGTGCCCAGGCTAGGGCAGTTTCTTATGCCCCAGCTAGGGCAGTTTCTTATGCCCTAGCTAGGGCAATTCCTTATGCCCCAGCTAGGGCAATTCCTTATGCCCGAGCTAGGGCAGTTTCTTATGCCCCAGCTAGGGCAGTTCCTTATGCCCCAGCTAGGGCAGTTCCTTATGCCCGAGCTAGGGCAGTTTCTTATGCCCCAGCTAGGGCAGTTTCTTATGCCCGAGCTCTGGCAGTTTCTTATGCCCGAGCTCGGGCAGTCTCTTATGCCCCAGCTAGGGCAGTTCCTTATGCCCGAGCTAGGGCAGTTCCTTATGCCCGAGCTCGGGCAGTTCCTTATGCCTGAGCTAGGGCAGTTCCTTATACCCGAGCTCGGGCAGTTCCTTATGCCCGAGCTAGGGCAGTTCCTTATGCCCGAGCTAGGGCAGTTTCTTATGCCTGAGCTAGGGCAGTTCCTTATGCCGGAGCTCGGGCAGTTTCTTATGCCCAGGCTAGGGCAGTTTCTTATGCCCCAGCTAGGGCAGTTTCTTATGCCCTAGCTAGGCCAATTCCTTATGCCCGAGCTCGGGCAGTTCCTTATGCCCGAGCTAGGGCAGTTTCTCATGCCCGAGCTCGGGCAGTTCCTCATGCCCGAGCTAGGGCAGTTTCTTATGCCCGAGCTCGGGCAGTTCCTTATGCCCGAGCTAGGGCAGTTTCTCATGCCCGAGCTCGGGCAGTTCCTCATGCCCGAGCTAGGGCAGTTTCTTATGCCCGAGCTAGGGCAGTTTCTTATGCCCCAGCTAGGGCAGTTTCTTATGCCCTAGCTAGGGCAATTCCTTATGCCCCAGCTAGGGCAATTCCTTATGCCCGAGCTAGGGCAGTTTCTTATGCCCCAGCTAGGGCAGTTCCTTATGCCCCAGCTAGGGCAGTTCCTTATGCCCGAGCTAGGGCAGTTTCTTATGCCCCAGCTAGGGCAGTTTCTTATGCCCGAGCTCTGGCAGTTTCTTATGCCCGAGCTCGGGCAGTCTCTTATGCCCCAGCTAGGGCAGTTCCTTATGCCCGAGCTAGGGCAGTTCCTTATGCCCGAGCTCGGGCAGTTCCTTATGCCCGAGCTAGGGCAGTTCCTTATACCCGAGCTCGGGCAGTTTCTTATGCCCGAGCTAGGGCAGTTTCTTATGCCACAGCTAGGGCAGCCTGTTATGCCCTAGCTAGGGCAGTTTCTTATGCCTGAGCTGAGGCAGTTCCTTATGCCCGAGTTAGGGCAGATCCTTATGCCCCAGCTAGGACAGTTCTTTATGCCCAAGCTAGGGCAGTTTCTTATGCCCGAGCTCGGGCAGTTTCTTATGCCCGAGCTAGGGCAGTTTCTTATGCCCGAACTAGGGCAGTTTCTTATACCCGATTTAGGGCAGTTCCTTATGCCCGAGCTAGGGCAGTTCCTTATGCCCGAGCTAGGGCAGTTTCTTATGCCTGAGCTAGGGCAGTTCCTTATGCCGGAGCTCGGGCAGTTTCTTATGCCCAGGCTAGGGCAGTTTCTTATGCCCCAGCTAGGGCAGTTTCTTATGCCCTAGCTAGGCCAATTCCTTATGCCCGAGCTCGGGCAGTTCCTTATGCCCGAGCTAGGGCAGTTTCTCATGCCCGAGCTCGGGCAGTTCCTCATGCCCGAGCTAGGGCAGTTTCTTATGCCCGAGCTCGGGCAGTTCCTTATGCCCGAGCTAGGGCAGTTTCTCATGCCCGAGCTCGGGCAGTTCCTCATGCCCGAGCTAGGGCAGTTTCTTATGCCCGAGCTCGGGCAGTTCCTTATGCCCGAGCTAGGGCAGTTCCTTATACCCGAGCTCGGGCAGTTTCTTATGCCGGAGCTCGGGCAGTTTCTTATGCCCAGGCTAGGGCAGTTTCTTATGCCCCAGCTAGGGCAGTTTCTTATGCCCTAGCTAGGCCAATTCCTTATGCCCGAGCTCGGGCAGTTTCTTATGCCCCAGCTAGGGCAATTCCTTATGCCCGAGCTAGGGCAGTCTCTTATGCCCCAGCTAGGGCAGTTCCTTATGCCCGAGCTAGGGCAGTTCCTTATGCCCGAGCTCGGGCAGTTCCTTATGCCCGAGCTAGGGCAGTTCCTTATACTCGAGCTCGGGCAGTTTCTTATGCCCGAGCTAGGGCAGTTTCTTATGCCACAGCTAGGGCAGCCTGTTATGCCCTAGCTAGGGCAGTTTCTTATGCCTGAGCTGAGGCAGTTCCTTATGCCCGAGCTAGGGCAGTTTCTTATGCCCGAGTTAGGGCAGTTCCTTATGCCGGAGCTCGGGCAGTTTCTCATGCCCCAGCTAGGGCAATTCCTTATGCCCGAGCTCGCGCAGTTTCTTATGCCCGAGCTCGCGCAGTTTCTTATGCCCGAGCTAGGGCAGTTTCTTATGCCCCAGCTAGGGTAGTTCGTTATGCCCGAGCTAGGGCAGTTTCTTATGCCCCAGCTCGGGCAGTTCCTTATGCCTGAGCAGTTTCTTACGCTCGAGCTCGGGCAGTTTCTTATGCCCGAACTAGGGCAGTTCCTTATGCCCGAGCTAGGGCAGCTTCTTATGCCCCAGCTAGGGCAGTTTCTTATGCCCGAGCTAGGGCAGTTTCTTATGCCCCAGCTAGGGCAGTTTCTTATGCCCGAGCTCGGGCAGTTTCTTATGCCCCAGCTAGGGCAATTCCTTATGCCCGAGCTAGGGCAGTTTCTTATGCCCCAGCTAGGGCAGTTTCTTATGCCCGAGCTAGGGCAGTTCCTTATGCCCGAGCTAGGGCAGTTTCTTATGCCCGAGCTCGGGCAGTTCCTTATGCCCGAGCTAGGGCAGTTTCTCATGCCCGAGCTCGGGCAGTTCCTCATGCCCGAGCTAGGGCAGTTTCTTATGCCCGAGCTCGGGCAGTTCCTTATGCCCGAGCTAGGGCAGTTCCTTATACCCGAGCTCGGGCAGTTTCTTATGCCGGAGCTCGGGCAGTTTCTTATGCCCAGGCTAGGGCAGTTTCTTATGCCCCAGCTAGGGCAGTTTCTTATGCCCTAGCTAGGCCAATTCCTTATGCCCGAGCTCGGGCAGTTTCTTATGCCCCAGCTAGGGCAATTCCTTATGCCCGAGCTAGGGCAGTCTCTTATGCCCCAGCTAGGGCAGTTCCTTATGCCCGAGCTAGGGCAGTTCCTTATGCCCGAGCTCGGGCAGTTCCTTATGCCCGAGCTAGGGCAGTTCCTTATACCCGAGCTCGGGCAGTTTCTTATGCCCGAGCTAGGGCAGTTTCTTATGCCACAGCTAGGGCAGCCTGTTATGCCCTAGCTAGGGCAGTTTCTTATGCCTGAGCTGAGGCAGTTCCTTATGCCCGAGCTAGGGCAGTTTCTTATGCCCGAGCTAGAGCAGTTCCTTATGCCGGAGCTCGGGCAGTTTCTTGTGCCCAGGCTAGGGCAGTTTCTTATGCCCGAGCTAGGGCAGTTTCTTATGCCCGAACTAGGGCAGTTTCTCATACCCGATTGAGGGCAGTTCCTTATGCCCGAGCTAGGGCAGTTCCTTATGCCCGAGCTAGGGCAGTTTCTTATGCCCGAGCTAGGGCAGTTCCTTATGCCGGAGCTCGGGCAGTTTCTTGTGCCGGAGCTCGGGCAGTTTCTTATGCCCAGGCTAGGGCAGTTCCTTATGCCCGAGCTAAGGCAGTTTCTTATGCCCCAGCTAGGGCAGTTCCTTATGCCCGAGCTAGGGCAGTTTCTTATGCCCGAGCTAGGGCAGTTTCTCATGCCCGAGCTCGGGCAGTTTCTTATGCCCGAGCTAGGGCAGTTCCTTATGCCCGAGCTAGGGCAGTTTCTTATGCCCGAGCTAGGGCAGTTCCTTATGCCCGAGCTAGGGCAGTTTCTTACGCCCGAGCTCGGGCAGTTTCTTATTCCCCAGCTAGGGCAATTCCTTATGCCCGAGCTCGGGCAGCTTCTTATGCCCGTGCTCGGGCAGTTTCTTATGCCCGAGCTAGGGCAGTCCCTTATGCCCGAGCTAGGGCAGTTTCTTATGCCCGAGCTCAGGCAGTTCCTATTCCCGAGCTAGGGCAGTTTCTTATGCCCCAGCTAGGGCAATTTCCTATGCCCGAGCTCGCGCAGTTCCTTATGCCCGAGCTAGGGCAGTTTCTTATGCCCCAGCTAGGGCAGTTTCTTATGCCCCAGCTAGGGCAATTCCTTATGCCCGAGCTCGGGCAGTTTCTTATGCCCGTGCTCGGGCAGTTTCTTATGCCCGAGCTCGGGCAGTTTCTCATGCCCGAGCTAGGGCAGTTTCTTACGCCCGAGCTAGGGCAGTTCCTTATGCCCGAGCTAGGGCAGTTTCTTATGCCCGAGCTCGGGCAGTTTCTTATTCCCCAGCTAGGGCAATTCCTTATGCCCGAGCTCGGGCCGTTTCTTATGCCCGTGCTCGGGCAGTTTCTTATGCCCGAGCTAGGGCAGTCCCTTATGCCCGAGCTAGGGCAGTTTCTTATGCCCCAGCTAGGGCAGTTTCTTATGCCCCAGCTAGGGCAATTCCTTATGCCCGAGCTCGGGCAGTTTCTTATGCCCGTGCTCGGGCAGTTTCTTATGCCCGAGCTAGGGCAGTTTCTTACGCCCGAGCTAGGGCAGTTCCTTATGCCCGAGCTAGGGCAGTTTCTTATGCCCGAGCTCGGGCAGTTTCTTATTCCCCAGCTAGGGCAATTCCTTATGCCCGAGCTCGGGCCGTTTCTTATGCCCGTGCTCGGGCAGTTTCTTATGCCCGAGCTAGGGCAGTCCCTTATGCCCGAGCTAGGGCAGTTTCTTATGCCCGAGCAAGGGCAGTTTCTTATGCCCCAGCTAGGGCAATTCCTTATGCCCGAGCTCGGGCAGTTTCTTATGCCCGAGCTAGCTCAGTTTCTTATGCCACAGCTAGTGCAGTCTGTTATGCCCGAGCTAGGGCGGGTTCTTATGACCGAGCAGTTTCTTACGCCCGAGCTCGGGCAGTTTCTCATGCCCGAGCTAGGGCAGTTTCTTACGCCCGAGCTAGGGCAGTTCCTTATGCCCGAGCTAGGGCAGTTTCTTATGCCCGAGCTCGGGCAGTTTCTTATTCCCCAGCTAGGGCAATTCCTTATGCCCGAGCTCGGGCCGTTTCTTATGCCCGTGCTCGGGCAGTTTCTTATGCCCGAGCTAGGGCAGTCCCTTATGCCCGAGCTAGGGCAGTTTCTTATGCCCGAGCAAGGGCAGTTTCTTATGCCCCAGCTAGGGTAGCCCCCAGCTAGGGTAGCCCCTCTCGGGGCTTTTTATTATTAAGCCCCAAGGGCTCGGGGCTATTTTTTATTTAGCCCCGAGGGCTCGGGGCTATTTTTGATTTAGCCTCGAGGGCTCGGGGCTTTTTATTATTTAGCCCCGAAGGCTCGGGGCTATTTTTTATTCAGCCCCGAGGGCTCTGGGCTTTTTATTATTTAGCCCCGAGGGCTCGGGGCTTGTTATTATTTAGCCCCGAGGTCTCGGGGCTTTTCATTATTGTGCCCCGAGGGCTCGGGGCTATTTTTTATTTAGCCCCGAGGGTCCGGGGCTACTTTTTATTTAGCCCCGAGGGTTCGGGGCTTTTCATTATTCAGCCCCGAGGGCTCGGGGCTTTCTATTATTTAGCCCCGAGGGCTCGGGGCTTTCTATTAATGAGCCCCGAGGGCTCGGGGCTATTTTTTATTTAGCGCCGAGGGCTCGGGGCTATTTTTTATTTAGCCCCGAGGGCTCGGGGCTTTTTATTATTTAGCCCCGAAGGCTCAGGGCTATTTTTTATTTAGCCCCGAGGGCTCTGGGCTCTTTATTATTTAGCCCCGAGGGCTCGGGGCTTTCTATTATTTAGCCCCGAGGGCTCGGGGCTGTTTATTATTAAGCCCCGAGGGCTCGGGGCTTATTTTCATTTAGTCTCGAGGGCTCGGGGCTATTTTTTATATAGCCCCGAGGGCTCAGGGCTTTTTATTATTTAGCCCCGAAGGCTCGGGGCTATTTTTTATTTAGCTCCGAGGGCTCGGGGCTTTCCATTATTGTGCCCCGAGGGCTCGGGGCTTTTCGTTATTAAGCCCCGAGGGCTCGGGGCTATTTTTTATTTAGCCCCGAGGGCTCGGGGCTTTTTATTATTCAGCCCCGAAGTCTCGGGGCTATTTTTTATTTAGCCCTGAGGGCTCGGGGCTTTTTATGATCAAGCCCCGAGGGCTCGGGGCTATTTTTTATTTAGCACCGAGGGCTCGAGGCTATTTTTCATTTAGCCCCGAGGGCTCGGGGCTATTTTTTATTCAGCCCCGAGGGCTCGGGGCTTTTCATTATTTAGCCCCGAGGGCTCGGGGCTTTTTATTATTTAGCTCCGAAGGCTCGGGGCTATTTATCATTTATCCCCGAGGAGCTCGGGGCTATTTTTTATTTAGCCCCGAGGGCTCGGGGCTATTTATTATTCAGCCCCGAGGGCTCGGGCTATTTATTATTTATCCCTGAGGGCTCGGGGCGATTTATCATTTATCCCCGAGGGCTCGGGGCTATTTATTATTTATCCCCGAGGGCTCGGAGCTATTTAGTATTTAGCCCCGAAGGCTCGGGGCTATTTATTATTTATCCCCGAGGGCTCGGGGCTATTTATTATACATCCCCGAGGGCTCGGGGCTATTTATTATTTATCCCCGAGGGCTCGGGGCTATTTATTATTTAGCCCCGAGGGCTCGGGGCTATTTATTATTCAGCCCCGAGGGCTCGGGGCTATTTATTATTTATCCCCGAGGGCTCGGGGCTATTTATTATTTATCCCCGAGGGCTCGGGGCTATTTATCATTTATCCCCGAGGCTCGGGGCTATTTAGTATTCAGCCCCGAGGGCTCGGGGCTATTTATTATTTATCCCCCAGGGCTCGGGGCTATTTATCATTCAGCCCCGAGGGCTCGGGGCTATTCATTATTTATCCGCAAGGGCTCGGGGCTATTTATTATTTATCCCCGAGGGCTCGGGGCTATTTATTATTTATCCCCGAGGGCTCGGGGCTATTTAGTATTTAGCCCCGAGGGCTCGGGGCTATTTATTATTTACCCCCGAGGGCTCGGGGCTATTTATTGATTATCCTCGAGGGCTCGGGGCTATTTATTATCCAGCCCCGAGGGCTCGGGGCTATTTATTATTCATCCCCGAGGGCTCGGGGCTATTTATCATTCAGCCCCGAGGGCTCGGGGCTATTTATCATTTATGCCCGAGGTCTTTGGGCAATTCCTTATGCCCGAGGTCCTCGGGCAATTCCTCATGCCCAAGTTCCTTGGGCAATTCCTTATGCCCGAGGTCCTTGGGCAATTCCTTATGCCCGAGGTCCTCGGGCAATTCCTTATGCCCGAGGCCCTCGGGCAATTCCTTATGCCCGAAGTCCTCGGGAAATTCCTTATGCCCGAGGTCCTCGGGCAATTCCTTATGCCCGAGGTCCTCGGGCAATTCCTATCACATTTATATTGTGTCCCAAAGTACTTGGGGACATTTATTATGTGTCCTCAAGTACTTGGGGACATTGATTTTGTGTCCCCAAGTACTTGGGGACATTATTTATGTGTCTCCAAGTACTTGGGGACATTTATATTGTGTCCCCATGTACTTGGGGACATTATTCATGTGTCCCCAGGCACTTGGGGACATTTATTATGTGTCCCCAAGTACTTGGAAGCATTTATTCTGTGTCCCCAAGTACTTGGGGAATTTATTCTGTGCTTCCAAGTACTTGGGGACATTTATTCTGTGTCCCGAAGTACTTGGGGACATTCATTCTGTGTCCCCAAGTATTTCGGGATATTCATTATGTGACCCCAAGTACTGAGGGACATTTATTATGTGTCCCTTAGTACTCGGGGACATTTATTATGTGTCCCCAAGTACTTGGGGACATTCATTCTGTGTCCCCAAGTACTTGGGGACATTTATTATTTGTCCCCAAGTACTTGGGGACATAATGGATGTTCACAAGTACTTGGGGACTCATAATATACGTCCCGAAGATCTTGGGGACACATAATGAATGTCCCCAAGGGCTTGGGGACTCGTAATAAACGTCCCTAAGGACTTGGGGACACATAATAAACCCATAAGATTCTCACTATATCGAAATTACCCTTATACACCCTCAATTTGCGTATAGAAACCCATAAGATTCTCGCAATATAGAAATTATTCTTATACACTCTCATTTTGCGTATAGAAACCCATAAGATCCTCGCCATATAGAAATTATTCTTATACACCCTTAATTTGCGTATAGAAACCCATAAGATTCTCGCAATATAGAAATTATTCTTATACACCCTCTATTTGCATATAGAAACCCATAAAATCCCCTTCATATGGAAATTATTCTTATACGCCCTCAGTCTGCGTATAGAAACCCATAAAATCCCCTTTATATGGAAATTATTCTTATACACCCTCAATTTCCGTATAGAAACCCATAAGATTCTCACCATATAGGAATTATTCTCATACGCCCTCAATTCGCGTATAGAACCCCATAAAATATCTTTCATATGGAAACTATTTTTAGACGCCCTCAATTTGCGTATAGAAACCCATAAAATCCCCTTTCATATGGAAATTATTCTTACACACCCGCAATTTGCGTATAGGAAAATCCAAAATTCATGGCGTATAAGGAAATATCCCAATATCATATACGCAAAGCTATAAGATTCTCGATAGAAAGTTTCTATACGTTTTTTTTACACGTGCAAATACATCAAAGTTGTCAACGTAAATCGTCGTCATTCAATTGTAACTTGACGTAAAATGGCACTAACTCCAACTCAATACATCGAACCTACGCCAGAGTTTCTGCATTCATATGAGTGCTTCAACACAAAATCAGCGTAGTTCTGATGTATTAAGAGATAGTTTTTTACATCAAAACTCCGTTGAATTGTCACGGAAATTTCGAATCGGGCGATTTTTTTCATAAATACGAAAGAAAAACTCGGAAATAATTTTTTTTTCTAATTCAAAGAATAACAGTCGTTTTAGGTCACTCCAAGCATTAATCAGAATAATTACTGGAGAGGACTTGACATGATTTACTCAGAGTGACCAGATCAATCGAGCTTTAGCCCGCCACTGGGAGGCGCTGACATAGCCCACACTAGCCAACCAAATTTTTTTGAAAAACCTCTATTATCCGCCAAGTGAATTGAAAAAAAATCATCATTTCCAAATCATGAATCGATGATTTGAGAATTAGAAGTCATTAAACTAAAGACATAATCAACTCAAGTATATTTCAAAGCGTGATGGAGAGTTATTTCATTATTTTTTTTCCCGTTAAATTATTACACGAGATGAAATTAAATGTATGGGTACAGATTCACCTTGTTCAGCAGCGAATACTGATGCTTCAAATATCTTAAATGCTTCCAAGAGAATGATCAGGTTCTGAATAGTTCAGTATTTCCTCTCCATATATAGTTTTATCAAGACGAGAAAGCATGTCTTTTGTTGGTTTATATGTCTGACAGCATTTAGTATTTGTCATTATGCTGAAAACTTTCTCTCATTCAGCGTTACTCATAGGAAGTGACAGAACTCAAAAAACAAACTCGAACGAATGAACGAACGAAGTATTATGGAAAAAGATGGTATATCATGAATTATGGTTCTTATTATGATCAGTTCAACCACCTTCAAATTCATTTTCTTAATCGAAAAAAATATCAACTGTCGGTAATATCCCGAGTCGAAAAATTGGCTTAAGTATAGCACAGCTGACGTGATATAAAAAATGATTTATACTGTAATTATGTGCAATTTTCTGATATATTTCGATTGTCAGGGGGTCAGTAACACAACGCAATGCGAGAACAACATCCTAATTAAATTTTTTTGAAAATTACAATCAACTTTTTCCTGGGACGTTTAACCCATAAAAACGGAAAAACGAAAACTGCCAAAATTGAGTTTATCACCACGTTTTGCATCACCCGAGGCCACGACGGGGACGTAGTGGTGCATAGGCCTCAAAAGAACCTACACAACCTACCCTAATGCGACTCACGAGATTTTGCTGAAGAATTTTATTGACAAAAAACACCACTCACCTTCTTTGAGCTAAAAAAATTTAATTTTTAATTCTTTTCAGGAAACAAGTACATAGAGCATAAAAATGCGTACTTTTGTTCTTCCTAGTCAATAACTTGAATGCTTCGCGTGGAATAATATCAACCAATTAATTATATCATACATATTCGAAAATAAATTTTAAATTAAATTGAAAAAACGCATATAATTTTAATTCAGATTTAGAAAACTTCGAAATTACTCATCTGGAATTGTAAATCCACCGGTAATCCATTGAGATCCTACACTTTTTCTTTTTTCGGAAGAAAAAACAAAGTTAACCATCATAGCAACACCAGAAAACTGCTTGCTTGCTTGGTGTTAATGGCATCTGACTATACTGTCATCCGGCCGTTATCCCTTGGTGAGGGACTTTTCATTTTTGTGTAGGTGTAGATAATTTTTGTAGGATTTTTGGTCTTTTTGTGGTCAGTGCTCAACTTCTATAAGCACTCCCGAAAAACTTGTCCGGAGGCCAGAAATCGAACCCGGGCCTACGGCGTGTGAACTATGAGTATTTAGCCACAACGCTACTAAGCCGGACTACACCAGAAGACTCACTGGATAGAAGAAGGCTATAATGGTTCTTCTTCCCAATATTTCCCCCTCCAACACCAACGGTCTCTGTCCTACTCATGTAAATGTCTTCAATTCGCAAAAATAATCGATAATTTCCGCTTGTTGACTCTCACCGCACACCGCGTTCCCTCTCCCATGACAATTCAAAACACTGAAATAAACCGGTATAAACTGACTTTATTTTCATGTGTAAAATTTGATATTTCCAACTATTTTTATTTCAAATAAGTTAAATGAACTATAGAGATTAATGCTAAATTATAAAAAACTGAATTTATTGAAAAATTTAATGGGTTTAAATTTTTGGACTCACGTCAACTCTACTATACAAAAGTCGGTATACGAAGTATTATGGAAACGGATGGCACATCATGAATTATGGTTCTTATTATGATCACTTCAACCACCTTCAAATTCATTTTCTTAATCGAAAAAAAAATCAACTGTCGGTAATATCCCGAGTCTAAAAATTTAGTCTTAGACTAACTTCGTGAGTTCATTGGTTTTTAGTCTCGATTTCAAGTCGGTTGTAGACCTGGGAATGCAACTTTGAGGACACAAACCGACGCTATTTTCGACGAGTTTTCAGGAGTTTCGTCGGTATTTAGTCACCATTTCAATCGGATTCATCGGTTTTTGTCCTAAATTTTTTCAATTAAATTCTAAAAAATCGGATGGAAAGAATAAAAATAATTGCGCGTTCGGGAATTAGATTCATATACTGCTTCTTATTCATTTTATTAGTGAAAAATTCATTATGCGTACATATCAAAACATAGTAATCGAAATAGGCTTAAACCTATATGAATCATACTTGATTCACATTTTCACCTAAAACACTTACACTTGAAATACTCAAAAGACAATAACATTGATCAAAAACTGATGATTGACCTATGAATAATAACAATAACGTTTTATTCAAATATACGTATACCCTAGCGCTAATAATACTGAATACTCTGCGCGTCACTTAATATCACTTGGAACCTCAAGAAGAGGTACGTCCACCGGTGGTCGACGTTGAACTGAAAAAGTTTTTCTACTGCCTACCGGGGGCAACATGTGTTGTTTTATTACTCTGGCGTACTCGAACAAGGGAAAAGGGCATTTATTACAATTTTGGAAAATACCCATTTTTCCACTGCTTGAAATTTATCCAATAATTTTCCATCTCCTTTTTACTCTTTATTGTAAATTGATATCAAATATAATTTAAATCATAGAAATGACAATCAGAGAAAATTCTCACTATTTTCAATGGACTCGCTATAACAGAGCTGAGATTAATTGAATTCAATTGAGAATATACCATTCATATATTTCGATTAATTTAGGGAATAAATCCGTTATAGGATGTACGCAATATTAATCGCTGAAGTGTTATGATTTTTTTCATTCAGTGTGAGATATCAATTATGGAAAGCGATGATCTACCTTCCTAAAAATGCAAAGGAAAAAAGAGAGATAAGTCAATTTGGATTTTGAGAAAATTGACATAAAATTGGACAAGCTTGAAGGATTTAGAAGACAAATCCGCAGTGACGAAATTTTTCTAAGTTTGTGAAAAACTTAGAAACATTTCAGCACCCAGAGATTCTTGTTTTCGTCGGTATTTCGTTTTCCCTTGAAAGTCAGTGGAGACGACGAACTCATCGGAAAAAAGGAATGGACTTGAAACCGACTTGGTCATTTTCGGTTGGTTGGTTTTAGTTCGTAGAATGCAATTTTTAGAATTTTTCCCGATCATTTTCACTTGTTTTAGACTACAAACCAACGAAATTTTTCGACTCGGGATATAGCCCAAATGGCGGGTAGTAGCCCTTACCAAAAATCAATCCGCCAAAATTCATCCCGGATAGCCCAATTAGCTATAAATAGCCCAGTCTGGTCACCCTGGATCCACTTTTCAATGAACTATATATATCTACTCATGGATTCATTTGTAGGTGTAACAAACGAATAATCAGTCGAAGATTTTGCCCGCAAACCACATCTTATTAGGATAATTTTGAATTGTACGAGAATTTCGAGAAATTACTCTGGAAGAACCAATGCTTTACATCTTTGTTCTCTTGTAATTTTTAGACATTTCCGAAAAAAATCATTTTTCCTTGCCAATTATTTGTTCATGTACGGATAAAAACTAGAATAGCGAAATAAAGAATTTCTTTCTGATTAAACATTCCATAGGGAAGGTGAGGCAACGTGGACCGATGCTCTACCCGATAAGTGCCAAATGAGGATTTCTTGGAATAAAAAGTCCATATAATAAGAAGATGTAAATCCAAGACTAGTAGCCTGAATACATTTTTTTTGGGACATTTATTACATTTCCACAATCCAGTCTATTGACTGAAGGGTTAGGGCAAAAACGGGGGCTGAGTCGCGTCTCCACGTACTCCTCAGTGTTCGGGGCCAATGATCATCATTCGATTAAATTTATAATTCAATTGTAAGTTTCCCCCAACACTTGGACGTTACACCTTCTATGATTTTTGGTGCAACGTGAAAATGACTGAAAATCGGAAATTTTCTTGTCCATATCGATAACATTTCTGCTCCATGATCACTATTGAGGCCGTTTATCTTTGATAGAAGAACTCTTCATCAAATCTTGGGAAAATATTGATGATTTACCACTCGTAATTGAATGGATTGGTTTGTTGGAATGGACTGTAGGTCGAAAAATAAACAGAAAATGCAAGCGAGTGTATTGATGAGTAATATATTTTATGTTCTAAAGGCACCACAATGCATATGACAGTATCACAATATACACTTTCTTTCAAATGGTTTGGGAATATAATAGAAATGTTTTTTTTATAGTTCAGAATGAACTACGATGTAGATAATCAGTCTTATGGTCAATTTCTTGGAAAAGACCTCCTTGAATGACTTCAATTGGTACCTTATTTAAAGAAATTTTAACGTCTTTATTCTTCGATAATCCGTATAAAACACCATTTTCAAGACATTCTATTGGATTAGAGTCTAAGTTAAGTACACTCACATTGCTCAGATATTCAACATCCCCCTTCTTGATGTATGCTATGTGATTACCATGTAAGTCGAGCTCATAGGATCCCAACATACCACTGAAAACTTCGCTATGCATCTTTGTAAGGTAATTGTAAGCCAATGCTAGTTTCTGAACTTTACATTTCTTAAATGCACCCTTTGCAATAGACTGGTCATTGATTTGGTTCAATGAGAGATCGAGCGAAATGAGATTGAGAAGAGAAAAACTTCCTTCTTCAATAACTTTAATCTCATTATCATTGAGAAAAATCTCCAAGTCTTTCAAATTACGCAAATCTGCAAATGTATTTCGGGATATTTTTATAATTTTATTATGACCAAGATCGAGAAATTTTATTCTGTTGATGCCCTTGAATACTCCATGATTCAATTCAGGAATGCTATTAGAAGCCAATCGGAGTTCAAGAAGATTCTTCTGATCTTCAAACGTTCCTGGTTCGATTGACTCCAAAAAATTGTCACTCAAGTCAATGATTCGTAATTTTTTGAGTCCTCGGAATGTATTACCAAATATTTCCGGAATAAAATTAAACGGAAGGTACAGATCTTCAATCGCCGTTAATGATTGCACAAAATCCAAATTCTCCAAATTGTTGCCACCAGCACAAAGTATAGCTAGTTCGGTGTTTTCAAAAGCATTGTCATCAATCCTGTTGATAAAGTTGGAATCAAATATCAATTTTTTCAAATGTGTATTCTTTATAATGTTGTTTCTAATCGTATTCACATGATTGAATGTAAGATCAACAGCTATCAAGCCCGGTGGCAAATCATTAAATAGCTCTGGTGTTATTTCAACTATACTATTAAATGACAAGTCAATTTCATTGATATCATAAGGTGGTAATTTGTACCAGCCCCGTTCGAATATAATCAGACCAAGATGAGTCAAATCCAAAATACGCTCCATACGGTCTATACGTGCTTTAATGCAATCACCAAGTTCTTCATTTTTTGTCCATCGTTCAACAGATTTCATAATCCCATCACCACTCTTACATATTTTTACTTCAAAATCATCAGGAAGTGGCAGATCAGACGCTCTAAATTCATCTGAAAATTCGTAATATGCTTGGTATTCACTCTCGAACTTAAGTGCAGGGACAGATGGATCCTCAAAGACATCTGCCGAAATTAATTCCAATTCATTTCCTTCAATAATTATATCGGTAAATTCTGTTAAACCAAATAAGTCTCCTCTCTGTAGTTTTGTTATCGTATTATTCAATAGGTTCAAACGTGTCAAGTTCTTCAATCCAACAAATAGCCCTTTGATATCAGAAATTTTATTATTAGCCAATGACAGTTCCTCGAGAGCAATCAATTTTGAAAAAAGCTGCGGTGGAAGCCTCTCAATTTTATTATTTGACAGATCTAACTTTTTTATGCATCCCAAATCGTCGAAAACATTCTCTCCAATGTACTTAATTCCCATCTCTGATAAATCAATATTAGTGGGGTGATTGTCCGCCGCTATTATAACACTTTTGAGAGTTTCTTTATCGATATTCCAGACATGAGCCCTGGGACTGTATGGAATTGCTATTGTCCAATGAGGTAAGCAGACTCCGAGGAGTAAAATCAGTGCCGAAAGTTCCATTTTCTTCCTTGAAAAAAGAAAGAGTCAGAATGAAAAAAAAAGAACTTGCGGAAAGGAGAAACAAACAGTTAAATGAATGACCAATCAATTGAATCATCTTACCTTAAAGGATAGACTCCTCAATTTCTATATGAGTAAATGAGAACTGATAATTTTATATGAAATTACGTGAATAAATACCCACGATTGCTCCGTCTTTTTCGCCAATTTATCATCGTTCAAATAAAGCTGTGGTGCAGTGCACAATCATGTGAAATGAATGTGCTAATTTTTAAAACGTTGGAAGTAATAGAGCGTCAAATCTTAAATTTATTTTATTGTAAAAAGAAATTCCATTATTTCTATCATTTAATTTTTTTTCTCAGATACTGCGCATAATTTTTATTCAAATTTTTGTAGGATCTTTAAACGATGAAAGAGATAGTGGAATAATTACATATCATCTTGTTATGATACGAGAAATTCAAGAAATAAATAGAATAGAGAAGACTAGGGCAAAATTATCCAACCATTTTTTCCAGATTGAAGAACTCAATGAAGAATTATGAAAAAATTCAAGAAGGTGCCAAAAAATGTTCAAATCGTTGGTGAATTTTTTCAAATTTTTTTGTAGAAGTCTTAACACTCAAAAAAATTTTGAACCATTTTGGCTCACTTACCCCTAGTTTGTTAAGAACTTTAATGAATAAATTCAATTTTTTTTCTGAATTTTCCGCTTCACCGATTGACCATAAAAGAATAAAAACAGCGAATCGCGGGAAATCCCCCATAAGGTGACCAGTCGAGGGTTCAACAGAACTCCCTAAAAAAAAGTGGAATTGGTAATTTGATGGTTTTCTCAAATATCTGACGATAAAACAGGCATCCAGATTAATAGAAATGCCACTAGATAGTGCTAATACTCATTTCTGGAGTATATTTCCCGCTGTTTTTGAATATTCCAATTGAAATTCGCCGAAATTTATATTTGCATAAATTCCAGCTTATCATCTGTTTAGGACCGAGTCAAAATGAATTGTCTGAATAAATCCATATTTGGAAAGAAAATCGTGCAGACGTTCTGATAATACTCATTAGATGTTTCCTAAGTCACTGGGAATAATGCCTTTGCACTGTATCTCAAAAAGTATTGCTCTGCGCCAATTCATGTAATAGCCTGAGAAAAATCCTGGCAATTTAAATATAAAAATTGTCAATTCTCAAACATTTCCATTTTCACCTGAAAATTCTCGATATTTTTTGAGCGGAGAAAGTCCCGAAAATTTCTATTTTTTAGTTACTTCTAGATACTATAGGAAGTATACCTGTAAGTGTTTGAAAGGAGAAATCTTAGAAGAGAATACATTTGTCAATATTTGAAAATCGAGAAAATTTTAGATTTTTCACTTTTTTTTATTTTTTGATTTCTCAAAATTTTTTGAAAAAATCTCACATTCCAAAAAAATGAAAAATCAAAGAAATCCAAAATATTTCAGTCAAAATAATAAATTTCCATATTTCTCAAGATGAGTCATAAAATTTCTTTTAAAAAATCATTAAAAATTTTTTTTATCTTCTCCCAGGAGATGAATTCCCAGAACTGTCGCTTTTTACATAACAATAGAATGAATACTCTGTTAAAAATAAAAACAATGAAATTCGTGAAGGCCAACACGAGCCAGAAACTTTTTTTTTCCCTCTTCATACAAACATTAAAAGTGGGTGTATATTTATTTTGCGCTTGCGTCTAGCATAATCCACTCTCCACTGCCCTTTTGATAGAAACCACCTACGCAGCTTTTTATCCTCAGTACGTGAATACGAGTCTAGGGCAGCAGTCAGTTATATCAAAGTAAAAAAAAAAGGTAATAATCTCTTTTTATCGAACCACATTCGCCCACGAGCACCTCGTGTGTTGTGTCCTCCTGTTTTGCTTCACCCTTAAAAAAAAAAAATCAGCACAAAATCATTTTAATTAAAAAAAATAAAAAATTAAATCCAATTAATTGCAAATGCGTAACCGGCAATTAATTATCGTCAATCGATCAATCAACAAAATTAAACAGAAAACCAGATTTTCCACAATTTAATTAATTCAACCGGTAATTCACTGAATAAATGTTATGTTATCACCGTCCGTAAACACAAACGCGAGAACCATATGGCAGATTCAAATAAAACTTTCGAAAACTTGAATTTCTTTTTTTTTTTTAAATCAAATAATTATATAAAAATACCGTTAATTTATGTGCATTGAATAATTCATAAAAAAGTCTGCTTTTCTTTCAAATTAAAATTTCAACAAAAACATAGGAGAATTTAATTTTACACGAATTTCTTATTTCCGCTTCTATTGCTTCGATTATCGACCGAATTCTCCCCTAAAACGTGACGGAATATTCCGTTTCTTCATTCTCTCATTTCAATAAAAAAAAGCACGACCATAAAGATTCCAATCGAATTTTCCCGGTCAACACTGCAATTTAATTAAATTCATCCGCAATAATTTGCAATTTCTCTTTATCATGAAATTATTCATCTCATTCTAATGATAATGAAAAAAAAAATACGAAGACGATAAATTTACAGGGTGAAAATGGGATTACATGGTATTGTGTTTGCTTGAATGTAAACAATAAAGAATAAAAGAGGAGTTGCGAGGCGTGAGGAGATTACTGGAGGCATAAAGTTCAAGGGCAAATGTCAGGGGGTGGTTTTTCTAATGAAATGGAGAAAAAGGAAGAGAAAAAGAGGGGAAAAATAAGCTGCCCCAGGGCGGGAATAAGAGAGGCCGAATCAACTGGTCTCACACACTTGCGAATACTTGAAAGAGGATATGGAGCCTTTTTTTCTTAGAGGCTCAAGTGTGTGCTCGTATTATCTGTTGAATTGTATCGAGAAATTGTCCTACAGGTTTAACGCAGTTCTGACGCATGCGTAGAGAGGCATTTCCTTTAACTGGTGACATATCCGGGCGCAGGACGCGACATCAAGGATAATGTAATGCCGAGTTGTCGAAGATACTATCCATCTGTGTGGTGAGATTATCATTATTTCATTGGTTTACGGGGATTTTTGGGTTATTGGGGGATGATTTGGGGTGGGGGGAGGTTTTTATGTGCGATGGTTTTTGGGGAATGTCTTGGGAGGGGGAAGGGGATGAAGGGGTTTTTGTGGGGAAGAGTGAAAGCTATGGAAAAGGGTATGAGGGAAATTACGGTATCCCACTTATGATTCCGAAATGTCAAAGATAAACGGAAATAATCGTATTTATCATGAAATAATATGAGATTTTCAAACAAATTTCAGTCATTTGGTCGTCAGTTTTTTAAAATATCTAGGAAACTAAGCGGGATAGGGCGATTTTTCCTGAATCCTTATGAAGAATCTCAAAAGTTATGGAAATTAAACAAGACCAAATTGCTCCATCTCGCTTAGTTTCTGGGATATTTTTGAAACACCAAAAATCACGAGAAATTCAGTTGAAAATCAAAATTTTTTCATTCTGCCACTATTTTTTTTTTTAATATCTCGAAATCTAAGAGGAATAGGACATTTTTGCACTAATCTTTTTTTGTAGAGAATTTTAAGAGCTATAAGAGGAGGATTATTTTTATTCTCGAAAAACTGAAAATCGCATGAAATTCAGTGATAAAGCATAATCATTTTATTTTGTTACCAGTTTTTGTTCCTTGAATATTTTCCAATTTAAGCAAAATAGAGCGATTTACCCTGATTCTTTTTTTGAGAAGACTTTCAAGAGCAAAAAAAAAAGGTTCAGGCAAAATCACTCTATCTCGTTTAATTTCCCAGATATTCTCAAAAAACGAAAAATTACGTTAAACATTTAAAAACCGAATTAATTTTATTCTGCCACCTGTTTTATTCAATGTCTTGGAATCCAAGCGAGATAGGACGATTTCGCTTTAATTTGAACTTTCTCGGAGAGTGTTTCAAGAGCTACAAAAAAATAGGGGAGTAAAATCGTTCTATCTCGCTTAGTTTCTGAGACTATTGACTCTATTGTTTACCGAGTTTATGACAAATTTTAGGGGAGAGTGGGGCAAAATGGACACTATAATGGAACGGTTAGAGATGAATTTTTTTCGATGATTCTATTAAAAAGCTGAGGAAATTTTATCCGGAAAACGAGTATGAGATGTGTTTTTTTCGATTTTTTTTGAAAATTCGATATTTTCGGTATTTTTGAGGGGAAGAAGCCTTTCCTTTTTTGAAAATTTTTAGTTTTTTACAAATATCTCTGGTTCTATTGGTCGTAGCAACTTGGGGTTGGTTTCAAATGAAAGGTGAGCTCATTTCCCATCGATTCATGGGGTTTTGAATTCGAAAATATCAATTTTTGGGATAGTTATAGGCCAAAAACTGTTTCACAAAAGTGTTCCACAAAAATGCCCATAAATACCTTAAAAAAGGATATTTTTAAATTGAAAACCCTATGAATCGATGGTAAATGATCTCACCTTTCACCTCCCGTCAAAATTTTTATACAACGACAAATAGAACCGAAGATATTGTCAAAAAACCAAAAAAAAATCAAAAAAAGAAGGGTTTTACCCCTCTAAAATGCTCAAAAAAGTTAAAATTCAAAAAAATTAGTTCCAGCACTTATTTTCCGCCTAAAATTTCCTCAACTTTCGAATGAAATCATCAAAAACAATCTACCGTCAATGTTTCTATTAATTTCACGAGTTTTCCATAATATTTGTCTAAAAATTTAGATGTGCCCATTTTACCCCTCATGTCCATTTTGCCCCACCTTCCCCTATATTATTTTCATTGTTCTCTATATTCATTCTTTCGATTAGTTCAATTGATTAGAGAAGTGATTATTATGTTTATTTATTATTATTATTATTTTATATACTGTAATAGCAGGGCTAACATTTTAATATTATTTGAAAAACCTTCGATGGGTTTTTAAACCTGAAGTCTATTTATTAGTAAAGAAAGAAAGAAAGAAAAAAAGATATTCTTGAAAAGCTGATGATGGAATAGAATTGATTTGTCTGAAAATTTCAAAATCCTCATTAATTAATAATTATTGTAATTATAAAAAGCTGGAGGAGAGATGGACGCTCACAGTGCAGGAGCAGTCGCCGTTCTTGGGACAGTAGGCGCTGCCACTGGTGCAATATCAGCTGTCCTCTTCTATGCAATGTGCATGAAGCGTAAAGGCTTCACAATATTTTCACCTGGAAGAGGACCTCTCAACTGGTAAACACTCAACACAAATTTGCATACTCCTCAAAAACTTTTTTTCTCCATGATTATTCAAGAGAATTTTTTTTCTTTTTTACTGCAAAGGTTTGAGAAGGATTTGCTGGACAGAGCAAAGGAAGCTGCAAAGTCCACTACCGAGGACTTTATTGAACTCGGCAATGTCGCTGGTTTGTCTTGTAATCCAACAATATCAAGAGAACTTAGTGACAATATTTGTGAAGAAGTAGAGTGGCAACGAAAGGATCCACCCTATGATGCCAGTATATTAGATTCACGCGAAGGTAAATTTAATGAATTTTCATTAATACATTCAAGTTTTCATTCACGTTTTTTTTCTTCAGAATCTATAGAAAATAGAGAAATTCAGTTGAGGACCTTTTTTTGTAGAACTGAACTTAAAAATAGTGTCATCTTAGAAAGAAAGGGGCGTAAGTGCTATGCTTATACATAGCACTTAAGACACTTTCTTCAGACACTTTGCCTTAGAATCGCCCCATCTCGTTTTGATTCCGAGATATTTTTAAAAAACTGGCCACAAAAGTCAATCCATTCGTCCGAAAACTTTATATCGTCGTTTAGAAACAAAGGGGCGTAAGTGCTATGATCATACACAACACTTGGGCCACTTTGCCTTAGAAACAATGTAACATAACTGCTGTCTATGAGAATAGCACTTAAGCCCCCTTAATTCTAAGACGATGATATGGATTTTTCAGACAAGTTGATTGGCTTTTATTGCTTATTTTTTTGGAAATATCTCGGAATCTAAGCGAGATTAGACGTTTTTGTTTTAGCTCTTATGCGTAGAGACCTTCAAAAGCTACATAACAGACAAAAAAACTGTATCTCGCTTAGTTTCCAAGATATTCTCGAAAAATTGATGATAATATGAAAATACTGATGCGATTTGCTTTTTTCCTTTCAAGTGATACAACGATTATCTTCGGAAGGCGATGATGAACCAAAAACACCAGTGAGTCCATTTGCACCACCACTACCTGGTGGTGCAGTTGTTGCATCTGATGAGAGAATGGTTATTGTAAAACCACAGCCAAGAACATCAACTGGATCCAGGCTGAACAGTGCTGACAGCGATTGTGCATTTCAGAAGGTATTTTTCTGATGAAAAAAAAACAAAGTTTTCATATTAGTTTCGTTTTGTCACCAGTTTTTTGAATATCTTGGAAACTAAGCGAAATAGGACGATTTTGCCGGAAACTTTTTAATAGAGAATTTCAAAAGCTCGAAAAAAAGAATAGGACAAAACCGATCTATCTCGCTTAGTTTCCGAGATATCCTCAAAAAACTGAAAATCGCATAAAATTTAAGTTAAAAATCAAATTAGTCCTATTTCGTCAGTTTTTCTGGAATATCTCGGAAATTAAGCGAGATAGAGCGATTTAACTGGAATCCTTTTCTGTAGACAATGTTAAGAGCTCCAAAAAAGGTCTCTGGTAAAATCGCTCTATCTTGCTTAGTTTCCGAGATATCTTCAAAAAACTGATGATGAAAAACTTTATAGTTTTTTGATGGAAAAAGTGAAAAATTTGATTCGAATTTTCTCATTAATTTTCACAGCAATCATCATGGTCCTCGGCGGGTTCATTCGACGAGCCTGCAGGCGAGCTACAATTAAGCCTCACTTATGACTCAGCTAATGGCGTACTTACCGTAAAACTCCTTGAGGTAATTTACTTTTTTTTTTTACTTCAATTTGTGTGTTTGACTTTTTAAATTAAGAGGAATTGAAGGAAACCTTTTTTTAATAGGCGCATGATTTGAGAGCGAGGGAATTGAGTGGCAGTGCTGATCCTTATGCTAAAATAAGATTACTTCCGGATCGCAGCAATACTTCACAAACGAAAGTCCATAAACGCACTTTAAATCCTGGTAAATATTAAAATTAAGAAAAAAAAATTAATAGAGAAGAAATGCTTTTCATGAGTTTTCATTGAATATCTCGGAATCTATGAGAGATATCGCTATTTTTAAAGAATCCTTTTTTGTAGAGAATTTCAAGAGCCACAAATAAGATCTCTATGAAAATTTCCATATCTCCCTTAGACTCGGAGATATTTTTCAAAAAATTTTCAACAAAATCTGACGATTTTTATTATTTTTACTTTTTCATCAATAAATTTTCTTATTCTTTCATTATTTAACAATAAATTTTTAAAAAAATATCCTCATGTAGATAATCCAAGAAACCATTTGATTTTGATCATAAACCTTTAATTGCGTTGGGTGAGAGAAAAAATTATGATAATGAAATCATTACAAATCTGACAATTGAAAAAAAATCTAATGTAATTTATTTGTTCAAAAAATTCAAGAAAAATGTCAGATTTTTGATAATTTCATTATTATTTATTTATTATTATTATTAATTTAATGATGACATAATTTTCCTTTCCTCGCAACTCAATCCCACAATTAGTGGTTCATGATCGAAATCGAAAGGTCAATGGGGAACGATCCAATTAATAATTAAATTCCAATTAAACAGTATTCAACGAAGAGTTCAAGTTCGAAATCACGTCATTAACCGGTGCAACCCTTGAGATTCTCCTCTACGACTTCGATGCAGCATCCAAGCACCGTGGATTGGGTTACGTGCGTTTACCATTGCCCCCAAATTCCACTGATTGTCTTAATGATAAACCAGTGACATTAATGAGGCCAATACACAGATACGGAGCCGAAGGAAGTGTCTATCGTTCCGATCCACTCGGCGAATTAATGGTTTCACTATTTTACGATGCGAGTTCAGCGAAATTGACTGTTATTGTTGTCAGAGCGATCAACTTGAACATCGCTGATGACTCTGCTAATCAAAATTCAGAAACTTATGTGATGGTAAGGAGAATTTTTTAATCAGAGAAGACTGGGGCAAAATGGACCCCCGAGGAAACATGATTGAGGAATTTTTTTCTGAGTGAAGGACTTTATAAAAAATGATTGAAAAGTTTTTGGGGAAAAATATTTAATTCACAAAAAATCTTGAAAAATCATTAAATTTCCAAATTTCGTGATTTTTTATTAATTTTTTTTTTTAATTAAAATTAATTTAATTTTATAGGCAGGCAAAGAGAGTAGATTTCACAGAAATTTTGAAGAAAAATTTGGAAAAATATTAAATTTTCCAAAAATCTCAAAAAAAATCTCAAAATTTAGAGATTTCTGGTTAATCTCAAATTTATTGGGATCAAACGGATTTTTTTTTTCTTTTTTTTCGGAGAAAATGCTCCAATATGTGGACATTATTGGCGAGTTTTTTTAAAACTTTTTTGTAGAGGCCTTCACTCTCAAAAAAAATTCCAAATGAATGTGATCAAAAGATCCATTTTGCCCTCTTTTCTAATTTTTTTTTTTTCGTTTTTATGAATCGATTTTTTTCTCCACTCTTTTTCCGCAAATATCTCCGAAACTACTGGAGATACGCCCTTTCCACTCCAATCTTCTTTAGTAGAGAATTTCAAGAGCTACAAAACAAGATTTGGACAAAATTGCTTTATCTCGCTTACTTTCCGAGATATTCTTGAAAAACTCATGAAAGAATTTTTTTTTTCTTATTAAGCTTTAGAAGCTCATTCTCAGGGCTTATTAGCTGCTGTGTTCTTTACATCGGTCTCATTTTATATATACATTCATTATTTCATATTTGTAATTCACATTTCTTGAGAAATTTTGATATTGCTTTGATTATTGAGTAGTTCAAAAATTTTAACACAGTTTCTATACTGATAGGTAGGTACTGTTTCTTGCTCATTACTTTAATTAGTTGGATGAAAGAAAAATTGACTCATTTTTTTTTATCTTTTCACTAATTAATTCATTTTTTGTGGATATGTCGAAAAATAAGCGAGATAGGAAGATTTTCGAAGATACTTTTTTTGTAGAGCGGAAAAAGAGCTAGTCAAAAGGTCTCTACACAAAAAGTCGTATCTCCGTTATTTTCTAAGATATCTTCAAAAAATAAAGGTACTGCCAATTATTTTTTTTTAATTAATTAATTAATTAATTTTTCTTTTAAAAGGTAACACTTTCCAAAGATGGGAAAGGCTTGAAGAAGAAGAAAACAGCTGTCTGTAAAGATGCACACAGTCCAGTTTGGAATGACGTTTTAACATTTGATCTTGGGAGTGATATTCTGGCGACTTGTATTCTAGAATTTTTAGTTGTCCGAACGAATGGCGAGATTTTAGCTAAATGCGAGGTGTCCAAAAAATGCCAGAAGGAGCTATTTCATCGGGCACTTGCTGGAAAAGGTGCATCTGTTCAATGGGTACCGTTGACTAGGTCAACTAAGCGCGAGAGACTGTTGTCGTAATTAATGATTTTATATGACACTGAAAATAACAGATATCTAACAATTTTTCTTTTTTTTTTCAACAAAAAAATTATTCTAAAAAATGAAAAAAATTTGCACATGTAAAAAATTCAAAAAACAACGAGTGCAAATTTTTTGAATATATTTCTTCCAATAATTTGATTATTTCAAAAAATAAAAAAAATTGATAGATGTGTCCCAATTTCATTATCATTTTATATGACACTGAAAATAGCAGATACCTAACAATATTTTCTTTTTTTTAACAAATAAATGATTCTTAAAAAATGGAAAATATGTACATGTGAAAAACTCAAAAAACTATAAGTGCTAATTTTTTAAATATTTTTTTTGCAATAATTTGTTTGTTCAAAAAAATCCAAAAAATTGTCAGATGTGTTTATATGGCACTGAAAATGGCAGATTCCTACTAATTTATTATTTGAACAAATAAATTATTTTCAAAAAAATGAAAAATATGCACATGTAGATAATTTAAAAAGCTATGAGTGCCATTTTTTGGAATATCGTTACTTAAGAAACAAAGAGGAGTAAGTGCTGTGTATAAGCATAGCACTTACGCCCCTTTGTTTCTAAGGGAACGATATTTTTTACAATAATTTATTTGTTTCAAAAAATCCAAAAAATTGTCAGATTCATGCTAATTTCATTATCATGATTTTATTTGGAGAGAACAACGATGAATATAAAGAGAAAATTATTGTTAATTCGTCTCGTGTACTGTGCTGGACGCACTTCGAGACCTGTAGCCTATTTGTAATTTTAGTTTTATGATGTGACTTGAATTTTGTTGTTGGTGTTGAATTTTTTAGTTGCGGCATTGATGAAAAACTCCGAAAATTAGGGATGAGATATATTGAAACGTGAATTCGGCTTGATTATCTCATTAAAAAGAGGGGAGATAGAGCAAAATTTTCGTAATAAGCGTTTTTGCTGGAAAAAAAATCATACCTTAAAAAAAGGTTTCTACGGACATTTCTCTATCTCTCTTTAGTTCCGAGATATTCTTTAAAAATTTCATCTTAAACTGGAATTGACTCATCTATTTTCACCTAATCACTATGATAACGATTAAAATTAGCATAATTTCATGATTCTAATTAATTTATGAAAATTAATTTTATAGTAGCTATCCGGGAAATTTTTTTTTGATATAATTCTATTTAATTAGATAGAATCAGATCTGCAGTCATATCGCAGTAGCTATAACGTCATATCTGTGAAAATATAGGCAGACATGCTGGTAGATCTGATCAGATCTAAAAATCAGATTTTTTCTGCACTTTTCAAGATCTAAATATATCGAATTAGATATAATTATATCAAAAAGAAAATTTCCCGAGTAATTAACATTATAGTTATGTAGTACAAGAGAAAGAAAGACAAATAGAATTTTATTTTTCAATCAATTTAAGAAATAAGTAAGAAAAATTATCGCCAAAAGACGAAGAAAAAAATATCAGTAATGAAATGAGGAGATATCGAATAATCAGAAAATCTTCAATTATTTTTCCATTTTTTTTTCAGTTTTATTTCAGTTTTTTCATCGTACAAAAAAGTGCACAATAGAAAATACAGGTACACTCCATCGTGCCCACTTAGTCAAAGAGACCTGTAAACAAATAATTTAAAATATATTAATACATAATACGATGTTTATAAATGAAAATATGAAAGTAAAATTTTAATAATTGTCATTCGTTTTTAACTGTCCTCATGACGTTTTTTTCAGTAGCTAATACATGCTTGAATAATCATCCAATTGTGAAAAATAAAAAAAAATTGAAAATAAATAATGAAAATTATCAGTAAATTAATGGAGATTCAAAGGAATTAATTATTTACCGAAGCCCATGTCGTCGTCGGACTCCTCCTCGGGTTCCTCCTTCTTCTTTTCGGCTTCTTTGGCTGGGGCAGCATCACCAGCTGGAGCAGCAGCAGCAGCAACTGAAAGAATTTTCAAAAAAATTAGAGAAATTTCACATTTTTCTGAGGATTTTTAAGAAATATCTCACGATCGGTGAAAGATAGAGGAAAATTCGTAGAAACCCTTTTTGTAGCAGAAAATGAGAACTACAAAAAAGGTCTCTGCAACTTTTCTCCAATCTCTCTTGAATTCCGAGATATTTTCCAAAAACTGCGGCTGACTAGTGAATTTCGATTGAAAAAAAACAAAAATTAAGTTTTCAGACAAATCGCCTTGATTTCCTCATCAATTTTTTGAGAATATCTTGGATACTAAGCGAGATAAGGCGATTTTTTCCGAATCCTTTTCAGTAGCCCTTGAAATTCTCCATAAAATAGAATTAAGGTAAAATCGCCCTATCTCGCTTAGTTTCCGAGATATTCTCAAACTAGTGATGATCAAATGAAATCAATTTGAATGAAAATTCCATATTTTTTTGAAAAATCCTCGAAAAATCGAGAGAGTCATGTAGTTCGGAAGAAGCTAGGTTTGACTACGGAAATTGATTCAAACCCGAAAACTACTCTCTTTCATTTGATTTCCTCGCTATCGCTGACCTGACCAGCAGTTGATTTAACTGGTCTGGTGGATGGAAGGAGGAAAAATCGAGAAAAAAAAATCAACAAAGAGCCTTTTTCTGTTCAAATTACGTACCACCACCAGCTGGAGCAGCACCTACTCCTGAACCAATGTTGGTGATGAGTTCCTTGACATTGATTCCCTCGAGGGCTTTGGCGAAGAGTCCTGGCCAGTATGGCTCAACGTCGACGTTGGCAGCCTTCAAGATCGTCTGGATCTTCTCGCCCTGAAAATTCATAAAAAATTGTTAATATCAATGAATTGACAATTTGTAAAAAAAGAGAAAAAAGAGCTTCTCCAATTTTTCCCCAATATATGACAATATTTTTCAAATTTCTACCAATCGTAAATTCTTTCATAAATTGAAGGAAATGAATTTTCCTCAAAATTGCAAAAAAAAAAAGGAGGAAATTTCCTTTTTTCAGTTTTTCTAGAATATCTTGGAATTTATGAGAAACAGAAAAATTTCACAACAAATTTATTGGTAAAAAAAAACGAGAGCTACAGAAAAGTTCATTACAACAATCCTCGTATTTCCCTTAGTTCCCAAGTTATTCCAAAAGAACTGAATAAAAATCCCACGAAAGCGTAAAAAAAAACACGAAATCTATTTTCTTTAATATCTCGAAATCTACCAGAAATAAGTGAATTTTCATGGTGGCCTTTTTTGCAATCCTCGTTCCTTTCTGGAGAAAATGATTATCACCAAAATTCTCATATCTCTATTAGATTCGAAGATATCCCTCAAAAACATCTCCACATGAAGTTTTCCAAAAGAAAAAAAACTTCATTTCACTATCAGCATTTTAAGTAGCTATGTGACTCATCACCAGAGTAAAAATTTTAATTGAATTTTTTTTCGGTGTAGAATGAATATATTCCAGAAAAATCAAATTATTACATGCTTTATAACAATGTTATACAGCAAGTATGAATTAGTTTTTTCTAAAATATTCATTCTACACAGAAAAAAAATTGGATTCAAATTTTTACTCTGATGATAAGCGATATGGCCACTCGAGGATAACTCGGAATCTAAACGAGATAGAGCAATTTGTATGGAAACCTCATTTTTAGACAATTTCTAGAGCTACAAAGGAGATAATGATGAAAATTGCTCTATCCCCTTGACAATTACATTTCAAGATATCTCCAAAAAAACAAAATAAATTCCAAATTATCTAAAAATTTTAATTAATTCTTAAATTCAAATTGCCCTCGCTAGCCCCTAACCTCAAAAATCCCCTCTGCTCTATTGTTGCATCTTGCAAAATCCCTCCAATCAACCCTCAACCCACCCCACAACAACAATAACACAGTCGTCTCGTAAAACAACTTCTAATACCCCAAAAGAAAAAAGAACTTTGAAAAAAAACAAAACACATGAAATATGACAACTCTTCCCAAAAACATGGAATCCACAAAACTCCAAAAAAATATACTTACAGTAACGGCGATATCGTCATCTGTGAGGATGAGTGCGGAATAAACGCAAGCTAGCTCAGCTTTAGTCGACATTATAAGATGTTAATTATTGTATTAAAACAATTAGATGGATGTTAAATAATTGTGCAAGTCGCCGATTTGGCCTTAGCTCGAAGAGAGAACAAGCACGCGAGCTTCCACGATCCACCGGAAAAAGGAGGTGAAAAAAGAGAAGAGACCTGCTATCTCTCTCAAACAAACCGGAAATACGCAGCGATTCAAGCGCCACTAGTAGTCATGCGCACGGCGTGTTAGGTGCGAAAATTTGAATTTCAAATCATGGCCTCGAAAGACAGTAAAGCTCTATCAGTGTCCATATTTTTCATATCAACTGTAAATTTAAACTTTTATTCAACTAATCCTTGACAACTTAAGGTCATCCTAGTGGCAGGTTGAAATGATCGATTTTTTTTTTTCCTTTCAGTTATTATAATTACTATAACTATTTCGAATTTTAAACTATTTACCGATACTAGAACGATGTCCAAGATGATAAATTCAATAGTGAAAAAGTAAAACAGGATAAATCGACTTATCTTTGTGATAATTTCAAAGGAAATATCTCGGAAACTAAGCGAAATAAGTTCATATTATCCATCCTTTTTCGGTAGATAATTTCAAGAGTTACAAAAGAGGTTCAGGGCAAAATTGCACTTTCTCTGTTATTTTCTAAAGTATTTCCAAAAAAGTGAATGAGAAAAAATCGACTTATCTCGTTTTACCTCTTCACTACTGAATTGTTAATAAGCAATATTATGAGTATTCGATATTGCTCCGCATTTGACTGACGCTGTCCCAGCATCGGGACTAGGATTGGAGGATTCTCGGATTTCAAATACCAATATGGCCGCCATTGATGTTTTCATGCAATTAATTGAATTAATCGTCGCTATATGTGCGGTAACATGCATTTTTCATGATTTCAAAAATTAATAGACATTCTGACGAACAAAAAACATAGGAGGTTATATAAGGAAAAAATAGGTCTGTGATCATGAATTGTCGCAATGAAACTGAAACTGAACCCCACTTAAGGAGTTTCAATGTTACTTTAATTATTTTTAAAAATTAATTTTGCCGTTATTTGTCTGATAAAATGAGGGAAATTAAATTTTAGAAAAATCGCCTCATGCTATTCTATCGAAAGTGACCAAAATTGAAAAGGGAAAATAGATTGCCCGAACTACACTACTCAAAAAAATTAAAGGAACAAAATTTTTTCCATTTTTTTCAGTGATTTTTGGAAGACTGTAACTTTATGAAAAATGATCGGATTGAAATTTAAAAAAAAGCGTTTTGAAGCTTGAAATGTCTAGTTTTGAAATCTTCCAAGGAAAATTTTTTTGGAGCATTCCCTATGATGCAAAGAGAGGAAAAGAAGCGAAGGAAAAAAAATCAAAAATTTTTTCATTTTTGAGAATGGTCTACGGGCTCAGAAAAGATTTTTGCAGCTTGACCAATGCAAGGATCATTTAGCCTAACTCTTTAACTTCAATTTCTTTTTTTTTTTCTTCGTACAATCATTTGTCTCTGAGATATCGACTGTTGAGGATTACCTCAAGAAATAGCTCTGAATTTGATGACGAATTTCTGAGTTTCTAGGTATGTTCAGAATTCAAATTCTCGCGGTTAACGCTGATGCGCATGCGCTCCCCAATCACTCGCCTGAATGAAGAGACCAAAAGACACGAGACTTATCATTTTTCGGATGCGCGCGCGCCATCTTTCGGCGCCGCGAGTTTTTAAATCCCTCGCGCAAAAAAGGAACGTAAAAATGGCCGCCATTACATAACGTCCTAATGAAATTCGAAATAACTGCGTAATTTTTCCACTACTCTTTACCATAAATTAAAATTTTCCCACATTATCCCCTCATAATTCCTGTTTTTTAAATTAAAAAATGAAAAAACCAGAAATAACAGAAAAATCCGAAAATTCACCGGAATCGATATATATCGAAATTTTAGAATCTCTCGATTTATAAATGCGGCGTGCGCGATGCATCGATCAGTGTTGTGCCGTTGAGTGCTGCGTGTGCCTCGTGCCGAGTAGCTAAAAAAAAAAAAAGAAAAAACCTCAATTCTGATGAAATTTACGGGAAAAATAAGTGTTAAAATAAGCAAACAATTAACTTCAAATGATAACAACAAATTAATTATTTTTAATTGATCAAGAAAATGTGGTAATTCTCATTTTTTAAATGTGAAATGAGGGAATATAGGTGACAATTTAATTGTGTTTGATAATCACGCACGATTCTTTCTTTTTTTTTTTTTTTATCAACTTTGCTACTGGAAATTCCAATCAAAATTCGGCTTTTTTGCCGACAAAAATGTTTCAATTACGTTGAGATAAACGAATTAAAGAGTATCAACGAATTATCGTGCTCTTATAGACAGTTTTTATACTATTTTACTGTAAAAAAAAAAAACACGAGACTACAAAGAGTGGAAAAAAATTGCGGTGAAATATATACAACACACACACACACAATAGTGAGAAGAATTGTGTGGAATGGCGCGTAAATGCTGCGTTAAAAATTGTAATACCACTAGTAAAACAAGCAATAAATATGGTTTGAAACTTCACAAATTTCCAAAGGATTATTTGATAAGGGCAAAGTGGTTTGATAATTGTAGAATTGATAATGATTGCCGGGATGTGCCAGGGCCATTTATATGCTACAAACACTTTAAAAGAAGTGATTATGATATTGTTAAGGGACACAAGTATTTGCTTAAGGAAAATTCTGTGCCAAGTGTTTTTCAGGACTACGACGATCATCCTGGTGAGTTTTAGGACAGTTGATATTAGAGGGGGTGGTGGGTGGGAGGGAGGGGGAGAATTTTGGGGGGTTTTCGCCGATGGCCACGTTCGGCACGCATGGCACGCACAGAGAGACACCTTCTCTTCTGTGTGTGTGTGTGTACGTGTTGAATGTTGGATAGAATAAATCAGTAGTGAAGAGGTAAAACAGGATAAGTTGAGTTTTTTTGGGGTGAAGGACTTTGCAAAAAAAAAAAAGAAAAAATTAGCAAAATACTCGAACATTTCTACGGTTTGGGGAATTTTTTAAACTTTTTTTTGGAGTCTTCTCTTTAATGAAAATTATAAATTATTTTGTTAGATAGAATAAAACAGTAGGGAAGAGGGAAAATAGGATATTTTTTTTTGGGAGGGAGGGGGAGGGGGTGAAGGACTTTGTGGAAAAATCAGAAAAAAATTGAGATGGTGCTCCAACATGTTCATGTTGTTGGGGAATTTTTCAAAAATTTTTTTTGAAGCTGTCTTCAATCGAAAAAAAAATATTATAAATCGTTTGTTGGATAGAATGAATCAGTGATGAAAAGATGAAACAGGATAAGTTGTTTTTTTTGGGATAAAGGACATTGCGGAAAAATTTGAAAAAAATTGAGGAGGTGCTCCAACATGTCTATATTTCTGGTGATTTTTTTGGAATTTTTTTTTGCAGACGCCTTTACTCTAAAAATAAATTCTTAATCATTTGTTGGATAGCGAAATAGTGAAATCAGTAACGAACAAATAAAACCTGATGAGTCTATCTTTTTTTTTTTAAAGTAAAGGACTTTGCAAAAAAAATCTGAAAAAAATTGGGAAAGTGCTCCAATATATCTGCATTGTTGGGGAATTTTTTCAAATTTTTTCCGTAGACGTCCTCCTTCCAAAAAAAAATCCCGAATAGTTTCGCAGATTCATTTTGCAGTTTTTAAAGAAATATCTCAGAAAATAATGTACATGCGCCTTTTTGTCCCCAAGACTTTTTTGTATAGCTCTTAAAATTTTACACAAAAAATGATTCATGCAAAAAGGGCCTATCTCCATTATTTCCGAAGATATTTTATCGATAATGACCAAAAAAAAAAAGATTTGTTTTTTTTTTATGTCTTCACTACTGAAATGGATTGAGGGATTCTTTTATGACTTTGAGGGAAGATAGGGAAATTTTTATGAAGAAGATCAAAAGCCACAAAAAATATTTTTTCTTTTTTTACTCAAATCGCTTCATCTCGCTTCAATTCCAAAATAATTTTACTTCAAAGTTTTCAAAAAAAAATTTCATAATTTTGAAAAAATTTAATAATTTAAAAAAAAATTCAAATTTTTAAAAAGTTTTTCTAAAATTCGCAATAATAATAATAATAATAATAATAATAATAATAATAATAATGAATTAATTACTCATTTCAGATCCAATAATAATGCCAGTAAAGACACGAAACGTTTCATATCCTCAAGAAGATCTTGATCTCATAAATTCAAAGACAAACAATGTTGATGATAGAACCGATGGGATTGATTCTCCTGGTTACAACGACAGCTGCGGGGAAGCATGTAATTCGAGACCACAATCTTCTGCTGATTCTTTGAATCAATCAGAGAGCCAGGATGATAACGAGGCAACTGGTAAATTATTAGATATTGATTGTGAAATGGAAAAAGTTAAGAAGAGTGAATTTAAAGAGTCACCACCAGCTGAACCGCCTCCAGTTAATTCATCTGTTAATAATCAAATTAAAAATGTTAATAAAATGGAGAACACTGTTAAGAAGGATAGTAAGACAACAAAAGTGTCTAGGGGAGATTTGAAATTTTTTCCTGGTGCCAAATTAGAGGCCAAAGACTTCAATGATCAGTGGTGAGAATTTCATACATTTTTTTTTCAATTAATTTTTTTCCTCAAACTTTTTTCAAACTTTAATTATTCTTTTTTTTTTATTTTTTGCTTTGATTTGCATTTTTTTTTGTTGCCAATTTTCAAGTGAATAGGGAATTAAAAATTATCGATGTTAATTTTTATTTCAACGAATGAAAAAATGCTAAAATTAAAGTTTGCGGTTGATTAATTAATAATTAAATTCAGTAATTGAGCAAATTTTGGCATTTTTTGCACTTTTCTTTGGGTTTTTGTAAAGGATCTCGGAATCTATGGGAGATAGAGAAATTTTCATGAAACATTTTTTGTAGCCCTGAAAATTCTGAACAAAAAAGGTCTCTATGAAAATTTCTCTATCTCGCTTACTTTCCGAGATATTGAATAAAATCTTATTAAGATTCAATTATTCTATTTTGAAAACTCAATTACTGAACTTAAAAATTTAATGATAAATGCTTTTCGGAATTTTTTTTTTCGGGTGGGTGGATAAAATTTTGGGCTATAAACTGTTTTGCATAGGTATGCGGCAAGAGTCGTTGAGACTGACTGGGTAGAAAGGGAAGTATTGATACATTTCGACAAGTGGAATTCGAGATTTGATGAGTGGATACCAATGGATAGTTCGAGGCTCAGGGTACTGCAGATGCAGCCTAGGTATTTATGTTTATTTTTTTTTTTCAAACATTCAATTCATTGTTGCAAATCACGGATTTTTACAAAGTGAATTGAATTGAAGGGGTAAATACCCCTGGGAGCGCTAAAAAACGCGTTAATTTGAGAAACCCATTTTCTTTAGATTATAGGGTGAAGAAAAAAATAAATTTTGCAATTCATATTGTTTATTGACCTTTCAACTATAAGAAAAGAAAAAAATTTTTTTTTTGTTATTTTATAATTTTTTTTCATGATCATGAATGGATGAACATTAAAAAACGTTGAAAATTTGTGTTGAAAACCCAAATTAATTGTCATAACTTTCTAGCAGAGTGCAATTTCGGAATAATTTTTTTTTTGAAAAATTCTTAAAATTATGAAGAAAAAGAATTCGTGAAGAAAAATCGATTTTTTGGAAAATCTCAGGGGTATGTAGTCCCTTAAGAGTTCATTGGAAAAATATATTCATCATTTGTTCATTTTTTTTTCTTTTCATTTGTGTCGATAAAAAAAGTGAACAAGATTGGGTCATTGCAACTCCGTAAGTCGAAGAATTCCCATTTTTTAAGATAAAGTTTATATATGTTAAAAATCTAGATTTCCTTTTTTTCTATTGGTGTGCCTGTATTTCAATGGAAATTTTATGGTTTCGTTCAGTAGTGAAGTTTTTGAATTTTCTTATATTTTTACGTTAATTGATAATAATTCGAGAATTATTGAGTTTAAAGAAATTTATCAAGATACTTTTTTTGTAGATAATTAAATTTTTTACAAAAAAGGTTTCTTGACAAATTCCCCTAAACCCAATAATTCCTGTGATATTATTTAAAAATACTCCAAAACGTAATTTTCCAAGTTTTCCCCCTTTTTTTTCCTCTTTCATCTGTATCTCCGGAAATATCAAATTTACGAAAATTCATGAGAATATCTTTTTTGTAGCACATTCAATTCCTCGCAAAAAAGATCTCTAAGAAAATTCCTCTAAATCCATTAATTCCCGAGTTATCTTCCTCCGAAAACTCCAAAACCTCTCACAACTGGATTTTTACTTCTCCATAATAAATATTTTTCTTCAATTATTCTGCATCGATTGCATGTTAATTAATTGGCATAAATGAAGGTTGATTGTTTACTGTAAATAAATTAGTGAAGAGATCATTTTTTTCATCACTTCAGCTCTTTTAATTCCCTAATTTTTCGTTTTTTTTTACCTTTTTTTCTGTCCAGGGAGACAAAACCCAGAGAATTTTCAGTGGGCGAGAGAATATTAGCAACATGGGCAGATGGAAGAAAGTATCCAGCCAAAATAAAGGCACTAATGGGCAATGGTAAGTAATTAGGGGAGAGAGTGGGGCAAAATGGATCTACATGGCAACATGACACTGAAAATATCAGATATTTGATAATTTTTTAAATTTTGTTTTCTTCTAACAAATAAATTATTTTTAAAAAAATCAAAATATGCATATCACGACTTTAGAAACAAAAGGGCGTAAGTGCTATGCTTATACACAGAACCTACGCCCCTTTGTTTCTTAGATGACGTTATGTAATAAATTCAAAAAACTAAAAATGCGAATTTTTTCAAAAGTTTTTTGAATAATAATTTTATGTTAAAAAAAAATAAATAAAAAATTTCAGATGCTAATTTTATGGTCCTACATAATAACATAAATAATTCAGGAATTTTTTTCGGAGTGAAGGACTTCATTAAAAAATCTTTTAAAAATTCAAGAAATACTCCAATATGTAGATATTGTTGTTGATTTTTTTCAAATTTTTTCGTAGACTCCTTCACTCTCAAAAAAAATTGCGAATCATTTTGAACCGCAGATCCATTTTGCCCTAATTTTTATTATGAAAAAAAAAAATTAAATAAAATAAAAAACCTTTTATCTGCGTTTATTTTATATTTGAATAAAAAAATAAACCTACGAGTGCAAGTGAGACAGGAAATTGAAGTTGCACAGTGCTGCACACAAGGGGAGACAGTTGCTTCTCTCAGTTTTAGCTTGACGTTTTCATGTTTCACCTATAAATAAACCAAGAGAAATTTGAAAAAAAAATATTAGGATTAATTTTTTAAAATTGTTAATAAATTCCATTGAATTTTATTTTAGATCGTTACGACATATTATTTGACGATGGTTATTCAAAGGTTTTACGCTCTTCAAAGATGACTAAAATTGCTGGAACATTGGACAAGGTAATGCTACAATTTAAGGTTATGTTTTGGTACATTTTGACTTTCACATTATTTCATTAATTCATTTGTTAATGCGACTGAAACAAAAGAGAGTTTTCTTCATTATTTCGTGATTTTTTAGAAATAATTGAGGTTTTTTTGGGGATTATTGGGGAATTTGAAGGGTTAGAGGATTTTGGGGCTTTTTTTGAGAAATAACAGAGTTGTGAGAAAAGGTTATCGTGATAATTACTCAAATTGCCTTAAATTTCGAGATATTTCGTCAAATTTAGATAATATTTAGGTGAATTTTCAATTTTGTCATTTTGTGAAAATAGGAAATCACGTTTTTAAGAAATATCTTGGAAATTCAAGGAGATAGAGCAATTTTGGTAATGACCTTTTTTTCTAGAGGACATTTAAAGCTACAAAAAAGCTTATAATGAAAATTGCTCTATCCATCGTATTTTCCGAGATATTCCAACTCTATGATCTTGATTTTGTAATTGAGTGAATAAAGATAATTTTTTTTTATAAAATTTTATTTTCTTTGTTTGGATGATTTCTTGAGAACGATGAGGCTTAGGGAAATTTTGCAAGAGCCCTTTTTTGTAGTTCGTGAAATTTTCTACAAAAAAGGTTTCCTGACATTTTTCTCTAAACTCACTCGCGTCAAAGCTATTCGCAAAAAGCCAAATCCGCTATTTCTTTCCCATAATTTTAATTAATTATTTTTTATCAATAATTTACAGTCAAGTGGACAGCAATCAGGCATGGAGGCTGAATCATACATTGGTAGCAAGCAAGAGAGAAGAGACAAGAAGAGAAAGCACACAGTGACTGAATTATTTAACAGCAGAAAACGTACAAAAACAGAAAGCGAGAGATCATCAAAGAAAGATGATAATCAAGATGAGAATGAAGCAGAAATACATGAAGCAAATGGCAGTGGAAGTTATGATTCTGGTGCAGAGATGCTGAAGGGTTTTCCAAATCAGAAGAAGATCAAGAATTACACGAAGAGAAAGAGAGAGTATCAGAAAGTTGATACTGATCAGGAATATGATGATGTTGGTCCTGAATGGGTTGATGGTGAACCACAGGGAATCGAGTCATTCACTACTGATGGCGCGAGAAGATCAATTATTGTGCCTGATAGAAGATTACCACCTGGTTGGCAAAAGCATTTTGTCCAGAGAAAGACCGGAAGTTCTGCGGGAAAATGGGATGTTCTTTTTGTTCAGTAAGTTGAAGATGAAGATAACGTTGGAGATGATTTCATTTTTTTTTTAATGGAATCGGATACATTTTCATGTTTATTTTACTCCGGAAACTAAGCGAGATAGAGCATTTTTCTCAGAGATTTTTTATGTCGTTGAAGCTAGCCGCGAAAATTTCTGTAGAATTATCGCGTGCTTTGGGCCTCATGCCAATGATGAGACCCACAGCATTTACTCATCTTCACTGATTTAAGGGTATTTCTCGTAATGAAAACCGTTCATCTCCGTTTTTATTTAAAAAGATTTTATAGGATAGGAGGAACAAGATTGGCTGACAAAAGAATCGATGTTTTTAGGTATCTTAGATTAACGTACTGGAAAGACTGTGAGAGATTAATTTTATAAGTTCGTTTCTATGGCAGATTGAAGGATGATTTTTTTTGTAGTGCAAGACGATGATATTGGGAAGCGCTTGGAGCCGGAAATTTGAGGGACGTCATATTTGGAGGAAAGATGGATTTTTTTTAAGTTCAAAATCTTTCATTTTTTCCATATTTTTTTTTATAAGGCCAGTCCTATGGCTAATTGAGAGACGATCCTTCTAAGGGTAAAGGGCAAAGGTGTCTGGAAGCCCTAGGAACTAGAAGTTTGAGGGACGTTAGATTTGGAGGGAAGATGGAATTTTTTTAACTTTAAAATTTCTAAATTTTTGCATATTTTTTTTCATAAGTCCAGCCCCATGGTGAATTGAAGTACGATTTTTTTCGTACTGCAAGACGATGATATTGGAAAGCCTCGGAACTTGAAATTTGAAAGGCGAAAAAAAATACGCAAAAAATGAGAAATTTCAAACTTAAAAAAATTCCATCTTCCCTCCAAATATGACGTTCCTCAAATTTCCGGTTCCAAGGGTTCCCAATATCATTGTCTTGCACTACAAAAAAAATCGTCTCTCAATTCGCCATAGGGACGGATTTGTAAAATTAATCCTTCACAGTCTTTCCAGTACGTTAATCTAAGATACATAAAAACATCGATTTTTATGTCAGCCAATTTTGTTTTTACTATTTTATGAAATCTCTTCGAATAAAAACGGATATGAACAGTTTTCATTACGAGAAATACCCTCAAATCAGTGAAAATGAGTAAATGCTGTAGGTCTAATCATTGACATGAGGCCCAAATCTCGCGAAAATTCTACGGATATTTTTAGGGCAAGCCTCCATGACATGATTTTTGTGTAAAAGAGATTGAAAGCTGCAAAAAAGTTCTCTGTGGAAAATGCTCTATCTCGCTTATTTTCTGAGACCTTTTTGTGAAGGAGATTGAGAGCTGAAAATACACTTCTCATAAAAAATGCTCTATCTCACTTAGTTTTCGTAATATTTTTATTGAAAATGTTGAAACTGTTATTGAATTCGGAAATTTTTACAGCAAAATGAGCGGCAAGAAGTTCAGATCGAGAAATGACCTGAAGACGTACTTCGAGAGCCAGGGAATGACGAATTTCAATCCCGACATGTTCGACTTCTGCATACATCGCAAGAAAAAGGCAGGTGCAAAGAATCATACGCCAAAACCGGAGAGTCCTGTTGAGGCACCGAGGAAGATCAAGACACTTTTGCCGAAAACTAAGGCAAATCCTCCAGCTAGTGCTGCTGATAATCTTCTGTTGACTCCTGTGACATCGGCCCTTGCTCAGTCATCACCTGCACCTTTGCCAGTGGCTACGCCAATTGATGACAGTGGTAAGCATCAAAAAACGTTTTATCAATAAAAATAATTTCAACTCTAAAAAAGTGAAAAAAGCTGAATATCTCCGGAAATACGGAAAATAGGTAATTTGGGTCTACCAAAAGTTCTCCATTTCCCATAGATTCGAAGATATTCTTCAGAAAATCATTCAAAATAAACGCATCTCGTTATACCACTTCAATTCCTTATTAATTTCATCAATCGCATCTTAATTATTTCTTTTTGCTCCCAGGAATTATTTACTGTAAGTTTCACTGCAAATTGTCATCATTCATCGTGCTAATCGAATTAATTTATCAAATAAGTGGTGAATAAAGATGAATACAGAAGTTTCATCTTTTTTTCTGAAAATATCTCAAAAATTGTAAAGCTTAGAAGAAATTTTAAAGATAAATGGAAAAAAAAAATATAAGACACCTTTTTTGTGGAGAATTTTGTGATCTACTAGAAAGTTTCTTGCTAAATTCTCCTCTGCCTAATTTTTTCCGAGATATTTGTGAAATTAAGAGGAAAAAAATGCGATTTGTCTTCTTCTATTACTTTGCCGCTTGATCAAACAGAAAATTGAATTGAAATTTTTGCTGCAGCTGTGTTTATCGGAGGCCTGCGAGTAGAAATGGAGGACAGTGCATACAAGTGTCCAATTGAAGGCTGCAGCAAGACTTTCCGCAAGGAGAATCTTCTCCAGATGCACATTAAACATTATCACAAAGAGTACTCGCAGTTCGTTGGATCAACACCAAACGTAGCTGATTTAGCATACGCAAGAACAATAGGCGAATCAATTCAAGATGTTACCCCAAAAAAATCGAATGAAAAACGTAAATCACTTCATGAAAGGCCGATTCATTCAATTACAATGTCACCATTGACTGCTTCAATTATCGATAATTCATTGACTGATAATGGAATTGTTGATGGAAAATTGGAAATGATGTCACCGACATCGAACAGCAGCATGGATGTCACGGACGATGGTGCACATAAGAGTGAGTGTGCTATGTCACCAGGTTCACTGTTTGATATGAAGATAAGAGAAGAAAAAACGCAGACAGGAATTAAAACGTTGCTGCCAGTTAGACCGAGTAATAGTGATTCGCAGAGAATTGATAGGTCGAAATCGTTGGATGATGGGGGCAATTTCGAGAAGATCAAGGGACAAAGGAAGAGGCAATTGTCGGAGTATAGCTCAGATGCTTCGACGAGGAGCAGAAAACCGAAGGGTGAGGAATTGGGAATTTATTGAAAAAATGAAATAATTTGGTCTCTTCGGTTTTTTTTTTATATTTTGAATTTAAGAAGAATAGTATATTTTATATGGTGATTCCTCTATTTCTTTTTGTTTCTGGGAGATTTTAGAATCGCCGATCGACTCCTTGATAATGCATTGCGTATACGTTAGTGATAGTGATGAACTTTTTTTTAAGGATTCCCTTGAAAAGCTGAGGGAATTTCAGGGGAAAGAGATGGGTCAGAAAGGATTTTACTGAATTTTTTGAAAATTCGACTTTTCGGCGGAGATTTGAAGGAATACCCTTCTCTATTTTCGAGGAAATTCAAGTTTTTGAGAGTATCCCCGAAAGAAATCAATTATTTTCCAATTAACTAAGTGTTAAGCCCTTCATTTTCAACTAAAAAACTCAAATTATTCAAAATTTCTAAAAAATGAATATCGGACATGTTTTCCTGAGGAGAATTTTCTCAGTTTTTCAATGGAACTATTGAAAAAAAATGACCGCAAATATTTTCGCTATTTTCTCCAAAATTTTCATATTATAAATTATAAAAACCAAAATTCTTTCGTTCGACTCTTTATGTTATTTTCACATAAAGCTTTTTCTTGCTCATCAGGCATGCAGGAGCTTACTGATGATTATGGAGACTTAGATGACAGTGCATTGGATGCTGAAGGACCAGCTGGACTCGTTTATCGATACAGTCGTAGAAAATCAGATGCTAAGAGCGATGATAATAGTCAGAGCAGTGAGTTTCTTCACGTAGATTATTTTATTTCTATTCAATTGATGAACAACCTATTTTTTTTTTTATTATTTTTTATACGGAATTTAATTCTCTACAGAAAATGTTTCTTGATAAACTTCCCTAAATCCAAGTGTTTCCAAAATATTCCTTAAAACCTTCAAATCCAATTTTTCGATTATCTCATTGCACGACTTTGCCACTGATTTATGTCACTTCTATACCCTGTATAAATCCACAATCTCTTGATCTAGATAAATGATCCCTCAAAACCGTCGTAGTAGACTTTGAATAAGATGCAAAGTGCCCTAGTCACGAATACAAACAGAATATCAATTAATTTCCCACCCTCTTTTCCTCGAGATTAATTCATTTCCGATAGTGAATCAATAAAATCCTTAACGTCTTGCAGATTTTTAAAAATAACAATTTAATTTCAAATTTTGAGATTCTTAGAAAATATCGATTTTTTCTATGCGATACACCGTATTATATACATATTTTCTCATATTCATCGAGAAATATCTTTAAACACCTTCTTAATAGCAGTATCTTAAAATGATAATTTAAGGATGATTTGGAAGTACAATCGGAAAAAAAGTGAAATTTTTGTGTAAAATCGTTAATAATAATTCATACAAGATGAAATTCTCAAATCTGTAAAGAATGTAATGAGGAATAAAATAAGCCATAGAAACAAAAAATTAATTGAAAATTGCAACAATTTCATTATTTTTCAAAATTCCTTTAAATCTTGAAAAATTTGAATACAAATATAAAAAATAATGAAAATTTTTCCAATTTTCAATTAATTTTTTGTTTCTAGGGTTTATTTTATTCCTCATTACCTTCTTTCCAGATTTAATCAGATTTAAGAATTTCATCTTGTATAAATTGTTATTAAAGATTTTATCAAAAAATTTAACTTTTTTACAAATTGTACCTCCCAAGCATCCTCAATATCAAATTTTGAGATTTTTAAGAAATATTGATTTTCTATGAGATGAATCCTATTATATGCATATTTTCTTCTCATATTAGATGGTGATGGTGTCATGATGATGATAAACGGTGAGCTGGTAAAAGTGGAGCAGTTAAAACGTGAGGAGATAATCAACTGTACCTGCGGAATAACGGAGGAGGATGGTCTTATGATCCAGTGTGATCTCTGTCTTTGCTGGCAGCATGGCCACTGTAATGCAATTGAGCGAGAGCGTGATGTTCCAGACAAGTACGTATGCTACATTTGCCGCAATCCTTTCCGCGGAAGACCATCCAAAAAGTACTCGCACAATCAAGACTGGATAAAAGAGGGAAAATTGGAGAGTTTGTCGAAACGAACGAAGAATCAAGAGGTGATCAATCACAGAACGGCTGTTTTGAAGCGCTCGTATGATCTAGTTGGTGCATTGATCGAGATTCAGCGAATTCTTCACAGTTTGAGGGTGAAAATAAACGTTGTACAGAAGAAAGATCATCCAAAGCTCTATTTATGGGCGAAAAATTGGGAAAAAAATGAAATTCCGGAGCCTCAACTGGAACCAGTGCCAATAATCGAGATAATAGCACCAAAACCAGCGCCAATCGATGAAGCAGCTGTTGAATTACCACTTAAAAATGAGGAAATTGATGATAAAGATGAAATTAAACGCGAAGCAGATAAACAAATATCATCGGATTCGGAATTAATGAAAATACTTGAGGAAGACAGTTCTGTGATAAATGAGGCGAAGGTTAATTGTAAAAAAGAGGAGGATGAGGGGAAAAATGATGGAAGAATACTGCTCGATGCTCTGACTAGAAGCGAAGATGATAAGAAGGGAGATGAGGTGAAGGGGGAGAGTGAGGGCGATGGAGATGGTGAACCAGGTGTGCCTTTGGAGGAGACGATTAAGAAATTACAGCCATTTGTACCGGAACCGGAAGCACCGATTGATCCGGATGAGTGTCGGCTGAGGCTCTTGGAGCACATTGAACACTTTCAGGATCATATTGATGCACATTTGGCAACGATTGAAGCACAAGTTGATGGTTAGTTGAGTTTAGGTTTTCTTAGGGGGATTTTGAAGTTTTTGGAGAAATGGATTTTCGTTGTTTGTTAGTTTTTTTTTGAATATCTTGGAATCTAAGCGAGATAAAGCTATTTTTAAACCTTTTTGTAAAGAATTTCGAGGATTACAACAAAAAAAAATCATTATTTTTCTTTATCAAAAGCTGGTGACAAAATTCAATTTTTCTCAAAACTTCAGATTCTTTTTTTTTAGAAATATTGCGGAATCCAGGGAAATTTTTTTGGGGACATTTTTTGGAGATCTTTTTCGCCTACAAAAGATTTTCTATGAAATTTTCTTAATTTCTCGTGATTTGTGAAATTTTTCGGCAAAGAATCATTAACAAAAAATTATGTAATTCATGTAATTTTTATGTAATTTTTTTTTTCTTCAACTCGATCTTTCTTTTTCATGTTCATTCAGCACTGGAGACAATGGAGCCAACCGATGATAGATCATCTGACGTACAGCCACGTATGAAACAGACCATACAAATGCTATTAAGAGATCTTGCAACAGTACGAAAGTTGGCTGCTCTTTGTTGATCACCATATTTGGTGATTTCTTCATCAAATTTAAATACGAAGAAACTTTATTTAGGTTTGAAGAATAAAAGTATTCGTTTAACTTGATTAATTCATTATCAATTATAAAAATGATGGTTTGGCCTCAATATATTTGCGGTAAAATGAGAAGAAGCGTCATTACCTTCATTTGTAAAAAAAAGAACAGAAATTATCAATTTTTTTTTTTTTGCATTTTCAGAGTGTTAAGATATTTGTAATATAATGTAATTTTTATTTTTATCCGTGAATCAATACAATTACTTTCAAATCGCAAAAAAAAAATTATTTCATAATTTAAATTGTGAAGGATAAAAGAAAAGGAAAAAAATTCTCGAAAAATTAAAAATTCCACCGATTTTATCGTGCCACGTTGAACTCTGACATTTCTCAAGATCTCGCGTTCAATTAAGCGTGATTTTTCAACGTGAGTAACTGAAAAATATTACGTCGTCACAATTAAAAGGGCAAATGGCGAGAAAAAAAAAGGAGAATACATTAAGTGGAGGATTAAAAAAAAAAAAGACAGCCATGAGCAGGACGTATTACTGAGACACGTTGAATTTTTACATGGTGAAAGTAGACAGTTAATTAGGCCCCGTGGAGAAGCAAAGAAAGCCGGATGCTCGAGATATGTGTATAGTTTTTGATTATGTAGCCTGTATTTCCACGTGTCTGATCTCGTTCTATGTGGGTCAATTTTTTATTTTTTTTTTCAAATTCTTCGCTTCTTCGTGTTCTACTGGAGCACATGATGACTTTTGGAAAGTCACTTTTGGGCGTGTCTCTATAAATTATCAATATCAATAAATAATAAATCATTTTTTGAAAAAATTGAAATTATGGAGTTTTTTCTCTTGTTTCAAAGGGATCTCGGAAACTGTTGTGTTTAGGGAAAAAAATCAAGAGACCTTTTTTGTAGAGAATTGAATTCCCTACAAAATGTGTCATGATAATTTCCCCCAAACCCAATGGTTTCCAAGATAACTATCAAAGCAATCTTCATAATTTCAATGTCCTAATTGTCTTCCACTTGATTGACAGATAGAATCTTTCTTCGAACCATTCACGTATGCACAAAGAACCTGGAGGGTCCTGGACGCGTGATTACAGATAAATGAACAAAGCAGTTCAATGGCAGTCACTCATCTTCTATTTTTTTTTCCCCTTGTTCCATATATAATATGAAGGCCAGTGTCTATTGGTTCCACTGGTTTCACGTCAGCAGAGCTCTAATGGCAGCTTTAATAAACGATTATTACAGTGGGGTGTATCTCAAAGGGCAATATCATTTGACGTAAAAGAAAAAAAAAAGCGAAGAATTTTTCAATAGTGTTGACATTCTTTGTCATCGTCCTCCAACTTTTTATTCAATGTAATACGAAGGAAAAAAAAAGGCGAATTGCGCTTTATTAATACGAAAAAAGAAGAAAAATGTCATATTTGCCTTTTATTTCGTGTTTTATGGATTGAGGATGGGTAGACGACTTCCAGGAAGGTCATATAATGTTATACACAGGACAGTTAAAGTTTTACGAGTTTGACGAACTATACGTGAAGGTATTGAAGAGAAAGGGGTCGGACATCTATCGATTTTTGCACTTATATTTTCTTATTAAGGGGTAACAGAAGGCCTCATATGTATTGCATTTTTACAGTATATTACCTGAAAAGTGCGGTGAAGTATTTTCTCACGAATGTATTCAGGGTACTGTTCAGGGTACTGGAAAAACGGATTTTTAATCTCATTTCACTCGGTTTGAAACGCGTTTTTTCCAGCAACCTTGAGCACAATAGTATATCACCTAACAAGTGCGGTAAAGTACTTTTCTGACGAGTGTGAGTTTGCAAGACGAATCGAAGGCGAGTTTTATAATCACACGAGTCTGACAAATCTTTACCGCCCGTGTAAGGTACAGTTTTTTTCACGTACAACACGTGGACAGTGCCACTGACCGCACACGTAGCGTGTGAAAAACGGCTACTTTTCTTACGGCGTGCGAAAAAAATACTATACACTCCATGGGCTGATAAAAGATAATTTCGACAAAATGTTCTCATTCGAGAGTAGAATTTTATCATAATTAACTTTTTTCCGCCCTAGGAGTGTAATGTGCTTTTACCGCAGGTAAAACTTTCTTTAATCGCAGGAAAATCTTCACCGCACGTGTATAGTATAGTTTTTTTATGTAGAACGTGTAAAAAGTGGCTACTTTCCGCACGGAGTGCTGAAATAATATATTGCCTAACAAGTGCGGTAAAGTACTTTTCTGACTAGTGTGAGATTGCAAAACGAGCCGGAGGCGAGTTTTGTAATCACACGAGTCTGAAAATCTTCACCGCACGTGTAAGGTACAGTTTTTTTTACGTATAACGAGTGAAAAGTAGCACTGAGCGCATGCGTAGCGTGCAGAAAGTGGCTACTTTTCACACGGCGTGCGGAAAAACCTATTGTTTAACGATATTTATTACTATTTTTGTCATGAAAAAGTGTCAACGACTAACGAAAGAAATTAGAAAATCAATGTTTCTTTCATTTGATGAAAAAAAATGATAATTATATTGCTAAACAGTGAATTTGAAAATTATGAAATTTAATGGATCTTTCGTTATATCTCTTGAGGAACAGAAAACTGGACAACATTGGATTATTCTATACACATGAATATGATTTGTTGGACTCTCTGTAGAGCCAACATTCTGCATTCATTAATGCCAGACTTGCGCACGCAAATGCCTTTTTTTTAAATTTTTTTATTATTTATCTTTTTTGTAGATGTGCATAGTGTTCTGCTTTGGTTGTGTTTGAATTTAAAAGCGAACGCGTCAGAGAGGCAGACACGCCAAGCGAGGGCGCGACTGACCTCATTGCATAACTAGCACTTGAGGCAACTCCAAGAGTTTTCGCGCCATCACTTGTCATGAAGAATTCGTTATTTTTAGGGGAATTTATATTGTGCAGGATGCAAAGAGAACTTGGATTGTTTCTAAGATTATTGTTGCTTGATTATCATCGCCTTAGGAACAAAGGGGCGTAAGTGCTGTGTATAAGCATAGCACTTACGTCTTTTTAGCTCTAAGGTGGCGATATTATGAGGACGTTATATAATACATATGGAGGGGATGGAGGGATTTTTGAAGGACATAAGAGCTTCAAAAGAGGTCCTTTCAGTAAAAATATGAACTTTTTAGAAAAAATTAATTTTATTTCCTCAGGCTTTTGAAATATTCCGAACTCAGGCGAGATACGGCGATTTCGCTTGAATCACTATTTGTAGGAAATTTCGAGAATTACAAAAAAAATATGAGGGCGAAATCGCTCTATCTTGCTCATTTTCCAAGATGTAAAAAAACTGGAAAATTCCATGAAATTCAAGTTGAAAATCAAATTAATTCTATTTTATTGGCTTTCTAAAAAATATGTCGGAATCTAAGCGAGATAGAGCGATTTGGCCTTAGTCCTTCTTGCAGAAAATTTGAAAAGCGAGAAAAAAGAAAGTCGGACAGAATTGCGCTATCTCGCTTAGTTTCCAAGATATAAAAAGAAAATACCAAAATTAAATAAATTTGATTTTCAACTGAGTTTCACGAGATTTTCAGTTTTTTGAGAGTATCTCGAAAACTAAGCGAGATAGGGCAATTTTACTTGAATTCTGTTTTGCATACAATTTCAAGAGGTACAAAAGAAGATTGAAGTAAAATCGCCCTATCTCGCTTAATTACCGAGATATCCTCAAAAAACTCATGATGAAAGAAAATCGATTTATCTAAAAACTTTAAAGACCTTTTTTTTCAAGTCTTCACTAACAGAATTTTTTCTCGGACGTTTTTGTAGCAGCTAGATTTAGAGAAAAATGTCAAGGGAGCTTTTTTCGGAAAAAACATCTTCATTCTCCGAAGAAAATATCAATTCCTTTATTCAATTTTCTACACTCAAGAAAATTCTTGAAATTCAAGACGAAAGCCAATGTATTCAAATTTCAATTGGATTTGGATTTGAATATTTGGGGAGGGGGGGGGGGGAGGGGAGGGGTTGGATAAAAGGGTTTTCTCTTCACTCAATAATAAATCTTGTTGCCTTTTTTATGAGGGATTATTGGAGTATTGGAGATGAGCTTTGTGCAATCCCCTTTGAAATATTTATGACTAGATTTTCAGTGTAATTATTGATAAGAATTAAAAGGATTTCATTCAATTTTCATGTAAAATAAAATTACACCATTCTGTTGGATAAATAATTTTTTTATCTTTTAAGATAGAATGAAGAAAATTAATGCAAAATCATTGAACTTTTTTTTTCTCCTCATTTTTGAATGAAAAACTTGAATAAAATCCTCACACTCCCCGACCTAGGCTTTTGACCCTGACAGAGGCCATGCAGAGTCGAGACCGTGTCTCGTATATTTTTGCAGCACAGTTCAATGTATATAAATATAGATATAGAAAGAATGAAGTGAGAGAAAATAAATGATAGAGGGAGAAAGAGAGCTTGCGGGATGAAAAACCGGACGGGGAAGAGGGAGTTCAATCGATCGTTCAAGTCAGTCTGTAGGCCGTCTATGTTGGATTATGCATACATGTATTTCATGGATTGTATTTATTACGTTTCGCTTTTTCCTTTTTTTTTTTATTGAAACCCTTTTTTGGAAATTGCAGGATGGAAAGAATTTGAGGGTAAAAAGATCTTATTTTTATCATCATTTTTTGTTGAATATCTCGGAAACTAAGCGAGATAGCGCAATTACTGTTGATACCTTTTTTGTAGAGGATTTTGAGATCTATAAAAAAGATCTCTACAAAATTTTGGCTATCTCACTTAGTTTCCGAGATATTCATTAAAAAAAGAACCACTAAAAATTGGCGTAAATTTTTTTTTTTTTTTTTGGAAATTCGTGAAAATCTCAGAAATTAAACGAGATAGCGCAATTTTTACACTTATCTCTTTTTGGAGAGGAGAATGAGAGCTGCGAAGAAGAATAACAATAATTTTGCTATCTCGCTTAGTGTTAACACTAAGCAAATTTGCGTGTGTATGTTTTGAAATGAGTGAAAAGCCTTTCTTTAAATGAAAAACTGATTTTATTTATTATTCTTGCTCCAGTCTCATGACTGCATTATTGCCACTTAAAAAATTTTAAAAAACCCTCAGTGCTGCCGCTCCACGTTCCTCTTCATTATTAATATTAAACCGCGAAATTCAATACGCGTGATGACACTTAGTTTCCGACATATTAAAAAAAAAAAAATCGCTAAAAATTTACTTTTTGATTTTTTTTTCACAAAATTTAGGAAATTTGTTTGAAGAAATTCGTGAATATCTCAGAAACGAGAGAAAATAGAAAAATTTTGCGACAAATCTTTTTTATGGGCCATGAAATTTTCTAGAAAAAAGGTTTCCTGACATTTTCCCCTAAACTCAATAGTTTTCAAGATATCTTACAAAATACCCCAGAAATTCATCAATCACTTCAATTTCAATTTCCGAAAGGAAAAAACGTAATTCTTTTTTCCACTGATGGATTACGACGAGTTGTGGATGCTCAAGCGTTTTTTTCTCATCAGCAAAATGATAAATTGGTTGACAGGAGAATTAAATTTTCATCGAATGTATGCCGTCTCGCGTTCGAATCGATAAGATAAGAGAGCTATCGTTGTTGCAGGTCGTCAACTTCCGAGATTAATCTAATACTTTTTTTTTTTTTTTTTTCTAGAGTTGAAAATACCCGTAAATGTCATCATCGAACATCTAACACTTCAGATACGTGCTTTTGTGATAAAAATGTGACATCCTTTGTCGATGAAATGATAACGCCCCTTTTTTGCAGATAGAATTGCCAAGTTTTATGGGCTCTAGAGAGAATAGAGAAATGAAAAAAAAAAAATTTAATTATTACGTGACAATTAAACCTGCGGTTAGATTGGGTTTATTCCTCAAGGTCATGAGTCTGTAGGCATTTGTGAAGCGCGATAACCCCGATGGTGATAAGAGCCTTATCACCTTGCCCAGTGTCAATGCCATTGTCATGTTTTATTTCGTTTCTCATTATCTGTTCGGAGAGAGAATACATGAAAAAAAAAGGCCTGAGTTGCATTTTCGTAGAAAGGCTTTTTTTTTCTCGCATTCAGGAAAAATTACAGTGATAAATATTCATGAGTAAGTTCTGAGAATGCGGTTTTCAGGAATGGCAAGAGGGGATACTTGAATTGGAGAATTGATAAAACAATAATGAAATTGCACTTTAGGAAGAGCTTTTGAGAGATGAGAAAAGTGAGATTTCACCTCTTTTAAATGGGTTGTTGGAGATATCTTGGAGTGTAAGCGAGATAGAGCTATTTTGATGAAGACCTTTTTTGCAGAGGAACAAAGCTATAAGAAAGATCTCTCTCAGTTTCTGAAATATTGCATAAAAACTGAATTTCACTTTAATTTTGAGAGTTAATTTTATTTTTTGAAGAAATTTTTCCTGCAATATAAAAAAATCCCGTTTTTCTGTTGATATATTTTGGAAATTAAGAGAGATAGAGCAATTTCCGGAAGAGCCTCTTTCTTTGTAATCATGCTGGAGAGGGGGGTATATCCATTTTTATATCGGAAATTCATTTTGGATAATATTTACTAAAATTTAAGGTAGTATCCCGATGAAATCAAGTACAGTTAAAACCGCTTATTTTATGAAGGCCGTACCAAAGATGATATTTTTTTTAATTTTTTCATAATTTTTGCCCGTGTAGTTTATGAGAAATGAATTATCAAAGTTACTGAAAATAGCGGTAGTGGGGATGAAACGCCTTAAATCGGACAGAAATAACGAAATTACTAAAAAACCACACAGTTGATCCATTATTTAAAAACTATTGGCGAAGAGAACAACATTTTAACTAAATAATAGAAGAAAAAAATATTCAATTGACCGTATAGTTATTGAGAAATTTTAATCAGAAGGTAGTCGTAACTATTTGCCTCTTTCTCTATCTCATGTATGTGATAGAAGATTAGTAATGTAAAAAAAATTCGAGAAACAAAAAAAAATTATATTCACAAGCTGAAGATATGAATTTTGAATAGTTTAATCACTTTTTTCGGGTAAATTGAAGCATATTTTCCCGAATTATCAGCATTTAATTGGAAACTAATCTACAAATCCCTATTTTTCTGTTTTATCGACTTTACTCTGGGATACTACCTTAATTTTAATTTTAATTTGATTCTCACATTGTGTGTATGTGGTTTCCTCAATAACAGTGTTTGGGATAATGTTTATAATTGTTTTGATCCAATTATCATGATGGTTTACTCTATAATAACGAGACAACATTTACCTCGTCAACTGAAATTTGGTATTCATCGGGTTAACACGTGAAAATGAAATTACTTTGAATAGACATTTGTAAGGACGCAGAAGCTCTCATCGCTTATCTCCAGAATAAAAACATTGCAATAAAGAATGTAGTATGCAACAATTGTAATTATATAATTACACATAAGAACAGCTCAAAAAATGTTCCTTTTTTGAAACGGAGAATTTTTTTTAGCAAGTTTATTAATTTTTTCAGAGTACATCTATCTTTTCTTGTCAATTGCTAACAAACTTTTCGAAAAATAAACATACAATGAACTTCATCGAAAAATTAAGCGGCATTGCTACAAACTCGTTTTTTTCATATTTTTGAGCTTATGCTATTGTTTTAGAATTTAAGCTATTTAATTTTTTAAAATTTGTATTATCAATTCTAAACCTCTAAGGATTTCTTCAGGTCTCTTCATTCTTTCTTCAACTGAAGCTATGGAAAAATATTGCTCCTTCTTGGGCTATGAAAACCATATGGTATTTTTTTTGTTCACTGCTAGAAAACTTCTCGTCATTTGACAAACATTTTCAATGTAACAGGATTCCAAGAAAATAGTCAGTAAAATTATACAAAAAAATTATACGTTATAAGGAGGGTATGTTTGTAAAAGTACAAACCTATTATTACAGTACATTACTATTGTAATGGCAAATTTTTGTCGATATTAACTTCTTCCCTCCCTAGGTGTGTTATATACTATTTTTCACATATCTAATCTAAGAATCTTTTTTTTCATAATTATTTGAATCTTCTATTATTCAGTATTAATCCTATTCATTTCAATTCAGATATTTTTCTCTGCGTTTAACTTGAGCCTACATTGTTAAAAATTTCCGTCTGAATTTTCCGTGCAAAATCCCGGAAATTTCTAACAATTCACATTTCTACTGAAATTTTAGATAATTACGTCATTGAAAAATGAGCACATCATCGATTTTCAAATAATTTCACGCCTGGATATCAATGAAATTTGTAAATTGCAGTTAAATTGTTTCTTGAAAATTCAGTAAAAATCGGAAAAATTCAAATAAAAATGAAAATTCAAATAATTTCTGATTCTGAATATTCATGTTCAGTTGAAAATTCAAGTAAATTGTAGAATTTCCATCTCAATTCTACCTAAGACTCATAGATTCCTTTGATTTTCCTCGGAAACTCACAGATTTCATAACCATCTTCCCATTAAAGAAAATTCAGTAGTGAAGAGGTAAAACAAAGATAATTCTCTTTTTTTCTCATCAAGTTTTTTTGAAAATACCTTAGAAAATAACCGAGAAAGAGGAATTTTGCCCTAATACTTATTTGTAACTCTTCAAATTCTCTACAAAAACAGACGGATAATATCGCCTTATCTCACTTAGTTTTCAAGATATTTCCTTCAAAATGATCACAAAGATAAGTCGATTTATCCTGTTTTACCTCTTCACTACTGAATTCAATATCACGTTTATGAAAATCCCCATCAAATTGTCTATGAAATTTCCATTTTTTTTCTAACAGTGTACAGAAAAAATATGACTCCCTCCAAGCCAGTAAAACCATAATTAGAGGAGAATGAGAGCTTCAAAAAAAGTCTTCACAAAAAAAGCTCCTCTATCTCGCTCATTTTCCAAGATATCTCTAAAGAACCATCATAACTCAATTCCCTCAAACCCAACTCTCACAAATCTTTCTACAATAAAAAACGAATGAAATCATGAATAACCAATGAGCAATGCATTTAATTCCGTTAAGTGCTGAAACAAAGTGTCACACACGCAACGTAACGAAGATAAACAACCAGTATTACTCTCTGGATTCCCTTCTCCTTCTCGGTAAGAGAAGAGGGAAAATTTATAAGAGGTCGATGAATTCCTTGACAAATCAAAAGCCCCCCAGTATGTTCCATGACATTGACCTTCGGAATTGATCTACTTGGTGATGTTATATACACAATGGAGTTGCGTACGCTTGTGGACCGGGAAGCACCGACCTTGATACGACCCCAGCCAAGGTCGCAGACGCAGACGCCACTCCTTCGTCGACGTTTTTTTTTTTTCTTTTTCCCACCCCTTTCCTCCCCTTCATTCGAATTGCTCTTAAAAGCTCCACGATTCGTAGAAAAAAAAAAAGGGAAATTAATAATTCAAAGTGAAAAATTGAGTGGAAATATGCGTCACACCTGAGAAAAATAAACATCAATTTGATGGATTTGCCAAAAAATAATTGAGAATTCAGAAGTTTTTTTTTTTTTGGTTGACTAATGATTTGGCATGACTCTCGTGAAATTCTTTGACCTCTTTTTTTTTTATCCCTCCAAACTGCTTTTTACTGCATTCCACCAATCTTCTGTTCGTTCAATCTGAATGATTTATGTAAACACAAGGTTGAGAACCTCGCGGGAGGTCCGCGTAGGCTGGGACATTGGGCTAACAACCCCGTTTTCGTGCTCTCGAACTCCATGTCATATAGAGTTAGTTTAGGATGGAGATTCCTTTCGGTGTATTTTGAGTGATTAATTTAAGAGGTTTATTGTGCATTTGGAGATTATCTTGCCTGTTGAATTTATACTAGTTAGGGGCTGGGGGTAATTAAGGGGACAATTGAGCATTGTTGGGAATGTCAATCATGGGCTGGATGGATTAGGGGCAATTGTGAGCTCTCAGGGTGTCAATTTGGAAGTTGACGGATTTTTTGGACATTTGAGGATTTTATTGGGGTTAATGGGAGGTTTGTTATTTGAATAGTGAAGTGAAAAGAGAAAAATAAAGCATTTCTCTTCAATTTTTGTAGGAAATTTCAAAAGCTACCAGGAAAAAGGATTCGGGCCGAATTGCGCTATCTCGTTTAGTTTCCGAAACATTCTTCGTGTGAGAATTCCTGAAAATTGATTTTTGTATTTTTTTTTTACTAAGTTAAAGAAATTAGTTTTTAGAAATTCGTGAATATCTCGGAAATTATGCCAAATACCGGAATTTTTGTAGAAATAATTTTTGTACAGAAGAATGAAGGCTAAAAAGAGGTTTCCAGAAAAAATGATCTATCTCGCTTATTTTCCGAAATATTCTTCTCAAAAATATTGCTAAAAATTGATTTTTTACTAAATCGAAGAAATTAATTCGGAGAAATTATTGAATATCTCGGTACTTGAACGAGATAGCGAAATTTCCACCGAGACCTTTATTGTAGAGGAGAATTAGAGCTACAAAAAAGATACCAAAAAAAATTTCGTCATCTCCCCCAATTCCCAAGATATTCTTCACAGAAAAATATCAAAAATTTAATTTTCAGAATTTTTTTTCACTAAATCGAATCAATTTAGAGAAATTCATGAATATCTCAGAAGCGATTGAAGATAAAAAAATTTCCCATCAAACCTTTTTCATAGGGTTTGAAATTCTCTACAAAAAAAGTCTCAACAAAAATTTCACTATCTCGCTTAATTTCCTAGATATCTTTAACAATTTGGAGAAAATCCTAAATTACTCGAATATTAAGAAAAATCCTCCAGTTTTATAGAAACGTAAATTCTCTTCTTGCTCTCTGTCTCTCTCTTAATATCAACATTCTCTTTCACTTCATGATAACGAACACGAGTGATAAAATAATGAGGTCATATATATACTAATATTGAAGCCATTATTTTTCGAGGGGGTTGTGATATTCAACGGCGAGGAAATAACCAGAGTGACACATCCGAGGAATGAAAACAAGGAGAGAAAGGTAGGAGGATCTTGATGAATACCCTGACAAAAGCCATCACGATTTCTCTATCCTCCCACAACCACCCTCTCTCGTTGTCCTCTTGTGTGTATATTACTACGAGTATCAATGGAGTTTTTGCGTGTCTGTTGTCATAGAAACCAACCAAGTTCTTGCCATCTTTTCCTCTTCTTTTTTTCTTTTTTATACCTCTCTTTCTTCATCCTTGGCTCATATAAGATCCGCCCAGAGCGCCAATATCCCGTGTACGTGAAGAAGGGAGAACACAGGATTTCCCCAAAGCAAGGCAATGAGAATCGTGAGTAAACACACAAAATCCCCCTTTTTTCTCTTCAGCAAACACAGAAATTCGTGATTCATTTTGTTTTTATTTATCCTGAGGATTTTAGAGATATTTTTGGGGTCATTCTGGGGATTTTTGGATTCAAGTGATTTATCGCCGAAAATAATTACGTAATTTTAGAATTTTTTTAAGGAATTAATTCAATGAATTGGAAGAATTTGTGCAGAAATGTTTTAGGCCCTCGGAAACTAAGCGAGATAGAGCAATTTTTGAGAAGACCTTTTTTTGAGGTCTCGAAATTCTCCACAAGAAAGGTTTCATCGAAAATTTTTCTATCTCCTTTAGTTTTCGAGATATTGAGGGAAATGTAAAACGCATCACCACTCTTTTTACTCCATTTCTTTCGTTATTTTTGGTAACCCCCCCATTTCTGAGAAGTGCGAATTATTTTTACAACTCCGTTGACATTGCGTCATTTTTAGAGCGAGGTCAACATTGACCCACCATGTGAATTTCATTTACTCTACTCGTGAGCTCAGAGAAAATTAAATAATAAAAATCATTGACACTTGATTATTTTTTTAAGAATATCTAAGTACTTCCGATAATGTATTTTTCCCTTTCAATTTTCGTAATTTTCGATAGAGTTAGTATTAGAAGATTTTTTTGAATTTACCATGTTACCGGACATATTAAGCCAGAAACGATTTTTGAGAAGAATTAAATTAATAACTGGTAAATTAATAACTTTTTATTATTATTTTCGTGACATCATTTTAACGGCAATTTCGGTCGTATATAGGCGTTCGTTCATGAGAATTTTCATCTGAACTTGAGAGAACTCATCTGAATTTCCATCTGAAAATGGAGAGAAGGCCCAAAGTGCTTGGGTATTTGAACTTCTAATCTATTCAGGTTATAGTAGTTGAAATCTCATATTATCGCGTAAAGATGGAAATTGAATTATTAAATAAATCAATTAAATTGAAGAGGTAAATCAATTGAATTGATTGAAATGCACAAGTTTCTGAAAAAAATTGGAGGTGCTCGAATTCGATCTCGGGTGAGTATCGAAGCTTACAACTTTCTACTTTCCGAACAGCTGCTTTACCATTAAGCTACCGAGAAACCCCACACTCTCAAATAACTTTTTAGTTTGCCGAAAAATTGAGATTTGGCAAATGTCTTAAAAAAAAGGAAAGCAAAAATTGTGATTCAATACAAAAATTATTGATCGTCTGATAACTTTTTAATGAACGATTGTTGTTGCTGCCCTGGGAGAGATGTGATTCACCTTTATTTCAGGCAATTGCTCAGAGTTTCCCTCATCATTTGATAATAATTATGATCTCAAAGGACTAAATTTTATTGTTATTTCTTTAAAAAAAAAGTCGATAAGATTCTGCTAAAAAAGAATCGAAGAATCGATTAATCGAGTTTTTGAAAATGGTCTAAAAAGATCGATCTTCAGGAAAAAAAGAATCGACCTTACAAGTTCGATTAAAAATCGCTCAGCACTACTTACAACAAACTCAACGACAAGTGCGATATATGATCAAACTACTTTGATTGTTTCTCCAAGTCTCAATTTTCAAACAAATTCAATGGTTTAGCATGACTGCGGATGAATCGACACGATGCAGAATGTATCAAAGACCTCCGTGCGTTAAACTAATATATAAACAAAAATAAAATTGACTTGAAAGACGAGAGAATTTTTGAACTGAATTATTCTACACTGAAACACAGATGATAAACTCATCGTTTTTTATAACTGACAGTGCAACGTTTTACCAAGGTCATTGTGTGACGCCTAATTTCTGCCAAAAATTTGCAATTTAAATATAAACAATTTCCTTTTTTTTCTTTTTTTTGCAGAGATAAAATACGAGGATTTAACGCGTTCAATGTACACGAATGTTTAGATTTCAATAAACTTTGGAAAAAAAAAAAATTATTTACGAGAATTCAAAAGACTTTTGACCTGTGAGCCAATAACCGAAAGACAGCCTTGGTGATAAGTCAGATGGAATAAATAATATTACGAATCATGTAAAATTATAAATAAACGTCTCGGTAAACATCAATTTGCCAGAATTTTTGGATATTTTTTTCTAAAAATATGAAGTTTTTAGAAAAATTAATTTCATTATGTTACCAGTTTTTTTTTGAATATCTTTCTGTTTTTGCTTAACTGAAGACTCCAGTTTTTGAAAAACTCATTGAAGCCTTAAAGTGTGACAATTGCTGATACAGTTGAGCTCCATTTAAGGTAGTATCCTAGAGTACAGTCGATAAAACAGTAAAAAATGAGGATTTGTAGGTTAATTTTCAATTAATCACTGATAATCCGGGAAAATGTGCTTCAATTTACCCGGAAAAGTGATTGAACTATTTGAAAGTCATATCTTCAGCTTGTGAATATAATTTTTTTTTGTTTCTCAAATTTTTTTTACCTTACTAATCTCCTATCACATGCATGAGATAGAGAGAGAGGCAAATAGTTGCGACTACCTTCTAATTAAAATTTCTCAATAACTTTACGGTGAATTGAATATTTTTTTCTTCCATTATTTAGTTAAAATGCTGTTCTCTTCACCAATAGTTTTTAAATAATGGGTCAACTGTGTGGTTCTTTAGTAATTTCGTTATTTCTGTCTGATTTAGAGCGTTTCATCCTCACCATCGCTATTTTCAGTAATTTTGATGATTCATATCTCATAAACTAGATTAAAATCGATTCTCAGTTTTCTCCAAAGTACCTAAAAATCTAAAAGAGATAAGAAAAATTTCATAAAGTCCTCTTTTATGCAGAATCTTTAATTCTCCCCAAAAAGAATCTCCCCTGCGAAATTCCCCGAAGCCCAATGACCTCAAAAATCCCTTCAAACCCTCTCTTTAGTAATAAAAATCATTAAAAATTCATGCAATTCAAATTCAAATTTCCCCAGCCCTCTCCCCCCCCCCCCCCCTCTAAAATCCCAGCATGAATGGGTGCAATTATCCGAGTGCACCGAGATAGAATTACCAGTTCTGAATGAATAAAAATTAATTTAACAAGAAAAAAAAAAAAAGGGCAGTAATGCAGAAGCAAAAAGGATCGATATTCGAGTATACTAGGCCTTCACGTACGAAAGATTTTACAATTTGATACTAAATGCATACGTAGTAGTTTTGAGTGGTACATTCTCACTGGGTGTATCGTAAAACTCGATGGGTAAAATCGTTGCCCCTGGGGGGGTTCAAGAACACCCGTTTGCTGCTACTCTTGATCAATACCAGAGCTTTCAGTTTAGTGCTCACATGAAGCTGTGAATTTTGTTTTTTTTCTTTTCTTTCGTTTTAACGATTTTTCGCTTTATTATCAACATTTAAATTTTTTTTTTTTTTTTTTGTAATTTCATGGACATGCGTAATTGACGAATGAAAAGACGGTGCAAGGTACTGAGGCGGATTATTAATCGAAAATTGCTTTTTTTTCTCCTTTGAAACAGATGGCCGGAATTATCTTCATTTTATTCATTCTCGTGCCAAGTAATCGCTGACCTTGGTACAGTATTTTAACACCGAAAATACGTAAATTAGCGAATGGGTTTTTTTTTTAGATTCGCAAGATTATCTTCCATTAACATTCATTTTATCATTATTATTATTATGTATTTAATGGTTTTTCTCATTTAACGCTGGGAATGAATGAAAAAATGATTGACCTTTTTTTTTTTTGGAGAATTCAAAAAAATCTGCGAATCATGATTTTTAATTGAAAAATGATATTTCGTTTTTTGCTTCGAGTCTCGCAAAAATGAGAAATTAATGGGAATTAATTTTTTTTTAATCAACTAGAATTTATTATTGAAGAATATCTCGAAATCTATGAGAGATAGTGAAATTTTCGGAGAAACCTTTTTTGTAGAAGACAATTAGAGCTTCAAAAAAGGCTTCATAAAAATTGCTCTATCTCTTTTAGTCTTCGAGATATTTTCGAAACAATGATTTAAGAAAAATGAATTAATCTTGTTTTTTAAAAGAATATCTTGGAAACTAAGCGAGATAGAGCGATTTTTGTAGCAACCCTTTTTTTGAAGCTCTAATTGTCTTCTACAAAGAAAGGTCTCCACAAAAATGACCCTATCTCGCTTAGTTTCCGAGATATTTAAAAAAAAAAATGGTAATTCACTTTTTTTTCAAATACTGGGTCGATGAAAAAAATCATCAAAAAAATGCATTAAATTTTTGGAAAATATAATGCACTTCAAGAATTTTACTAAAAATTAATATTACCATTTTTTGTCCTTTATTTTTCACCAACTCGTGCCTGTCCATAATGCAAGTCTCTGTCGCTGAGAATCACACAGTGCTGAAGAGACAGAGAAAGAGAGTAGTGCACACGAGAGAGATTCCCACTGCTAACGTTGCACTGTGTGTTTTAAGATAGAGAAAAAAGAGTGAGAGAGAGAGAGAAAGAGAGATAGATGCATTAGTGGAAGTAGCGAAACAAGCGTCCTTAGCTCTCGCTCTCGGACAGTTCGGCCTTGAGACACAGCGATGCTCAAATGCACCGCAAAATTCAAGTGACTTTACTCTGTTGTGTTGATCTTTGAATAAATTCTCAGAATTTCACACAATTTCCCTTTTTTTTTTCCATGAAATTTAAATTTCCAATTATTTTGCATTAAATTTCATTTTTGTTGAAATTATTGAATGAATATTGGGGGATTTTTTTTTTTTTTACAGAGAATTTGAGATGAATTCTTGGAGCACCGGTTGCAAATTAAAAATAGGTCTCTCAACTGGTGCAGTGCACGAGATCAACGTTCAATGGCATTGATCCAATCGTTTATTATTTCAAGGCTCAAAAATCGTAAAATTAATTTTGAAAATATGAGGATTTTTTATTTAAATACTCGTGATTTTATCGGGTGAAAGAGGAATTTTAGGTGGAAAATAATAGCTTTGCCTAAAAACCAAAGTGGCGTAAGTGCTAAGTAAGAGCATAACACTTACGTCCCTTTATTCCCAAGGCGATGATATAATAAAAATTTAATTATTAAAAAAATGGGAAAAACGCAATTTTATTTCATCATCAGCTTATTAAGAATATCTTGGAAACTAAGCGAGATAGAGCGATTCGACCCGACTCCTTTTTTGTAGCTCTTGAAATTCTCTACAAAAAAAGATTCCGGCAAAATGGCTCGATCTCGCTTAGTTTCCGAGATATTCTTAAAAAAAGATGACAAAATAAAATGAATTTGTTTGAAAACTTTCTTATTCTTGAAATAGAAACTTTTCTTAATATTTTAGTGAGTATCTAAAGAGCGAGTGGTTTTAGGGGAATTTGTCAGGAGACCTTTTTTGTGTAGAATTTAATTCTTTACAGAAAAGGTCTTCTGGTAAATTCTCTTAACTTTAACGGCTTCTAAGATATCAATAAAAAACTAAAAAAGTTTGAAAAATTTCATTAATTTATTGGTAAAAGAAAGGGGAATTTAATATCGAGTTACGTCGTCAGTATCGAACTTTCTCTTTTTTTTTTGGGCGTCTGTTTGCGTCATTGAGAACTCTTCGAAAAACCAGTGCAATTGCGTATCACCGGCTTGTACACACGTTGGCTACATTACCCGGTCGTTCGATTACCCGGTGACCCAAAGCCAGGCAAAACGCTTTGAGTTGTAACCTTCCGGGACCGGTCTCTCAATCCACACAAAATGTATTTGCAGTATATTTTCAGTGAAAAAAAAATCGGCATAGCAGTGAAGGGGTAAAACCGGATAACTCCATTTTTCAACCATTTATTTTTCTCAAATATATTTAAAACTAAGAGAGATAGATCAAACTCACAAAAACCGTTTTTGAAGTAATAATCACAAAAATTGCGCTATCTCGCTTAGTTTCCGATACATTCCCCCTAAAAAAGGGGAAAAAACTCGAAATTTCAAATTTCTTCGATTTTACCGGCATTTTTCCCTTTTGAATTTCCCGCCCTTTTCAATTTTTCCGCCCAACTCAAAAATTTCTCCCCCTTTTTGCGAATTTTAATTCCTTTCTCATTAAAAAAAAGCGCAAAATTTTTCATAAAATTATGTAATCTGTGTAAAAAATTTATTTATAAATATTTAATAGCAAAAGGTTGAATAGATAGTCACTGAACTGCTGTAGAGGTATAACCTTGAGAGTGAGCTCAGTGAAGCAACGGCCATCTTGCCGTTGGAGATGCACTTTTGTCTTTTTTTTTACCTTTATTATTATTATTCCTTTTATTTTTTATTTTTATATATATATATCCGCGTAGTGGTATCCGTTCAGGCCAGCCTGATGTTGGTTATCTCTCTGTGCCCTCTTCCCCCCCACCACGCCCCCCCTCTACAAGTCTTCGCAATTCCTCCACTTGCCCCCTCTCCTCCCTCCCTCCCCTCCCACTGCTGGTTCACGTTCTTCACTCTATGTGTGTGCATTATTTTTTCGCCTTTTTCATTTCTTCCCTGTTTTTCAGCATCAACTCGCTCTTTCGTCCTATATGCCTCCTACCACAGATTACCACTTGGTATATTCCTCTTCCTTTTAGCCGGTTCTTCTTCTTCTTCTTTCATTCTTCCTTCTTCTTCTTCTTTTTGTGCAAAACACACCAATACTCTACTCTTGGTGCATCGTCATCGCATTTTTCTTCGTGTCTCTCTCTCTCTCTTTTTTTCTTTCTTCTTCTTTTCTCTTTCATTTTGGGACGCGCGGTTTAACAATAGACATCTTGAGAGTTTACTTTTTTTTTTTTTTTTTTTTTCTTTTGGCTGCGATAATACTCAACGGACTTTATCGTCAGCCACTTACTTTGTGATTAACTTCACTTGTTCGGGGTATCTCTTGCATCAGGCTTGCGAGGAAAAGAGAATTTATTGATTTCTATTTTTAGGGAGGAAAGTCGTGGGAGGAGAAATTTTTGGAGTTTGGGGGAGTTTGAGGGAAGAGGGGGGGGGGAGTGTAGGTGGTAGATGTAGGGGTGTTTTTTGGAGGGTAGGAAAAAGATATCTTGAATTTTGCTTAGGATAACGGTTTTGGAAGGTAGAGACTGATGAAGAGGGACTTGAGGAAATTAACCCTCGGAATAAACACAAAACTTCGGAGCACACACGGGGTCAAATTGACCCTACTCCATTTTCTGAGTGCTACATCTCAACAACTATGCATTTTTTTCGGAATTGATGTTATGAGGTTTTTTGTAGATAAAACAATGTACTTTCGAATACAATCATCATTGGTTTGATTTAACTATTTTTTGATGGTAAAAAAATTAATCGAAATTGGATCTCTTTTTTAAAGTCGGCTAATTTGAATGAAAAAAGCTTATAAGTGTCGGAGCCGAGTATTTCAAATATTTTTATTAATTTCATTATATTTTAGAGCAAAAAATTTTTTGGCGTCAGAATGACCCCCAATGTACTCCAAGGGTTGAAGAAAATGGGGGTTCAGACATTTTCCACATGTTGTATAATAAAATGTATAAAAAATTAGGGTTCCAAATATTTTCTTGAATATATTTCATAAATATTAGATTCAGAGGAATTTGTCAAGAAACTTTTTTTCTATAGATAATTGAATTCTCTGCTAAAAAAAAGGTCTTCTGGAGAATGGCTCCAGCTTCGATAGCTCTAGAGATATTCTCGAAAAACAGAATAAAAATTCACTCATTTTGTCCAAATCATCAATCACTTGACGAAAAAATTGAAGAAATCCAGAATGGAATTTACTTTTATGGGGAATTTCAGAGGCTACAAAAAAATGTTTTCTGCTGAATTTCTCTCAGGGCAACAGTTTACGGCTGGGAAAGGGCAACTTGAAGAAATTAAGGAAAATTGGGATTCCAAATATTTTCTTAAATATTCCTGAAACTATTGAATTTAGGAGAATTTATCAAGAAATTTTTTTTGTAGAGAAATAAATTATTTTCAAAAAAGATGTTCTGTAAGATTACCGTATCTCCAATAGTTCCAGGCATACTCTTAAAAAAACAAAAAAAAATCAGTCATTTCATTCCAACGTAATTTGTACTCCTGGACTAAAAAATTGGAAAAATCCAAAATGAGATTCCTTTTTTTTCCAGAATGCGCTACAAAAAAGTCTTCAGATAAATTTCTCTCACAATTTAAATAATTAAATACTACTGCATTTTTCGTCGTTTCTTGCTTATTAAACCCTGGGAAGGGTTTCAAAGCATTCAATAAAAAAAAATCTCATGATGAGGAATTTCACAAAATTACGAAAAAATTGTGATTCAGAATATTTTCTCATATATTTCCGAAACCATTAGATTTAGGGGAATGCCTCAGAAAACCTTTTCCGTAGAGAATTAAATTACCTACAAAAAAGGTCCCCTGCAGAATTTCCCTAACTCCAATACTTTCACAGATCCTCTCAAAAAAAAAAAAAAACAAAAAAAAAATCTCTTATTTCGTCCAAATCCTCAATCACTAAAATTGAACAAAGAAAATTGGAAAAATTCCATTAAAATTGATGCAATAATTACCCAAATAATTAAACTAATGAGATCATCTCAAGTGCAGAGCATTGCGTTGTATTGCATCAATAATAACCATCCTGTTATTACAATCGCGTTTTATTCAAGTGATGCACTTCTCTATATACGTTATATAGGTCAATGAACATTAGCATGAGACTTGAAAACTTGTAGGTCATAAATACCCATTGAAGTACTGCTTAACAATTCACCGAATGTAGATTAAAAGACTGTACGAGTTTAAAGCCCAGTTTGAGGGGGATGAAGGATTTTCCCCTGCGATCTACACGATCGATAAGATCAAAAATGTATATTTACGACTATTCCCCTCTCCGCCAGTCACAAGCCTCCACCCCCCTCCCCCCTCCTGACCGCGGCTCTGGGGCAAAGCATTGTCCACGTGTCCTCATGTACAGCGAGCAACGATCCTCACCGCCAATCATTCAACCCGATTGGCTAACGACACCGTTTGTCATTCATAGAACAAGTTTAACTTTATTTTCTTTTTATTCCTTCGTTTTATTCAATCGATCCAAGTGCCTTTCATTAACCTATGATTTAAAACGATACTTGCGTTATCGGTAGATAAGATCTGCAAACGTTTTCATCAAGAGGAAATTGCATGAATTACTGGGATTTTCCTGGTGATAATTAATTCAGTGGCGATAAGTCGAGATAAAAGGGTTTTTTTTCTGGATTTTGTGGAATATCTCGGAATCTGTTGGAGAGAAAATAAAAAAAAATCAGTTATATCTCAATATTTAAGAATTTCCAGAATTTTTGAAATTATTTCGAAACATTTGGATTTTTTTTTCTCGAAATTTTTACAAATTTAACTCCGGCAACCTTTTTTTGCTCACATATTTAATCAAAAAATCAGTTATATTTCACTATTTGAGAATTTTCAGAATTTTTGAAATTATTTTCGGAATATTTCGAAAATGTTTTGAATTTTTTTTTTCTTTCCTTTTTCAAATTTGTTTCAGAAAATTATCTCAAATAGGAGATTTTTTGTTATAATTTCTTGTTCAGGGGAGAGAGGGATGGGGGGGGGGGGGGTCTCAAAATTCAATGCAAATTTTGGTATCTCCAGCAGTTTTTGAAATATTTTGGAAACAGTGGAATCAAATGAATTTTAAGGTATCTATTCTTATAAACAGCACTTACGCCCCTTTGATTCTGAGGCCAAGATATGAAGTTTCGAAAGAATAATTGAGAATAATTTGTCACCACTTTTTAAAAAATATCTCGGAATCCAAACGAGATAGAGCAATTTTTTTGATTAACTTGTTCATAGCACTTGAAATTTTCTACAAAAAATATTTCTATAAAAATTGCTCTATCTCGTTTAGATTCCGAGATATCTTTAGAATACTGAAAATTAAAGTTTTTTTTTTTTTTTAATATCTCAAAATCTAAAGGAGATAGAGAAATTTTTTTCATGACCTTTTTTGTCGGAGAAGAATGAGAGCTACAAAAAAGGTCCTCACGAAAATTCCTTCATCTCCAACGAATTTGGAGATATTCTATAAAAACTGATTCAAAAATGAAAACCCCCTACTGAATTAATTAAATTAAATTATTGAGAATTAAAAACAACAGAAAGGCAAATCTACATGGGCATTTTTCTGATAATTGTATGAAATTAATAGTATCCTAAAACAATAATAAGAAAATTTATTCATGAATTTAAAAAAAAAACCGGCTTTATCCTCTCGAATATCTCAGAGCATTTACCCTAAAATGATTCACAATTCACCTCTGTAAACAATTAAATTCCCCTTGAATCTGATAAAAAAATGAGTTTCGCGTGAAAGTGTCCCGTTGTGAAATAAGATCTTCAAACATACTAACAATTAATGAAAGTTCACGATAAAAGAACATCATTAGACTGTGAAAATTACAGATGTGATAGTGGAAAATTAGTTTACTTGTGATACATTCGCATTATTTGGATAATATCTTGGGAAATATGAGGTTTAAAAAAAAATTGTCAAGAGAACTTTTTTGGAGGTAATTGAATTCTCTACGAGAAAAGGTTTCCTGAGATTTACCTGTAAACCAGCTCATTTCAGAGCTTTTTACAGGAAAAAAATAATAATTTTGGATTTTTGAATGAAGAAAAAAGTGGGAAAAGTAGATATTTCGATGGAATGATGTGAGATTTAATTTTTTTGATGATTCTATTGAAAAACTGAGGACATTTTAGATGGAAAACACTTGTCGGAATTTATTTTTTATTTTTTTTTGTTTCGAAAATTCGGATATTTTTGGAAATTTGCACGTTTATGCAAATATATTCGGTTCTATTTTTCGTAACACAAAAAATTGATTACCAGCAAGAAGATGAGTTTATTTCCACCGATTTCTCTGAGTTTCAAATAATTTTTCATGATTTTTAAGAGAATTATAGGAACAAAAAACAAAAAATGTGAAAATCCGAATATTTTTAACAAATGGATTTTTTATCTCCACTGTTTTTAAAGTATCTCGGAATCTAAGTGAGAGCCCTATTCCATTTTGTAGAGAATTTCAAGAACTACAACAAAGGATTCGGACAAAATCGCGTTATCCCGCTTAATTTTCGCCATATTCTCAAACAGCTGATGATAGAATGAAAGCAGTTTCTCTGAAAACTTTAAAATCGTGAAAATTTTCCAAAATGGGAGGCTGCCCCTTTAATTCTTGCCGAAAATTGTTAAATAGTTTTTCAAAAATTGTCAAAAATAAATTCTGATCTAAGTTATTTACCAAAAATGTCTCACCTTCTGAACGAAATAATCAACAGTATTCTGTCTTAAAACCTATCCCAAATTCTTCCAATTTTTCTTCCTCAAAACATCGAATTCCAAAATCCACCAGAATCCAATGCCGGCCATTTTGTCGTCCAAATCCTCCATTAAGTGCTACCGTACACAGAGAAAAATGTTTTCTTAATTTAAGAATGTGCAAGTCACTTAAATTAAGTGACTCTTCTCACTTGAATTAAGTGACTCTTCTCACTTAAATCAAGTGACTTTTTCTTTCTTAATTTAAGAAAGTAAAACTCACTTAAATCAAGTGCGTTTTCTCACTTAAATCAAGTGAGTTTTCTCACTTAAATCAAGTGACTTTTTCTTTCTTAATTTAAGAAAGTAAAACTCACTTAAATCAAGTGTCTTTTTCTTTCTTAATTTAAGTGACCTGCACATTCTTAAATTAAGTGACTGCACATTCTTAAATTAAGAAAACATTTTTTTCTGTGTAATGTCTGGTACAGGGTAACATGACCAATAGATGAACGGTTAAGGGAATACTAGACTTTATTAATTCATATAAAATAAGCAAATCACGTTAAAAAGTAAAAAGCTGCAGAAAAGAATGATTTACAGAAAAATATACAGTGAATCGACTAAAAATCAATGAAACTTGAATAATGTAGAAATAATTGAAGAAAATCAAGGAAAAACTAGAAAATAACTTGAACCCCCAATAGATGAACAGTTGCATATTTGCAGTGGTATGATTTGAAATTTCGATCAATCGATACATAATAAATAGTTTATAAATCTATATGAATGTAATAATCAGGAATTGACCTGAAAAGTATAAGAATCATTCATTTCTTTATAAAAATCCTCGATAATAGGAACCGTCCATCTTTTGGTCGTGTGACCCTATGTCCTGAATTTTCCAACCAATTATTCGATGATATTCGCCAATATTTTTATTTCAAAAGAATCTCAACATCTGAAAACGCCATCCAAAAAGTTCAATACTTCTATTATTTTATTAAAAAAAAATAATAACTATTGCTAGAAAAATAAAAAAATTTCTGGGCCTTCCGTTGCCCCTCAATGCCTACATCCCCCCCCCCCCCCCTACCCACACCAGAAAACCCCAAGGATCCCAATCCCCCAAAAAGTTAATCCCCAGCAAATAACACTTGCCTTCAAAAAACTCACCATTCTCCTCAAAACTGCATCTCCCAAATCCTCCCACTGACTCCAAAAATCACGTGGTCACCATTTTCCCCCCACCACCGAAAAAAGTCCCCCTCCCCTGCAAATGTATTTTGAAGCCAGTAGTCCCTCGTCGATCGGCCCCAGTGCTCCAAACACCTCTCTCTCTCTCTCTCTCACAATGTGCGCCTCCCCGCCAGTGCTGCCACCACCCCTGAAACCGTAAAAATAACGCACTAAACAGCCGGCAGCTCGTCGACGAATTGAGCGCCGCAGTCGCGCGCTTGCACTCTCAGCGGTTTGGCGGAGGCTGGATTCGTAAAACGTAAACTTGTCCCCCCCCTCCCTCCATCAAATGTGTGTGTACATTTACGTACGTTATAACTTGAAAAATTGGATTGATTGAATTTATCTGTAATTCTTTGAATTTACCGCTAAAAATTTTCGTTAATAACCGAGCAAGTTTAAAAGAAAATCATAAATAAAGCAAAGAAAAGAAAATAAACACAGAAGAAAATAAAGACCGATGGTGCCCATTAAATAGATCACAGTATCACTTCATCTCTAAAAAAAAAAGGTTATTAAAATTTTCGTGAAAATTTCCTTTCGAGTATTTTCATTCTCGTTTGTTTGTGTGTGTGCATGTGTATATATACACAATATACAACAAGAACCGTCAAATATCGAGTTCGTGTGTCTCTGTGCTGAATTGAATTGAACCTTTCCTTCTCACACTCTCTTTCTCTCTCTCTTACTCTCTTCTGCGTCTGTGTGTACGTGTGTGTGTGTGTGCGAGAGTGAGAGTGTGTGTGTGCGTGTGTTTGGAGTGTGGATGAGGCGTGCGCGCCTGTTCGCAAATGCTTCACTGTAAACGTTGAAGCCTCCTCTCCCCTCTCTCTTTCTCACTCACTCCCCCCTCTCTCCCCTCTCACTCTCTCTCTTACCCCCCACCACTTCTCCAACACACTAAACCGGCAGGGGAAATGCGCGAAAACGAGTGAGACAGTGAATGCCTGGAATTATTGAAGTGATATGTATTAAGTTATTAAATGTTTATTTAAATCGAAAGTCAATGGACGCTCTGTATTATTCAAAAAATTTGTTAAATTGAAAGAATTCGATTTAAAAAGTTATTTACTTCGGAAAAATCGAAGAACAAATTCTCGTGTGTGTGTGTCTGTGGTGGCGCAAAAATTCAAGTCAATTTTATTTTGATGGATCTTGTGTGTAACGTGCACGTGTATTAAAACAGTGTGTGTGTGTGTGTATTTCAGTGTGTTATTTGCTGTTTGTATTATATTTTGTGATTGGATTCGATTTTATTGGAGAAGACAGAGTAAAATTGCGGGTGAATTACTGTATAAAGAGCAACGCACATTATGTGAGTATGGCAAATTAACTTTTTTTTTTTTTTTTAATTTTCGTCTCTTTTTTGGGAGACTTTTTAGGCTCTTTTTTTCATTTATTCATGAGGGCATTCTACACAGAGGGAATGTTTTTTTAATGGTATGCGCATTCTGGGGGAGAAAGAGAGGACATCTTGGGTCGCTATGGGGCGACACTTTCGTTGTTTACGTGCTGTTGAAACTTGAGAATGAGAATACCAGTGGGGGTTTTTCTCTTTTTTTCTCCTTTTTCTCTTTTTTTTTAATGATTATGATGATTGCCCTGTGATAGGTGGGAGGGGGCTACCGGTTTATTTGGGAGGGGGGGGGGGGGGAGAATTTGAGGCAGGTAAATACGGGACTAATTAGTGGATGGACTTTTTAAGGAGGGGGAAAACGAGGCAAAATGGACCGGTTGGGAAAAAAATGAATTGGGATTTTTTTTTAGAGTGAAGGAGTCGATAAAAAAAATTGAAAAAATTCGAGAACAATGGGGACATATCAGAGCATGTTCTCAAATTTTTTCAGATTTTTCTGCAAAGTCTTTCCCTTTGAAAAAAATTGGGGAATCATTTTGAACTTGGAAAAAAAAATTTAGAGTTTTTCTTTTTTTTTTTGGGGGGGGGGGGGGGGGATATCGAGGAAATTAAACGAGATAGGGGAAAAAAGGGAATGTTCTTTTTTGTAGAGGCAAATGAGAGCTACAGATAAGGTAATTACGAAAATTTCGATATCTCGTAATTTTCGAGATATTTTGAAGAAAAAAAGAAATTGATTTTTTTTTTGGAGTAATTAGTTTTTACTAGATATCTCGGAAAGTGAGAGAGATAGAGCGTTCTTTGTAGAGACCTTTTTTGTAGCTCTGAAAATTTTCTAAAAAAAAGGTCTCTTCAAAAAATTTCCTATGTCTCTTACACTCCGAGATATCTTTAGAAAAAGAATAATTAATCAGGTACTTGTGAAAAAATGCAATAATTTAATCTTCATTTATTGATGAATGGAGTATTCCGGAGGAGCGACTGTGATGACCCCCTGAACTCTCTATTTCCACATTGTGCAACGTCACAATACCCCTCGTCTCTCATATATCCCATGAAAATCACAGTAAATTGCAATTTCCCCGAATTAAGATCTCCAACATTTCTTTTAGCTGAGAAGAAAAAAAGAAGTTTATAAAAGGAATGTAAATATTGCGAAGTTTATGACCAAATGAATGAAGAAATTCACCTCTGTGCACTAGCACGGTGAGAAAATTTCCTTGATTTATATGTCAAAGTGAGAGGCAGAGTGAGAAAAAAAGTAAAAAAAATTATTCCGTGTGAAATTTTCTACTTTATCGGCATTTTATCGAAGGAATCCGGTTTGACCCCTTAACGCCGATCTCTCTCTCTCTCTCTCTTCTTCTTTCTTTCTCTTTTTCTCTCCTTAACAGTAAGGAGAGCACTCTTGATCCTGCGCTCGTTATTGTTCTGGTATTCCAAGGCCAACTGATCGCACACACACACATACACATACATATACAGGCGTAATTACATGGGGGAGAGGAGTGAAAGAAGATACAGTGCTGTAATAATGAGACGACGCAATGAGTATCATTTTTATTTTTGGATTTATCGCTAAAGTTAGAAAACACAATGTGTCAATTTATTCATTTCTTTTTTTTTTTTTTTTTTTCTGATGATCCTCTGGGGCAAATAGACGATTACGAATCGTGGAAAATAAAATTCAAGTGTGTTACAGTTTTGTAGACGGAGTATTTTTTTTTTTTATTCGTGTGTCTGAGTGCAATTTAATGCAATTGAGAGTGCAGACGAAGACTGAAAAGAAAGTCAAATTGGGACGAATTTGAGGTTTTTAATTATTTTTGAGTGGAGTTATTTTTATTGTGTTTTTTTTTTGTAATTGGCGAATTAAATTACTTTGTTTTGATGAAAAGGAAGAATTATTACAAATTTCTTTTGTTAATTTTTTATTTTTTATGGGAAATTTTTATTCCATTGGAGAGAGCAGAAAATTCTACCCCGAAAAGTGGTATGATGCAATTACTTTTGGAGTAATAGTTTAGGAGATATTGGAAAAAATTATTTTTGTGTTTTTCTTTTGAAAATTTTAATTTTTTGCTGTATTTCCGGAAGTAATGGACCGAAAATAATTGCATTATACCACTTTTTGGGGTAGAATTCTCTGCTTTTTTCAATGACATTGTCACAATTTCCCTTTTTTCTAATGGAGATGGAGAAATTTTAGAATTCCATATAATTCCTTATCTTTCAGAAAAATAATTAGTGATTTAGTGAAGAAATCGGGAGAATTAACGTCTGTCATTAGTCCTTCGAATGTCTCGGAGTCTAAGAGAGATAGAGGAATTTTTGTAGAGAATTCTCAAAGCTACAAAAAAAGTCTTCCCAAAAGTTTCCCTATCGCTTTTAGTTTCAAAGATATTTTATGAAAACTTGTGTAGGGAACTTTTTCCTCTTCACTTTTGTTTACTTCATTATCCCGAGAACTACTGGACCAAAATCAATGGCATTATGCTGTTTTACAGCACAAATTTTCCTGATTTCCACTGATCCCCTCAAAATCCCTCGAATCCCTGAAATCCAAAATCACCAAAAAAATCAATGAAAAAAAAAAAATTTCTTTCAAAATATCCATTAGCAATTTAAATCTATTAGAATTGCATCAATTAGTGGTTGGCCAATGCAGTTGGAGAAAATTCTAAATGAAATTTCTGTGGCGATTCTATAAGGCGGTTTGAGGCCATTTTTAATATTAACATTTTTTCATAACCCAACATCATTAACTATCTTTTGACTTTCTCTGATTTTACTTGCCATAAATATTATCATATTTCTTCACAACTGAAATTCCGAAAGACTCATTCACTGAGTCCAATCACTTCATCAATTAAAATAATGATAATAATAATAATAATAATAATGATCCATCGAATTTTTTTAAGGTTTTTCCGATTAGCTCAGAAATTAATCGAGAAGTTTTGATAGAAACCTTTTTTTTTTGTAGAGAATTCAAAGAGGTGCAGACAAAATCATCACCAAAATCGCTTTATCTCGTTTACTTTACAAGATATTTAACAAAACTTTTGTTACATATCTTGTTACAAAAATGAAGAATCGTTTTTTGCTCCAAAACCAATTTTTATCAAATATCTTCTAAAAAAAAAAACAAAATAGGAAATTCACTCATCTTATTCTTCGAAATATTCCCAAAAAACAATGATAATAAAATTAACACACATCTGATAATTTTCTGTTTTTTTTTTTTTAACAAATAAATATTTTAAAAATTTTTAATTTTAATTTTTTTAAAATTTTCTACGTGTGCATATGTTTCTTTTTTTTTTCGAAAATGATTCATTTATTAAAGGAACAAAAAGAAATTTTCAGACACTTGCAATTGTTATGATAATCAAATTACTAAATATCTGACTATTTTTTTGATGAATAAAATATTCAAAAAAATTCGCACTTGTAGATTTTTGATTTTTCTACATGTGCATATTTTTCATTTTATTTCATAATTCTTTGAAAAAAAATATGAAATGTCCACTATTTTCAACATCATGAAAAACCAAAAAAAAAAAAAAAAAGAAATGCCCATTACATTATCTTTATCCCTCAATCTCCAATTTTCAATGCTCTCTTCTCACTCAATGAAAAAAAAAACCTCGAAGAATTAATAAAAAAAATTAAAAAAAAAAAAAAAAGAAACATTGCATTGAAAATTGTGAGCTGCATAGTGACTCTCACTCTTCTTCTACTTCTCTATAACCAGACTACTATACACTTGGCGCACACGCCTGCGCGCAAGTTCCACATTCTTTGCCTGCATCAACACACAACGAGGAGGTCACTAGCGATAAAGGTCAATAACTATTTGCCCGGCAGACTACGCTATTATACACAAATAAAACGCTGCGTTCGTAAGGTCTTTTTTTTTATTAAAAAAAAAAAAAAAAAAAAAAAAAAATTTCACTAAACTTGATCGATTACAGAAAAAAGGGGGAAAATAATAAATTTCACCTTTGCATGTGTGTGTGTGTGTGTCTCTCTGTGTCTTTAAAAAGACGATAAAAACAATGATGACGTCATAGCCTACGTTTTTTACAGCGCCATTGCGCATGCGCAGTAGCACAAGGGTAAAAGGGAGAGCAAGAGATACCAGTTTTCTCTGGTTAAAAAAAAAAAAGGTAAAAGAAAGAAAGAATGAGAGAAAGAAGAATTGCAACGTAAGAACGAAGAGGGGCAGTAGAGACACGCCACAGAGACCATATTCCCTCGTTTTAAAACACAAGAAGCCAATGTTTTTACGTTGGTTATTACAATTGGTATTTCTGCGCGTCAATGCGTTGTCGGCTGCACTTCATACAAGTACATACACAAGTTTGAGGGCTTTCCCCACCTCTCTGTGTTAGGCTACTAGCCATTTCGTATACATTCAGCGGTTTAACGTTTTTGCAGGTATTTTTTTTTTTTTCTTACTAGTGGAATGGGAAGAAATGGGCTTATGGTAAGTGTGTGAGTGTGAAGTCTTTCAATTTCCTGGGAACTGAGAGAAAATACGAGGATTTTGAAGTTTTGTTTAGGATCTTGGAAAGTAGGAGAGCTAGAGAAATTTTGCAGGAGACCTTTTTTGAAGAGAATTCAATACTCTACAAGAGAGGTCTCTTCACATTTTGCTCTAAACTCATTATTTACGGAGATCTCTTTAAGTCAATTTTTTTTTTCAAGTTTTCATAAATTTATTCAAAAGTTTTGAACATGCGAAGATTTATTCAGAGTGTTTCGTCGAATATCTCGGAAACTAGGGACGTTACAGAAATTTTGCAGAAGACCTTTTTTGAAGATAATTTAATTCTCTACAAAAAAGGTCTCTTGATATTTGTTCCTAAATTGTTTATTTTCGGAGATCGTTTTCAGTAAAAATATTTTTTTTTCGATTTTCATGAAATTCTCCAAAATTATTGAAATTATAAAAATTTATTAAGAGAATTTTTTTTTATATAAAAAATTAGATTTTTTTGTATAAAAAAGTTTAAAAGAGTATGAAAATTTGTATCAATGAACTACTTCAAATGTAATTTTTTAAAGTTATCTCGTTTTACATAAAATTTTATGGAGTTTTACGTAGTTTTTACTCATTCGTCTGGACTCATATATTAATTTAAATTGTTTCAATGCCTGATACATGTCAGAGTGTCACAATGTGGCACGAGACACATTCGTTTGCTTGTGGGTCGTCACTACTGTCATGCAAGATAGGTGTACATAGTGACAATAAATGAGATATTCACCGTCCCACAAGTGTATGGTTCTCATTGTACTTGTATTTGTGTGTATCATGTGTTACATTCAAGCGGTTGAATTGCACACTGTGGCTATTATATATGTACGAATGAGAAGTGAAGAAGAGGGAGTATATAAGATGAAACGCACTGTGGTCATTTATGGAAGGCTTACAGCACATGAATGGCCTACTGTCGCACATTAAATTACTTTGTATTAATGAAAAGAAAAAAATTGTAAAACATTATTTAAGTTGAAATTTCATTTTTCATGGGAAATTTTGAACCCATTGGAAAGAGCAGTAAATTCTACCCCGAAAAGTGGTATAATGCAATTACTTTTCGAGTAATAGTTTCGGAGATATTCAAAAAATTAGATTTTCGAAAAATTCTAATTTTTTCTGTATCTCCGAAAGTAATGGACCAAAATTAATTGCATTATACCACTTTTTGGGGTAGAATTTTCTGTTCTTTTCAATGGAATCGTCAAAATTTCAAAAATCCATCAGTTTTGTTAACACTGAATGTTGAATTCTTCATAATTCAACCTATAACGTCAAAAATAAAGAGGAAAATGTAGGATGCAGATGTGATTGAGTCACTTCCTTCTTGGATGAAATTCAAATAATTTAAATATTCAATTTAAATTTCATTGATATATTTTAAAACAGTTGCTTGTTACAATGACACAGCCACTTGTGTGTCATTTAATTAAGTTGACACTATTGATACGGACCGGGGGTCAGTCGCCGGAAGTGGTAACATCTTCGATTGGGATAGGTCAGTCTATTTCTGTTGAGTAAATACATTAATGTTTTATATCAACAATGTTGATTCTCGGGGATATAAATGCCTGTACAAAAAATTTGCATGCAATTCAATTAAAATCAATTTAGGATGGAAGTCTGACTGAGGGAGTTGGCGATAGATTGTTTTTTTTTTGTGTCAATAGAGATTTCTATTATTATCGCTGGGGATTATAGAACAGCATATTTCGAATATTTTTTTTTTTAATGGAAATTGTTCTGAAAATTGGAATTTTTCATGTGAAAATGAATTAATTGCCTTTTTCCAGCAGTTTTTTTTGTGAATATTTCAAAAACTAAAGGAGATAGGAAATTCTCACAGGAACATTTTTTGTAGAGAATTTTCAGAGCTACAAAAAATAGTTATTACAAAAATTATATCATCTCGCTTACTTTCCGAAACGTTTTTAAAAAAACTGATGAATCAATTTTTTCCAAAAATCCCTTTTTTCAAATATGTCGGAAACTAAGCGAGATAACGAAATTTTTGTAATTACCTTTTTACGTAGCTCTCCTCTACAAAAAAAGGTCTCGACAAAAAAATTTCTATCTCTCTTAGTTTCCGAAATACTCCGGAGAAAATTAATGAATAATAAAAAATTGGGAAATTTTTCAGCTAATTTCTCATTTTTCATGGAAAATGTCTATTTTGTTGGGGAGAGCGGAAAATTCTACCCCGAAAAATAGTGTAATGTAATCACTTTTGGTGTAATTTCAGAGATATTCGAAAAACTAATTTTTTAAATATCTCCCAAAATTTTGAATTTCCAAAAGATAAAATTTTTATTTTATAATAATTTAAAGATATTAAAAAATAACTGATGAATCATTTTCCCTTAAAATTACTCTTTTCCTTGAATCCCGGACACTAAGCGAGATAGAGCGCTTTTTGAAATGACTTTTTTGATAGGTCTAATTCTCCTCCACAAAAAAAGTCTCGAAAAAAATTCTTTTATCTCTCTTAGTTCCCAAGATATTCTTCGAAAAGTGGAAAAATTACATTTACGTGTTCCACTTCACTACTGAAAATAATGTCGTTGATCAACAATCATTTTCTTTTGCTTCGAATAAAGAAATGAGGGTTGACAAAAACATCTGTCTCAAAATGTCTGCAATTCTCTTTCTGCTGTCGTTGGTCTTTTCATTTCTCCCGCGCAGTTGCCGTTTCTTTTTTATACAATATTTACATGAATTAAAAGATCATTGCATTTGTTTAGGCAGCTGTTACTTCACCAATAAAAATTGACTCCATTTGTGAATTTACGAAGAATACAAGAAATGAAAGGTTTTTTCTCTCACACTGAGAGAAAAAATGTATTTTATTGTAAAATTTGTCTTCAAATCGAAAAATAAAGGATTGCAAATTTCGAACCAAATATGAATGTCGGAAAAATTGAATTCGTTAGGGTTGAATTGATACACTGAGAAAAAAGATGTTTGTTTTCCAAGAAATAATTTTTTTTTAACTGAAAAAAATAAAAAATCATTAGTTTTAAGGAATAATTCATCAAAAGTAATAATGCATTCCTTTAATTGAAGATATTCACATTGAAATGAACACATTTCCATCAATTATTTGGAATTAATTGAAGATTTCTCGAGCTGATCATCTCATCACTTGTTTTAACAATGAATATACTATTTAAGGAAGTTCATCCGGTATGGGATTTAATAGTACGAAAAATTATCACGACTAGCGTAGTGGTTATACGACTAACGTAGTCGTAACCTGTACAGCTGCTATGTACTAGAAATTCTTGTTCGTCGATCATAATTGTTTTTTTGTAAAAAATCGAATTTATAGAAATAATTTTTTTGAAGATCAAATAGAGAAAGGTCAATTCAGCACATTTTCAACTAGTTTTGTATGATTTGATGTGCAAGCATAGCATACATTGCGTTATTCGGAAAGCATTCTTATTGATTTCAAAAAGCGCGCGGTTCTGACGTCACTGTCATGCGAGTAAGACAGAGGTTAACTTCCCAAAAATCAGCATTTTTCGAGACAAATTAATTTATTCTTAAATCACCAAGTATCTAATGCATTTGAGGAAGCTCTTAAACTGTTCTTTACATATTTATTTATCCATTATGGAAGTTACTCCCCAAAAAACCTGTTAATTGCCACAAATTTCATGTTTATAGACGAAAACCCATAAGGGACCGTGTTAATTGAAAAATCTTTATTTATTAATTTTTCCCGAATAAGATATCCGAAGAGTTTGAAATTTTAACAGGTGACTTTTTAGATTTTCAGAAGTATATTCAAATTTTTTCATAATTATTGGTCTGTTAATTCAGTTACCGGATGAACTCCCTTAAATGTAGTATTCCAGCGAAATCGAGTACAGCTAATCCTTGAATTTTTTGATGCTGTATCGAAGATGATACTTTTTTACATTTTTCTGAATATTTTCATAGTTCTTGTCCATGTCGTTTATGAGACATGAATTATCAAAGTTACTGAAAATAGCGCTAATGGGGATAATACGCCCTAAATTGGACAGAAATAACGAAATTACTAAAAAAAACCACACTGTTGACCCATTATTTAAAAACTATTGGCAAAGAGAATAGCATTTTAACTAAGTAATAGAAGAAAAAAATATTCAATTCACCGTATAGTTATTGAGAAATTTTAATTAGAAGGTAGTCGTAACTATTTGCCTCTCTCTCTATCTCATGCATGTGATAAAAGATTAGTAATGTAAAAAAAAATTCGAGAAACCAAAAAAAAAAAAAAAAATTATATTCACAAGCTGAAGATATGACTTTTGAATAGTTTAATCACTTTTTCGGGTCAATTTAAGAACATTTCCCTGAATTATCAGTGATTAATTGGAAAATAACCTACAAATCCTCATTTTTTTCTGTTTTATCGACTGTACTTTAGGATACTACCTTAAGATAGAATAGTCTTCACTTTAATAAATGAATTACTTAATTAATACAAATTTGAGTTTGTATGAAACTAAACTATGGATAACTGTTGATAATTATCAATATTTTTGGTTTTTAATTCGAATACGAATTCTTTAATAATAAAATGTTTTTACTCCGTACAAATTGCCTGGAAAGTAAAATTCATTTGCAATGTGACACTATTTCTGAAGATACGTTGAGTATTCTTCCAAGTATGACGTAACGTGGTGAGCCAAGCTGACTCTCACAATGGCCGTTTAAAAAATAAATATAAAAAAAAAAAAACGTGTCTGGTACTTTCTCGCTACCTGTGTTTACACTGGGTAGGTCCAAAAGTGTGTATACAAATATGTGAATAAGGTGGATACGTCATTGCTAATGCTTGAATATATTTTTAACAGGTGATATCGAATTTTTTTATTTATTTTTCTTGCACAATTTTCTATCAATTCTCACTATTTTTTTCTTTAATGTGAGAGAAGAAAAAAGTTCGGGGTCGAGTTAATGAATTCGATGAATTTTTGGTATTGGGGCGATTTCGAAAATAGAATTAATCATTTGTGATACGATTATTCGTCATTATTTTATTTTTTTGAAAATATTTCGAAATACGAGAAAAATACGAAAATTCTGGAAGACTTTTTTCGGAGCGTGCGACGAGATCTACAAAAAAGATCGAAGAAATTTTCCCCAATTCGAGATTTTCTGGGGTTTTTTCAGAACTTTTCAGGAAATTACATTTTTTAGACTTTTTCAAAGTCTTTAAAATTGTTCCAAATTGAACTCCGGTGACTTCCCTTCGCCGATGTATTTTTTGAAAAATCTGTATTTTCTCCCAATTTTAGAATTTTCAGAGTTTTCGATTTTTTTATTCTCTTGAAGGAATTTTAAACTCCAGCAACCTTTGTCCCCCTATTTTTTGAAAAATTAATATTTTTTCTTGATTAGCGATTTTCTGTGATTCTTCAGAAATTTCCAGAATTTTCCCAAATTGTACTTCCTTTTTCCACATGTTTTTTTTTCTGAAAAATTCGTCTTATTTGGAAATTTTCCTCGAAATCCATCATTTTCACTGATATTCACAAAATAAAAACCCAAAAGTAACTTTTCTAATCTTTGTCTTGATATTTAATTGTTACAGATGGTGTTGATAATTGCTCATCCAATAAAATTGAAAAACGTCAAAACTACTGAAGGCAATGTGGCTGAGTGGAGAAACACGAGGAGGTGATAACGATTTCTGACCTTCCACAGAGTGGATCCGATTGCGTATGGATCCAATTGATCGTTAAAAATCGATGAGCCTCAATGAAACAATCCAGGAGAATTACCTCTTTCATTTAAGAGAAAACATAAAAATAAAAAAAATAATTGAATAAACTAAAAAAAAGAAAAAAACGCAGGAAAAAAAAGAACAAAACGTTGACAACAAAAAAAAAAAAAGTAACGTACATTACCTTCTACCTTGAATCAATATACCTCGTACCTACAAGTACCTTCAAAAAACATCTACCTTTGACAGCGCAATAGTGCCTGGGTCACCGATATAAATTTAACTAATTAATTAAAAGAAAGCAGAAAAGTACATGAACGTAGAATTGTTATAACTGAATAGAAAAAAAAAAAACGAAGAGTTCAACGCCAATTGTTGCATCCCTTAATTGATTAATAATAGTCATAAAAAAAAAGAGAAAAACCACAAATTTCATTAAGCTCACGCACATAATATATTGCAAGAAAGAAAGAAAAAAATAAAAATAAATACCTAAAATCACTTAATCGAAACCAGGACATCCGAAGTACCTGCAGACAGATATATTTATGGAAAGAGAAGTAAAGAAAAAAAATGAATAATTAAATAATAATCAATACTTAATACAAACCAGTTGACAAAAACAAATTCATAATATTAATTATATAAAATTATATAAAAAAACAAATTTAGTGGCTAATTACGATTAAATTGTGTGGTGTATTTCAAATGGTAAAAACTGTTGGGTATCGGCAGGAAATCCATCAAATTCGGATTATAATTACCTGTGGAAATATTTGTGGTGAGTAATCAAAATTATATTTTCTTAATTTCTATTCTAATGACATTAATAAGAAAAGTTGAAAATATTATTAAAAAAAAAAAAGGTACAAATATTTTTTCATCCGATATTTTTTTTGTGAGAATATCCCTAAAACTATTGGAGATACGCCCTTTTTGTCTTAAACCTGTTTGTAGCTATCTTGCTTAGTTTCCGAGATATTTCATTAATCACAAAAATAAGTCAACTTGTCAACTTTTACCTCTCTACTACTGAATTATTGATAATTTAATCAGACTTTTTAATCTAAAAAAAAAAGGAGAATTATTCGATCTTTGGAATGAACTCTTATGCAATAGTTTGACATAAAAATGATTAGAATCAGTTTTTTTTTTCTTTAAAGAAATAATTATCAGTTTTATTCGTCCATCTATTTTTCCTTTATTTTTTTTTTTAACTGTTTTTATTCGATAATTGAGACGTAATAGCATCGAGAGAATTCAACGTTGAGAACTTTAAATAAAACGCACAATGATATTCACACGAGTGCCATTGTACCCTGGTGGATAATAGTCGTCTACGTGACGGATTTACCTTGGCTATATGGCTCTGTACGTCGACAAGTTGTACGCGTTTTGCATTTTAAAGGCGATAAAAGAAGGGAAAAAAAAAAAGAAAAAAAAAATTCTTGGAACTATCAGGCGTTTGATCCACCTCCTCTTATATCATGTCTATTAACCGTTAGTCTGAAAATTCACCATTTTGTTTCTTCAATTTATTTTCTCTTTCGAGCCACTAAAGTTTCGAATAATTTCGAATTTTCTTATTGGCTCAGTTTCATTGCAATATCTCAAAATCTATTAGAGATAGCGAAATTTCGAAAGAAACCATTTTTGTAGAGGAAAGAAAGAGCTAGAGAAAAAGTTTCTAGGAAAATTTTGATATCTTTATCAGATTTCGAGATCCTTTAATGAAACTGAAGGCACGTGGAATCAATTCGTTACGTTTCTTTTTCTCTCTTTTCATTTCTTCAGTTAAATCGTGATCATTCTAGTCTTTTTTTTTTTTTTTAATGAAATCGACGTTTGGAATGATCAACGAGGAATTTCGTAAATTTCTAGCCACACAGTATTCAATTGTGAAACGTCTCAATTTCAAATAAAAACCGATTGATTTCATCGATATTGAATTGTTGTAAACAGTGTGGTTACGACACTTGCTTTGTGACCTGGATAACTGTTTTTCATTTGTCCCTTGTACAAATCACAAATTTACACGACAATCTGTGGTTATTTGCAAGGGAAAGTGAAATTATTACATGAACCAAAATTCACATCCCCATTTTTAAAAAAATGACTTTTTTTTATTTTTAAAGACTTTTATGAACATGAATACAAAAAACTTTACAATATTTACAAGCTTTTTTATTATTTTTTTTCATTTTTTTATTTACAAGTTTTAAATGCAAGGTAAATAGCGTCATGCCCTTAGGCTTACATATATTTAATTATCTGTGTGGTATTTTGTAAGACCAGTGAGGGTGGGAAGAATTAATCGAAAAATTGGATATAGGAAAAATTATCATTAACAAAAAAAACCTCTAAAACCAAAAAATCCTATAAGATAAAAAAAATGATTGAATTTAAATTTAAAGAGTATTAGCATGAATACAGTCAACTTTTCAATATTTACAAGTTTTAAGACTGAATATAAGATACATAGTATCAGCTTTTGGGCTTTAACATATATTTAATTGGATTGTGTGGGATTTTGGAAGACCATTGTAGAGGGAAATTTATCGAGATATTTGAGACAGGGAGAAATATTAACAGCAAAAAAACCCTAGAAGTTTCAAGGAAATGATTTCCTGAAAATATAATATATTACGCATTTAGAGAGGGAAAAAGTTAATATCGACAAAAATTCGCCTTTCGAGCAAACCTAGGGTGCTAAATATTTGGACGAGTTGACTTTTTTCCATTCGTGGTGTGTGTAATTTTTTTTTGTGTCGAGAAAGCGAAAATTCAAATTCAAACGATTTTTATTAACATTATATACAGTGAAGTAACTACACAATATTTACAGTTACACAGATAATACTATTTACATAGTTTCAGCCCTCAGGCTTTTACGTATATTTAAGTGATTGCTGTTGATTTTTATAGAACTTGGGGTTGTGGAGAGTGGAAATTCGGGAATAGGGAAAAATTTATAAGAAAAAAACCCTATGACAGAAAGCGAAAAAAGGCGTTTTTCAAAAAATGTTTTTTTCCTAATATCTCTGTCAATTTTCGTCTTAAATCAAGTCCAAAAAAAATAAAATCATCGAAAATGATCTCAACTTTCATTTGCGTTCATCCGCAAGATCCTGCACCAATTAGAACCGTTGATATTCTGAAAGAACTCAAATGACAAAAAAATTTCGATTTCCAATTTATTAAAAATCTTATTCCATCATCAATTTTTTTTAGTATATCTCGGAAACTAAGCGAGATAGAGCGATTTCACCCAAATTCAATATAATTCGTACCTCATGAAATTATGTTAAGAAAGATATTCAAAATCGTGCTAAAATCGCTTCATCTTGCTTAGACACCGAGATATTTCTTTAAAAAACTGTCGAAAAGAGCCGATCAATTTGTCTGAAAATTTCACATTCTTATAAAAAAAATCGACATTTTTTTATTTCTCAACAAAGAAAAGAATATCATGCTCAATAACTCCTCCAAATCCCCCATTTTGCCCCGCCCCTCTATATTGTCTCAATCAAACAATAAAGGAGTAAACAAACCTTAGCATCAAAAGATAATAAAAAGCAAGGAAAAATATCTCTGAATAACAACAAAAGGGAGTAGAAGGAAATTCATGGTAGTAGTTGAAGTGAAGAGGTAGGGGGAGTTATTTGACTGTCGATAGGACGGATAGGGAATGATGCCGGGGAGGATTATATCACTGTGAATCGTGTGGTCGTCTGTGTCGTTGCTACAAGAGAGTAAAGCACATTGGGGTGGCCGAAGTGGGGGGGTGGGGGGTGAAAAGAGGCGCATCTTGAATAATAGAGAACGTTCTATTTATGCTCTGAAATCAATAACGCGCCTACATCACACTGCGGAGGAAAAGCACCCACAGGTCTTTTCAGAAAAGAGAATGAACGAAAAAAAAAGAGAAAAATACCTCTCCATCATTTCTAGTTTCTTTGTACATAGGTAGCTTACGTAGCTAAATCCCGTTTGTAGTATGTAGTTTTGTATTTCTCGTGAATTTATAATTCTGCAGAAACACAAACTGCAGACACGTGGTATCGTTCAATAACCCAAGTTATCTTTAGTCTTGGTCAGTAGTTCGTGATTTTAAACGTAAAATTGAAGGAAAAAGAGATATTTTTTTTCGTTTATTCAGCAATTACCTTCAGGTAATATTTAACAAATTGTCATTTCGTACAAACGATTTTTTTCAAATTTGTTGATTTCCTGAAACATTGGAAAAATCATTATTTTTTTAAATTTCTCTCAACAGCTCGGTTTTTTTTTCATATCTTGGGATTTAAAGTGAATAGGAAATGTTTCCTCGAATCCTTTTTAGTAAGAAATTTCGAGAGCTTCAAAAAAGTTCCTTACAAAAATTCCTCTATCTATTTCAGTTTCTAATATATTCTATAGAAACTGATTCTCAGCTAAAATTGATTTATCTTTTTCTTTAAATATATTGAAAATTATACGAGATATCGAATGTATCCTGCAACCTCTTTTATAGCTCTGACTCCTCTCTATAAAAAAAGATATCTATAAAAATTTCTGTATTCTCGTAGATCCCGAGATACTCCAAAAAAAACTGACGTAACCAGGAAATCATCACTTACTCCCTCCGTTTTTCCTTCATTAAACCGTGAATATGTCGGAAAAAGCAGCTTTACGAGCATGCACCTTCAACCCTTTTTTGTGCAAAATTTATTTCTCTATAAAAAAAGATCTCTTGATAAATTTCTGTAAACCCATTACTTCCAGAGATTCAGCAAAAAGTGGATGAAGAAATTTTCGATCAAATTGATCATTAAAAACGTTATTACATCAATCCTAATCGTTAAAATTTAATGACGAATAATATGGCCTTAGGAACAAAGTGACGTAAGTGCTATGCTTATACATAGCACTTACATCACTTGCTTTCTGAGGTGACGTTGATGATAAAATATTATTTATGTTAAAATAATTCATCACCTTAGGAACGAAGTGACGTAAGTGTTATGGATAAGAGCATAGCACTTGCGCCACTTTGCTTCTAAGGTGATGACATTTGAACATAAATAGCACTTAGGCTCGTTACTACACATTTAATATTTTTTATTTACTTTCCGTCTCTCATACTTTCATTATAATTTAATGGCGAATCACATGGGCCTGGGAATAAAGTGGCGTAAGTGCTATGCTTACAAATAGCACTTACGCCAATTTGTTTTTAAGGTGATTTATGTTGAAAAATTATTAATGTTAAAATATGCTGTCACCTCAGAAACAAAGTGGCGTAAGTGCTACGCTTATACATAGGACTTACGTCACTTTTTTTTAAGGTGACGTTTATATTAAAATTTTATTTATGTTGAAATATTTCGATATATTAGAAGCAAAGTGGCGTAAATACTATGCTTATCATCAACACTTGAGCCACTTTGCTTCTAAAGTAAAGTAGTATATTACCTTACAAGTGCGGTAAAGTATTTTGTGATGAGCGTGAGGCTGTGAAACGAGCCGAAGGTGAGTCACACGAGTCTGAAAGTCTTTATCGCACGTGCAAGATACAGTTTTCTTATGTAAAACTTGTGGAAAGTGCCACTGACCGCACACGCAGCGTGCGGAAAACGTTTTTTTACGTGAAACTCACTTATTCTCATAGCTACAAATTTAATAATTTCCATTTATTTTCCGTCTCTCATACTTCCATCATAACTCAATGACGAATTTCATCGCCTTAGAAACGAAGTAACGTAAGTGCTATACCTATACATAGCACTTACACCACTTTGTTTCTAAGGTAACAAAATATTGTCACATAAATAATATTTTAATATAAACGTAATCTTTCACCTTTTTCAGGTTAAGTTGATGTTCAAATATTTGGTAACCCCAGAACTAAAATGGCGCAAGTGCTATGTAATAAGCATAGCACTTACGCCACTTTGCTTCCAAGATGACAACATTTTTTTTCATCATAAATCTCACTTATTCTCGTGACTAAACATTTAATATTTTTTTTTATTTTTTTATTTTTCTTCTGTCTCTCATACTTTTATTATATTTATGCTTGAAACATTAACCGTGGAATATATATATTCGTTATTCGCGTTAGGGTAGGTCGCGAACGCGTCTCTTTAAATCACAGTGAGAGCCCGCAATTATCTGTCTGCGGCCCGGAAATAGACTTGCACTGAGGGATAAATAAATCCAAGGGTGGGCAGCTGTTAACTGTGGTCGCAAAAATGCCTCGTTATCGCTCTTTCTCTCTCTTTCGCGTGCCTCTTTTTTTGTTGTGTCTCTGCATGAGAAAAGAAGAGAAAAAAAAGAAGGAGGCAAGGAAAATCAGAGGAAGTTGGGAGATGATAAAATGAAGAAGTTACGAGTAAGTGAATAAAGAATGGGATAATAAAGTTTGTAGATTTTTTTTTTCTACAGTTTTTGTTATCTCTAGTTCTTTTTTTTTTTCAAATGAAAAATTCATTTGCACGGTGTATAGATAGGGGAAATGTATACTTAGGTCATAGGACGTTTATTTTTTCATTCATTTTATCGTAGTACGTAATTCTTTAACATCTGGTGGAGGTTCAACCTGCTTTTTATTTACATTTTTAGATTGGGGAAACAATGGAATGTGGTTAGTTTATAGTGTCAGTGGTTTTGGAGGATTATGTAGGAAAATTAAAGGGATAGGAGAATTTTTGGTTATGAACTGTTTTTGTAGCGCGAATTCTCGTCTGCAGAAAAAGGTCCTTATGAAAATTTCTCTATTTTTTGTAGATTCTGAAAAATTATAGGAAATTTCATAAAGAATCGGTTATTTAGGGGAATTTCTGTTTTTTTTGGGGAATTTCTTGGAATTTATGGAAAAATGGGTAATTTTTGTAATTATTTTTTTTTTAGGTCTTGAAATTCTCTACAAAAATCAGGTCATTATGAAAATTTTTCTACGTCTTTTAGATTTTGAGCTATTCCGGAAAAAATGATGGACAACTAATCATTTTGAGGAATTTCAGCTTTTTGGAAAATTCTTGAGATCTATGGAAAATGGAGAAAGTTCTGTAATCACCTTTTTTCAGGTCTCGTAATTTTCTATAAAAAAAGGCTCTTATGATAATTTCTCGATTTTTCTTAGATTTCATAAATTTTGTGAAAACTGATGGAGAATTCGTAATTTGGAGAAATTTCAGTTTTCTTGTAATATTTTAGAATTCATGGGAATTGGTAATTTGGAAGAATTCCATTTCTTCGGGAATATCTTGGAATCTATTAAAGATTAAAGAATTTTCATTTTTATTTTTTTTTGTAAGATTCGAAATTCTTTGCAAAAAAAGTGATTACGAAAATTTTTCTATCTTTATTTCGTAATTTCAAGGAATTTCATTTCGTTTCATAATATCTCAGAATCTGTGGGAGATCGGGAAATTTTTGCAATTACCTTTTCTGTAGGTCTAAAAATTCTCTGCAAAAAAGGTATCATAAAAACTTCTCTATCCTCCCCCCCCCCCCCCCCCCAAAATTCCGAGATTATCACCAAAAACTGAAAAAAAAATCCAATAGCTCTAAAATCATTTAAAAAACCACATTTTCATTCACATATTAAAAAAAAAACAACAATATAACTCAAGGACTTTTCCACTCGAATTCCCGATTTTTTTTTCTCATCAACCACCTCAATAAATTCACAAAAAAAAAATGATAACCAAAAAGAATCGTATTCTCACGTTTACAGAATCACTATAAAATCCTTTTCTCTTCCACCACACGTATTTCCTCGCAAGTAGGTCGAGGGAATTTCGAGGTCTTGAACTAAATAAAATCGCTGGAGCAAGTCCTTGTCTCTGCCTCTTTCCCTCGATCATTTATATTTTCAAAAAGGCGAATTAAATTGAAAAGAAAAAAAAAATAATTGAATCCATCGAAATCATCAATATAATTGGAACATCACAAAGCAAAGAAATAAATCTATTTTTTTTCATTATTATTATCCAAGTCACTGAAACCTAAATAAATCCATTTTTCAACCCACGAGAAAAAAAAACGATTTATAATCATCAGTTTCCGTTAATCAATTAGATTCATTAGATTGAACTGGCTAGTCTTCATTAATCAGTTTCATCTCAAGGTTAATTTCTCAATCCTTTTGAGTATCTCAACGCGTTACAATGTAACCAATTAAACATTTTAATGTCCAGAAATAATCATTGCATCCTGTAACTTTATCCAGCCTCTTACTCCTACGTGTTATCATTATTATTTTAATCATTCTCCATTTATTTATTTATTTATTATTATTATTATTCTTTTTAATATTGTCATTTGTTTTCATGGCCAACGGCATTCCTTCGGGACACTTCTCTTGCACATCTACTTACAATTTGATTTATTTAATAGAAAAAAATTGAATATTCAATTGCAGTTTTTTGCAAAATTAGTAAAAGATGAAAAACGAGAAAATTTTATCATCAGTTTTTTTCTTTCAAGATGTCTCGGAAACTAAGTGAGATAGATCGATTTTTCGCACCGAGGCAGGTTTATAGCTCTTGAAATTCTGTACAAAAATGGATTATGGCAAAACCGCTTCATCTCGCTTAGTTACCGAGATATGCAAGAAAAAGGAACGAGAAAATTCGGTAGTTAAAAAATAACAAGGATAAATCATTTTTTATTTTCATTAGTTTTTTCCAAATATCTTGAAGCTTTTTTTAAGCTCTTGAAAATCTCTAGGAATCTGTTTCCGATATATTCAATGAAGAATTATTAAAGACTGGATTTTTTTTGTTTTTTTCTCTTCAGAGTTTTTTTTTATTTCAGAAACTAAGCGAGATAAAGCGATTTAGCTTTAAGGCTCTTGCGTAGCCTTAAAATTCTCTACAAAAAAAGATTAGGGCAAAATGGTTCTATGCTGCTAAATTTCCGAAATACTTCCAGAAAACTACTGAGGAAATTCAACAGTACAAAAATGATAAAGATAAATCATTTTTTTTTTCAATTATTTTTGTTTAATTATCTTCGAAAATAATGGAGATGCGCCCTTTTCATTCTTAGCATTTCTTCAGAGTTCCTGAAATTCTCTGCAAAAAAGGCTCAGGATAAAAAGGGCGTATCTCCATTAGTTTCCGAAATATTTGATGATGAATGATGGAAGAAAACGAGATTTTTCTTTCTTTTTTCTCTGTAGAGTTTATTAAAAATTAGTTTATTAAAAATATCTTGCAAACTAAGTGAGATAGAGCAATTATGCCTCGATTTTCTTTTGGAAGTTCATAAAATTTTTTATAACAAAAGGATAACGGCCAAATTGTTCTATCTCGCTTAGTTTCCAAGACATTTCAAAAATACTTCAAAAACACTTCACATACTTCAGAATTTCTTCATTTAATAGAGAAAATACGTGAGTTTGTAGTGAAGAGAAAGGAATTCTTTTAATTGAATTTATCCATTTTCTTTTTTTTTTTTTCATTTTTAACTGCAATGAATAACCACACCTCTTCATCATACAAGTAAAGGAGAATGGGTCTCTCTCTGCCCCAGTTGCAACGCGCATGTACACCATAATGGATAATATTTTGGCTTACAGTACAAACTAACAAAGAGTAAAGGAGGAAAAGCACTTTGTTTACTTTTGCGTTTTTTTTTCTTTTTTTGTTTCAACGTGATGAGTGAAATTAAGAGGGTAGAAGGCTAGAATGAGGGTCAGAGAAGACTATCGTATAACTCTTCGTTGTAGCCAGTGGGATATAGAGTCTTCAGGTAATGGTTGACTGCTGGTGAATCGTTGAAATTTTCCCATCCGCATTCTCTCAAATGCTTTTTGTGTTACCTTTGTACCAGGATATCAATCCCATTCCCTTTTGCGAGGTCAATTTCAGCGTGAATCGTGGGCTTCAGTTGTGAGAAGTTCCGGGGATTTTTTGAAAAAAAATCATGATTCCGTGGGAGAGACAGGGACAATTGTTTCAGAGTTGTTTGAAAAAATCATTTGGTCATTAACTTTGCTTGTTTTCTGTTATTCCTAATGGTGTCGTAAAAATTTTGAAATTTGAGAGATTAAATTCTGTCTATTCCAGTTTTTTTTTTGTAGAAATTCCCGGAAAATTGAGGAGATAGGGAAATTTTTGTTGATGGCTTTCTTTTTGTAGAGAATTAGAGCTACAGAAAAGGGAATTGGAGACATTTCCTTATCTTCATTATTTTCAGAGTTATTAAGAGTAAAATGATCACCAAATGAGGAATTTCCCATTTTCATTTAAGGTAGTATCCCAGAGTATGGTATATAAAACAGGAAAAACTGAGGATTTGTTGGTCATTTTCCAATTAATTGCTGATAATTCGGGAAAAAGTGCTCCAATTTACCCGAAAAAGTCATATCTTCAGCTTGTGAATATAATTTTTTTTTTGTTTCTCGAATTTTTTTACATTACTAATCTCCTATCACATGCATGAGATAGAGATAGAGGCAAATAGTTACGACTACCTTCTAATTAAAATTTCTCAATAACTATACGGTGAATTGAATTTTTTTTCTTCTATTATTTAGTTAAAATGCTGTTCTCTTTGCCAATAGTTTTTAAATAATGGGTCAACTGTGTGGTTTTTTAGTAATTTCGTTATTTTTGTCCGATTTAGGGCGTTTCATCCCCACTACTGCTATTTTCAGTAACTTTGATAATTCATATCTCATAAACTACACGAACAAAAATTACGAAAAAAATTCAGAAAAATGTAAAAATATATTATCTTCGATACGGTATCAAAAAAATGAGGGGTTAACTGTACTCGAGTTCATTAAGATACCACCTTAAGTCGATTCTTTCTTTAAACAGCTATTTGAGAAAATAAGCGAGATAGAGCGATTTTGCCCCAAGTCATCTCTCTAACTATTCCATTCCTCAAAAAAAAAAGTCTTAGACCAAAACGGGCGTATCTCCATTAGTTTCTGAGATATTCGTTGAAAAAAACGGGGAAAAAATCGACGTTGCCAAAAACTCGGTAAACGTGTCCTGGCACTATAAAGTAGATACGGCAACGTTGCAGCCGAAATAGAGCCAGGGAATCCCTCATCCCTCGTCCAAAGTCCCTAGAAAGCTCATAATGACCAGTCTAGGGTTAACCCATTGAGACTCAGCGGTTTCAATCGAAACTCCTTTTGGATTCAAACATTCATAACTTTGTCAAAAATGAAGATATTTTCGATTTCTCAACGTCAATGACCCACAAATTCATACTACTTTGTGAAATAAAATTTTTAGTGCAATAAGTTGATAACAATTTTGTAAATATAACAATATAAAAAATGAATGTGTGTGGTAAGAATTAGAAAAAAATAGCAATCATCAAATTATGTGGAGCTAGGCTCATAAAAATGATCCATTCAGGGGTATTCGAGGTCGCTAATTACGAATTCGATGTCAGATTTTCAAAATTTCCAAACACCTGAGTACAGAATATTACGGAAATTGCGTTATTTCAAAAAAAAAGTCGGGTCTTAAGGGGGGGGGGGGGGGGTAAGGGTTTACGCGTGGAGAAAAAAACACTTTTTTTACGATTTTTTTTAGACGTATAGATTAAGCAGATTTATTGAAACCTTTTGAACATTATTAAGCGTGGATTGAACAACATTGAGTAATTCTTTCATGCAAAAATATCCACTAACAACGGAGCTTTTCCAAGAACGTTTCTTTAAAATAGACGATTTGCGGTGATCACTGTATCTCAGATGGAAATTATCAGAAATAAAAAACCATTGAAATTTAGTCAAAGTATCATTAAATCTTCCCCCCAACGTTCTCTGATTATTTTTTTTTTCACATTAAAGGGGTTTTCTGCCAAAATTGTGCCACAAAATTGCGCAATTTTTCGTAAAAAATAGCAGTTTTTACTTTAAATGAGCACAAAAAATTGAAAAATGAAAAAAAAAATAATCAAAGAACGTTGGGGGGAGGATTTGATGATACTTTGGCTAAGATTCAATGGATTTTTATTTCTGATAATTTTTAGCTGAGATACAGTGATCACCGCAAATCGTCTATTTTAATAGACGTTCTCAGAAAAGCTCCGTCACCGGCTTGTTTGTGGATATTTTCGTATAAAAAAATTACTTCATGTTGTTGAATCTATACTCAATAATGTTCAAAAGGTTTCAATGAAGTTGCTCAATCCATACGTCTAAGAAAAATTCGTAAAAAAAACGTTTTTTTTCATGCGTAAACCCTTACTCCCTCCCTTAAAGGGTCAGAAACTCTGAAATTAATGTATCATGACAGCCCATGATATCATTATCCATCTCATATTTCCAATGACCCCATCCTCTACTTCAAAAATTCCTCTTCTCCTCGAATTTCACCATTTTTCATGAATCCTTCAGTTCCGAATTATTCAAATGCGACATGTTTACGATGTATTTCGTTAGCCACGTGTTAACTTCGTGTTGTAATACAATCGGTTTGGTTACCCAGGGATCGATCTGATGTCCCAGTTTTATGGTTAAGCAAGAAAGGACACAGTGGTGGGAGAGAAACTGACTAAAAAGACGCCAACAGAGAGAGAGAGAGAGATAGAAAGAGAGAGAGGAATAGAGGAGGAATTGGAAGGTTGGAGCCGCTTGCGAACCCCGGGACGAGGGCAGGCATTGACCTAGATGCCCTCCAAATGCTGCGAGTCTCTCGTCCCTGGCCCTGGCGCGCATGCATCCCAAACACATGACACCATCTGCGTCATTCTCGTCATTTAATCAAGACAAGAAAAGAAAAAGAAAAATAAATAAAATATATTTATTCATCAGTTGAGATTATTCTTACGTTATGAGGTATCGTATTTCTCTCGGGGTTCTTTTTTTTTTTTTTTTTCTAGGGGAGATAAATTCCTGCGTACAAAAGGGAGAACGCAGTCTGCTGCTGGCTGCAAGAGGAGGGAAAACGATGGAGGTCGCCGGCACTACCTCCTCTCTCTTTCTCTCTCGCTCTCTCTCAGCCACCGCGTCTCTCGTATTGATCGCGTCTGCGATCCCTGTAATGTCCAGGGATACAACCGAAAATATTCAGCCACGTGCTTGTGTTTTTTGCTACATTTCCTCCGGCACTTTTCTGCAGTTATTAAATTTATATATTTTTTTTTCAATTGCAGGAATTTGGTCAGTTATTGGGGTCATGAGGGGTTTATGATGTTTTTTTTAATGAAGAAAATTGAATGGAAAATAGCAGAAGTGTTTGGCGCTTTTTGTGTAAAGGATAGAGAGAGAGTTACAAAAAAAGGGTATTACAAAAAATTCCAATAAAAATAAAAGCAAAATTGATTTTACTCCCTTTTGGCAATTAATCGTTGATGTTTTTTTCCTTTGAACATCAAAAAAATTCATGTTTTTTTGCAAAAATGGGGAAATTTTTGTCGAATTTTTTTTATCGACAATTTTTCTTTCTAACCGAATTGAAATAGTAATTCTATGGAATTTTTTTTTTTTTGCTTTTGATGGAATTTTATTCTTTCTGTTTGTGTTTCGAAATTTAGGGAATGTCAACACACAAGCAGGGAGGGAAAAGGCGTGTGCTAGTGTGTTTTGCCATAGGTCAGGATTTTGGACGAGGCTAGGTTGGAGACATTAAACGAGTAAATGTTTTGTGTCTTCTTCAGTTTTCATTTATGTTAGAGAAAATTCGTTGAGTTTAACGAGTTGAACTGAATTATTTGACAAGTGAATGAATGAATTTTTTAATTGAAGGAACATTTATGGCCTTTGATAATTGACGCTGGGGGAGTAATCGATATTAGCCTTCTATACAGTTATGTATATAGGCGTTTGGAGAATAAAACGAGAGAATGAAAATTGTAGAAGTCAAATCGATTATGAGAAAATATATACACACGCGATACTCTTTTTTAGATGTTGCGTGGGAGGGCACAAAGTTTACGTCTTTATTTAGAACACGCAGGTATATTCCTTTGTGAGTTCTATTTAATTTTTTTTATCTTTTTCGATAAAAAAAAAAGAAAGAAGGAAAATATTGATTTATTTGGTGAATATCTTGGAAACCGTTGGAGTTGGGAAAATTTTTCATAGGACCTTTTTTGTAGCTCTTGAAATTCTCTACAAAAAAGGTCTCTTGATAATTTTCTCTAAATCTTCTTGCTCCAAAAATATTAGCACTTATAGAAAAATGTTTTTTTTTGACTTTTTTATTTATTATTTTTCATTGAAGTTTTCCACTTCACTGCTCATTTACTCACTTCAATTTTAAACAACTTCAATCCCTCAATAAAAACTGACATGTGAGTGATTTTTCTCACTGAAATACATTTTAATAAGTGACAATTATATTTCTTTGTGTGTAGATAAAAAGAGAGAACCGGTATAATTTATTTCACTAGAAAATTAAATTAACGTAAATTAAATATTTGTTTCATGTGTTTCGCTCTGTGAATTTTCAGTATCCAATTATCACAGTGGGTAACCATATCCGTGAGACCCAATTTTCCGCCCCTGTAATTTCCGATGTTAATGTCCAACCGCCAGTTATCGATTTTGACCACACACAAAAAATTATGATTATTAATTTTTGAACTTGATTATTTCATTATCAACATGATTTTATTTTTAATATTGAAGAAAATAAACGAAATACGAGATTTCTCGTGAGAACACTTTTCATCTCCCTCCTTTCTGTTTTACACAAATTAAATTCTTTTTTGATAATTCCTTAGTGCTTTAAAAATCGATTTTTCTTAAATTTGGAGAAAAAAAAATCGATTTTACTCCAAAATCGGTTTTTCTAAAAAATCTCGGAAACTAAACGAGATAAGGTAATTTTTGCAGAGACCTTTTTTGTAGATAAGATCAAAAGCTGCAAAAAAGGTCTCTACAAAAAATCCTCTATCTCGCTTAGTTTCCGAGATTCCTCCAATATCCCATAAAATGAATAAATGTCCCTTTTTCCAGTTTTTTATGAATATCTTGGAATCTGAGCGAGATAGAGAAACTTTGAATAATATCTTTTTTATAGCCTTCCTTCCGCTCTCCAAAAAAGGTTTCTATGATGATTTCCTATCTCGCTTAGTTTCCGAGATATTCTCCAACAAACAACTATTTTGCTTCGTATCCTCTTATTAAAAAAAAATATGACCGACAATTCGACGAAAATAATACAATAAAAAAAGGCACGTGTCCATAGAGAACTGTAGCTTTATCTGTTATTCTGTGAATGTTTTTTTTATATCTCGAGGACCAAACACGACTTTTCTCGACTGCGTAGAAAGTCGTTCCCCACCTCTCCATCCCCCCTCCGGTTGTATATTTTTTTCCTTTTTTTTTCAAACACAAGAAGGTATGATGGTGGGCCAGATAAATCCACAGTTTCGTCAACTGGCTGTGGGTTTACAGTGTTTCTGCGCGTAAATATTTCCTTTCATGGAATATAAAAAAAATAATGAATTTCTCAATTTCTCAAGAATAATCAAGTATTGAAGAAAAAAAAAAAAAAAAACATAATCAAGTATTAGAATTGTGTAATAATTAGAAATTTCTACGAAATATCTCAGAATCTATTAAAAACAAATAACTTTCCATACTCCCTTTTCTCCATAGTCTTAATCTCCTCAAAAAAAAATAAAAAAATACTTCCCAAAATTTCCCAATTTAATACAAATTTATTTAATGTGTTTCAGGAGCTGCACCAGCATAATAACCAGGCCTCACCCTTTCCCACCCGAAAAAAAAACAGAAAAAAGGACTAGAAGTGCAGAAAAAGGACTAGAATCATCTATTTTCAATTCGGAATTGATTCTAACAAAAAAAAAAAAAAAAACAACAGGTGCCATAGTGAATAGAATGTGTGGGACCCGATTTTCCGCGTGTGAATAAATTCCACATTCAACTGAAAAAAAAAAAAAAAAAAAGAAAAAACCTAAAATCATTAATAATGAAACGCGGATAAGTTTGGTACATAGGTACCGTAATTGAACATCAGTATCAATGTCAATATGCGAGGTTCTGGAAGTGGTTCAGTGTCATCAGTTACCATTAAAGTTGGAGGTACAAGTAGTTTACGTAATACAAATAATTTAATTAATATTAATAATAATACAACCGCATTATTGCGGTACAATGATACTACGATTGTCAATAATCGTGATACAACAATTAATACAATTAATACAATTGGAGGAATGGGTACTGGTGATGTTGCACTATCACCAACAACCAGGATGAGTCCACCAACTAGTATGGATACTAGTGATAGTCCACATACAATGGTAACTGGTGATACAAATTTGTCGCATGTTAAAGCTGAAACACCTGAAAATATGGCTGGTACATCAATTGGTCCAACATCAGCAACAACTGTTAGTGGTCCAGTATCAAGTGGTAATTCGTTGTTTGCTGGTATACCAAGCAGCAATAAACGACCTAGGCCAGATGATTGGCTGACACCTAGTAGTCCCAATTCACCACAGCAAATGTCTAATCATCAGCTTATTTATACGACACCACAACAGCAGCTTGATAGAACACCACCACCAGCACAATCAACAAATCAAACACCACCATTGAAACAACAGGCCATGCAGCAAGGCATCACGATTAATAATGCTGTTGGACAAGGACAACAGAGCAACAATGGATATGTCAGTCCTATGAGCTCTGGAAGCTATGATCCTTATAGTCCTAATGGAAAAATCGGTAAGTTTAGTTGTTTTTTTTTTAGTTTTTTCGGAGTTTTTGAAGGTTTTTGAAGGGGTTTACAGGGGAAAATGTGGAGAAACACTTTTATATGGATATTTGGAGGGGTATGAGGAGGATTTATTATTAGGAGAGAGACTGGGGCAAAATGGACCACCATTTACTCCACTTCTAGGGTTTTACGTGGTTCAATATTTTTTTTTGGGGTGAAAGCCTTTGTGGAAAAATGTGAAAAAATTTGAGAAGATGCGGCAATATGTGGACATTGTTGATGAATTTTTTGAAAATTTTTGGAAGAGCTCTTCTTTCTAAAAAAAAATTCCGGATCATTTTGTTTTGTATTATTTTACATTATTTTTCTTTTACTTTAAATGAGAGTTGGTTTTCCCTCGCGGTTTTTTATGAATGTCTTTGCGGCGGTGGGTTTAGGACAAATTATCAAGAGACACTTTTTGTAGAGAATTTGATGGCCTACAAAAAAGATTCAGTGATGAATTTCTCTGAACCTACTCGTTTTCGTGATATTTATAGAATAATCACAGATTCGCCGTTTCCTGTGGGAAAAAATAATTTTTTAAGGAATTTTTTTACTTGAAAGCATTTTTAAGAAAATTGAGAATTTTCGTAAAATCAAATGTAGCAATGGGGATTTTTTTATAGAAAAAAAAAGTATTTTTTTTCCATATTATTAAATCATGCGGGTGAATAGAGTAGATAACCCTTGAAAATACCCACATGAAGTTTTTTACAGGAAAAGCGGGAGACTTGCCGCTATTTGTCACGAGCTAATATGAATAACAAATAGCGAAAATAAATAGTGAATGTGACGAAAAAAAAAAAAAATCGAAACCCGTATGACACAGTCCAGCCGTTTTTTTTTCCATTCTCCAAAAAGAAAAAAAAAAAGAAAAAATATAATTTTATCTATTATTTCCTTTTCTTTCATTATTCAGAGACAATTTATTTTAAAATTCTTCTTTGTGTGTTAAAAAGCTTCTGCAGAATAAAATACGTCAGTTAAAACGCACTCCCCATGCTCGCCTTCTCGTGCATTTGAAGGCAGTATGTGCGGGTGATTACGTAACAACAAACTATTTTTGTCGCCAAACGTATAAAACAGCCGGTGTACATACACAATATACTTGTGTGATAGAAAATGAGGTAAAGAAACGACTATTTCAAAGAGGAAAAAAAAAAAAATAATAGCGATATCTGTACCTTCAGATATGACGAATCCATTGATGTAGGTCGTTGAGTATTTTATCACAAAACTTATAGCAACTGACCTAGATTCAGCAAATATTCGAATATCTTCAGGAAAAAAAAAACGTAATAGATAGATTTTTTTATGAATTTCGTGGTTTCGTGGACATTCTGTTGATGCGAATTTTCGCGATAATCATTTTCGTTATTGACAATGAGAGCTGCAATAAAGATTAGTACGAAGAAATCTTCATTTCCCTGTCTGCGAAAAATTTCGAAAATTTTTTTCGAGAAATTTTTAAAAAAGGTTTTATTCGACATTTTATTTTTTAAAAGGATCTTGGAAACTAAGCGAGATAGAGAAATTTTTGAAGAAACCTTTTTTGTAGGGAAGAATGAAAGCTACAAAAAAGTTATCTTCGAAAATTGCTCTATCTCGCTTAGATTCCGAGATCCTTTTAAAAAACAAAATCATCTTTCTTCTCTTCAATTTTAAAATCAATTTAAAAAATGTTAGATTATTATAGTTATAACACTGAATATTATGCAGCATGTCACGGACTACTCCAGCACGTGATTCACTCTCTCTATCTTTGTTTAATGCATGATTTTTAATATACAGTATTCTTCTATATACTACATTTTCCAACATTATTTCTTGAGATGGAGGGCAATGATAGCTTCAACTAGAATTAAAGGGCGGTCGATATCTAACTCCTTGGACTTGCTAATATCAAGCTTTCTCAAGACCTCCTTTGAGACCTCCTATATAGATATATATGTTTTCGAATTTTTTAACATTTTATTAGAATATTTTTAAAGTTTTATTTTTAAAACAGAGGATCAGATTGAAACTGAGAGTGAATCAGATTTTTATTTTTATTTCGAAATAGAAAAAGAAATTGAAAAAAAAAAAAAAAAATTGCGGTTGATCTCAATTTTTGAATTTATTTGGAAAATAATTGAAAAATGAAAAAATTAAGAAATTTTCTGGGTAAATTGGGAATTATAGATTTTACATTGAACAATAGATGATACTTTTTTTTCTCCTTTGGTGATATTCCCATTATCGATTCAGTTCTTTACCCGTAGAAACTATAGGAAATCAGTTAAACCAGTGTAAGATAATGGAATCACAACCGCCACCTGTAGGTTCACTCAAAAGAAACTCGTGGGATACGCAGAAATGGCTCTCCAGCAGGTGGCGTTGTGAGTCACTTCTTTGGAGAGTAGCTAATTGGGCGAGGGAAATAATTGAGAGAAGATATCAAAGTCAGAAAATACAATAAACGTTAAAAAATTACATTTTTTAATCATTTTTTAAATTTTCTTTTTAATGACTTGGAAAGTCGATTTCGCTCCAAAATCGGTATTTATTTAATATCTCAGGAACTAAGAGAGATAGAGAAATTATCGTGGAGATCTTTTTTGAAGAGATGAACGAGAGCTCCAAAAAAGGTCTCTTCAAGAAAAGCTCTATCTCAGTTAGATTCCAAGATCTTATGTAATACACATAAATGTCTAATAAACTGAGTAAAAACGCGAATTTTATGTTTCTTTTCAGTTTTTTTTATAGATTTCTCCGAATCCACGCGAGATAGAGCATTTTTTGTAGAGACCTTTTTTGTAGCTCTTGGTCTCCTCTACAAAAAAGGTATCTTCCAAATTTTCGCTATCCCCCTTATTTCTCGAGATCCCTTTTGAAAACCCAAGAAAAAAGGTGAAAATTGAGATTCTATTCTAGAGTAATAAGCGAAAGACATGTGCTCTTTTTCCTCATGTAAAAAAATGCTCGAAATAATCACAAGAAAGCAGAATTGATTTCTAATGTGAAACTAATGACAATGTTCCTCACTTTTCATTCATAATATGAAAATAATGAAAATTCATATTGCCTTATGCTGAAATGAAAGAAAAAAAAAATTCCCCTCATCACGATTATCAGTGTCAGTGAAACAAGTAGAGCATTGAATTAGGTTGTACGGCCTTGCTCGCTGTTTGCTCTCGTCCTCTCTGATTTTCTACACACATTTTGTTCCATCACTTTTTCTCCATAAACGTCATTCAGCACACATCCAATACCTATAGCATCGATAATCCACGTGAATTCGCATATTTTCTCTTTGAAATTATGCGAAAAAAAAAAAAAATCAAGTGCCAGAGTAATTCTTCGAGCGATTAATAATGAGGCATAGCAACAAAAAAATGAACAATGAGGGGAAGAAAAAAAAAACGAAATACAAGAGATTTTTCGACTTTTTAACGTGAGCCCATTGTTCGTAGACCTTGCGGAAATGGCCAAGGCCATTCTATTATTCCCATGCGTAACGTACCTCTGAATTACCACAAAAAGTCAATTTTTTCGCCTTTTTTTTTTGAATTAAAATGAAAAATTGAATTTCTGGAAACAATGGAGTTGAAGGATTTTTTGAAAATCACGAATTCAATTTTTTAAAAACAGCAAATTTGACAAATTGCCTTTTAACTATTGAAAAATGTCATTAATTAATCATTTTTTTTCTATTATTATCTCGAGAACTATTATATTAGAATCGATTGTATTATACTATTTTATAGCTCAGACTTCCAATTTTTTTCGATGGCATTCTCGAAATTTTGAAAATTTGAATTTACCTCAAAAAGTCGATTTTTTTTCTAATTGAAATAAAGAATTGAACTTTTCAAGAGAATTGATGTGAAGGATTTCAATAAAATCACCAATTCTTTCGAAAAAAACAGCGAATTTGACGAATGGCTTCTCGATAATGAAAAAAATCGAATTAATTAATCAATTTTTTTCTGCATCATTATCTCGGAAACTAATGGATCAACATTGATTGTATTACATCATTTTTTAGTGCAAATTTTGCATTCTTTTCGATGGCATTGTCAAAGTTTTCAAAATCTGAATTAACCGCATAATGTCGATTTTTTTTTCTAATTAAAATAAAGAATTGAGTTTCTCGAAACGATAGAGTGGACGGATTTTTAAAACATCACCAATTCCATCGGAAAACAGCGAATTTGAATGATAGCTTCTCAAATACCAATAATTTCAATTAATTGATCAATTTTTTTTAATCATTATCTCGTTAACTATTGGATTGAAATTAATTACATTATATCATTTTTCAGCTCAAATTTACTCTTCTTTCGAAAATGGAATTTTATCTGAATTTCAAAGATCTGAATTACCACAAAAACCATTTTTTTTTTAAATTAAAAATAAAAAATTGATTTTTTTGAATTTTTTTTTTTAAATCATAAATTTCACCGAAAAAAGTGGAAAATTTGAGGCATAAATGGTATAATTCTATCACTGAACGAATAGCTTCTCAATTACAGAAAAATGGAATTAATTGATAACTTTTTTGTTCGATTGTCTCAGAAACCATTGCATTAAGATTAATTTTATTATACGAATTTTTCATTTTTTTTCGAAGGTATTCTCAACACTTTAAAAATTCCAATTTTTTATTTGCAAAATTGTCGAAAAAACGGGGATTCTTTAAATTCAAATTTAAATATTCAGAGATCATAATAAGTTGTCTCTAATCTATAAATAATTAATTTTTCACCGCCTTTTTTTTTTTCCTTACAAATTCAAATTTAATTACACACAGAGTTATCGACTGGATCTCCTTGAGGAGAGAGTTTCCTGCGTAGTTAAAAATTCAAATCATATAATTATCACAGACTATTATTTGCAGCAAATGATAGTAAAACAACAATTTGTTATGGCTATCATTGAATTCACGAGTGCAGAACGAAAATACTTGTATTATTTTTCATTTCGATACTGTGAATTCATGCAGGAAAAGTTAATTATCCATTTTTATTTTCAGATATCTCAAAAAAAAATACGAGAGATAGAGAAATTTTCGTAGAAATCTACACCAAAAAAACGGGTACAAATAAAAATTCCTCTTTCTTCAATATTCTTCGAATTACGTCCAAAATTTGTGCTGCAAAACATGAAAATTAAATTAGCACAATTATGACATTTTTTTGATTTTGAAAAAAGTAAATGAATTATAATAAAAAATTTTTTTTTTTGAATTGCACTTTTTAAAGAATTTTTACATAAAAATCTCAAACAATCTAAAAATTTCCAAATTTTGAGATTTCTGGTTAATCTCAAATTATTTGAGATGAAACTGAATTTTTTTTTTCAATTTTTTAAATAATTTATTAGGTGAGAATTCATAAACGATTTATGTACAATTTGCTGTTTCTTTCTGATTTTTGGAAATAGTTTATTTGTTTAGAAGAAAAAGAAAAAATGTGTTATACAATTTTCATGAAAAGTTTCCCTTTCACCAATTGATATTCTGAAAAAAATTTAAATATCCATCAACTCGAACTATCCCAGAAAACCAATTTTTCCCCTCATCTCATGCAAATTGCTTGAGAATGTAGAAAACATGTAAAGAATGAACGAATGAGTGAAAAAGAAGGAAAGGGAGGTGTGTACTATTATAGACAGGCAGGTGCAGAGAACTTCTGGCATGTTATAAAGTACATATATATATATATGTATACAATGTGTGCATGTATACATAAAAAGTTGACGCGCCCTGTTGATCATGCGCGTAACTCTTGCGCAAGTCCTGCTGTGTATATATAACTACACAACACATGGTAATAATAACAATTCGTGTGTGTGTTGGTTAGAATGGGTAAAGAGACGATGGACTTAGGTTCTCTTTTTTTTTCTTGCATTATCTGCAAGTAAATGCGAATACTGTGGGAAAGTGAGGGTGCCTTACGGCCTCGAACCTCAAGACCTCAACCTTTTCTTTCTAAGCTTCCAGCAACTTTTGCCACACTGCTCTTCTACGTTGTTTCTTCCCTCTCTTTTTACCATGAGAAATAAAGGAAAATAAGTAGAGAGAATGAGAAAATAATCATACTGTTGGCATTCCCACCTTGCAATTCAGAAAGAGACTTCGAATGCATGAAAATGCAGAAATAATGTAGGGGATTTTGTTTTATTTTTTTTACTTTTTTTATTTTGAAAAAAAAAGTGTTTTTTTTTTGGAGTTTTTAGACTAATGCATTTCATTTTGTCACCATTTGTTTTTAAATATCTCGGATATTAAGCGAGATGGGGCTATTCGCCTTTTTTGTAGAGAGTTTCAAGAGCTACAAAAAAGTATTAGGGCAAAATCACTCTATCTCGCTTAGATTCCGAGATATTCCCGAATTAATTATTTTTGGAAGAAAGAAATTGAGGAAATCTTTTTTTTTTCGTAATTGAATTTTTTGAAGAATGTCTTGGAAACTAATGGAGATACGCCTTTTTTGTCATCCTTTTTCAAAAAGGGCTTTGAAAGCTGCGAAAAAGGATTTGAGCAAAATCGCCTTATCTCGCTTAGATTCCGAAATATTCCCAAATAATTATTATTGGAAGAAAAAAATTCAGGAAAAATCATTTTTTTTTTGTAATTGGATTTCAATGAATATCTTGGAAACTAATGAAGATACGTCTTCTTTATTTCAATCCTTTTTTCTGAAGAATTTCAGAAGCTACAAAAAAGGATTGAGGCAGAATCGTTCTATCTCGCTTAATTTCCGAGATTTTCTAAAAAAAAATTGATTATGGAAAGAAATTGATTTTTTTGAAAATTTCACAGTTTTTAGGAAATTCTCGAAATTTGTGAGAAATGTAGAAATTTTTTATAGAAATTTTTCTGAAGAGGGACAATTGAAAGAATAATCATAAAAAAGTCTTTATTTCCCTCTGATTCCAAAAAAAATCCATAAAAAATTAAATTAATTCCCTAACTTTAATCAAAACCCGTTTATTTTTCATCACAAATTATCTCCGAATGTCCTAAAAAGATAGTGAAATGTTCATTAGAAATATTTTTCTAGAAAATAATAGAGTCAATCAAAAGAATTTTTCTATCTCCATCAGATCTTTGACAATCTAGAAAAACTAATTTGTCTCTAGTTTACTAATAAAATACTGTAATAGAAAAAGTTTTGATTGATCGATGTGCAGATTCCAGAGGGCATTGCTCAGCTGATCAATCAAAGATCGATAAAAACTCACGGATAATAGATCATTATCATGCACATTTGTAGTTCAACCTTGGTCCCATTATTCCATTGACACGAGGGGAAAAATTGAAAAATAGACTTTTAATGTATTCACAATTTGTTTTTTCTCTTCAATTTTTTTTTCTCTAATTCTTCATTTTGCTGTAGCAATCAGTGGAATCATTTGTCAATCGAGTTATGAAATTATCCTAGATTACAGATGGTTTTATAGGTGTCCTGGACAAAACGTCATCCATGTGCTCTCCCAGGTGAATTGTAAAGTGGGTCACGGGGTTTCCATGAAACTCTATGGACAAGTGGGCTAAGCCACCCACTGCTTACCAAAGTGCACAAGTGGCCCTGACCTGTGACCCACGTCACTAGAATCTAGTCTTTTCTTTTTGTGCCCTATTTTGTAAAACTCCTACGTCTCAATGTATCTTCAATCTTTTCTTGTTGAAGGTAATTTTATTAAAAAGTTTTCTTTGTTAGTGATTTCAATTTATTTTATGGAAAATACTTTGTGAGTTGAGTAAAGTCGGATTTTTTGTTTTTTTTCAGTTGATTTCTTGAAATCTGTGGGAAATAGAGAAAATTTTTATCCAGTTTTTTCTTGGAGGAAATTTTTTGGAAAATATATTTTTTTTTTAATATAGCAAAATGGAATAAATAAAGGCTTAAATGAAAAATAGTGGGGTAGAATGGGGATTTTGATGAAATGACCTGAGATTACCTTTTTTTTGTGATTCCATTGGAAAGTTGAGGAAATTTTTGTAGGGGAACTTTCAGAGGAACTTTTCAGAGAACTCGTAGAGTAACTCATCACGATGAATAATAATATCCAAGCGTTGACCAATTCTTTAAATTATTGGGGAAACACGAATTCTTTAACGTTTATAAAGTCAGTTCAATGTTTATAAATGTCAATTTGGCATTAATAACCATTCAAAATGGGTTTTATGCATTTATAGGTAACTTCAGCCTAGAGCAAACTTTACACCAACGTCTTGGCCCTACTTATAACTCATTTTATGAAAATTATTAGTTTTCCCCCCATGACTTTTTCAAAAATGGATAATTTTTTTTTTGAATCTTATATTCCTGAAAAAGTGAAATTTCTCAATTTTGTGAATGATTAAAGCCCTCATTCTCTCTTGACAAAGTCGAATTTTCAAAAAAAAATCAAAAAAAAATTTTTACATTTTTTTTAACGGAATTTTTAAAAAAATTTTCTATGAAAAACATCCGAAAAAAAAAATCTCAAATATTTCCACTGCATTGAAATATCAAAACTGAAATGTCCCCATTTCATCTTTTATTTCTTTTTCATTCAGCCCTCTCCCAATTAAAAAAAACCGAAGTTGTTGATATTTTTATTCTCTGCAAAGGAAAAAAAAATTGGAATTCTAAAAAATGATGGAATTAATCTTTGAAGTTTGTTAATAGGGTTTCGTTACGCAGTTGCGCCATTTAATAAAAAATAAATGAAAAAATGGAAAGTGTGGGAGAGCTTGCAAATCCTTTTTCCAAATTTAATTAATCGCATATGCCAAAAGAAGAATTGAAACAATGTATTTTTAAAAAAATATCATTGACATGATGAATATTTTCTTGGACGTAGAATTGTATGAATGTACTTCCGTCTTTTTAATTACAAGGACATGTGCTCGAGGGTTTTAATGTATTCATTTCGCCCACGTTAGTTGTGAATGGATAGTGAAATATTTGAGTTATTTCGGATGATGAAAAAAAATCGGAAACAAGCGAAACTTTAATTTTTATTATAAAAAAAAAAAAAAGTACTTTCACTCATTCTAATTCAAAAATCATAATTTTCCTTTAAAAAAAAAATAATTGATTAATTTCGAAGTGAATCGGGATATTGGACAGATAAATAAATATTAAAAGTCAATCTCCACATTTTTTTTCTAAAATCGCAACGTTTCGCTTCTTATTAGAAGCTCTTCGTCAGGCTCTTTAGATTAATGTAAATTGTCATAATATTACTAAACTTAGGTTCAGTAATATTCTTCTTTAAAGATGATTGGAAAGTTCAATCGGGAAAAAAGTTAATTTTTTGCATAAAATCGTAAGTAACAATATATACAAGATAAATGTCTCAAAACTAATTCAGTAAGTATTTGAGAAATGGATGAGGAACAAAATGAGTCTTAGAAACGAAAAATTACTTAAAAATGGAAGAATTAGTGCTATTTTTTAAACTCCTTAAAATTTTTCAAGATTTAAAGGAATGTGAAAAATGGAACCAATATTTCAGTATTCAATTAATTTTTTGTTTCTAGAGCTTATTTCATTCTTCATTAAATTTCTTATAGACTAACTGAATCAGATTTGAGAATTTCATCTCAAATAAGTTGTTATTAACGATTTTATACAGAAAATTAACTACTTTGCCGATTGTACCTCCCAAACATCCTTAAGTTTAGTAATATTATTACAAATTATATTTTATATTAATCTAAAGAGCCTGAAGAAGCTTCTAATCAGAAGCGAAAAGTTGCGATTTTTTAAAATAAATGTGAATATTGTCTTCTAATATTTATTTATCAGCCCAATATCCTGATTAAGGTAGTGTCCCAGAGAACGGTCGATAAAACAGAAGAAAAAAAGAGGATTTGTAGGTTAGCTTCCAATTAATTGCTGATAATTCGGGAAAATGTGCTTCAATTTACCCGAAAAAGTGATTAAACTATTCGTGAGTCATATCTTCAGCTTGTGAATATAATTTTTTTTTGTTCCTCGAATTTTTTTTACATTACTAAGCTCCTATCACATGCATGAGATAGAGAGAGAGGCAAATAGTTACGACTAGCTTCTAATTAAAATTTCTCAATAACTATACGGTGAATTGAATATTTTTTTCTTCAATTATTTATTTAAAATGCTGTTCTCTTCGCCGATAGTTTTTAAATAATGGATCAACTGTGTGGTTTTTTAGTGATCTCGTTATTTCTGTCCGATTTAAGGCGTTTCATCCCCACTACCGCTATTTTCAGTAACTTTGATAATTCAGTAGTGAAGAGGTAAAACAGGATAAATCGACTTATCCTTGTGATCAGTTTGAAGGAAATAACTCGGAAACTAAGCGAGATAAGGCGATATCACTCATCTTTTTTGGTAGAAAATTTCAAGAGTTTCAAAAGAGATTCAAGGCAAAATCGTCCTATCTCGCTTATTTTCTAAGGTATTTCCAAAAAAGTGAATGAGAAAAAAATAGACTTATCTCGTTTTACCTCTTCACTACTGAATTCATATCTCATAAACTACACGGACAAGAATTACGAAAAAATTCAGAAAAAATATGAAAAAATATCATCTTTGATACGGCATCAAAAAAAAAGGCATCAAATCCGCAAGGATACTACCTTAATCTTGAAATTGATTATCTATCATTATGGACGAAAACAAAGACAGAAATAATCGATTAATTTTTATTAAAATGATTGAAAATCCACTTTGTTTTGTGAATATTGTGCGAATAATTTCATCATTGGCATCTGTCACTCACAGTCAAATTTTTCAGACTAAAAATCAAATTGTTATGGTAATCTGTCTCGGTTCATTCACTCTCGTTTTTTTCCTTTTCTTTTCCCTCGAAAGCTGGCATATTCATGTTATTGAATATAAAAGGATTTCTGGGTAACCGTGAGACCTTAGGGATTCGTTAGAGATTTTTTCTCTTTTTTTTTTTTCGGTAGACTTTTCACACGAGTACTTTCATCTTCACTCGTTAAACCACTGTATTGTTGAAATGAATTGTAAGGAATTTTAAAGATAAAAAAAAAATATGAAATTGTAATATTTCTTATTTTTTTAGCTTCTTCAACGGAAATACGTTGGGTAACCGCATGTACCGACTCCATGAACATATGGGGATTTTCAAAATAAAAAAGGATATTGTCATGAGTTCAATGAGAATTGTTATTTTCAAAACTTATTATTATTTATTGAAAATAGCTTTTTTTCTATTTTTTTTCTGCAGAATTCATTTTTTTGAGGATTTTTCTTGAGTTTTTTAAGGATATCTCTGATTCTAGAAGTCGTAGGGAATGGATTTCAACTGCAGATGAAAGCTGCAAGAATTTACATTCGATTCCTTTTTTTGGGAATTGAATTTCGATCGAAAATCGACCAAATTATTACCACTTTTTTGGAAATCGTTTTTTTTATTGTATCTCGGCCAATTTCCGTCCAAAATCAATTCCCCAAAGAATAAATCACCGTCAAATTTCCTCAGCTTTCATTTCTCGTTGGTTTTATTTCGCTTTAATCTTTGAAAATAGAAATATTCCAAAAAAAAACGCTAAATTTCCAAATTCATTTTCTCTCTGATTATTCTTTCTCGGTTTTCCACGAATATCTCTAATCCTAGTTGTTATCGCGAGTCGAATCCAACTGCAAATGAAAGCTGAAGAAATTTGCAATCGATTTCTTTTTTTGGAAATCGATTTTGGCCGATAATTGGCCGAGTTATCACCACTTTTATAAGAAACCCTTTTTTCGACTGTATCTCGGTCAATTTTCGTCCAAAATCAATTCCTAAAAAAAGGAATCAACGTCAAATTTCCTCAACTTGCATGTCCAGCTGCACCCAACTCGTTCTGACCTGTAGAACCAGAGATATTCTCAAAAAACTGCAAAATCCGAAAAACAATCGTTTTTTTCTAAAAAAAAAATAAAAGTTCCAAATTCCCCTTTATTTACCGAAATTTCCATAAAAACTCCTCCGATGTATCAACACAACCAATAACCTGTCTAACCCCATTCTGCCCCACCCTCGTCCATTATAACAGCCTCATAAAAAAAATAAGTAACTCGTTACATAATTCAAGCAACAAAAAAAAAGTTCAGAATGACTAAAAATAAGAATTTTTCGTCTCTATCCTTTCATCCTTGTTCAAAAGGATATTGACATTCTCATTTCTACTTCTATTCACATTCTCCATCAAAACATGAAATAAAAAGAATCAGAAACTTGGCCTTTTCGCAACCGAATTCCAATTAAAATGATTGATGGAAATCGAAAAGGGCAAGTTTCTGATTTTTCCTATCAAATAATCTTCCATCTAATCGTAGGGTAACATGACCAATAGATGGACGGTTAAGGAAATATTAGACTTTATTAATTCATATGAAATAGGCAAATCACGTTAAAAAATTGCAGGAAAGAATGATGTACAGAAAAATATGAAGTGAATCGATTAAAAATCATTTAAACTTGAATAATGTAGGAATAATTAAAGAAAATCAAGGGAAAACTGTAAAATAACTTGAACTCCCAACAGATAGACAGTTGCATATTTGCAGTGTTATGATTTTAAATTTCGATCAATCAGTATGTAATAAATAGTTTCTAAATCTATATGAATGTAATAATCAGGAATTGACGTGAAAACTATAAGAATCATTCATTTATTTATGAAAATCGTCGATAATAGAAAACGTCCATCTTTTGGTCAGTGTCCATCTATTGGTCGTGTGACCCTATTCGTTTCTTTTCCTTCTCATCAACCTTCGCGGAATAGTTCAAATTCTTAGCTCTTCCGAATTATCTTATTTTTTTTTCAAAGAGATTGATTCTCAGGAACATATACTTGGCCACGTTTTTCTTTACAGAAACATCAGTTTCTGTTTTTCCTCCCCTTCTCATTTCAATTCACATTCTCCATCAAAACGTGAGACAAAAAAAAATAAAGAAAATCCTAAAAACACAAATTCATTAAGAATAATAACTTGACAGAGGTCATTGTTATATACCTGAGTGCACTAGAATTTTTTGCTTCTTTTACTCTACTCTGTTCATAACATTGAACTGAAAGTAATTCTTGATGGCGCGGTTTTGCCTATTATGGCACGGATGATGCAGCCGAGGCCTTGATGCGTGGCCGAGTCCTCGGGTTGTGCAGCCATGCTTCACACTACCACTGTCATTCGTGTCCGGTCTCTAATATTCTTTTTTTTTTTTTTTTTTTTTTTTGTAATTTTCTAACGCCATTACTGCGACACTGCGAATAAATTGTTTGTTACTGAGAGCATTGAGATTTCATAATTCTCCGTTACATGCAATTGAAAGTTACATGCAAAAAAAAAAACCACACAATGAGATAATTTCAAAAATCGTTGGAATTATAATGAGCTCAAATGAGATTATTCAATCGAATTTTTGAGTTTTGATATTTATTGCATTGAGACTCCAGGCAAATGCCCATCGAAGCCAGATGAAATACATAAAGTATGTAATAGTAATATATTCTTGGTTGAGCAACATTATAAATTTCTAAATTCATAACAAGATTTTGATAACAATAATATTAAAACTCCAATAACAGTTAATAGTTTACCAAAAATTATCAAATTGAACATTCTCAGAAAAATATTAATAAGAAATTACGCCAAGAAATATATAAAATTAGCAATAAGAATATCCGATAATTAGAATCACAGATAGCTTTTTATGGAACAGTCTCTTTCATCAATAAATAATAAATAATGGAGTTTCCTCCATTTTTTGCGGATAAAAAAGAGGCGAAAAGAGATAGCGAAATTTTTGAAGACACTTTTTTTTTAGAACTAAAAAAGAGCTACAAAAAAGGTGTCGACAAAAATCGTGCTATCTCGTTTAATTTCCGAGATATTCAATGTAAAAAAATTATGAAAATGGTTGACTTTTTTGGATTTTATTATTTTTCACTAAAAAATTCTAAAAAAAAAAAGAAATCTCCCTCTTTCCACTCGAAACTCCCAACTTTTCATAATACCATGAAAAAAAAAAACTTATCTCTAAAGAATGAGATTAACTCTGAAAAACACAAGGAACAAATGATCTTACATAATACCTGAATCAATTAAATTTCTTGATAAGAAAAATTTCCGTTTTGTGATATTAAAATGTCACGAAATCGCGAGAAAAAAAAAAAAAAGAAAGAGAGAAAAAAACCTCGAAAGATTTGGTTTAAAAAAACCAACACAATGTGTGTGTGCTTGCTTCAAATACACGTGCTATTTATCACGTCACAATTCACGAATTATTAACACACAGAGTGTGTGATTAGAGCTCTTACCGACCTTGAACGACAAAAATACTTCTGTACACGTAATTATCAAGTTCTTGACCTTGGATTAGTGCTTGGTATTAGAATTCCTTTGAGTGTGTACATGTTAATTTTTTTAGAAAAAAAAAATGTGCCTCGAGTGCTTCTCATTATATTTCTGCGATAAGTTACTTTTTTTTGGCACTTTTTTTTTGTTTTTTTTTTTGAGTTCTCATAGTGCAATCTATCATTTTTTTGGAATAATAACACTCGGTAGCTGAATGATCAGCTCTACTTGCTCGACAAACAATCTCAAGGCAAGGCAAACACACAATTCCAATTTTTTTTTCTTTTTTTTTTTCGGAGAAATAAAAAGATTCTTTTTCTCTTCGTTTCCTATTTTTTTTTCTTTTCATCAAATTTCCACGTTTTAATTAAACGAAAATTTTATCTAAGTTTTTTTTTAGCCTCGAAAATTTTAACAACGAAATCATCGATCAAAGACGCTTTTCAGTAACACAAATTGTTCAAATATTTTTCATCCTTCATAGTTCATTGATATTCGATTTTTCGGAAAATTTGAGATTAAAATTTCCACGTGTTTGAGATCAATAACATTTGAACGTATTTTTTTTCAATGCTGGGTAAATAATAAGGGGGCAATGAATTTTCCGTAATTTACATATTTCTCAAGGTAAAAAAAAAATATGGAAAATACGTTTTTTCTTTGGTTGGATGAATTTTTTATGGAGGAATAGTGTAATAAAAATGGGACTCTTTTTTTATAGTTTTTGAATGAGGTCAATCGAAAATCTGAAGTTTTTAGACAAATTTATTTTATTTTCTCCACAATTTTTTAAAAAATATGTTGGAAACTAAGCGAGATAAGGCGACTGCCTCAATCTTTTTTTGTGGAGGATTTCAAGAAGTACAAAAAAGGATTAGGGAAGAATTGCTTTATCTCGTTTAATTTCTGAGATATTAAAAAAAAAAACTGATTAAAAAAAAGGAAAAATCTGATTTTATTAATTATTTTCCATCAAAAATATTCAAAACCAATGGAGATACGCCCTTTTTACACTGTATCTTTTTCTAGAGAATTTTGAGAGCTAAAAAAAAGGCAAGAATAAAAAAGGCGTATCTCCCTTAGTTTGCGAGATTTAAAAAAAAAAAAAAAAATTTATTTTTTTAATTTTTTTACTACTGAATTTTTTTAATTTGTTTTTTTTTGTTGATATCTGGGAAATTAAGCGAGATGAGGCGATTGGCCTAATCTTTTCTTGGAGAGAATTTGAAAAAAAACGATTAAGGCAAAATCACTCTCTCTCTCGATTAGTTTCCGTGATATTTAAAAAAAAAAAAAATCATGAAAAAAACAGGAAAAATCTAATTTTTCCTTTAATTTTCCATTAAAAATATCCAAATCTCATGGAGATAAGCCCTTTTTTATCCTATATTTTTTCCTATCGAATTTCAAGAGCTTCTAAAAAATGCAAGGATAAAAAAGGCGTATCTCCACTAGTTTTCGAGATTAAAAAAAAAAAAATTGAAAAAAAAATGATCTATTCTTATCATTTTTTGCCTACTGAACTTTCTCATCAGTTTTGTTCTTCTCTCGGAAACTGAGTGCTCTATCTCGCTTACTCTCCGAGATATTTGAAGGAAAAACAGAAAGGAAAAATCTATTTTTTTAAATTCATTCTCCATTAAATACCTCGAAAACTATCGGAGATTCGATTTTTTTTTTACACTAAACCTTTTCCATCCAGATTTTCAAGAGCTACAAAAAAAAGGATAAGAATGAAAAGGACGTATCTCCATTAGTTAATTTTTTACAAAAATTTACTACTGAATTTTTCCATCAGTTTACTGAAAATATATCGGAAACTAAACGAGATAGAACGATTTTGCATCAATCCTTTATTGTAGAGAATTTCAAGACCTACAAAAAAGGATTAGTGCAAAATAGCTCTATCTCTCTTAGTTTCCGAGATACCCTTTTAGAAAACTGATTCTTGAATAAAATCCATTTGAAAGAATATTTTTAAAGAATCACAATTTTTCTTTTTCTAACTGCGTATCATAAATATATCGTGAGTAGTAGATTTCTCTTCTCCTTTTTTTTTTTTCTCCTCAAAGAGCAAAGAATCTTGGTGGTGTAGCTTTGACGTCACTCGAGACAGGTATCCTATTGTGCAGTGACTGTAAAAAAAAAAATCCATTCAAAAAGGCACCTTTCAGTCCCTTTTTATTTTCTCCTCCCAACCGAAGATTTATTCAACTACGTCAACTTTTTTTTTCTGCTTCTCATCGTTATCCTCCCTTCCTTTAATCTTGTATTTTTGAAAATTGAATTGTGTAGTTAATACGGAATTAAGCTGATTAGAATGAAATACTTTCGCACTAATTCAACAATGATAATAATTTTTTTTTAATTATTTATTTTTTTTTTAAATTCAAAGGAAAAATGTTTATTTTCTTTCGCCATGAGTTTTTAAAGAGTATCTCGGAAGCTAAGCGAGATAGAGCATTTTTCATGGAGACCTTTTTTGTAGAGGGGAACGAGAGCTACAAAAAAGGTTTCTATATAAAACGCTCTATCTCGTTTAATTGCCGAGATATTCTCCAAAAACTTAAAAAATTCACAAAGTCTTGAAATTCACTCAAAAATCAGTTTTTTAACTATATATCTCAGAAACTAAGCGAGATAGAGCGATTTTCATCACGACCATTTTTTGTACCTCCAACTACCCCCCTCCAAAAAAGATCTCCCCAAGAAACCCCCCCATTCCTCCCTGAATTTCAGGAAAACCATCAAAAATCCCCCAAAAAATTAAATAATTCATAAATTTGAATTTAATTCAACAAAGCGAATTCTTTGATCTAAAAATATTATTTCTCCTCCATTCACCGGTGGGTTTATTGCCTCTGAACCAAACGGAACCAGATGCCAGAATAATAATAATGAAAAAAAAAAAAAAGAAAAAAAAACCTTCTCAAAAAAAAGAAAAACACCTAGCAAAATAAAATTATTTAAATTCTCCCCCGCAAATTCGGGGTTTGACCCATTTAAACACGACCTGGAATTCTCTGACACGATTGGGCTAGTGTTGGTGGCCGCTGGAGTGGTGGCCTGGTTTTCCCCTGGCCGTGACCCGTACCAAGAGGCAAGGGGAGGGGAGGGGGAGAGAGAAGTGCCTCTACTCTGCACGGGAGAGAAGTAGACCCCGGTACAACCCCTCGATATGTGGCTCCCAGTGCCTTGGCTGGCTGCCCCTTTCCCCTCCCCTCCCCACCCCCCTCTTTTCCCTCTCTCGCCCCCTCTCCTCCTCTTACCACAGAGTCTCATTGCCCTTCCTCCTTTTCTCACTACACATACACACACATAGACTGAGATTCAGGGGAACTGAGACCCTCAACCCTTTTCCCTCCCCTCCCCCCCTCCCCTCCTTTCGTGTCCTTTGTCTGCATCCACAAATGAGGCAAAGTGTTAACTCTGTGGGTATGTGTGTGTGTGTGTGGAATGTAACAGGTGGATGACGTCACGAGGGGGATAGCTCACCTCCCCCCCTCCCCCTCCCCCCCACTCCAGTGCCCTTTTCCCTTGGTCTAACCTATTTTCAAAAGTACTGCATTTATTTCTGTTTTTTAATTCGTTCAACAAGTTTGAAATCGTTCTTTTGAAGTTATCTCGGAATTTGGGAGGGATAGAGAAAAAATGAAAGAGACCTTTTTTGTAGAGCAGGTTTTTTTGGACGAAAAAAGTGTCATTGAAAAACTCTCTATCTCGCTTAGTTTCCGAGATATTCAAGAAAAAGTGAATTGAAAAAGTTTTCTTCATTTTTCAGGAGTTTTCTTAGGTTCATACGGAAAATGAAATTTTTCTGATTATTTCATTAAATGAATTATTGAATTATCCCGGAAAAAAAAAGGGGAATAAATCGTGACGATTGGAGGGTAGATTGCGCGCGCGTACACACCAGTGAAAGTCAGCCACTGGAAGAGCAAGTCTATCCATTTTTCTTCTTTTTAGAAAGAGAGAGAGAGAGAGAGAAGAAAAAGAGAGAGCGAGACAGGAATATCTTCTCTTCGTGTGTGTGTGTGTGTGTTGTGTGCCTCTAGCCTCATCCACACACACACAAACATACGCATATAGACTCACTGCCACACACACACACACACACATACAGGGCTCCTCCGATCCCTCGCCTGGTTCAGTGTCTAGCGGCTCAGTGAGGTCTCAGTCAGTGACGGAGAGTCGTTGTGGCAACATCAATCCCAACACTTGAAACTCCGCCCCCTCTTCCTCCTCCCCCCTTTAACACACAAACACACACACAGTTGATTCTGTGTTCTCTTCTTCTTCAAGACAGGAAAAAAAAAAAAGAAGAGAAGAAAAAAAAGTTATTTTTCTTAATTCTCCATTCGAATGAGCTCGAAAAAAAAAGTGTGTTTATCCAGTGCCTGTGTGTGCCTATGTGTTCTGTCTATGTGTGTGTGTGTGGGTCTCTGTGTGTTAAGTAAAAAAGCGTTAAAACTCACGCACACATAGTAAACACACGAAAAAAAACAGTATAGAAAAAAAAAAAAGTTATCGTATTAACTCGGTAGAGTTCGGAAAAATTCGTGTGTATATCCCAGAAAGATACTCACATTTTATTTTTTTTCATTTTTTTTTTTAATTTTTTTTATTTCTTCCTGTGTGTGTATGTGTGTGTGTGTGTGACACTCTATCACAGCAGAAAGAGAGAATACGAGTGAATTGAAGGCACCAAGTAGGTCATGATCGCTTGAGGTAAATTGAAGGCACCAAGGCACTTGGTGTGTGTTAAAGACATGTGTCAAAATAAGTGGAATTATGATTATCTATTAATTTAAACTGCAAAACACGGAAATTAGTTGAAAAAAAAGAAGAAAAAGAAATTAAAAAAAAAAAACGATTATTTTACTAAATTTAAAAAAAAAATTCTTAAACTTAAAGACAAAAGTGAGATAACTGCAAAAAAAAAAAATTTAAGTTTAAACACCGAAAACACACATTAGCGCATATGTGTGTACACATGTGTGTGTATGTATATATGTGTGTGTGTTTGTATGGAGCATTCCCTTTTGCGCGATCGTGACCTCGTTTCCTCAATGACCGACACTCGAAGCGAGCGCCATTAGTGTCAGTGAGAGAGTTGAAAGTATCGTATTGTGTAGATATAGATAGACTATTCTAAGATTTTTTTTTTTTTTTTTTCTCAAATGATTACGATAAAAAAAAATTGTGATTTAATTTTTGGAATTATGTGAGTTTAATATTAATTTTTTAATTCAAAATTATTATTATTATTATTATGGATTTATAATCGGTTATGTTAGCCAATTTAATAAATAATATAATAAATTCAAACGATAACTTTGTTAAATAAATAAATAGTTAAAGTGGATCCATCAAGTAGAGAAATTGACGTTAGGAAGGGGGGAATAGTTGGTGCAGGTATGATGCTGCAAACAGTGCCAAGGGTGCCAATGGCTGGTGTTAAAAGACGATGGGGTGGTAGAATTGTTGGATTACAAGAATCTAGTCCAGAAGTTACTAGTAGTGGTGTACTATCACCGCCACCAAATTTTTTACCATCAACACCAGAAGGTGGTAGAAATGATGATTTACAATTGTGGGATTTGGATTTACATCGTGGCATGCAAAATCAAAGTAATGATGAGCATTTACCACCTGCATCAACATTATTATCCGTTGATGCTACATCACCTACACCCACAATTGAAGGTATTATTAAATTAATTTAAATATCAATTTTTTTTTTCGATAAAATTCGGTGTGAGGGGTTTTTCTTTTCGATTATTTTAGGAGGTGAGGTCAGTTTTTGAAAAGGATCTCGGAAACTAAACGAGATAGAGCGATCTTGGAAGAGACCTTTTTTGTAGAGGAAAGTGAGAGCTACAAAAAAGGTTTCTTGCAAAATTGCTCTATCTCGCTTAGTTTCCGAGTGCGCTTAAAAAATGTACTTCAAAAAACTTGAATTGTATCATTTCACTGGCGACTCGATGATATTCAATCTTTTTTTTTATTTCTCGTGTGCATTTTTCTCGTGGAACGTTTAATCAGCATTCTCGGTACGTGGCCATGGCCTTCGAGCCATCGAGTCAACGATTTGTCATTGTGTTTTGAGGAATTACTACGTTCTATGCATTGGGCTAATTATTAAAAAAAAAAAAAAGATTCTTCATTATCAGCGTTTTTCGCTGAAATTAAAGAGAAATGGCAATGGAAAAAAAAATCTCTTATCAATTGAAAAAATATCTTATTTACAAGAATAATATTCAATATATTGAACTTGTTTAATGTTAAAAAACGATCACTCAATTTAGACTTTTTTTTATCATGCGGAAAGTGTCATTAACTTGCACATGCCTGAGAATCGATTAAAAAAAAAAAAAAAGAGAGACTGATGACTGAAAAAATAAACACAGATCTGTGAGATAAAGAGGATTCTTCTTTTTTTCTTTCCTCCTTTTTTTTTTTCTTTCTTAGGTTTTTTTAATGCCATACGTGTGATAATAAAGACGATGATTGTTGTTCGTGATGCATCGACAGTGAAATTTTGTAATACTTTTAGTTTCTTTTAAAGAAAAAAAAAATAAAAAATCAACACGATAATGGGAGCATCGATCTTGATTTATTTGCATAAGTAAAATTACGTTCGTGTCTGAGGGAAAAAAAAATTTATTCAGAATTTATTAATAAAATTGCGATTAAAATTAAATAAAATGAATTGATTTAGGTCGATGTGTTGTTCTTCTCTTTTCTTTTTTTCTAAAGAATGTTTACAAATCTTTTTTTTTTTTTTTTTTTCTTCTCTCATCTTTTGTGTTTATGCAAAATGTATAATGAAGAATATTCAATAAGTCTTGTGTTTTATTTATGCCAGAGGCATAAATTGACACCCACTCTGAAGCGCATTGCGCCATCCACATACTCCACCCAACTACGTCCACTTCGCTGATTCGACCTTTATCCAGAGCCTGAAGATATGACTTTCTTTTTTATATATATATTTTTTTTTGTATTTTTTTTTTTTTTTCATAACAGTTTTTTTGTGGCAAAAAAAAATTGTGACAATGAAAATTCTATCAATCGGTGCGCCTTTGAGGCGTGCTGATAATCAATCAATCGAGTGATGTGCAGAATTTTTCATTTTTCTGTGATAATTGATAATGAAAATTGAGTTTTGTGGAAATTAATGGAGATAAAGGGCATTTGTTGAGATTTTTGGAGAATACGTTTGCACAAAATAGATGCGAGAATTTTCATGGGGATATTTTCTCATTTAGAGAGGAGATAGAGCTACAAAAGAGTTTTTCATGAAATTTCTGCTATTTTCATTGGATACCAAGATACTTCGAGATGAAGTAAACGATTAAAATCCTCGAATTATTGAGAATATAAATTTTTTTCTGAAATATCACAAAAAGCAATGGAAAGTAATGGATATACATCCTTTTTTGACCTAGTTCTTCTTTGTAGCTCTGGAATCTTCTACAAAAAAGGATTAGGGCAAAAAGATTAATGGAAAATCGCCCTATTTCACTTAGTTTCTGAGCCAACCTTAAAAAACTGACTATGGAATTAAATCGATTTGTTTAAAAAATTCATGGAATTCATAGAATTCGAGAAAAGAGGGGAAATCATTAAAAACACCGCAAATCTAAAATATTTTCCTTCTTTTCTATGGATTTTCTTGATTTAAAATTTGAAGTCACCAAATTCTCACTAAAATCCACCTTTTTCTCTAGTCTAGACTTTCTTTTGTAATATATCGGAATCCAAGCGAGATAGGGCGATTCCCCTAATATATTTTTGTAGAGGAATTCAGGAAACACAAGAAATAATTGGTGCAAAATCGCGTTGTCTCGTTGAGTTTCCGAGATATCCTCAAAAAACCGAGCGAATAAAATCAATTTCTTCAAAAATTTCAAAAAAACCCTCAAATCTCAAATATTTCCCCTCTTTTCAATCCATTTTCTTCATTCAAAACCACCAAATTCGCTCCAAAATTCAATTTTCCCTTCACTCCATCATTTTTATTCCAAAAAACTCCAAATTATCGACAGAAATCGAAATTTTTCAAAAAATCTACTTTCCAGCGCCAATTTTCATCCAAAAAAAATCTCTACAAAAATACCTCCATCTCCCTAAAATCGCCCAATATTCTCCAGAAAAAACCAGAGAACGCAATTTAATCATAAAAATTTCCTCACGTCAACGATAATTACATCAATTTACACGTAAATAAAGAAAAAAAAAATATTCAAAGTTGATTGACCGAAAGTGTTGATACGTCTCTGCAGGCACTCACTGAATTTAAACTGTTTTGAGGGGGTCGTTAATTGTTTGTTCTAAAAAAAAAAACACATCACACATGCACACAGAAACTTCATCATTCCTCTTTTTTCCAATTCTTCATCTCTCTCTTTCTCTCTCTCTCTATTCTCCAATTATATTTGTGCAGAGGTGGTATAAGCGCAAGCGCGCGCCTTTTCGGTCTTTGAGAGATGCGCGAAGAGAGGGGCGAGAGAGACACGTGGTTAGAAATGAGTGAGGTCAGTAGGTCACTCTCACTCACGCTTCTACCAACGAGGGACCACTAGGCAACTTGACGAGACTGTGTTTCTTTTAACAGAGACCTGTTAAAAAAAAGAAGAAAAATAGATTTAAAAATGAACATTCTATTTCACCATTTATCTATATATATATATATATCGTTGCCTTAGAGTCAAAGGGGCGTAAGTCCTGTGTATAAGCAATAGCACTTACGCCCCTTTAATTCTAAGGCAAAGATATATTTGTGTTTATTACATATATATATATATATATATACAATCTGCAGACTTTTGTGTGTTCAATTGGGTAAGAGGAGACGCAATTTTCGGAGGAGGGGGGGGGGGGGGGGAGGTACAGATCTGTCTATGGGTTCAATGTATTCATGAAATTGAAAGAGGTCAAAGGAATTGTGATTCATTGTTTTATTTGTGCGTTTTTTTTATTCATCATTGAACATTGAAATTGAGAGATTTATTTTGAAGGAAAAAAAAAATTCTCAAAATTCAATGATGTCAAAATTCTATTTTTTTCGGGGAGATTAAAAAAAAACTTGAAAATTTTTTGAATTTTTTTTTTTTCTTATTTAGAAATGAATTTTGAGTGAATATGCGTGTTTGAATTAGTCACAGTTGATTCGCACATTTGTTAAACGATTTGTGAGGAAATTCGAGGACACTGGAAGGAGGAGAAGTGGGTCAACGTTGACCGTATATACACACACATATATACACATATACACAGAGAGAATGAACTCACCTATGTCCAGTCATTCCTCGATTCGCAAGTGTGTAAAAATGTGTATCACGTGATTTTTTTCAGGGGATTCCCAATTATTTTCTTATTTTGTGGTGATGAAATTTGTATCCGGGTTGACGTGTGTCCTGGACAGGTTCATTCCTTCAAATTACGAGAATTTAAATCTTCACCTTAGAAACAAAGGGGCATAAGTGCTGTGTATGAGCATAGAACTGCGCCACTTTGATTCTGAAGCAACGAAATGAATTTATGATAAAAATCAATGAAATTGATCAATAAATCGATTGTATTTCACCATTTTTTCAAAAAATATCTCGGGATCCAAGCGAGATAGAGCGAAAGTTTCTGCTTAAAAAGGATCGCGACAAAATCGCCCTATCTCGCTTATTTTCTGAAAAAATTGAAAAAAAAAACAGGCAACAAAATGTAAAAATTCAAATTGTCTCGGAAATAGTGATGGATGATCTCCGATAAAAGAATCGATTCTCGCAGAATCGATCTTTAGAAAATACGATTTTCTGAGAATCGATTTTTTCAAAAGAAAAAATCGAAATGTGGAAATCGACGAATGGACTTTTTGGAATAAAAAAAAAAGAGCAACATCACATCTACTTCCGATCGATCATTTTCAATATCGATTAATCGATGCGATATCTCGCCTCAAATCCGAGATATCGCATTTCGTTCGATAGTTTCGTTCATTATTTTTTTTTTTCGGAAAAAAAACAATACGGTTATTATAAAAAAAAATCGAAAGAGCGATTAATCGAATTTGCAGAAAAGAAACGATCTTACAGGATCGATTAAGGATCGCCCATCACTAGTCGGAAATTAAGCGAGATAACGCAAATTTCATGAAACCTCATTTGCATCTCTTATTCTCCCAAAAAAAAAGATTTCTAGGGTAACATGAGCAATAGATGGAAGATTAAGGAAATATTGGACTTTCTTAATTCATATGAAATAGGCAAATCACGTTAAAAATTGCAGAAAATAATGATTTACAGAAAAATATGCAGTGAATCGACTAAAAATCATTTAAACTTGAATAATGTAGAAATAATTAAAGAAAATCAAGGAAAAACTGTAAAACAACTTAAACCCCCAATAGATGGACAGTTGCATATTTGCAGTGTTATGATTTTAAATTTCGATCAATCGGTATATAATCAATAGTTTATCAATCTATATGAATGTAATAATAAGAAATTGACGTGAAAAGCATAAGAATCATTCATTTATTTATGAAAATCCTCGATAATAGAAACCGTCTATCTTTTGGTCAGTGTCCATCTATTGGTCGTGTGACCCTATAATGTTTTCCTATCTCTCACAGATTTCAAGATATTCAAAAAAAAAGGAAGAAATATAAACAACTCCAGAACTGGAGTTTAACATCGAACATTTTAATCGCGAATCTCATGATTTAAAATCTGAATCACATGGGTATTACGTGATTCTAAGTAGAATAATAATAATAAAGGAATTGGAGAAGGCTTGGACTCGTATTATTCTCTTTTTTTCTCTCTCTCTCTTTCTCTCTCTCTCTCTCTCTCTTAGTGATTTGTGTGCAGTTTTTCCCTTCACCTCTTTGGTTGGCACGTATAAAAAACAGAGGCAGCATCAGCCAACTATACTATTGATGCTTGGGATAGCATTTGTTCGTGGACTGGCGGGCAAGGCCAGGGCTGACTGGTAATTTTCTTGCGCAACGTGTATCGTTCTCGCTCAAGTAAAAACGTGCCATAGGCAATCCTTATAACCAAGCGCATTCAATTTGCCTTTTATGTATATCTGTATAATGCAACTTATATATATATAGATATATCTATATATATATGTGTATATATCATTGCTTTAGAAATAAAGGGGCGTAAGTACTGGATATAAGCATGGCACTTACGCCTCTTTGATTCTAAGGCGACATATATATATATATATATATTTGTGTGTATGTGTATAGATATATATCTATGTATCGAATTTCCATTCTATCTTTAAGTATTCAAACTGTGTGAGATCAGATGGATTCGTAGATGGTAACAAGTACTTGAGTAGCAATTTAAATTCCATTGAATTTTATACGTTATTTTACGTAAACAGTAGAAATCGCTTTTGATTTAAATAAAATGAATGGATAATGAAGCTGTGATTTTTTAAATTTTGCTTTTTTTTCTTTATTAATGAATAGGAGTTATGAAATGAGAGCAAATTTTTAGACAAATTGAGTTTTTTCGGGCTTTTTTTAATATCTCGGACTCTTAGCGAGATAGAGCGATTTTAGACTGAGACAGTTTTGTAGAGAATTTCAGGAAATACAAAAGAGGAATTACGTAAAATCGCTCTATCTCGCTTAGTTTCCAAAATATCTTCAAAGAAAGTGATAAAATAAAATCGATTCTTCTCAATATTTTATAATTTTGTGTTTTTTTTTCAAACAAATTGAGTTCATTCGGTTATCAGTTTTTTTAAAGGAGATATCTCGGAATCTAAGCGAGATAGAGCGATTTTGCATGAATCCTTTTTTGTAGAGAATTTCGAGAGCTAAAAAAAAGGGCTCGGGCAAAATCGCTCTATCTCGTTTAATTTCCAAGATATCTTTTAAGAACTGATTGAATAAGAGCGATTTTTCTTAAAAAAATTCATTGATACGATGAAATTATTGGAATTTGAGTTTTCTCGGTTTATCTATTGTAGTTGAAATCATTTTTGAGGAATTATCGATTTAATTATTGAATTAAATGTGGAAATTTCAATGAAAGCGAAAATTTAATTTTGTCGTTTCAGTTTTTTCCGAATATCTTGGAAAATAATTGAGATACAGAGATTTCTACAGAAACCTTCATTATTGAAGAGAATTGGACGTAAATTACAAAAATTTCCCTATTTACCATAGATTTCACGATATTTCTCAAAAATATGGACAATTATCGATGTTTCCAAAATATCCCTGAAACTAAGCGAGATAGAGCGATTTTGCCTCAATCCTTTTCTGCACCTTTCCAAATTCTCCCCGAAAATGGCCCATATCTAAACCGCCCTATCTCGCTTAATTTCCAAGATATTTAAAAAAAACTGATTAAAACAAAATTAATTCAAAAATATTAATTTCCTCATTTTTCCGAAAAATCATGAAAATAAAAAAAAATAAGCGAATTTTTATGAAAATCTCTTTTGTAGACCAGCCATTGCTCTCCAAAACAACCCCCCCCCCCCCCCTTCCCAACAAAAAAATCCTCCCTCTCCCCCCGAAAACCTTCAGAATCCCCCCTTTCCCCACATTTTTCCAAACGAAACTAAAACCAATTACTTTTAATTCCCTAGAATCTCTCTTCACCAGCTAATTAAACCCTACAAACCCAATTGATTCTATCATTCACCACAAATTACCCATGTATTCCCAGAAAAATTGATAATTTACACGATAAAAATCATCATTTAAAAGAAAAAGAAGTGAAAAAAAATGCGAATGAATCACTAAAAAAAGAGGGAAAAACGCGAATTAAAAAAGTCAAGAGAGAGAGAGAGAGGAGAATTAATAGAAAAAAATAGGTGAAACAGTACGATGCACTCGAGTGAATCAAGTCGTGTTTCTACGTGGCTCTACGAGAGTAGCCAGGGGGAGTCGCGGGCAGGGTAGGGGGGAGGGGGAGGGAAGGGGGAGGGGGGTGTACTGGAGAATAGAGCGTCGAAGGATGGTACGTTTGAGAGAAAAGAAAAAAAAAATGAAAAAAAAATATTGTGAAGAAGGATAGAGAGTGGCTATATAGTGAAGTGAGGTAGGTGGCGCAGGAGGGAAACATGCTTTGTAGGATGGGGCAAGGCGGGTATGCAAGCCAGAGTCAAGGCCGCTCACTGCTCTCCGTGTTTCTACTAACCAACGCGGAAACCTTCCATCTACTTTTGCCGCAATGTTAAAGTCATTTTCTCGTAGAGTTCTTTACCTATTCTCCCACCTTTTTTTTTATCTTTCATGCAAACTAATTATTACTTTTTAATTTTTTTTCGGTGCTCGTAGGTGCAATTCTGAGAGAGAAAGAGGGGGGGGGGGGGAGGAGGGAGGGAGAGGGACATGTTAAATGCCTGAAAAATTAATGTGGTGAATGGAGAAAGAGAGGGGGAAAAAAGTTTAACACACCTTTAATTTCATCTCGTGAAATCCTTTGGGTCTCATTCTGACGTTTACCTAACACATACATGTATATATACACACACTAACCTACACACTATATACACACAAATACGCCTGGAGCTCTCTACAGGTTCTCTTGATTTTCTTTCACGGTATAAATTGTGGACGGGGGAATTTGTACTATACACACCTGAAAACATTGACCAACAGTTGTTACAGTGAGATACTGACCAAGAGGCTGGATTTTGTCAACAATTCTCCTGGTTTTTCGTGGAATTCTGGGGATTTATTTCCTTTTTTTTCTCTCTATTTTATCCATTTTTTTTTTCGAGTTTTTGGGGAATATCTCGTGGAATAACAGAGAGAGAGGGGGGGGGGGTATTTTGGTGATATCTTTTTTGGAAAGAATTTGGGGCTTTAAAAAAGTTTTTTATCCAAAATTTTCTGGGTCCACTTATTTATTGAAATATTAAAAAAAAGAGAAAAAATTTTTTTTTAAGAATTCTGTTCCGAAAACAGTTTTTCTGGAATATCTCGGGAAATAATAGAGTTAGGAGGATTTTGGTAATGACCTTTTTTGTAGCTCTCGTTTTCCTCTAGAAATAAGGTTCCAACCAAAATTTTGATATCTCAATTATTTTCCGAGTTATCTCGTTAAAACTCATTTCGAAATGAAAATCACATTTTGCTCGTTTTACATAGAAATATTTTGGTGATGTCGTTTTTCTGGAGCTATCGATTTCTCAAAAAAAAAGTATTGACTAAATTTTTCAAAAATACCCTAGATTCTAAAATCTATGCAAAAAAAAATTGAAAAATCGAGAAAAAAAAATTTACTTTCTATTTTTTTCGTTTTTTACAAATAATTTCATTAAGTAATAAAAATTGGGAAATCACTTTTTTTTTTCCTCATCATGAGCTTAGATAACTGAATTTACTCAAAAACTTAATTTTTCTTTCATTCAGATAAAGATAATGTAAATAACGAAGTTAAACCGGATGACACACTCTGTCTCACTCATCGTTTCTCTCTATTTATATATATATCTATATTTTCATAACTTATTTTTATATCTTCTTCTTCCTTCAATACTTCAAAAAAAAAAAAAAAGGAAAAAAAAACACTTGATTTTCACGTCACGCTCCTGAAGACATTTCGAGGGGAGAAGCGCGGATAGGGAGAAGAGACACGAAACTTCCTTTCCATTGCTTCTCTCGCGACCTCGTTCGTTAAACGCGTCGTTGCTCTGGCCAGCTTTGTAAAATAAAAAAAAATAAATAAAAAAAAGACCGGACAACCTTCACTGCCATGTTGGTCCCACGCGGCTCTCTGCGAGGTCACTAAACACGGTGATTTTTTTATCCTGATAAAACACAATTCTCATTACAATGTAAAATTATTTTCGAGCAATTAATTAACACCGAAATGATTCCATAATTAATTAATTTTTTTTGAATTTTACAAAGTTTCGAAGATATTCTTATTTTTTTTTTAATTCTATTAGAAAGAGCGGGAAATTTGAATCCGGAAAAATCAGTACAATACAAATTGATTTTGGAGCAATTGTTTAGGAGATAATTTAAAAAATTGAATTTTTTTTTTTAATTTAACAAGTTTTTATTAATATAAATAAATTTTACAGTACAGCAATTTTAACATATTCACATTGAGAAATGAGAAAACAGTAGGTTTATGGGGATGTAGTCACAGCCTGTTGGCTTTTACATACAATATACAGAAGGGTGTATTTTTAAAAATTTGAGGGATAATTTTTGTGTACATAAATTATTGAAATAGGGAAAAGCAGATGAAAAAAACCCTATAGACTTGTGGGTTGAAAAAATTTGAATTATAAAAAAAAATAAAAAATGAAGATAAAAAAATAATTATTTCGAAAAATATTGATTTAAAAAGAATTGTATTATATATGTTTTCACGATTAAATTTCCCGCTCTTTTCGATGAAATTGAAATTTTTTCAAAATTCTGAAAATTTGAATCTAATCGAAAATAATATTCTTAGTACGCAAGACTTGAAAAACTCGAATGTTCAAGTAGGGAAAAGAGGGGAAAAAAAGGCGGAGGGAGGGGGATGGGAAGAGGGGAAAGAGATGAATACAGTCGTAAGATACTCATATATACTTTCACCGACCATGACTTCTACGCGTTCTCAACCAACGAGTTTTCCACCTGAGATAAAAGAGGTAATAGAGACACACACGTGACGACTTTGCCACGTAGGTTACTGGAACCAGGTGCAGGTCTTATGAAAATTGTTGCTTCTAACATATACACACTGGAGTTTAAAATACTCGTGTAACATTTTAATTAAATTCAATTAATGAAAATTTAATTTATTTGTTATTTTAATGAGGTATTTAAAAAAAATGTTTTTATTGGAATTATCTGAAGTCACTTTTACGAGTTAATGAAGTTGTGGAATTTTTATTTTTGAAAATTCGAGGTGAAAAATGATGTAATATCATTTGTCGAAAGCTATTTCTCCAATTGTTTTTTTTTATTTTCTTTACTTATCTCGAAAGAAAAATTGAAAAAAAAGGGGAATACATAAAATTTTATGGTACAATCTGTTGTGAAATGTATTTGCACGTAATCGAGATAAAAAAAAAACGTTGAACACTCATTTTTCCTCGTAAAAAAATCAGAGAGTGTTTTTTTTTTCATTCAAATCTTGGGAATTAGTGTAAAAATCACGTTTCACTTATTACGTGAATATCTCGAAATTAACGAGAGATACGAAAAAAAGTGAAGAACTCTTTTTTGTAATTCACAAAATTCTCTGAAAAAAAGTATCCTTGACATTTTCTTGTAAACCCACTCATTTCGCAGATCCCTTTAAAAAATCAAGAAAGTCTCACTTTTTTCATTCAAACAATAAAAACGAATGTAAAAATAACGTTTTACTTATTACGTGAATATCTCGAAATTAACGAGAGATACAAAAAAAAGTCACGAAGCCTTTTTTGTAGCTCACAAAATTCTCAAAAAAAAAGTATCCTTGACATTTTCTCCTAAACTCACTCATTTTGCAGATCCTTTTAAAAAAGTCCAAAAAAGTCTCAATTTTTAGGAATTAACTCCTTTACTTGCTCCAAAATACGATGTTTAAAAAAAACAATTCTAATTTTTTTTCCACAATTTTTTTATGTTACAGGAAGAGACGATTTATCCCCACCAAGTTCCTTAAATGGCTACAGTGCAGACAGCTGTGATGCAAAAAAGAAAAAAGGACCAACACCTCGGCAACAAGAGGAATTGTGTCTTGTTTGTGGTGATCGTGCATCTGGTTATCATTACAATGCACTAACATGTGAGGGTTGTAAAGGATTTTTCAGACGTAGTATAACTAAAAATGCTGTTTATCAGTGTAAATATGGTAATAACTGTGAAATTGACATGTACATGAGGCGAAAGTGTCAGGAATGCAGATTAAAAAAGTGTTTGTCAGTTGGTATGAGGCCTGAGTGCGTTGTACCGGAGTATCAGTGTGCTGTTAAACGTAAAGAGAAGAAGGCCCAGAAGGTAGGGGTAAGGAAATTTCACTTTATTATTACTCTTTTTATTTAAATATATTTTTTTCAATTTTTTTTGTGAACTGAATACATGAAATTTACAGAAAAAACGATTTTATTTCATCAGTTTTTTTAGAATATCTTGGAAATTAAGCGAGATGGAGCGATTTTACTAGAATCCTTTTTTGTAGCTCTTGAAATTCTGTACAAACCCGCCTTAGGGCAGAATCGCTCTATCTCGTTTAGTTTGCGAGATATCCTTAAAAAAACTGATGACAAAAGTCAATTTTTCTGAACATTTCATATTTTTCGAAATTCGTTGATTTTCATCAGTTTTTTGCAAATATCTTGGAAACTAAGCGAGATAGAGTGATTTTACAAGAGTTCTTTTTTGTAGCTCTTGAAATTCTGTACAAAACTGTCTTAGGACAAAATCGCTTCATCTCGCTTAGTTTCCGAGATATTTTTGAAAAACCAATGACAAAAGTCAATTTGAAAATTTCGTATTTTTAGAAATTCGTTGATTTTCATCTGTTTTTTGCAAATATTGCGGAATTTAAGGGAGATAGGAGAATTGTTGTGAAGACACTTATTGTAGCTCTCATTTTCTTCTACAAGAAAGGTTTCCTATAAAATCGCTCTATCTCTCTTAGTTTCCGAGATATTAAAAAAAAATTGATGACGTCGCGAAATTCAGTTCTTTTTTTTCTCATTCTCTCGATGGATTGAATAATGCAATAATTTTGTTATCTTTCTGTTTGTGTATAGGAAAAGGACAAACCAAACAGTACAACGATGAATGGATCACCTGGTAGTATAAGCGGAATGGGAACTGATCAAATTAAAATTGAACCATCAGAGGCTGAGTGTCTGCCAATGGCTGTTAATAGTAATGATTTATCGAGGCCAGGACTACACAATGGTATATCAGTTAGTATTGAACAGGCTGAACTCATTGAGAGGCTTGTTTTTTTTCAATCACAGTATGAAAATCCAAGTGAAGAAGACCTCAGAAGAATTACGGTGATTATTTTCATTTTTCACATTATCATAATTCACAAATTTTCATCATTAATTGATGATACTGAAAATAGTATAATCCTAAAAAATAGCAAATATCTGACAATTTGTAGATTTTTTTCCCTTTTAATAGATAAATTATTTAGAAAAAAAATACACATATGCAGGTTCAGAAAATTTAAAAATCTATAAGTGCAAATTTTTTAAATATTTTCCTAATAATTATTTATTTGCTTAAAAATTCAGGAAATTGTCAGATTTGTGCTAATTTTAATTTCATATTAATTGCTCATTTTCAAACATCATCTTGGAAATGAGATGATATTCAAATTAGCAGACATCTGACAATTCTTTTTCTTTTCTGCCTAAAAAATGAGTTATTTAAAAGAATGAAAAATATGTACATGTAAAAAATTCAATAATGATAAGCCATTTTTTTTCATCATAATGATTTATTTGTTAAAAAAAATTAAAAAATTGTCAGATGTGTGCTAATTTGATTATCATAAAATGAGAGGATTTAGGAGAATTTGTCAGGAGGCCTTTTCTGTGCAGAATTCAATTCTCTACAAAAAAGGGGTCCTGATAAAATCCCCTAAACTCCACCGTTTCTGAATTATCCTCAAAATACGCAAAACAAAACTATGAAGTTTCGGTTGTTGTTAAAAAAAAACGATTTATTGCGGAAATACTAATGTTTTTTTTTTTTCATTTGTTATTATTGACAGTATCGATCAACCGAAGGTGAAGATCCAAGTGACATAAGATTCAGGCATATAACCGAAATAACGATACTGACAGTACAACTCATTGTTGAATTTGCCAAACACTTATCGGGTTTCGATACATTATTACGTGAGGATCAAATTGCCTTATTAAAGGCATGCTCCAGTGAAGTTATGATGCTGAGAATGGCAAGAAAGTATGATGCAATAACAGACAGTATCCTATTTGCTGATAATCAGCCTTATACGAGAGACAGCTATAGTTTAGCTGGTATGGGCGAAACAATTGAGGATTTACTACGTTTTTGCCGGCACATGTACAATATGAAAGTCAACAATGCTGAGTATGCATTACTAACTGCAATCGTTATTTTCTCAGGTAAAAATTCATTTTATTTCATAAAAAAAAATTACTTAATTTTTTTTTTTTTTTTTAGATCTTTTTTGAAGAGTATCTCAGAATCTATGAGAAATAGGAAATTTTCATAGAAACCTTTTTTGTAGAGAATTTTCTGCTCTTCAAAAAAGGTCTCCTGCAAAATTCTCCTAAACCTCATACTTTACGAGATATTTTAAGAATAAACAGTGTCAATGACTAATTTTCTAAAAAAAAAACTTTTTCAATTACAGAACGGCCGCAACTTCTTGAGGGTTGGAAAGTTGAAAAAATCCAAGAAATTTATTTGGAAGCACTGAAAGCATACGTAGATAGTCGTCGTAAACACAGATCTGGTACAGTTTTTGCTAAATTACTCTCTGTATTAACTGAATTAAGAACACTTGGCAATCAAAACAGCGAAATGTGCTTCAGTTTGAAGTTAAAGAATAAAAAATTACCACCATTTCTTGCCGAAATCTGGGATGTGGTGCCCTAGTTTATCATCACAAATTACGAGCATACAGTTATTAACTGTTGTTCATTGATAATGATTGAAAAAACAAAAATGCATTGTTGCATTTTTCAAAGAATTAAATTGACAATTGACAAATTGTCGATAAAATTCGCCAATTGTGGTTGAAAAAAAATGAAAAAAAAAAAAAAATATTAATGTACGGTGTGCGTCAATTTTTTATTACTAGTGCACCACTGTGCCACTGCCTCAGCGTCGTGATAAAAAAAAAAAAAGCAAATCTATTATCTCTCCCAATTATTATTTCTCTTATTTAAATAATTTTTTTATTTTTATTAATTTCTTGCGTGGTACTCTACGATACTGGGATCGTGCTTTTAATGAATAAATTAAAAAGTTATGGAATGAAAAGGAGAAAAAAAAAATTCAAGGGAAGAAGAAAAATCATCAATGATAAAAACAAAAGTGAGAGAATTGATAAAATAAAATATTAATGGAAAAAAAAAATAATAATTAAAAAAAAAAAGGCAGTGGTGAAGGCACCCAGGCTGTGATAAGTAGAGACAGTTACAGAGACTATATAAGAAACTATTCTACACTTATATATTACTAAAAAGAAAAAAAAAAAAAGAATGGATGAAAAAAAAAGGAGAAAAAAAAATTGAAAAAATTAAACATAAAAAATCACTTACCCGGCTATCCCTCTAATAATTAAGAAAGAAAAAACCTATGTAATCGTAAATGTACAGAGTCAGTGTGAGACTGAATGAATTCTTAAGAAAAAAAAATGAAGAAAATGGGAAAAAATTGGAGAACATCAATTGAGCAAAATACAATAATGCGCAAGAGAAATTTACAGAATTTTAATGAGAAAAAAAAAGAAAAGAGTAATTGATGGAAAAAAAAACGATACGAATGCGGAGTATTAATGGATGAAAATTAAGTTAAAATGATAAATAATATACAATGATTGATGAATAATTACAAAACTTTTGTGCTTTGTACTGGGCACTGTTGAGCAGTGGCCTATTGGCACTTAATACTTTGATTGAAGGAAAAAAAGAATAAATAATAACGTGAATTATGATATACAATAGAGTCTATATCACACACAATACATAGCATAATAATATATTGCCAGCATATACGTTGTTTGTACGAAAAAAAAATAATAATAATTAATAATAATTGAAGAAAGAGATATAGATGACGTATTTGAGTGGAGTGAAGTAAAGAGTTGAGTGATGAGAGTTTGATGAGTTGATTTCGAGCAGATTTATGGAGATAGAGAGAATTTTATGTAGAGAAAGCAGAATAGCTATGATAAAAGTAATCATGAAAATTGCTGTATCTCTATTAAATTCCGAGAATTCAGGGAAAATGATGATTTTCTGGGAATATCTCGAAATCTAGATGATACTAAAAATAGCAAAAATCTGATTTTTCATTTTTTTCAACAAATAAATTATTTTAACAGATGAAAAATGTGCATATGTGGAAAATTCAAAAAACTTTTTAAAAGAATATTTTTTTATAATAATTTATTTGTTTTAGAAAATTCAAAAAATTATCAGATAAGTGCAGATCTCATCATGAATCTGGGGAAAACAAAGGAATTTTAATGAGAACTTTTTTTGTAGCTTAAAATTTTCTCGACAAATAGGATTCAGGTGAAAATCTCAATTAATACGATGACAATGGAAAAAATTGACAAATCTAACTCATCACTTCATCGATAAAACAAAAAAAAAATTAAACAAACTAAATGGAACAAGTATTTGCAGATGAAGGAAAAGAATGATGATAAATTGTAGCAGATTCACTAGTTAATTAAGTAAATAAGCGAGGCTAGAGAGTAGTTTGAAATGAGAAAAAATAAATAAAATAAAAATTTAAAGAAAAAAAAAGAAAAAAAATGGTCTTTTAGTCAGTCAGCTAGGCTTTAGGTGACCGAGTCAAGTGCAAAGCCCTGTGCCTTCAGCAGCGGACATCGGCTCACCAAAGAAAATATGAAAAAAAGTGAAACATTTTTAATGAAAAAATGATGATGATGAAAAAAAAAAAAGGAAAAAATAACGAAATCCAAGAAATTTAACCGTCCGTTTTAATTTTTTAATAAATAAGAAAAACTGAAATGGAAAAAAAACGTAAAATACATAAAATCATGTAAAAAAAAATGATAATTAATTAATTAATAATTAACGTATGAATTATGAAATGAAAAAATTGTAAATTGCAGAGGTTCATTAAAACGTAAAAACTTTATTGTTAGGTAATGTGAAAAGGAAACAATTTCGTGGAGAGTAAAAAAAAAAAGAGAAAAATTTTAAAAATCCATGGGATTTATTTTTTTCTCAAAAAAAATGAAAGATAAAAAACAAATGTATTTTTGGGATTTGATGGTTCAAAGTAGAATTGAATTTAATGAAAAATGTGAATTTTAAAGTTTGATAGAGAGGTGAGGAAGTATCTGATGCGACGATTACGGTTAAAGATATGCGATTTATTAGATTGTCCCCCAAAATTACGTGGATTAATGTGATTTCGAAAAAATTCAGTAAAATTGCAAAAAAAAAAGGAATGTTGTTTATTTTGTGAATATCTTTGAAGCGAGTGGGTTCAGGGGAATTTCACAGGACACCTTTTTTGCAGAGAATTCAATTTCCTACAAAAACTGTCTCTTGTTATTTTTCTCTAAACCCAAGCGTTTCAGAGATATTTTCTCTCAAAATAATCTCCAATTTCCGGACTTTCCTATTTTACTGAATTTTTTCAACGAAAAAAAAATGAATAAAAATGAGGAAACCCTGCACACATCTAACGCGACCCAAAAATAATTGGAAAAAAAGCGGAATAGGCAGAAAAAAAAATTCTCGATGTTGTAATCCTGTTATTGCTAATTCATTGTACGCCGTTATAGTAGCAAAAAACTAATCGAGTGATAAAGTCATTATTTGTGCAAAGTATTTAAAAAACGAAAAAAAAAAATTAAGAATCTGAGGGAATAAAAAAAACGAAAGAAATTAAATAGCCATGATGCTCGAGTGAATTTGAAACGAGAAATTTTCTCTATTAAACGAAATATATTAATAATGTACGTGTTAAAAAAAAAAGACTTGGTCATTATTGTTCATTGATAATCTAAATTTCGATTTTAAAAATCACGTAAAAAAAATCTCATATAATTTTTTTTTTAGTAAAAAAAAGAAAAATGTTCTTTCGATATGTGTCGCGTTCGATAAAAGGGCGATGACTGCAATGTGCACGAGAAAAAGAATCAGATTTATTGTGTTCATGAAAAAAAGATAAATTTTCTTTGATTCAAAATTTTTCAAACAAAAAAAAATTCATTACTATTAAAATTTTTAGAGAAAATGCCATTGCATCATTTGCCCATTCGCATTGAATTCACTCACTTTACCCGCAAAAAAAAAATCATTGATATTGTACATCGGCAACAGGACAATTATTCTCTCACTGAACCCACGTGTATTTAAATTTAGTGAGAAAAGAATTAAAAAGAAATTAATTAAACTACGTAACGCCGCAAGGCAGACACTGCCACACCAGTGAGTGAACGTGAGAACACCACGACTAATAAAAAAAAAAAAAGCAAAAAAAAAGTATATGCAAGAATCTGTGCAAATTTAACACCGAAATAAACTGCGAAAACACACGAAACATAGTAGTATACAAAAAAAAAATCTGCATTAAAAAAAAAATTAAATTCATCGTAATTTGCATAAAAACACACAGAAGACACAAAAAAAGAAAAAAAGATATAAAAAAAATTTACCAACTCTTTTACCACTATTGTCGTACCTCATTAATTCGTAGGGAACTTAGTTCTATTGTTATACACAACTGTATAAAAAAACAAAAAAAAAATGAAAATATTGAAATGAATGAAAAAAAGCACCGCCAGTGTATACCACCGCACATGTTTATATTCAAAGGGGATAAACTTAACTAAAAATTACTATAAAAAAAAAAAAAAAAACTAATTAATCAATGTAAAATGATAACCGTGATTGTCTCGTTTCAAAAAAGAAGAAAGGAAAAAACAAAAAAAAACTCGAGAAATTTGAAGAATGTAAATTCAATGAATTAATTAATGCAATGAAGAAATTAAGAAAAAAAATGCAAATTCTGAGGGAAATTTATAAAAGCACTCTGCTTTCTTCCAAAAAAATGCAGTCATCTTTCGCTCTAATTAATTCAGCGTAATTAAGTGTTATTAGCAGAATTGACAAAAGTTATCTGACAAACTTATTATTAAACATTTGGAACCTTGACGGCGGGTCGTAATTATTCGTTCGTGTTTTTTTTTTTAATTTAATTGGAGATTTGAGGAAATTACGAGGATTTAAGGGATTTGCGATTTTTTTTTTGGAATATCTCGGAAATTAAGCGAGATAGAGTGATTTTTGTAGAGACCTTTTTTGTAAAGCGGAATGAGAGCTTGAAAAACGGTCATCTGGAAAATTGCTCTATCTCGCTTAGTTTCCAAGATATTTGATGAAAACTGCTTACAAAGTGACATTGACTTTTTTCGTTTCTATTTATTAACAAAAAAAAAGCAACAATCGATGAAAAAAAAAATTACACACATGACGTATTATATTATATATGCAATTCTACGATCACTGCCAAAAAGGCGTTACTAACAACGTCAGTTTCGTTATCTTAGATATGTTGTCGTATTTTTCGGCCTCCGCGCGTTTAAAACGAATTTCAATTAATTAATAAAAAATGAAAAAGAATGAAAAAAAGAAATTAATTCGGTAATTAAACACACCGCGTGCAGGTGATTGTTCATAATACTGCCAAGCATAGAAAAAAAGAAACCGAGTCATTGTATTTATAAAAAACGGAAAAATACTGAAAAAAAAAGTATGTAGAAAAAAAAAATGAAGAAATTCAAATTTTAATGGATTTAAAGATCTAAAATACTCTTCAATGACACAATTACAATTTACATAATTATTGTTAAATATTTTCATCTGCCTGCATCGTGTTTGACTGGTTCGTTTGTTTCATTATTATTGCTTGCTTGAGGTAATAATTTTCCTACAGAGAAACAAACGATAAAGTTTAAAAATAAAAAAACATTTTATAAATTAAATTCAGTAGTTAAGTGGTAAAATAGTGTTTTTTTGTGGAATATCTCGGAAATTAAGCGAGATAGGGCGATTTTTGTGGAGACCTTTTTTGTAGAGCGGAAAGGGAGCTACAAAAAACGTTTCTATAAAAAGTCTCTATCTCTCAAATTTTCAGAGATATTCAACAAAAACCAGATCTGAAGTCGATAAATTCTGTTTTTTTTTTCATTTTACTACTGATTAATCACTCATTAATTTACGAAAAAAAAAAAATGTAAAAATTCCCAGTAATTTCATTGATTAGACCCGCCCTCTTCGGTACCGTTAAAACTTCTCCAATCGTACCCGCATTTAAAAAGAAAAAATTCCTCCTATTAATTTCTCTTTATTTAAATTTAATGTTTTTTTTTCCTCTTTTTCACTTGAACTCAAAAACATTTTTACACATACGATTAGAAATTCTCAATTAAATAAATTGTGAATAAATCGATGGAAACTTATATATATATATATATATCGGCTCATTGGCTAAGCGCAAATAATCTAAATTCATTATTTAGATAAATTAAATTGGATATTAAATGATAAATTTAAAAGAAAAAAATTTAGGAAAATTGAGAGGGAAAAATCGGGAAAGTGGCAAAAAAAAAAAAAAGAAATATATTAAATTATTTGATTGATAAATTTGTATTATCAGTGTGATTATTTATTATATTTGGATTAGGTCTTCAAAATTATTCGGTGAAAATAAAAAAAATTGATAAAGATGAAATTTTCGAATGGTGCTTTGGAATAAATTAGACTGAATTATTGTTGTTATATTTAAAAGAAAACACAAAACGTAAAAAAAAAAATTTAAAAACTTAAAAAAAAAAACAAAATTGGGAATTTACACCCGACAATTGGATAAATTGGATTTTGTAATTATTATTTTAATGAGAAAAAAAAATTTTATATGCGCTATTTAGAGCACAAAAAAGAAAAGTAATTAAAGTCCCCTCATGCGCACGAAATTACGGAGGAAGAATGAGTAAATATTTTGTTTTTTCTTAAAATTAAAATTAAATTAAATTAATAAAATTGGTAAAATTTCGGCTTTTATTCCAAATGAAAAAAAATTGTATATCAATATTTCTAATTAAAATTTGCAATTCAATTAATCAATGATAATTTCAATTATATAATTTTAAATTTATTCAATTACAATTCACAAAATTTTACGAATTAAAAAAAAAATAAATGAAAAAATAAAAAAAATTGCGAAATGAGTCTCGAAAGAAAAAGAAAAAAGAATAATTGAGACAATAGACTGACTTTGAATGGTAGACATGCATTCACTATTTGACTTTGATTTTTTCCTTTTTTTTTAAAACGTATTATTCAGTGGAGAATAAAAAACATTGAAAAAAGAAATATATAAAAAAATGAAAAATAATGAGATAAAATGTTTGTCACTTTGTATACACACATTTAATGAAAAAAAAACTCTCTCTCTTGTTTACTTTCAAATGCCATCAAAATTAAAGCTGAAAAAGAAAAAAATGGATGAAAAAGTAAAAAGTGAATAAAATGAATGTTCTTCGATTGAAAAGAATTTTTTTCATTTCAAAAGAAAAAAAAAGAAGAAAAGAAAAACGATTGAGAAAATTATTGTCTCTGAGTGTAAAATAATGTACCGAATAGTAATGAAGCCCGATAATAATAATAATCGTAATGAATTAATGATTATTAATTACTAATACTGAATAATTGATAAGTTAAATTAATTGAGATGAAAAATTATCAAATTTTCGTGGAATCATTGTTTTTTTTTTTAATATGAAATAATAGTGGAGTGAGGGTAAAAAGTGCCCAAATTGAACAAGTCCAGATATTCGTCGATAACGTTTACTAATCCATTTCTCATCATTTCTTTTTTTTTTTTTTTTTTTTTTTTTGTAGAAAAAAAAATCTTTTGAATGTAATTTAGTGGAAAAAAATCGTTAATTTAGCGGAATTATTCACGAGATCTTTTTTTAAAGGATAATTATTCCGCGGGAAATCCATGAAAAATTTGAAATAATTTTTTCCCACTGAATTAACAAAAGATTTTTCATTAAATTCATTTGAATTGAAAGATAAAAAAAAAGAAGCGCTCGAACAATTTGTCACTGCATAAAACAGTAATTCATTAATTCAAAGGTGTTTCTAAAGAGAAAATTATATAATGCATAATAATAATAATGGATAAATAAAAGAAATGAGTTTGAAAAAGACGAAGAAATTACTGTGAAAAAAAAAAAAATTCAAATAGTTGAATGCATTATTCCAAACTGGAGTAATGCAGAAATGTGTATTTTTCTGAAAAAAAAACAAAAAAATGCTAATTTCAAGTTATAAACAAATGGAAATAATAATAATAATTAATCCAATGGAATTTATAGCCCGGTCATTGTATGTACTTTGTAAATGCTTGAAGAACCGTAATTTTTGTCACTCACAAATTAACAAATTAAAGAAAAGAAAAAAGAAACGTTAAAGAGAAGAGAAATGAAGAAAAATCCTCAATTAACCAAAATGTAGATAAAAGAAAAAAGTAAAATAAACAATTATTTACATAAAAGACAACTGTATATGCATAGAGTATATTTTCGAATGGAGTTTCACGGGTCGATGGAAATTACATGGAACACAAAAACACAAAGTGAAGAAAGAAAAAAAATAAAGTGACAATTTTTTCAGTTATTTAATGGAATAAAAAAAAATGAGAATCATCAAGAATTTATAGTTTTTATGGAAAAAAATGGTTCGTCAGGGTGTTAGAGCTTTTAAACGATGGAAAAAGAGAGAGAGAATAGAATGATAATTGTGATTGGTAATTGTCTGATGTTATTAGAGTGAAGAAAAGTTGAAAAATGAGAATTTTTCAATTTAGTTCGTTTTTTTTTGGTTTTTTGAGAATATCTCGGAATTTTCAAGAGATAGGGGCTTTTTCGTTCAGATCTTTTTTGTAGCTCTAAAAATTGTCTACATAAAAGGTTTCTACAAAAATTTTGCTATCTACATTATTTTCAGAGTTCGTTTTCAAAAACTGAAAAAATTCTCTGAAACTATGAATTTACCTCATTTCTCCACTTTTTTAAATCTCCCAATGAATTAATTAATTATTTAAAAAATTATTCCCCCCCCCCCCCCCCCCCCAATTACCCAAAATTACTCCTCGAAATTCTCTTTGGAAGCACCTAGCATCCTCAGATCTCAAAACAAAGCGAAGAACACATGGAAAAAAAGAAAAAAAAATAAACTGAAAAAAAATGTAGATTTTGTAATTAAAAAAAAAAATATTTCATTAATTAATTAATTAAGAAACAAAGAATAAACATCAGCGGCATCTCGTATCCCTCATTTTCCGTAGCTCAGTGCGCATTATTGAACAAAACAAGAAAAAGAATAAAGGAAAAGAATCGAACGAAAGGCGTGAGAAGCGATTAATTTAAGAATTTAATTAAACAATTAAAGAAAAAGAAAAAACGAGAGAAAATGAAGAAAAAAAAAAATGAAATAACAAAGTCCGCATATAAACAATTGTACAGGAGCAGTGAGTGGCTCTAGTTATTGTATTATTATAATGAAATAATAATTAATAATTATGCATGATAAACATGAAGAAAAAAAACTGCTAATATTATTTTTAATTACATTTAAAAAAAATTTTAGTTGAAAATACTAATTACAAATGAATAAAAAAATTTTGAAAAAAAAAAACACGAAATGAAGGAGAAAAAAACATTTGTATTTAGGTGGCATAATAGTTGGATGGCAAGTTAATGAGAGAATTATAGTTGAGAAGTGATTGATTAATTGTTTAATTAATTAATTGATAATAAAAATTGAGTTAAAAAAAAGCATCAGTGATGAAAGAATGATGAAAAAAAGATGAAAAAAAATCACGTTAAGTTATAATTACTTTTTCCCGATGGTTTTTTTAGTATTTAAAAGAAAAAAAAAACATGAAAAAATAATGATAATATTAATAATAATAATAATTATGAAGAGTATGATTAAAAATTTTTATTGTTATTAATTAATTTAATGATAATTATTAATTAATTCTTATTGGAGAGTGCAATATGTACAAATTTCGAAATTAAATTACCTTTTTATACAGATTAAAAAAAAAAAGAAGAAAAATAATAATAATGAAAAATGCAGTTAAAAACGTTTGAATATCGTGAGAGTACCGCGTTAATGAAAAAAAAAGGAATAATTATTAACTGATTAATTAGTGAAAGAACGACTATTGTATAATATTTATATTTCCAACTCTTTTTTTTTGTTTAATTTTTTTTTTTTGTTTTTTTTTTTGTTTTTCACATAATAAAAACGAGATCGGCATGAGACATGCTGCTAATGTATGGATAATATGTTACAATATTAGAGTAAATCTTTCAACAAATACATAAAGTGCTCTTTTTTTCATTAAATATTTATTTCTTTTTTTAAATTACTTTTTCTTTTTTTTTTCGCTTGGAAAAACCACAATATATTCTCTCAACACAATTATTTTTCAAGGTTCATACGAAGTGATTATATTTCTGTTTTTTTTTTAAATTGATAATTGATACCTTTTTTTTTGTAAAATCGGTTTTTTGGAGAAATTCAGTGGAGAGGTAAAACAAGATATGAAATGTGGATTTTTTTGGGAATAAATAAGGAAAATAAGGGAGATAGCAAAATTTTTGTAAGGACCTTTTTTTTGGAAGAAAATAAAAGCCACAAAAAAAGGACTTCATGAAAATTGCTCTATCTCGCTTCAATTCCGAGATTTTTTCAGAAAAAAAAAAGAAAAAGGGATCTATCTCGTTTTACCACTGCTGAATTTTTACAACGAAACATTAAAAAGTTGGGAAACATTCAACATACATAAATTTGTGTATATATAAACATATATACAGGGAAAAATGAGGTAGATTGGACATTAATGGGCATAAAATGGCAATTTAAGTACAATTTGATGCTCTGCATGATGATTTTTCTTTTAAATTCAATGTCAAACTTTTTTTTCAAATTCAATCGAAATGTCCATTCTACTCCACTTTTCCCTACATAAATTTTATCCATAATCTCCTCATTTTTAAAACTCATTTTCAAAGATACTTTCTTAATATTCTCAAAACTTATAACAAATCTGGAAGAATCTACGTGTGCAGTTAATTATTAGTGCATGATCGTGATTATTATTTTGTTTAAAACATTTTTTTTTCAATGAATTTTAGTCTTTGAGACTTAATTATATTCTTTCATTTTATAAATTCAATCTCACGTAGAGAAAATTTCTTCCATTAAATACAATTAATATCATTGATTTCTGTCAAAAATCCGTCAAAATTCTGATTTTATCGATTATAAAATTCTCGGATTTTCAAAATTTCATATTCCACGAAAAAAAGGGGAAATTACAATTTTATAGTTTTTTAAATTTCCATTTTTCACCTCAATTTTCTTGCCTTTTCCATTGACACAATCGAAATTTCGAAATTCCATCATTTTCGTAATCGACATTTTTCTCATTAATTTTTAAAGAATTTCTCGGAAATTATGCGAGATATGTCATTTTTCGTAGAGACCTTTTTTGCGGAGGAAAATGAGAGCTCCAAAAAAGGTTTCCACAAAAATTCCGCTATTTCCCTTATTTTCCGAGATATTCCCCAAACGTGAATTCGCAAAAAAGTGGTGGACTTTTTCGATTTCACCTTTTCTCAATCGAATCATCTTCTTTCCCTATTTTTCTAAATCAATTACCAAACGCTGCACTTCTTGATTGGATTCATTGGTGAGCCTGAAGGACAATGATAGGCCCTGGCAAAGTCTTCACTGTTTGATAATGGACCCAGTACTCTAAATGGACCTGGTGAGTGTACACTTGTTCTTATTTTAGTTAATGCATCTTCTGGTGTCATTGAGCCACACCAAATTTGTGCATAATTCAGGAAAAATAATTGATCGTGAGTCAGATTGACGCCAGGTAATAGTGGCTCCTCTCCATGTCTCGCGACCCATTTTTTATAAGCCTTTAATTATTTAAAAAAAAAAAAAGGGAATTAATTTGTTTTTCTTAATTCGCATAATACTGAAAATAGCAGACATCTAACAATTTTTACAATTTTTTTCTTTTGACGAATAAATTAAAAAAGAAAAAAAAATGTACACATGTAGAAAATTTAAAAAAACTATAAATATGAATTCGTTTAATATAGACGCCCTAGAATGAAAGGGGCGTAAGTGCTATCCTCACACACAAAATTTACGCCCTTTTCTTCCTAAGATGACAATATGTTTTTATGATAATTTGTTGTTCGAAAAAAATCCAAAAAAATTGTCATGATATAAAAAAAAAATATGCACATGTAAAAAATTCAAAAAATTACAAATGTGAATTTTTTAAATATTTTTCCTGATAATTTATTGTTTGAAAAAAATCAAAAAAATTGTAAGATGTGTGCTGATTTTATTATCATTTTTAAACAAATTATTTAGTGAATTTTACTCACTCGAAATGATTGTTTGAGTCCTCCGTTATCAGCGATATTTTCGCCCTGTGTCATACGTCCGTCTATGTACAAATTAACGTCTCTTAATTTGTAACGTGAGTACTGATCAACAATACACTGGGCACGTTCTCTGAATGCCTTTATCGTTGCATTATTCCACCACTGCATCATGTTACCATCTTTATCAAATTGTCTGCCTTTATCGTCGAAGCCATGAGTTATTTCGTGGCCAATTACTACACCAATGCCTCCGTAATTCAGAGATTTTGGAAAGTGTTGAGAGTAGAAGATCGGCTGAAGAATTCCAGCTGGGAATACTGAAAATTTATTATTAATAAAATAAAATTAAAAAAAAGATTTTATTTTTAATTAAAAAAAAAATTAATTTCATTTCATCATCAGTATTTTAAAGGATATCTCGGAATCTAAGTGAGATAGAGCGATTTTTATAGTGACCTTTTTTGTAGAGAATTTCAAGAGCTAAAAAAAAGATTTTTATGAAAATTGCTCTATTTCGTTAAGTTTCCGAGATATTTCTCTGTAAAAAAAAAACTAGTGAGAAAATAAAATCAATTAAAAAATTTCAAATTTTTGAAAATGAAGGTAAGTTTGAGGAATTTTTTTTTTGGGGAATGCTTGGGAATTCATGGGGGATGGGGAAATTTTTGTAGAGACCTTTCTTGAAGTCCTGAATTCTTTCTACATTAAAAATCACTACGAAAATTTATCCCTATCTCTCTTGAGTTTCGAGATAATTGGAGAAAATCAATTTTTTTCTTTGTTTTTTTCTCACCGATGTCATTTTTATTAGGATGATAAAATGCATTAACAACTGCTGGCTCTGTCGACCACTTGTCTTTGTCCACTGGCTGTCTTAATTTCTGGAGATTGTGGTGAGCATCGTATTTCAATACAGCAAATACATTTTCGATAAATCGATCTTCAGTGATATTTAACTGTTAAAAAAGAAAAGCACATTGAGATAAATTCAGTAGATTTAGAGGAATTTATTGGAAAACCTTTTTCATAGAAAATTAAATTCCTCTCAAAAAAGCTCTCTCGAGGAATTCCCTTAAATCCCTCATTTTCCCATATATTCACAAACAACTATTCACTCAAATGACCTACTTATTTTAATTTGAATTTTCTCCTTTTTTCTCATTTTCTAAAAAATATTGTTGAATCATAGTATCACACGATGCTGATACACTTATTGTAGAATCTTCAAAGAATGATTATCGAAATTTTTATTTCTCGTTTCCAATAAAAGGGAGACTGGGGCAAAATGGACCAGTAAGAAAGATGAATCCAGGATTTTTTTAAAGAGTGAAGGCATCTCCGAAAAAAATTGGGAAAATTCACCAACAATGTGAACATGTTGGAGCATCTTCTCGAATTTTCCCAGATTTTTCCACAAAGTCCTTCTCGTTGAAAAAAATCCTAAATCATTCAAACCTGGACATGAATTTTGCTCCAGTTTCCCCTGAAATATATCAACGATTTAGAATTAAAGGGGCATAAGTACTATGCTTATACAGAGCACTTACGCCCCTTTGTTCCTAAGATGATGATATTTTTTTTTATTATCTAATTATAACAGAAAATAATTAATGAAAATGTGACAAACAACAAAAATGTTCCTTTCGATGCACAGTTTTAGGCTTCAATTAGCATTTTTTCTGGAATCTTCTTTAAATAAATGAAGAAACAGCTTGAAAAAAACTTGCCATCATGTATTCATTCGACAATTCCACTGAATTCTTCAGAAAATCAGGATATCCGATTCTCTCATTCATTGAATCGGCCTTGTTCTTAGCAACAGCTCTCGTCTCTTCATCCATCCAATGATTCTCAGCAAGTAGTTCATTGAAAGCCTCTCGAATCGTGTGAATCATCTCAAGGGCAGTTTCCTGTTGAAATAAAAAAAATCAAGTGAAAAAACCGGTTTATCCCAATTGTACAACATGCGAAAGTAAAACATATGAAAATTGTGAAATAGCTAATTTTATTTACTTTGCTCTCGTGATTGAAGTTCTCACGTATGAATAATGCACCAACTGCCATTCCAAGCTTTTTATTGGTCCATTCAACGCATTGTGACCAGCGATTTCTCTCGCTCAATATTCCCAAGAGTATTTTACGAAATTCCACACGTTTTTGCTGATATTCATCGATCATGTGGGGCATTATTGACATCACTAGTCTCCATAACACGTAATTATGCAGTGTCCTAATTAATTAAATCAATTAAATGAATTTAATGATGAAGAGGAAAAATGGGGAGAGAAGATATTTTTTCGCGATATTTTCTTTTTTTGGGAATATTTCGGTAACTCTTTGAGATACGTTCTTTTTACACAGAAAAAAATGGTTTCTTAATTTAAGAATGTGCAGTCACTTAATTTAAGGAAATAAAAGTCACTTAAATTAAGTGAGTTTTCTCACTTAAGTCAAGTGACTTTTTCTTTCTTAATTTAAGAAAGTAAAACTCACTTAAATCAAGTGCGTTTTCTCACTTAAATCAAGTGACTTTTCTGACTTAAATCAAGTAACTTTTTCTTTCTTAATTTAAGGAAGTGAAAGTCACTTAAATTAAGTGAGTTTTCTCATTTAAATCAAGTGAATTTTTCTTTCTTAATTTAAAAAAGTAAAACTTACTTAAATCAAGTGAGTTTTCTCACTTAAATTAAGTGACTCTTCTCACTTAAATCGAGTGACTTTTCTCACTTAAATTAAGTAACTTTTTCTTTCTTAATTTAAGAAAGTAAAAGTCACTTAAATTAAGTGATTTTTCTCACTTAAATCAAGTGACTTTTTCTTTCTTAATTTAAGTGATCTGCACATTCTTAAATTAAGTGACTGCACATTCTTAAATTAAGAAAACATTTTTCTCTGTGTACCCGAAGATATTTTTCTAGAGAATTTTTGAGAATTTCTAAAATGTATCAAAAACAATAAAAAGGGCGTATTTCGCTTAATTTCCAATTCGAAATATTCTTGAAGAAAAAAAAATAAACTATAAAAATCGAGTTTTATTTTATCATTAGGGTTTGTTTTTTATTTCGGAAACTAAGTGAGATAGAGCAATTTTTTAATGACCTGTTTCTGTAGAGATTTTCAAGAGCTGCGAAAGAAGGCCATTGTGATTATGAAATAATTATTTCATTATGAAAATTTATATTAGGAAAACTGGAGCAAAATAGACCGAAGATGCAAAATAAACTGATATTTTTTTAGCGAGTGTATGGTTTCTATGGAAAAAAATTGAAAAAAATTACACAGCAATGCAGATATATTGAAGCATCTTCTCAAATTTTTTCAGATTTTTTTGCACATTCCTTGAGTCCGAAAAAAAAAAATCCTGAATCATTTTACTCTGTAGGTCCATTTTGCCCCAGTTTTCCCAATCATGCTTTCATTATGGAAGCTGCTCTATCTCGCTTAGTTCCCGAGATATCTTCAAAATGAGACTAACGATGTAAAAAAATCGATTTGAAAACTATTTCGTCATTTTTTTCGCGTTATTTATGTTAATTTCATCGACTCAGCAAAAGAAAAGTGCAATTGTTATGCATAAGTATAGCACTTACGCCTCTTTATTTCTGAGGTAACGATGTCTTATTTTAACATGTATCCAAAAATTTCAGACTTTTCAAAAAGGGACTTATCCTGTTTTACCTTTTCACTCCTAAATTATTTGGAAATTCATTGATTTAATTAAATTAATTACCTTTGATCCGTTTTTTCAATGATTTTTCCCATTTCAATTAAATATGGCATCGAGTAAGAAACCACTGGCTCATTATCCCTAATAGCCGATAAAGTTAAGAATTGTTGGAGATAAAGATGCCAGTTTAGCTGTGGAATTTCACGCTGCAATTCTTTCAGCGTTAATTTTCGATAAATCAATGATGTGTCTTGTCTATCGGGCTCTGGAATCGAAACATTCGCCAATTTTCTCTCCAATGCAATAACATAGTCGAATTCACTCTTCGCACGTTTTGGATCAGCACCCAGTAGCACTGATACACTTGTCATGTAATTGTGATAAGCTCGGATGTCTCTTTCGCTGCTTAAATTCAGAAAATAATCACGACTTGGCAATCCCAATTGCATTTGATCCAACTGAAATGGAAATATCGTTTTAATTCAGGGTTTTTGTTAGTTATCTCGGAAAATAAAGGAAAGAGAGGAATTTTTGTGGAAACCTTTCTTGTAGAGGATTTTCAGAGCTACAGAAATGGTAGGGAAAGGTGGGGTAAAACGGACAAGGGTTGATTTTTGTATTTTATACTAGGAAAATTACTCGAAATGAATGGGAATATTAGAGATAGATTTTTTCTAATGATTCCATTGGAAAGATGAGGAAATTTCCCATGAAAATCATGCGACCAAAATTATTTTTTGGAATTTTTCAAAAATTTCATTCTTTGCGCAAGATTTGAAGGTAAAACTCTTCTGTTTTTGAAAAATTTGAGGTTTTCGAGAATATGTCTCGTTTTATTGATCGTAGTGACCTGGGATTGATCTTAAATTAAAGGTGAGCTCATTTCCCATTGATTTATGGGGCTTAAAGAGAAAAATATCAATTTTTTCAAGTACTTATGGGGCAAAACCTAATTTTCAGAAAACGACCTATAAATATTTGGAAAATTGATTTCAAAAAAATTTGAACCACGTAAATCGATGAGAAATGAGCTCATCTTTCATTCGAGATCAACCCCAGGTCACTACGACCAACAAAAACCGAAGATGTCGCCGAAAATGTGAATTTTTTCGATTTTCAAAAGGAAAGCTCCTTAAAAACTTGGCCAAAAAAGGAAATATTTCCAAAAATTAAGAAAAAAAAAATTAACACATGTTTTCTATCTAAAATTTCCTCAGAATTTCAATAGAATCATCAGAAAATTCCTATTTCGAACCACTCAATTGAAGTGTCCATTTTACCCCACCTTCCCCTAATCACAAAAATTTCGCTATTTCGGATAGATTTCGAGATAATTAAGGAAATAATGGAAATATCATTAAAAATTAGGATTTTCCACTTTTTTTTAGTGAAATTTAATTTTTATTTTTTTAATGCCGTTGAATATTTAATACTAATTTAAAACCTTGAGGCATCCTCTACGGTCTTACTTTGCCGGCGCACCTGGAGGATGTAGGTCGATGAATTTTTGTCATCAGGACCAACCCATGATTCAACAATAGCACCTTCATTAAAATCTCCACGTAAACGTCCAAGTAAAACTTCGATACTCCATTCTGGTGGCTTCCAATCAGGTCCCTCAACAACTGGCCATCCACCTAGTTTCTTCAGGGTCTCTTTCAACGGAGTATCTCCGATTTTTCGTATTTGATCTTTGGATAAAAAATTATTTTGTCATTTTCTGGTGAAAAACCCAAAATAATTAGTGAAGAGTCAAAAAAATCAGGTCGATGTTTTTTTGTGAATATCTTTGACGCAAGTAGATTGAGAGGAAAAAATCGAGAGATCTTTTTTGCAGACAATTTTATTTTTCACTAAAAAAACTGAATCGATTGAAATTCCCGCGCTCCAATATGTTTCCCCCAATCAGGAGGCAGGATACATTCATTCTGCCGCAAGAGCATTCCTTTTATTTTGCACAGTTTTCACGAAAATCCACTGAGACGTTGATAGTAGCCCAAATGTTTACAAAAAAACTGAAATCGATTTGGAGAAGCAGACGGGCTATTCCCAAAAAGAGCAACCAGAGTTCAACATTATTTACCAAAAATACGAGTGCAATAACGATGTTTCTGATTTATCTTTATCAGAGACTTTCAAAGTTTTATACGAATTACAGTATAAAAATTGTTTATAACATTGTTAAAATACATTCTAATACTCGCACGTGATACTATATAGTAACTCGCAATAGCTCAGTGGTCAGAGCACCTGACATGTAATCAGAGGGTCGTGGGTTCAAATCCTGCTTGCGCATTACATATTTTTTCCGAAATTTGATTCTCTTAAAAAATTTATTAATAAAAATTAATTTATTAATAAATTTATTTGTTTAATGGCAACTTTACATAGCAATATGGAATTGAAAAAGTATAAAATTAATATCTTTTTCCACTTTTTTCGTATTTAAAAGACTAGTATCTTGTAGAGAATTTGATCCCTTTTCAATTCCTGGAACGAGTATCTTGTAGAGAAGTATGGTGTAGAGAATTATCTTGTAGAGAGCGTTGACTGTATTAGTCTCTGGGCTGGTGAATCTGATTGGCAAATTCTGACTATTCATACTATGGATATTCATAAAGTGAGTTTGGAAATTCTGAGATACCGCCACTCCCGTTCCTCAGCTACTTCAACTTTATTTCGCTGTGGAATGCACAGTGTATAGGGCTTTTGGATTAAACCTGGGGATTCTATGAGAGAGAAAGACATTCTCTCTTGGGTGAGTGTTGGAAATTTTAAATACTAGGCTGGAGCCTATATATATATATGCCATACCATCCTTATTTCGCGACTTCACAAAAAATGCCATGCTTTTTTAAATTTAAGATTCTATTCTATATTAAAAATATAGAAAAATTACAAATTAATCTGAAATTTTGAAATGAAGAAATATTGATTTTTTCTATGCGATACATCGTATTATATTCATCTTTTCTCAATTTGCTTAAGAAACATCTTCATTTTCTAATACTGTTAATGATGTCTCTTAGTAATTAATTCCTTCACTACTAATTTTTAAAAATTTGTATTCTGAATTTTTATCATTTAAATACGTACGAATGTCCATGCATGATCTGTAGAACTGTTTGGCCTTCAGTGTAGCATTGTTGTCGAGCGAATTGGGTGATTCTTCGAGTATGCGTTTTAAGATGACTTTGAGCTGATCAGAAAGTACTTCAAATGGATTTATGGAGCTTCGATCCTCGGGAATTACGTGCATATGATTCCAGGTACCACAGGCATATTGAAAGAAGTCAACACATGGCGCAGCACTTCTGTCCATCGCCGACAATAGACTTGCAGCTGGTAATAATTATTTATTACTAATTAATTGTTACATAATTTGGCAAAAATGTGAATTTTTGAATATTTCAGTTTTTTTTGAATATCTCAAAATTTATGGGAAATAGCGGAAAATATAGAGGAATTTTTTTTTGCAGGTTTTAGTGTTTTCTCTGAAAAGTTTTCTTTTCAATTTCCGCTATTTTCTTTATTTTTCGAGATATTCCCCAAAACCCGAAAAAACCATCAAACTATTAGAAATTGCAATTCCTTGGATTATTCCAAAAATAAAAAACTCAAACTCACCAGTTTTAATGCATTCCTCTGAGAGACAAACTTTGGGTCCTGAAAAAATGGATAAAAAAGGCTCAAGTCCCAAAATTTCCCAGATTTTGATGAATCACTTCAATTCTATCATCAGTTTTTTGAGAATCTCGCGGAAACTGAGCGAGATAGAGCAATTTTGCATCAATCCTTTTTTGTAAAATAATATTTTCTTATATTTAATACATCAAATTTATATTTGTAGCTCTTGAAATTTCGTATAAAAAAGAGTTCATGCAAAATCACCTTATCTCGCTTTCTTTCTGAGATATTCCAATAAAAACTGATGAAATAAAATAAAATTAACTTTTCTGAAAATTCTCATATTTTTCAAAAACTCCCAAATATCTTATCTATTTTCTCGAATTTCTCGAAACCGGCAAAACCTATGAAAATTCCACAAAAATATTTTTTTACAGATAATTAAATCTAAAAAAAAAAACTTTCTTCAAAATTTCTCTTAAACTCGTTAATTTACAAGATATTCCCAACAAGAAAAGAATTTTTCCATCAACCATAAAAAAAAACTCACAATGATACTGAAAATAACAGATATCTGACAATTTTTAGTCCCCTTCTTTTTCCTCAACAAATAATTTTTTTTTAAACAATGAAAAATATACACATATGACAAATTCCAAAAACTACAAATCCAAATTTTTTAAAAATTAAAAAAAAAAATTTATCCGTTTTAAAAAACCCAGAAAAATTGTTAGATACCGTGGGGGACCCAGTTTCCGGACGCAGCAGCAAAACATACTAATAATTAATATTCAAATGAAAAAACCAGATTTTCAATACTTGCCAAATTTCAACATAAAAATCAACTAAATTGTTTGATCCATTTAATTAATTTATTTTTTCATTTTATTACTTTAATTCTAACTGTCCGGAAACTGGTACCATTTCCTTAACCGTCCGATAACTGGTACATCCACGGTACGTGCTACTTTACTTATCATAACTCACGAGATTCTTTGATGCACTCTCTTCCTCGATTTAACGCAAGTAATAAAAGTGTAAATAGACTTGTTGCAAGTAATGTAACAGCAAGTACACCAAGCAGCTGTTGTCGATTAGTTGGACCCCGGTGACGTCGTGTAACTGATGTTGCACGGGTAATCCCCGGGATTCTCCCTGAATTACCTGGCTGTAGAATTGTGGTAGTTGCATTACCACTTGGTCCACAGTTCACCTTAAAAAAAAAAAAAATTTATTCTTTATTTTTTCTCTTCAATATTCCGATTCGATCAATGAAATACTGTTTTCCACCTGTAGCGTCGTGCCAGTGTGCGGCATTTCGTGTTCATCAGGTGGTAAAAATTCAGATGCATTCTTCATTAAATGATTTGTCCTCAAATATCCATTATTAGTATTCGTCTTCATTTATTAATTAATTAATCAATCCAACAATTAATTTAGTTAATTAATATTTTTGCGAACTACGAATGACTCTTCTTGTCTTATAAACTATCAATGATTCACATTTATTATTTTATTTAATTAATGATTTTTTTTTTCATCGAAGGCACTCGTGAAATTAACGTAATTAACGCGAATTAATTGATTAACATAAATTAATTAATTCTGAAAATACATTTTATCATTTTATTGAAAATTCTTTTTTTAAAATCAATTATTCTTTTTTTTATTCACTTTTAATTGCTCATTAATTACCTAATTAATTAATTAATTAATTAATTTTTTTTAACTGAGAATGATGCAGATATATTGATACAACGGTCGCTACCAGACTGAAGGAAAGATGGTGTATGTTTTGTAAGCACATACAATGTTGTATGTAAGAGCAAAAAAAAGCAGCGGCGCGATAGGACGCGCGGGAAACATTTGCGTCCTTCTGCGAAATGAAGGCGAATTTTCGCTGATTAATCATTGGGAAATAAATCATTAATTTTGTGTCCTCGAGGTTCGATTAATCCTTGAAAAAAATATTCTCCCAGATTTTATTTAATGGGAATTTTATTTATTTCGTCATTTAAATCTCAGTAAAACTGGATTTTATTGGGAAAAAAATGGAAGGCAACTGGGGAGGAGGCACACAGGTCGATAACGCGATTGCGCACATTGGTCCATGACTCTTTCTCTGTTGGATTTTCCTGCAGGAAAAGAGTGGAAAGAACGGCGCAGTAGATAAGGAACATGGGAGTCAGACAGATTCAATGAAACTGAGGATTTTTTGATGGAATTATTTTTTTTTTCAATTTAATTTATTTATTTTGATTGTTTTGGTTAATTGGGGCGTGTTCATTATGGAATTATGATTTTATCTGATTTTTTTAAAGGAATTTTAATGATGTTTTTTTTTAGTCTGGAGGTGCAGTGGTGGGAGACGAGGAGATTTGTGGAGATTCTTTCGTGAATTTGTAGGAAATTAATGGGTTTTGGGAAAATTCTCGAGGGAGACTTTTCGTGAAGAATTTTATGGAGGAGGAAAAAGGTGTCTTGGGAAATTCTTGGGGAGGAGCATTGTTTCCGTGATATTGGTAAAAATAATCGTCTTGGGATTTTTGGAATCGTGTTCTTTTTATTGAGATAGTATCCCAGTGAACTCGAGTACAGTTAGTCCCTTATTTTTTTGATGCCGTATCGAGGATGATATTTTTTTGAATTTTCTTTATTCTTTTTAGAATTTTTGTTCGTGTAATTTATGAGATATGAATTATCAAAGTTACTGAAAATAGCGGTGGTTGGAATGAAACGCCCTAAATCGGACAGAAATAACGAAATTACTAAAAAACCACACAGTTGACCCATTATTTAAAAACTATTGGCGAAGAGAACAGCATTTTAACTAAATAATAGAAATAAAAAATATTCAATTCTCCGTATAGTTATTGAGAAATTTTAATTAGAAGGTAGTCGTAACTATTTGCCTTTCTTTCCATCTCATGCATGTGATAAAAGTTTAGTAATGTAAAAAAAATTCGAGAAACAAAAAAAAAATTATATTCACGAGCTGAAGATATGACTTTTGAATAGTTTAATCATTTTTTCGCATAAATTGAAGCACATTTCCCTGAATTATCGGCAATTAATGGGAAACTAGCTCAAAAATCCTCATTTCTTTCTGTTTTATCGACCGTACTCTGGGATACTATCTTAAAATAATGTTATCTTCATAATTTAGACACAAACACTTCTCTTCATTTATGAAAGGTTGGCGCGGTTTATTTATCGATTCTAATTACAGCAATGTAACCCTTATGAGGTCTGGAGTCCCTATCACTCTGACAGTCTTATTCTGTTATTCACGGGGCAACAATGCTTGTCTTTGTTTGCTTCGTTTGTTTGTTTTGTTTGCTTTCTGAAGATAACAATATTTAAGAATCCAAACAAATAGAGCACGCATGAAAAATCCCTACAGAAAATTTCTATAGATTTATTTTATAGAGAATTCTATAGATTTGTCGCACATGATATTGGAATATTTTTTATAGACACCAAGCTGGCCTATTCAGAACATTTTTGGCATTCCAACTGACTTCTCCTCAAAAATGGAAGTTTATGAGATAAAAGAAGAATGTGAATTTTTTCGGATTTTTAAAAATCTTCTGTGAGGCCGCACTGATTGTTCTTATTTCTAATGTGAGGGAATTTTCGAGAATTTCGGGACAAAGGGGTCCATTGAGCGGAAAAACCGAACGAGTGACGTCAACCCTGGCAAAACTGTCTTTCGTTCTATGACGCAATAGACGGGAGACAAGTTTCTGCAGGCCCAAGAGACTTCACTTGGCGTTCCACTGCCAAACATAACAGGTCACATCGTATGAAATCGTTACCAAAAACTTTGTCATTTTGTTGTCTGGACCAGGCCCAGGCATATTTCAGCTAATCGAAAGTACGTCGTCTTAAGGAGGAACTGCAGCAACTGAACCAAAACAAAGAAAATGTGACAGAGTCCTGAAAATTTTTAAATAAGTTCACTGGGTGATTGAAAATATCTACTAATTTTTTGGAATTGAGTTACTGTAGAATAAGGGAGGAAATAAATATGAAACTTGAACTTTTTACTTAGGGTTATATATAGGGTTAGTATAGGCAGTTGGTCAATTTCGTAAAAATCCTACATATCCGATCAGTCGGTAATAACGTGATTGTGCTACAATTACCCATCACCCATATAATCTTATGCGAAAAAGTTTATTTCAATAATTATATTTTCTCTTATAATAACGGTAACTCATTTCCAAAAAAATTAGTGTCTACTGTTAATACCTCAATGAATGTATTCAGAGCAGGGACCGAGAGCGCGTTCTTTTTTCGTTTTCGTTCTTCGACCGAAGAATGTAACGAAATTATAACGTTAGTCAGAAGAACGAAATTGCGAACGAAATTCGCAATAACGTTATTCAGAAGAACGAAAACGAAAACGAAAATACCCAGCGAACGAAATTGAGAACGAAAATGACCGAAGAACGAAATTCAATTTCGTTCTTTAGGTATTTTCGTTTTCGCTCTTCTGAATAACGTTATTCCGCATTTCGTTCTCAATTACGTTCAGCCGAATAACGTTATTCCGAATTTCGTTCACACTTCCGTTCGCCCGCATAACGTTATTCAGAATTTCGTTATCAATTTCGTTTCCGTCCTTTTTCGTTCATAAGAACAAAAACGAAAATAACGCGTTCTTCTTTCGTTCTTCATGAAAGTTCTCGGTCCCTGGTTCAGAGAGTTTAAGCAATCTGTCACATTTCCTTATTTTTTCTGTGTTGCTGAAGTTCCTGCTTAATCCCATTACCATCTCTTTACCATCTCTTTGTACCTGAGACCAGTCCGGCCATAAACCCTCACCCCCGTCAATTATTTAATTAGTAATATTTTGGTGTAGCGATATTTTTGAAGAAGAACCTCAATTCCTGATTTTTTCATGACAAGTATCATATGAAGAAGCATATAGAGTACCCTCCCTAGAGTCCTCTTTTTCTATTTACTAGCGCCGTCGGCGGCCGCCTCCGTTGATTAGTGTAGATTTCTATTTTTTATTTTAAATTTTAATGATACCTCCGTATACTTAGCAGATAGAAAAATTATTTTCAAAGCTAACTAATCCTTAAACGTTTCGGAATAGTTTAGGAAAGTTGAGGAAAGCATTTTTATAATTTGGAAAAGAGTCATTAATTTATTATTAATTCAAACTTTTTTTATGTATAGATAGCAGAAATAGCTATCAGAGATAGCAGAATTTAGGATTAGTTAGAATTCAGGCTCAGCCGGGCTCAGCCCGAATTCTAACTAATCCTAAATGTTTGGGAATAGTTTAGGGAAGTTTAGGAAAGCAATTATAGATTGCTATTTTTGTTTTATATAGATTTTCTTGCGCTTGGAGGCTCAAGACATAATTTTCATTTTAATTAAATAATTATTCATTCTTAAAGGACGAAATTGATTTTCTTAATATCCCCAAATGAATTCCAAATAAATGAAAATAATTTCAATGTTTACCAAATTTATTTCTGCTATCTATGCATAAAAAAGTTTTAATTAATAATAAATTAATGACTCTTCCCCAAATTATAAAAATGCTTTCCTAAACTTCCCCAAACTATTCCCAAACGTTCAGGATTAGTTGAAATTGAAAATAATTTTTCTATCTGCTAAGTATGATGACTAAATAATTCAAAAAAATTAGTTTCCGTAATGTCCACCATAAAGCGCTTTTGTCGATTCGAGTTCGACCATTTCCATTTCGAGTTCGATTATCCTTCAATTCGAGATGAAATCCGCCATGTTCGATTTTAATGCCCTGTCCTTTTTATGAAGGGACTAGCAAATAAAAGCGCGCTACGCGCGCCTTCATTAATTTTTCTTCCACAAATATAATAGCAATTTTAATAGCAATTAAATTGAAGGCGCGCTGCGCGCGCCTGTGGGATTTTTTCTTGCCGAAACTTCCGATTGTCATTTTTTTACATATTCGATTAATCGCATTTACATTCGATATATCGCATTAGCAATTCGATAGTTCCGTAACACCTCTTTTAGTATATGGGGAATATGCCCACATTTTGGTAAATATGGTTCAAACAGCTAATGTAAATTAGTAGGGGATCTAGTAGAGATTATCAAGATGCTGAGAAACTAAATATACTTGAAAAATACAAGCCGAAAAATTTAATTGACTGTTGAAAGGAACTTACTCGATTTTTCCAATCGAGACCCCATCATTTATAGTCATTGGCTCATATTCCGGTAAATATGGTTCAAACAGCTAATGTAAATTAGTAGGGGATCTAGTAGAGATCATCAAGCTGCTGGAAAACTCTAAATATACTTGAAAAATACAAGCCGAAAAATTTAATTGACTGTTGAAAGGAACCTACTCGATTATTCCAATCGAGACCCCATTATTTATATCCACTAGCGGTCAAGATGTTTGGTGATGCAGTTTTTTTTACAGAAAAATAACTTATGGATTTAGTTGCATTGAACGAATATGAGATGCCCTCAAATACTTGAGCCAATTCACTCAACAGCTAATTCGATAAATATTGATGAATACGCAGTTGAAGCACTACGATAGGCAAATACAATCGTCATTTTTACTTGGATGTGTTTTTCCTCGTTGAAGTAATTTATTTTGATGATTTTCATGAAAATTCATTTTTTTCGTCAAAAAAGGTACATTTTGGGTAATTTGAATTATTGAGTTCACTTGTCTCAATCGAAGTCTCCTGAACGAACCATTCGTTAAATATTAACGAATATTAGTTTGGTTACTATTCTAACTATCATTCGTTAACAATAAACGAGGCTCGTTTCAGCCAAACGAATCAGTTTCTCAGTTTGTGAACCATTGATCATATTCACAGTGCCAAACTACCGGAAACTCTTATTATGATTTTTGCAGCTCCCATATCTTCCTCTACAAAAAAAAAAATTTCAACAAAAATTTGCAAATCTCCCACAATTTTTTACAAAAAAGGCTTCAGCATTAAATAAACATGTTTTTTTTAAATTTTTTATTTTCCGTTATAATGCAAAAAGTAAAAAAGAAAAACTCCGATTCCTTGATCTCCAATGACCACTGTCATCTCTATCAATGATAATGAAAATAACTTTTCATTCAATTCTTCACTTCAATTTCAATTTTTCACAAATTACATTTTCTTATTAATTCTACGAGATTCCTCATCCTTGGAGTCCGGGAAGTGCTTTTGTCATTGAACCAAGAATGTTGCTAACACCTTGGTTGGTACTAGCATTATTTGATCCACCGCCTGTATTACTCAATAAAGCAGCAAGCGAGTGAAGAGTATTCATCAACAATGATCTAAGATTGTTCAGCAATTTGATTAATAATGTTGACTGGGAGCTAGCTTGATCACCACCAAGTACTTGTTCAACAATACTGATGACTTGATCGAGGAGACAATCAATTAGATCAAGCAAATTTGAAAGTGTTAATTTTGATGTTGCTGCGTTCAATAAACCTGAGAAGCATTTGTTGTTCATCCAGGATGGCATTGCTCCCTTCATAGGTAGAGCTTTTGTGAGTCCACCTAGTGCTCCACCTTCTTCATCACTTGCACCTGGTTTGGCTAGGGCAATTGCCTGAAAAAATCGAAAATTTAATAAAAAGTTGATATTTTTCAAAGTAACTCACGATATCTCGGGAAATAATGGATTTAAGTGGATTCATGCAGAAACCTTAATATAGAGGATTAAATTCTTTTCAAAAAAGGTTTCTTGCAAAATTTTGATAAACCCAATGGTTTCCGAGATATTCACAAAGCAAAAAAATTAAAACTTAAAAAAAAATTCAAAAAGATTTTTCAAAAAATTTTGAGGATTTGAAAATTTATGGATTTACTCACCAGAACCATTGAGAATATGACGAACTTGATCATGTTGAATTGTCTTCTGAAGAATGCTTTTCGATTACGTATCTCTTGCAGAAGTGCGAGTACATCAAATGCACGTTAACCTGTTTTATTTATATGAAAATGAGGTAGTGCATTCATCCGAGATTCAATGCAGACATTACGTAGTTGACAATGCAAATTAAGAATAAATAATAAATTTTATAATATTTGTATAAAATGAAAGGGTGATAACAGAGAAAGATCGGCAGAATGCATTTGTAATCTGAAAGCAAAATTAAAAAATTGCTGTATCTGAAATTGCCCGGGGATTTTGTAGATAGGCGTAAATTTTGTTATGTTAATGATTTTTCAAAATATTTTTTACTTTTTCCTTGTTTACGTACAGAATTTTTAAATGATGGCTGATTATCAGGTGATATCTCTGCAAAAATGTGGGTGTACTTAGCGAATTTTTTTCCGTTATTGATGCAATATCATTAATCATTGTGTAATTTATTTGATTTAGTAGAAAAATAATGGGAAATTAATAGAAAAATTTCGTTTTTGTTTTTTTTTTTCGGCCATTCTGGCTGTCCAACCAGCGATAAGCTCTCCAAAACTAGTAATTTTAGAAGTAGAGAAGGGACGAGAGTGGCTAGACTATCCAATTCGCACCTAATTATGGAGGAATATGCAGGATTTTTTTAAAATAATATTTTGGGATATTAATTCTATAATAATTATGCTTTTGTAAGAAGGAAATCAATGAATATTAACTTCCCGATAGGCAGTTATAGGGATTACTCCTAAAACCAAACTTCTCCAGAGAGGTGGGGGAGTGATTGGATCATGTGTTTGGGAAGTTTTCTAGAACGATTCCAAGGAGGGGGGGGGGGGGGGCGTATGCATGTGTGTGTGTTCGTCTGTATGTGGTCATTTTTTTCCGGCAACGATTCCTCCTGAAATAATGATCGGATTGGGATCTTCAATATCGCGATCGATGCATATTGGTGAGAACTAGTGCTGACTAAATTTTGGACCGACTTAGTGGAGCCATCCTTTATTTATTTAACAAACAATAAAATGATATCTCGGAAATGACAAGATACCGAAGAAAAATCTTCAGAACAGTTGAAGATATTAATATGTGGAGGCTGGGCTAAAATGGACCCCCCGGATAAAATGGACCTCCGGGTAAAATGGACTCCTGGGGCAAAATAGACTTCTCTCTTTTTTGCATAATTTTTTTTATCGACTATTTTTTACTTTTACCCTTCATCATAGAATTCCGCAGATAAATTCCGTGGATTTGAAGTAAACAAACCGTATGTGAGCGTCCCCACTCTACGGCCACTTCGATTCTAATTCCTAGAAATTTAAAGGGCCAGATACGAATGTTCATAGTTAAGAGACAATTGGCAAATCCATTGAATGACGGAAAAAGGGATTAGGGGAATTTTGAGCAACTTGCGAGCGTATAATTTATGAGAGTCTCCTGTAGTATATTTGCGTTCAAATATCTTTCTCGGGGATTTCTACCATCATCCCACGTGGAACCCGATTAAATCGTGACTCAGAGGGCACGTGCAGTTCTTTGCTGTGAATATGTCGGGAAGTTAATTTTTCAGCACGTTTGCAGAGTTCACAAAAAAAAGTTGGAGAAAAAAGATAATTTTCAATGGTGAAGTTATTAATAAAAAAAACTTAGTGAACTGAAGCCTATACGCAGTCGCGAGCGAGCGCAGCGAGCGACCAACAACAACCTACAAACTTGCGAGCGAGCAACAACAACCTACGAATTCGCGAGTCAGCGCAGCGAGCGAGCAATAATAACGTGCTTGTTTTTTAATTAAATTATAATCATCTTTCATTTTTTTACTCGCTTTATATTCTTAAAATCCAGGTAAAATAGACATTATTCTTGTTAAATTGTACTGATTCACAAATGTGATGGAGATAATTGTATCGCTACGGTTTCATCGCCAGGATATGATCTTCTTCATGATATTACCCTTTAGAGGGCCGGGATTTTGAGGAGATCATCTTCCTCAGCAAATTGATAACAAAGATATCTGGTATCATATATCCATCATAGGCAAAGGTCTGATCAGACATCGAGCCACTATAGTGGTTTTGCGGTCTGCTACGGTAACAACCATGTATGCATGTAACAGAAAATTTTAACTTGTAAAGAAATGAATTTCAAAAGACCTATTCATACTTTTTATAATGATAATATAATTTAGGGGCTAAAACAAATTAAATTATGTGAAATTTATAATTTTTTCATATTATTTATCTATAAATAAAGAGCTGAAAAGTAGTGTCAGATTTGCGTATTATTAGAGTAGGGGAGGAGGGAAGGGGCTTAAAATCACATCAGGGTTTGAACTTACACCTAAATATATGAATTTCAGATTATATAGACGCGTTCCACGTGGATATAACAAACATTTTTTTACAGCCACTATAGTGATTTTGCGGCCTTCTAAAGGTTAACATCAGTAGATTCGATTGGATGAATTCTGGAAACTGCTTTGCCGACAGCAAAATTTAAAGCAGAGCTCTGCAGGAAATTTCCTGCAGAGCTCTGCTTCAAAAATTCAATAGTGCTACCACCTAACAGCATTTGGAGGAAGCGGTGAGTTCTTCTGGAAATGGTTATGCTGTACTTGATTACCATTGTCGGTGTCTGTATGAATCAATGCTTCTCAAGTTTACTGAACTCAGTGACATCAAAATTAACACTCTCAAATTTATTAGATCTGATTGAGTTTCTCTTCGATCAAGTCAATAGTATTGTTGAACAACTGTTCGGTTGTAATTACGCCAGTTCCCAGGCAACATTATTAAACGAACTGTTGAACAATCTCAGATCATTGTTGATGAACACTCTTCAGTCGCTTTTTGCTTTATTGAGTAGCACAGGCAGTTGATCAAATGCCAGTACCAACAACCCTGGTGGACCCGTCTATTACTTATATCGACATATTTACTCAGTCGATCTTCTATCGGTCAATGGTCGATGCAAATTCTGAAATTTTTTTGGAAAAAAGAAATGAACCGTCTTGGACGAACAGCGATTGCCAGTCAATCATATTTGTTTTGCAAAAAATTTCAGAATTCGCATCGACCATCGACAGATGAAAGATCGGCTAAATGGACATATCGATATGAGTACACGACGGTTTGTCAGTGACAAACACAGAATGAAAGGAAAACTTCGATTTTTCCAACAGGATAGAAACAAATTGTTTTGAATCACCTCATTTTTCTCAAATTTTTCATCCGATTGGTTTTAAAGTAATTAACGATCAAAATTGCATCTTATGCATGGGTTCTTATGCATCAAACCTGTCTTAGCACGAGACTTTAGTTGTCAATTCAGGCTGTTACGTTTCCTGACTCATGTTTCGAAGATCCTGAGTTCAAATCTGAGTCCTCTCTCTATTTTTTTTTTATATTGATGAAACGGTCATTTTTTGTTTCAATGCAAATCATAGACTTTGAGTAGGATTTTGGTCCTCAAATGATACTAATATCGACAGTATCATCGTAAAATTTCTATACCCAAATTATCCCGAAGAAAACACTATTGTTTCCCTTTCAAAAAAAAAAAAAAAATAAATAAAAAAAAATAAAAAAAATAAAAAAAAAATTCCCTTTCTTCACTCCCAAAATCAAAATATCGTCAATTTTCAAACAGAGAATTGTGAAATTCTTTGTTCATAAACAATGGAGATTAATCAATAGTCTTCAATTATATTAAAAGACCAATAAAATAGCGGTCGCGGAAAGAAGAGAACCATGATTTTTCCATTCATAGGTATTCGCTTTATGATTTGTGGAGTATGACTCAAAAACAATGTGTGATTGAGAAAAATATTAATTGAACCGCTCAATTAATCTGTATAAATGTATTCCATGGTGCATTTTTTCAATATCTGAGCCTCTAGCTGGCGATGAAATTATAACTGAAATGAAATGGCTTCTCCATTTTTTTTGTTTTTTCCCTTTATAAATTTCATTTTATAATCGTTTAACGATTCATATAGTGCAGAAGTACCAATTAGCTTGAAATTTGATTTAATAAAAGAAGGTATGAATTGGATAGGGAAAATTCGCAAATATACCCAAAATATCGGTATTTTTCGGGTATAATTTGGATATTTTTTGGGTCGAAAGGAATTCACTGGAGCCTCAATTTACTATTAAAATTTTTCAAAATGAACCATTTAGCGATAACGAGTTTTTGTTATGCTGAGTGATTATTGGAAGTAAAAGTTTGCCAACAATAAACTCGTTATCAATTGTCTCTTAAAATGATAATTGAAAATTCAGGTCATCAGATAACAAGAAATTTTTGTGTTCTACTTAATATTAATTTATTAAAGCGATTCATACCAATTTTTTTAATTAAAAATTTACAATTAAATTCTTCAAAAATTTACAAAATGACTAAAATATACCACCAACATTACGATGATAATTCATCTGCGCATGTTGATGTGCGTAGTCGTAACTCTGATCGTAGCCCCAATCGGGGCTAACAACCGAATTGGGAATCCCCTGACTACCAATTTGCGTGTGACTTGGATTGTGATGAGTTGGATGAGTTGGTGGATAATCACTCGGTTGAAAATGATTGAAATTGCTCCAGCCAAGTTGCGAGGTCCTTGACCAGTCATTATTGCTTGCTGAAAATTAATAAAATTTTTAAGATTACTTTCAGTGTAGTTTTGAAATAGAAATTAGTGATTTTTACAGAAATTTTTCTCTAATAGATTATGACGCGTACACCCTTGACTTCAACCTAGTCAATGTTTATGCATGTTTTCATGCCTCATCATTTTTCTAATTATGGGGAGAAATGTAACATATTATGCACGATATTTTAATACGAAAATTTTTTTTTTCTTATCTGCGTTTAGGTAAGTAAACCCCAAATGTGTCGTCAGAGGGTAGCTCTGGTTATTCTTGCCAACAAATATTTCATATTTTGAATATCTCGCGCAATTCGTTAACCAATGAAATTTAGGCGTTGCAGGATTTCGATATATTCGATATCGATCATCGCAGTTCGATAAAATCTCGCAATGCGTTTTTTTCGGAAAGAGAATAGAGGCGAACCAGAGTTTTGAAAAGAAGTATCTAGCAAAAATTTCCTATTTTCTTTTGATTCCTAGATGTTCAATAAAAACTAGAACATCTCAGGATCTAAGCAAGATAGCCTAATTTTAGTAATTACGTTTTTGGAGCCCCAAATCCTCTGTACAAAAAAGATCTTCAAATTAATTCCTTTATTTCCTCCAAATCCTAAGATATTCCCCAAAAACATAAAAATTAACTCCAAATCCTTCGGAATTAAAATCATAAAATAATTACCACTATTATGAGATGAATTCCCAGGTGCAGGATGTCCAGTTGATGGCTGTAGTGACGTGCTATGTACAATTTGTGGGCCAGATAAGCCACTCAATGATCCAGGAATAGAAACTGAGTGACTCTGTAAACCAGGCATTGTTGCTGTACTTGTTGGTAACACCTGGCTAACAATGGTAGCAGCAACTTGATGAACAACACTACCAGATGACTGATGAATAGTACCACCTGAGGGCTGTTGAAGGCTAGTTGGTACCTGAGTTATGCCACTTGATAATTGCGTTACTTGTGGCATCAATTGGCTCAACTCTGGCATACTGTATTGACACGGTGGCTGTGATGGAGGTAGGCTCTGCATTGAGTGGCTTATATTACCAGCGTGTTTGCGTAATCGAGCACGTCTGTTACTGAACCACACCTGTAATCAATCCATCAATTAATTAAATTTATTATCATGATTGTTATTCAATTGTGAGATGGTGAAAAAGGACCGGTCCTTCAGTATTTGATGTTCGTGATGATTCTTAGTGGAATATCTCAGAAACTAAGCGAGATAAAGAAATTTTTGTGAATATCTTTTTTTTTGGAGAAAAAAATCCTTTTCAAAATATTATTCTTCAAAAATGAGGATCTTAAGTTTTCAAATTGGTGATGCCTTTTTCATTTCTCAGGTAATTACATCTCAGTAATAATAACTTATGGTGAAAATATGTTCATAATGATAAATACAATAATGTATAATTTCAACATTTATTGTCGTTTTTGAACAGTTCATGAGAAATTATTATCTGAGATATTTTCACTAGAATTTTTATTGTCAAGAAATTTTTTTTTTTAGATATTTTCATTTAATATTTTGTTTTGAGATTTTCCAGTCGAGATATTAACGTGTCATGCCTGCCAAATTGATTTTATCTTGTCCTCCTTTTTTTTCAAAATATCCTGAAATCTAAGCGAGAACGAGAAATTTTCATATTGATTTTCTCTTTAGCTCCTGAAATTCTCTACTAAAATATGACGTCACGAATTGCTCCATCTCGCTTAGATTCTGGAATATCATTAAAAAACTGATGATGATAAAAAATGAATTTCTCTGAAATTTCATGGACATCTAAAAACTGATTTTAATTGGGAGACAATATTCCAAAAGTCATCATTAATAATATTTTTCAATAAATATCTCACCTGGATTCTTGCCTCTGTCAATCCAGTCCTCTGTGCCAATTCTTCCCTAGCATAAACATCAGGATATTGTGCCCTTTGAAAAGCAGCTTCCAACTGCTCAAGTTGATTACCAGTAAATGTTGTTCTACTTCTTCTTTGTTTTCTTTTCAATGGTATACCAGGTTCACTCTCAGTGTCTGACTCGTCACCGCATCTACCTGATGATGAAAAATAAGAATTTGTTAAGAAGAATTTCATTAATAGGCAGTAGGCTAAATTAACTCAACTTAAATAAATGCTTTTTGTTTTGAGAAATAATAACTGTTTGAAAACAATTTGAATGGTTAATTTTATCGCACTTTTTAGAACTCAAAAACCGTTTATTCAGAGAAGTATAAGAAAATACGTTGTATTTAGTAACATAAAATTGACTATTAAAAATGTACATAAAACAACGTAATTTCGTTTTAATCTGCATTTTTACGATTACGACATTTTTATTTGTTTAAATTTTTTTTAAAAAACCTTCTTTTTGACATTTTTCTGAAGAATCAAAACATACGCCCTTTTTTTTCTCAATTCGCCTTTTTTTATTGAAGAATTTTATTTTTTTCTTCAAAAAAATCGCAATTTTTTTGAGTGAAATAAAATTCAGATTTATCTTCATTTCTTATTGAATATAATTAAATATTCACGCACGAGTAAATACAAATATTTTCTCTCGGTCAATTGAGTGTATTTACATGAATGAAAATGTTAAGTCTCTCCATCACTTGACGTTGATCTTGTTGTGATGCTTTCAATAAGTAAAACACGCTCCTGAGTCCTTCCGCACCGTCAAATTGCATTTTATCTCATTTCTCTAAAGTGTTCCTTCAGACTTATTGAGGTAAAAAAAAAGACACTCATACTCAACAAAAGACTATCGCAAAATCCGTGCTCAATGTACACAAATAAACATTATAATCTCATTCCATTGTAGAATGGGGATTTAATTTTTTTTCTATTTTTCTTCTCGGAGATTATTATTTCATTGTCAATGAGAAAAAAAGAACATTCATTCATGTTTTTATAACAGATGTCGAGTATTTATCGATTCTTTTGAAATTTCCGAGGTAATGGGAAAAAAAAATTGTAAAAAAATTCACCTTTTTCCTTTTTTAATTGATTGAATTTGAAAAGAAAATTGTATCGAAATCTATCAATTTATTTTATCTAAAAAAAATAGATTAAAAAAAAACCAATAAGCAATTAAAAGCGTCTACATTGATTTGAAAAAACAGGCTTAAGAAATTTTTGATGTTTTTTCATAATTTCATAATAAAAAAAACAATATTACATTGCTTCCCGATCGATTATTTTCAAATATCGATTAATTGATTCGATATCTCGCATTGAATTTAGTCGAGATATTACATTTCATTCGATAATTCTGTTTTACCAGTTTCAGTTCAAGTTTTCCAGGTAATCAGAATTCCAGTGTATCAATTTCAAAATTTCGATTAATCGATATCAAAATTCGATTAATCGATTTTCGGATCACTTGATAATTCGATTCCGTTTCACCTGTTTTTAAAAATATTATCTGTTTTAGTTGAAGGGAATTCAAAATTTCGATTAATCGATACGATATCTCGAATCGATCAATTCGAGATATCGCATTTCATTCGATAATTTCACTTCACCTGTTTTACTTTGAGGTAAAAATCCATCAATCCCAAAAATTTTCTTTGTCGGCAAAAAAAAGAGGATCTCTCGAGGCGTGAGAAATCATTGCGTTAAAATGAGTAGAATTTTCACATTCTACACATTTTCAAAAGCTTCTATCACAAATAAATAAAATAGATAAATTGACCAAAATAAAGGGCACACACATTGGTACACCTGTGTTTACCACCCGCCGTCACCAAGTGTCATTGTTCTCATCCATTCTCACATCCGCAGGCGCGTTTTTCTTATTTTATTTTGAAAGTAAGAAATATTGCCAAACATAGATTCTTCGAGTCCCCCTACTCCCCCCCTCTTCTCTTCAACTTTTATATTCAAACTGTGGCGAGATGACAGGAATTTAAAGGAGCCGACCTCATGGACCAACTTGAGAGGATGCAACTTGTCCGACAGTAAAGCCTATTCAGCCTCTTCTCCCTCTCTTTTATCCTTTTTCCTTTAAAAAAAAAAAAAAAAAAAAGAAAAGATAAAAGAAAAAGATGCTCAGAGAATTGTGAACACTGTCAGAGAGATCTTTGAATTTTTTTTTTTTTTTTCCTCTTCGGCCTCGATATTATTGTGGCTTTCAGGCAGAGGGATAAAAGAACCGACTGGGGACTTCTGGTGACACATTTGACTCGACGCACTTTGCGTCATTCACCCGCGCAACGTTTGAAATTATTAAATTGCCCCCGGGGCTAATTTGAATTGAGAAGTGGAATTGACTGAATTTTTTATGTTAATCTTTTGAGAGTGAGAGAGAGAGAGAGATTGGACAACTGGTTCAACATGTGATTAAGATATTATCGGGGGGACTTTTTTTTCGGTGATTTGTTTTCAAGGCGAGATGACATGTGTCAATTTTTGGAGAATCGATTTTAAGGGTTTGGGGAATTTTTTACGGGTGGGAGAATTTATTCTTGAAAATTTTCTTGATGAGATAATATTTCATTGCTGTTTTTTTTTGAAGATATCTTGGAAATTAAGGGGGAGAGGGAATTTTAGGTGAAGAGCTTTTTTGGAGAGTTTTTTTTGCTCTACAAACAAGGTTTCTACAAAAATTTTGATATCTCGCTTTAATTCGGAGACATTTTTAAAAAAGTAGGGAGTAATATTATTATTTTTGAGTATCATGAAAATTTGTGCTCCACTTTCAATTTTACTATTATTTTTTCGTTCTCTCCAGTAAAACATGTGTCAGAATTGATTTTCGAGAATTATTGGAAAATTTTCTAATTTGTATGGGTAAAAAAACTGAATTCCATGAAATTAATCATAAATTCATCGAAAAACTTTTTGAAAATTAATGAAAAATATATGAATCGATGAGAAATTTTTTCATCTTTTCACTCATTTATTTCCAGAAAAAAAACTGCAAATTTTAAAAAATGTCTGCAAGATACTTCTTTTTCCTCATGATTTATTTCATTTTTTCAATGAAATCAACAGAAAAAAAAATCAATCTCTAATCGTTCAATTGAAATCCTGATTTCCCCTCCCCCCCCCCCCCCCCCTTGGCCAATTTACAAAACTCCATTAGTCTCAAATCCCCATGAAAAATTTCACCAAATCATTAATTTTTATTTTTATTTTACGCTCATTTCACCTACAAGATAATGATCAATTACTTTAATTTTCATTTGAGACATGAAATTACGTGTTAAGAGTTATAAACCAGAGAGGTGAGATAATTCCCCATCGATTTATGTGGTTTCAAATCAATTTTTATCGATTTTCAAAGATAAAAGACTGAATTTCATGAAATTAATCATAAATTCATCAAAAAAACTGTTGGAAATTCATTAAAAATTGTAGTTTTGCCTTAGAAATAAAGGGGCGTAAGTGTTACTTACACCCCTTTGTTTCTAAAGTGACGATACAAATCAATGGACAATGATTTCACCTCTTCACTAGTCTATTTCCAGAAAACTGAAAATGTGAAAAAAAAAGTCTGAAAAAGACAATTTGTTTGAAAATTGCCCGAAATTAATGCTGATACAAAATTCTTTCACCAAATAATTCATTTTAATGGTTTCACGCTCATTTAACCGACAAGATAATAATCAATTACTTCAATTTTCATTTGAGACATGAAATTGCTTGTTAAGAGTTATAAACCAGAGAGGTGAGATCATTTCTCATCAATTTATGTGGTTTCAAATCAATTTTTATCGATTTTTAAAGATAAAAAAATGAAATTTTCACGAATTTCTTCATAAACTCATCAAAAAAATGTTGAAAATCCGTTGAAAATTCGTTAAAAAATAGATAAGTCATCTGAAAATTATCTCACGTCATCACTGGTCCATTTCCAAAAAATTAAAAATTAAAAAAAAATCCTCAAAAAAGACAATTTGTTTAAAAATTCCACAAAATAAATTTTGACGTATTTTTTAAATTTAGTTTTGTCTCTCATTTTTTCCAATAAAATCATTTTTTTTAAATCCCAAATAATTTCATCACCTTAGAATTAAAGGGGCGTAAGTCCTATGCTTACACAAAGGACTTGCGCCTCTTTGTTTCTAAGGCTACGATTTTAATTGAAAATCCCCTTTTTTTCCTTCTCGGTCAACTCACAAAAATTCATTAACCAAATAATTAATTTATTTTTTATTTTTTCACGCTCATTTAACCGACAAGATAATGATCAATTACTTTAATTTTCATTTAAGAAATGAAATTGCGTGTTAAGAGTTATAAACCAGGTGTGATTCTCTCTTTAAACGTGATGAGAATATCTCGTTTGTGCCACACAGCCCTTTTGGCATTTCTCGCCCTCTGACACCTCTTTTTCCTCTTCTCCCTCTCCACTTCTGCAACGGCGAGACAAAGACAACGGTAATAACAATGAGAATATAAAGGGAATAATAAAAATGGAAAAAAAAAGAGAGGAGAGATAATAAATAATAAAAAATAAAAAAATCACGTACAGTTTGGGATGTGCAATCGTTTAGGACTGAACCATATGTTGGAGTTGTAATGAGAGACCATAAGAGGGGCGGTGCCCGATGAAATGTTTTATAGATTATCTCTCACCTCACAAATTCATTCTCTCCCTTTATCTTTCAGTTAATATCATACAAACGTCTCTATAGTGGAGTAAATTGTTCCTATGTTATTAGCGAATTATTTTACGATTTTAAGTAATTATGAAAATGAGAATTTTCGGTGGTTTTGAAGTTATTGGAAAATTTTTGAGAAAAAAATGGGGAAAATAAATCATGGCAGGTGTTTTTCATCTGAAATTTTTTGAGATTTTCAATGGAATTATTGGAAAAATTGTATCTCGAATAGTTTTACTGATTTTATTTCATCTCCATTACTTGAAAAAAATGAAATTTTAAGAGAAATCTTGAATTTTAGGTAACTAGATAATTACTGGAACGAAAATTTTGATATTCTGCGATTTTCCACTAAGATTTTCTCCTCTCCCACTGTTGATCCTCCAAAAATTCGTTGAAAATTGATGAGATTAGGAAAACACTTGGGATGTCTAGAAATAATAAATCGAGAAATTCGGAAAAAATTACAAAAAAAAAATTCTCGCAAGTGTTTTTCACCTGAAATTTCCTCAGCTTTTCAATGAAATTATTTGAAAAATTCCATCTTCAATAGTTTTGCTAATTTCCATCGATTTCCATTACTTGCAGAATGGATTGAGATGAAAATGATCGGAATTTTTCTGGAAATTTTCTATTCTGAATAATTAGAATATCAGTAGTGAAGAGGTAAAACAAGATAAGTCTATTTTTTTCTCATTTAGTTGTTTGAAAATACCTTAGAAAATAAGCGAAATAGAGCAATTTTGCCCGAAAAAACTTTTGTAACTCTTGAAATTCTCTACAAAAAAAGATAAATAATATCACCTCATCTCGCTTAGTTTCCGAGATATTTCCTTCTAAATGATCGCAAAGATAAGTCGACTTATCCTGTTTTACCTCTTCACTACTGATATTATGAGTGAAAATCTTTAATTTTAAATAATTAGTAAATAACTGGAACAAAAATCTCCACATTCCATATAATTTTCTCCCTCCCCCTCCTAATATCCCAAAAAATTCGTGAAATTGCGTTAAAATCGATGAAATTATGAAAACACCCGGGAGGTCCAGAAACAAAAAAAAAAAAAAAAAAATTACGAAAAACTTTGAGCAAAGTGTCTCACATTGAATAGTGAGAATCACTTTTCCCACCCATATTCACGTAGTTTCGTATTCTTTTCCATGTACAAACTGTGTCGAATTGGCCTCTTTGATGCCGACACTGGGGAAAAGCCAAAATGCCGCACCCGAGAGAGACTATAAATCTAAAACTCGAAAAAAAAAAGAAAAGAAAGAGGGAGAAAGAATCAACGAGTCAACCTCTCTTTCTTTCTCTCTCTCTCTCTATTGGACCTAAATACGGAGGCTCACTCGACTCTTGGGGGTCTCGGTATCCTGAAAAATGGGGTGCGTGTGAGGTCCTAAACGGTAACAAAATGCCACAGATACAGTGTTTTGTAGTAGTAACTGAGAGGAACAATGACAATGGAGCTACATGACCACCTCTGGCGGCATTTTTATTTCATCTATTGGCTCACGGTATGTCCTGTCAACGCCTGGAGTGAAGTCGATAAATTGTTTTGTTGAATTATCGAAAATTATTAATTCATTTATTTGCGGAAAAAAATCAATGGCAAAATGAGTACCGCAAATTTATTGCGGTTTTTTTGAAGATATCTCGGAGATTAAGGGAGATAGAGAATTTTTCGAAGAGACCTTTTTTGAAGCCCTTTTTCTGCTCTATAAAAAAGGTCTCTTCAAAAATTTTGATATCTCGCTTCAATTCAGAGATCCTATTAAAAAAAGTGAAGAGTAAATTATTTTTTTTCGCGAAAATTTTGGATCTAAAATAAATTATGTAATAATTTTTTTGGTTTTTGAAAAATAAATTAGAATTTTTTAAGGAAATTGAGGAATTTTATGATAAGTCAGGATTGATTATTGAAAGAAAAAAATCGAATTTAATAAAATTAAAAAGAGTTATATAAAAAATTTTAAGATGAATTCATGAGGATAAAAATGAGATAAAAGTGAATGAAAAGAGGAGGTTGATTTTTTTTTTTTTTTTTTTTTTAAGGTGGACGAGAAGAGGAGGCCTGGGCGAGAGGACCCATTAGGCTAATCCCTCGTCGGCGGCCGAGGCCAAAGGAATAAGGAAGGGAATAAGAAGGAATAAGAAAGCCACAGGCACTACGTGTCATTCCTGAAGCGGTTGGCTCTCCCCGACCGCCGACACCTATACGCCTTATATGTGGAGTTCTCAATCACTCTCATTCTTCCATCTCATTATTAAATATCACAGGGGAGAAAGAAGAATTCTTTGAATTTTTGAATTCTCGTTTGAGGAAAAAAAAAAGGGACGAGGGGTTATTCATTGATTGAGAATTGAATGCGACAGAAATCGATCGATCAGCTTTTTTTCCCCCAAAAAACCCGCGAAACTCAAATTTAAATGATTTTTTTGATTGAAAATTAAAAAATTTCATTTACTTTTTTTTTATCGGGTTCTGAGAAAGATAGAAGAGGTCCATTGCAGTACATGAAATCGGAAATTTCCCTGGCTTTCGAATGTCACCGGTTTCATCCCTCCACCCCCTCTCACTCCCGGGATATCGGCGATAATATGAAAAACTTATTTCAGCGTTTAAAAAATGAGGAAAAAGTGATTTACATCATTTCGTTGATATCTCCGAAACGAGTAGGTTTATCGAAATATGTCAAGAGGTCTTTTTTGTAGAGAATTTCAGGAACTACAAAAAAGGTCTCTTGGCATTTTCCCCTAAACCCAACCGCCTCTATGATATGATTAAAATAATGTTCACGTAATATTTCCCGAAAATTCAAATTTTTTATTAATCGAATAAATCTTCGCTATTTCGTTGATGAAAAAATTCACACAATCATTTCCATGAAAAACCCTTGAAGATCCTTGAAATGAGTGCCACTGTCGACGTGTGGCAGGCGGTACGTTTGATCTCAGCGGGGCTCACTCTTACAGTTCTCTCGTGCCTAAAAAAAAAGCCTCAACTCTCCATCCCTCTCTCACCTCAGCATTCAACTCTTTCCACACACACACACACACACACACATATACACATACACATATGGATGAGTTTCTGCGTGGACTTGTAGCCAACGTTATTGGTCTTTGTCCCGCTTTCTTTCCCTACTCTACATGTTAACATATGAAATCCTGTTTCTCATGTAACAAAATAGAATAAGAATAAGAATGAGAATAGTTAAACATGAATTCACTACAAATGACTTCCCAAAAAGAAGAAGAAGAAGAAAAAAAACGCATTCCACCGTCTGGTAAACTGTCAGCGATGATTACCAAATTTTTTTTTTTTTTCTAGTCATTTATTCTCGTCTTTTATCTTTAGAGAAGTGACACAAAAGAATTGAATATCGAGACGTGTTTCTCTGCATTCATTTTTTTTTTTCATCTTTCCCTTTTTCGGAAGGGGGAGTGGAGGGGGTTTTTATTGTATTACATGAGAGATGACAGTCATTTCAAGGACATGTAAAGTTTTTTTGTTTCATAAAAAAATCGCGATTTTTTCCATTTTTTTCTTCAATTTTTGGAGCAGAAACGATTGGTTTAATGATATTTCGGTAATTATGGGGTTTAGGAGAATTTATTATGAGACCTTTTTCATGGATGATTTCAAGAGCTACAAAAAAGGGCTCTTGACTTTTTTCGCTAAACCCAACGGTTTTCAAGATATTCGCAGAAGAAGGGAAACGAAACTTTTCGATTTTTTCTAGTGCTATTTTCACTGAATCGTTTTTTTAGAAATATTTTCCTCAATAATGAGAATAAGGCAGATGAGTGAGAGGGGGGAGGGGAGGAAGGAGAGTGTCACTCACTCAAGGATTGAGTGACACCATGACTTAAAAATCAAGTTGACTTCACGTGAATTCAGTGTCTGAATTCAATGACTTCAGAAAAATGGGATTTCAATGATTTCAAGCACTGATTAACGTGACTTCATAAATTTGTAGTCAGTGTCTTCAAATAGAATGAAATCATTGAAATCACAGTAAATAAAATTTTACGAATACAAGAGGGTGGGGGAAAAGGGGTTCTTATCATATTGAAAAAGAAACTTTTTATATAAATTGACACATTACAATATTTAGATGTTTTTCATTGGAAATATTTTTTAACAGCCTTAAAAATATTATCAGGTAGTTTTAAATCCCCAGTCTCAGTTATCTCAGGAGGGGAAATAGTTTTTCAATAATGTTGAATGAAATCGTTTAACTTCAGTGATTTTACTGATTTCAATGACTTCATTTAAGGGGGGGGGGGGGGGGGGGTAAGGGTTTACGCGTGAAAAAAAACGCTTTTTTAGGAATTTTTTTTAGACGTATGGATTGAGCAACTTTATTGAAACCTTTTGAACATTATTAAGTATGGATTCAACAACATGAAGTAATTTTTTTATACGAAAATATCCACAAACAAGCCGGTGACGGAGCTTTTCTGAAAACGTCTATTGCAATAGACGATTTGCGGTGATCACTGTATCTCAGCTGGAAATTATCAGAAATAAAAATCCATTGAAATTTAGTCAAAGTATCATTAAATCCTCCCCCCAACGTTCTCTGATTTTTTTTTTTTCATTTTTCAATTTTTGGTGGTTATTTAAAGTAAAAATTGCTATTTTTTACGAAAAATTGCGCCATTTTGTGGCACAATTTTGGTAGAAAACCCCTTTAATGTGGAAAGAAAAAAAATCAGAGAACGTTGGGGGGAGGATTTAATGATACTTTGACTAAATTTCAATGGTTTTTTATTTCTGATAATTTCCAGCTGAGATACAGTGATCACCGCAAATCGTCTATTTCAAAGAAACGTTCTTGGAAAAGCTCCGTTGTTAGTGGATATTTTTGCATAAAAAAATTACTCAATGTTGTTCAATCTATGCTTAATAATGTTCAAAAGGTTTCAGTAAATCTGCTTAATCTATACGTCAAAAAAAAAATCGTAAAAAAAGGGTTTTTTTCTCCACGCGTAAACCTTTACCCCCCCCCCCCCCCCTTAATTTCAAATTGACTTTATCGCGGTATGGTGGCATGACTTTCAGGAGTGAACAGCCCCCTCGAATAAAGTCCTCGCGGCTAATTTCCTTCTCCTTTTATCGCCAAAGAAATGAAACCGAGAGAATTAAATACCAAGACGTGTTTTCGCATTTATTTTACTCTCGTTTCTCTCCAAAGAGAAGAGGGGTGTCGCCCGTAAGATATTGACACTCCTGTAATCCGTTTGTCGGACATGTGGGCAACCTGAGGCTAATCCCAGTTCACAACGCCCACCTGAGATTAAGCTCGCCCCCACTTCACTCGTTAAAAAAAAAAAAATATGCGTCTCTGAGTTTTTTTTTTTTTTTTTTTTTCGGGGATTTCTATGTTTTTTTCCGTTACTTAAGAGGCATTGGGAAAAATGCGCCGTGGTTAATGGCAAGTTGAGGTACTTACCACCACCCAGTATGCCATTGATAGTGTAGTCCTTCTTGCCGTCTTCCAGGGGCCTACTGCCACCACGCAAAAGTCTACTAATGGATGTTACACTCGGTGGATCTGTCAGACCCTCCTGAAACGAATTACAACATTATTTTTTCACGGTTTTTATTTGTTTTAGGTTATTAAGATTTGGGAGTGAAGTTTTGCCGTTTGATGAGGACTTAATTCTGCGGGAGGTATCAATTCAGGGAGGAGAGGGGGGGGGGGGTAGCTGGTTGAGGCAATTCAGTAGTGTTTTTCTGGGTAATAGGAAATAATAAAAAATTGTAAATTTGAAATTTTTTAGGAAAATCGATTTTATTCAATCGATATTTTGTTGAGAATATTTTGGAAACTAAGCGAGATATGACGATTTTGTGAGGATACGTTTTTGTAGAGAATTTTATGAATGATAAAAGAGGATTCCAGCAAAATTACTCTATCTTGCTAAGTTTCCGAAATATTCTCAAAAAACTTGAAATCCGATGAAAGCTGAAAAACAAATTGATTTTATTTTGTCACTGGTTTTTTTGGAATATCTTGGAAACTAAGCGAGATAGAGGAATTTTGCTTGAATTCTTTTTTGGAGAGAGTGTTGAGAGCTACAAAAAAGAATTGAAGGATAATTGCCCTATCTCGTTTACTTTCCGTGATATTTGAGAGCAACTTATGATGGAATGAAATCGATTCGGTGGAAACTTCAGTCATAAGAAATCACGAGTTTGTGTTCTGACACTGATAGCTCCGGAACGAGTGAGTTTAAAGGAGAATGTCAATAGACCTTTTTTGTAGAAAATTTTAAGACCTAAAAAAAAAGTCTCTAAATAAATTCTCGGAAACTCAATAGTTTTCGAGATCCTTAATGTTTGAGAGTTCATTGAAGGATTTAATCAAAAATTGAAAAAAAGGGTTGTTGCAAATTCTTCTGCAAATATCTTCAAAACGAGTGGGCTTAACGGAAAATGTCAAAAAACATTTTTCATGGCTCTTAAAATTCTCTACCAAGAAGGTTAATTGGCATTTTCCTTTAACGTCACTTATTTCGGAGATATTCACAAAAAATGAATATTAAGAATGAATTATTTGTATTTTCCCCTTCAGTTTACTAATAAAAAATACATTTTTTTTTAAAATTATTTCCCGGATCTCTAAATTAAAAAATTAAAAAATGCACAAAGACCCCCAACAATTTATTATTTAACAATAAAAATAATATTAATCCAAAAAACCATTTGTTTTCTCCGCGTCCCAGCCACAGCTGCAAAAATGTAAATAAAAACTCGAAAAAAAGAAAAAAAATAATCAAAGATCGAAGACGTCGATACTCTATCGTGCATACGATCTCCAGATCTCACGCCGGCATCTCAGAAACAATAACGATATCGCGTCGAGATTTCCAGCTCAAAAAGTCTTTTTTTTTTCTTCTACTCTCGCTCACTCTCTCTCTTTCTCTCTCTTCATATCCACGTGTTTTCTTTATTTTTACATAAGAAGCGCATGAGGATGTGGTACGGGGCGAGTCGGGGCCCTTTTGCGATATCGGGGCGATGACAGCGGCCCGAAAGAGAGAGAAAGAGAAGAGGGCCCCGAGGGGGCCCGAGAAACGCCCCTTTGCAGCATTAAATGCCGTATTAATGCCGCAGCCACGCTCGACTCAATTCCTTTATTTTTTTTTCTCCATTTTTTTTTATCTCTCTTTTTCTTTCGCCGCTCTTCTTCGCGCTTTCTCGTCTCTGCGCATTTTTTCGCACGGAAGTTGCGAGTCTGCATTTAATAATTAATCTGACTCAACCCGTTTTGCCCCATTGGATGAATTCAATGGGGCAAGATGGGTTGAGTCATCAAAATTTGGGGTTTTTAAAAAATTCTTCTAATTAAACTAGTAATCTAGTGAAGTCGAGTACAGTGGACCCTTTATTTTTTTGATGCCGTATCAAAAATGATATTTTTTTACATTTTTCTGAATTGTTTTATCATTTTTGTCCGTGTAGTTTATGAGATATGGATCATCAAAGTTACTGAAAATAGCAGTAGTGGAGATGAAACGACTTAAATCGGACAGAAATAACGAAATTACTAAAAAACCACACGGTTGACCCATTATTTAAAAACTATTGACGAAGAGAACAACATTTTAACTAAATAATAGAAGAAAAAAATATTCAATTCACCGTATAGTTATTGAGAAATTTCAATTAGAAGGTAGTCGTAACTATTTGCCTCTCTCTCTATCTCATGTATGTGATAGGAGATTGATGTAAAAAAAATTCGAGAAAAAAAAATAATATTCACAAGCTGAAGATATGACTCACGAATAGTTTAATCACCTTTTCGGGTAAATTAAAGCACGTTTTCCCGAATTATCAGCAATTAATTGGAAGCTAACCTACGAATTCTCATTTTTTTCTGTTTTATCGACCATTTTCTGGTATACTACCTTAAAATATTTTTCAATTTTATCACAACCGAAAATTAATTTTTTTCGCGTTTTCGGAGCTTTTTCGCATTTGTTTGTTCAGCAGTTTTTATCTTTTTTTTTCTTTACAATGGATGAAAATTGAAATGAGACGGATGGTAATTGCTGAATGCAGATGGATGATGGCCCTCGGAGACGTACGCCAATGAGTATAGTGGGTGTACAAACGCGGCGAGATCGTATTAGAGGACACACGAGTCCCTCCCGGCTATTCACGTTATACGTGGTGTAGCTTCGCCCTCGTGCTCGGTATTAAAAAGTAAAATAAAAATAATGAAAGAGAGGAAAAAGTATACCTTCATTCAGTCGATCGAAGGTAGAGATACATGCAAATATTCTGGCGCACGTCTGCTTACGCATTTTGATGAACCGAATCAAAGATAAATTGATAAATTTAATTTTTTTTTTTTCAGTTGTTTTTTTTATTGTTGTGAAAAGAATGCTTTCTCGATCTCGAGGTTAACTCCATGAATTTAATTGGGGAGTCAATGAGAATTAAATGAATTATTTAGATTCAAATTATTTGTTTCAAGTTTTTCGTAAAAATCAGTATTTTGAAAATGATTTTTCTTTGTATTTCCCATAATTTTTGAAATATTCAATGAAATTTCAAATTTGTCTCGATTTCTCACAAAAAAAATTATAATTTTTTAAAAATGTTATTCAAGTTATATTTTTTTTTAAATTTAAATTTAAAATTGAGATTTACCTTAACAAGTTTGTCTCGAATTTCCCATGAGAAAATTCCTGGATTATCTCTCTTCAATTCTTCAATTCTCGCCTCAACTTCCGGTGTAGCTACCCTTGGTTTACTTCCACCAATGACACCAGGCCTGATTGACCCAGTTTCTTGATATCTATTGAGGATTTTTGAGACACAGCCGTGCGAGACCCTGAGCTGTCTCGATATCATGCATGGACGTACCCCTGCTGCTGCCATTTCAACGATTTTCAAACGTATGTGGTTGGGTAGTGGTCTTCCATTGATAAACACACCGCCCAATTGATTCATTCGTCCTTGACCTGAGGAAAACGATAAAAAATTGAATTTCCGTGAATTTTCTCGAGAGTGAGAAATACTGTGGAGGCCCCGGTTTTTGACATTGCCCTAGTAACTTAGAATTTCTGCAAATTTCTCAGTTATAGTTAAATCTACAATTTATTATTTAACCCTAGATTGTCGCCCTTATGACGGATTAGGGATGTAAACAAAAAATCTGACATGTCAGTGACGGGTCATATGACACGTCAGTGACCGTCACATGACGGAGCTCAATTCTGACCGTTTATGTCATACGACCAAATTCTGACCGAATTATCAACTGACGGTTAGATTACATCTAAGTAAATGATGAGCCATCTGCGTCATACACAGAGAAAAATATTTTCTCAATTTAAGAATGTGCAGTCACTTAATTTAAGAATGTGCAGGTCACTTAAATTAAGTGACTTTTCTCACTTGAATCAAGTGACTTTTTCTTTCTTAATTTGAGAAAGTAAAAGTCAATCAAACTAAGTGACTTTTCTCACTTAAATCAAGTAACTTTTTCTTTCTTAATTTGAGAAAGTAAAAGTCACTTAAATTAAGTGATTTTTCTCACTTAAATCAAGTAAATTTTTCTTTCTTAATTTGAGAAAGTAAAAGTCACTTAAATCAAGTGAGTTTTCTCACTTAAATCAAGTGACTTTCTTAATTTAAGTGACCTGCACATTCTTAAATTAAGTGACTGCACATTCTTAAATTAAGAAAACATTTTTCTCTGTGTAAATTTGATGATGGGAATTTTGCTAAGTTCCCTAAGAGAAAGCTTAACTGAAACTTGATATAATATTCACACGAGCTTATTAAAATATATGTTGTTGATAAAATTCACATGTTCCCCTAATTTATTAAACAATATGTCATATCGAATTATCAATGACAATTGCGGATTGTGACAAAACTGTGCCAAAAAGAAACACTGACCGTCATTTTACATCTAAGTAGATGACGCCTGAAATAATCATGTAGTATTGAAATAATCATGATTGGAAAGCTTAGATTGAACATGACAAAATTGTGATGAAAGAAAAGTATGACGGTCATTTTACATCTAATAAGATAATATGTGGCACATTTGATGCTCGTGACAGAAATTCTGACCCGAATAAGGCTTGACGTCACATGACTGTCATATGACGGTCATAAATCCGTCACATGACAAGTTTTCAAAATGACCGTCATTTCACATCCCTATGATGGATTCACCGGGCTCCGCTGTTTTTATTTTTTCGTAATCATTTGGCTGAGCGAGAGTCTACTGTATTGCAAACTAATATTTGCTAAGGACCAATGGCATCAATGTTTGATGGTTTTAACCACTATTTTTTTCAGTGCAGTGTACAGGACATTTGGCAACGTCGCAGTCGAAATAACACGACAGCGAGTCCCTCATAATGAAACCAAAGTCTCAGAGGCACGTCAGGTGACCAGTCTAGGGTTAAGGATGTTAGGGTGAGGTGGTTGGACATAACCTTAATTTTTTGCATAAAATCGTAAATAACAACGTATGCACGATAAATGTCTCAAAAATCATTTTCTAAACTTCGAACAATGTAATGAGGAACAAAATAAGCCATAGAAACAAAGAATTGATTGAAAACTGACAAATTGGCTGCATTTTTTACATATTTCAAATATCTCAAAATTCAAAAAATGTAAAAAAATGCAGCCAACTTTTCAATTTTCAATCAATTTTTTGTTTCTACGGTTTATTTTGTTCCTCATTACATTCTTCAAACATTAGGAAAATAATTTCTGAGACATTTATCATGTATACGTTGTTATTTACGATCTTATACAAAAAATTAAGGTTATGTCCGACCACCTCGCCCTAACATCCTTAAGGAGGAACTTCAGCAACTGAACCAAAACAAAGGGAATATGACAGAGTTCTGAGAATTTCTGAATAAGTTTATTCGGCGATTAAAACCATGTACTCATTTTCTGGAATTGAGTCACCGTGAATATAATAGAGAAAATAAATATCAAAGGTGAATTTTTTGCATAGGGTTATACAGACGTTCGATCAATTTCGTGTAAATCCTACATATCCGATCAGTCAGTAATAACGTAATTGTGCAACAATTACCAATCACCCATATAACCTCGTGAGAAAAATTTCATTTCAATAATTATTTTTCCTCTTATAATGATGTTAACTCAATTCCAAAAAATAGGTGTATACTTTTGATCACTCAATGAACTTATTCAGGAATTTTCAGGACTCTATACACAGAGAGAAATTTTGTATGTACACCTAACAAGAATACTATTGTTGAGGCCATTTTCATAATCATCACAATTGATTCTAGTACACAGTACTGAATGTTTAGTAGATGTCACCAAGTCCTTGTGCGTGAATTTTGATACGTAAGAACAGCAATGACAAATGTCACTACGACTATATTAATGTTGTTAAAATTTTACTATTTTCAGTATCGTAAAGATATTAGATTTTCCTTTGCAAAAATAACCCAACTCGTTTGTTGTTACTTTCGTGACTCTATGCAGTATAAAAGTTTCTATAATTGACAAATGATCATACTGATACTTTCACTGTGCAAAAATTGTAATCACTAAATTGTGATAATCTTCTTCTGTTGCAGTAGATTCATATGGTTTGATTCAGAACTTGACATGATGATACTAACTTTTCATGTCTAAAGTTAGCATTACCAAATCTAAACGGTTGAGGTCTCCTTCAACTATAATTTTATTGTTACTAAAATAATATCTTTCTCTGTGTGTATTCCGGAAGATGCATTAAGTGTTTTGGAGAAAGACACATGAAGTGTCTCAAAAGTTACTACCAAAACGTCTTATAAGTAGGGCCGGAGACTTCATTTATATTAGAGTCTCACTGAGTTCCTAAGCAACTAGGATACTCGAATCAATAAATAAATTTGATGATTGAATGAAATTTCAAATGTCAACTGACATTTGTAAGATTTTTTCCGTGTTTGAATTCTTAGGCGACCTCTGAGCGGAACTCTGAGGAGACATCTAAGCGAAACTCTGAGGCGAACTTTCAAACGCCTTAAAACTCACAAATGTCACTTTGAAGGTTCAAACTCCATTCAATCATGAAATTTGTTTATTGATTCGAATATCCTAGTTGCTTAGAAGCTTAGTGAGACTAAAATTTAGATGAAGTCTCGCGCCCTACTTATAAGTGACAAGCAAAGTGTCTTAAATTCAGAAACTTATTTTTGCCCGCATGGAAAAAATATATATTGTTAAAAATATAATTTTGAGCAACTGATGAATTATATAATATTATAAATGCAATATAAGAATCCAAAGGCATATTTTTGCCGAAATATTATATGATTTGATGATGAGAAAAATATAATGGTTCATTATAATTCTTTTTTATTGGAACATATAATTATAGCAACTATAAGCTTGGAATATATATTCCAGCATATATTATACTATTTATAATATGAATATATGATCAGAATATAATGTAATATATAATATTGGCATATAATAAAATAAATACTTTGAAGATATAATAAAAAATATCAATTAAAGATAGCTTGTAAGAATCATAAAATTCCAACAAACAATATAATTTTAAAATTTTGAGACAAAACAATATTCAATTTATTCTATAGAGGAGGCTCCCTACGCAACGGACTCTCCACAATATCTGAATGGATCATCAGAACATTTGAAATTATTGAAGATGTTTATCACACTGAATTCACATTAGGGTAACGATACAAACTATCTAGTTATCATGAAGTGCAGCTATATAAAATAGAATATATTTTATTTTTAATAAAATATATGATCAAATATGAAATAAAAATTCTAATTATTTCCATACAAAACAGGAAAACACTATTGAGTATACTGCCATTATTATATGATGAATTGCAAATGAAAAAATTTATTTTTCAATATCAAATGACTCAGATATAGGAATTTACATAATAAAATATCAAAATCTATATAATTGAAATAGTATAATTATGCTTCCAAGCCTGGAAAGTACTATAATGCAATCGATTTCAGCGCATCCGTTTTTAAAATATGGAAAAATAACTTTTGTGGTCCAAAAGTCTGCCCCAAAATAACGGTTTCTCTGATAGTATAGCCGCTTAACAGTTTCCCGCCTGTTATGTGGGAGACTAGGGTTCGAATCCCTGTTAGAGAGATTTTTATAGAACTTTCAGTTAAAGATTTTTTCTTACCACACAACTTTTCCCTATTTACAATATCAAAGCCTAAGGGCAGAAGCTATGTACTAGAAGTTATGAGTTAAAACTTTGCAAATGATTTACTTTAATTTTACTTCAAAAAAATTTGTTAACAGAAATAGAAAGTATTACATTACAATGATATTATAACAATTGAATCGTGTAAACATGTTAATTGGGTGAATATTTCAGGCATATATAAACATAAGGCTATTAATTGTAATTAATAAGAAGGGCCAGGAACTTAGTATGGAAAGGGAAATATCAAATTCGATAATCGGTAATGTTCAGGTTTGACAAAAAAAAAGTTCAGATGACAGCGAGATGGTCAAAATAAAATGTCTTGTTTTTTATCTTGTTTCATATTCTATTTTGATAGTTCTCGCTGTTATTTGTACTTTGTCGTTGTTAAACTTGAACATTACCGATTACCGAATACTGCCGATTACATGTATTACTCTTTTATTTTTTTTTTACATGTATGAGTATTTCCCCCTTCATACCAAGTCCTTAGCCCTAAAAAATGAGTAAATAAAACAGTAATCTTATAGGAATTCGTCTGCGAATAGGGAAAAGCTGAAGAAAAACCCTAGATTATGATTTGCAAATAATTTTGGTAAATATGTACATTATTACCAAATAGGCCTCTAATGTACATATTTACCATAATTTTCAATTTTTTAACTTTTAGAGAGTTTTATTAACATAAATACAGCCAATTCTACAATATTTACAAGTTTTAAGACTAAACACAGGTACATATCATCTGCCCTTAGGCTTTTACATATATTTAATTAGCTGTGTGGGATTTTTAGACCAGTGAGGATGGCAAGGCGGGAGGGGGGGGGGGGGGGGAGGAGAATTCATCAAAATATTGGGGATAGGGAAAGTTATTATCAACAAAAAAATCTATAAATGAATGCTTGCAAATAATTAATACGGTAAATGTCAATTTATGTTAATAAAACATTTGAAAATAATCGATTCAAAATCGACTGTATTATATCGTCGCTTCAGAAACAAAGGGGCGTAAGTGCAGTATATAAATTTAGGACTTACGCCCCTTTGATTCTAAGGTGACGATATTATTTTCCAGCCAAAATTTTCCTATCTTTCAGATGAAATAATCGAAATTTTAAAATTTTCGTAATTTTATAAATTTGAAAATCGCAAAATTTTGCATTATTTTAATATTTTCTTTAAATTTATAATATTTAAAATAAATTGAAATAATAATGCGATTCAATGAATGATAAACGGCGTTAAATTAGAAAAATTATTTAAGATGGGGCGTGTTCCTGTAATTTACTGGGTTAACGAGTATTTAAAGTAATATCGTTAAGGTTGGGTAAATTAGCTACCCTTTCTACGTGACACTGCCACCGCATAATCATTATTACGGATCGTGTTTGTCTCATCCACAACTTCATTCCTTAACCCTTTAATTTTTTTTTTTTTTTTTTTATTTCTTCGTTTTTTCCATCGTAATATTTATGTAATTACAGTATTCACGTATTTCTCTACCCGCCTGGAGAAAGAAAAATAAAAAAATAAACGAAAAAAAGGCTTCTGTGAATTAAAAAAAGAAGAAACAACGATGAAATATTCTCATTTATTACAAACTCAATTTTAATACTTAATTACTGTTATTCGATCAATGAATGAAAGATGAAAGTATATTATTGCACATAATTTAATGTATCATCTGGAAAACACACGTGATAGGATGATGATCCGTGATGTATTCCCTCACGGCATAATAAATTTTACCATAATACGATGAAGAAATAAAATTAATTTTTTTTTTTCAATTATTTTAATAATATCGAGAGAACCATTGGACATAAATGAAAATAAAAATAGCGGCAACAAAAAAAAAATTTCTATTTTTTTAAGAAGTAAAAAAAAAGTAATTGTACAATTTTTCTTTCAATTCAGTAGCAAAGAGATAAAGTAACAGAATAAATAAATAAATTATTTCTTTCAATTTTTTTTCAAATATCCTGGTAAACAATGGAGATACGCCCTTTTACCTCATTATAAAGAGGGCGTATGTCCATTAATTTTCGACATTTGCTGCATGAAAAATCAGATAAAAATTGGATTATTCTATTTTACGTCTTTACGACTGAATTTCCGAATAAACTGTTAGAAATTGGCGAAAATTGTTTAAAAAAACGTATTTTTGTTTTTTCATGATGAACAAAAAATGCATTAGGGTATTTTCCACGTATCTCAATTATTTAGAGGGCTGCAAGACATCAAAGACAATAAGAAACTCGAAAAAAAAATTGAAAATAGTAATTCGACGAACCTTGAAAGGGATATCCCCCAAAAATTGGCCTCATGCTACCAGTAACGTCCATCTTTAAATCCAAAAGCCCCCCCTAAGGGCCCCACAGTAGCACTATACACTTAGTCTCACTTTCAACTCACCCAAAAAAAAAATGAAATAATAATTAGACTTAATTCCAATGATTTCCACACAATTTTCTCGAGCGTTTTTCCTTTTCAAACGTTTTTTTTTTTTTTTTTTTCCTATTTTCTCTTCGACTAGATCGTTAATGCGCTGCACTCGGGGACTTTGCCAGAACTAATGCGGAAAACCGGTGGCTCTTCTCCTCAATTCATCAAATAATAATAATAATAATTCGTGGTTAATAATAATAGGGGAAAAAATAATAAATAAAATGGAGAAAAAAAAATTGTGGATGGAGAAGAGATCGCTTGTGTCCGAGTGTTACGAATGCAATAACGCTCACGAAGATTTTTCTTCGACTTCCCTTTCCCTCGATTCTTCACTCTTCCCCTAAGTTGTTCTGCCTCCCCCCCCCCTCCCCCTCCCCCTTTTTTTCATGCTCTTTCTTTCTTTCTCGGTGATGTAGCATCGAAAGGGGGACTGGAATGCTTGTGCCTCATTTCATCGGTTAACGAAACCGATGAGAGCGAGAGAAAGGGAAGAACGATTTTTGTTTTGTATTAGTATATATCTTTTACTGCTGAGGAAATAAAAGAAAAAAAAACACGCGGGGAATATTGTTGACGCCTCTTTGTACCACGTGGTGGGTGAATAAAAGGGGCGGGGCTTGGGCAAGCTCCGCCCATGAACGCGTGCCGTGGGTGAAAAGGAGTTTTTTGAGGATTTCTGGTGGAATTTCGGAGACGAGAGATGATTGCGAGGATTGAGTGGGTGAAACGAATTAATTGGGATTTTTTTAAAGGGTTTTTTTTTAGGTGGAGAGGGAATTTGGGGTTTTTTTGGATTTTCGTGGCGCAAGTGGAGAGAGAGGGAAATTTTAAGAGATGATTTGGGAGGGAGGGGGGGGGGGTGGAGATTTTTTTCGGGTGGTGGAAGATAGGATTTTCTTTGATGATTTTATCGTGAAATTGAGGCAATTTTTGGGGGAAAACATGTGACATAATTGATTTTAGGGATTTTTTTTCTACTAATTTTGACTATTTTCGAAATGTGGGGCGATTATTTGTGAAAAAGGGGGTGAAATGGAGATTTCTCTGAGGTGGTTAGAGATAAGAGGACTTTTTTTTGGAAAATTGAGACAATTTTGGGTGGAAAATATGGGTCATAGCTGATTTCGGGGATTTTTCTACTAATTTCGACTATTTTAAAAATTTGAGGAGATGATATGCGAGGAGGAGGGGGGGGGGGGGGGGGGTGGAGATTCCTTTGAGTGGTTGTAGATAGGAATTTTTTGATGATTTCATCGCGAAGTTGAGGTGATTTTAGCTAGAAAACATGAATTCTAACTGATTTAGGGAATTTTTCTATTAATTTCGACTATTTTTAAAATTTGAGAGGATGATGGGTGAAAAGGGAGGAAAATGGAGATTTCTTGGGGCATTTGGAGACTTTTTTTATGATTTTGTTGGGAAGTTGAAGCGACTTTAGCTGAAAAACATGTATTATAATCGATTTTAGGGATTTTTTGAAAAATTCGACTGTTTTTATCACCAATTAAAGTTTTTCCCTTTTGATGTTCAAAAATTTGCAGTTTTTCGGGGATATCCTCGGGCTTATGCATCATAGCACGAACATTCCCATTAACTCATGTGGTCTTCAATTAATTTTCATTGATTTCCCATAAAATTATGACAGCCAATCTGATTTTCATAAAATTACCTATAAGTCCTTAAAAAATCGATAAAAATTGATTAGAATCCACATAAATCGATGGCACACGAGCTTACCTTTCCACTGATCACTGATTTTTCGTGGTATGACCATTAATATCAGGAATACCCTTTAAAAAATCGAAATTCCCCAGAATGGAAGGGCTTACCCCCTCGATTGTTATCAAAATCCAACGAATTTCCATTAAAAAAATATAAAAAAATCATTTCGACACATATTTCCAATGAAATCCTCAAAAAAATCTATCCAAGGAATTCTGCCCAATTTCCGGTCATTTCCATTACTCAGAGCATCGAACTCCACCTAAAATCCATTTAATTGTTTTTAATTGCGTGAAAAGGTAGTTGGCCAACGACCCGGTAATTTACAGCCTCAAAGTCCCTCATGATGGTAGCCAATAAAATTTACAGCCCCCCCTGTCATAAACGTAGAATCACGTGGCACAAAAGTGTATCAAGGAAAAGAAAAAAGTTGCGAAAAAAAAAAAGAATCCGGAAAAGTCCGAAGGCTGAAGATTCCCTGGGGTGTCAATAATTGCGACAATATGAGGCACTGAGTCTTCGACAGTTCAATGTAAGCAGACGCAATGTATTTTTTCTCGAGAGTTTCACAATTCTTTTTGAAGTATTTACAACAGCACCCCAAAGTGTCTTCAAACGTGTAAAATCATGATGTATGTATGATGGGATGTTATAAATTTTATGACAGTGTTTGTCTTGCTTTTTCGAACGTTGTAAATCTTTACTGAAAACGGTAGCGTTAGTGGAAAAGAGAGATTGAGGAAGAAAAGAAGACGAGGAAGGTCGGTAGTTTCTTCGGTTGTTGACTACGTAAAGCGAGAGGAAAAAGAAGAAGACGATGAAGAAGAAGAAGAAGAGAAGAAAAAAAAAAAGAGGTTTTAGCTTCGGTTCGACTGCGGGAGGTCTCTGGTCAGCCTCTGGGCTGCCTGCAGCATTCAGGGAGCTGCATAATTGTGGCCCGTGCGAGGGATAATGCGGAGAACTTGACCGAAACTCATGATTTCGTTTGTTTCGTTTATTTTTTGGAGTTTTGCAAATTTGGAGCTTTTTTTTTTAATATGTTTCAAATCTCTCAAAACTGGGGAAATAGGGAAATTTAGGTTGCTACATTTTTAGAAGACGTGGATGAGAGCTATAAATAATGTTATAAGGAAAATTACGATATCGCGCGAATTTTGAGATGTTTTGAAAAAAATAGATTTTTCGGGAATTTTAACCCCAGTTTTTCGCGGATATCGCGGAATCTAGGGGAAACAGGGAGATTTTTGGAGAAATCTTGTCTGAAAGGGACAATGAAGGTTTAAAAAGAGGTTATCATGAAAATTCCGATATCTCGCTTTGATTTCGAGATATTTTTCGAAAAATTGGGAAAAAAAGATTTTTTAGGTATTAAGATTTCAATTTTTAGAAGGCTACAAAAAAAGTCATTACCAAAAAAGCCGATATATCGCTTAGATTTCCAGATATTTTGCAAAAAACCGAAAAATTCGATTTTTTTTTGTATTTTGATTGTAGTTTTTTCTTCCGAAAATTTAAAAATCTGAGGAAAATAGGGAAATTGTTTGCCTCTTTTTAAGCTCTAGTTCTCCTCTACAAAAAAGGAAATTATAAAAATTTCGATATTCTCGCAGATTTCAAGATATCCACAAGAAACTTAAAATTTCATGAATAAAGAAATTGAAGGGATCTTTATTCTTCTCTTCTTCCTCCAGAAATTCGAGAAAATATTTCAATGAAAGAGCGAAGTCAAGGTCAAGGCACATCAGAGGTATCAAATCAATTACCTCCGTACCTGGACAATTCATCAACAGTTGTACAATTTTCGGGTGAAAAATTTTCACTTGCCAAAATTTTTCATTGACCCTCAACCGTGTCAATCCACCGGAAAAAACGCTCCGTCACGGGTTCACGGCTGGTTTTGCCCACAATATTGCATGAAAAATGTTGAGCCAAAATCTTCAATAATTCCGCAGAAAAAAAAACGATTTTTTCCAAAATTTCACCAAAAAATTCGGAAAAAAAGGAATTAATATTTTTTTTAATTCAAAATTTCTCCCAAATTTTCGAAAATTCTATCAACCACATTATCATCCAATTTAACATAACAAAACACCTTCTATTATTCAAAAAAAAAAAAAAGTGAAATAAAGAATGCCCAATAAAATACACGAGTGTGAGGTCTTCGCCGGCTTCCAGTTGACTTTGACAAGAACTGATGCCCAAATATTATTCATAAAGATTTATTGGGACTTTGACTAATTGCCCCTTTTAATAGAATTTTTTTCCTCTGTGACCTATCCAAAAAAACCTAGCACACACACACACATACACATGCACACAGGAGAGATCCCTCAGAAAATTTCTCTCAGTCTGAAAATAAAAAAAAAAGAAGGAATTTAACCCAAAAGAATATGAAAACAATTTTCGAATTCTTTGAATGCCATTAAGAAGTGATTTAGGGTGATATAATTGTCTTGGAAATTAGGATAAAATTAGTTAGAAACTGAATGAATAAAAGAGTAGAATAAACCTTTTGTTTGTGTTGAACGAAGAAATAAAGAAGAAAATATATGAAAAGAATTTTTAGAGAGAACCCAGAGAGACACCATGCAGGTCTTTTTAAACCTGATAACCATGTAATTTTTCACAAAAATATGTCTAAACTCTCTTCTGCCCCATGTTGCGAAGTTTTTATTTATTTTTTTTTTTTTTTTTGGTTGGAAAAATATTCTTAATTAGTTCATTGAAACAGTTACAAAGCACGATATTTCGTATAATTTTGTGAAGAATTCACTCATTAAAATAAGAAATAACCTAAAAATCTATTATTACTCAAATGAAAGAAAAAAAAAAGAAGAAGAAACACCACTTGAAATGTTTATTGGATCGTTAGCACGAACACAATAGATAAAGCCTCCAAGAATTTTCATTAGTTGCATGAGAAATGTTGAAATGACTTCTCAAAGTGCCCAGAGAGTATTTTTGTAAAATGTTCTGCGAATGGGTTACGGCGGTTGGAGGATAAAGACTCTTCAATACCTCTTCTGCCGCATCATTTCAAGTTGAGTGCCATGAGGGGTCACTTACATAACATATCTCATGGTACAACTTACACTGAAAATAACCAATAGACACCCATAATATTATTACTGAATCATGGGTGAGAGTGTTACGGGTGCTACTGACATTGACCATAACCTCGAAATACTACGGTATTTATCCCTTTTTTTTGTTGCCATTTTATACTATTTTATTTAATTCTAATTGAATTTGAGAAAATTAATTAACCTTAGGATCTCTATTTTTTTTGGTCAATTGGTTGAGTTCAAAATTCTGAAAAAAAAGACTTTATTTCTCTAAGTGTTTAAATAGTACATTACCTAACAAGTGCGGTAAAGTATTTTTTGACGAGTGTGAGGTTGTGGAATGACCCAATAGCGAGTTTTGGAACCACATGAGTTTGAAAATCTTCATCGCACGTGTAAGGTACTGTTTTTTTACGTACAACGTGTGGAAAGTGCCATTGACCGCACGCGTAGCGTGCGAAAAATGGCTACTTTCCGCACGGCGTGCGGAAAAAGTACTTTCCTGACGAGTATGAGGTTGCAAAACGAGCTAGAAGCGAGTTTTATAATCACACGAGTCTGAAAATCTTTACCGCACGTGTAAGGTACAATATTGTTTTATGTACAGCATGTGAAAAGTGCCACTGGACGCACGCGTAGCGTGTGAAAAGTGGTTACTTTTCGCACGGTGTGCGGAAAACTATTATATGAATGCCTTAGAATCAAAGAGGCTAAGTGCTGTGTATCAGCACAACACTTACGCCACTTTGACTCTAAAGTGGCGACATTTTTCAAATGATGTATCCTACAAAGTTGACGAAGAAATAGAATTAATTCTAGTAATTTTGGGATTTTTTTCATTCGGGATGAAATTTTTCGGTAAGTGACATTGCCGAAAACTCGCGAAATGCGCTCGGACTGTGTAGAGTTAATTCGACAATGTGGTCCCTAGGTAATTTATTACCAGTCTAGGGTCAACAAATCGTTTGTTTTGGTGACTTACACTTTTTTCTCAATATCTCGGAAACTAAGCGAGATAGCGCGATTATTGTAGACTACTTTCTTGTAGAAGATTCGAAGAGCTAACAAAAAGGTTTCTTTAAAATTTTCCTATCTCGCTTAGTTTCCAAGGGGTTCTTTTAAAACTGAATGTGAAAAATTCAGAATTAACAAGATAACGTAGAAAATATTTTTTAAAAAATGAGCGAAGTAAAGAGTATGCAGATAGGGAGAGGACGAGGTATATACACGGGTCAGAAGGGCCCTCTCTGTTCCAATTTTGTGCCCAATAAGACTAATTCCCTCAAAGGCGCCGCGCCGACTACGGCCATCGGGTTTCTCCTCGTCTCTTCTTTAATTTTTTTTTTTTTACCTTTATTATTGCAGCCCAATGCCTCTGCTCTCAGGCTCCCATTGCCAAAATTTCACGTAAATTATGTGACGCCACGGATTTACGGGACTCTGCCCGTCAGGACTCTGAAATTATTTAAAAAATAAGAAAAAAGGCAAAAAAAAATTTCTCTTTTTTTTTCATTGTTTTATCTTATTAAAATCAAAAACAATTCATCATAAAATTGATGAAAAAAAAGGCGTTTAAAACAGTTCAAGTGACTCGAGTATTTACCATTACATAAAAACAAGAATTAAAATTAACCCAAGTGTCGGCAGTTGAGAGAGTCTGTTAATAAAACCAATGTGAGGCCTTTGCATGTTGAGAAAAAAAAATAAAAAATAAAAAAAAAAAGAAGAAGAGTTCTAATGAAAGGCACGCGCAGTCCTGACGGCTCGCCGTGAGAATAAAATAATTAGCTCTCTCCACCGGTGCCCTTAAAGGAAACAAAACAAAAGGAGATTTTTTTTTTTCCTTTTTTTTTTTTGGTGAACCTTGGGAGGACTCTTGAGATGAAGTGGAGGAAAAAAAGAAGAGCGAGAACAAAAGAGGCGAATGAGTCTGTCGGAGAGAGTCGAATCGTTTGGAATGAAAATGAAAAAAATCAGTGGAGGCTGAATAGAGGGGGAGGGATGGTGGGGAGAGTGGGAGTGGAGACCTGGGACCAGGTGCATCGTAAAGCGTTAGAATGATGCTCTAATAAATCCAACTGAAAAATTGCAATGCCCTGGGCGAGTTTGGCTGTCGAGTTGGGGGCATATCTCTCTCTTCCACTCAATCCAATTCGCTTGTGTTGAAGTATGCTGAAGATTTCTTAGAGGTGGGTGTTTTTTGGTGAGTAATTAAAATAAAAAGGGGATTTTTTTTTCGGGGGCAGGGGGAAGGGTCGATAAAACAGGGACGAATGAGGATTTGCAGATTTTTTTTCAATTAATTGCTGATTATCCAGGGAAATGTGCTTTAATTCACTGGAAAAAGTGACTAAACTATTCGAAAGCCATATCTTCAGCTCGTGGATAGAATTTTTTTTTTTCGAATTTTTTTTACATTAATAAACTTTTATCACATGCATGAGATAGAGAAAGAGGCAAATAGTTACGACTACCTTCTAATCAAAATTTCTCAATAACTATACGGTGAATTGAATATTTTTTTCTTCTATTATTTAGTTAAAATGCTGTTTTCTTAGCCAATAGTTTTTAAATAATGGGTCAACTGTGTGGTTTTTTAGTAATTTCGTTATTTCTGTTCGATTTAGGGCGTTTCATCCCCACCACCGCTATTTTCAGTAACTTTGATAATTCATATCTCAGAAACTATACGGACAAAAATTATTGAAAAATTCAGGAAAATGTGAAAAAATAATGATTTCACCTAAGAAAATTACATTTATTTCATAAACATTTTTTTGAAAATATCTCGGGAAATAAGCGAGACAGAGAAATTTGTGTAGGAACCTTTTTTGGAGCTCTGAAAATTTTCTTTAAAAAAGAATTGAGGCAAAATCGCTCTATCTCGCTTAGATTCCGAAATACTTTTGAGAAACGAAAAGTTTCATATTTTTAAAAAATTGAGATTTTCTTTTATCGTTTTCTTCCTTATTCTTATTAGTATTACTGGTATTTACGTTTTTCTCTGTTTTTTTTTTTTCAATTGATGGAAAAGTGGTGGTGCAGACTACTGTGTAAACCGAGATGCATGAATCCACCGACATTACGACTTACAGGTATTTTACGCCTAGAGAAAAGTATCCCCCCTTTTTTTTTCTTCTCTCTCACACAACACTGGGAATTTGCTGTAGCATGCCCAAAGGCGGTTTCCTTTGTTCCCTCACGGCACAAACGTGTTTTCCACCTCACAATCTTAAAGGCGCACTGGGCATTTATCGGCTCAAAACTTACACCCACTATCTTTCGAGTATTTTAATTACAATGTTATTAAATTCTCATTGCTGATGAAATTCAGATAAATTTGGTAATTGTTTTTACGTTTAATTACTATAGATTCATTTAATTTTGTCGAGTCACGAAAGTTTTAAATTATGTAAGATTATCGGAGATTTCAAATTTTTTTTTGAGGAAAAAATGGATATTCATGCATTTATTTATGAGTATCTCAGAAACGAGTGAATTTATCGAAAAGTATCAAGAAACTTTTTTTTTAACTCTTGAAATTTCCTATAAAAAAAAGTCTCCTGACATTTTTCGATAAATCCCACTCATTTCAAAGATATTTACGATTTTTTTAAATCATTTTTCTGATAAAATTTCAGCGGTTGCACGATATTTTTGAAAATATCTCGCAAACGGTTGGGTTGAGGAGAATTCGTCAAGAGACCTTTTTTGTAGAAAATTAAATTCTCTCCAAAAAAGGTTTCTTGACATTTTTCAATAAACCCACTCGCTCTTAAAATATTCTTAGTCTAAATTGTATAAATCTGAAAAAAAATTATTCTCTTTATTTTACTGTTGATAAATTTTTTTTTTCTACAAAAATTAATCTTTCGAATTTAGGAAAGATGAGAAATTTTTTTATGATTTTTTCTAGATATTCCTGAAAAAATCCCAGGGATACACGAGAAGAAATGAAAAAATACCGCGTTTTTGTGGAGATTCATTTCTTTTAAGAAAAAAAAAAATTCTGACACTTTATGACACTTGGAATATTGCCTGGAAGCCCTCCAGATTCATCGGATGCAGTTTCGTCACACTCTGTGTGCTCTGTTAGCGCTGATTGGATGCGGCCCGGTGTCATGCGCATGCGACAACGTTCTATTTATCCATTATTCGCCGTGTCCTCCCCATTTAAAAAGGTTATAGTTACTATGGCCTGCCGCCCAAATGGAGGAAAAATTCAACCCAATGGGTGTTCCCGTACTCCACCACAGATATGCTACCAATTCTGTAATTCGAGTATTTCTTTTTCTCCTTTTTCTTCTATATCCCCAATGGACAGCTGAGATCCGGACAGAAAAGGCGTTGCGAATCTATTATAGAGTTAAGCGAGTGAAGAAACTAAATTCTTTGATGATTTTTAATTTTTTCAAAATTTTACTCAAAAAAGCGATGACACTTATAAGTGTTTCCGGGCGATTAAAAAAATATAGATGAAAAAATTGGGGAATTTTCAAAAAAAAATCACTTCTATCGGAAAGAGCAGAAAATTTGAGCCCGAAAACATATATAATGCAATCAATTTTTAACCAAAATTAAGGATTTCTATTTTTTAAAATTATCTCCTGAATTATTGATCCAAAATCGATTGCATTATATAGATTTTCGGACTAAAATTTCCCGATTTTTCTGATAAAACAAGAAAAATTCGAAAATTCTGAAATTATCATCGCCTAAAACTGTATTTTCTTTAAATTTTCTGGTAAATTTTGTAAACCAACAATTTTCAAGAGCCCTACAATTTTTTGTATCATTCCTAAGACAACAATCTTCAAGCATCGAGTGTCACTTCACTCTCCATCCACCAGACAAATATTTTGGCAAAGTGTAAGCTAGGTAAGAAGAGTTTTGTAGAAAAACGCAAAGATTACTGGAGTGAGCATCTCTTCTTTTTTTTTTTTTGCGGGAGATTAACGAAAGGGATAGTTTGAAGATGATCTTGGATGAGGCGAGGAGAAGAAAAAAAAATGGACCCCTGGTAAGTTAATGCCCTGGTACCCTACTGGCTTCGTATCCCGTGACAAACTTAGTCCGGTATTAAGGCACGTAGGATAAGCTCAACCTTTCGAAAGAAATACTGACACTAACCCCGTTAACCGTTTTAACCCGATCACTAGAATATATCTCATGACTTTTTAAATCGTTTGTTTATTTTTCACCATTCAATTTGACAACAAATCCCGTTGATCCATTCGCAAGAATATTCGTGCAGTGAGAAAAAAAAATTCTTTTAGCAAGAAAATTGCCTTTTAACAAAATTTTCCTCCACAATTTTGATATCTATATGAATTGAAATTTTTTGGAGTGAAGTAAATTTTCTTACAACAATTTTTTTTTTTCGATGCGCCAAATCCATTGAAATTCAATAATTTTGCGTGAAAATTCGATTTTTTTCTGTCGAATTCTTTTCGATGAAGAAAAAAAAAGTGGGAGAGAAATTTAATTGATTCGTCGACGAAGTTTTCCGGGATTTGTCTCGGCCAATCATCCCAGCCTCCGTGAAACATCGAATTAGACGGTTGTGAGAGACGGAAAGAATCCTCATCGACGTTTGAACCCAAAATAATTGATTAAACGTTTGATAAATAAAGATTATGTCAATTGATTTTTAGAATAAGTGGCGAGAAAATTCAACAAAAAATCCACGGAGTAAGAAGAAATAGTAGTGAAAATTGTAATTTTGGTTTACAGAGCCTGATGAAGCTTAAATTATTAGCGAAACGTCTCAAATTGACAATCTTTTAGTATTGTAATTTTAAAAAAACCTGCAAATTTCCCATGATACTTCAAATAAATTATCAACAACATGGAAATCAATCCGATTATTAAGTAGTAAAAATTATGAAATTAATTGTTTCAATAGTTCTTAAAAAATATTGTTACCCTAAAAACAAATACATAGGGACTTACGCCACTTTGTTTCTAGGGTGACAATTTTTTTTTGCAAGTTATTAAAAATTTGTCAAATTTGGTCAATTCATTGAAATTAACAAATTTTTTGGTTTTTGAAAACAAATTTTTTTTTTGGAACTAGCGAAACAAATGGTGAATTAGGTAAATTTTGTTGAAATAAAAAAGAAATTGATAGGTAGGAAAAATTATTTGTTAAGGACCATTGAAATTAGTCATTTCACCGTCTTTACCACTATTTTTTCTAAGTGAAGGTGAAACAAGATAATTCAATTATTTTGCTCACCTTTTTTTTTAATTTCGGCAATTAATGGAGATACGCCCTCTTTACTTTTATCCTTTTTTGCAGAGAATTTCGAACGCTACAAAAAAAATTACGGTAAAAAGGGCGTATCTTCTCGAATTTTCGAAATATTTCCAAAAAATAAAAACCAAAAAAAATGGTGAACCTCTGAAATTTCAAAAAGATACAATAATAACAGATATTTAATTTTGAAAAATTCAAAAATCTGCAACTGTGCATCGAGTCCTTATTTTCCTCCCCTTCTCCTCTTTGGTCGCTCATCCGCGCATGCGCACGTCTCTCGTGCTGCTCCCTCCGCAGAATTTCTAATTCATCTTCACAAAATTACGTTAATACAAAAAAAAAAAAAAACAAAAGTAAATTTTCTTGTCTCCCCTTCCCTTTACCATTTTGTAACGTGATAATTAATGGGTTATCCCTTTTCGGACTTTATAATCCAAAACGAGCGTCAAAAATTCACCACCGGTCTGTAACGAAAGGTGTTAAAAAGGGAGAAAGAGAGAAGGAACTCTTTTTGAGTCTCAAACACCATCGATCACTGGCATCCAACTTTCCCCCGTTTTTAACATTGGGGAACCTCGGTGGCATTCCATAGAGCCGTGTAATTAAATCAAAGCGTACACCAAGTTAGTTTAAGCGCACTGCGAACATCTTCACACAGAAAAAAAAGTCCTTTTTTTTTGGCTTTTTGTGCAAGTAATAGGCGATGATTTTTATGAATAAATGCATAAGTTTATTCTGCTGTTCAATAATTTTTTGCATGGCACTGATTGAGGATTAGATTCGACAATGTTACACCTATGATACAGTTCATGATACGGCAAATTCGTTTTGCCTGTTAGTCTGAGCTATGCTGATTATTAATATGAAGATATCTTGATTTTATTTTGTTTTATTGGAAAAATATACAAAAATTGTCCCTAAAAATTGGGATTTAATTTTTTTTTGATGGTGGAAAATAAAATCACGTGACCGATTAACTAAAAAAAAATTGAGTCTCTTATTTTATAGTAATTTATATTAATTTTTTATAATAAAAATTGAATGAAAATTCAGAAAAAATTTTAATTTTTTCAACTTTTTTTTCTTTAATGTTAAACATCTTGGAAAAGATTAAGTTTAAAGAGATGCACTATTATTCTTTTTTGGTTCAAAATTTAATTCTCTACAAAAAAAGACTCTTGATAAATTCCGCTAAAGTCATTATTTCCTGAGATATCAGCAAAAAACTCCAAAAATAAATCGCAAACTCATAAAAATATCATTTTCTCCACAAAATCAAATATTAAAAAAAATCTTTGACACAATCACAGTTGGAGAATGAGGTATCACGTGGTGGCCACAGTATTCACCTGAAAACCCAGAAAAAAAAAGATTTCACCTCATAATCCTATCCAGAACCTGTCGCATAAAACCTTAAAGCACTTGGACCGCCCACGAAATGTTTTCGCATTGGCATCAGTCTCGTAATTCCCTTTCTCAAAAACCCGGATGTAAATCTCCCTCTCTCTTTAACGTGGTTATTCCTTCATGGCCCGCGTGATTTTTACATGAAGAGCAGTGGTAGAGTCCCCTGCAGCGAATGGGCCAACGGAAAATCCGAGAAAAGGTCTCAATATTTGACGAAGCTTTTACGCGTCACAGAACATTTTTGACACCGAAAAAAAAAAAGTTTAAAAATTCATTGTTTCACCTCTTGACGTTTTAACACTGTAAATCCATTCGTCTCGGCCTCGGGGTTCTTGACTTCACTACAAAAAAAAAAACCGGAAAAATTCGAATTTAAATTGAGGCAAAATCTTTTTTTTCGTTTCTCGATTTTTTCAGTTTACGAATCTTTGAATTTTCCCGGTTATTTCAAAATCGGTTGGGAGGAGGGGGTGGGGCCCATTGACATTCGATAGCGCGGGAAATTTCCTATTTCAAACACTATAATGCAATCCCTTTTTGACGTCTTGTTCCCAAGATATCGGAAGTCGAAAAAAGCCAATAGAATAATAGTAATTTTTTAATAATCGTGCAATTTTGGGAAAAAAAGGTTCACTTTTTGTCTCTATAAAAAGGTTTCGCTTTTCTCATTTCGTCGTTTTTCTTGGGAGATAAAAATTTTTGAAATCGTGATGTGGAGAAATGAGTTTAATGAGGTTAGAAAGCATTTTTACGAAATATCTCGGAATATGAGGGAGATATGAACTTTTTTTGTTTGTACCTTCTTTGATGGTTTTCTTTCGCTTTAAAAAAGAGCTCACTAATCATATTTTAAGACAAAACACCCGGGAAAATTCGAATGAAAAATTAAAATTGAGGGAAAATCTTTTTTTTCCGGTTTTTTCAGTTTTACGAATATTCAAAATTTCCCGGTTATTCTAGAAGTGAATAGGTGGAAGAGGGGGGTGGGGGGGGGGGAGAAAGGGGAAACGATAGGCGCGGGAATTTTCCGATTTCAAACAGCACTTTTTAATCTTCTGTTCTCAAGTTATCGAAAGTCAAAAAGAGCCAATGAAATCATCATAATTTCCTCGTCTTCTCAATGAAAACAAACGAGCGAATAAAATGAATTTGTATTCGGTGCATTTTTCACCCGCGATACGGTAGATGATTGCGTTACAATGAGAGATTTTTTGGCTCCTTCCTTGATATTATGTATAAACCGAGGGGTTGCCGCGTGTTTTTAATACCAGTTCTCTTTGCTTTTGAGGCAGAACAAAGTTCGTAAATGCGTGATGACATGGCTACTTATGGGACCAGGCCACTCGCGCTATCCCAGGCTTTTTCTCCTTCTCGTGTCACGAGTGTTTTTAGCGTGTGGCGCCCAAATTATTTACGGTAAATTCAACAACATGATTTTATCATCAATTACGAAAATTTATTCTGATATGATTGTGAATAATTTCACTGAAAATATCATTTTATTTGGGGGAAAAAATGATTTTTTTAGATATAGCAGAAAATGTTGGGGTAAAATGGGTCATCTGTATAATTCGGGTCTTCAACCGAAATTTCCTGGCTTTTTGAATGGAATTATCGTTCAAAAAAATCTTCAATTCCTTTTTTCGTTGGAGACGAAATTTTTTCAAAAAACCGATTTTTCATCGGTTTTTCAAAAATATCTCGGAAACTAAGCGAGATAGAGCGATTTTTATAGAAACCTTTTTTGTAGCTCTAGAAATTCTTCATAAAAACTGTTCTTATGAAATTCCTCTATCTCGCTTTGTTTCCAAAATATTTTTAAAAAACTGATGTTAAATCGGAATTATCTCACTCCTTCCTTCAAATTTCTCTCCAACACAGAACCGGAAATACGACTGTGAGATTTTCGAACATATTGGTCAAAAATTGAAACCAGAAGCGTGATAAATGTCCCATTAATATCCCAACCATTTACCAATAATCTCTTCTAACTACAGTTTATAACCACCGACGCATTTTTTTTGTGTCCTTTTTTTTTTTTTTTCTGTAAATTTCTCTGGTTAATATTTCTTGAAAAAGCGTTTGTGAAGACCAAGCCATGGAGTACACAGAGAGGCGGCAGCTGGTCTCACCGCTCTGATTGGACGCGCATCACGCCGCGTTTGTTGATCTTTTGCGGGAACGATACGGGTATAGATTCAGATGAGGGGAGGGTAACTGGTAACCCCTAGTTTTCTACCCTGCCACCCGGTGGTGTTTCTATTCTATTCTATTATTGGACTCTTTTTTTTTTTTCTCTGTGTTAGTGTAAGAAAGAATATGACACTGGGTACATTTGAAAATTATTGTTGGAGCCACCCTCCCCTACCCTCCCCCTTATTCTCACCCCCTAAATCTCGTGTCGACGACGGCCATTTTATCGGGGAAGCTTCCATCAAAATTTCCCAGAGCTTTCCATATTTTTCCGATTTTTTCCCATTCACGTAATTAAATTCTCGATATCTCGTGAACCAATGGCCGAAAATTAATTGCATTATAGGGTTTTCCGGGGTAGAATTTCCCCAGCTCTTCATTGGCACCAACCGCACTTTCCTCCCCCCATTCCTTCCTCGAAAAATCTCCAAAAAACCCGCTTAAACTCCGTTTTTCTCAAGACACTTTTCTACAAGCAGCTTTAATTCACAAAAAAAAAAAAATACTTCTGTCGTTCTCTAGAACATAAAACTTGCAGATTTACACATCGATGCACACACCTCGTCCCTTTCCCCCCGCGTCGAAGAATAAAACATTTGCACGGCTTTCATTGGCTCAGTTAAACTTTGATTAATCTGTTCGTTTGTACTTACCATTGTGCTCAGTTTATTTTATCCACAGTAACAGAAGAGAGAGAAGGCAGGGGGGGGGGGGGGGGAAGGGGGAGATAAAATAAATTCACGATTTCATTGGTTGGTCCATCAACTGCGTAACCCATCCCTGTTTGTTGCATTAACGGAGTCATCAGGGGGTCGTCAGGGATGAGAAGGGTGGAACGAGTCCTAACCGTTCGGTTATGCCTCGTTTTCGTATATTTTTTTTACATTCAATTTCGTTGAATCATTGACGGAGAGAAAAAGGAAAAAAATAACGCAAAAATTGACTTTTTTTTTACTTTAAAAAAAAAAGTAAAATCGGAGATTTTTTTGGGCCGCCATTTTTTTCACGTGTGCGGTAAGGTAAACAGGCGATATTTAACGTTTTATTGTGTATAAGAAAGGGATCGCGATATAAATGACGCCCCTAGATTCTCTCATCTCTCTTCTTCTCTTTTATTTCCGTTTTTTTTTTTTTTATTATTATTTTCTTTATTCTCTTCTTCTTCACACGGGGGTGCGGCGTTTAGAGAGCCTGGGAGGCCGTCACGCCTATCAGCTTTGTCGTTGCCGATACATCTGTCGACATTTACACCGATCTTGAATTTTTTTCATCTCATTTGAACATCGGTATTCTTAAAATTACGGAAAAACGGAAATTTTGCGTTTTTCTTTGTAATTTTTTGAAAAATTATCTGTCTAAATAATCGAGAGAGGGAAATTATGGTGAACATTATTTTTGAAACCCTTTTTTCCCTCCTCAAAAAAGTCTATTACCCAAAATTTTCCATCTCCCCCATTTAGCCGAATTTTTTCAAAAAATTGATGAAAAAATTTTACCTCACTTTTTATTTTCGAATAATTCGTCTTTTTTCGCTTTTAAGCAGAATTAATCGAATAAAATTAGCGCTCAGCGTAATGCTAAGCATTCAATATATTTGTGTAGTCAAGACCCCACATATCGTCCTCTTGAACTCGTGATTCGCTACTCATTCATCCCCGCCCATGTACCAACCCCCAGAAACATTTCCCCCAAAACCAAGTGTATTCCCCCTACCCCCCCTCTTTTAGCGGTGCCCCTTTGAAATCGCTCCCCTTGTACTCGAACGTTTATAACACCAATCCCACAGTAGTTTCGCTACTTTCAACTTCTCAATATCCATTCAAAAAAGTCCAGCCCTCCCTATTTTATTCATTCTTCTACCGAACAATATCACACGATCTTGACGAAAAGAGCGTGCGGTAGGCCGAGAAGACCCCCCTGAATATTATTTGAAAAATTGTGTCATTTTTTGGAAAAAAAGGTTCACTTTTTCTCTTCATGAGAAAGTTTGGCTTTTTTAATTTCGGCGTTTTTCTTAGGAGTAAAAAATTCTTGAAATCGCGAGGTGGAGAAACGAGTTTAATGAGGTTAGAAAGAGCTTTTTCAGAATATCTCCGAATTGGAAGGAGATAAGGGCTTCTTTATGAAACCTTTTTTGTAGATCTCCTTCCACTCTACAAGAAAGCTCTCGTTAAGAATTTTTGTGTCGCCCTTATTTTTCGAGATAGAAAAGAAAATCATCCGATAACTCATAAAATAAAATTAAAAAAAAAACGAATCCCTCGAAATTTTATTCGAAAAATCATTTCGAGGGCACAGGTTACCTTCCCAAACACCGAAGGAAAAAAAAAAGAAAGAAAATGAAATAAAGATGAGGAGAAACGTTTTGAGCAGTGGGATCGACCACCTACTTCGGCAACACAATGGAGCACAAATGCGTGGCGACAGCAACGGCAGATATACGGCAGGCTGATTGCTCGTTGTCGAGTTGTGTCGTGCCTTCGTAAAGGCCCTCAGGACCCAAATTCTTACCTTTTTCAAAATTGCCGTCTCATCAGCCTCATTTCGTTGGAATTTTTTTTTCTTCGACATAATTGTGTCACTTGGAATTTACTATTTAAAAAAAAAATAATAATTCCAATAATAAAGGAGAAGAAAATGAAAATAAATCAATATTTTATTCAATATATTCTTTAATATTCAAATTTATAGACAAAAGCTTATAAATAACCGAGATTAAAAATAATTTTCCAGAATAATAAAAAAGAGTATTTACAATTAAGAAGAAATAATCGCCAATTAAATTGATAAATCACAATAATAATTTTCTTAAATTCGATACAGTCCTTTTTTTTTTTAATTAAAAAAATATTTACAAATTATTGCTAAATTATTATTATTGGTCAGTGCTTTCAGACATTAGTAAAAAAATTAAATAAACTTAAATATCATGTCAATGAGTCGGTGAAAGAAAAAAAATTAATCGAAAATTAATTCTTTTTTTTTCAAGAAAAAAATTAGATCAGAAAAAAATTAATTGAAAATTAATCTTTTTTTTTTCTCATTGAAAAAATAAAAAAAAACTGATTAATGTTTTTTTTTTTAAGTGAAAGGCACGAATGGCAAACTATTACTATTCACTGATGAATGAGTGCGTCTATTGAAGCTCAATTATTGTAGAGAATTAAAAAAAAAATCTAATGAACGGTAGATTTTCAATATATACATTTATTTAATGCACTCTACCGCAAACTTGCGAGTCAATTGCACCGAGATAGGGATAACCACTTTTAGCCTCGGTTGGACTGTGCGGTGTGACGTGATGAGACATGGCAGTTGGTGTTACACCAGTCGATGCTCCTTGCACCATACAGGCACTCATGTTGCTTGAATTCGTTGGGCTCACACTGCCGCTCAGGCCCAAATTTAAATTCGTTGGGGAGAGATTCGAGCTGCCGTAGTGAGAGCTGTTGAATAATCTAAACAGACGAAAAAAAAAAAATGAATTATTACAGTGATTATGTTTTAAGAAATGTGAATTTTGCAGAAGAATGAGTTTTTTTAAATTTTTCTCTGATATCTTGAAATCTGTAGAGTTCATAGGAAAATATGAAGAGACCTTTCTTTAAGCTCTTCAAACTCTTAACAAAAAAGATCTGTTCAAATGTTTTCGATAAACCCACTCATTCCAAAGATATTTGAGATTTTTAAAAAATCAGTTATTTCGAGGAGATTATGAAAAAAAACAATAGCTTTGGGATTTCTGTGTTTTTATTTTTCCAAAAATTGTGCGATTTTGAGGAAAAAATGGTTCACTTTTTCTCTTTATGAAAACATTTGACTTTTTTAATTTCGTAGATTTCCTTGGGAGATAAAAATCCTCAAAATTGTGAGGTGGAGAAACTTATTGATTTGAGGTTAGAAAGAGTTTTTAAACGGATCTTAAAATTGAAGGGAGATATAAAGTGTTTTGTCGGGACCTGTTTCTAGCTCTTGAAATTCTGTACAAATGAAGTTTCTCAACATTTTCCTTTAAACCCATTCATTTGAAAAAATTTTAATATTGTTCAAAGTCAAATATTTCGATGAAAAAAAAAAAGCTGTAAAATTTGAATTTTGATTCATCTAAAAATATCTGAAGAACCGTTGGGTTTAGGAGAATTCATCAAGAGACCTTTTTTGTAGCTCTTGAAATTCTCCATAAGAGAGGGAACTCCATAAATTTCTCCCCTGTAAAGCCTTATCTCTCTCATTACCTCCCGAGTAAAACAGTGCAATAAAACTGCACAGAAACGCATTTCGTTAATTCAAACGAACGCATGTTTGTTTTAAGTAACTCGATACTGCAGTTAATGTTTTATTTTTCTTTCAAGCCGTGACGAGAAGGCCCATTCCACGCATTAAAGCCTCTCAAATAAAAAGTCATAACCGTACGAAATTTTATTTAAATTCTCTCCTCGAGTTTCAATATACCTTCAACCCTACTCCATTTTGTTTATCAATTTTCCTCAAAAAAACATTCATCCAGCAAGATTATTCTCTCCTCATCCAGGATAAATGCAGAGGGTAATCTGAATATCATAATTCAATTTTTATGTCTCAATAAAATAGTAAAAAAAAAAACGAAAAAGGAAACGCAATTTTTAACACTGGAATTCGAACTCGGAAGAAGCAAGTTGATTATTAGCCAGTAGCGTTTCATTACAGGACGAAAGAGGAACATAATTGCGGACCACACCGGTGTACACACTTGTGCTTCAACTCCAATGCGCAACCACACACGGTCTTTTCTTTCATACATACACACAGAAACGCACGACTTGAGCGATACCGATCATCAAGAGAGGTAAGAGAGTGGAAAAAAAAGGGAATTCAAGAGGAAAAAAAAAAAAAAAATTAAAGATAGACTTCTCTAAACTCTTGGCCGCCACCCAGCTTGGAGTCATTAATTTTCATTTATTTTTGTTTAAAATTAAAATTAATGAATCTAGAAGTCTTTTGTTGATAATGCAGCTTTTTCGGGCTATTTTTTTTGTTCTCAACAAGAAAAATATAAAGATTTTAAAAATTATGATAATTTCATTAGAAAGAACGGCAAATTTGAGCCTGAGAATCACTATAATGCAATTGATTTAAAAGCAATAGTTTGGGAGATAACTAAACAATTAGAAATTATGAAAAAACGAAAAAAAATCGTAATTCGAGAACTAGAGGTCTGGCAAGGGGTTTATTATATCATTTTTCAGCGCAAATTTCCCGATCTTTCGAATGGAATCATCGAGATTTCGAAATTCTCCCAATTTAACTACCTCAAAAATCTAAATATTCGCGAAAAATTTATAAACTTAAGAAAAAAAAGATTTAAATAATTTACCCATAGTTTTCAGTCGTTGCTCTTGGCCACTGCTGCTGTGGACTGTAGTAATTATCACTGTAATTATAATGCTGCGTGTATCCAGCAGTTGTTGCAGCAGCACCAGCTACCGTACTCTGTCCATATCCCTGATAACTCTCAGTTGTTGTTGGATAATGCTGCGTTTGAAATGACTGCAAACTCATCGTATTGAATGCATTCAACTGTTGGCTATTCAGTTGTTTTCGTAGACGTGCACGCCTGTTGCTAAACCAAACTTGCACTCGATTCTCCGTTAATTTTGTTCTTCAAGCAAAAAAAAAAGCAAAGACAAAATTAAAAATCCACCTTTTTTTCCTTTTTGTGTTCTGCATTTTGCATCGATGATTACAGACTTTATGAAATTATGGAGAAACTTACTTTTGCGCGAGTTCCTCTCTGGTATAAACATCAGGATATTGAGTTCTGTGAAAAGCAGCCTCAAGCTGTTCAAGCTGTTCACCAGTAAATGTTGTTCTACTGCGTCGTTGTTTTCTTTTTAATGCAATACCTGGCTCACTTTCGGTATCAGAATCGTCACCACTACTACCACCTGAAGAAAAAATAAATAAAAAAATTGAATTATTGACTTTTTCTTGAATTTTTATGATTTTATTTTAAAAAATTGAAATTTTTTTTAAATTGTTTTTTTTTCATCATGTTTGAAAAAAAGATGCAAGAATTAATTTCGACCTATATTTTCCATCAGGAATTTCTAATAATCAAAAATCATAATAATAACCAGAAGGAAACGTTTTTTCAAGAAAAAAAAAATCAAAAAATTAAATTTTTGTCTTTTTCTTGAATTTTTATGATTTTATTTTAAAAAATTTGAGAATTTTTTTTTCAATTAATTTTTTTTATAAATCATTTTTGAAAAAAAACGCAAGAATTAAATTTGACCTATATTTTCCATCACAAATTTCTAATAATAAAAAATAATGATAATAATCAGAATGAAACGTTTTTTCAAGAAAAAAAAAATGATGAAAAACCAAGAAAATGTACTTTGAGAGAAGGGGAAATACCCCACATGGAATTTCACTTCCAGCACGTGCTAGACGTCAGATACCAAAGATAGGAAGCGAAGTTGGTAACCGCCCACAGTTCACACGCCCGAGTCAGCAACCTACCATTAAATCCCTCTCTCAGTGATTACAGTCCATTCTGGGCTCATGAAGGCCTTCAACCTATACTAAACTAAAACACCGGAGAAATTAGGGTCCCGCTCCTTTTTCCACTCTAACTTTCGTAGCCAACGTGAATTAAGTTCTTTGACATGAAACTTACAGGCCCAGCGGCATTATTTCGGCTTCCTATGCCCCGGCGAGTGCATATCTTCTGGATTCAATTCGTTTCGCGTGAAAGTGGAGGAAAATTCGAGATGTAATTGGAGAAAAACTGGAGATAATTGAGTGAAAATGGTTTTATTCGATGGCCAGGGAAATTTGAGGCGGAAAACACAGTAAGACGACCTTTTTCCCGCCAATACTTTCCGAGTTATTCAAAGCCAAACATTTCAGCTAAAACACGTTTCCGCTTGTAACTCCGTAAATACTGGGGCAAAACGGGCTTTTTTATATGGTTTTTCAGCTCAAATTTCCCTGGCTACACGATGCAAAAAGTCGCCTTTTTTTCCCGCCATTTTTGGATTTTTTTGAAAATTGAAAAAGTCGAGAAATCAAGAGAAGAAAACGTTTTCTGCGCCCAGGGATACAAACAAATGTCTAAATCAATGAATTGCGTAAGCACCTGTTGCATGCCTTGGAAGAGCGAGGGATGAGTCAAAGGGAGTACGTTAAAAGGATTTTTCGAGAGAGAGAGAGAGGGAGTTGAGAGTTGGCTGTGTGTGCGGTTTCGTGGAAGATTAAAGGCCTCTGGGGCACTTGCCTCGTAAATCCTCAGAGACGCTTCGAGAAGCATACCAAACGATTCCAACGAAGCCTGACGATTTCTGCGACGACCCATCAACGACCCATCAAGTCTCCATAACTTCAATTTGTTGTTATTTTTTTTTTCAAACAATTTTTACTCATTTTTATTGAGGCGATAAATCTTTGGTTGGAGACTCACGTTTTTTTCCCCGTTTCGCTGTTTTTTAAGGGTAAAATTATGGCAGTAAATGGGATAAATTCCGAGGGATTGGTTGATGTTGTCGAGTCAGGTGGCCTTTGAAGATTCTCCACAATTTGGTTGAAATAGAAAAACAATAATCGTTTGTGGGTTATTTTATAACTTCATAGAAACATAAAGAGAGACTTTTTTTTGCTGGGTTTTCAATAAGTCGGGTATGAAAAAGCATTTGTTTAGATTTCTGTGGAAATGGTATTGAACTATTGGAGAATTATATTCAATGATTTGCACATTTTGTTCGAGCTTTTTAAAATCAGGAAAATTAATTTAGTCGTAAAGTTGTAAAATAACAGGAAAAATGCTTTGAATCATATTCATGGCTTCCTTGGAAAGCGCAATCTAAAAATATGAAGGCGATGGTGGGAAAAAGGATGAAAAAATGTATAATTGATACATTAAGATAAAACAAAAAATTAAGGATTTATAGCTTAGTTTCCATTTAATTGCTGATAATTCGTAGGAAACGATAACTATACGGTGAATTGAATATTTTTTTCTTCTATTTTTTAGTTAAAATGCTGTTCTCTTCACAAATAGTTTTTAAATAATTGGTCAACCCAGTGGTTTTTTAGTAATTTCGTTATTTCTGTCCGATTAAGGGCGTTTACTCCCCAACAGCGCTATTTCCAGTAACTTTGATAATTCACATCTCATGAAATACACCGACAAAAATTATGAAAAAATTCAGAAAAATGTAAAAAAATATCATCTTTGATACGTCATCGAAAAAATAAGGGGTTAACTCGAGTTCACTAGGTCCATCATAGTTCATATCATTTCAAGCTTCAATAAAAAAGTTTACATTAAGAAAAAACGGAAAAAGAGTGAGTTCATCAGAAAATGTTAGAAGATCTTTTTTTCATGAAGAAATCATCAAACTTCCTAATAATTCATAATAAAAAATCCAAATAACCGAAAAATATTTGAAAACAATTATTTGTCCCTCATAATTGAAGAAAATATGTAAATCAATAAATTGCGAGGAAATTGAGGGAAAAAAAAATGAAGGAGAGAAAGGCTGTAAAAAATAGTTGAAGACCTCTGGCACCTGAGAGAGGCACTCCTTCCGAAGATTAGTATTGAGAAGCCTGCAACGTAACTGCTGGACCACACGCCGCGTTATTATTACTCCTCATATTCTTGTGCTCTAGTTAAACAATTTTCCGTTATAAAAAAAAAATTCTGAATAACCTTTGAAAGAATTCCTCCACCAAATGATTTAATTAAAACCAATTATTTCCACTGGAAATTCATCATTATGAATATTCTCATTGTTTTTAATTCAAATTGTCCATATTTTTTATGTTTCACTTTTTTTTTTTCTTAATTTCATTTGTCGAATAAAAACAAAACGGAAATAAAGATAATAAAGATCACGACGGGGTGCCCAATATATTTTATCTTTCCCACTGTTGAAGTGAGAAAAAGAGTTGTTCTCCACCTCTTTGCGTGTTCCAATAAATAAAAGCCACTCTCACTGGGGGGATTCCTTTACAAATGCCGACGGACACTTAATGCTATGCATTTCTTATACATTCAAAGTGTCTCATCAAAAAAAAAATGTTTTTTTTTTTTTTTAAGAAGATCTCATACACTTGGAGATGTTCTGGTTTGAGTGCTTTTAATTTTGCTTTTGTGATTATGACATTATTTTTTTTTTCAAGTACTTAAGGATGTTCTACCGGTATTTTATCAAAATTTAAAAATGTACGAATTCAATGAATTTTTCTTCCAAGATTCTCCAATTCATAGAGAAACGGTATGCAAAATTATGGATTTTTTTCATACCTGGTTTAAGAGTTAGAAATTTTTTAAAAACCATTTTTAACATGATTCTTATGGGAAATTCACAAAAGCTTAAGAAACTTTTCGAAAAATTGTTCAAATTTGGTGAAACTTCAGATATAGGTGAGAAATAACCCCCCGCACAATTTGTTCATTTTTATACAACGATTGGGTCAATAATTGGCATTAAAATTAATAAAAATGCTTGAAAAATTGTCACTCGCACGTAAGTGCTGCCAACTTGTGTCGCCAGAATTTCTTACAATGCAACGCTTTTTTCATAATAATTCTCAAACTAATTGAATAAAGAATAAACAAAATATCTATGAAATGTAATGATAATAATATAATATTTGAACATCCGCAGCGTTCCGTAATTCCCTGAAAATAATTTTAATGAGGAATTCAAAAACTCATTTTTCCATGTTCAGGGATTGGAACACTGACGAAATCACTGTCCCTCTCATGCCGCACAGCCCCCGCTTACAATACCTGTAGAACATCCTTATGTGCCCAAATTTCAGTCGGAGTTTTTTTTGAAGATACTTCGAAAACTACTGGATTTAGGGGTAAAAATAAAATAAAAATTTATAGAGCACAAAATTTCTGAAGAAAAAGGTTCAGTGATAAATTTTCTTAAGTCTAATCGTTTCTGAAATATTTAAAGTTTATTGTAGATGCAATTTTCTTACCGAGAATTCCGTTAATCGAATGATTTCCTCGAGGATCATCACCCGGTCTTGGCTGACTTCCAGGACCTCTCAGGAGTCTCGTGATGCTGGAGGTCGAGGGGACAGAGGTCTTGTCACAGACACCGTCCTGCTGGCATAGCAAAAGGCACAAATCCAAAGTTAATATGATTTTCTTCCAAAATCTATAAAATCTCCCAACTTTAATCAATCATTCAAAGAATTATTTGAATTTAATTGTTTCACCAACAGACCTTTATCAATTTTTCTCTGATCTCCCACGTGAAAATCCCAGGATTCTGCCTCTTGAGTTCCTCAATTCTCGCCTCAACTTCCGGTGTTGCTACCCGTGGTTTACTTCCACCAATGACCCCAGGCCTGATTGACCCAGTTTCTTGATATCTATTGAGAATCTTTGAGACACAACCGTGGGAGACTCTCAGCTGTCTAGATATCATGCACGGGCGTACTCCCGCTGCTGCCATCTCTACGATCTTCAATCGTACGTGATTGGGCAGTGGTCGGCCATTGATGAAGACGCCACCAAGTTGATTAACTCGTCCTTGTCCTGAAACAAACGATAATTCTTCATTTATTCAGTTATTTCACCTTTAAATTCTGAAAATCCCGCGTGAACGTGGGTGAGCCAATGAGAGCGCGTGGTGAACCAATGAGGGCGCACGGTGAACCAATGAGAGCGCGCGGTGAGCCAATGAGCGTACGCTGCTACATTACGTTCCCGCCATCGGCCAAAACTAAAAGAACTCGTTCCTCATCGTTTGCAGAAATATTTTGACAATAAACTCTTAAAAATCAGTAAATAATTGCGTTGAAAATTATTTTAAAACACTTGGTAAACACGCAAACATCTTCCCTCTAATTACAAATAACAAGATCCCTTTAATTAACTCAATTTTAATTACAACCCAACGGAGACACATATTATGCGGTTTGATGGCCCGAGTTAAAGACAAAATAAATATGTAAAAAAAAAATATTTCCTAGTAAAAACAAGGAAGAGCCAAGAGATCGCGTGTACGGAAAGAGACACACCAGTGAGTTTATTCATTTGCGGCTTTGAGGGATGGACATAGGATCCTTTTTCGAGTTATACGGCCTTCGTGGTTTTGCCACGAGTAGTAAACCAACTTCTCTCTTCTTTATTTTCTCTCCTGCCCCTGGAAGTATATTATGCACACGTAACATTTAATTTACAATACCGCAATTCCATCTGTTCTTTGTCCCTAAACAACGAAAATTAATTGAGTTAATTAACGGTGTTCATCTCGTAAAAACAAATCAATCGAAAAGAGCGGGAAATTCGAAAAAAAAAAAAAACAATCCTTTACAATCAAAGAAATAATAATAATAATCAGTTTGTTTTACTAAAACTGATTATTACTCACAAATCTAATTCCGTAAAATAATCATAACTCTTTGGGCCTCTTATCCCCACACCAGAGAGCACAACTTGAGGGATCCATTTGGCATTAAGTCGCTCGCGTCTGCGCTTGCGCACAGTCTAAAAGCAAGACAGAGATGAGAGCAAGCTTGATGGCGAAAAAGAGAGAGGGGCAAGAGTCCGCACTTGGTAGTGTTGTGTGTGCGGCTCATTCTTTTGATCTTGCCTGTAATCCTGTCGGGCCCTGCGGGCCTCACTGACGTCATAACCCGAGAGGTGTCCCATCGTGTGGGTTAACATGTACGATGGGACTCGACGCACACATGCTTTCGTACGTTTCTCTCTCTCTCATTCTGTTTTTTTTTTTTTTTTAAGAAACAGATTGGGCCCCTTCATTCGGAGGGAAAAAATAGAGAGAGAGGGAGAATTTGAAGGGGAAAAAAATGAAGAGGAAATATTAGTGGAGATGAAATGGAGAAAGAGGGAGAGAGAGAGAAAGAGAAGAGGTGAGACTTGTGTGTTCGGAGGTTGACAATGACGGTCAGGTCTTTTTGATAAAAAGGCATCGACTACTAGCGCTATTCGGGGGGAAAACAATGACTCTTTATCGTATTCAATTACCGGGGACTCGTAAAGTAGATGGAATGACAAGTACTGAATAATGAAAGATTTAACGGGTTGTTTTTTTTTGTTTTGAATGAAATACGAAATTGATTCTGTTTTGGAGGGAATTTTTAGTTGTGAGGGATTTTGATAATGATTGAGGGAAAATAAGTTGATTGCAGTGTTTTTCAGCGCAAATTTCCCGATCTTCCGGATGAAATGGCGAACGATCATCTGCGCTTTATAGATTTCGAGATAATCTCGTTTTTCTCGACTACGTCCAGGTAACATCATTAAACAGCCTTTTGGAATTTTTTAAAATTCACAGGACCACCCGTGCTCGACTACAGCCCTCCACGTGCATGAATATTAAACTATCGAAACAGAATTTTGACCATGAATAATAGATAACTACCAATTGATTCTCACTTGAATAAAATATCATTTGATTATAAAGAAATTGAATATTCCGTTTAACGAAGTTTGCGAATTTTTGAAATTTCGAGTATTGGATTGAAAAGAGCGGGAAATTTGAGGCGTAGAATAATATGAAAAAATCCCCACCGGACGTATATTTCCGCAGATACAAAAGAGAAATTGCTTCAAAATTTTCTAAAACTAACAATTTTCTAGAGACGTAAATACTAAGTTTACAATAATATTCTATCAATGATAAATATATTTCCACCTTCGAAGTTGAGAATCAATTGTGGAAAATAGTAATGCACGATTTTCTTTTTTTTTTTTTTTTAATAAATCCAAATGGGTGGGAGGTTTATCTGCAAGGATCGTACAGTCATCCAAGTCAAGATAATCCAAGTTGAGTCGCAGTGAGGGCTTCAATCATCTCTGCCGTCGCCCGAGGACAATCCGATATCATGTATTATAGGTCCCATACATATACCATATCCCCCCCTTTTTTCCCCCTTCAACCTCCACCCCTTCATCAAAATGTTATTTCTCAGTTATAACCTCATGTTTCAACGCCCATACCTACCGCTGCCTATCATAACGCTACATAATTCTATCCATTACGAGATTATTCTACTTTTTAACCTGCGTCCTACTTCCTTAAATTTATAAATTTACGTGAGGGAATGTACATTATTCACAAAGAATTCGATATTACTATTCTAATGTAATTTATTGAGTTAATTCAATGATTTTTGAGGATTTTAATTTTGAATTGTGGAAAAATTCCCGCGGTTTTTTGTGAACCAATGAGAAGGGAGTGTGACGCGTGAAGTTAGCGTTAATTCCTGCGAATGTGAAAATCGTTCTAATTCTGTTCAATAATTCAAAATATTTGAATTTCCAACGCAATTCAATTTTTCTTTTGATTAATCAGTTTGGAAATTCGCGCGCTTTTATGATGAACCAATGAGGAACGAGTGTCACGCGTGAAGTTGGCTTCAATTTAGTTTTGAAACTAAAAGAAATTGCTGAATAATTCAACATAATTCTAAGAAAATTGAGAATGAAATTAATATTAGATGAAATAAATTTTTTGAAAATTAATTGATAATTGATCATAATTTATCGTAATTTGATGAACATAATTCAAATTAATATTAATTTACCTTGAAATGGATATCCAGTGAAGTATGGTGCCATGTTGAGCGTGCTGACAGCCATGAATAAAGTTCTTCAATTAATCACTGATCTTCTCAATTAATTTGAATAATAAATAAACAAAATTATTATTTTCTTTAAAAAATCACCTTCACAAATAATCACAAACTCTCGAACGCCGATCAATTTTTTTTTTTTTCTCAAGAAAATAATGTATAATAATAGTTTGAAGCAAATGGAAAAATCTTCGAAGACTCTGAGGAAAACACGAGTGAGTGACAGCGGACCTGTTGGACCGTCAGTGTCTCGACTCCAACTGTTTGCCTAAGATCATGAAGTAGAAACACTTCGGGTAGGTAGAAGGCAAGGCCAAGTCAGTGAGAGAGCCGTGCGGTCGGCCTCTCTTTCATTGCCTGTTCTTTTTTCAAGACTCCGCCTCTCTTTGGATATAGTCGGAAGGAGTTCAAAGAAATTGTGAAGGAGAACCACGCGACCATCGTTCACAATTCTTATTTTATTGGTTGAGAGTAGGTATACATGGCTCCGCCTATGGACCTCCTCTCGTACTCACTCCCACGCACATTTGATTTCTTCATTTAATTAAAATTGATTTTTTTTGAGGGGGAAAAAAAGGAAAAAGGGGAATAATTGTGGCAAAGCTGGGGTCAATCGCGAATGAAATCTGAGACGATTTTCCATCGATTTTCCTTTTTTGGAACTTGAGAAAATTAAAAAAAAACTAAATTTCTTGGAGAAATCATGAAAATTCAAGTTTTTAACGTTCAGAGAAAGGAATATAATTTTAGAAACAAAATTTGACACAAGTAGGGTTACTCCTGAGCAACACACTGCAATGTCAATAAGAACACTTTTGCATGGATTGAATTTCTGATTGGATATAATGAATCTGAGGAAGCCTCAATAAAGCAGACGAAATGTCGCTCATTTGACAATTAATTAGTATTGTTAAATTAATTTTTTCCAACGTCCCATGATTCCCACATGATGGTAAAATTAGAGTTAGGAAAGACCTTGATCATTGGGTTTTGTTGATGCTAACTTTAGAGATAAAAAGCTTACCCAGCATCATCATGTCAAGTAGTGAATCAAGCCATATGAGTCTACTGCAGTAGAAGCTGATGATCACACGGAGAAAAAAAAAAGTATTAAAAGTGATGATATGAATTGTAAAACATAAATAAAATATATATTGAAATAAGAAAAATATATAATTATACAGAGAATTTATGTAAAAAATGAATTTTCAATGTACAACTTTCGGTCTATTTTCGTATCTATTTTATATATATATTTATACATAAATATATTTAAAATATATCTTGGTCTTACACTGAGGGAAATTTTTCATACTGCCCTGACTATCTGCTTATAGTCTAGGTCAAAATCAACTATTTCAAACTAGTTATCATGCCCAGAATTATAATGTTAGGGTTACTATTTGAGATCACTGCATTAAATGAAGACGCGCAACATATGCATTATTATATTTTAGTTCTGTTAGCCATTTCCATATCATAACCCACACTTTATGAAGTATTGCTCGACTGCAATAGAACAGAATCGATTAAATCATATGTGATTTACTAATGATTGAGTAAATGAAAATTCTATCTGTGTAAATTTGTCATTAATATCCGATTTTTCTGAAGAGTTTCCTAGCAGAAACGAAATTATAAAAAACTTTAAAAGTTATAAAAAAAGGAAAAAATTATAAATTGTCTTCTTTTGGGTATCATAACTAATTTTGTACTACACCTATGAAAATCAAATTTCATATAACGAAAACCAACAGTTGATACTCATGTCTACTATCTGATAATTATACTTGAAGCTAAAAAAATCATTTTTAGAATAAAAAATTTAGATTTCTGATCACAATATTTACTAACTATATGATTATAGTCAAGGCCTTTTTCTACTATTTTTTTTAGTTCTAAACACCGAAAAATTCTCTCCGTGTACTTCACTGTTAAAAACTTTTTTATGAAACTCGGAATTTGATTATAATTAGTATTGTTAAGTCACTTATGTAAATCTTGGTGATTCTGCAGTATAACTCTGCCAACTGAAAAATAGTGCTAATGACGTTTTATTCATGACTTCTTTCGTTCTCCTGATTCAATGTGCCTATAACGGAGGGGTCATGATAGGTTCCTTTTTGAGGCCTATGCACTACTACGTCTTCGTCGTGGTCTCGGGTTATGCAAAACGTGGTGATGATCTCAATTTCATTCAATGGCTGTTTTTTTTCTCGTTCAATTGGTTAGTAACTTCTAACAAAAAGTTCGGTGTTTTTTGAAAAAATTTAATTAGGATTTTGTCTGTTTGTCTTGAAATCTTGTCACCGACCTCTTCTCCATCAAAACACATCAAGTAAATTTGGAAAATTCAGAAAAAAAATTCAATATCTTTATTATATTTGGCAGAGTAAAACTGATGAATTACCTAAATCTTTTGTGAAGTGTAATTGACTGTATGTCACTAATTTCTTTCTTAATTTGTTGATATCATTGTAACTATCGCTCTCAACCCTGTCATTGGCTTAGGCTGCTGGGTTGTGTTGTTCTCATATTAAATAAATAAATAAAATAAGTAAATAAATAAATTCTCGCAATTTTTTTCATAAAAAAAATAAAAAAAACAATCTTAATTTGTTTCCTTCAATTCATCACACATAATAAAATCTCTTAATCTCCCCTAAAAAAAAAAATTCTATAATATCACAATGAATTTAAAATTCACTTATGAATAGATGATCCATAAATAACCCTATTTATGTATTTCGATGTTTTGTCGACACGTGGCGCATTCGTCTGGTTTTCAAAAGTTGAGAACGATGAGTGAACATTTGGTATCACGTGTCGTGATTGTAGTTTATGGAGGGCTGATTGGCCGTGCGTGGGACGGGTGCGGACGGTGCCAGAAAAGGACAACGTTGGAAAATAAATGAAAACGACAAGTTCCGAGTGAATAAATGAGCAAAAAAAAAAAAAAAAAAATGAAAAAATGAAGAAAAGATAGAGAATAGACCGGAGATCTTTTGCGTTCACACCCGATGTGTGTGTCAGTTGTTTCATTTTCATTTCGTAATCATTAAGTTATGCATTAATGCTATAATGACGAGAAGCTGGTGGAATCAAGGTATAACCGTGACGAATTAGGAACTTGGCGGAGGCTGTTAATACTCCGTATGAATTCTAAAAAAAATGAGAGAATAAATAATGATTAAATGAGTCACTTAAAATTGAGTTAAAAAAAATTGCAAATCCCGGATATCCGAAATTTTCTCAATTCCATATTGAAAAGAGCGGGAAATTTGAGGCGGAAAACGATACAATAAAACTCCCGCCTAACCAATATTTCAGGAGATATTTTAAAAAAATGATGATGTCATCGTTTATATTATTTTCATTGAAATAAAAAAAAATGCAAAGAAAATTCAGTATCAGAAATAATTCCCAGGAGTGAATTTCATCATTCGAATGTCTCAATTCTCTTTTACCCCTGAAATAAAATAATTTTTTTTTTCTTTTTTTTTCTTCAAGAATGATCAATCGGCCCCAAATGCCTTCCTAACCTCAAAAAGAAAAAAAAAGAGGCAACGGCCCTCAAGTTTATTGGCCAATTCCACGTGAATATTTTGGGCTTTTACCCAAGGGACATACAAAAACTTTTCATGTTTTCTTGTACTCTAACTCTATTCAATTGAAGAATATAATGTAACCTCGAAAAACTGTTTGAGTTAAATTGCGAGTTGTCGAGTGGGAGGGCAGTTGTCACCTGGGGGCGTTGGAAGTCGAAACGTCCCACAGGACTAACAGAATTCACCTAATTGTTTCCATTGAATGTTTTCTCATCCGTATAAAATGAAAAGGGCGTATGACTTTTCCTTTTTACTCTTCTTTTTCTCTCTTTTTTTTTTTTTTTTCCTTCATCTTCTTTCCTCTCCTTGTCAGAGTGCAGAGAGTCTCTTTTACTCCTTTTGGGTGCTTTGCGCACGCGTGAATAGGAGAATGGGAGTAGTTTCAAATTGTACTTGCACTCAAAAAAAAAAAAAAAAAAAAATTTCTAAGTTGAGGCGGTTCAACGATTTTATTGTTACAACTATTACTCATGCATTGACGTATTTTGACAAGTTTGTTTAGGAAAAGACAGTTAGGTGAGTTTAACCACCTACTGGCATTTACAAAATATAACTCGTGTAGCTAACAATTTGTTTGGCTTGAATTGTGGGCGGATTACACGAGGGAATTGTAACGATTAATTTTCGAATTGTTGGGAGTATGAGATATTTATTTTTATTTTTGAGAAATGGGGGTTCCTTTTTTTTTGGGAGGAGGGGGGAGATTGAGAAGGATAATTGGGGTAAAATAGACGAGTGATCTTATGAAAATCGAACTGGAAAATTGTATTTTTTTTTTTTAATTTATTGAGCTGTTCTAAAATTGATTTTTGAAACTTTCAGGGTTTTTTGGGAATATTTCGGGTTCTGATCATCGTAGCCTATTAAGGTCCATTGCAAATGGAAGCTGAGATGATTTTGCATCGATTTCATTTTTTTGGAACTTGATTTTCAACGCAAATTGAAGAAGTTATACCCAAAAACGGAATTTCATGAAATTGAGTGTAACCCCGTCAATTTTTATCCAAAATTGAAACACAAAAAAAGAAATCAATGAGAAATTTTCTCATCTTTCATTTGCGATGAACCGCGAGTCAATACAACTATTGGAATACAAAAAATTGGCAAAAAAATCGAATTAAAAAAAAAAAGAGAATTTTTGCGTTCAAAATTTTCGCGGTTTTCCCGCGAAAAAATCGATAAAAAAATTGTACTCCCATTGAAAGTTCTATTCACCGTTACACTCAATGATAATCATCAACACAATCGATTAAACCACAAAATTATTAGCGAATAATTCAAATGAAAAATAAAAAATTTAAACAATTTTTCATTTACACACCTGTGTGCAACAAATGGAGCTCAAAGGCTATTGGCAATAGCTCACGCGGAAAAAGATTGGCGATGGAGGGAACGAAGTTAGAGAGAGAGTCGCCTACGGTTAATTGTCGGGGCATTTAATGAGTACTCTTTGACGCGCCGCAGCAACACACAAACCACTTGGAAGGGAAGGAAGTTGAAACTTACCTCTTTCTTCTCTTTCTCTTTTTTTCTCTCTCTCTCTCTCTCTCTTCACCTTCTCTCGTGCATCTAGGTAATAGTTGTTCCCTCACGGATTTACTCGAAACATTTCACGCACACGAAGAGTTTTAAAATAATATAAAACTTTTGTATGTGCCCCCCTCTCCCCTTTTGAGAATATAGCCTCGTAAAAATCAGTATATCCTCACGTGCAATTGCGTTAAAAACGAATGATTTTAGGCGCTCGAGTCATTTATCATTTATTTCTTTTGCCTGATGATAATAAAAAATTTAAAAAAAGGGAATGGCAATTCTTAATGTATCTGTTGCTGTAAAAAGTCGTAAAAATCCGATGATATTGTGAAATTTTGGATTTTATGACTTTGATTGAATCGTGAAGTGGCGAAGTAAAATAAGTGGAATTTCACGTTTTCTTTATTTTAAAGGGATCTCAGTAATTATTGTATTTATCAAAAAATATTAAGAAACCTTATTTGTAGATCATAAAATTCTCTACAAAAAAGGTCTCTTCATATTTTTCGATAAATTCGCTCAGTTCAGAGATATCTCTATTTCTTTAATTTCATGATTTATTAAAAAATTCATTGGAAATGAGGGAAACGAGATGAATTCAGGTTATGCATGAGGATGTTTTTAGTAACATGATTTATGTTAATTGAATGTACTTAAAGTCGTTTAAACACCCCGAGTTACTGAGTCTCTGAGTAATTAAAAATATAGATATTTAAATACCGCTGTTTTTTTTTCTCCGAAAATTACGTGAAAATATGAAATTATTCATATTAATCCGCAATTTAATATCTCTGTAATTTGAATAACGCGTGTCACTAAAATCCTTAATTATTAGCCATAAAATTAACGTTAACCAATGTTATGAATTGATTTTATGCTAATATTTGTGCATGAAAAAAAAAAATTTCACTCAATTAAATCCGTAGAATTTACCAAAGTAATTTTCTTCATTTTTTTTTTACACATGTGTTAATACTTGAGTTATGTGACACGAGGTCACTTGTCTTAAAAAATTTGACACCTTACCGTCCACCCTCAGGAGCAACCCTATTTTTTTTTTCCCACACAGTGGTCAATAGTGGCCCACACGCAGGTATTTCGAAACAGGAGTCCTTTATATTACTAACTCTTACGGAAGGACACAAGAATGACTGGTGCAGTACAAAAAAAAGAAGGCAACAATCAACCTATTGACAATTGCGGTCACTAAATCAAAATGGCGGGCACTTTGTCGGCTTGACATTTATCGAAATGGCGGTGCTGGTTGAGTTTTTCTTTTCTTATTTGTCTGTGATCCTTGCCGCTGCTATTGTTGGAGGGGAGACAATTTTTTTGGGGGGCACGAGGAGGGCACAATGCAAATGGACAGGATGAAGAATGAATGAAAAACTAGGTTGAGGTACTTTTACTCGAGGATTTCCGCTTTCTTCTCTCACTGTTGGGGCGTAATTTGTTGATGTTTACAGGGGACATTGTTTTTCGGATTTATTTTTCATTGAAGATTGTAGTGCGAACATCTTCGGAGGAAGTAGCTCTAAAGGGTAATGGAACGCCTAATATTTATTTAATTTTCAAACCAATTATTTGACGATATTTATTGATATTTTTATCATAGAAAAGTGGCAACGACTGGGGAAGGAAATTAGAAAGTCGATGCTTCTGATATTTAATGCTAAAAACTATAATTATTACTAATCAATGGATTTGAAAATTTGAAATTTACTGGGTCTTCCGTTACCCCTCAAAGGGAAATGGTAAGAAACCTCTTTTTGTAGCTCACATAATTCCCTGCAAAAAAGGTTTCTTGACAAATTTTCGTAAATCTAATGATTTTTAAGATATTCTCACTTTAATCACGAAAAGGTTGTTTCATTCAAACAATTATGATTTATCTTCACTCCAGAATTGAGTCTGAATAGATTATATACATTGGAGTTATGTGAATCCGGAAACAGCAAGATGGCAGAGCATCCGACCGGTAAATATTCTCAACCATTTATCGGTGAACTTCGTCATTTGCATGGATCATCAGTAGATAAAAATGGGTATTATTGATAATGAATATCTTACCAGCGATTAGTAACATCTGTCCTCATTACCAGCTGCAGATAATGGAGTTTACCGACTCATGCACACTAGGGAGCATTACTCGGTCGGTAAGATAGGTTTGATAGGCTTCAAGTTTCACTTTATTTTTAGTAACATCTTTAAGACTTGATTCAATATCATTTAATAATATTATGGTGGTAAACTAACAATACATTGTTAATTTGAAAAAACCTGGAATTTAACAAAATATATTTAAAAATTTCCTAATTTTTTACTTTTGACTTCTGGGACATCACAATCTTCAAGACCCCCCCGGACCCCCCTGTCACATTTTGTCACCAATTTGAGACCCCCCCCCCTCCCTCTTAACGTGTGACGTAATTTATGGACGGCCCCTTAACGATGTTCTGTTGATTAATTTTTCCAAGTTTTTTTTTCTTAAGCGAGTATTTTTGATGAGGATTTTTTGTTGAGAGAACCAAATTTGTGCGGATCAATTTTGCTGGATCAAATTAATTTGGATCATTTAAATCGGATTAAATGTAAGCGATCCATACATAGCACTAACGCTCCTTCGTTCCTCAGATAGTCATATAATACAATGACTGGATGAAAAAATTATCTACAGTTACAGTTTACGATTCATATACATAGTTTCAGCCTTTGGGCTTCTACTTATATTTGAGTAATATAGTACGAGATTTTCTGAGCCTAGTGTAAGGGGTTGTGACAAATTATGAGATTTGGAATGGAGAATAGATTTTTCAAGAAAGAGAGAAACCCTATGATATTCGTATTGAATCGTGAATATTGTTGGAGCTAATGATACTGATAATAATAACTTGAACCAAAGAAATTTACTGGCAGTGTGCTGATGAAGTGTGATAATCCAATTTACCAAAAAGAATTACATCATAATCCTGTTTGCAATAGCTTTATTTGAACGATGATAAACAGGTGAAAGAATCGGAGAGATTTTAGGTATTTATACAGGTAATTTCTTTCGAAATTAAATAATTGTCATCTGATCATAGCCGAATAAACGAGTCTATCCTACAAGGTAAGATTTTGTATTTCATACTTTATTTAATCGCTTTTATTGATTCTTTTTAGTGAATTTAAGATTTTTTTGAGAGAATTAATACCTTCAGAGGCTTCCTGGAGATTCGAAGCAAGCATTCTAACTCTTTCCAATTTTCTGATCTTCAAAATTAAAGGCAAAACTTTGGAAAAAATAGTGTTCCCTTGAAATCAAATTGAAAATTCCATTAATCTGTCTCATATCTTCATGAATTTCCTTTTAGATCCGTCGAGATGAAGAAAATGAGATTGTGGTCATTGATATTATTCATCGGAGTCTGCTCTCCTCATTGGACAATGGCAATTCTATACAGTTTTCGAGACTATATTATTGATCTCGATGGGAACAATCTGAAGGGTATGACCGTAATACCATTTCATCGATCCACTAAAATCGATTTATCTAACGCGCAGACACCATACTATGAGGAGAGTGTTTTTGACAATGTAACAGACGCAAAAATTCTAGATCTGTCGAACAATGCAATCGAGCATCTTCCACTGCGTATTTTTTCAAAAATGGAAAAACTTCAAGAATTGTCATTAGCTAATAACTATATTTCCAATGTCGCAGGGCTGTTTGGTAAATTGCCGAATTTGACGCGCTTGGACCTATCGAATAATCGAATAGCGAGACTACAGAGTGGAGATTTATTTGGTCTCCCCAATTTTACCAATATAATTATTGGAGGGAATGAATTTGAATCAATCTCATCAAGGGCTTTTCACAATCAATCTGCTAAAGCGCTTGACTTTGAGAGTGAATACCAAGCATATTACGAATTAGCAGATGAAGATGGAATAGCTGATATACCACTTCATAATGATTTTGAAGTAAAACTTTGTAAGATTGGCGATGGCATTGTGGAATCTGTTGAAAAATTGAGAGTAAATGAGGCACTTGGTAAATGCATCAAAGCGACTATAGACCGGCAGAGAGGTTTGTTAGATTTAAGTAATCTTGGGCTCTGGAAATTCGAAAGTGGTTGGTACAAATTACCACCTTATACTATCAAGAAAATTGACCTATCCATGAACAAAATAAGTGATATGACATCAGAATTACTGAATGACTTGCCAATGGGTGTGTCTGTCGTTGATCTTACATATAATAGACTCAGTATGATTAAGAAAGATGTGATTGAGAATAAATTCCTCAAAAAATTGATATTTGATTACAATTATATTATGAAGATTGAGGATGGTGCTTTTGGAAAGACTAACTTGGTTACTATTCACGCTGGAACAAATAATTTGGACAGTTTGGCTTTTGTTAAAACACTACCAAAGAGTATCGAAGAATTGAGGTTTATATTCAACAGAGTTACTGAAATAGCTGGTGATACATTTCGAGGCCTCAGTAAATTAAAAATGATTGACTTGAGTTATAATTTTCTGACAACAATGGAACCAGGAATATTTGCAGATCAGACGAATCTTCATGAACTCCAAATGGCCAATAATAATATCACTGCATTGCCTTCTGGGTTATGCAGGGGCCTGAGAAAGATCAAAAAAATTGATTTTAGTCATAATAATATTAAAAAAATATCTCGAGACACATTCTCAGAATTACGGAATTTGAAAGATGTGGAACTTGATCTTCTTGACAATAAGATTGATAATATCGAAAAAGGAAGTTTTTCCAATCTCGATCTCAATTCGCTTGATCTTTCGGTTAACAAAATCACTGAAAATTCTATTGCAAAGGATGCCTTCCATTTGTGTAAACTACAAAGTCTTTCATTGGGTAGCAACTACATTAGAAAGATTGATAGTGAATTATTCAGAGGTATTTTGGGATCATATAAGCTCAACTTGGATGGTAATCAAATAAGTACCATCAAGAAAGGTGATGCCAGATATCTGGGAAATGTGAGTAAGCTCATTTTAGACCATAATCCGCTGGAACATCTTCAAAATGGTGCTTTGTATGGAATATCACAAGATAAGAATGTTGAGATTTCTTTATATACGGTGCCAATTAAAGTCATCCAAAGCGGTCTCTTTGAGAATGTTGAAAACAAAGTATAGATTATTATTATCATCTTATAATTCAACGGGACTTGACAATTCAAGTCACGTCGAATTAAAGGAAAATGATGAAAAATAATAATGAGTTGATACTCATTCAGCTAAAGATGTATAGACTTGCATAATTATTTAGATTAGAAGGAGGTAAAATGGACTCTTGGCAAGAATTGTTTTAAATAATCTTATTCGTCCATAATTATTGTAACGTTTACTTTGTAAAGTCGAAACGAGAAATAAAAAATATCTCAGAGTTGGAAAAGACTGTGTATAAATTCATGTTCCATCCATGTTTTCTACAAAGATCTATCTATACTAGAGAGATATTACCATTTTACAACAACCTATGAAGTTGCCTTATTTGAATAATCATAAAATGGTGGGGATATCTAAGGAAATGTGGATATTTATTAACGTAGCTACATCGAGAATTCCCAATTGTTATCTACTCACAGCAGAATCAACAGGTTTCTCCACTAAGGTAAGATTTTATATTTGATTAATTGCTCATTCAAGCTTCCCTGATTCGAGTCGTTGGGGCAGAATTTTTTCATTCTATCATTACACTCTAAAAAAGTATACTCGTGGTAAATAAAAATGATACTTGCAGCTAGTATATCGGTATATCTGATGTTAAGAAGTTTAGTTCAAGCAGGCTACGCATTTTTTCTTGATGAAATGCAAAAAAAAAGGGGAGTAATGAAAAATATACCAATCGATAGATAAAAATTCCCTCATTAACATATCAAAAGATCCCACGGATATTGTTATCCGTTTAGTTGTAATTAATTAAAAACAAATGAGAATCCTGACAAAATGTACTTTCAACATTCGTATCTTTTATTAAGTAGCAAATAATCAGTAAGCGAAGACGCCATTTTGTAGCTAATTAAATTTGCTACGGAAAGTAAGCGAGAACCACTAGTCAATAATGCTTCGCTCATTCAATATTAATTTTTTAATTATTTTTTCCCTATATTTACCAAGCCATCAGCTGAGGTTTTAGCCCCGCCCCTTTGCCACGACGATCGGGTCTCGTAAAGCGCGCCGAACACCCGAAGTTCAAACATCTTTCGCTCGAATCCTTTCCGATTTTTCTCTCAATTATTACTTATTTTAAATCACTTATTAATTAAATAATAAATAAAAAAATAAATTATTAATTGAATGGGGAACACGAGTAGTTTTTTGAGCTCGAATTCTTTCCTCTTTTCCTCTCAATCATTATTTATTTTTGATCACTTATTAATCAAATAATAATAAAAAAATAAATTAAATAAGGGGTAACACCACTGTCGAAATTTCAAATAATCAATCTTTTTTTTTGGTGCTTTAAAAATTACTTTGGGCCTCCCAGAATACGGGCATGAAAAGTTATCTCCTGAAACGCTTTTTTTCTCATGAAATTTTGAATTTTCCCCAAGGCATTTTTTTATATTCATAGCCTTAGTCGAAACTTCAATCGCGTTTTTCTGGAAACCTGATTTTTCAAATTGGCACGCAGCATAACTCCAATAATTTTCATTATTTTCATCTGAATTTCCCACAGCATCTTGAGAACAAAATTTCGAACAGAAATGCGTCGGGGATTCTCAAAAAATTGATTTGCACATTTTTTATTGATGAAAATCGTTTCTAGAGTACACAGATAAAATAGGTGTTTGTTAAAAAAAAATAACTTAGTTCAATATATGTAGATCTAAGAATTGCGAAGGGAAAGTTTGCTGCGAAGAAATTTTCTTACCACAAAAATTTATTTCTCTCCGTGTAAATTCATGAAAAATAAACATTAATAATTATTCATTCAATTCATTTGATAGATAATTTTGGATTACCCAAAAAACTACTGGTTTTCCGATTGAGTTAATAATTTATTTCTTTATTATCATTTAATTAATAAGTGATCTAAAATAAATAATAATTAAGAGGAAAAAAGGAAAGGATTCGAACGAAAGATGTTTGAACTTCGGGTGTTCGGCGCGCTTCACGTGACCCGATCATGGTGGCGAAGGGGCGGAGCTAAAAACTCAGCTGATGGCTTGGTGAATATTGGGAAAAAATAATTAAAAAATTAATATTGAATTAGCGAAGCATTATTGACCAGTGGTTCTCGCTCACTTTTCGTAGCAAATTTAATCAGCTACAAAATGGCGTCTTCGCTTACTGATTAATTGCAACTTAATAAAAGATATGAATGATCAAAGTATATTTTGTCAGAATTCTCATTTGTTTTTAATTAATTACAACTAAACGGATAACAATATCCGTGGGATCTTTTGATATGTTAATGAGGGAATTTTTATCTATCGATTGATATATTTTTCATTACTCCCCTTTTTTTTTGCATTTCATTTGCTTAAATGACTCCACTAAGTTAGGCTACTGTAGAATTTTCAAAAAATCGTCTTTTTTCTTTGGCTCAAAAAATAGTATCAGTTCTCGAGAAGGTGTAGGGAGAAAGTTCATCCCTTGATACACATTTTTTCTAATGAAATTCTGAAATTTCATCGAAACTCCAAATTTTGTTTATTTTTTTGGTAAATATGCGGAAAAGCGGCCCATCCAAATAAAATTAATTTAAAATTAATTTAAATTACCTCAGGAAGGGAGGTGGCGAAAAGGTTATAATATATATTGGTCAAAAATTTGAAGGAAAGTATAGGAACTCGCAATAGCTCAGTGGTCAGAGCACCTGAGCTCAAATACTCAAGGGCAATCCCTAAAATAGATGAAGACGATAAGTCAAGAACACAAAGTGCATACTGGTGGTTAGATGATTCGCTACCACAAATTAAAAAATTAAAAAATAGATTAACCATAAAACCCAATGGTAATCAAGATAACCGATAAACTTTAATTCCAAGAATTATCAGAATTAATGGATTATCTTGAAATCTAATATTTTCATTTATTATTATTTTATCTATACTATCTTCTTTTTTTTCTCTTTCTCCTTTTTTTTTTTTTTTTTTTTTTTTCTTTTCTCTTCCATTCCTTTCTTCTGTCACGCTAAACATAAAGTCATGGTGTTTTTTTTTTCTTTTCAACACAAGAAATTTTCACCATCTCAAACAATATTAATAAGACACACATAATAAACTTGTCACAGCAGTTTGTATATTAAGAAACAAACAAATAATGTTGAAACACATAAACACAAATCGATAAGTTACCGAGACATGAGCTTATGTACAGCATCCTTTGTTCTCATAGAAGTTAGTAATACTAACTGAATAATGAATGGTTTTCTTTAAGTGAGTTTACTTTTAAGCCTGTAAATATTGTAAATAGCGACGAATTTTTTTATAATAAATAAACTTTAAAAAAAAAAAAGTCAGAGCACCTGACATGTAATCAGAGGGTCGTGGGTTCAAATCCTGCTTGCTCATTCCATATTTTTTTCCGAAGATTTGACTTTGATTATTATTTAATTTTAGGGGGGGGGGCCCTTTCCTGCATAATTACCATTTTTTTTGTGGGGCACAACGGTACACCTCTAGAAAATTGAAAAAAAACAGTATTTGGTTTTGCCTTTAATTTTTTTTTCAAGTTAAAAATGTTTCTCCTCATCTTAATTACTCTTCTTACTTCGTTTTTACTCGAATTTTTTTTCCATCGCTAATGCAAACTGTTTGAGCTGTGTAAGCTCATACTCGTCACTAGTATCGTTTTTTTTTGAGTGTACAGTTCAAATTTTTCCACTGACTTTAACATTTTTTTAAAGAAATTAATGCCTCCTACGTGACTGATGAAGTGTTAATCTTCTAGTTCACTCAAGAGCTCCCATTCTATTGCCTCAACTTAATTCATAAGTGAATAAATTTGCTTTCAAATTTTTCAACAGGAAGAAAATGAAACTTAGGTCACTGATTTTACTCTTTGGGGTCTGCTCTCGCTGGCCAGCAACCGGACTAGTAAATTCCACAGACTATGTTATACACATGGAAAATAAAACCTTGAGCAGTCTGATACTAACAGGGTCTCATCAGTCAAATGTCATCGAATTATCAGGGCTCGGTATTGAATACATTGGGGAAAATGTCTTTGACAAGTTCACGAACATAACACGGTTGGACCTAGCAGGAAATAAAATTCAAAAACTTTCATCACGAGTTTTTTCGAAATTGATTAATCTCACAGAATTATCATTGGCTGATAACAATCTGTCTCATATCGGGGGGCTATTTGCTGGACTGGAGAAATTGGAAATTTTGAATGTCTCGAGGAATCAAATACAGAGCCTGGATAGAGGAGATTTATACGGTCTCACAAAATCTGCCACTGTACTTATTGTTGAAAATAAACTTGAATTCCTTTCGTCCTTAGTTTTTCAGGATCCATCTATCCCTACCCCTGCGTTTGAGGCTAAATCCCAGATATATCACGAATATAGACCGGAAGATACGGGGTCTGCAGTACCACTGCCTGATGCTTATCAAGTAAAAATATGTAAGACTAATGATGGCATTATGAAAGTTGTGGAACATTGGAGAAAAAATGTAGAACTTGGTAATTGCATTATCGCGAATATACAACGGATAGATCGTAGTATTGATTTGAGTTCCCAGAATTTGGTGAAATTCCGACGAGGCTGGTACAAATTACCACGTTTTGCTATTGGCGAAATTGATTTATCTAGTAACAGTATAACTAGAATTACATCAAAATTATTGAACGATTTACCACAAAGTTTGATAGCCGTTAATCTGGCGTCAAATTCTATTGAGATAATTCGGAAAAATATAATTGAAAACAGCTATCTCAGAACATTGATATTTGACTTCAATCCTATCAAAATAATCGAAGATGGTGCTTTCGAAGGAACCAACATCACTACACTCTGTCTCCATGGGAATAAATTGAAGAATTTGGCTTTTGTTAAAACATTACCCGGGAGCATCAGAGGTTTAGATGTCTCGGCCAACTCAATTCTAGATATTCCTGTCGATACATTCCAAAACTTGGAAAATTTACAAATGATTGACTTGAGTCTTAATTTACTGGAGAGAATCAAACCCGGAACATTTGCAAATCAGAAGAATCTTCTTGAGCTCCGATTGGTCGACAATAACTTCACTGAATTTATTTCTGAATCATTCGAGAGCTTGGAAAAACTCAAGATCCTCGATCTCAGCTTTAATAAAATTGAAAAAATATTTCGAAATACATTTTCAAAATTGCAAAAGTGTAAAGGCTTGGGAATTTATCTCTCCGGTAATAAGATTAGTGTCATCGAAAAAGGAAGATTCTCCCATCTCGATCTCTTCTTGATTGATCTAATATCCAATCGAATCAGTGATGAATCGATTGCCACGGGTGCGTTCAATGACTGTACATTACAAAAAATCGCATTGGGTCACAATTTAATTACCAAGATTAACAGCGAATTATTTAGAGGCACTTTGGGCACTTTCTATGAGCTCGACTTGGCTTATAACCAGATACGTACCATCGAAAAGGGCGATACTAAATATCTGAGTAATGTGAGAAAGCTCAACTTGAACCACAATCCACTGAAAAATCTTGATAGTGGTGCATTATATGGATTATCACGGGATAAGGAAGCTGGGATCTCTTTAAAGGGGACACCAATTAAATTCATTGAGCGTGGTCTTTTCCATAATTTTCAACACACCGTCTAAATTATGATTCTTTCTTCTTTCTTGCTAATTCTCATGTATGTCTACGAAGATTGTAATATTTACCTCAATGAATTGGAAGAGCCAAACAAAATATATTCGATAATATCAATAGTTGACTGCGAATCTTTTTCTTTGAACTTCATTATAGCTCTCTCTTTCTGTGTATGAACATTATTTTCATCTAAAACGAATGTATCATATCTCATTTATATGATTTTAGCCCAGGTGTCAGGGGTTTCTTTGCTAAAAAAATTCCTAGAGAAGGTTTTATGGTTTCTATCGTTAGTTTTATGTGTTATGAACCAAATTTCAAAAATGTGCAAAGAAATTCGGTCGGGAACATTCGTTTAAATGAATAAAACAGACAATTTTTGTGTTTTTTTCGATTTTTTTCCAAATATCTCTGAAAATATGGACTAAATCGAAAAAAATACAGAATCAGAAAAGTTTCCTCATAAAATTTTCCATAAAAAAGGTTCAATCATTCATTTCGAATCAGATGATAGTTTTGAAGATGCGGCCGTGCGAAGTTAGCCCACGGTATTAGAGCTCGTGCGTGACGTCAAGAACGTAGAATAACGTTTCAACCAGTTGCAGTAGAAAGGTTTGAAATGATTTCTCAGCGATATTTATTGAAAAAGCCATTTATTTAACTGAAAAACAAATCGGAGTTCGAAAATAAAAAAAAGAACAATTATTTTTTTCCCTGAATATTAATTGCTATAATATTATCGCGTAATTTTGAGGAGGAATTTTCGATTGCAGAATTAGAGAGAATAATTGAACAATCTTTTGGTTGATCGAAATTCTCCCGAGTCGAAAAATTTCGTTGGTTTTTAGTCTAAAACACGTGAAAATGATCGGGAAAAGGTCTAAAAATTGCATTCTACGAACTAAAACCGACCAACCGAAAATGACCAAGTCGGTTTCAAGTCCATTCCTTTTTTCCGATGAGTTCGTCGTCTCCACTGACTTTCAAGGGAAGACGAAATACCGACGAAAACAAGAGTCTCTGGGTGCTGAAATTTTTCTAAGTTCTTCACAAACTTATAAAAATTTCGTCACTGCGGATTTTCCTTCTAAGTCCTTCAAGCTTGTCCAATTTTATGTCAATTTTTTCAAAGTCCAAATTGACTTATTTCTCTTTGTCCTTTACATTCTTAGGAAAGTAGATCATCACTTTACATAATTAATATCTCACACTGAATGCAAAAGATCATAACACTTCAGCGATTAATATTACGCATATCCTATAACGAACTTATTCCCTAAATTGATTGAAATATATGAATAGTATATTTTTAATTGAATTCAATTAATCTCAGCTCTATTATAGTGAGTTCATTGAAGATAGTAAAGATTTTCTCTGATTGTCATTTCTATGATTTAAATTATATTTGATATCAATTTACAATAAAGCGTAAGAAGGAGATGGAAAATTATTGAATAAATTTTAAGCAGTGGAAAAATGGGTATTTCCCAAAATTGTAATAAATGCCCTTTTCCCTTGTTCGAGTACGCCAGAGTAATAAAACAACACATGTTGCCTCCGGTAGGCTTCGTTATTCTGATCTCTCTCTCTCTCCCACAATTTTTTTTGAGTAGCTCACTGAAAATTTCTTGCTCTTTCTCTGTTACTCTTCACCTTTCTGTTGAAATTCGAAGAAAAACTTCTTCAGTTCAACGTCAACCACCGGTGGACGTACCTCTCCTTGAGGTTCCAAGTGATATTGAGTGACGCGCAGAGTTTTCAGTATTATTTGCGCTAGGGTATACGTATATTTGAATGAAATGTTATTATTATTATTTATAGTTCAATCATCAGTTTTTGATCCATGTTATGTTGTCTTTTAAGTATTTCAAGTGTAAGTGTATTGGGTGAAAATGATCAAATATTCATCTACGATAATATAAGCCAATTTAGATTGATAGTTTGATATATATTAATGTTATAGCATTTCTCAATATTGTTGCGTTTTAAGTATTTCAAATGTAAGTGTTTCACGTGAAAATGTGAATCAAGTATGATTTATATAGGTATAAGCCTATTTTGTTTACTATGTTTTGATATGTACGCATAATGAATTTTTCACTCATACAATGAATAAGAAGCAATATATGAATCTAATTCCCGAACGCACAATTATTTTTATTCTTTCCATCCGATTTTTTAAAATTTAATTGAAAAAATTTAGGCCAAAAACCGATTAATCCGATTGAAATGGTGACTAAATACCGACGAAACTCCTGAAAACTCGTCGAAAATAGCGTCGGTTTGTGTCCTCAAAGTTGCATTCCCAGGTCTACAACCGACTTGAAATCCAGACTCCAAACCAATGAACTGACGAAGTTAGTCTAAGACTAAATTTTTCGACTCGGGCTGCTATGTGAGCTTTCTTTCTCATTTGCTCGTTCTCCTTCGTTCCCGTTGGAGGTGGTCCCCAAGTTCAAGGTACATCGATATTCCTGGTTCTTCACTTTCCTGACTGTTTTCAATTTTTCAAGGCCTTCAGCTTCTCCTGATTTTTCGCCCTCCTCATCAGACATCAAAAAGCTCAGGAACTTTTCCGAATTAATGTCAATGCTTTCATCTCCATCTCCTTCGATCTCTATTCCGACCAGTTTGGCATTGGAACAAGTTTGGCCCTCACAATTGGTTCATATAATTGAACAGCTTAGTCCATATCTACGACAACCGCAGATTCCCTTGCATCCACCTCTGCAAGTGCAATTGATCATCCTGAGCAATACTTCTGGTGCAGCTTCCTTTTCAGTAGTTACTGGGAAAGTGGAGAACTAGGAATATCAATGCAGCTTGAACTTGGGGACCAACCCCAACGGAAAAGAAGGAGAATGAGCGAATAAGAAGAAAAGCTCAAGTAGCAGTATCTTGATCAGCTCAAAGATTGTTCAATTACTCCCTCTAATTCTGCAATCGAAAAATGAACAATTTTTTTAAGGAGGAATCTCCGATTACAGAATTAGAGGGAGTAATTGAACAATCTCTTGTTTGATCAAAATTCTGCTATGTAAGCTATACAATTTAAGAAGAATCTCAAAAAAAACTCTCGAGATAGTGAAAAACTCTGCAGATATCGGAAAACTCTAGAATAGCGAAATTTCCAGATTAATCTCAAATTTTTAAATTCTTGAGAAATCGTGATTTTCTCTATGCGATATATCGTATTATATGCATATTATCTCATATTTATTATTCTATTTTACAACTTCGATTTGTTTTTTGATTAAATAAAGAGTTTTTTCAATCAATATCGCTGAGGAATCATTTCAAACCTTTCTACTCCAACTGGTTGAAACGTTATTCTACGTTCTTGACGTCACGCACGAGCTCTAACACCGTGGGCCAACTTCGCACGCCCGCATCTTCAAAACTATTATCTGATTCGAAATAAATGATTGTATCTTTTTTATGCAGAATTTCATGAGGAAACTTTTCGGATTCTATATTTTTTTCGATTTAGTCCATATTTTTAGAGATATTTGGAAAAAAATCGGAAAAAACATAAAAATTTTCCGTTTTATTTATTTAAATGGATGTTCCCGAGCGAATTTCTTTGCACATTTTTGAAATTTGGTTCATTACACATAAAACTAACGATAGAAATCATAAAACCTTCTCTAGGAATTTTTTCATCCATTCATCAATTATGAGTCTCTGACGCTTGGGCTATTTACCGAAATCTACTTTTGGTGATAAAAATGACATCATTGCGCTCTGCGTAATAACGTTATTTGAACGATGATAAACTGAAGAGGAAAAAAACGGAAAGATTGTGGATATTTATTCACATAATTTAATCGAAAATGAACAATTTTCATCTATTTATAGAGGAACCAACGGATCTATCCATAAAGGTGAGATTATTCAATTGATTGGTCATTCCTTCAACTCTTTGTTAGTCTTTCTGATAATTTAATTTATCCCTAGAAGGTCTTTTGAAATTTTGTGCAAGAAATCTCAAGGAAAAAATTGCTCTATCTCGCTTAGTTTCAGAAATATCCTTTAAAAAAACGGATGTCAAGAGAAAATATAAAGTTTTCAGAAAAACTACTTCCGTTTTATCACAATTCTCTCTGAATGTTTTGGAATTTGAGCAGGATAGGGTGATTTTGCACCAATCTTTTTCTGTAGAGAATTTCACGAGCTGCGAGAAAGGACTGAGGTTGAATCACTCTATCTCGATCAATGCCCGAAATATTCACAAAAAAACTGTGATTAAGAAAAAGTTCATTTGTTTGAATACTTCATAGTCGCGAAAAAAATTATAATTTGTTGACGAACAAAAAACCAATATGCTTAGGTAGCTATCGAAATGTGCAAAGTCAGTTCATGTTCATCGTATAGCTAAATGTGCGAACCTGTGCATTTTGCTGTTTTCATTTGAAATCATACGCGTATTTTTCTTATTCTCAATTATTATCTCTTGTTAAAAAAAAAAGTACGAATAATTATTCTCTATCTATATTTCATAGGCAAGAAATTTCCCATCTGCCGCACGTGGATTCCAAGCAACCTCTTTTTAATAAATTCAAAACGAGAGATAAAAAATGTCTCAGAGCTGGAAATAGCTTTTGTATAAATTTGTACTAGCGAAGGTTGACTATGGATTTTCTTCTTTTAATTTCGTTATATTCCTCATTTTTTGAATGTAGTCATAAAATTATAGACTATTTTTTCCACAATCTTTTTCCTTCCTATGATATCACACTTTAACTATCACTAATACTCCCAATGTCCCGAAAATTATCATATTCTACGCAAGTGTTTCGCACAGTGAGCGATAGCTTTGTTTGGATAATGATAAACTGGTGGAACGATCTAAAGAATTTCGGGTATTTATTCACGTAGCTACATCGAGAATCATCAATTCTTAGCAACTCACAGCAGATTTGACGTGTTCCTTCTTGAAGGTAAGATTTTTCAATTGATTAACTGCTTATTCAAGTCTTCGTGATTCGAATCACTTCGGAGGCTTCATTGAGCTCATAATTATATTTCGATTTTTTCCACTGATATTAACAATTTCATCGCGACAATTGAATACCTCACCCGTGGCTAACTCTTCTAATGAAGAGTTCATCTTGTAGTACACTAGGACTTTCCATCATATTTCACTAACTTGATTCATATATAAATGAATGTACTTTCAGATTTTGCAAGACGAGGAAAATGAAACTTTGGTCACTGATTTTACTCTTCGGAGTCTACTCTCATTGGACAGTAGCAGAACTAGAAGATTTCAAGGACTATGTTGCACACGTGGAAAGGAAAACCTTGATTTCTCTGACACTAGTAGGGTCCAATCAACCCAGTGTTATCGAGTTAGCGGGCTTGCGTATTGAATACATTAAGGAAAATGTTTTTGACAATTTCACTGATATAACAATATTGGATCTGGCAAATAACAAAATTCAGAAACTTTCGCCAAGAGTTTTTTCGAAATTGACTAAACTCACAGGATTATCATTGGCTGATAACTATTTATCCGATATCAGCGGGCTGTTTCTTGAATTGCCTAAGTTAGAAATTTTGAACCTGTCGAGAAATCCAATACGGCAACTGAATAGAGGAGATTTATTCGGTGTGACAAAATCTACTACTATACTTACTATTGGAAATCAACTTGAATATCTTTCGTCAGGGGTTTTTCAAAATCCATCTGTTGATGTGCTCACGTTCGAGACTAAATACCAGCCGTATAACGAATATACAGATGAGCCTACAGGTTCTGCTGTGCCACTACCTGATGCTTATGGAGTAAAAATATGTAAGACCGATGATGGCTTTATGGAATCTGTGGAAGAGTGGGGAGAGAATGAGACACTTGGTGATTGTTTAAGAGCGAATATTCAAAGGAAAGAGCGTATTCTCGAGTCGTCCTTCCAGACTTTGAGAAAATTTCGACCTGGCTGGTACAAGTTACCACGTTTTGCTATCAATGGAATTGACTTATCCAATAACAATATAGATGAAATTATGCCAGAAGTACTCAATGATTTACCAGAAAGTTTCATAGCCGTTGATCTAACGTCTAATCGCATTAGTATAATTAGAAGAAATGTCATTGTGAACCGTTATCTCAGAACGCTCATATTGAATTCTAATAATATTGAAATAATTGAAGATGGTGCTTTTGAAAGAACCAACATCACTTCACTCCGTCTCAAGGCAAATCTATTGAAGAATTTGGCTTTTGTTAAAACATTACCTAGAAGTATGAAGGGACTGGTCGTCTCGTCCAACTTAATTTCAAACATTCCTGTTGATACGTTCCTGACCTTGACTAAATTACAAATGATTGACTTGGGCTTTAATTCTCTGAAGAAAATCGAACCAGGAACATTTAAAAATCAGAAGAATCTTTGGGAGCTCCGATTGGTTTATAATAGCTTCACTGATTTTAATTCTAATTCATTCGAAGGCTTGAGAAAACTGGAATTACTCGACCTCAGTCATAATAGATTGGAAAACATAACCCGGAATACATTTTCAGGATTGCCAAAATATCAAAACTTGAAAATTTATCTCAATGGTAATAACATTAATGCTATCGGTGAAGGAAGCTTTTCTAATATCAAACTCTTCGTGCTTGATCTCTCATCTAACAGAATCAGTGACGAATCTATTGCCAAAGACGCATTTGATTGGTGTACAATAGAAATATTCACATTGAGTCGCAATTTCATGACTAAAATTAATAGCGAATCATTTAGGGGGATTCGGGGATCCTATGTGCTCGACTTGGCTGATAACCAGATAAGTACCATCAAGAACGGTGATGCTAAATATCTGAGCAACGTAAACATGCTTAACTTGGACAATAATCCTCTGAAAGATCTTGATAGCGGTGCGCTATATGGATTATCAACAAATAAGGACGTTCGAGTTTCTCTGAAGGGGACTCCAATTGCACTCATTCACGGTGGTGTTTTTTAGGATGATCTCAGCCGACGTGATTTTTACAATATTTTTGATCTCGGTGTTTGAACAACGTTTAAAACACGACATGAACAACGTTTAAATTACGATTTTGTTTTTTTTCGATGATTCTCATGCATGTCTGTGAAGATTGTAATAGCAATCCTAATAAATTGAAGAAACAAAATGAAATATATTCTATAATATCAACAGCTGGCTATACATTTTTTCCCTTGAATTTCGTCATATCCTTTTCTTTCCGAATAATGAACGTTATTTTTACTTGAAAAGAATGCAAGAATAGTTAATAAAGAATAGAAAAATCGCGTTTCAGTTTTTGGTAAATTCTTCAAACAATTCTATGTTTTTTCTCCACAAAAAAGTACGTTTTCGCTTTTTTCATATGACTGATATTTAATGAGATACAAGCATTTGAAGTAGGGGAAAAATGGGCATCCAGAGCGTTTTTTTTCAAACTCAATATAGTCGTAAATTTTGGTAAACTTTTTAAACATTTTTTGTTCTCACGGGGAATGGATTCCCTTGGTCATTTTAGCACCATATTCAAGAATGAACATAATCAAAAAACATCACCACAAAAGTGAGTGAAATAGTGTGGAATGCCTCATATTCTTACATAATTGTTTGGAGCTGAAAGGGTAAAATAGACTTTCTGAAAGCATTATCTGAAGCAGTCTATCTGTTCTCTTTTTTTTTTTTTATAAATTTGAAACGAGAAATAGAAAATGTCCGAGAGTTGAAAGAGACTCTGAATAAATTAGTAATAGCGAAGACGGACTACGAATTTTTTTTTCAATTGAGTTACATTTCCTTTTTTTTGGAATATGGTGCCAAAATTATTCACCCATCTTTTCACAATCGTTTCCCTTCCTGGATCATTAAACTATAAGAATTATCATGTTCTATCCACGTGTTTCGCCAAGATCTATCTTTACCAGGAAGACATTAGCATTTTTTAACAATGTGAACAATAACCTTCTTTGGATAATGATAAACTGGTGGAGATATCTAAGGAATTGTAGGTATTTATTCTCGTAGCGACGTCGAAAATTTTCAATTCTCATCTACTCACAGCTGAATTGACGGGTTCTTTCATCAAGGTAAGATTTTTTATTGATTAATTGCTAATTCAACCCTTCGTCATTCGAGTTACTTGGGAAGCATATTTCATTTCATCATCACATTTCAATTTTTTCCACTCATTTTGACGATTTTTCAAAGATAATTAATGCCTTCTCCGTGACGGACGAAGAACTAAGGTATTACTATCGCTAAAGACTTGAAATACGAAAAATCTGAAATTATTCAGAGATGTTCTTCACATCAAACCCAACAACTTTTCCTTGCAGAGAGAAATTTTCTGACATGCAGAATTCGAGATATTGAATTTCAAAAATATCATTTTCCCCATAAGAACGCGTGTAAATTGAGTCGCGTTTCAATCATTATCAATTTTTTAAAAAACGAGATTTACGGGGCTTCTGAAAAAATTGTAGGCCATAGCCAGGTTTTTTCAGAATTTTTTGAGACAGGAATCAGCTATTCTTGACACGCAGTTTTGGAGAAAAAAAAAGATTAATGTAAGTAATGTTCGGACCACCGGCAGGCCAGTACTGCTTTATACGTATATACAATCGCTCTGTATGTGTGTACAACTACAGGATTATTCTCTAGTATTCGCGCATACGTATACGCGGACATCAGTGTGCGTAGACAGGACAGTATCAAAATTTTAAAGAATGATTCTTTAAAAAAAAATTAAAATATTCGTAGATATAATTGTTTTGATGAAATTATGCTTTCATATAAAAGCAAGAAATATATTGAGGCTGAATAGCATTATAAATTGAACAATTTCTACCTCCTTCGGCTGTTCCAGATTTTTTTTTCTAACCTCCCTTGCCCCCACTCTTAGTGGTGACTTGAGCGATAGTAATACCTTAATCTTGAAATTCCCTCAAAGCTTGAATCATCTCTTATTGACTCAATTCATATGTAAATAAATGTGTTTTTAGATTTTTCGAGAGGAAGAAAATGAAACTTGAGTCACTGATTTTACTCTTTGGAGTCTGCTTCCGTTGGACAGTAGCAGAACTAGTAAATTTCAAGGACTATGTTGCACACGTAGAAAACAAAACCTTGAACTATTTGACACTAACAGGGTCCCATCAGCCAAGTGTCATCGAATTATCGGGCTTCGGTATTGAATACATTGGAGAAAATGTTTTTGACAATTTCACATATATAACACTGTTGGACTTGACGAAAAACAAAATTCAGAAACTTTCGCCTCGAGTTTTTTCGAGATTGATTAATCTCACAGGAATTTCAGTGGCTGATAACTATCTTTTCGATATCAATGGGGGGTTTAATGGACTGAAGAAATTGGAATTCGTAAACCTATCAAGAAATCCAATACGAAGACTGAATAGAGGAGATTTATTCGGGCTGACAAAATCTACCACTGTACTTACTATTGGAAATGAACTTGAATATCTTTCGTCAGAAGTTTTTCAAGATCCATCTGTTAATTCGCTTGTGTTCGAGAAAAAATACCAGACGTATCATGAATATGCAGATGAGCCTACAGGATCTGCCGTACCGCTGCCTGATGCTTACGAAGTAAAAATATGCAAAACTGATGATGGCCTTATGGAATCTGTGGAACAGTGGGGAAAGAATGAGGCACTTGGTAATTGTAGCAGAGCAAATATAAGACGGATCTTGCGTAGTCTTGATTCAGCTTTTTACAGTCTAAAGAAATTTCGACGTCACTGGTATAAATTACCACGTTTTGCTATCAATAAAATTGACTTGTCCAATAACAATATAAATGAAATTGAACCGGAATTACTTAACGACTTACCACAAAGTTTGACAGCCATTGATCTGAGCTTCAATTTTATCAAGACAATTCGAAGAAGTGTCATTGAAAACAGCTATCTCAGAACGTTAATATTGAATAACAATGCCATTAGAGTAATTGAAAATGGTGCTTTCGAAAGAACCAACTTGACTACACTTCGTCTTAAGGCAAATCTATTGACGACTTTGGCTTTTGTTAAAACATTGCCTAGGAGTATCGAAGGATTGAGCGTCTCGTCCAACTTAATTTCAGAAATTTCTGTTGATACATTCCTCAACTTGGATAAATTACGAATGATTGATTTAAGCATTAATTTACTGAAGAAAATAGAATCAGGAACATTTGAAAATCAGAACAATCTTCTTGAGCTTCGATTGGTCTATAATAACTTCACTGAATTGAATTTTGAATCATTCAAGAACATGGATAAGCTGAAGGTCCTCGATTTCAGCTATAACGAAGTTGAAAAAATATTTCGAAATACATTTTCAAAATTGCAGAACTCTGAAGACTTAAAAATTCATCTCGTTGGTAATAAGATTAATTCTATCGAAAAAGGAAGCTTTTCCAATCTTAATCTCTTCTTGCTTGATCTTTCATTGAACCAAATCGATGATCAATCTATTGCCAAAGGTGCATTCAATGGGTGTAGACTCCAAAACCTCTCGTTAAGTCACAATTCTCTTACGAGGATTAACAGCGAATTATTTAGGGGTATTAGCGGATCCTATGTGCTCGATTTGGATTATAACCAGATAAGTACCATCAAACCAGGCGATGCTAGATATCTGAGCAATGTCAGAATACTCAACTTGAACTACAATCCATTGAAGGATCTTAATAGTGGTGCACTATCTGGATTATCAAAAGATAAGGATGTTGGGATCACTCTAAAGGGGACTCCAATTGAACTCATTCATGGTGGTCTTTTCGATGATGGTCTCATGCACAGTACTTATTACGATATTGTTTGAAATATCCAAATCATGATTGTTTTTTCTTGATGATTTCCATGCATGTCAGTCAAGATGGTAATTGTAATCCTAATAAATGGAAAAGGCAAAATAAAATATGTTCGATAATCTCAATAGCTGGCTACGAATTCTTTTGTTTCATCATATCCTTCTCTTTCTGAATAATGAGCCCCAATTTCAGTTGAAACAAATATAAGATGACACTTTATCAACTCAAATGCTTCAACCATTATCACGTTCTATCCCTAACGGTTTTGAGAATGCGAAAAAAGTGCAGTAAATTTTCCGTAATAATGCGGATGCCGCATATTTACCGTAAAAATTTGGTAACAATGCGGTAATGATAGAGTTATTTTTACCAGTTTTTTAACCATAGTACTGCCGTAAAATTACGGTAGAAATGCTATAAGGTTACCGTAGTAATGCCGTAAAATTACCGTAGTAATACCGTGAAATTACGGTAGAAATGCCATAAGGTTACCGTAGTAATACCGCAAAGTTACGATAAAAATGCGCAAATTTTACGAAAAAATATCGACATTTAAACTGCATCAATGCGATAGTTTCCTAGTGCTCTTGAAATTATTATTTATACGTAGAACAACAAAATGAGTTCAGTTCATTACCTGATACCAATTTTTTCCGATGAAATTTTAAAATTAATATAATAATAATAATAATAATAATAATAATAATAATAATAATAATAATAATAGTATTCAAGTGGGATAAATGAATGAATAACAAAAGAAATAATTTTATAAAAGTTTTTTTATTGAGAATATAAGAGAATAGAGCGGGTTTCAGTTAGTCAGACAGATTCAAATAAATATTAAGTTATTGGAGATGGATTTTGTTTTATGATTCCATTGGAAAGCTGAGGAAATTTTGGGTGGGAACCCATAAAACAAATAGCCGGCATATTGTCGAACAATTGTCGACATGAGATCCGAAATGTTGCTGCAGAATTGTCGACAAAATTGCGGACAATATTGCTGCAACTGAGATATCATAAAAATATGAAACATCAGAGTTATCAGTAAAATTATCGGAAAATTATCCGCAAAAAATGTGAGAAGAATTGTCGATACAGCTATATATGAGAATTTTGCTGAGCCAACTATAATAGTTCGAAACACTAAAAAAGAAATATGTATAGTCCCGCCGAATGAGGAAGCAAAATACATCAATTTTCCAGTGCTCAAAATTTTTTTTTTAAATTACGAATTGCTAGATTTTGGAGTGAAAAGCAAACGTTTAAACCGCTTCTAGGGGCAAACCATTTCTTTTTGTTTATGAAAACTATTGAAGTTCGGCGAATTGTGTTTTTTCCTTTAGCCAAGTAAAGGGCGGTTTTAAATCTTCATTCGCTTGATCAGTTTCATTTCTTCCTTTGGATAAGTTTGTTTTGATCCATATTTTGACCATCTCTAGTTGAAAAATGCCAAAAGTGTGACGAAGGGTTAGGAAAAAAATCGAAACTACGCCAGGAATGAGTTTTATGCTAATATCTCGGAAATAACAAACAATATGGAAAAAATTTCGGAACAAAAGTGGAAGATATCAGAATAATCTACAAAATTATTCCAGTGCATTTTTGGCGTATTCGAAAAATTAACCGAGATATTCACCATTTACTTGTCGTATACGGCTCAGGCGTCCAAAATATCCTAAGATCTTCGAGAAAGCGTGAAAATATGAAAAATGAATATTTTCTAATATTTCTTCCTCTCAAACATATCTACGAAACATAGAGAATGAATTCCCATATCTCAGTCCATAACCCGTTATTAGAATTTGCCACTAGTGGATTTTTTATAACTCGTAAAATGTGTCCAAAAAATAAAAAGATAATGTCGAATTCCGGCACACAATAGTCAAGGTTATCATAAAACTGTTCAATTCTCTTCCACAGAAAATGTTTCATTTAACATTGGTCTCGATGAGTCGTCAGTATTTGTCCACGAAATTCAAACAATCGTGACGTCAAACAATTATTAATAGAAATATTCAGTAGAAAACTAAATTAACTGATAACTTAAAAATAACTTAAAAAAGTCATTAACAGAGAAACTGAATTTTTTCGGTTTTTTTAAATCGAACTACAAGTTTCAGACTTTTATTCGTCGGGGAGATTTTTGAATCTAATTTTCACGATTTTTCCTTTCTCCAATATTCATTACTGTTCCATGCAGAAATTCAATGCCATTTTCCTGATCAAAACCTATCATGGCAACCTTAAATTACAACAGAATTTCACCGATTACGCCTTTTGAAGGAATATATATATCTTACTATTTTCATTTACATATATTTCAGCAAAAGGTGTGAATCATTATGTGAAGAAACAATCATTAGAGGGATGATTATCTAAAATTGCTGCGTGTGTAAAGCGTGTAGGAAAATAGACGATTTTAAATGTAAAAAACTTGCTACTGGAATTAATAATAGAATGGCACATGCAGAGTTATGGTCGGAGCTCATATCGAGAAATTTTGCCTCTAATTTGCTGAAGAATCGCTGCAGATTGGACGTAGTTTGGAGATTATCTTTGCAGCATATTTCAAGCAAAATCCTCCGATAACTTTCTCCGGTTATCGTCCATATTTGACGGTAAAATGGCGACAGTTCACACTGAAATTTCCGACAAGTTAACCCCAATTTATACTCTAAAATTTGAAACAAAATTTAGAGTCATCGGCAACTTTTGCTATCTGGGAAACAAGTGCCAGAATTAATTTTTTTTTCATTTTTTGGGAATTCGATTTTTGGGGCAACATTTGAAGGGTTTTCCCTTTTCATTTTTGGGAAAATTCGGTTTTTTGGAAATATCTCCGGTTCTATTAGTCTTAGCGTAAAAATTCCGAGTGGAGATGAAAGGTGAGATTATTTGCCATCAATTCTTGAGGTTTTCAATTAAAAAATATGGATTTTTGAGGTGTTTAAGGGTAGTTTTGGGAGAATCAGTTTTTTGCTCAATAACTATCGTAAAAATCCATATTTTTTGATTGACAACCCCATAAATCGATGGCAAATGATCTCACCTTTCACCTCCATTTGGAATTGTTAGACTACGATCGACAAAACGAGATATTTTCCCAGAAAGGAAAAGGATCACCCTTTCAAATCTTGGCCAAAAAAGTAAATTTTTTCCAAAACTGAAAAACAAAAAAATTTTGACGCATGCTGTCCGCCTAAAATTTTCTCAGCGTTTCAGTGGAATCATGAACAAATTTCTATCTCAAACCATTCAATTGGAGTATCCATTTCACCCCACCTTCCTCTATTCGGAAAATGAATAATAATAAAAAATAATTTTTTAAATAATTTTCAATATTTACCTCCGTAAACAAACTTTGGAGCACTTGGGTGAGTTTTCAATTGAATTTTCAATTTTTCCCTCCACTTTTTTCGTCGCGTGTGCCAATGAAAACACACTTCCGCCGTAAAGTCAGACATAACCTCAATTGGTTTTCTGAAGGCCAGGGAATTGTGCCCACATTGTTCTTCAATCAAAATTAATTAAATTTTAATAATTCAATTTAATTATTTTTTAAATGTTTATTTTGTAATTAAAGTTTTTTATTCGTGTGATAGTTTTTTGCCACCACTCGAGAAATGTTGATTTATGTTATTTTCTCAATGACAATTTTGAGAAATTGAGAAAAAGTGTTCATTTGAGACTAGAAAAGAGAATAAACCATGGCACCAACTAGAAATGCAGCAATTATTGAGAGATTGTCGTCTGTTTTTACTGACAACAATGATAAAGATGATTCAACACAAGTTTGTGGGAGTATTGCTTCAGGTAAAAAATACTATTCCCCATGGTAATGAAATCAGCACACATTTCAAAACATTTTCTATTTTTTTGAACAAATAAATTACTATTGAGAAAATATTTAAAAAATTTGCACTTATAACTTTTTGAATTTTCTGCATGTGCGTGTTTTTCATTTTTCAAAAATAATTTATTCGTTGAAAGATAAAAAAACCTAAAAATTTTCAACTATCTGCTATTCTCGGTTTGATTTTTTTCTATTATTCTCCTTGATTTATTGAAAAAATTATTTTTCCTTCAATTTGCCCAATAAAAGTAATTTTTTATTATTGAATGTCATTTTTCAGACATTCAGAAAACGTCATTCAGAAACGTCAAATGAGCCTCGCCCAAGTCATGGAGCAGCTTGGTGAATTTTTAACGAGTACAGATGTGAGTGTACGTGAGAACGGAGTTCGGTGGCTCTCTACAATAATTCAGGAGCTGCCCCGGGAATACTTGATTGAGCAAGAGCTCTACTCACTCACATCGTTCTATTGTGAGTGATTGAAGGACCACTACAGCGTTATTCCAGTTGTTATCTTCGGGATTTTGGCAATTGTACAAATGACTCATTCGTCCAGAGACTCGCCTGCCAACCTTCTTTACAGCCTCTTTCAGCATGTCAGATGTTAATCAGAACTCCAAGAAAATCGTAGAAATATTTATTTTATTTTTTTTCAATTAATTACAACTTGAAGATGTAATTGAGCCAAAGGAAAGAGAAAAATATACTGATATCTAATTTAACCCTCTCACCTGAAAGGCGTTTCCCCCACTCTTTTCTCGTCCGCGGAGAAAGGGGACTCCGTCCAGTCACGTTCACTGGCGGCAGGGACGTATATATAGGGTGCTAAGTAGAAAACAATTTTCTTTTCTATTTACTATCACTAAATGAACACTCTGAACTATCACTAGAATAATTTAAATTTTGATTCTTCATTGCAATGCACGTTATTGATAAAAATATGAATATTAACTTCCTATTTTGAATTGCGTAAACCACGCGAAACGTGTCTGGTCCTGCTCGAGCACGTTGCAAGCATAGAAAGGTAGTGGTGGGAGCGAGCGGGCTCACGTGATTGGCCATCTCCACTCCGACCGCCCGAGTACGAGTTAGGCCGACTTTCAGGTTAGAGGGTTAAATAACCTATGATAGTATAAGACGTTGATGTAATGAAAAAGAAATGTGATTTTGAAGTGCCAAGAACCTATGTATACAATAATGATAATGATATTCTGTTGTTGGTGAATAAAAACAGCATAAACTAGTCAATTTTTAAATTCAAAAAAATCCCATTGATACCGTTTGATTTGAGTCATATTTGCGAATTTTTTAGTAATAAGATTGTAGGAATTTTTTACGGTGATAATGCAGTAATAATGCGGTAATTTTACGATATAACTACGGTATTTTTTCTGCATTTCCAAAACCGTTAGGGTACTCATATGCTTTCGAAAAATCTATCTTTAAAGGAAAAAAATTACATCACTTTGCTCTGTGCAATAACATTATTTGAACGATGATAAACTGTCGAAGAAACCGGAGAGATAATGCGTATTATTTATTCACATACTTTCATATAAAATTATCAATTGTCATCTACTTATAGAGTCAATAACGTGTATATTCATGAAGGTGAGATTAGTCAATTTAGCGATCACTCTACCAACTCTTCGTTAGTCTTCTTGATAATTTGATTTTTTTAACGATTTTGAATATTCTCTTTCGTAAGAAGAAAATGGAAGTTTGAGCACTGATTCTACTCCTTGGAGTCTGATCTCCTCCCTGGACAGAAACAGCCTCATACAATTTTAAGAATTATATTTTAAACATCAATAATCAAACTCTCCAGTGTGTGACAGTTACAACGTACGATCGCTGGGATAATTTTGATTTATCCCAGATGGATATTAAGTATCTTGAGGAAAACGTTCTTGATCATTTGAGACATATGAAAAATTTGGATATGTCAAGTAATCAAATTGAGGTACTTCCAACGCGGATTTTTTTCCAAATCAGATTACCTCGAAAAATTGTCACTGGCCAAGAACAAAATTTCCAATGTCAAGGGGCTGTTCTTTAGATTGAAGAATTTGAGACAGTTGGACCTATCGGATAATAACATAATGAAACTGCATAGAGGAGACTTATTTGGTTTACCAGAATCCGCTGATATAATGATTGGAGGAAACAAATTGGAATTACTGTCGTCAGGTATTCTTCAGGATCCTTCTGGTGCTGCGCACAAGTTCAGAAGTGAATACCATGTATATTACGGAAATTCGAACCGAGTTGCTATGCCTGATGTACCACTTCCTGAAGATTTTGAAGTAAAAATATGCACGGGTATTAATGGGAATATGAAATCTGTTGAACGCTGGAAGAAAAACGAGAAACTTGGTGATTGTATTAGAGCAAATATAGACCGGATGGGGCGTAGTTTAGATTTAGCTTTTCTCGGGCTGCGTAAATTTGAACGGGGCTGTTACAAATTACAGCCCTATGCTATCTATAAAATTGACTTATCCTTTAACAATATAGTTAAGATTACATCGGAATTATTCAATGATTTGCCACCGGGAGTATCAACCGTTGATTTTACACATAATGATATTAAGAAAATCAGAGAGAATGTTATTGAAAATAGATACATTAGTACGTTAATATTGGATGATAATTTCATTAGAACGATTGAAGACGGTGCTCTAGAAAAAACCAGCTTGAAAACATTTCGTGCTGCAACCAATTATTTAGATAGTTTGGCTTTTCTTGACACAATACCAGCGGCTATTGAATGTTTGACGCTTTCGTCCAACGGAATTTCAGGAATCATTGATGGTACATTTGAAAAGTTCGAGAAGTTACTATTCCTCGACTTGAATGACAATTCTCTAGAGACAATCAAACCAGGAACATTTGAAAATCAGAAGAACCTTCTCGAACTCCATTTGGCTTCTAATCGCATTTCTAGATTGCATTCTGGATCGTTTCAGGGGTTGAAGGCAATGAAATTCCTCAATTTGAGTGATAATGGAATCAAGAGACTGTCTCAACACATATTATTCGAATTGCGAAATTTGAAACACCTAAAAATTGATTCTAAGGGGCGGGGGAGGGTAAGGGTTTACGCGTGAAAGAAAACGCTTTTTTTACGAATTTTTTTTAGACGTATGGATTGAGCAACTTTATTGAAACCTCTTGAACATTATTGAGTATGGATTCAACAACATGAAGTAATTTTTTTATACGAAAATATCCACAAACAAGCCGGTGACGGAGCTTTTCTGAGAACGTCTATTGAAATAGACAATTTGCGGTGATCACTGTATCTCAGCTAAAAATTATCAGAAATAAAAATCCATTGAAATTTAGTCAAAGTATCATCAAATCCTCCCCCCAACGTTCTCTGATTATTTTTTTTTTTAATTTTTTAATTTTTGGTGGTCATTTAAAGTAAAAACTGCTATTTTTTACGAAAAATTGCGCCATTTTGTGGCACAATTTTGATAGAAAACCCCTTCAATGTAAAAAAAAAAATCATCAGAGAACGTTGGGGGGAGGATTCAATGATACTTTGACTAAATTTCAATGGTTTTTTATTTCTGATAATTTCCAGCTGAGATACAGTGATCACCGCAAATCGTCTATTTCAAAGAAACGTTCTTGGAAAAGCTCCGTTGTTAGTGGATATTTTTGCATAAAAAAATTACTCAATGTTGTTCAATCCATGCTCAATAATGTTCGAAAGGTTTCAATAAATCTGCTTAATCTATACGTCTAAAAAAAAATCGTAAGAAAAGTGTTTTTTTCTCCACGCGTAAACCCTTACCCCCCCCCCCCCCCCTTAAAGACAATGAGATAGATTTCATTGGAAGAGGTAGCTTCTCTCATTTTAATCTCATCTCGCTCGATCTATCAGGTAGTGATATTACTGACCAATCCATCGAAGTAGGTGCGTTTGATACATGTATAGTACAAAAACTTGCATTAAGTAACAATTTCATTACGGAGATTGATAGCGAAATATTCAGTGGTATTTCGGAATCCTATGAGCTTAACTTGCAGGATAACCTCATAAGATACATCAAGAACGGTGATACTAAATATCTGAGCAATGTGAGTAGACTTGTCTTGAATAAGAATCCGGTAGCACGTCTCGATAATGGTGCCTTATATGGATTATCACCAGATAAGGATGTTGAAATTTATTTACAAGGAGTAGCAATTGAGATCATTCAAACTGATCTTTTTGATGAGTCAAATTCGAATGATTATTATTAACATATAGTACAGGAGGAGCAACAAAATTATTTACAGTTACAACTAATGGATCTATGTACATAGCCACAGCTCTTAGGCTTTTTCCCATCTCAAAAAGTGCGTGAAATGTTTTTTTGTCATCGATTCATTCGATATATGAAAAAGGATGACTTCTTCGTATCTCCGAGAGATAGGGTTCACAAAAATGCAAACACATAAATTTTTCTTGATATTCATCCATTTGTAGTCTGTTCTTTAACTTTCATTTTCTCATCTGTGGTCTAATTTCTTTGCTCTCTTCATTTCATGCTGTTTGGACATGACTTTTTTAAACGCCAAACTATGTTGATGGAATAATAAGTGGAATTTTTTTCATATGTGACAAATATTTATAATTTATTAAGTAAAATGGTGTCTGTATGCAATGATATAAATTAATATCATCTTTAAAAAAAAATGATCTTCAATATTCTCTGCGATAACTAACTTTACATGACACGTGAAACAAACATTCGAATTCCCTCCACGTGTCTCATGAATTAAAAATAGATTCTCACCTTTCGATGTAGTAATAAAATTAACATGCGATAAGAAAAATTTCTTGATATGTATCTTTTATCTCAACACGCGCATTTAACTTGCGTCATTCCCGGTGAATGACGTCTTTCAATTTAACACGTGTGAAAAATTCGCTTTTTGGAAATTGAATACAGTTTTCTTTTAAATTAGAATTTTACTAAGGAATAATAATTAATCAACAATTGTGCGGGTATTCATTCTTACTTTTATTGTTGCTGTAATTTTTTTCTAGAAAAAAACTCCTGTTTAACCTCTTCTCTATTGAATGCAATCGTGAAAGAGTGAATTAGGATAATTTGATGTTTTATACCGATAGTTTTCTTGAGAATATCCCGGGAACTGAGCAAGATAGCGCAAATTTGGTGTCATCATTTTTGTAACTTGAAATTTTCTACATGGAGAGTTCGCTCGAAATCGCCTTATGCATGGGGTGATATCCAAGAGGGAATAGGGAAAACATTGAAGAAGAAAAAGTCTATGACTTTTTTCGACGATGTTTGAAGCAGCCTCTCAATCATGATGGTTATTCTTATTTGATAATTTTTTTTATGTTTATGAATATTGTAATATTTATTATGAAAACATCATACGTAATTCTCTTCTGTAGCTTTTCTGTTCCTATTTCGGCAAAAAAAAATAAATCATGAAAGTAATGAAAATTTATTTTAAAATAAAAAAATATTAAGACTTAAGTAGCCTCTATTACCTTTAATGACTCCAAAATTATCATGCTTCTTCCACATGGGCCGCAAATATGTATTTTTGATTTCAAAAAATTACGAAATCTCTATGGTCTGCACGTCAGCATTATTTGAACGATGATAAAATTGACTGAAAAACGGGAGATTGAGGGTATTTATTCACGTAATCTCATGTAAAATTATCAAGTCTCATTAACACATAGAAGAACTGAGAAGTCTATCCAAGGTAAGTAGATTTAATTGATTGGTCATTCCTTCAACTGTTAATTTTTTTTTTTTACTTTGACTCTTTCTTTTTTAAGGAAGAAAATGAAACTTCCGGCAATGCTTTTAATCCTTGGAGTCTGCTTCCCTCAGTGGACAACAGCAATTTCATACGCTATCGGGGATTATGTCCTGAATATCGATAAAGAAACCCTCAAGACTGTGACAACAACGGTGCGCGATTACTCGACTCGTATTGATTTATCAAAGATGGAAATCAAGCACTTCGAAGAGAATGTTTTTGATAATTTAATAAACATAAAAGAGATGGATCTATCAAATAATAAAATTGAAATGCTTCCGCCAAAGATTTTTTCAAAATTGCATCAACTCGAGGTATTATCATTGGCTAATAATAGAATGTCTGATATCAAGGGGCTATTTGATGGATTGAGGAACTTGAAACATTTGGACCTATCGAATAATAGCCTACTAAAACTGCATAAAGGCGACTTATATGGTTCACCAGAATTTACCGAAATAACTATTGGAGGGAACGAATTAGGATCAATTTCGTCATGTGTCTCTCGAAAGCCATCTGCCGATACGCCAAAGCGTGAGAGTGATTGGTATTCATATTATGAATATTCAGAAAAAAATGGGATGTCTGGTGTACCTCTTCCTGATGATTTTAGAGTAAAAATATGTAAGAGTAATAATGGAACCTTGAAATCTGTTGAGCGTTGGGAGAAAAATGAGCAGCTTGGTGATTGCATTGAAGCACATGTAGATCGGAGCGAGCGTATTTTACATTTGACTAATCATGGTCTGATCAATTTCAAACCTGGCTGGTATAAATTACCAGCTTATGCTATTACTGGAATTGACATGTCCGTTAACAAAATAGTTGAGCTTGGACCAGAAGTACTCAATGATTTGCCACCGGGCTTAGTAACTGTTGATTTTTCATTCAATAAGTTGAATACAATTAAAGAACAAATGATCAAAAATCCACATATATGGGAATTAATATTGAATTTCAATTCCATCAAAAATATTGATGCCAATGCTTTCAACGATACCAACATAGCTATACTTCATGCTGGGGGCAATGAGTTGACGAGTTTGAATTTTCTCCAATCGTTGAACAGAATTGAATATTTGTATCTTCCGTCCAACTCTATCCCGGGGATATTTATCAATACACTTCGAGGATTCCCTAAATTACGAGTCATAGACTTGAGTAACAATAACCTGCAGTTAATAGAACCAGGAGCATTTGAAGATCAGAAGAACCTTTTTGAACTCCAATTGCGCAATAATAACATCACCGAATTGCCTTATGGAATATTCAAGGGCTTAAATGAGATCAGAAAAATTGATTTTAGTCATAATGGAATTACAGAAATATTCCGAAACACATTTTTAGAATTGCGCAATTTGAAAGACTTGGAAATGGATTTTGCTAATAATAAGATCAAACTTATCGACGACGGAAGTTTTTCTAATCTCAATTTTGTCCAACTGGACCTCTCAGTCAACGAAATTAGAGACGAATCTATTGCAAACGGTGCATTCAGAAAATGTCAAATTCAAAAGCTTTCATTGGCTCACAATTACATTACGGAGCTCGATAGCGAAGTATTCCGTGGTATTCTCGGATCCTATGAGCTCAACTTGCATGGTAATCAGATAACATACATCAAGAAGGGCGATGCTGAACATCTGGGTGGTGTGATGAAGCTTAACTTGAACCACAATCCAATAGGACGTTTCGATAATGGTGCTTTATGGGGATTATCACAAGATAAGGACGTTGAGATTTCTGTGCATAAAGTACCTCTCGAAGTCATTCAAGCAGGTTTTCTCCTCGACGTTTGAAAGAAAGTGTATATTGCGATACTGTCAATTGTATTGAGATGAATTTAGAAAAAATACATTACTCATGGGATAAAATACATTATTATTGAAGTTTTCTCTCCGACCATTATTCAAATTATTATTTAGTGAAAAATCGGCCATTATGGTCACTCCCAAAAAGAATTTACAATTTTAAATTGAATTTAATTTTCAAATGCATCAACGTTTCGTCCACTCTGCGTGAACCTCATCAGGGTGCATTTCATTTTTATTCTAAAAAATATCAATACAATTATCATTTAATATTGGAATGAGCAAAATTATTAATTTAATTATTTTTCAATGTATGACTCAAGGTATTGGGGTTGTATGAGTGGTCTCCTTTGTGACCGATGCATAGGCTCCAATATCTGTTTATGTTACGAATGACGTCATGTAAACCATAGGAGAAAAGAGGACCATGACAATCAGATTTGTTCGTTAAAAGAGTCAGTCTTTGGCGACACTTCGTATCGACAAGTATTTAAATAAATGCTCAGTTTCCAACTCAATGATTTTAAAGTTATTTTTATGCCTTGCCTTTCTTCCATATTCCAATATTTAATTACAAAATTAAATGATAATTAAATTAAGATAAGTTCGTAATTTTGCTAAGCTGTCTGATTGTTCATACCCAGATAGCAAAAGTTGCCGATGACTCTGAATTTTGTTTCGAATTTTAGAGTATAAATTGGGATTAACTTGTCGGAAATTTCAGTGTGAATTGTCGCCATTTTACCGTCAAGTATTGATGATAACCGGAGAAAGTTATCGGAGGGTTTTGCTTGAAATATGCTGCAAAGATAATCTCCAAACTACGTCCACTCTGCAGCAATTCTTCAGCAAATGAGAGGCAAAATTTCTCGATAAGAGCTCCGACCATAACTCTGCATGTGCAATTCTATTATTAATTCCAGTAGCAAGTTTCTAACATTTAAAATCGTCTTTCTTCCTACACGCTTTACACACGCAGCAATTTTAGATAATCATCTCTCTAATAATTGTTTCTTCACATAATGATTCACACTTTTTGCTGAAATATATGTGAATGAAAATAGTAAGATATATATATATTCCTTCAAAGGGCGTAATCGGTGAAATTCTGTTGTAATTTAAGGTTGTCGTGATAGGTTTTGATCAGGAAAATGGCCTTGAATTTCTGCATGGAAAAATAATGAATATTGGAGAAAGGAAAAATCGTGAAAATTAGATTCGAAAATCTCTCCGACGAATAAAAGTCTGAAACTTGTAGTTAGATTTTAAAAAAACGAAAAAATTCAGTTTCTCTGTTGAAGACTTTTTTACATTATCAGTTAATTTCGTTTTCTACTGAATAATTGATTGACGTCACGATTGTTTGAATTTCGTGGACAAATACTGACGACTTATCGAGACCAATGTTAAATGAAACATTTTCTGTGGAAAAGAATTAAACAGTTTTATGATAACCTTGAATATCGTGTGCCTGAATTCGACATTATCTTTTTATTTTTTGGACACGTTTTACGAGTTATAAAAAATCCACTAGTGGCAAATTCTAATAACGGGTTATGGGCTGAGATATGGGAATTCATTCTCTATGTTTTTTAGATATGTTTGAGAGGAAGAAATATTAGAAAATATTCATTTTTCATATTTTCACGCTTTCTCGAAGATCTTAGGACAAGTAAATGGTGAATATCTCGATTAATTTTTCGAATACGCCAAAAATGCACTGGAATAATTTTGTGGATTATTCTGATATCTTCAACTTTTGTTCCGAAATTTTTTCCATATTGTTTGTTATTTCCGAGATATTAGCATAAAACTCATTCCTCGTGTAGTTTTGATTTTTTCCTAACCCTTCCTCACACTTTGGGCATTTTTCAACTAGAGATGGTCAAAATATGGATCAAAACAAACTTATCCGAAAGAAGAAATGAAACTGATCATGCGAATGAAGATTTAAAACCGCCCTTCACTTGGCCAAAGGAAAGAACACAATTCGTCGAACTTTGATAGTTTTCATAAACAAAAAGCAATGGTTCGCCCCTAGAAGCTGTTCAAACATTTGCTTTTCACTCCAAAATCTAGCAATTCGTAATTTTTTTTTAAAATTTTGAGCACTGCAAAATTGATGCATTTTGCTTCCTCATTCGACGGGACTATACATATTTCTTTTTTAGTGTTTCGAACTATTATAGTTGGCTCAGCAAAATTCTCATATATAGCTGTATCGACAATTCTTCTCACATTTTTTGCGGATAATTTTCCGATAATTTTACTGATAACTGTGATGTTTGATATTTTTATGATATCTCAGTTGCAGCAATATTGTCCGCAATTTTGTCGACAATTCTGCAGCAACATTTCGGATCTCATGTCAACAATTGTTCGACAATATGCCGGCTATTTGTTTTATGGGTATCGTCCCATACATAAGTACCAGCTTTGATAATCATTTTCATTTTTTATTAGGAGACGAAAAAATTCCAAAAAATTACTGTACATTTCTAATTGCTCGATGAACTTGTTCTGGAACTTTCTTAAAAATTCTAATGTTTCTTGTTTTTGACTAAAAACTGATGACCCTCCTCAAGGAGGAACTGCAGCAACTGAACCAACACAAAGGAAATGTGACAAGGTCCTGGAAATTTCAAAATAAGTTCACTGGGTCATTGAACATATAGACTAATTTTTTGGAATTGAGTAACCGTAGAATGAGGGAGAAAATAAATATCAAAGCTGAACTTTTTACATAGGGTTACATAGGCAGTCGGTCAATTTCGTGAAAGTCCTACATATCCGATCAGTCGATAAATTCCAAAAAATTGGTGTATACTTTTAATCATTCAATGAACGTGTTCAGAGAGTTTAAGCAGCCTGTCACATTTCCTTGTTTTTTCTGAGCTGCTTAAGTTACTCCTTAAGGAGTTTCGTTAGGTTGACAAATGCGGTTCGAATATGTTCAATATTAGTTCGAAATTCATACAGAACGTTCTCGATCCTATCCTCATTATGTACTTTTTTTCAAAATTTCTAAATGATCGGTTTCAAAAATCAGAATTGAGTTTCAACATCGTGTCTTATGCATCCAATCTATTTTAACTACAGACTATATTTCTATCTCAGTGGGTAACATAGTCGCTTACTAAAAGCAGGTCTGATGCATGAGAGCCCATATATGAGAATCAGCTTCGACTTTCGATCGCTTGAGAACCAATGTTTCCATCAGCTGGAAATTTCTGGAAAAAATAATACATAATCAGGATGACATTATGTGCGTTCTGTATGAATCTTATATCAATACCACCAAACTTCCCAACCTAACGAAACCCCTCACCTACTACTCAGAAATGATCAATATTTCCCCCAGATTCGGTGGAGAGTTGCTTACTGACTGTCGGCATAGTAGATCGCATCTTCTGAGGGAGTTCTTGGGAAAACGATATGAAAAAAAGACCAGTAAAAATAGCCCTGTGAAATACAAAAGTTCTGAATATCGAACACGACATTTTTCATAACAAATTTCATGAATAAATGTTATTCAACGAAAGCGACATTCATTTATTGATCTAATCCTTTTCCTCTTTCTAATTATTATAAGAAAGGTATAACTGGAGAATCTCGAATTCAACATTGTCATTTCGAAAAATTCAATTTCATATCTCGAATTGAATAGCGCCGTGCTGATAAATCGATGTCGGTATGTGAGTTTATAGAACTTTTGCTAGATGGCGCCCTTAGTAAATTCCGAGTTTAGAACTTCAAAAAAAGGGAAATCGGTAATTTAGCGGTTTTCTCTTTTTTGAAATAAAACAGCCTATTGCGAAAGAAGCAGAGTCTGTAATTTAGGAGTTATGAAAAATTCTGAAAAACTGGAACTTCACGGTAAAAAAATCGTCGTTCAGAATTCAGCAAGAATTTTCAGGGTCAAAATATTTTGCGACAGTTTCTTGACCTTTAAATTTGCAAAATCGCTTGAATATTTTGCAAGGATTTCAAAAATAGAGGAGGAGGAAAAAATGTTTCAGACAAATCGCATTTTAATTATGAAATATTTATTGTTTCCTTTTTTACAAAAGTATTATCATATTGGAGAATATCCTCTTTCTCTTTTGGCGAACTCTTTCAATCAAAGGTAACAAAGAGATGAACATCAACAGTGCCACCGGAGGAGACGGCGGTGGTGACCGGAATATCAGGTTCCTACAGTTTCACTCCCCCCCCCTCCTTTTTTTTATCAGCCGAGTAATGTTCTCGTGATCAACTTCCCAAAGCTTCGCAGCAGCGCGCTGTAAAGATGCCTGCAGTCGTTTCTGCAGAAATTCAGAAGTCTCTCAACTCGTCACTTATGCCCTCGTATGCAAAAGTCCATTCAATTTCTGTGCAATCCCTTCATAATCCCTTCATAAAAAGGACAGGGCATGGAAAATCTAACATGGCGGATTTCATCTCGAATTGAAGGATAATCGAACTCGAAATGAAAATAGTCGCACTCGAATCGACAAAAGCGCATTCTGGTGGACATTACAGAAACTAATTTGTTTAAATCATTTACTCATCATACTTAGCAGATAGAAAAATTATTTTCAATTTCAACTAATCCTAAATGTTTGGGAATAGTTTGGGGAAGTTTAGGAAAGCATTTTCATAATTTGGGTAGAGTCATTAATTTATTATTAATTAAAACTTTTTTTATGTATAGATAGCAGAAACAAATTTTAAAAACATTGAAATTATTTGCATTTATTTGGAAGTCATTTGGGGATATTAAGAAAATCAATTTCATCCTTTAAGAATGAATAATTATTTAATGAAAATTAAAATTATGTCTTGAGCCTCCAAGCGCAAGAAAATCTATATAAAAGAAAAATAGCCATCTATAATTGCTTTCCTAAACTTCCCTAAACTATTCCCAAACATTTAGGATTAGTTAGAATTCGGGCTGAGCCTGAATTCTAACTAATCCTAAATTCTGCTATCTCTGATAGCTATTTCTGCTATCTATACATAAAAAAAGTTTGAATTAATAAAAAATTAATGACTGTTTCCCAAATTATAAAAATGCTTTCCTAAACTTCCCTAAACTATTCCGAACCGTATGAGGATTAGTTAGAATTGAAAATAATTTTTCTATCTGCTAAGTGTACGGAGGTATCATTAAAATTTAAAATAAAAAATAGAAATGTACACTAATCAACGGAGGCGGCCGCTTGCGGCCGCCGATGGCGCTAGTTAGATTATAACCCGCGCTTTGCACACACCTTGCAAATTATGACTTCAATCTAACCAATATGTATGCATGTTTTGATGCATCATCATTTTTCAAAACTAAGAAGGAAACTTTTCTACTCCGCATAAGTTTCAACTTTGATAATCATTCTCGTTTATTACTCGGCGGTGGAAAAATTCGAAAAAATTATGGTATATTCTGGATTACTTAATGAATTTGTCCTCAAAGTTTCATAAAAACGTAAGCGTTTTTTTTTTAGTACGAAAGCTGATGTTCCTTCTTAATGGAGAGAAATGTAACATATTATGCACGACATTCCAATCTGAAACCTTTATTTTTTGTTCATCTGCGTTTAGGTAGTTAAACCTCAAATGTGCCGGAAGAGGGTAGCTCTGATTGTTCTTTCCAATAGGTATTTTATGTTTTGAATATCCCGCGCAACTCATCAACCAATAAAATTTAGGCGTTACGGGATTTCGGTATATTCAATCAAATCCCGCAATGTGTTTTTTTTAGAAAGGATTATTGAATGATTTTGTCTATTCCTATTTGATGAATAGCTCAAAAAAAAGGAAGCATTAATGATCATCACACGTTATCATTGAAAAATCTTATTTATTCAAATTTCCTGCTAATAATTAACCATTTACATTAAACTCGTTTCATCACAGACATATCGCAGTTGTTTTAACTAAAAAAAAAAAAAATCAGTAATAAATACATTGGTGCTCGTTACATGAGAAAAACAAGAGACCATTAAATTCTCAGTTTGAAGTATGAAAAAATAATTATTTTTCACTTAATAATGAAATATTTTTTCAATGAATTGCTCAAATCTTACAAAGTACAATAAATGCATTTGAAACATAAAAAATAACTATTTACTCTATAATTCTACAAATGAAAAAATCTATTTCTCATTTGTTTTACGTAATTAAAGCCACATACCAAAGTGAACGATTTATTATTACATCAATAATAATAATGAATAATCTAAAATAATTGAAGAAATATCGAATAACTTTTGAAGAAGAATAAGCCATAAAAACGTGTGTGTATTTTTTTAAACAAGCTTAGAAGTTTAGAAGAATTTATCAAGAGATCTTTTTTGCAGAACATAAAATTCTCTACAAAAAAGATTGTTCGACAATTTTTTCTACATCTTTTCGCTTTGAAGATATTCGCAAAAAAATTTGCCGCAATTTTTCCAACTTTTCTTCATCTTCATCACTTCTCTATTGAGCTAATTTTAAAAAGTATTTAAAGCACTCATTTTGTTTTATAAAAAATATATAAATGCATAACTTCAAGTAAATAACTGTAATAATAAAATGTACTCTTAATAAATAATTCCAAAAATAGGAAAAAAAAATATTGAGAACAAAGAGTGTGTAATATAGATTAATTTTAAGGCTAAATTAACATTTTTTGTTTTTCATCACAATTTCTTAATTACCAAGGTCTCCACATGGGATCTCTTTCGTCAACTCTCTCGACGTCTATCTCCTCGTCGTCTTCTGACACCATTGATGCCATTGGTTCATTTTTCTTTAATGGTAAATTGCACAATTTTTTATTAGGCGGCTCAATTGGTTCCTCGTTTGGCAGTGGTGGTGATTGAGGCAAAGGCGAAATTTTCATGGCTACTGATGATGATGCTGTTGATATAGGTGGAATTTCAGGCGAGTGATCTTGAGAATTCGCGTCTGATGATGCGAGTACTGGTGACAATAACTCGTCTTTGGGAATTATCTAGAAATTAAGAAAAAAAATCAAATTGAGGTGAATAATTCGAAATTAAATAAAAATAAAATTCTTATTTCGAAATAGAAATTCAAGTAAAAATTTTTGGGATTGAATTTTTTCTAACGAGTCCAGTGGAGAGCTAAGGAAATTTTCGGGAGAAAACAGAAGTCAGAATTATTTTTTTCGAAATTTTCGAAAATTCAACTTTTTTGGCCACGAAGACGGGATCAAACCCTTCCTATTTTCGATTTGCTATACTTTTTCGAGGACATTTCCGGTTCTATTCGTTGTAGCAACTTACAGTTGGTCTTAAATGAATCGTACGGTTAAAAAAAAAATCATGGATTTTTGAGATAATTATGGACGCTTTTTTGAAAATCAGTTTTTCTCTGATGAGTACTCTAAAAATCAATTTTTCTATCAAAACTACATGAGTAAATGGGAAATGATTTCACCTCCCATTCAAGACCTATCCCAAGTCACTGCGACTGAAAGAACCGAAGATGTCCTCAAAAAAGTGTAATTTTTCAATTTTCTCTGAAAAACTCAAAATCTCAAAAAATGATTTTAAAAAAAATTTGCCATGTTTTTTAATGGAAATTTCCTCAGCTTTTCAATAGAATCATTAGAAAGAACCTATTTCGAATATTTTAATCCATTTCTCCCAATTTTCCTAATGTAAATCATGAAAACTAAAAAGTGTCCGTTTCTCTCCTTATATCCCCTTTACCCCCCCCCCCTTCCGTCAAAATTTTGACTGGAAAAACACTGGGTTAATTAAGCAATTCATATTGCCCGACCCTCTCAAGACAACTCAAAAACCAATTAATTAACAAAAGAAAGTTATTTTATTGAATCGTAAATGAATGAAGAAATCGAGTGAATTAATGACTTCCTCAACAAAATTAATTTCCCTAATTTCAATTTAATTGATATATTAAATAATATACCTGAATATTCAATTTACGAGTGGACTGTAGACCAGATGCCAAGTGTCTTGCTAATTTTTCACCAGATTCACCAGGCAGTGCAGCAAGATATTTACATGCTTCAGCAGCACAGTGACCAAATCCTGATTGCCATCGGCTCTCACCACTCGAATCATCATTTGTTATCAATCCAGAAGTTAAACCAGATGGCCTTGATGCATGGAGCCTCTGCAAATGACGTACTGTCAACTCCAAAATATCAGCTTTCTCCAATTTACTGATGTTCTCACCCTCGGTCTATCAAAAAGTGAATGCAAAAAATTAATTTAAAATAAATCGAAAAATCACGTGTAATTTTTTTTTTCTTTGAATATCTCGAGAAAGACAAGTTTTAGAAGAATTCGTCAAGAGACTTTTTTTGTAAGTCTGGAAATTGTCTACAAAGATGATTCCTATGAAGTATTAATATCTCCTCTAATTTCTAAGATATTAAAAAAAAAATGAAAAATCGAAAATCAAGTCTATTTTATTTTTTAATCTGGTTAATTAATCATTATAAATCCTAATTAATTAATGAACTTTTCATTTGTTCTATCATTGATAAAGAAAAAATAAAAATTTCTCCTATCATTTAATTTTTAATTCTTTTTCGAAAGAATCTGTCGAAAATAATTATAAAATTAAATTATTAATTAATTGATCAATTAATTAATTAATTAATACATACCTCTAATGCATCGACCATGAGATCTTTGAGTTCATCAAGGCATCGATTTATCCGCGCTCTTCTCTTCCTCTCCAACAATGGTTTTGTTATCTAATTAGAATCGACAATTAATCATTAATAAGATTTAATCAAAAAAACTTAAAAAATTTCGAAAAAAATAATGATCAAGATTCTCCAGTCAACAATTAAAAATATTTCCAAAGTTTCTCAAAAATCATTAATTTCTCATTGTATTAATTTTTCCATTTCTAAATTCAATAATCAATTATTTATTATTAATTATCAATTAATTATCACCTTTTTGTACTGATAAGTTCTGGATACTGGATGTGGATAATCGTACGCCATCATTGCACGTTATTAACTCCTGATAAATCCAGAGCACAAAATTATCACTTATCAATCGAATAAACACGAAAAGTAAATAAAAAAACTTAATGAGAAATTTAAATAATTGGAAAAAAAATCGATTGATTAATTGAAATTATTTGCAAATTTTGAGGGTCACAGGGTGAATTTAACGATGAGTGCTCTCTCCATGGAGTCTCTACACCAACTGACTGGATGCCTCCGTCAGCCATTCTATCGGAGTCCTCCCCTCGTATACTCTCGATCCCTTCGAGAACTCTTAGTGCTACGATTTCATTTCCACCGTTCTCTTTTTTTTTCTTGAGTCTCCTGAGATTCACGTCTTGCTTATGATTAATTAATTACCGGAATTTTGTCGGTAATAAGGATCTTGTTAAAGTTTTTTTTTTATTTTTCAAAATTATATAGTAACTCAATAATGAATTTTAGAGCAATTTTCTCAGAAATATTTCGATTTTTTTTTCGATGATAATGGAATTTGTGATAATGAAATTAATAGACAAATGATAATTTCATGCACTTTTTCTTGGAAGATATATACATTAGTATAGAAGAAAAATGAAAGAAATTCGCACTTACAGTTTTGCAAATTTTCTACATGTGCAGATTTTTTTCTTTAATAATTTCTCTGTTAAATGAAAAAAAGGGAAATTTCAGGATTTATGCTATCTGACAATTTTTGAGATTTTTTAAAACAAATAAATAATTTTTAAAAAAATATTTGAAAAATTGGCACTTATAGATCTTCCAATTTTTAATATACGCATATTTTTCATTTTTTCAAAACATTTATTTGTTAAAGAAAAAAAAATGAAAATTGTCAGATGTCTTTTATTTTCAGGATCATAACAAATTCGCACGCATCTGACAATTTTTTGAACTTTTTTTTAACAAACAAATTATTGTAAAGGAAATATTCAAAAAATTAGCGCTTGTATTTTTTTTGAATTTTTTTTACATGCAAAAATTTTTTTTTTCTTCATAATTTATTTTTTTCACCAATTTTTATTTTTTCCTATGAATTAACGATAAAATAATGAACTTTCATTAGTGAATATCATTACGTTTTATCATTGACACATTTCACACCGGTTTCAAGTGTCCATTGGTCTGAGACCACGCGCTCTCAACTACCAGGAAGCAAAATAAATAATTAGTGATGTCATTTAGTTGATTTTTTTATTATTATTTTTTTTTTCACACACGAATATAATTCATTCAACGTTTCTCTACATTGTTATCAATTGACACGTGAGTTGATGGAACAAAAAAAAATAAATAAATGAAAAAAAAAATATATATGAAAAAGCAAATTGAAACATACCTCGGTTCATTCACGATTCACAATTCTTATCGTTCAACGCCTTCAATTACGTTGCGATATGAGAGGAGCGTGCGAATGTTTACGGTCTTGTATTAGTAAACTGTCGTACGTCCGGTTTATAAATTTTTATATCCGCTTTGTGTATGTGTAGAAATAAAATTCAATGGAGGATAAATAAAGTGAAAGAATGAAGGAAATAAAGATAAATAAAGAAAGAAAGAAAAAAATTCTATCCACGTGAATGACACATTGAATGGAGTCTAAAGATAATGATAACATTTATTTACATGGGGCAAAATGGATAGCCACTTTTGTGTCACGCAATGTTATTTGAATAAGAAAAATTTACATTTTCATTGAAATGAAGAAATTATTTTAATTCAAGGCAAAAGGATGGAGAAAAAAAAATGTAATTGACGCTATATTTAACTTTATCCCTTTGATAATTGAATTTTAAAGAAATTGCGAGTTTAAAAAGACGCAAATTGACGTGCATGAAAAAATTGCATCTCCCTTAATTTTCGAAGTATTCAGAAAAATAAAAAAATAAAATACTCGCATTTTTTGAAGAATTGAGGAAATCCAAGTAACAGGTCCAAATAATCTACTTTTATTTTTTATTTTTTCTAATTTATTATAAATATTCTAATTATTCCGATTTTGTAAAATTTTACCGATATTAAAACGATATCCACGATAATAAATTGTTATTAAATAATATTATAAGTATCCAATATTGTTCCGAATTTGATTCTCGGGTTTTAAATACCAATATCACCGTCATTGATGTTTTCATGTAATTAATTGGATTAATCGTCACTATTTGTCCGGTAACAGGTGTAAAGTGAATTTCAAAAAAATCTCTTCATCCTACTCTATCGAAAGTGTTCAAAATTAAAAAGGAAAAATAGATTATTACAACTACTTTGGATATCCTCAATTATTCTACCTTTTTCTTTTAATTCAAATAAATATAAAAAAATTATTATAAAAAAATAAAATTCATTGGCAAAAGAGCGAAGTGACTTCTTGGACGTGTGCTTGTCGCGTGTAAGGCTCGCGCCTGCGCCCCTTCTACCCACTGACACGCTCGTCTCACGTGGTTAACACACACCGCACATTGTTGTGTGCGTTTTCCACACTGGGGCCCTATTGGGCCCCGTGCCGGCTGAAGGGCCCCCGCGTGTGTGGGACGCGATGCCTCAGCTCGTTCTCACGGTAGCCTCGGAGGCCATTCGAAGGTAAGGTAGCTAAAAAGGGCCTTACTCCCTCTTCTTTCCTCTTGTGCGCCACCTTTTCCCCTCTCAGCTTCCTCCATTTGTGCGTTTTCAACGCACAAACATACGTATAATGGTGCTGTATTCACTCACGCATGCAATAACGGGGGTGGAGGAGAGAGAGAGAGATGGAAGGTGACCACTTCTTTGTTTGGGGAGGGGCATTTGTGTGAACACGCGTGTACTCGTGTTTCACAAATCTGGAGGGAATTACTGAAAGGATTTTTCTCCATTTTTCTACTGGAAAATCGGGAAATTTGAATTTTTTGAGGGTAATAGAGGGGGATTAGGCGGATGAAAGGAGTTGACGTTCTCTGATTGGTTGAGGCACTTTTCCGGCAATTGATTTGATAAAAACGCGCGAAAATCGGTGAATTTACGGGGATTTGAGAGGATTTTTTTCTATAGAAAATTTGAAGGAGTCAATTTTTTTTTACAGTTTTTGAATAATGAATATTTAATGCTAGTGGAGGACTTTATTAATGGCTTTATTTCTTTAGTTTTCCATGGATACCTTCAAAACAAGTAGATTCAAGAGGAAATGGCAAAAGATCTTTTTTTTTAGAGAATTGAATTTTTTGCAAAAAAAAATCTCTTGTTTTTTCTTAGTCCAACTGATTTTGGAGAGATTAACTTTATTCGTCTTGGGTAAGGTTTCTGACATTTTAATTGGAGGAAAAATATTGACACTAGAGACACCTGAAGGCTGTCTTCAATTACACCTATGCGTAAGGAAAATAAAAGATAAAATTTTGTGAAAAACATACGTGTTTTTCAGACATTTTCATAATTTACCTTGAATCTAATTTTCATTTTTTTCAGACCATTAATTTGATGATGAATAAATATTGAAGAACCTTTGTGTGATAAGTGATAAAAATTGAAAAACCCAATGATTTTCTCGTTTAAAGAATTTTTAATCATTCTTTTTTCATTAGAAAATCGTTGTTTTTTCCAAGAAATTCAACTATTTTTAGAATTATCAGTGAGTAAAAAATAGTTTTTTATGATGGAAATAATGAATTTTCGAGAGTATTAAATAATAAATCAATTTTTTCATTGTTATCTGAATTAATTGAGGGAATAAAAAAATTCACTTGTAGATTAAATTTGAAAAAAAAAAAACAATGAAAACATTGACATTAAACTGTGAAAATTGAAGGCTAAATATATTTAATTTAATTTTTATTAATTGAGGGAATAGAAAAAAATTAACTTATGGATTAAATTTTCAGAACAAAATGAAAATATTGACATTAAACTATGAAAATTAAAGGCTAGCATTATTCACCTATTTTTTTTTTTCGACAAATAGAGATAAAAAAAATTAAAAGTTAGAGAATTCTGGTATTTTCCAGTTAAAAAATTTTTATTATCAGCCTTGGGCCAAAATCCAACTGATCATAGACATATTGAATTATTGATGACACTCATAAAATCCTTGAAATAATGGAAAATTAGAAGAAAAATCCCACCTAAATACACAAATATTTCTAGATAATTTTTTTTCCAATGGTAAATGGAAAATTTCGAGAAGAAATCGAATAAAAAAAACTATCGCTTAACTACGTTAAATTATACTTGTAACTTGTATAAAACTTTTAAAAAAATATTATTAAAAGGAATTTCTGTTCCTTTTCATAATAAAAAATATATGTATTCGTAAATATTGAATTATTGGAATTTTGCGACTCGAATCAGACGCGAAATGGTTATTACGTAATTATTCAAATATTTGGGAATAAGCGTGTAGCGTCATGCAATTGGTGTTTGATTATTGATTATTCATGTCAGCAATAAATTAGATGAATTGTGATGACTATTCATTGGATAAATAAACACTCCAACGGCACGTGGAGTGAAGGATTTTTTTTTTTTCGTATTAAATTCGCAGAAAAAAAATAATTCGTTGATAAAAAAAAAGAAAAAATTGAATAAATTCATTTTTTTAAATTTCAAACATTAAAATTAATTGGAATTTTTGAACGATCCCTCAAAATAGAATGAAGAAAAAAGTCGTATCTCCATTATTTTCCTAGATATTCTCAAAAAAATCCGCGAAACCCCTTTATTTTCTAAATATCTCGAAAACTACACGATTCAGCGAAATTCATCAAGAGATCTTTTTTATAGAGAATTCAATTTCCCACAAAAAAGGTCTTCTGACATTTTTCCCTAAATCAAATATTTTCCGAGTGCACTTCAAAATAAACTAATCACTTCAAAAAAGCCACATTTCCTCTTTCCATTGAGAATAAATCCAAATGAATTGACAGTGATTAGCAATCAATGGCGCCAAAAATCAGAGTAGCATAACCACGATAGGGGATTTAAATTAATAATAATAACAATAATAATAATAAAAAATAGTGGCAATAGAGATGAGGAAAGAGGGGTTTCCTGCAACGCTTGGCGGATCGTTTGCGCTAGCGGGCGTTCTGTTCCCACGGGGTATTCATCCGGCACCCGTGTACACCTTCCGTCTGTGTGTTGTAATGCGTGGCAAAAGAGAGAGAGAGAGAGGGGGAGAAGAAATTGAATGGACGTCAGTGGCCCGGACCATCATCGTTACGGACACTGACGCCCAACGAGTGCGGCCGGGTGTCTCAGTTGACCCTAAGTAGACTATAATAGGTAACACTGCATTGTTGGAAGTCATTTTCACGGCTGGAAAAGTATTGTCAAACTTTGAATTATTTTTGATTTTAGGTATTATTATTCCAGTGAACACGAGTGCAATTAACTCCTTTTTTTTTCATGGGGTATTAAAAATAATATTTTTTTAAATGAATTTTTTCGTAATTTTTTACAGTGTAATTTAGGAGATATGAATTATCAAAGTTGGGGAAAATAGCGGTGGTGGGGATGGAACACCCTAAATCAGACTGAAATAACGAAATTACTAAAAAAAAAAACACAGGTAATCCATTATTTTGGAAGAACTTTAATAATCAAAATTTAACGGAATTAAAAAAAATGATAGGATTTTTTAACGAATAAAAGTCGATTAGAATAGTGTTTTTTGTAAATGAGCCTTATTTTTTTCATCTATTTTGAAGCAACCCTGGCAACTGAAGCACCGGCAAAAAAATAGAGAACAAACACAATAATTAAAGAAATTTGATTTTAAAAAACTGAAATGCTTGCATAAATGAATAAATGTGAATTTTGTTTAAATAATTGAAAAATTAAGAGTAAATTAGGGAAAAAAAGTAAAAATTGACTAAAAAAAGACAAATTGATAAGAAAATGTGGTAAATGATATTTTAGTCAAAATGAATTGAGTAAATTAGTGAAATTGAGGTAAAAAGGTTCATTAAAATTTAAAAACTATTGTAGAAGAAAACGATATTTTAACTAAATAATAGAAGAAAAAAATCGTCAATTCGCCTTAGAATTGTCGAAAAATTTTAATTAGAAGGTAGTCATAACTGTTTGCCTCTTTCTCTATCTCATGCATATGATAGGAGATTGATGTAAAAAAATAATCGAGAAAAAAATTGTATTCCCCAGCTGAAGATATGACTTTAAAATAGTTAAATCATTTTTTCGGATAAATTAAAGCGGATTTTCCCAAATTAGCAATTAATTGGAAACTAACTTCCAAATTCTCATTTTTTTCGGTTTTATTGACCGTACTCTGGGATACTACCTTAATTCTACTCTCAATTAATTCAATCGCCGATAATAATCTCGCATATTTCTTCATCGCGATAAGAATAATTTTTTTTTTTTGCGCTTCTGCTTCTATTGATTTTGAGGCCAATAGATTCTAGGGCATGAGTAGTAACGGCGCGCCAGAGACTGGCGAGACTCAACTGGTGTGTAAACAGTATATAACCACTGAATATACCCATTTAAGAGCCACTGTATTTGTATTTGACGGCCTGGAGGGATAAGCGTGGCAGACACGTGGGCCACATATATGATAGTTAGTGTCCCCGGATTTAAACGCAATTGATTATTACGATAAATTATGTCGAGACTATTGTAATTAGAGAGAATTTAACTTAATTATATTGGTAATTAGTGATTTATGGTGACGCGACTGAATTTGTAAAATTAAATGATAATTTATTTTAATTGTTTTCCGGTTACAACATCTCAAAATTAATGAAAAAAAAAAATTCTGAGAAAAATTATGATTTTTTTTTTTTTTTTAATGTTTTGGAGACTAAGCGAAATAACGATTTTTTTGCACACCTTTTTTTTGTGTCTTGATTTTCTCTACAAAAAAAAAAGGTTTCTACTAAAATTTCTCTATTCCCAATAGATTTCGAGATATTTTCAAAAAAATGATTTTTTTTTATCAATTGATTTTTTTCCGCTAATTAATTGATTTTAATAGTTTGAAAAAAAATTATGAAAAAAAAAAAAAACTCGAGGAAGCTCCGGAGTTGAGGTCACACATGTCACAAGACTGTAGACAATTTTTTTCATCCATCGCCCCCCCGTCCATTTTGTTTAATTTTTTCTTTTTCTTCTTTTCTCTCATTTCTTTCTCTTTCTTTACTAAATAAGAAGCACTCGAATTCGTCCGTTAGAAACGGTCTCAGAGCGTGGGAAGAAAGATGAGTCTATAATACACTGGCATAAGTTGCGAATCCTTGTAAGGAACCGTTGTTACTTCCTGAAGGCGAGGTCCTTTGCGCACCTGACGTTCTTTATTATTTTTTTTTTTTTTTTTTTTTTTTTTTTTAACCGTGAGAAACGATTCACACACTGTGTGAGAGCATTTAAAGACATCACCCTGAGGGGCTCGATCCAGCCACCGTAACCGCCACGCGTACAGCACACGTTTATCTATCTCCTTTTTCAGTATTTTTGAAATCATTTTTTTGAGCTTCGATTAAAAAAAAAAAAATTCTTTCACTTATTCTTTCCATTGAATTAATTTGAGATAAAAGCTTCATTGATAGAATAATTTTATCAGTCTCTAAAAATCCTTATCAGTTTACAGATCAATGATTTTTGTCATTTTTAATAATGAAAAAAAAATATATCTTTGAGAATTTCATTTTTAGAGAAAAATTTGGAAAATTCAATGGAAGAGACGTTTTTTTGGAGAATATCTCGGAATCAAAGGGAAATGGAGAAAGCCATTGGAAAAATGAGGATATCATGAAAATTGCTCTATCTCGCTTAATTTCCGAGCTCTTCTTCAAAAACGAATGACGAAAGGAAATTAATTTATTTCGTTTTACTAAACTGAACTGTTTGGAATGAAAATATCTCAAGAACCGTGAGGTTTAGGGGAATTAGTGAAGAAACCTTTTTTGTAGCCCTTGAAATTCTCTACAAAAAAGTTCCCTTGACATTTTTTCTTTAGCCCACTCATTTCCAAGAGCCCTTTAGGAGAATCTCCCTGAAACCTTTCTCTTCATCATTGAATAAGAAATTAATGACAAGAACTCAGAACGAATTTTTGATTTTTTTTTTTTCGTTGCCTCTTTAAATTGACATGTCACATCCACGATTACGGGACCTTGTGCGGGCCTGGTTCCGGTAGTGTTCACCAGAATGACAAAATAAAAAAAAAAAATTAAAAACCTAAACTTACAATACATGCCGTCTAAAGAAACACATGTTACATAGTATCACGGATAATATGTATACCTCATTGTTTAACACCCGTGACGGGTTTTATTAATACCTCTGGTCAAAGTAATCGAATATCGTCACGCATCGAGTTCCCATAGTATTAACGATAGTGTTAACGTTGATGCATATCAATACATCATGTCTATTAAGAGGAAATGAATGAGAAAAAAAAAAGTTAGACAATATTTTTTGAGCATTTGATTTTCCGTGATTTTCTCAGTTTTTAATGACTCCGGAGATAATTGCAGCTTCACAAGGACCAAAATTTAAAATCCTTTTACTTCTGGTCGTTTCCGAAATATTTGCAAAAATGTGGAAAAAAACTCATTTATATCATTTTTTTAAATATGAATTTTACAGACAAATTAATTAGATTTTGCCGCAAATCTTCCAGAAATATCTCGGAATCTAAGCGAGATAGAGCGATTCTTGTATTACTCAAAATTGTCCCATCTCGCTTACACTGAGAAAAAAAAATTTGTAAGGAAATTTATTTAGTTTAAGAAAATCTACTTCACTCCAGAAAATTTCAATATATATAGATATAGAAATTGTGAATTTTGTTAAAAGGCAATTTTCTTGCTACAAAATTTTATTTTCTCAGTGTAGATTTCTAAATATTTTCAAAAAACTGAAGATGACATGAGATTGATTTGTTTGAATTCCTTTGAACTAAAACTGGTAAACCGGAACTATCGAATGATGTGCGATATCTCGAATTTAATGCGAGATATCGAATCGATTAATCAAAATTCTGAAGGGCTTTAAGCTAAAACAGATGATCTCACCAAAACTAAAACGTGAGAAACAGAATCGACTTATCGATCTATCCGAAATTCGATTAATCGAATATTAACATCGATTAATCGATTAGAAGTTGTTTCCCTTAAACTGAAACAGATCTAACGGAACTATCAAATGAAATGCGATATCTCGAATTCAATGCGAGATATCGAATCGATTAATCGATGTTTGAAAATGATCGATCGAAAGTCGCTGCGATATTTTGTTTTCATCAAATTTCCTTAAATTAGAAGAGATGAACGAAATTATCGAAAATCCTATGCGATATTTCGAATTCAAAGCGAGATATCGTATCGATTGATCGAATATTTAAAAATGACGGTCAGAAACTGTCTTTTAAAAGAGGAATCAATGCAGACGTACATAGCGCGCTTTTAATTGCCATTACTTTATAATCTTCATTTTTCTTCCCATTTTTCTCTAACGAGTCAATTCTCATCCATTCATTTCCGGTGATTTCCAACATATTCTCGATAATGCAAAAAAAAAAAATAAATAAAACCATTCGATTCTTAGAAGTTTCATTAAAATTGTTGAAATAATTGGAAAGAATTACTGCATTGCATTTAAGGTATATCCGTTTCTTTGTACGGAAAAATGATCGAATGAAAAATATACATTCGTTCGGGATGATAAGTACAGATAATTTCGTATAAAACGCCGTCTTCCTCTTACTCCCTTTAATCCCTTGGCTCAGTTGCCTGCACGCATCCGCCAATCAGGGTCCTGTTTCATTAAACCACTCATCTATCTATCTCTCTCTTTCTCTCTCTTTCTCTGCCCTTAGAAAATGCGTGTGTAGAGGCATGCGCGGTGCACGTGTACCCCTTCGACGAGTGTGTCGAGTTCCCCCCCCCCCCCTTTTTCGAGTCATAAAAGATCAGTGGATTCCTAAAGTTCTCTTCTCTTTTTTTATTTCGTTACTTCTTTTTTTTCTTCTTTTTTCCTTCTCCAATTTTTTTCCCTCTCGCTTTTTTTCCACAGTTTCCCACGATATGTGCCAGGGAGTGCGTCAGGTGGCTAGCGCGTTCACTCGCTCACTCATTGTACCTCCTTACCCTGTTTTATGTGTGTATATATATATATATATATATATATATATATATTCTCTTTCTCTCTTCTCTTGTTTACTACGAAATTCTTCTCTGATGATCACGTACTAATACGGAAACTCATTCAGTGTTTTTTGCGGAATGAATTTCACGGGGCAATGGAATTTTTTGGAGAATTTTTATTGCTTCGAGAGCGGGAAATTTGAATTTTAGTAGAAAAATCGAGGATTTTTGGATTTTTTGGGTTTGGTCAAATTATTTTTTACTTAATATCTCAGAAGCCGTGAGGAGTATCAAAATTTTTGTAGAGACCTTTTTTGTAGCCCTTTTTTTTCTCTATAAAAAAGGTTCATACCAAAATTTTCGTATCTCTTATGGCGTTTAAGATATCTTGAAAATACTGCTTTCAAAGTGAAAACAACTTGTTTTTCGCGAAATCAACACAGTTTTTGATTTATTAAAAAAATAAAAAATCGAGGGATTTCTCAATATCTCAAGGATGAGTAGGAATTGCACGTGAATTTTCAAGATGAAAATCCGTAAATAAAAAATAATAAAAAATCCTCCATTCTCGTAATCCCAGAATTAACGAAAAAAAAGAGGAAAAAAAACACGAAATTAACGTATCAATGTTAACTTTCTTTTAAAAAAAAAAATCCATATTTCATACGCGCACGCCACGAGAGCTTTGGTGAATGCCGATTGGCCAAGTGCACTCAACGGAGTTTTTCGGTTGCTCTCTCGCACGAGAGTCCCAGTGTTGTCCATACCGACTCGGAAGCGTGGGAACGGGCACGCTTGGGCCTTCCCAAAACAAAAACACCACGCGCACACACACACATATATATACATACAGACACATTGAGAAAAGTGGGCACGCGACGCACCTGACCACGGATAGAAGCCGTGCCCCAACTCTTTTGCCCGCAGCATCCGCCCCCACCCTACTGTCCTCTTCTTTCTTCTACCAGTCCTCTTTTTTTTTTCAATGTTTTTCTTTTCTCTCTCTCTCTCTTCTCTCTTTTTGCTCTCTCGCTCGCTCGACAATCTGGCTTCCGCGCCAACGGTTTATTAAGTCGTTACCTCTGGACTCGTGCACGCCCCCGCTTCTACACGAGGCACGAGGCTACCTTACACTCTTTCGCAGAGTTGATTTTTTATTTTTTTTGTTGGCTGATTTCTCTTGGCCGATTTTTTATTTATTCTTTTTGGATTATGAAAATCGGGGATTTTTCGATTTTTGGGGGATTTTATTGGGGGGAGAGAAAAGCTTTGGGCGGAAAATGGCGAAATGTGGGCTGCGCTGGACCAGGAGCTTTTGAGGAGAGGGGGAAATGAAAATTAACAATTTATTTGGGTTTTGTGGGAAATTAGGGGAAAATGGAGATTACGCGGTTTGAGGTAGAATTTTTCTTTTGATGATTTCAGTGAAAAGCTGGGGAAATTCTGGATAGAAAGCATGTATTAGAATTGATTTTTAAGAGATTATAGGGAATCCCAATTTTTTTGGCAAGAATCGAAGATCCCGCGATAAACTTTCGATATTTTAAATTTGTTGATTCATCTGATTTCCAATTATTTCCATTGATTTTTCAAAAAAACAAAAAAAAATCTGAAAAAATTGAAAAATTTCAGAAATGGAAAAAATTGAAGTTTCAAATTTTCATCAATAAAAGCAGAATCTCCAAAAAAAATCTGAAAAATCAATTTTGACAATTCTTTCCACTGGCCCTCCCCTTTTTGAAGAGCTTCAATCAATTTCCCACAATTTTTCTTCTGCAAAAACTAAATTTAAAAAAAAATTGAAAAAATTGTGAAAATTTAATTTATCAATTTTTCTTTTCATCCTTCTCACAGAAGTGACACTCAAGTACAATTTTAAATCTCAACTTGAGTACAAATTCATGAATGGAATAGATTGAGAAAGACGTTCGTGGGGAATCGGCACGTACATAACACACAAACGTACGAGACTGCAATCTTCAATAAGAAAATATGTCTATTATGTTGTTACAATAACGATATCAATTCATTGAATGTTATATGTACTCTGTTGAGTGTTCGTCCATTGTCTTCAAACTAAATTCTACTTCCACGTGTATTAATAATCATTCAAAAAAAAAAAAAAAAAAAAAAAAAAAACTGTTCCGTATTACTGAATTATTTCGTCTCTCTCTCTCTTCTCATCTCTTTATCGGGGAATACCCTCATGGTCTGTTCACTTCCTTCGTTTGATTGAATTTAAGACCAACGGAAGCTGAAGAAATCTCTACCAGCTTCTTTTGTTCGCTTTGGCATCTGTGTGTGTTTGTTACTGGAACTCTGTATGTGAATTAGATGACCCGACTGTCTGACGTTTACTGGGTTCAACAATAGAGACATTAAATTGTCATAATATTTTATTTGGCATTTGTGATCGTTGAAATTTTATTAACCATTTTAAACTGACTAAAATTTTGGGTTGAATCACCTTAATGTGATTAGGAGAATGATTTACTAGAGCAGTCGGTGGAATTTTTTAATTTTTTTTTCTCTTATTTCATTAAGAGACATAGTGTCAAAAGACTTGAGATTTATTAATTAAGTAAGGAAAATTTCATTGACCTCTTGATGTTTACTTGGAAATATCATGAAAACTTTTGGAGCTACGAAAATTTTTTATTTCTTTCTTAGTTTTAGAGATATTTCCAAAAAAAACTGAGTCAATCCACAGATTCGAATGAATAATAATCAATTTTGTGTGGAAAAATGTAATTTATTAATCAAAAAAGTTGCGTACAATATCAAATCCAATTAACTCTAAAAGGCACTCACTGACGGTCGAAGAATTTCCTCAAATATCCGTCATTTTTATCAAATGATACAAAGTATCAGAATTCTTAAAAATTTGAACACAATTTTGTTGCAATTATTATCATAATCCCCAAAGAAAAAAATAACTAGGCAGAATGTTCGAGATGAATCTTTTCGTTGCATAGTTTTCTGAGGACTTCAATTCCCTTCTCCCTATTGTCCCCGTACTTGTCCTCCCAGGCGTCAAGCAAGAGATTGTAGTACCTTGGAACATCGAAAAAGTCCAAATACTCGTAGCTGTTTCTATTAGGAAAGACCCTGTCGAACTTATCGCTCTGGGAGACTTCGTCCTCATATGCAATTAGATGCCTGACGTCATCTGGCGTCAGATCATCGAGGATGTCATCAACATAGTCTTCCCTGTCTAAATTGACGTAGAGCGCTTGCTTCTGCTTCTCCTGATTACTGAGCGTCATCTTTTCCAATCGAACATCCTGACAAACAGAATCCAGATCATACATTTTTGCCAGCGTCTCAGCCTCTCGATGTGGCAAATTGGTCGGCAGCCTAAATCCCACCATATTGAAGAGATTCTTGACAAGTGGACCTTTGACAGCAGCATCAAGAGCAGAGGACGACTGGAGGGATGGCGAAATGTTGACCTCCAACAACCAAGGTTTCAAATTCTCGTCAAGCAGAATATCAACCCCAAACAGCTCATAGCAGCTGTATCTTGTGGTCGTGTTAGCCCTAGTTAAGGTATTGATCGATGGCTCTCCAGCAATCATTGTCTTGACGACAATATCCCTGACGGAGTTCCACAGTTTCTTCGTGTTGACGCCCTCCTTCTCCAAGTACGTCAGGAAGGTCTTGATCGTCCACTTGTGACCAGCACAGGAGTCAGCGCAATCGTTGCTCGTGTAATTGGCTGACGTTTTGTTAATACTGTAGTTGGTCAGATGCATGAGGCGATCGCTGAGGTAGTTGATGTCGTCAATGTACTTGACCGAGGCGAAACGGACCAACCCGTCAGGATAGAGATAGACCTTCAAGGGATTGAAGCTCGTCACGAGAACGTAGAGGCGAAGATCGAATTTGGCACCACCAATGAGAAGTGGCTTGGACAGGTACTGTTGGACGATTATTGGACGCTTCTTTGGGATCTGGGACCAGCGGTGAACAACGCGAATTCCAGTGCCTCGTGCTGCTGCTGGTGGCTTTATTATCCACTTCTCTTTGCCACCCGTTTTCTCCCAGACTTGACGGAAGTTACGGAGGTCCTGGGGCAGGACATAAGTGCGGGGTACAAAGCCAAATTCTCTTCTGCCGTGTTTTGACATCAATTTGCTGAGATTCCTCCATAACCTGTCCTTTCTGCCAACTTGAAATGTACCGGGAAAGTGATTTACTTTCTGATTGTCGCGAAGAGACTTGAAGCAGTTTGATTTCATGTGCTTGCCCCATGTACCCAACCAGTCCTGTGACTTTTTCACAAGTCGAAAGCCCGAATTTACGACAGTTTTCTTTACGAGTAAAGGTGTTATTGTACTCAGCTTCCACTTCAAGTGTTTTGTCAAGGAATTTGGAAGATTGTGACAGTCTGAATCGTACAATTGAAAGACAATATATGGTGGCACGTATGGAAATAAACTCTTACGGAATGGCAGCATATATTTATCATCCAAATTATTGGGATCATTTGGAATTAATTGATTTGTATCATCAATAAATGGCAGTTCATCCTGCTCGTCATCGTAATCCTGATCTACTTCTTCTTCAGTCTCTATTGTTACAATTGGCTTTACTAATTCGTGATGATTGTACGTTATTACGTCCATGTTTGTTCTTCTTGCCTACGAATTATTAATTCAAGGGCGAATTGTCAAAAAAAAAAATATGGTTTGAGATTATAAAAGTTTTTTTTTTTCTTTTTTTTTTTATTAGGCAAGTTGAATTTCTTTTATCTTTTGTTTGTCTAATTACCTAACGTTCTTGACAACCAGATCTCGGCATTATCGAGGGTCCCAGGTAGTTGATAACTGTAATCAAAAAATAATATTTTTCTAGAGATATTTATGATTCAAATTTGATAAGAGTCATTTTTAGACTATTTTTAATTTTTTTAAAAATGTATTTTTTTCTTCTAGCTCATAAAGTTGATGGATTTTTTAAATTTCTTCGTTACCATTTGAAACTACGAAAGGGTCTATCAGGAAAAGTGCTATAATGCAATTAATTTTTGTTCAATACTTCTCGGATTATTTCAAAAATCCATTTTTCCATGATTTTTAATTTTTATATTGTCTCAAAATCTATAAGAGTAGAATGAATTCTACAACGAAAAAAAAAATAGCAATAATCGAGAAATGAATTGTTTCAATAGTCCTCAACAAATAATTCTTTCCAACAACGAATTTTTTTGTTATTCGAACTCTTTCAGATTTTCGAAATTTTTCAGATTCTGATTTCCCCAAATTTCCAATGAAACAATTATTTTCCAAAAAATTTCCAAAATTTCATTATGACTCAATCGATTTTTTTTATTCACCATAAATGTGAACCCATGTGTAAATTCAAACTAAGTGTTCAGTGAACATTGAATTAATCCGCTGAAACCATAACTCATGATAGAAATAAAACAAACAATTTGTCCTCCTCCAAATGTTCCAAGTGCCTCGATCGATTCAAATATAATTCTTTTGTTGATACCACTCAAGGCCAAGAGAAATTAAATAGAGCATGGAAACCATATCAAATAAATCAAGAGAATGAGGGAATAAAGGCAGGGAAATATTTCAATTAAATGAAAACGAAAACAGAAATTATTTAAAATTGAAAAAGTGATTTATTCAAATAAAAACTTATTGTGTGCATTTATGAATCAACTTCTTCATCTAAATCTCCCAACTTTCATCTAAAATTAACAAACATTTTTCATCTTCAAATCTCCTTAATATCTAAAAATTCATCTTAAACATAACAAAAAAAATCTTATCAATCTATTCAATTAAAAATTAATGAGAAAACATTGATCTCAGGTACGACAACGAAGAAATTCCCTATCACAGACATTACTTAAAGCTTCATCACCCATACGAAATAAGAGCCATAATAATAAATCTCTAATCAAATTAATTCTCAAGAAAAAAAAACATTGAATTTAAAGATCAAAAAAAAAAATAAATGGAAGACGTAATGATTCGTCGTTAATAGCCAAAAAAAAATGATAATTCTAAATTTCTAATAAAATTAACTTTTTCACAGATTGAGTTATCTGACGGATTGCAGAATTCCAATGGCTCCCCATAGTTTTCTAATTTCACCATGGACGCCAAACAGAGCTCTCAGTTGATTCTTCAGATGAGCTTGCAATACTGACGGGACTTTGTGGTGGCGTGTAGACACCCGATGGTACATTGCAAGGAATCTTGTTAACCTGATGATTTGCCGCTGCACTTGTTCCTTCAAGACGGCGCAGACACCCGCCAAGGTGTCTGATTAATTGTGCTCCAGCAGCAGGATGAACTGCAGCAGCAGCTGGTGTAGTTTGCAAAAATGTCGATACCTCCTGAGCACACTGGGTGAATCCATCCCGGAATCTGTCTGCATAGCTGTTTTCTGGTGTCAATGTGAGTCTTCTTGCAGCTCTCAATGTATGTAAATGTCTAACTGTCAGTTCAAGTATATCAGCTTTCTCCAGTTTAGCAACATTCTCGCCCTCTGCCTGCAGTGCAGTAACCATGAGCTCCTTGAGATCATCGAGACAACGATTGATGCGTGCACGTCTTTTGCGTTCCAGCATTGGTTTCATGACTTTTCTATACTGATAAGTTCTAGATACTGGCTCCTCGTATTCCATACCAGCTCCAGCAACTCCATAAGCAGTTGTGTGTGGTGCCATGTTTTTTTTTTTTTTTTTCAAATTGAATGAATGAGTAACAATTAATAAATCACCAATCACTTGATCACTTGATCCACAAAAGTCACAGGCGACTGATGGATTCTGCGTCTCGATATCGAATTAAAATAAACAAAGTCTCTTTTAGTTGACTCTGATCAGAACCTTGCTCCTCGGAGTGCCGAGTAGATCTGAGCTGTCTTGTGTCTCTGGTGGGGAAGTTATAGGTGTATTTATACTCCCCAGATCCTCATCCCCACTAGTACTACAGAGTTGAAGCACAGTTTTGTTTCCCCCACTACTTCATCTCCCTCTTTGGTTATACTGTTGTTGGGGAACTCGGGGGGATTTTTAAGCATGGTAGCTGTGAATCCGAGTGAGACAGCTGCATGGGTAGACCACAAGTTAAGGCTACCAGCCGGAGTAGCGTATCGTGGGAAGCACGGAGGACGAAACGTTCCCACAGTTCGTAACAACACAGGGCCCTGCTGTGTTGGAACGCCCGATACACCAGGTTTTTCCATGTAGTTGTGTATTGAAAAAACGTATGAGAGAGACATGGTGGGGTCGAATTAACCAGAGAAGGCACACCAGACACACCTGCACACTCTGAAATCCCCCTAGTTTTGTACTGTCTTCGTTTATTTTAGTGTCTCACTCGGGGAAGAATGAAGAGAGTGGAAGGTATCATGAACTGGTAGAATCTTTCTCTGTCTTTCTGAATGAGGAGAAGTGGAGTGAGAGGGCATAGCACACGCCACGACGCGCGACCAGCACGAGGATACCTCACTCTCTGTCCTCTCTTTTTCCTCTTTTTATTTTCATCGCTCTGCCTCTCTTTCTTGCTCGCGCTACCGGTTGAATTCTCCAGTCCATGCACTTTTCTCTCTCTTCTCCTCTCTTCTCCTCTCTCTCTCTCTTTTGCAGAACTTCTGCATGAACTATTTGCAATCTCAATGCACACACATCCAACACTTGTTTGACTTGATGTTACTGACGACACGAGAATACCGGTCACGTGTAACACTGGAGCCGCGCAATTCCTGTAATTGCGATCTCGTGCGCATCTGAAGGGGAGTAAAATTTTCCGATTGCATCATTTATATATTCTTTTTGACTATCAAAATGGAGATAAAAAAGTTTTTTTGGGTGATCAAATAAAAATCATACGATACCTAGAATAATTTAGAGAATATGTTAACAAAACACATATGGTTATTTTAAATTCAAGGCCCAGTGGGAGAGGTTCATATGGGGTGGGGGGGGGGGGGGGGGGGGGGGTGGAGAAGGGGGCGGAATAAATATTTAATTAAGATTGTCGCAATAAGTTGGAATTAGAAGAATTATGTTACGCTACTGTTTGTCTCTGATAAATAAAAAAATTTGCATTTTTTTTCTCTTCTCCTTTTATTTAATTTCAATTCAGGAAGTTAAAGCAGACGCCAAAAATTCTTTTATTATAACGTATTATTTTGCATGACAATGTTAGACGTATTTATCATTCTTTCAATTTTTATCCATTATTACGTTATCTCGTTGAATTAACGACACACTGACGCCGAAAAGTAAACTCAAACGGGACGGGATAACTATAATTGTCAAAAAAAAAAAAAAAAATGTTGAATATGAGTTATTTTTTGTCCATGTTACGTCTTATGTATATTTGGCTCTCTCACAGGCTTAATTCCAATCCTTTCCCCTCTTAAATAGTTTTTTTTCCTGCTTCTTTTTTTCTTCTATTGCGTTTTTCTCAGAGAGACCCCTGGCTTCTTCCTCCAAAAAAGAGGAATATAATAATAATAGCAAGGAGACTAAGAAAAAAAAAAAAAAAAAGAATTCCTTCGGTGTACTCGTTGGCTCGTGCTACGAAACGTGGGAATATTCTCAGGCTCTGTTCCACCCCGTCAACACAGGATGCCCCCATGAATACACAGTGAGTGAGACAGAGTGTGACAAAAAAGAAGATGAAGAAAAAAGAAAGAAAAAAAAAAAAAGGAATTATGAAAAGGAGAAGTAGAAGATACGCTCAGAGCCCATTGTGCGGCGAAGCGTGAGTCCTCTCTTTATATTACACGCACCTAAAGTGGCTCAGGGTGTATTAGTATATCTGTGTGTATGTTTAAAAAAAAAAAAAAAAAAAAAAAGACGACGACTGGGACAAGGGGGGAGGGGTAATGTAACCTTAGCTGACGACCCATTGCCGGTCGCGTTGTGCACATTATGAGAAGACTATTGTGAGTAGCACGGGCCATATTCTTGAGACGCCTCTTTTTGGATCCTGATTCCAGAAATGTTACAGGCAAATGAAGAATGCAAATGTCCTTTGTGGGATTATAGCGTCTTCCGGGATTTTTCCTTTTTTTTTTTTGAGTGGATAAAAATTTGATTCTTGGGAGGTTTTAGAAATTAATCAGAAAATCGAAGTCAAACGGTTTTTTTTTAATGCCTATTTCATAGCTCACATAAATGATGAAGTTAGTGCTCAATCAGTGAAACTTCATAATTTTTGATGGATCGATGATAATATTATTCAAGATTTATTCAAAGAAAAGAAGCAATTCTTCCTTCGTCTCGTGCCACAACAGAGGCACACACAGACATTGATTAATTGGCCTATCAGAAGCGAAAACAACTTATGCGCGTGAGCTCAGCGTGATTGCGCAAACGCAATTGCTCACTGAAAACAAAATGCCACATTGCCAACGGCTCAATCTCTTTTCCTTCTTAATTCATTATTATCATTATTATTATTATTATTATTATTTTCTTGAGTATCTCTTTCTCGATGGAAACGGTGAAAGTATGAATGCACTGAGGTAAATGAAGAATATGATGATCTGAACTTCCGCCATTACAGGAGCGTGTGCGCAACAGATGAATGATAATTTGGTACTAAAGTGGCAAAAGACAAGTTTGAAGATCAGATTTTTACTTTTGTAAAAGGATATTGAAAACTGCTGGGTTTAGGAAAAAAAGCAAAGAGACACTTTTTAGAGCTCTTGAAATTCTCGACAAAAAAGGGCTCTTGACATTTTTCGATAAAACCACTCGCCTCAAAGATAATAACAGGAATCTAAAGATACTAATCTTTTTTTTTTTTTTTAAACTTATTTGAATAATTGTTAAACGAGTGACTAGAACTGATTACACATCAGATATCTAACAACGATAAAATTATGATAAACTTTTGATAGACATTCAGAAGCAAATTCAGAATGTTGGGATATCGATGAAGTAGAATGATAATTCGGTAGCCGGATATTTGATGCTCCATCATTTTCTAATCTGATCGTTTTAAAAAAAATTCTTCGTTCCACCTGAGTGAATTCAAAGTTTCCCTTTTTTTTTTGGCTTCTCTCAAATGATCCATCAGATGTAATTAATCCTCGGGAGAAAAAAAACAAATTCTCCCCAATTGAAAATGATTTTTTTCAATCTGAATCTCCTCGAAATGTGATTCAATTAACAAAACTATTCCAATAATTAAATTTCAATGAATTAAATTCACGATTTTAGATTGGAATGTATTTTTTTTTGCTCATTGAGAAATTCATCGTCAATTTCTCCATCATCTTAAAAAGTAAATTTACTTTTTTATTTGAAAACTGATATCTCAAAATGGTAAGCCACTAATTAGGATCGAGTTAAACCACTCTTCTGTTCAATTCAAACGTGACGAAAAAAACAGAATTTCAATGCTTCTTTTTTTTTTTTTTCTTATACCTCATCAAATCAGAAGCCAAATTGCACCTGCTACAAATGTATTGTCTCATTATTTATACGAAATATTATAATTCAGAGATCATTAACCTCCGGGGATTGGTATCGACTGATTTCTTCCTCTTACCAGAAACAAAATTTTATCTTCAATTTTTTTTTTTTTTTTTTTTCGTTTTTTCTCTCTTGAATGAGAATTAGTTTGTGCAGGTTGCCCAGTCATTCTGAGGGAACGTCAAAATCTCCGGGGGGGGGGGGGGGGGGGAGATGAATGACCCAGTGAGTGTAATGAAAAGAAGTGGAGTGAGGAGTATCCAATTAGCGATCACTTGAGAATAAATGAAGAGGGATAATTCTCGATATTTACGAAGCCATTCCCACTTTTAATTCAAAAAAAAAAAAAATTCGTAATTTTATTATCATAACGAGGAAAAAAAAACTTCCAACTTATTCCAGATAAGACCCCCCCCCCTCTCCGTCTTCTCTCCCCCTCTTTTCCCCAAAATTATCCACTCAAAAAAAATAGAAGCATATTTTCACTATCTGAAAGAGCTCAGTTAAACCCAAAAACAATCCTCCCCATCTCCCTTCCCCCCCTCCCCCCTCCGATTTTAACAGATCTCTTAACACCCTCCATGTGCCACGAACAGCTTGAATTCCTATCTAAAGACATGTACGTGTCTCTTTCTTCATCTTGAAAACAGCCAGGCCCCCCTTAACACATGCACACTAACACGTATATATATATATATGTATATAGGGTTTTTAGGGGTTGGTTTGGGGGGCCTGTCGTCATGGCACAGGTGGTATCGCCTCGTGGGAACCCTCGTACTCGAATCTTCCCGTGATACCTTCCTCTCTCTTTCTCACTAAATTTTTTCCTTTTTCATTCCTTTTTCACTTCGTTTCTTTTCACTCGAATGGATTTTTTTTTTTCATTTTTCTCTCTCTCTCTCTCTCTCTATCCCCCTGTAGGTCTTCGAAAAAGCCGTGTAAGTGTGTCAGCTACCCTGAAAGTTTTTGCTTGAAAACTCGGGATGAGTGTCGGTAAATAGGCGCCTTCCCCCTGAATCTATACAACATTACGAGCCTCGTTTGGTCTCCTTATTATTGGGCCTTTTCGCTCCTTTTACATTTTTTTTTTTTTTGCTCCTTTCTCTATTTCCACTTTTGGTTCGTGTGTGTGTTTGTGTGTTGGGGGTTTTTGTGCCTCAGACGTGACCGAAATTGTGCCTGCCACGTTTTCGACGTGTGGCAGCTTTATTCAAGGGAATTTATTGAATTTCTTCATTTTTAAATTGACGGAGAAAAAAGCGCGGAGAATGCCGGAATTTTGATCCACTTTTCTTTGAGGGGTTTTTCGATAGAATCTCCGAAACTAGAGGAGATACGAAAATTTTACTCTTCACCTTTTTTGTAGAGCGGAAAATGAGCTACAAAAATGGTCTCTTCAAAAATTTCGCTGCGTCATTCCGCCTTTTAGATAATCACGAAAAACTGATTGAACTCGTAATCATGACATTTTTTCACTCAAAATTGACACTTTGTTATTCAATTTTTTCCTCTTTCTTTCACCCGTTTCTTTTTTTCCTCTTTCATTCTCTATTTACATATGCATATACCAATGCTCAAGGTGAGTTCACAGTCCCGTTGAGCGGATGTGCGATAACGTCTCTTCAGAATCTTTATTTTTCTTTAATTTCATCTCTCAAATAAGAATTTCCGATTCCCCTTTCAAAAGCACTAATTTTCTTCAGATTTTTATTTTGCGACGAAAATGGCAGATTTTTTTTTTGTATCATCAAAGAACTCCCGAAATTACACCGAAGTGCGCGCAAATCACGTAATTATTTTCTTGTGAATTTTTTTCCTCCTCCTCTTTTCTTGACTCTTTTTTTTTTATTTCTCTTACGTTATAATTCGTCACCAATCGTTGATGCACAACACGACACGTCCTCCAACGGCCTCGAGGAAAAATAACACATGCCTTCACACCGCAAGTTCCCATCGATCCGCAATGGCATTGCTCGTCGTGCGCGATAGCTCGTGCCTTCCCTTCGATTATTTGATTTTTTTTTCTCTCTCTCTTCTTTCATTTTATATTTCGTTTTTTTTTTCTTATTTTTTTTTACTTTAAACTCCCTTCAAATGCTGTCATGAAGGCCTACCTCCTCTCTATTTACTTCGCGTCGATCGAATTTCCGTGGTTTCTTCTTTATGCATACTTTGTTTTCCCAACACGATGAATCCACTGTACGTGATGGGCATGATGAATTTTGAGGGGAATAAGTTTTTCGAAACACAGAAAAAAAAAAGGGGAAGTAAATTCTTGTGAGATTTTTTTTTTACATTTTTTACATTATTATTGTTTTGAGGATTTATTTCGTGGTTTTAAAAAAATTCTCAGGACTTTTGTGGAGAGGATGAGGTAAATTGAGAATTTAAATCGTCATTAATGGCTTTTTTTGGGGGGAATTTGGAGGGATTACACGTAGAATTGTAAATTTGGGGGAAAATGGGGGAAATTATAATGGGATGTGGTGGAAGTTGGGGGGGGGGGGGGGGGGGGGGGGGGGGGGATTGTGGGGGTTGGGGTGGGAGAGATTTGAGGAGCAACAAGTGGAGAAGGGTGGTGACAGTGCTGACGGTGGGTGGGGAGTGAAATTTTTGGTTGAAATTGTGGCAGAATGTTTTTTCTTTGAATTTCAAAGTTTTTCGTAGATTTTTCGAGTTTTGGGGCTTTTCTGGGGTCTCAGAGTCTTACGCAAATGAAAAGTGAGGGAATTCTTCATCATTTCCTTCTATTAGGAATCAATTTTGGACCAAAATTGCCGGAAATATGGCAAAAAAAGTTTTTTTTTTACTAAAGTGACGATATCTTCGTTAATTCCCCTCCAAAATTGATTTCCAAAAAAAAAACAATCAAAGCACAATTTCCCCAGCTTTTATCTCCGCGCAAGCCCAGCACCCTACACTGAGGGAAAAATTATGGTAAAAAGAATCAAATATTGATGCCATTGGTCCTTAACAAGTATTTCTTCGAAATAATTGAAAACAGAAGTTGAATTTACCGAATTCAGTCAATTCAATTAGTCAATCTGTTTGAATTAACTAAATTCATTAAATTCAACAACTTTTTCAATTATTTCAAAAAAATATTTGCTAAAAAAAAATGACTATTTAATCTCAAATTTTGAAATTTTCAAGAAATCTTGATTTTTTCTATGCGATATATATCGTATTAAATGCATATAATCTCATATTAATCAAGAAACATCTTTGCTGAGGTCAGAACCCGAGACATCCCCAAAAAATAAATCTTTGAAATTTTTGACTAAAAAATCGAGGAAAATCGCAATTTACCGTCAAAACTCACGCGCTCTCCGCAAAAAAACCTCATTAGCCTTCCGTTTTGCCCCAGGGGTCCGACTCTTCACTTCTCCGCATTAACCAACGGAATAAACTCGGCTGAAGGTAAGATTCGAGATACCAAGAATCGATCAAGTGTTGGAGCAAAAAAATTGAGACAAAAAAATCGTAAGTACGTGCCAGTGACCTCTCCCTCTTTTTCTCTTTTTCTCTCTTTTTTTCTCTTTGGCAAGTGAACGAGACCCGGGCATCTCGTTTTCTTTGGCACTAAAAACCAACAATGTTTCCTTCTATTTGCTCCTTTTTTTTTCCCTCCTTAAACCAACTTCTCTCTTCAGTTTTTTTTTTTTCGTTTTTTTTTTCGCACTTGAACAACCAAGTTAACTTTGTTTTTTTGCTCCTCTATTCTTCGACGAACGTGGAAAATGCGGTTATGCACGGTGAACGAAGGTTCCCATCATTCGTAAGGCCCACAACTGTGTGTTGGGGTTTAACCATGTACTGCGGTTTGTTTTAAAGACACTGTATACCAACTTGCCTTTCGATTCAGCGATGGTCAAGGTAGAAGTTTACTCTTCCCTTGTTTTTTTCCTCGTTTTCTTTATTTATTCTGCACGTTTTTTTTTTTTTATTTCTTTTTATTCAATTTCATCGTTCGTCTCGGCTTGGAGAGGAGTGTTTGGGTCCGATACTTCACGGTATCGCTTCAATTGATTCGCCAAATAATCATTTTTTTTTCACTTTCAATGCAGAATCAAGAAGCACCGAAGAAAAAATGAACTGGAAATGCAATGAAATAAATCGAAAAATCATGAGTCTATCATTTTCAAAATATCTCTGAAACTATGAGATTTTCGAGAATTTATCAGAAAACCTTTTTTGTAGCTCTTGAAATTCTCTACAAAGATGGTTTCCATAAAAATGTCTCAATCTCGCTCCATTTCCGAGATATTCAATGAAGAACAATAACAAGTTAATGTAAAAATAAAATGAACACTTTTTCAAGAAATTTGAAAAATTGAATTTTGGGATTTTTTTTTCATTGAAGACCTTTATGGAAAAATTTGAAAAAATTACACAATGGTGGAGACATGTTACAGTATTTCCGTGAATTTTTTCAGAATTTTTTGAAGAGGCGTTCAGCATGAAAAAAAATCTAGATTATGAGCTTTTTTTTATTTTTTATAAGAAAAAATAGGAAATAAATGAAATTAAATACTAGGAAATTCTGCCATTAGACTACCGAAGATATTAAATTAAATACAATTAAATTCGTCAAGAAATCCTTTCCACCTCAAACACACAAGCAGAAGTTCCCCACCCCTTCACCACCTTTTTTTTAAAAATCAAAATGATATTCCCCCTCCGGAAATCAAATGTCTCTCGTAAAACGAGAAACAAGTAAAATAATCGAATTTATCAAATTACGATCGAATTACGGTAAATGCTGGATTCCGTGTGTTGTTATTGATCAAGCTGGTGAAACGTTTAATACACCACAGGATGCAGCCAAAAAGTAGAACAGAAGGTCGTTGGAGGCCGCATTGATATCTGTATGATTGACTGCATTCGTTCAACTAACCCACGTCTGGAATAAATAAAATTCGCCCTCCCCCCTCCCTCGTGATTCTCTATATTCCATCGCATCACGCTATCTACCATCCCGTAACACACACAAAAAAAAAATGAAAAAAAAACTGCCATGCATTTGCAGATGGTACATTGGATTGATAAAAATTCAACGAACGATAATCTTGATTTGTTTCGCATACATGACATTACGCACGTCCGTATTTTTCACGGTTGTTAAAACTATCACGATCAATGTGTCGTCGTCACACCGGGGATTACCCACTTGATCAATCGAGATTGACACTCCCACCTGTTGTGGGAAAAACAAAAAAAAAGTACAAAGAATTTTTCTAAAATTTTTAAGTCGCGCTTTTTTCGCGATAAATTCATGGAGGATAAGTTTTTCAATAGGATCTCGGAAACTAAGAGAGATAGAGAAATTTTTGTAGAAACCTTTTTTTTAGCTCTTGAAATTCTCTACAAAAAAGGTTTCTTCAAAAATTTCTCTATCTCTCTTAGTTTCCGAGATCCTTTTAAAAAACTGAAAACACGTGGAAATTTTTTTTTTTATAATTTTCATTTTTTTTTTAAATAAAAATTAAATGATATAATTTACGCGATTCACTGTAATTGATGAGAATAATATCTTGAAGTTGATGATAAAATATATATATTGGAATTAAAAAAAAAATCTGACGTTATAAATTGATGGATAGGAGCTGTCAATCATCAAAAAATCCTTTTTGAAATTCCAATAGAGCGTGACGTTGAAATTCCCACTTTATTCTAATCGTCCTGGGCTGAGGCTCCTCACTCTTCTACCCTCCGTAACCCCTCCTGACCAGTAGGATCGAGTTGAACATTGCCGGTGATTACAGCTTGCGTGCTTGTGTATACCAGTCACGCGCACAGAATCGACCAGTATTTCTTTCCTCTTCTTCTCCCTTTGCCACATCTCCTCGCCTATCGTGAAAAACGGCATCCAGTGATGCTTTGAAAAGTATAGACCCTTCGTCTCGTTCAACAAAAATCCATTTATTTCAATTTATCGCCTTTGTGGGGGGAAAAAAGGGCGAGAGAGAGAGAGAATCATGCACATGTGAATGAATCTTTGAATAAAAAAGGGAATTTTGATTTTTTGAAGAATTATTTCGTGGAGATTTATTGTAATTTTTGAGGGTTAAAATTAAAGAAAAAAAATAAAATGGAAAATGTCTTTTAAATATAAAAAAAATATAAAATTTTTCAAAATAATATTTTTTGAAAAAATTCAATAATTTAGATTTTTTCAAAAATTTTAATTTTTTAAAAGAAATAAAAAATTAGAGTTTTTCGAAAAACATCAGAAATTCTACTATATTTCTTTTAAAAAAATTACATTAAAGAAAAACGAAAATTGTCTGTAAAAAAAAGAAACAAGAATTCTATTGAATTTTTCAAAATAATATGTAAAAACATGAGAAATTCGTATTAAAAAAAAAAACTCGATTTTTAAATAAAAATAATTAAAAAATTGAATTTTTGAAAAATTTCATGAATTCTCATTTTTTTCTTGAAAAAAAATCATTAAATCGAAAAAAAAAATTTATTTGTGAGAAAAAAATCTTTCGAATTTTTCAAAAAAAAACTATTAAAAAAAAAATCAGAAATCTACATTAAAAAAAAAAACATTTTCGAAGAGAAATAATAAAAAAATTGAAATTTCGGAAAACTTCTCATTTTTTTATTGAAAAAAATGTAATTCCCAAAAAATCTGTGACATATCAAAATCTAAAATGAAAAAAATAAAAAAAAAAAGGGTCAATACTTTTGCCAAACCAATACAAGTACAGTGAATGCACTTGCGTATGCGTTAATGCGGCACAAGTTATCACGTGGGGTTTTATAGCGTGGTATCTCTCTCCTCCCCCCCCCCCCCCCTCCTTCAGTTTCGTTCTTCCTTTTATCCTCTTTTATTTTCATGAGTGTGAGGGGATAAAGGAGATATATTGCAGTGAGTGGTGAGGCAATGTGACGTCACGTCCGGCGCGAGGGCACAACGAGTGTGGGAACTGGCGGCAGGTGCGCGTCCGAGAGTCAGTACATGATGGCCAGAAGTGAGAGGTGGAGGGACGAGAAGAAGAGACTAAAGTGCAAGTGAGTAAGAGAGAGAGAAAGAGAGGCTGAGAGGATCTTTGATGGATTTGCATTGGAGTTTGTAGGAGAGGGAAGAAAAATAAAGTAAAAAGGATACAATCCGTGTAGAGGCCCTATAGCACTTCTCTGTGCCTCCATGCCACGCTCTCAGCGCACGCCGCAGACACGCGTTAGTCGTGTGTATTAGGCGTGCCATGAAGAAATAATTTTAGTTCTAAAAAATTCCTAAAAATTAAAAAAAAAAAAAAAAAATCATAATTTTTACCTCATTTTTTTTCCATTTTCATTATCACTAAAATTTATTTTCATCATTTTTTTTTCCTTTTTTTTCTGTTTTTAATATTTTTTTATTTCAAAATTCTATACTGATGAAAATTTTTTCCTCGTTCTTGTTGAATCAAGCTGAATTTTAATGTTAAAAAAATATTTGCCTACGAGATATGAACATGTGACGATTTCTACTAGCTGCAGAGTCTTAAAAAAAAAAAAAAATTTTGAATTCATTTAGAGTTATTTGTTCTGATACTATTAACCTTGTTTTCTGTTATTTTTCTTTATCTATTACCCCACTCTGAGATACGAGGTTACTACTACGTCTTACTTCTAATTTTTTTTCGGCCTAATAAAAGCGTCGCGTTATAAATTCAATATTCGTGACTACGTGGCTTGATAAAAGAGAGAAAAAAAAATAGAAAAAATTATATTCTTCGTTTTAATGTTGTGTACACTTGTACAAATGTTAAGAAATTGAATAAACTTTCCTGTTAACGGATTAAAATCATTGTGAATTGCAGTACTACATTATTTTTAGTCTATTCTTAGAATATTCAACTGATTTTTGATGATTTTTTATTTCTTTTTGAATTAATTTTGAGGAGGAAAAAAAAAATTTTTCTCCATTCAATTTACGAAAAAAAAAAAAAAATCAATGAACGAAGAATAATAAATGCACAATGAGAGAATTATTCATCACTAATGACACAAAACTGCGGGATGACAGGTGTCTGTGCCTTTGAATGAAGGGCAGAGACAGATCCGGATGCACATCGCAAATGATCCATGGCAATCAGTGAATAAACGAGGCGTTTCGACGGTTTTACGTTTGTACATACAACGTTTTTTTTTTTTTTTCTTTTCTTTTTCCATGTCTGTATGTGCGTGTAATAACTGCAAAGACACACGTATATATATATCCCTCTGATGGTCATTAGCCTTCGTCGTTTGAGGCCACCCTGCAATCACACTTGTTACCATACAACCAATTTCCTGACTTTTGTACGTGTATTCAAAAGTATTATTCACTCGTTTTTCATTCTTTTTTCTTTTTTTTTTTTTTGTCTTTTCTGGGTTCTTCATGCCAAGTTTGAGAGAAAAATTGCAGCGATTATGTAGGTACATGGGACGAACGTAATTTGAAGGGTTAAAAAATAAAGAAAATGAGTAATTGAAAATTTTCGGAAATTTCAACAATTTCGATTTTTGTAAATCGTGATGCAGAAAAGTGCGGGTGGGCTCATTCAGAAACTGGGGAATTTGAGGCGGATTTCGATATAATACAGCCCCAAAAAATTTTCGAGATACGGGCGAAAGAGTTTAAGTATTGGAAGTCGAAAAAAAAAATTGTCATAGGGTTTTTTCTTTTCTTAACTTTTCTCTATCCCAGATATTCTCCTCAATTCTCCCAATGCTCTCGAAAATTTCAAAATTTGAGATTAAATGCATCTTCCACAAAAAATCGCTTGAATATAAGTAAGAGCCTGAGAGTTGACGCTATGTAGAAAAAAAGGACTATAAATAATTGGAAACTATATATAAACACTGTAAACACACACATCTATGTTGGATAAATCGATTTCGACTTTCGACTTTGACTTTGGAGAAAAAAAAATTATAGGGTTCTTTGCTAATAATAATTCTCCCTATTTCCAATATTCGTTGAATCCACTCCCCCCCCCCCCCCCCCCCACCTTCCCACTGGTCTTAGAAAATCCCGAACAACAATTTGAATATATATATATATATATATTTATATATATATACATATATGTAAAAACTTGAGGGCAGACGCTAAGCGCTGCAAAAATAGGTATCTGAATTCAAGACACTTTGTAAAAGACTTGATAAGACACTTCTTTTAGCTGTGCGTACCTTGTATTTAGTCTTGAAACTTGTAAATAGTGTAAAGTTGACTGTATTCATGTTAATAAGAGAAGCTCTTCAAATGAAAGAAAAAATTAAATCGAGAAAAATTGATCTTATAAGATTTTTTGCTGATAATGATTTTCCCTATCTCCAATATTCCGATTAATTCTCCCCCCCCCCCCCCCCCCCCTTCTCACTGGTCGTACGAAATCCCAAGGGCTGATACGCTGAGAGACAAAAATTTTAGTCTCAGATTGATATATTTTATACAAGTAAATATACTAATTTTCTGTGAATATAGATGAGACATTCCACGCTATTTCACTCGGATTTCGGGTTTGATTTTTTGTTTTTTTTTATTTTTTGATATGTTATGGAAATGCTCAAGACAAGTCATTTCCCACAAAAAAAACAAAAAACCGCTATAGGTGGTCATTTCTCTCCAGCTTCGAATGCTCGTATCTCATTCAATATTAGTTATATGAAAAAAGTGGAAGAATCCTTTCCTGTGGGAACGGAGTATGAGATTCCATTTAAAAAATTTCCAATTGTTAAAATCTCATATTTCTATTTTTTATAAACAATTGAAATAAAAAAATACATAGAAACTACAGAATGCGCGTTTTTAAAAATCTGAAAAAATTCTATGTTGATGATTACTTTATTTTCGATTTTTAGGTAAATTTTCGTGTGACTATTTTAAAGGGTTCGCGAGATATCGCTTTTTTTATGTTCTTGCGCGGTCTGTTGCTGCTGCCGAACAGCCGTGCGCATGCGCACAGCGCTCTAGCTCCAAATCACATGATGAATTGCGCGAAAGTTGAGTGCTCTTCATCGCAAAGTTTTTAGAGTTGCAATGTGATTTTTTATCTGAATAATTAAACGTATCCTAGAACAATATCACAGTTGAAATTTTTGTAATAGTTATTATTATTCAACCATGAAATGCAATGAAAATAGGCCCCAACCACGTCCATATCTATATAGATAATCAATGCTTTTGTGAGAAAAGCTCTCCATGGTTATTTGTGCAAAATACATTCATTTGAGACCAGAATTTTTTTTTCTCAGCGTACTATGTATTTTGTGTTTAGTCTCAAAACTTGTAAATTTTGTGGAAAATGTTTGTATTTATGTAAATGAAACTCTTTAAAAGTTGAAAAGTTAAAAAGTTAAGAGAATAAAAAATGGGAAAAATGCGAGAATTTCTAGGGAAATATGTTTTATTTTTTCCGGTGCTAGTGTTTCCGGGATAATTGAAGGAACGCTGAAAATTTCTATTCTTGAGGCAAAGCTAAAGAGGCATTAAATGGTCCATTAAACATTTTTTACTCTTATCAACACGTTTTTAGATTTCCACGTAGTCTCATCGTGGTGGTAATTTTCCAACGAAGTAATAAACATTTAGAAGCTGTTGGAAATTGTCTCGAGACATTGTGGTTTGGTATGCCATCGTATTTACTCTATTTAAGGTCAATGGTATTTTTATTGGTTTTTCCAAGGTGAATTTTTCTCACTACGTGACAAACTCAGGGTCGACAATACATTTTCATCATGTCGATGACCTAGGGATGATTGGCCTCATATTGTTGACTCAAATTTTGACATCGTAGCTCAAAAGAAACATGTCAACTCGTCAAATATTGGATGTTTTCGTAAAAAAAAAAAAAAACCATGAAAAAAGAGCTTGATAGTCCAAAGCAAATTATTTCGTTGATATCTCTGAAACAATTGGGTTTAGAAAAAAATGTCAAGAGAGCTTTTTTGTAGAAAATTTAATTCTGTACAAAAAGCTTGCCTGACATATTCCTCTAACTTCAATACTTTCAGAGATATTCGCAATATAAACAATTCTTCGCAATTCACAGAATTTTATACTATTTCTAATTAATTTTTAACAATTTTTGAAGGATTTATCATTCTTTTTTTTTTTTTTAAGATTTATAATTCATTTTATGAAAATCATTCATTCCACAGAAGTCTCTCAAAATGAATAAAGAGAGAATTAATGGCCTTCGAATTTTCAGTCAATGATAGATAAAGTCGCTGATATTCCTAAAAAAACTGTATTTTCTGAGTGTCGATGAACTAGGGATGATTGGCCTCCTTGTTGACCCAATTCTTGACATCCTAACTCAATGGAAACATGTTAATGGGACAAATATTTGATGTTTTTCGTAGAAAAAAAAACCATGAAAGAAAAGCTTGAGGGTCCAAAGCAGATTATTTTGCTGAAAGCTCTGAAACCATTGTGTTTAGGGAAGAATGTGAATCCAGCATCTTTGAAGCGAATTAAATTGTCTACAAAAAGCTCTCTAGACATTTTCCCCTAACTCCAATGGATTCAGAGATATTCGCTACATAAATAATTCTTCTTAATTTGCAGAATCATATGTGGTTCCTAATTAATTTTTAACGATCTTTGGAAGCTCTATTCTATTTGATTCAGCTCTAAACTAATTCATTTTATGAAAATCACTTATTCCACAGAAATTTCCAAAAAAATTTGAAAAAAAAATTAATGGCCTTCGAATTCTCAGACAATGTCAACTAGAACCCGTGTAATTCCTGAAAAACTATATTTTGATAGTGTCATTGATTCAGGGATGATTGGCCTTATTCTTGACTCAAATTTTTACATCGTAGCTCAAAAGAAACATGTTAACGTAAAAAATATTTGATGTTTTTCATTGGGAAGCCATGGAAAAAAAGCTTGCAAGTTGAAAACACTTTTTTTTGCTAATATCTCTAAAATCATCAAGTTTATGAGAAAAAGCCAAGACTCTTTTTTTGTCAAAAATTAAATTTTATACAAAAAGCTCTGTTCACATCCCCCCCCCCCCCCCAACTCCAATGATTTCAGAAATATTCTCTCAATTCGCAGAATTTACCTTGCTATAACTTTTCCCCGAAAAAAATCGTTCAAGCTCAAAAAAATTCCCGTTTTTATCGGAAAAACTCGCGAAAGCTTTTGGCCACGTTCCAACAGCACAGAAAGCTCATCTCCTGTTCTCCGGATCGGTCGTCACGACGCCCGCGCTTTTTCGGTGGCCCTCGACTAATCCAGAAATAGACTTGAAATTTATATTTTCCTCAAGCACAAAGCGCAAGCTCGAAGACAGTGAAAGCTCCAATATTAGTATGTTATCCTGATGCTGGGGGCTGTTTGCAAGCAACCGCTGGGTGCTTTGTCTTATCGAAAGCTCCCTCATTCTCCTACTTCAGTGTTGGAGATAGGAAAAAAAATAACTTCAGTAGATTATTTTCTTACGTCTCTCAAGACATTACGTTTCTTCATTCCAGGGATAACAAGAGTGCGAGGAGTTTTTTTCCCCCCGCGGAAAATTTTTTATTTTTCGATTGGTTGTTTTTTTTTTTTTTTCATTTTTTTCCTTTTGCGGATGGATATTGATCAGCCTCCCACATGCTGATGAATGTCCTGGTTTGCTGTATGTATTTTTTTTTATCCAGCTGTCTCTCTATTGTATATTTTTATTTGGTTTGAATTTAAATCTGGAATGAAATTCAAACGCCAAACGTATCTGTTGTCCTGTTACGATGTAACATGCTGTGTCGGACGACGCCCATTTTTTTTTTCATTTTCATTTTGTTTATCAGTCGAATGAAAACAGACAAGAAATTGAAATCCTCCTTTTTTTTTTTAAATATTCCAAATCTTGCAAACATTAAAAACATGAAATTTTTGCTGGACAGATAATAAAGTTGAGGTAATTTGGTATTTTTGATGCCATCATTGGAGAGCGCGGAAAATTTGAGCCTGAAAAGTACTATAATGCAATCAATTTTGCTCCAATACTTCCTGAGATAACAAAAAAAAACCAAAAAAATCAAATGTGCTTTTTTTTAATTATCTCAAAAACTACTGAAGTAAAATCAATAGCATTATATAGATTTTCGAGGTCAAATTTCCCGCGCATTCCGATAGCATCCTCAAAATTTCAAAAATCCATCAACTTTATAACATCATCCCAAAAAATCTTTGATTTTGTTAAATAAAACCATAAAAATTAATACGAAAGATGAACTTTTACGAATAACTCTGAGACAACCTCCTGCTATCCTATTTATTGCAAAGCTATTTTTTGTTTTGTGTCTGTGCAATGATGCACCTGTTCTCCTAGTAGTCATCAGAGAATCAAAACTGACCATCGCTACTTCATCTTAATTTAAAATGAAATTTATTTATCAGCATTACCAAAGCCATTGAATAAAATATCCGGTGATTTGTTTGATCGATTGGACAACTCTGCTGCAGTAATTAATGTGTGCATGAGGGCCCATATAAGGGATAATAAAAATAAAAAAGCATTTAAAAGAAGAAGAAAAAAAAATAATAGATAAATAGCGCGATGGTGAAAGTGACGTCTTCCGGAGTCAAATGTACAAATGAATGAGGTAAAGGGGATTTATAATGTACACGGTCATAAATGATCCCACTTCCGGTCTTTCTTGTGGTGCAATTATAGTGTCCACTCGAGCGTTCATTAAATCTGACATTGATATAAAGAATCACGAGTTATGTATAAAAATAAATAAAACGAATGTAGAAAGAAAAAAGAAAGGGGATAGAAAAGTGGTAAATAAATGTGTACATGTATTTTATTAATTCTTGGATGGATCAAGGTATGAGACGAGAAGAGAAGAGAGTCTGTATTGCTCTTGTGCTTCTATGTTGGCCCGATCGCAAGCTCACTCGTTGACGGAATACTGTCACTTCCGTCAGACGCAAGATGGTACTTGCGTCCTCTTCTTCCTTTGCTTAACGTCATTAACGAGCTTGCAAGCTTCGAGTTGACCCCTTCATTGCCCCATTAAATAATTCAATTTCGTCGAGAAAAGACGATTTTTCACTGATTTTAAACATTTTTGGGAGCTTTTGAGCTTTCGAGCTTTTTACCGAAAAGTCGATGGCAAAAGCTTTCGAAGGAAAAGCTTCTTAGATTGCTACTAATTAATTTTTTTGGCAAAAAAACATCATTTGTTCTTCCCAGAGCTTTTATCGGACTTATAAAGAGCTTTTTACCAAGCTTGCAGCTTTTTCCGACTCAATTCAATCAATTCGGAGAATAAAGGAATTAAAACGTGGGTCAAAATCCCACATTTTTCTAAGACACTCGTTGTTCTATTCTCGTATCTTCGTGAAAGCACAGCTTAATTTCATGTTCTCTTGTTACAGGGTCTAACGCTGAGACGACCGCAATTTTGTAGTTCATACGGCGGCGCAGTAGTGCAAGCACGACCGACGACACTGTGATAGGCGCCTGGTGTGGCGCCAGTGTGTCTCTCGACCTGCAGATTTTGGTACTGGCACAGGTGTGGGCCACTCGAGGGCTTTCAACATAGTACAAAAGCTCACTTTTGCCCGGTAGAATGATCAAAGAAGTCCATGAAGACATTGGTAGGAGGGGGCTGGTTAGATTGGCTTTGATTGAAAACTGGCCATCTGTCGCTCACTGCTTGTCGCGGCTCGGTCGTGGCGGACTCACTTATTAGGATAACATGATAAATTGAGAAGTTATTGTTGTGCTTGCGAGACGAGAGGGCTTTTATCGACCGTGAGCTTCTAGTGGCGCCAGTCCTCCATGGATTACTGCGAGGAGCAGGGAAACACGTTCTGGTATATGTCTAAAAGCTCATGTCTGACCGATGCAGGGACTTTTACCACTGTTCGCTGGACAGTGGAGAGTGCTTGCGCTTGGAGTCGAAACTCTTGAGTCAATAACTCACTTCAATCTGGATTTTGTCCTTTCAAAAGAATTAATTTTCCTTATTCTTAGTCTCTGAGAGTTTGAAGGGAGCATTTCATCGATTTTGTCGGGGGTAAAGAAGAGCTTTCGAGCGACTAGATTCACAAAAAACACAATCTCGCCAATTATCCCCAAAAAAATCGCAATTCGAGCTTTTCTGGAGAAAAAATTTGATTCAATTTTTTCCCTGAAATAATGATACATCAAGAATGATCAAAAAAGCTCCATGAACTTGACAGTATTCTCCAAAAATTGGCTTTTTTTTTGCTTTTGTCGATCGAGTAGCGCTTTTATGCCCAAACAATCCTAATAGTCACTCAAATTAGCATGAAAAGCGCCCCTGGTTGTGCTTCGTGGCGCCCTATTCCCACGGCAATTTACCCGGGTATCATACAGCTGTGTGTAGTCTCAAGTTATAATATTCAAACCCCTGAGGAAGGAAAAAAAGCGCGAAAACTCCTGACAATCGCAAGCGAAAGAAGAAAAAAAGCGCCTGAAGAAACGAAAAAAGAAGGGATGAAACGGGGTAAAAAAAGCAGTGGGTTCTGACTTGACGTCTGACAAAGCTGCCACGTCAATTGGACGACGCCGTCTGACGTACCACAGTCACAGGATTACAGGTGACGGTAGGAGCTTGCGCTACATTCTCGACGTCTCTACCGTTTACTACTCTGGACGAAAGCTCGGCTATCAAAGGCGAGCTTTGACGAGCGAAACGAGCGGCAAAGGCCACCGTCCAACGTCCTCCAGTCCTAGGAGAACAATACGACGAGGATCATTCGTAATTCGTCGACCTCGACGTCTTGACGGAGCCGACGTCAAGCGTCGTTATAACGGAGTTTGGTAAACGGATAACAGGAAAAATAAGAGGTAAACTGGCGTCGCGACGCACTTTGGTGTGTGTTTATAGATTTTTTTTTGTTTTATAGCTTGTGGTAGTGGGAGAGACAGTCAGTGCCTGGGGGGATGAAAATAGATTGCGGCTGCGCTGTGGGGGAGATTGAGTGTACACTTGGAGTGTAGCAGTGTAGTATACCCTAACCCATAACCAGAGCTTTCCCTCGGTGTTTCGGGAATAGGAAAGTAGGATTTTGTGGATAGAGGAAAAGGTAAGTTGGGAGCTTGCGAGGGAGTCTAGTGACGAGTGAAGGAAAATGAAGGATTTTTATGCGGAAAATGAGCTTTCGTTGAAATTTGAGGTTTTGCATGATGAAAATTGATTGAAATTAGGGAAAAAGGTTGAGGTAGGAGATTTTTCACTATTTCATTGAAGAGCTGAGGAAATTTTGGGTTGAAAACATGGGTTTGGATCGATGTTTTGGAATTTTCTGGAAGCTCGACTTTTTCGATTCTTGAAATTTCCTAGTTTTTTGAAGATATCTCGGGTTCTGTTCATCGTAGAGCAAAAACTCGAAGACTAATGGAAAGGTAAGCTGATTTCTCATCGATTTATGTGGTTTATAATAATTTTTATGAAAATTGCTCCCAAATATCTCCTACAAATTGATGAAAATCGATCATAAATGTGATAAATCGATGGTGACTGAGCTCAGCTTTCCACTGGTCATCGAATTTTGACTCTATGATGAATAAAGGGAGAAATATTTCTGAAAAACCTGAAAATTGTCAGAAAAAAGCTTAGATTTTTGGAAAATTCCTAAAAAGCACTTCTCTTTTAGGTTTTCCACCGCAAATTTCCCGAGCTTTTCACCAAAATCATCGAAAAAAATGTATTTCCATTGAAATCACCCGAAAATCAACTTTTTTACGTTATTTTCCTCTCCTCATGTCTTTATTAAACAAAAAAAAAAACATAATATCACCACAAAAAAAAACTCTTTCGATCACGAAATTAATCCGTGAGAAAATATCAACTCTCCATCTGGAATGAAATTGTCGGGCGTGTTACGGCAATATATATTCGCGTACTCAGAAGCAGAGAATTATCATGAGTTTGTATCGGTCAATCGCCTTTGGGTGAATTTTAATGGCTTTCTCTCTCTCTTTCTCCTTATTTTTTTTATTTTTATTAGTTACCTACTTGTTTTATGAGCCGTTGGGCTAAATAAAGTGCGGGCGTATGGTACGCCCACTGTGAAACATCCGATCAAGGAGTCATGAGGGTGTGGAGGATAATGGGGTTGATGACGAGTCGGCATTGATTTAAAATGCGTATTTTCATCTGATTTATAAATCAAGTATAAAAATTTGATAATAAATAAATTAATTAATTAATTTCATAATTTTTAAAAAATTTTAAATTATCATTAATTCAAGAAAAAATGATGAAAAAAAGTTCATAATTTTGCAGTGACAATTTTACCATTAAATAATAATAAAAAATAATTGAAATGAGGTATTATAATTGTTGGTGAATTTTAATTGCATTTTAAATGGAAATTTTTAATCAAATGGAGTTATTAATATTCGAAACAACCGATAAAATTTTATTTCACATTATTTATTCTATAATCATGGAGTAAACAAATTCCACCGCCAGCAGTATTTCTCTCGTGCTCATTGATTATGCATAATTAATACAATGTACTAGCACTAAATTATTTTGTGATAAAAAAAAAACGAAAAAAAAAAAAAATTGAAATGTGACACTCTCGAAGATTCGTGAGAGTAGGTGATATTATCTTGTGATCGGTTCTTGCTACGACTTTATCGGCAATCACGATCTTTATTTCAGCTTCGTGATCAATTTGAGAGAAGTCAAGAGAGAGAGAAAGGAAGAGGGGAAAAATAAACTTTATGTGGCTGGAATTGAATTAATGAGATGGCGAATTTGTGGGAAATTTCTTGAAATTATTTATAATTCCGTTGAGTGCTGGAATTAAAATGTTTTCGATAATGTTGAAGTGGAATTAATGGTGGTAATTGAGTGGTTGAAGTGGAATAATTAATTTCACGGAGTTTAGCGGTGAATTGAGAGGTATTATACGTTGAAAATTTGCTGTTTTTTTATGAGTTGTGAATTTTTATCGATTTTGCTTTGATTGAATTGAGAATATTTTTGAAGCAAGTGAGTTTAGGGGAAAATATCAGGAAACCTTTTTTGTGGAGACTTTAATTATCTACAAAAAGTGTCTCTTAAAATTTTTCGATAAACTCACTCGCTTGAAATATATTTAGAGAATAGCGAAAAATAGGAGAATTGACTGAAAAAATTGAATGAAGATTATTTTAAAAGGATCTTTGAGGCGAGTGAGTTTAGGAAAAAATGTCAAGAAACCATTTTTGTGGAGAATTTTACGAGCTACAAAAAAGGTTTCTTCAAATTTTCCCCTAAAATCCCTAGTTTCCGAGATATCCTCAAAATAATCACCCTCAAACCAACAAATTGAATTTTCTCACGTTCCTATTCAAGAAATCCCCCGAAAAATCGTTAATCTCGCACAAAAAAAAAACATAATAAAAACATTACGGAAGCTTCATTCGTGCAATAAGTCCCGCGGGCGCGTGTTACCCGTTCCGAAATAAATTTTTCTCCTCTCTCTCATTCATCTCAAATATTTTTATTTTATCTCTTCTTCTTTTTTTTTTTTAATTCATGAGTTACAATGACTCGAAGCATGACTCGAGGCTGAATTTGCATGACGCTTGTGAATCCGGCAGTCAAAAAAAAGCGAGGCGGGGAACTTTCGAGACGAGATGAGCTCCATACACACACACACACATACACGAGAGTGAAACAAAAAAAATAGGAGGGGGGGGGAGGGGAAATGTATGAACACAAGTGAAGAGAAGAGGTTGGGCGAGAAAGAAATCGCCTTGAAAGGTAAGGAGAAATACACGAGGCCAAGGCCCCGAGGGCTTTTTGCAACTGTAGACTCGTTGAATCGAAACGAAAGAAATATATGTACGGAGGGTGGTCACTCGAAGGGGGGGGGGGAAGGGTGAGAGGAAATCATTCGGCCGCAGATATTTTTTTACTAATAAAAAATAAAATTAAATAAATTTCTGATTAAAATGAAGAAAAAGAAGAATTGGAGAAGCATCGAGAAAAGGATTTGGCCAATGGGCGCGTGTGGTTTGTGCAGGAGGCGGGACCATCGCTCCACTGGACCGTGCAGCTCAACCAATCAGGGAACGAGCCACGACTCGCGAGACCCTGAAACTCTTCCAATTGCAGAGAACCGTAAAACTCAATCTTTCTTCTTTCTTCTTTTCTTTCGATGCTCCTTGTGGCTGTGTTTTTTACGCTGAAATTGAGATTATGATTTATTTATGGTTTTTTCTTTTCGAGGTTTTGAGTTTAATAAGATCATTCTTTTAGGGCTACAGTGGCAGTCGGAATAATTTAGCGGACAGGGACTTTTTTTACGCTTGTTTTTAACGAGTTTGACCTTATTTTTGATTTTTCGGGTAATTGGGATTTTTAATGCACTGGAGCAGGGATTTTGAAGGGGGAGGGGGGGGGGGGGGAGTTTCGGCACCCCTTTCACTTTTTTTCTGTTCAATAATGGCGGTTAATGGGGGCATGGTAAAAATAATTTGGGTTTGCAAAAAGCAGGGCTAATTGGGTTTTTCATTGGTTTTTGATAGATATCTCGGAAGGTGTGAGAGTTGGGGGAATTTATCAAGAAACCTTTTTTGTAGCTCTTAAAATTCTCTATAAAAAAGGTTTCTTTGTAGTGATTGAGGTTGTTTGGGAAACAAGTAACAATCACTTACGAGTGCAATTAGTGTAGTAATTATAGATTTATTATAAACGCGTTTGTTGCTTGGAACGTGTACAAAGTATTGTCACAAGAGCGAAGTGTCTTGGGTGACGAGTTAACTTCTACTGACTAAACGTATTGAAGGATATCGTTAATCCCGAATATCCACACAAAAGCAATATATAAATATTTGGAATACAATGAGTTGGAGAGAGAAAATAAATGATTGAAGATAGACAACGCGAATCCCTTGGAGCGTACGAGTGTCGTTCTCTCTCCTTCCGTCTATTGCAGTGTAGCAGTCGCTACATCTTGACATTTCCCCCTAATTCTCACCGTTCCAGAGATATCTTTTCCTGAACGAGAGACACTCCCGAATTTTTTCCCAAAAAATAGAGACAAAAACAGAGAAATAAAGAAGAATTAACGAAGCTTCCAATTTTCCCGATAATGTCATCTCGAAGAGGCGAAAAAAAACCCACAAAATTAGTTCCAATTTTTAAGAAAAGAGGCCCACCTGTGCATCATCCAATTTCGATGCTCCAGTCCCCCTTAATGTTCTCCCTCTCAAAGTCACAAACACACACGCACGCATACAAGTGCACAAAAAGTAAAAAAAAAAAAAAAAAAGAGCTCCTCAAAACCATATCATCAGAGTCCTTTTTCTCACGGTCTCGCATGGAATTGGGCACCAGAAAAAAGATAAAAAGAAACGCAAAGAATCGATAAAAAAAGAAGAAAAAGAGGAGAATTCATTTTTTTTCTTGTTCACGAGAGAAATGAATGAAAAAAGCCATAATTTAGAGGAATAACATTGGAAGAAAAAAGGGAAGGTGATTCAAAGTGCAACGCTCTCCCCCTCTATTTACCTCCCATGATTCCCCTCCCCATCTTTTACACGTAAAAAGTATCCCACAAAAATGAGTGAATCAAGCGTTATTCTTTTCTTATGTCGAAAAAAGAAAAAAAAGAAGATATACACGCCTCTATATGTACACGACATTTATGTATACATAATCCACCTGATGCACCTGCAGTCATCGTCAGTGGAGCCAAGGGCAGGGAAAATAAATACAATGCCACTTGTCCTGTGGGGTTCAAACCTCACTTGACAATAGAAGCTTTTGGGGGGTTTTTTTTTTAGCCTCGAGATTCTTCTCGTGTGTTGAACGTTTTTTTACGGGCCTCTTATTTATTCGGCGGCGATGTGGAAAATTGGTGGTTGGGGGGGAGGGAAAGGAAAAGGGCTTGGAGGTGACGATGATTATGTAGAATATCTGATTTTATTTGGAGGAAAATTTAAAAGTGGAATTTTCATAGAAAAATAGAAAAATCTTTTTTTTCTTCATTATTTTGTGAAGAACTTGAAGGCGAGTGGGTTTAGAGAAAAATGTCACGAAACCTTTATTTCATAGGTAATTGAATTCTCTACAAAAAAGCTCTCTTGACATTTTCCCCTGGACCCAATTATTTTAAAAGTACTTTCAATAGAAGTTGCAATAGATTTTTTGAATTTTTTCTATTGTATTCTCGAGATTTTTTTTTGGCCTCGTATATTTATTCGGCGGCCATGTGGAATGATTTTGTGGCCGATCATCGAGCCCCTAAACTGATGAAATAAATTTAGTTGAGACGGACAGATCTTGATTGTGTTGCCATAAATATTTTTTAAAATAAAATTTTTGCATGTTGAGACACAAACGTTGTTCAATTTTTTTGTAAGGCATAAAATTGTGTATAAATAAAATAATTATGAACCACAATATTTTTTTATATTCATTTGACAACCTCAGAGTAGGGGAGATGGTGGGTGGGGGGGGGAGGGCTCGGAGGTGACGATGATTATCTAGAAAATGTGATTTTATTTAGAAGAAAATTTAAAAGTGGAATTTTCATAGAAGAATAGAAAAATCGTGTCTTTTTCATTATTTTATGAAGAACTCAAAGGCAAGTGGATTTAGGGGCAAGTGTCAAGATACCTTTTCTGTAGATAATTAAATTCTCCACAAAAAAGGTCTCTTGATATTTTCCCCTAAACCCAATGGTTTCAGAGATCACTTTAATAGAAGCTGCAATTGATTTTTCGGATTATTTCTATTGTTATTTGTCAATTGATTTAATCCTTGAAAATCGATATTATTGGGAGGGAATCGATTTCATGGGTTTCTTTATGGTGGCAACGGATTTCCGTTTTGCTATTGATTATTCAAGGTAACTGGGTAATTCTAGGGTTATTTTGTCTGGCGAAGAAATGAGAACTTTGGAATTTTATTCGTGAATTCAATTCCGGAGGAAATTTATTCAAAGAATTTATGAAAGAAATTCGATTTATTTTTCTTCGTACAATGTCGAATCTCTTGATATACAATGTATGATCGAAGGGTGGATTGCATTAACGAGGGGCGATCTGCGAGAGGAACAGACTCGTTATTGATTACTATCATTACATCAATTGATTTCAGTTATTTCGAGGGATTTGATGGGGAATTTAACGGCTGAAGGTAACTAGAAAATCGGGGCAATTGCATGGGGATAAAACGGGACAAGGCCGTGGCATTGAGACTCTCTGCCGAAGAATTTCGTTGTAAGGACGGCAAGGACGAAGGATATCAGTTTTTATGGTTTTATGAAAGAAATTTATAAAATTTCGCGAAAAATGGGATAATGCTCTTAAAATGATCTTAAACTTCTTGTTCTTTAAATAATTAACGTTAATTAATTTTTTTTTGTCATTTCGAATTTCCCAATTATTTCGATGGAATTAATTTTGTTAGTTCTCATTAAATATTCTCTCTCAAAAAAAAAAACAATTTAATTATCTGATTCTCTACATAATTAAATCAAAAGAAATCACAAATTAATTTTTTTTTCGCCATCTAATATTTTACAAAAAAAAAACAATAAATAATGAATAATTTAATTATGTAATTTTTCAGATAATTAAATTAGCAGAAATTACAAATCAATTTTTTTTTTTCTTGTCATTTGAAATTTCCCGAATTTTTCAATGAAATTAAATTTGTCAGTCCCCATTAAATATTCTCAAAAAAAGGAGAAAAAAAAATTTGAAATGAAAGAGGAGTCAGTCGCTGAGACGAAAAATATCCAAAAATAAACAAGTGCCCCCTCCTTCACCCCCTCCCCCCTCCCCTATTTTCGGGTACACACGTGTGCACGACGCCGTGGCGACGGCGGTTTAGTTCACCAGAAATACATATACAACGCAAAGGCGAAGAAAAGACAGAATGAGAGAGATAGTTGGACGTACGAGAGGAAAGATGAGGCGAACGTGAGTCCTCGGCGTGGGAATAAGCGGCAGGTGCTCGACGGCGCTACCGGGGAGCCACTTGATGGGGGGAACACTACGACGTGGGGGCCCCCTCACGTATTTTTTTTAATTCTTTTCTTTACCTCACCCGCAAATACCTTCATAAAGTAATCAAAATGTATTCGTTGAAGAGAAAAAGAAAAAAATTGATTCGGTTAATTTGGGGAAAATAATGAATTTAATTAAAAAATTTAATGATTGCGCGGGTCATTATTTTTTTTTTCTTTTAAAGACGGGGCAGAATGGACTGGCTTGAGGATATCCAAGTAGCAGGTCCAAATGATCTACTTTTGTTTTTTATTTTTCCAAGTTATCATGAATATTCTAATTATTCCGATTTTGTAACATTTTACCGATATTAAAACGATGTCCACGATGATAAATTGTTATTAAATAATATTATAAATATCCAATATTGTTCCGAATTTGATCCTCGGATTTTAAATACCAATATGGCCGCCATTGATGTTTTCATGTAATTAATTGGATTAATCCTCGCTATTTGTCCGGTAACAGGTGTTTTTTTATGATTTGAAAAATTAATAGACATTCTGACGAACAAAAATATATATAGTTATATAAGGGAAAAATAGGTCCGTGATCATGAATTGTTGCAGTGAAACTGAAACTGAATCTCGCTTATGGAGTTCAAATGTTAATTTCATTTTTTTCAAAAATTATTTTTGGCTCAATTTGTGTCCGGTAACATGGTGCAAAGTAAATTTTTAAAAAATCTTCCCATGCTACTCTATCAAAAGTCACCAAAATTGAAAAGGAAAAATAGATTATCGGAACTACTTGAATACACTGAGGGAAAAAAATATTTTCTAGGAATAAAAATAATTTTGAGCCAAAACTCCTTCTTTATTGAATTCGAATTTAATTGAGGGGAATAAATATTTATTTCTCTCAATCTTAATTTTTTTCATTTCGAAATTACATCAGATCATTACTCATTTTTCGTTACTATATTTTACCAACTGATGATGATAAATAAACAATTATTTGTCCAAATCTCCTCCTGAATTGATTCAATCTTGATTATAATTGCCATTAATATTTTCTCGTGATGTTTTTGTCAAATAATAATGTATTTGAACGAAATACGAAATTTTAGTCCAAACATAGTCCAGTTTGACTCAAAACCGCAATGTATTTGTTCGGAAATTATTCCCTAAAAAGCTTATCGTATTTTTGATGTGAATGTATTCAAATTCATTCCAAATAAATACAAGATTCGTCTAAGACATAAATTGTTTAAACAGAAAAAAACCACTGGCAATCAAATTCTCGATTGACATGAACTATATAATGTTCCTAGTAAATATTTTTTTCCCTCAGTGTATCCTTAACTTGACGTTAAAAGTTGAATAAAAGAAAATTTTCCCCCCGAATGCATAAATAGCATTTTATTTTCTTCGTGGAAGGTGATATTCGTGAGCGCCCATTAACACGAGTGCATATAAATGCTCACCACACGATTAACAATTTTTATTCGTGCATAAGGTGTGTGTAAAACCCCTCTTGCATATTCTTCACGTGAAATAAAGGGAAAAAACGCAAAGAAGAAAATAAACTAAATGAACTGGAAGAAAAAGAAAACAAGTGAAGAAGCCTGAAGTAATGAGAAACAGGTAAGGCATGTAAGCAAAAATAATATAATTCAAATGAAAGTAATAAAAGTTTGAGATTTCTCTCTCGTGCATACATGCACATACAGCATCCTTTAATTTTACTCAGCAACAAAAATGAGGGGAATACTGGAGGGAGAAATAAACTGATCGTTACAGAGTTTAAATTGCAATGGAAAATGTTGGCTAAGAGAGAGAAAGAGAGAAAGAACAAAAAAAAAAGAGAAAAAGAGATGGTGAGGTCAAGGACTATCGTCGAAGGGGAGCATCGCCACCCCAGAGGCATCAGGTGCAGTGCTGCTGCCTTTTTTTTTCACTCTATACCGGGCCAAGGTAGCATTTAATTGTTTGTCGTAAATTCAACCTCGTCAAGGTCATCCCAATGAATTTTATTCATTATTTTATTGCTGGAAATTACTGCTTAATAAAAGCGATAATTTCCTCCTTTTTTCTTGTTAATCACATTTTCATTGAAAAAGAGCAGAAAATTTGAGAAAAAACAGATCCAATATTGCTTTATTTTTTTTCAATTTTTTTGAAATTTCTGATGAAACGATAAGACTTGTTATTTTTTTTCTCGTCGAATTTCGAGTGAAAAATGGCCGAGTTTTTGGTGTTTTGGGGTGTACCAGCTACTGGTTTCACCGTAGCGATCAAGAGTAAAGATACAGTGTAATCATGAGAAAGGATCTAAACGCTACTGTCTCAACCGTTCGGTCCACTCCATTATTTTTCCCAAATATCTTATCATCTCAATTTCATTAAAAAAAATGAGTGAACCTGACTGGAAAGGCTCCCGGCTAATTGGCAGATCCCCTCAGGCTCCAAAAAAAAAAAAAAAAAAAAAAAAAAAAAAAGCGCGGTAAATATATGAAATCTGGGGACAAATTCCCAGGCTATCCAGTGACACATCGTGCCACCCGATTTAAAAAAATCCCCCCGAAGAATCCCAATACCTCATTCCAAAAAACCGCATGAATGTTGAAGAAAAAAAAAAGAAAAATAATAATCCCGAAAAAAAAAAACGAATGACACGATCGTTGACCGTTTGACAAGAAATCCTCCACGCTCTACCGAGGGGCCTCTCTTGCTCTGTCGCATTGCCGAAAATACCCGAAAACTACCGAGTACTTGAGCAATCGAGTGAAAGAAAGAGAAAGAGAGAGAGAGAAGAAGGGCAAGATCTCTCGTGGGAAAAAGGAGCAGGTGTGACTCGTGAACGAGAGAAGAGTCTTCTGGAGTTCTTCATCGTGTGTATATATATATATATGTGTATACACAATCTAGAGTGAAATAAAACCAAAAAGCGAAATAAGAAGAAGAAGAGAAGAAGTAGGAATGAGAGGGAAAAAAAAAGGTTTGTTGGGCGTAAAAAAAGGACGATGAGACACGCACACGCGTTAGGAGCGTGTGGAACACGTGGTCATGACCAAGTGGGCGTGTACAGTGGTAAAAGAGAGGAGATATTATGAAAAAAAAAGGGAATGAAAAGAAGAAAAGAGTGAAGAGGAGAAGGAGGAGGTGGAGGAGGGAAAAACCTAGAGATATAATGGCTATGTGCTTAGAAGGTATGAGCCGAGGGGAATAGAAACGATACACACACACACACACACACAGTTAAATATCATGGGAATTTTTCGTGTGATTGAGATTGAGAAGAAGGAGGAGGAGGAGGGGGGGGGGGGGACTATTATCGGCTACCCACGACGTTTATCCTCGAGCGGATTAATCAACGATTTGTCCCGAGTGATTTAGGACCTACGCATACGAAAGTCCATTTGATTTTTTTAACTTTTTTTTTCAACAATTTTTGTTTTCTTCTTCTTCTTCTCTTTTTACTTCACTCGAAAATTATGCCTGCAGTTATCCTACTCACGGGTTAAGCGCGGTGGTTAAACGCCTACGCAGTGCTGTGTATGCGCGATACTATCGCCACTTTTCTTGAATAATTCATTAAAAATTTGTAATGAATTTTTTAAAAATAATAATAAAATAAAGATGGATTTTTTTTTTTTTAGCGATGAATTTACACGGAAGAAATTATCGGTGAATTTTGATTGATGATAAAGTCTCTGGGAATATTGGAGATATAAAAAGAGGAGGAGAAAAAGGGCCTTTTTTTCTGCTTTCGTGTGAAGAATTTTTGACTCTTGACATTTTATGTTATCTCGATGATTTAAGGAGATTCGACACCTTGATATGGGGTGAGGCTCGCTGAAGGTGAGATCAAAGGATCCGAACGAGTATTAACAATCCGGAATAAGTAAATTTTAGTCCTGTTTGAGAATGACATGAGGGATATGTAATAGAATGAAATCAGTAGTGAAGAGGTAAAACAGGATAAATCGACTTATCTTTGAGGTCATTTTGAAGGAAATATCTTGGAAACTAAGCGAGATAAGATGATATTACTTGTCTGTTTTTGAAGAGAATTTCAAGAGTTACAAAAGAGTTTTAGGGCAAAATTGCTCTTTCTCGGTTATTTTCTAAGGTATTTTGAAAAAACTTGATGAGAAAAAAAGAGACTTATCTTGTTTTACCTCTTCACTACTGAAATGCATTAAGGTGGTATTTCAGCGAATTCGAGTACAGTTAACCCCTTTTTTTTTGATGCCATATAAAAGATAATATTTTTTTACATTTTTCTGAATTTTTTCATAATTTTTTTCCATGTAGTTTATGAGATATGAATTATCAAAGTTACTGAAAATAGCGGTGGTGGGGATGAAACGCCCTTAATCGGACAGAAATAACGAAATTACTAAAAAACCACACGGTTGACCCATTATTTAAAAACTATTGGCGAAGAGAACAGCATTTTAACTAAATAATAGAAGAAAAAAATATTCAATTCACCGTATAGTTATTGAGAAATTTTAATTAGAAGGTAGTCGTAACTATTTGCCTCTCTCTTTATCTCATGTATGTGATTGGAGATTGATGTAAAAAAAATTCGAGAAAAAAAATTATATTCACAAGCTGAAGATATGACTTTCGAATAGTTTAATCAAGTTTTCTCAAATTATCAGCAATTAATTGGAAACTAGCCTGAAAATTCTCATTTTTTTCTGAAAATTATTCATATAAGGGAAGTAGAGGCAAAATGGACCGGCCTGGAAAAATGAACCAGAATTTTTTAGCGAGTGAAGGCTTCTATAGAAAAATTTGAAAAAATTCAGCAAGAATCTAGATTTGGTGAAGCATCTTCTCAAATTTTTCCAGATTTTTTCACAAACTCCTTCACTCCAAAAAAAATTCTAGAACCATTTTATCACTGGGGTCCATTTTGCTCCAGTTTCCCCTGCCAATCAATGAATATAGCAATTATTTAGGCGTCATTTATCATTTCAACATAAGATCCAGATCAGCTTTCGGCATCCACTCATAGAAATCCAAAGTTAAATTCCAAATTTTTTTAAAATTTATTTCAAAAAATTGTTACGATAATTTTTTTTGGAAAAAAAAATCAATTCATTCAATTTTCATTTCCTTCTCCTAAAATAAATGAAAGTTTGTATCTCTAAATTTTCATAATGACCTCATGGCTTCTATTCAGGTGTCGATCCCTCCCCCTCAACAAATTATAAAAGAATAGAAAAATCTAAATTTTCTTCTTCTTCTTTTTTCAAAAGATAATTATGAGGCAACTGACAATGACCCCAACAACTTAATAAACCTCGTCGATTTAACCATCTATTTATAGGCGAAAAACGCAACAGGTTACCGCCTACATATGAGGAACCGCACGGGTTCTTTAATCGTGCCAAGGGTGTTTTATATGTACGAGAGATCGCTACAACGATTACGCCAGCGGGGCTAGCTACGGTTTTTTTTGCCAATTGTGAATTATACCTCACTCTTTACCGCTTCAATCTTCTCTCATTTTCTTCATTCCTTTTTCAGAATTCTTCACTGTCTTTTTTTTCTTTCTTCTGTTAAATCTCATTTCTATTTTATTTTCTCCGTACAAAACATGATCTCTTACATTGCTAGAAGGTAACTTCATATGAACAAAGTTGCCTAGACTACTCTGGTGCACTCAACGCTGCTCACTTCTTCCTCTTTTCTTCTTTTTTTTTACTTATTTTACTTCTTCCTCTTATTCTTATTATTCTTTGGCGTCATTAAACGCGAAGGATGATCGGTATCAGGAGTACTTGCTCGAGGATGCGGTTTGAATTAGAGGCGAGTGTTTTTCCCAATGTCCAATTATTATCGAGAATGAGAACGTGCCCATGCAAGTTATGAGAATCTTTTAATAATAAATTTTTTAAAAATGGTAAAAATCAAAATTTTTTTCTATCGAGAAAAAATGAAAATGGATAAAAAAAAAAAATTTGTAATTATTAAGAGTGGCTTGAGAAACTGTTGATTGTAAAGTAAGTAGATAAATTACAGTTTTTACTCGTAATTCTCTTTTCCGGGTGATTATCAGCCGGAATTTTTGAATTACAGGGATTAAAAAGAATTGCGGAAAATCTCGAGAATTTTTTTAATTAAGGATATTCAAGTAGTTTCGATAATCTATTTTTTCTTTTCAATTTTGGACACTTTCGATAGAATAGTATGAGGAGATTTTTTTGAAATTTACTTTGTACCCTATTATCGGACAAATTGAGGCAAAAATAATTTTTGAAAAAAATTAAATTAACATTAGAACTCTATAAGCGAGATTCAGTTTCAGTTGCACTGCAACAATTCATGATCGCAGACCTATTTTTTCCTTGTATAACTATATATATTTTTGTTCGTCAGAATGTCTATTAATTTTTCAAATCATAAAAAAACACCTGTTACCGGACAAATAGCGAGGATTAATCCAATTAATTACATGAAAACATCAATGGCGGCCATATTGGTATTTAAAATCCGAGGATCAAATTCGGAACAATATTGGATATTTATAATATTATTTAATAACAATTTATTATCGTGGACATCGTTTTAATATCGGTAAAATGTTACAAAATCGGAATAATTAGAATATTCATGATAACTTAGAAAGATAAAAAAACAAAAGTAGATCATTTGGACCAACCACTTGAATTTCCTCATTTTTCAAAAATTCATTTATCCCAAAAAAATATTCACATTTTATCAATAAATGTCTTATGGTAATTACGTGTCATTTTTTCCTTGAGGACATCTACACAATGAGGAGAAGACACTCCCCGGGGTTTGCATTTGTTGATAAAAGAAAACGAATACTCAAGACACCTGGTTTTAAACTTCTCTGAAGAAAGAGAATAAGAAGAAGTAGAAAGAGAGAAGATGAGCAAAACGATTAAGGGCTTTCGCAGGAATGAGGTTTATATATTCCACTGGCGTTTCCCTCCTTCTCCTCCCTCCGCCACCCCCTTTTTTTATTTCATGATATACCACTGGGACACGAATACTCATTTAATACACGCTCCTCCTTCTTCTCCTCTTATCTTTTCTTTGTATGTCATGTTTTTTTTTTTTTTATTATTTAAAAATGCGAACGAGGGGGGCTTCAAGGACCAAAAGGGACGAGAGAAACACTTTCATTTTATTCAATGTGTTTTCGATTTGCCTCATTTAACTCATGGGTGATGTTATAAATGGATAACATGTGATTACGAAGAAATTTTTTGAATTATTGTGAAGTATATAATTTTTGGGTTCTTTGAATTTTGTATTTTGCGTTTAATAAAAGAACGCGAATGCTTTTGCATGGAGAAAACGATCGATTTCAGTTTTTTTTGAGGAATATGTCGGAATTCGAGGGAAATAGGGGCATTTTGTGGAGACCCTTTGTGAAATTGGGAGAATTTCGAAATTTTTTTGGATCCATTAGAAAGGGCGGGAGATTTGAGTCCGAAAAGTGCTATAATGCAATCAATTTTGGAGCAATCCTTTTCGAGATAATCGAAAGCGACCCCAATGAGTCATTTTCTAATTTTATAAATTATCTCAGGATCTATGGATCCAAAATCAATTGCATTATACCATTTTCCGGGGTAAAATTTCCCGTTCTTTCAAATGAAATCATCAAAATTCAAAAAATTCATCAATTTCATTATCACAAGCCTAATAATTCTTCTACAAATCAATTTACAATAAATTCTGATACACAAAAAGTGGTAAATACGAGGGTGTTTACCGAGAAAACACGGTAGCTACCTCAGGCACAGTGTGTATCGATCCGATCCACAAACAGGATCATCATTCAAAAAATTCTCCTCTCCATCCCCCTTCTCATCCTCCCTTTACCTCTCAAATAACCATTAAACTGACCGTTATAAAATTCGCTCCAATTTTCTCCTTCTCTCCCAATTCAACTCGCCCGCACGCCCCATTATCCCCCGAGTAACAATCCAGATCATACTGGTCAATGTGTAATAATTTAACATACCGTTTCACAATATTTCTTTTTTTTTTCCACAATATTACATACATAAATTCGTGCAGACAAGATAGAAATCGTGGAATCCATGTGTGCGGCAACGGAAGCCGTTTAATGTAGGCAATAAAAGAAATAATGTAGATCATTGATATTGCATGGAAAAATATGGAGTGCAATTTATCCCATTTATTATTTTTTTTATTTTTTTTTCAGTGGTTAACGATAATCGAATAAGAGAAAGATCCTGAATAATTTACTTTTTCTTTATTATTATTATTATTATTAATATGGAATAAATTGAAAGACAACAAATTGTGCGGAGTGAATGAGAGCACATTATCACGAAATAACTGTGAAATTCTCCCTTTTTTTAAATTAAATTAATTAAATTAATTAATTTATCAGGACGGTCGATGGAGTAATTAAGTATCATTGTCAACATGACAGATAGTAAATTTTTATGATAATCTTTTTGGATGGTTTTTATTTCCGATTGGAGAAAAATATCTTCAAATTGACTACACACTACCGTGGATGTACCAGTTATCGGACGGTTAAGGAAATGGTACCAGTTTCCGGACAGTTAGAATTAAAGTAATAAAGTGAAAAAATAAATTAATTAAATGGATCAAACAATTTAGTTGATTTTTATGTTGAAATTTTGCAAGTATTGAAAATCTGGTTTTCTCATTTGAATATTAAGGAGATTCTACAATGACCGCGCCGCAAGCGCAACGCGCGGCAAATGCGCGCGGCAAATGCGCGCGGCATGCTCCAGTTTTGAAAAAATGGCGTACGTCAACAAATTGTCTTCAACTACCAAAAAAAATGTTTGCAACCTCAATTGTCGTAGTATCCACGCACTGCCTGCTTAACTTGGTAGATCCGCCGAGGTGATACTGAGACTGTGCAACCTATACTATTGATTAAGAAAATCATATAATTTTCGCTGAATCAAAATAAGGTTACGGTTATTTGTTTGACAGTTGAAGAGCATTCGTTACCGTTCGACATTTTTTCAAAACATGAGCATGCCGCGCGCATTTGCCGCGCGTTGCGCTTGCGGCGCGGCCATTGTAGAATCTCCTTTAATTATTAGTATGTTTTGCTGCGGCGTCCGGAAACTGGGACCTGTCCGGTAACTGGGTTCCCCACGGTAATGATGTCAAGGTATTAACGTTTGTTTTTTGTATATTTTTTTTCAAATTTCATTTATTTATTCAATAATTTCAGTGAAAAAAAAGATTGTAATGTTTGTGAGACTCTATTAGTGTAGTAGACTTTTGAGATTTGAGAATTTTTTGCATTTGTTTTGTAATTTTTTAAATTTATATTTTTTACTGTGATTTTCTATAGAAACATGAGGAAGCCTGAATAAAGCAGGCGAAATGTTAATTTGACAATTATTAGTATTGTTAAAGTTAATATATTTCCAACGTTCCATGATCCCTTACATCTTGACTTATAAACATGGAAATGAATATCACAACTGAGATCAATTAATATTTTCTCATTTTTTTCACTAATAACCGGAAAAAAATGCAATTAAATAATTTACCAAAAAAAAGCATCCCCCCTCTCTGCCATCATAAAAGCGCGTAATTATGTTCCACGTTTCTCGCACACGACCTCCACGCTCCCTGCACGCTTGTCCTCCCCCCCCCCCCCCCCCCCCCTTCCCTCCAGCACCCCCTAAATAGAATGCCCAGAGAAATCCTCGAAAGATCGAGAGAAAAAAAAAAAAGAAGAAAAGAATTATGAAAGGATAGAGAAACCCAGGCGTGATTACAAGAAGAGGGGTGTGTTTCATTCGGGCTATGAGGGTACATAACGAAGACACACACAAATACTACACGATGGAAATTGAAAGCCCCAGTCTCGTGAGAGGGTGAAAGAAAGGGGGAAATAAGAAAAGAAGGGCAAACGAAGAAGTAGAAGAAGAAGAAGAAGAGAGAAATATATATATATATATATATATATATGTATCTCGAAGACCCGGGCACGAGGACAGGTGGCGACGAAGAGAACCAGGGAACCTCGTAGCCACCAAGTTCTCACGCGCAAAACTTACAGCTGCCACTATATACTCACCCAGAAGCAGCAGCAGCAGCAGCAACAGCAGCAGAAGCAGCAACTCCACCACCACCTCTGTTAAAAAAAAAGCCCGAGTAAAATGTCGATGGACGAGGGAGGAAGGGGGGGATGGCAACCCCTCTGCACACACAAATGCAATGAAAAAAGGAAAAATAATCATGTGAGGGGAAAAAAAAAGTTTAGTAAAATGAAATGAAAATAAAAATTCATCTTGATGTATCCGTGTCGCAACAATGCGCATTCATTTCCATTTTCATGGGGACAGAGAGGGAGAGAGGGAGGGATGGGAGGGAGTAGTGCAAGTTGCATTGCGTACGTGTGTACAAAGGGCTCAGTGCGCATTTGCGCATTTGCATTGAGAGGAAGAATCGACAGATGCAGTGTGTGCGGTGGGTCAGGAATCTAAATATTGTAAATGGCCAACTGGACATACACTCACCCCTTTTTTTTTTAATCTGGGAGTTTTGTTTTTTTTTTTATCTTGCTGTTTTGCAATGCCATTCATGCAATGGGGGAGAATGCATGGGGAGAGAGAGAGAGAGAGAGGATCAATGGAGGCAATGAACAAACGTTACGAGGGGTCAGTTTTGCATGAATTGGAGTTAGAATCAAGGATTTCTTTCACTTGTGATTTTTGTTTTTTTTTTAAAGAAGAGATGAAAATTTTTTTGATCAATTTTTGATAAAAATTGAAGAAATTAAGCAATATTTTGTCGTTTGGGGATATTTTTGGCAAATTTTACTGAAAAAATCGGTTCAAATCACGTTAAATTAATGAGGAATTCCATCAGATTTTATTTGCATCAATTAAAACGCGAGATATTAAAAAAAAAAAAATGATGAAATCCTTTGATTGAAAAAATGAAGAAAAAAATTATAAAATTTTTTTATGAAAAAAAAATGACAAAAAAAAAGAAAAATACTTCTTGAATTACATTGAGAAGTCACGTTTCTTCACCCCTCCCCCCCCCCCCCCCCTCAAATGGCAAATTTCCGTTCACATTCATAATGCAAATGTCTCCTCTCATTGAATAACAAACAATAAAAAATTAATTTTCATTGTCGCAAGATAATTCATCCAACCGACAACAAAAAATTGATGAATTAAATTAGCAATTACATTTGTAAAATTTCCATTATCCTTGTGTATCAAAAGCCCATTGAAACAGCACAGAATTACCCTTTCTAAAATATATATAACCAACCGGAACCTCAACAAAAAACGCCCTCTCTGGTTTGCATCAATTTCACGATTTTTAATGAATACCAAAACACACACGAGTATCTTGAATAATGCAAGCACAAATGCCAATGGAAAAACAATGAAAAATAAAAGACAAAATAAAGAAAAAGCGTATCTGAGAAACACGAAACAACCCTGCAACAGGTTAACCTTCTCTGCACCCCGTTATTCTCGTAATGCAATCAAAGCTTGTTCCCCTCTTTTTTTAACTCGCAGCACTTTTAAAATTCCATCTTTTTCTCATTCTCTGTCTCTCTCTGATACACACGTAAAATTACTGCCTTAAGGCTGTCTCACTCTATCGTCCTCGTCCGGCACACGTGCACGACTCCCCCCCCCCTTCCCCTCCCCCTACTCTCCCCCCCGCTATCTAGCCCATAAGTTTCTTTTCAATGCTCGAGCCAGGCTCGCTTCCAGCACAAGACCAAACATTTTATCATCTCTTCCTTGTTTAGCACGAGTTAACGTCGATAACTTTGCCCCATGCCCCGAAAAAGTATTGTCCAACTTCATAAATTTACTCGATACGAATATGCAGAAAGAATAAAGACTTTCCCATCTGGAAAAATCACTTTCTTGAAGTTCAGATAAAGATAATTATCGTGAAAATATCGAATTAACGAAAAATAATTGTCCTTGTGGATTAAAAAAATTGGAAAAATCATGTTTGGTCAATACTTTTCAGGGCTTGCTATGTCGGTTCTTCTTTCTCGTTCGTCACGCGCCGCGCATGCGCTCGCCGCTACTGTGCGCAGCTCGTGCTGCGCACACGCTCGGCTCGCTCCCGACTTTTTCCCTTTAGAAGCCAATTTGATGGCAAAAGTATTGGCCTTTTGTTCCACCTTAAAAATTGCTTTTCGTCTCGAAAAATTCATGATTTCTGGCCAAAAAAAAATTGACGTTCATCTTCAGAGACTGGATGTACATCTCAGATTAAAAAATCTGCAGAAATGTTTGCGATAACCCCCAAAAAAAATCATCAAATTATCGAAAAACGTCAATACTTTTTAGGCTCGATAAAAGTGAGTGCCTTTTCTCGCAGGAGTAAAAGAGACAAAGTCCTCTTTTTCTCACTTCAACTGCAGGTAGCTTATGGTCAAGTGTAAGTGTGTGGGTGTGCACGTATAAAAATCCAATGTGTAGCTAAAAAACCCATGCGCATGCGCTAGTTTGTAAGGGTATAAAAGCAAGGAGAGGCCCTTCTCAACCCACATTCAATCACACCCACTCGAACACACCGGAATAACCGGTATATTCTCCCGGGGTTTAATTAAAAACACACGTGCACTTTTTTTCTGACACAATCTAAACAGTAAAAAGTCACGAGAACAACAAAAAACAGTAAAAAGTCACAAAAAAAAAAAACAGTAAAAATTTTTTTTTTGAAAAAAACCGCAAATACATCAAAGCTCAAGTTCAATCGAAATAGTTTTGTGATCATCAATTATATATATATATATATATAAAACAAAATCATGAAGACTGCAATATCCATTGTGTACAACACTGCCGAGCTTCTTGCTGCTAAAAATACAAAAGCCACTTTGATAATCCTCCGAAGATTATTCAAAAAAATCAAAACATCAAAAAAATCAGACGTTAATCGAAATCTTGAGGAGAAGATGTTTGAGGAGAAAATGGGGAAGATGCTGATTGGTGAAGACGAGGCGAGAAACATCGACAACGAGAATCTCGAGAACGAATTGAGAGAAATTCAGGGGATGAGTTGCAGCCAATAAAGACTACTGCACTTGCAGCTTCTATAACAGCACTTGATCATCAATCTGGCAGTTATCGAGCTGTAACTGCTGCAACCCTTCAGCTACGAGGAAACAATTCCACAACAATTGGGAGACGAAGACTTTTATTATATATATAAGGTAAAAAAAAAACACGCAATAGCGCAAATTATGTGATAAACTTAATTAAGCTTTAATTCACGATAATATTAGGATTTAATGGATTTATTATTATTTTTGATGATAACTCCTGGTAAGGAGCTTTAAACTTTGAGTTCAGTGCATCGCGTTAGAGTTTATCGGGTTACTTTGCAATATTTTGGAAAATTTTATTTGATTTAATCAGTTGACAATTGGATCTCTCTTTTTTAACGATAATTTTACGACTGATAAAACTGTGATAAATTCAGATTTTTTTTCTTTTTTCTTTAGTTTTTATTATTAGAATAAGGAAATATATCGAACTCGATTCGATAAATAGGCCGCCCAGTGCATATTATACACATAATATGATTATCTGTGATAATTAATAAAATACTAATTTTAATTTTAGAGAATTTTCTGTGATCTCAGTAGAATTAATTGTATAGCGATAATTTTTGATTTTCGGAGTATTGAAGGAAAATGATGGAGATACGAATTTTTTTGTAATTATCTTTTTTGGAGGTTTTGAAGGAAGTTTATCTCCACAAAAAAGGTCTCTACACTTTTATTCGTATCTCGTTTTAGTTCCGAGATATTTTAAAATCAAGAAAAAAAAACAATTTTTTTTACTAAAAAAAAATGATTGAATTTTTTTTTTTCATTAAAAAAAATATAATTAATTGCTAAACTGTGATACTCAAAAAAATGTGATTTTAATTATGAAAAAAAATGTGATATTAGAATTTAGATAAATTTAGAAATCTCATGTCTTCCAACAATGAATTTGATATCGTAATTTTGGTGCAATATCAAGGATTAATTGATTAATTTTGAAACTGTGATAATTATCTTCTTTTTTTTTTGCGAATTAATTGGATTAGGTTAATTTAGCATTAAGCAATCACGGCTCGAGCGATGCATTGTGATATCTGTAGATCAACGAACAAATTCAAGGTCAATTGCCCCTTGAATTAATCGTTTTCATAATTACAAAAAAAAAATCTCATGTAATCCAATAATTTTTTTTCTAAATTTTAGATTTGAATTTAATTCATTTATGTTTTTTTTCACTTGCACATGTAATCGTTAGGTAATTTGCACCATTAATTAATCGTTAATTATCATTTTTTTTGTACTAAAATTCTTAATGTTTTGGTTTTTTTTTAATCACAATTATCACGACTGCATGATTTTTTTTATTATAAAATAAAATTTGTGTGTTTATTATTAAGGATTTTTCTTTTCAATAAAAATATTGTGTGACGAAAACATTTTTTTTTCATTCAAACAATCCTTTCCCCTTTTTATTTATCATTATTTAAAATTAATGAAATGAAAAAAAATGAAGAGTTGAAAATAAATAATAAAAAATAATGAGACAATGACTCAGCAAAAAGAATGATTGAAATAATTGCATTTGGCTCGATCATATCAATTTTAAACTCTAAATCAATAATTTGAGTCTTGAAAAAAAGAAGAAAACCAAAATAGCCATTATTATGCTACATATTGGTATTGTTATTTTGGGGGAAAATATTTACGGTAAATGCATGGTATTATGGAGAGAAAAAGGGATAATTATGTGGCTCCATTCATAAAGGATACAAGGAGGCATGTCCTTGGTGATGAGCACCATCTGGTAGTAATTTTTTCAACCCCCATAGCCTATGACCTTACGGGATTCTGCGGTAGAGGGCGTCCCCAAAATTTCGGGGGTCGGTAATTTTTTTTTCTCTCAAATTCATCATTTATTCCTACATTGAAAAAAAAAGTTGTAAAAATTCTGAAATATTTGTTTCATTGGTCCTCAGCAAATATTTTTTTTAATAATTTAAAGAAGTTGTTGAAATTACTGAATTTTGTTCATTGAAACAAATCAACTGTTTGAATAAATATATGTAATGCAAATAAATTGACTCAATTGTCACCAAATGTACTTTTGTATTAACTTCAATTATGTAAGCTTAATTATTAATTTCTACAGGGAAATAATTCTAAACCAACTGTGTACTTCATAATTTGTCTGCAAAAGACATCTTAGTCACTAATTTCTTATGGTTGTGATCATATCTGTATCGAGAAATATCAACCCTGTTATAGGCTTCGGCTGTTGGATTGTCGTTAATTAATGAATAAATAAATAAATAAATAAAATTCAGTAAATTCAACAATTTCATCAATTATTTAAAAAAAATTTGCTAGGGACCAATAAACCAAATATTTCATAGTTTTTACGAATTTTTTTTTTTTAGGGTAATTCCGTGTAATTTTCGCAAAATTCATTCCTTTTTATAAAAATGATTAATAATTGTTTCAGAGGATAATTTAGTAAAAAAAAGCGGCGAAAAGAGGAGTTAAGTGCAATTTGAGATCCTTTTTAAGGAAAAATTCGGCTTGTAAGGGAGTTAGAGAATCTTTAAATAGACTCATTTAAAGAGGAGAATGAGAGCTACAAAAAAGGTTTCAACGGAAATTGCTCTATCTCTCTTATTTTCCTAGATATCTCTCGGTGGACGTAATTGCAGAAAAGAAATCAAATTATGGGGTTTTACTACTTGATACCAGTTTTTATTGAATAACTCGGAATTCAAGAGAGATAGAGCAATTTTGATAATTACTTTTTTTATAGCGTAGAGCAAGGGCTACAAAAAAAGTGACGACAAAAATGTCTCTATCTCTCTTAGTTTCCGAGATATTCCAAAAAAAAACTGATTATTGGAATTGAATCGTGTTTTACTACTTGATTCCACTTATCATTGAATATCTCGGAAACCAAGTGAGATAGCGGAATTTTTGTCAAAATCATTTTTGTAGCTCTTAAAATTATATGCAAAAAAGGTTTCCACAAGAATTTTCCTATCTCCATTAGTTTCCAAGATATCCAATAAAAACCGAGAAAATTGAACCCAATTTCTCAATTCCCTTTTTTTCTCCATTTTTTTTTCAATCATAAATCCATTCTATCGATTGAATTTGTAGTACATGCAACTGTGGGCTTATAAATCGGTTCAGAATGATACGACAATTTCGAACAAAACCTTTTTTTTTTCCTCCTGAAGAGCTTCACTCCATCGATCAGATTACAAAACACTAACCATCATAATGCACAGGTAATAACCAACTACCTGAAGTCTTTCATCATATTTTGTACACAATTCAATAAGAAAGAAATTTCAAAAAAGAAAAATAAAATTGAAAATATCTTCCATTAAGATTATCGGTTAGATCTACGGATCTATCCCCCCAGTGCAGTCGAATGCCACGTAACTTTGTTGTAAGTGCAACGTGACACCAGTGTGGGTTGGATGAAGAGAATTCTTCGTTTTTTTTTGTCGATGGATTTAACGCCACATAAAGGAATTCTTATTCTTATGAGGCTTTACATTGTATTTGAGTATTAAATTACGTTTTGAAAACTCTGAAAAATGTTTCCAAAATATTTAGCCTTTGAAACAAAGAAAAAAACAATTTATTTCTTTTTTTTTATAGTTTACCCATTTTAAGAAACAATACTTCATAAATAATATATCTAGAAATACATTATAAATAACTTGACATATATAGCAGCAAAATTATGAATATGAAATTATATAGTGCCACCTTGGAAACAAAGTGGCGGAAGTGTTATGTATAAGCATAGCATTTATGCCACTTCGTTTCTACACTGAGGGGAAAAAATATTTTCTAGGCATAAAAATAATTTTGAGCCAAAACTCCTTCTTTATTATATTCGAATTTAATTGATAGAAATAAATATTTATCTCTCTCAATCTCAATTTTTTTCATTTCGAAATTACATCAGATCATTACTCATTTTTCGTTGCTAAATTTCACAAATTGATGATGATAAATAAACAATTATTTGTCCAAATCTCCTCCTGAATTGATTCAATCTTGATTATAATTGCCATTAATATTTTCTCGTGATGTTTTTGTCAAATAATAATGTATTTGAACGAAACATGAATTTTTAGTTCAAATATTGTCCAGTTTGAATCAAAACCGCAATGTATTGGTCGGAAATTATTCCCTAAAAAACTTATCGTATTTTTAATGTGAATGTATTGGAATTCATCCCAAATAAATACAAGATTCGTCTAAGACATAAATTGTTTAAACAGAAAAAAACCACTGGCAATCAAATTCTCGATTGACATGAACTATATAATGTTCCTAATAAATATTTTTTTCCCTCAGTGTAATGGGACGATATATTCTCATCATATATATCAATTTATAATTCCAATATTATTATAATCCATATGATAATTCATAATATATATGATTAAAGACATTCCACATATATTACACTGAGAAAAAAAGTGGTAAAAACTATCAAATATTAATGCCATTAGTCCTTAGCAGATATTGTTTGAAAATAATTGAAAAAGTTGTTGAGTTCACTCAATTTATTCAATTAAAGTAGTTGAATTAACTAAATTAAATAAATTTGACAACGCTTTTAATTATTTCAAAAAAATATTTGCTAAAGACCAATGGTATCAATATTTTAGAGTCCTCACCACAATTTTTATTTCAGTGTATATTTCACTTGAATTTCTATTCACTTTTCACAAATTAACTCATAATCTGAAATATACACGAAAATATATTTATCACAATATATTGAAATTGGGGTATATAATTGAACAAAATTTTCATTCATAATGATATGAAATGAAGTGGAAACAAATGACACTTCTTTTATTATCAAATAGTTGCATATATATAGAAACACTAAAAATACTTACAAGAATATTATTTTGATTCAAATATTTGGTTTTATTAACTTGAATTTGAAATGGCTCAAAAAGGTTTGGAAAAGGTGGCCAAAACTGATACTTCTACCCTATTCGTTTTTTTCATGCGAGGACGAAATTTTTGGTTTTTTAAAAAATATAGAGAGAAATAAACTGAACAAGGGAAAAGCAGCTTTCGGTATTTTTTTTTATTCAAATTGAACCGTGAAATTTTCTTGAAAAATTGCTACTTCGAGGATTCTTCTCAAGACGATATCCCGGTGTTCTCGAAAGGCCACAGTCTATTGTCAATTGCCAATAAAATATAATGGAGTGACTCTCAAACGTTCAACAATAAATCGAAGAAGAATGTGGAGAAAAAAAAAGCCGGCTCTTTCGCTTCTATTGTGAAACTATTCAAGTAGACATTTGGAAGAAGAAAAAAATTCGCTAGAAAATGATTTTACGTTTGAAAAAATAGCTCAAGTAGAAGAAAATCAGAAGCTCCACAGTCAATTGTTGAAGGGAATACAATTGCCAAGGCGACAAATTTTAAACGAAATATCGAAAACCTTTTTGACTCTTAAAAGGGACAATTACTGTATTATTTAGTGACGTTTAGAAGTCATTCAAAGAAATTTTCTCTTTCCTAACGCCTCAGATCACAGACTCAATGGTTTTAACATTTAGTATTTAGGATAAAGTAATAGTGAATAGATTTTCGATTCGAACGTGATTCTCCGTGAAAAAAAAATATTATTTCAGTGATTTTGGGTGAGTTTAAAGTAACTACCTGAATTTTTTGAGAAAATAAAGAATAGAGTGGAATTATTATTCTTTTTGAAAATTTATTCAAAGTTTTGCCCTCCAGGTGTCGCATGGCTTATTGGCTTCGATAATAGACATATTTAAGTCAATGCCGGGGAAGAAAATTTTCTCAACGATCTTGTGAATGGAAACGATCGCCAGGTGATTGAGTTTTTGCCGGAGGGATTTCCAATGTTTGGGTTATATTTTGTGCGTTTTCAAATTTAATTTGAACGTTTCAAAGATTATGTTTTGCGGGTTTTAGGAAGAAGTGGGGAAAGTCGTGGGATTAGGGAAATATGGGGGAAAACGTTTTGTAAATTATTATATTCGATCTGAAAAGGGGCTTTTGATGAATTTTTCGACATTTAGTCGTTTTTCAGGTGGAATTTGATATTGTCCGTAATAATAATCGGGTGAAGTCAGTGAAAATGGTTAGGATGGGATATTTTCGATGATTCAATTGAGAAACTGAGGAAATTTCAGGTAGAAAACATGTGCTTCTATTAATTTCTGGGATTTATTTGAAAATTTGACTTTTTTGGCTGAAATTTCAAGGCTAAACCCTTTCGATTCTTAAAAATTTTCAATTTAGATGGTTTCCCATTAATATGCATCCATTTATGAAGGACTTATGACTCGTTTTCTAAAAATCAATTTTTTCGCTAAAAGTCTCAATACTAATGAAGACGAATTCAAAACCCCATGAATCGATGAGGAATGATCTCAACTTTTTCCTGATCATCGAATTTCCACACTGCAGCAAATAAAACCAGAGATATCCCTAAAAACATTTAAAAATTTCGCGAATTCAATTTTTACCCAGAAAATCAAATTTGCGAAAAAATTAGCAAAAATAATTCGCAGACACCTCTAATCCACCCCAAATTTTCTCATCCACCCACTGAAATTGTTGAAAAAAATATTAATTCACTCATTCCCAATATATACTGAAAATTCATCATAAAGAAAAAAAATCTATTCATCGTCAATTTTCTGAATTCCCCATTTTCCTCCTCAATCACAAGATTATACAAAAGAAATAAATACCCAATATTACCGAATGACTGTGGAATTTAACGAGGGCCGACATAGCCTCGCCTACCCCCTATCTATCGCCACTTACGTATCGATTTTCCTCCCGTTTTCCATCAATACCTTTTGAAAGGAGCCCGGAGAAGGAAAAAAAAAAATAAATAATGAAAACCTGATGGTTTCGAGCCCTTTTTTTCTCTCTCTCCAACAGTCACCCTCCCACATCCACCTTCATTTCTTGGCCAATTGGCACAATAGTGCATCCCCCCTGACACTCTGGGTCTCTTGGATGATCCTCCGGCTTTTGAGACCAGTGATCCTTTGTGAACACGTGCACGAGAAATCGTAAATCTAACTAAAGAAACTCAACTGGGATAAAAGAGACGGGCTTCTCTCATTTTTTTTATTCTTTTCCTTTTTTTTTCTCTCATTCTTGAACCAATGTGTATAACGTGGGCTCTGAAACCTACACTAAGTGGATAATGGCTCACTGGCGTAGACACAAGTGTTAGACTCTAGTTTGTAGAGATTTTTAAGGGCTGATGGTGAATTTAACGTTTACGACTTTGAATCTGTGGGTACCTGCACTTTGGAGGGCCTGAGATACCTTCAATGGTGGAAAAAGAGCTATTGTCATATTCTGCTATTATGTGGAGTGAATGATAGAAATATTTGTATCGTTGGACACTGAGGGGGAGAGAGAGGCTACTTCAATCTTAGGTTTTTGAGTACTTTTCGAAGATCTTTGGATGATGGGGAAATTGATAGAAAATTAAATTATTAAGAAACTTCTTTTTTTTGAGTTCTTTTAATATTTTGGAGAAGTTTGGTCAATAGACAGTTGAGTACTTGAGAGTCTGGAAAAAAAAAGAGAATGAACATTCAAAAATGATTATTTATGATTGAAAGCTTTCTTCCTGACATTAAATGTGAATTCGAAGAAGAATTAGTAAATTATATTAATTATTCGTCAATTATTACTTAATCTATAGTTTGTCATTTGATTAGTGTATTCATGTATTTTGAAATGAAGCACCAAGAATTGATTACGAAGTTATCAGACAGTCAATAAGTTTCATATTAGATCGTATATTTTTGTTTTTCCCTTTTTTTTAAACATATTTTCCAGATATTGATCTTTTGCCGAACATGAAAACCTAAAATCTTGGAATGGTCTATAAAATGTTGTCTTATTCCTATTTCGTTTTTATTCATTATTGATCATAAAAAAGTGTCAATTGATTCAAAACTTCATGAGAATGTTCAGATTCATATGAACTTAAGCTTCAAATTTGATTCGTGACCATATTACGTCAAATAGTCGAAAAAGCAGCTCTATCGGTCGAGCTTAAATCATCATTCATTTAGAATCGAGATAAAATCCGACGTTCCGATCTTTCTCCGAGATTTTTATCAAGAAGATAAAATCCACCGGAAATATCAAAAAATACAAAAAATGATCCATTACAAAATCTGAAAAGCTTACATTTATAATATCACAGATTATTTTTATATCTACATTGTCAATAATGTTGAAGTTTTATCTCGGAATTCATAATTTTTATTTAAAGTCGAGATAAAACATGACGTTTTGATGTTTTCTCCGAGATTGTTATCAAGAAGATAAAATCCACCGTAAATATGAAAAAATAGAAAAATAGTCTATTACAAAATTTTGAAAGCTTACTTTTATAATATTGCAGATCATTTTCATATCTAAATTGTCAATAATGATAAAGATCTGTCTCTGGATTTAGAATCAGACTGAATCGATGAAACCTATGATCATCAAAACGAAAATTGTCCTAATGAATTGCTTTTTCGAACCATTACCAAATTTTGATGCGTTAATTATATACAAAAGCTTCCATTTTCGACTAAGAATTTAACACATTGTCAAAGAGTTTTTAGGAATTTGAAACGAAGAAATAAATGGTGAAGAGTATGCTTTTTTTGGTTCAATTCATTATCACAGTAATTAAAATGCCTCAGCTCCTTTTTTTTTCTTCCTTTTAAATGTAATAAATTGTAATATTTTACTGAAGTAGGAAAAGTTGAAATACTAGAGGGCGATAAACAGAGGAGGAAAAAAAAAGCATTATGTTATCATAATAGATGAAACTTCTGTCACCCTCGAGTGCACTTGAGGAAAATAAATGGAGCCCTTGGAATCCAATTTTCAGTCATCTTTCCCCAAGTGATTTGAAATGGTTGCACATGTTTTCAAAAAGAAAATCTTCTAAATATATATCGTTAAGGAGCATTTGGTCTTCGTAACAACCACTTGTAGAGACTGGAAAAATTGACTGTGGACAATTTCGAGACAGGCGCGAGTGTCCATTTCCTAAAAGGGCCACCATGACCAGTCCCTGTCTCACTCTCTCTTTTTTTTTTTGGTTTCGATTTTCAAACCACGTGTGTCTCAGATTACTTCACAGTTTATTTTTCGTTAATTTTTTCTTTGGAGAGAAGATTTTTTTTTGCACGTGCGTCGAGGAAAAAAATCATTTATCATGTGGATACTGGAGAGTTTTATTGACTTTCTGATTGGTCGAGAGAATTTTCTAGGACAAATTTTTTGATGGTATTCGTTTTGTAGATGATTTTTTTGTGAATATCTCGAAAAATTTTGGAGTTGAGAGAAAATTAGAAAAGACTTTTTTTTGAGGCTTTAGGGGACTGCAAAAAGGTTTTTTGACATTTTTTTGATAAATCCCCTCATCTTGGGCATTTGCGTGATTTAATTTGTGCAAAGTCCTCCAAATTAATTTTAAAAGAAGCAAATGATGGATTTTTCATTCGCGATGAGTTTTTTTAGCGAAAAAAAAGAAGTTCGACGAACCTCGAAAAAAAAACATCGAGTATCAACCGCTCGTAATTCAATCTCCAAACCACTACTTCATGATCCTCAAAACATTTGGTCTGAAAAAACTGGTTCTCCAGTAATTAAATTACACCAAAAGACGTGCACGGAAAAAAGGAGAAAAAAAATTGTTTAAAAAAAAAAAAGAGGAAAAACAAAAATTTCTTGGAATGCATACAAAAGGTAAGGGTACTCGTCAAAGGCGTGTAAAGTTACATTTTTTTGCCTCTCAACGCAGTGAAAGAAAGCCAGACTTCTCGAAGATACTTTACACTTTTTTGACACTCTGTAAAAAAAAAAAAAAAGCCACAAAAAAAACGAACGAACTCTGTATAGAGTTTGAAAATGTTTTTTGGGGCCACGCGTCTATTAATAGATAATCTCGGCTGGATAAAAAAATCCTGAAACCTTTCAGTCCCTCGGTAAAAAATTCTTCAAGTTCTGAAGATAAAAAAAAAAAAATGAGTCAAAAAAACCACTGACCACGTGCAGGCGCGCACGTGATGTCGTGGGAAACGCAAGAAATGTCTGACATAAAAGAAATAAAGGGAAAAAAAAAAGGGACCGTGGCTTATTAGGAGAATCGTGGAGTTACCAAATCTCTCCACTCAACGATTGTGGGGTGATTTAAAAGTGATGTGTTGAAAAAAAAAAAAAAGTAGAAAAAAAAAGAGGGGGAAAAAGAGGCATTGAAGAAAAAAAAGTGAACCTGTTTGTCGCTTTGAGATCAAAGAGACATTATGTTCTAATTATTCCCTTTTTTTTTACAGGGAAGAAAAAAAATTCAAACGATTTCAATGTCAAAAGAATTCAGTAGTAAATACTCAAAACAGAAGTCAATTCTTCATGGTATCTCGGAAGCTAATGGACATACGCCCTTTTTGGCCGAGGCCACTTTTATAGAGAATTTCAAGAACCACAAAAAAAAAGGGTTGGAGTGAAAAGGGCGTATCTCCATTAATTTCTGAGATATCTTCGAAAAATTGTTGTATGATCAAATCATCAAATTATTGAATAATATTATTATTATTGTTGTATTAGTGTTTTTTGAATTATTTTTGTATTTTAAGTAGTTTCTATGGTTTAAATGGCTCTGATGCGCTTTCTAGTCTGAAGTTTCATCAATAAATATTAAATATCAAAATATCGAAGGGAAAAATCGACTTTTCGAATTTTATTTATATCTCGAAAACTAAGCGAGATAAGGCGATTTTACCCCAATCCATTTTCGTGGCTCTTAAAATTATCTAGAAAGAAGAAATCGTACAAAATTGCGCTATCTCACTTAGTTTCAGACATATTCTATTGAAAATGATCATAAAAAGCAGTCGTTTTCTCCTGTTTTACCTGAAAACTCATCAGATCCGAAAAAAATTCTCCAATAAATCTTCCATTCGATTAATTATATCAATTTAATATCACCCGATATCACTAAATAAAATTCTCCCAAAAAAAAAAATTGAATAAAAATAATGATACATTAGGGTTTCACTTGATTAACAATTCCCCTTCCTCCCCCCTTCCCTTTTTCCATCTTAAATTCACGTAACACGATATTTACCTGTCCGCTGCAATTTGAGAAGAAATGGTTTCTCCTAATTTGAGTTTGTTCCAATGTAACATGATCCTCAAAATGAAATTTATGATACAACCATGATTGCATTCAAATTTCTCTCCCTCATTACCCCCACCCCTTGAATTCTTCATCTCAAAATGAATGAAAATTATTGAAGAAAAAAAATTAATCAAAACCTTTTATTATCCCCTAATCTACAATTTATGTTAATTTAATTTCCATTTCCTTCGAATTCATTAATAAAATTTGATTTACAAGTGAAAAATAAAAAAAAAATCGTTTTTGATACATTGCAGACAGCCTAAAAATCTATTCCATCCTATTATACACGAATTCAGAGATAATGACTTCTACAAAAAGAGAAGAAAAAAACGAGATAAACAGTTAGACTGAATCAATAACTCGAGTTAATTATAAGGCACAGCAGGTTGAATTCTCCGGGTCAATATTTTTTTTTTTCCCCTCCATCAATAAATCATTTTTCATATTAAATTTCACAATTATTAATTTTTCATAATGAAAAAAATTCTAATTCAAGATTGTGTATCGATTTTTTGAGAGTTACGTTATTTGCTACCGCAGTTACTCCGAAAATGAGATTTTACGAAACATTATCTTGGACGCACCTGCTTCGTATATTCTTTTCTCTCTTCAGTTCTTTTTTTTTTGCAATTTTTTTTTTCTTCTTCTTTATTCCAAAATGTTTCATCATGGAACGGAAATACCAGAGAGATGATTGGAAGGACAAGAAAATAATATTACACCCATTATGCGTAATGTATTGAGTGACGAGGCCATTCTCAGTTCAAATCGAAAATTACGAATGTGTGGTTTTTTTTTATTTCATTTCATCTTAATCTTCATTTTTTTTTTCACTTAAAAAATAATCTGACCTGGCAAAATTGGATTCGGACAGGATGTGTATGGACAGCACACAATGGCGCTTTTTTTAATTTTAATTTTATTACGACTTTTTTTTTTTTTCTTCGGATATTCATTTTGCTGGAAGAATAATCTTTCGGCGTCGATTCCTAATCCCAGCATCCGGTTTCGTCTTTCCTGTGTTGGTGGACCCCCGGGTCGATTTTCCGGCATTGTATTTCATGAGTTTAGAAAGGTTTTTTTTTCACTTTTTCGCCTATTTTCTCTCCTTCTTTTTTTTCGAGGGAATGGAACACGAGTGACGTTGTGTATTATAAATGACTGGAGATTGGGACATTACAGTTGTAAAGCTGGAATGATCTCCTGCTGTCAACTGTTATTTCTTTTTTTTTTTTCTTTTTGGAGATCGTTAATTCCTTGTGGTACTAATATGTCAGAGTTGTTAGGCACGTTTTCCTCGGTTTGGAGGAAATATTTTAATTGCGAGGGGAGTTATTTTTCTTTCTTTTTTAAGGAAGTGAAGGAAAATTGATGGAGTAGAATTTCTTTCGGTTAATTTGTACGGAATTAATTGGGGCGAGAGGGAAAATTAAGGGGATGAATGGTAATTGAGTGTTAATTCATTTTTTGGGTCGAGTGGAAGGACTCTGAAGGGAAAATTGTTTTTTTAAATATGGAAATCAATTTATTATGTTAATGAAATGATGAATCGAATTATTCGAGAAATTTTGGAATGTTTATTTGAGAGATTTCGAGAACGAGTGGGCGTAGGAAAAATTGTTATGAGACCTTTTTTGTAGAGAATTTGAACATCTACACAAAAAGTCTCTTGACATTTTTTGATAAGTCATCTTGCCTCAAAGATATTCATGAAAGAATCCATCATTTTTCTGTTTTAGTTGAATATCTCGGAAACTAAGCGAGATAGAGATATTTTCGTAATGACTTTTTTGTAGCTATTTCTCTCCTCTACAAAAAAGATTTCTTGACATTTTTCAATAAATCCTCTCGCCTTAAAGATATTGACGAAAAAAAACACATTTTTCCCATTTTTTTTGATTTCTTGGAAATTAAGCGAGATAGAGCAATTTTTGTAATGACCTTTTCTGCAGTTCTTTTTCCTCTACAAAAATTTCCATATCCTGCATAATTTCCAAGATATCCCTGAAAAACTCTTAATTTCATAATCGCCTCTATTTGAAGTACAAAATTTTCATTTATTACCCCTAAAAAGGGCAAATTCTCTAGAATATCATAAACCGTCTCCATTGAATCGATTTACCATTTCTCAACGAACAAGAAAACCCATGATCTTTACACATGTCCCAGTAAAATAGCCGTCAGTGGCCTTATACATCTCTAACAATAAAAAATTTACGATGATTCATGTATGAAAAGAAGAAGAAGAGAAATGTCACGAGTTGGGCATTTTTAAAGAATGACAATTCACAAATTCAGTTCTGAATATTTTTAACGACACTAGAAAAACGTGGCGGGGAGAAAAAAAAAATAAGGTCCCAATGTTTGCTTGTGTTTGGGCATAGGGATGGAAAATCTACTGGCCCCCTGACAACGTAGTCTCTATTGTGGGGGCCCACTGTTGTTATGGTTACCCGAGAAATATTTTCTTTTCGTCTCTTGTCTCTTGTCTCTCTCTCTCTTTCATTTTGCTGCGCTTGTTTGGGGCCAAATGGGGGTGTCAAAGGGGCTTGGACCCATGGGCACAGTCAAATTCAAAAGACATGTATACATACATTTCTCTTCTATTCTCATTTTTTATTCAAAATGAAATAATAAAAAATAAGGAGAGACTCGTGCTTTCTTAACCTTGAGGCCCCAAATAATGGGCCCCGAGTGCCTCGAGAGTTTACGCTGGAATTCACATTTTTATTATTGCTTACTTATGAAATATCGAGTGTCAAGGAGAAAAGAGACTTTTTTGGATTATCCTTTTTATTCGGGGGAATTAAAGGTTGAGAATTTGGGGGGGGGGGGGGGTGAGAATTGTGATTGAAGATTTGATTGAATTAAGTCCTTCTAAGATGATGTGACGGAAATTTTCTGACTTTTTTCTAACTATTAAGTTAGTATCTTAGAGTACGGTCGATAAAACAGAAAACATGAGGATTTTTAGGCTAGTTTTCAATTAATCGCTGATAATTCGGGGAAAATGTGCGTTAATTTAACCGAGAAAGTGATTAAACTATTAGAAAGTCATATCTTCAGCTTGTGAATATAATTTTTTTTTCTCGAATTTTTTTTACATGAATCTCCTATCACATGCATGAGATAGAGAGAGAGGCAAATAGTTACGACTACCTTCTAATTAAAATTTTTCAATAACTATACGGTGAATTGAATATTTTTTTCTTCTATTATTTAGTTAAAATGCTGTTCTCTTCGCCAATAGTTTTTAAATAATGGGTCAACTGTGTGGTTTTTTAGTAATTTCGTTATTTCTGTCCGATTTAAGGCGTTTCATCCCCACCACCACTTTTTCCACTAACTTCAATAATTCATATCTCATAAACTACACGAACAAAAATTATGAAAAAATTCAGAAAAATGTAAAAAAGTATCATCTTTGATGGGGCATCAACAAAAATAAGGAGTCAATCGTACTCAAGTTTGCTGGGATACTACCTTAAGACTAGTAGTTTCCGAATTATTTATCCTTATCATCATTATTTTGAGATTATCTTAGAAATTATTGGGCTTATGGGAATTTATCAGAAGACCTTTTTTGTAGCTCTTAAAAAAATTCCTCTATATTTGTCAACAAAATCATTGGTTTCGGAGATATTTGCGAAAGGTTCACGATTTTTCTTGAATTTATTCAATTCATTGAATTATGTGAGATACTTTAAAATTGAGGCGAGACACAGAAAAATTTCTTGCAACCTGTTTTCTAGAGCGGAATGAGAGCTATAAAAAATGTTCTCATAAAAAAAGGCGTATCTCCATCTTCCCCAGAGATATTCACAAAGAAAGAGGAAAGAATCGAAATTGACTCGTTTCGAAATTTTCGACAAAAAAATTATGTATTTCAAGCAGGATCATTCAAAAATTTACATAAATTACTGGATAATTGAATTTTAATCAAACGCGAAAGTATTTGCGTCATTTCGAATCACTTGTTTCACGATAAAAGAATAAAACGACTTAAATTTGCCACAAAACTCACGCGTTCCATTTTTTTTTTTTCATGAGCAATTCACACGAATAAAATTCGCAGTGACTCTTAAATGACCAGTTGCAAGTAAAACTTTACAGCTTTATTGCATCCGGTCATGCCTTGTAGGGATTTTGCCTGTGTTCTTAACATGACGCAAGCAATAATTATTATTTTCGTCATATCGCCCTCTTTTTTTTTCTTTTTAGTCGTTCCTTTATCTCTCATTTTTATGAACACTGTGAGAGAGGATTTTGAAAGAGTTTGGTGTATTTTGCGATTATAAAATCTGATGGCATGCCTCTTTCTCGCGATTTAAGGGACATAAAAAAACAAAGGAAAAGAAGAAAAAGAAAGAAAGGGTGAATCGAGGAACGATAATTGGAAGCCTCAGGTGATTTTATTCATTTTCTCCCCCCCCCCCTTTTTTTCGCCAACGAATGTAACGCGCAGCAGTGCTATACGTAATTGCCCCTGATCCACCATATAATGAGACAGCCATCGTAAATTTGCACTGAATAAATTACTGGGTGTAAAATGACGGTAGCACGATTCGCAGCGGATCATGGCAGTCTTTATAGATCATTTTTCCATGTCACAGGAGATGCACCTTTTTTCGTGGAATATTAGATTATTTCATTATGGAATTGAATGGATTAAGTGGAAAATTGTTACAGTAAAAAATTGAGGGAAAAATAGTTTTGTGATCTGTTTTTTGAAAGGGATCTCGGAAACCGTAAGGTTTAGGAGAATTTATCAAGAGACCTTTTTTATAGGATTTGAAATTCTCGACGAAAAAGATCTCTTGAGATTTTTCGATAAACCCATTTTTTTAGGAGATATTTATTGAGTTTTCAATTTTTTAATTATCAAGTGATTTTTTTCATTATTTACTTGAACCGCGAATATCTCGAAAATTACTGCATTTACGGGAATTTGTCAAGAAACTTTTTTTGATGGCTTTCAGAATTCTCTGGGAAAAAAGTCTGTTAAGATTTCTCGATAAACTCATCAGCCGTTTATTTATTCAGTGCATTTTCAGGAAATAATCGCTGAATTCTCAACTTTTGAATGCTTGTGATTTTTTTTATTATTTACTTAAACCGCAAATATCGCGAATAAAAGAGATCTCGAAAAAAGAGATTGAGATTTTTCGATAACGCAATTTTTTAAGGAGACATTTACTGATTCTTCCATTTTTCAATAATTAAGTAATTTTTTCATTGAATTTTTTTCATACACTTAAATCCCAAAAATTTGGAAAATTTCTCCATTTACGAGAATTTATAAATAGATCTTTCCTGCAGATCTTGGAATTCTCCACAAAGAAGGATTTCTCAAAAATTTCGCCATCTCGCTTAATTTCCAAGATATTGAAAAAAAAGCAGCAAAAAATAGACTCATTCTTCATTAATTCTCCACCATAAATTATTTATTTCCGGTCATGATCTCCAGCTCATGATTTATTTCCATTCCGAAAAATCGTCCCGAGAATGCAATTATTCATTCATTCACTACAACACACGTGTGTCCGAATAATTCCCGAAAGTGTCGCATAAAGAACTCGAGCAACAAGAAATAGGGGAGGAGGGAGGGGGGAGGGGGAGGAGGAAGAACAAGAAATTCTTCCATACATGATCGTGCCCCTATGGTGCATCGTACAAACTGCAACATACCTCCCCGCAGATCAACCGGAGGAGGGTGACAAAGTCAGCGGGTGGTTATTTTGTATCCATAACAATAGAAATGCGTGAAGCATCGGACATTAGTCCAGATTGTGAACACGTTCGCATAAAGAAATTGGAAAGAAGAAACTCAGATAGAGAAGATTCCCCTGGAGAGTCAACGAAGAGAAAAAAAAAAGGAAGAATTTTGAATGTTTTTTTTTTTCTGGTGGATGATGTCATTGTCAGGCGTCTCTGGCTCCAACACAATGGGGAAATTGCGAGGCTAGACATAACGAGTCTCTTTTTGATGCCCTTTTTTTTTCTTCATCTTCGTGCTTCTTTTGGTCTGAAAAGGGCCACAGCGTGGCCTCACTCACAAAGATGTCCCCGGTGACAAAAATATTTAACAACAATCGTCGTTGTTCGGACGACACCCTTTGTTTGTTAGAAGTTTCGAGGGAATTGGATAGGTGAGACGTCTTGGATGTTTTTGGGAAGAGGTGGAGTGAAGGATTCCATTTTTTTGGAAAATTGAAATATGGAATGGGTTTCAAGGTGGTATTCTAGTAAACGAGTACAGATAAACTGTCATTTTTTTTAAGTCGTATCAAAGCAGAGATCGGCAAAAAAAAATCCGCATTTTTAATTTTTTAATTTTTTTTATTTCTGTAATTTTCATTCAAAAGATTTTAATTACTTTCCTAATGAAAAATTTGGATTTTTAAATTTTTCATTAGTTTGAAAATTAATTTTTTTTTTTAACAATTTTGATTACTATTGTAATTAAAGATTTGACTGATGAAATTTTATAATTCTTTTTCTTATTCGAAATTTTGATTCTTTCTTACTTATTCATTGATTGGAATATTTAATTTTATAATAAAATCAACGCTACTATGTTTAATCTTCCCAAATATAACCGTCTTTCAGACAAAAATTTTGAGTTGAGAGTGTTAACTAAATGTAACACAAATAAGAACTTATAATTTAATCCAATCTAAATGACGCTTATATGACATTTATAATTCAATTTAACTAATAAAAATGTTAATAAGTTTAATAAAGAAAATAATTATGAAATTCCATCAGTCAAATTTTAGATTACAATAGTAATCAAAATGGTTAAAAAAAAATTAATTTTCAAACTAATGAAAAATTTAAAAATCCAAATTTTTCATTAAGAAAATAATTAAAATTTTTTTAAAAAATTAAAAAGTTAAAAATGCGAATTTTTTTTTTGACGATCTCTGTATCAAAGATGATATTTTTTTACATTTTTCTGAATTTCTTCATAATTTTTGTTCGTGCAGTTTATGAGATATGAATTATCAAAGTTACTGAAAATAGCGGTGGTGGGGATAAAACGCCCTAAATCGGACAGAAATAACGGAATTACTAAAAAACCACACAGTTGACCCATTATTTAAAAACTATTGGCGAAGAGAACAGCATTTTAACTAAATAATAGAAGAAAAAAATATTCAATTCACCGTATAGTTATTGAGAAATTTCAATTAGAAGGTAGTCGTAACTATTTGCCTCTCTCATGCATGTGATAGGAGATTATTAATGTAAAAAAAATTCGAAAAAAAAAATTATATTCACAAGCTGAAGATATGACTTTCGAATAGTTTAATCACTTTTTCGGGTAAATTAAAGCACGTTTTCTCGAATTATCAGCAATTAATTGGAAACAAACCTACAAATCCTCATTTTTATCTGTTTTATCGACCGTACACTGGGATACTACTCAACATGATTTACTAATTCTTCATTGAATTCGCTTTTAATCCCAATAATAAGGTTTTCAATCATAAATTATCATTTCTAGATGTTTTTTCTTTCTAGAAACCCAAAGTTTATACAACAGTTCATAATGAAGATCCAGAGTTTGAAAGTGGCATAAGTGCAATTGACTTCCTTAAATGCCTAAAAATAATGACCCTAAACTCCAAATTTTTCATTTTTTCTACATTTTTTTTTCTTTTCCAGAAAAAAAAACGTTTAGACATTTCGACAGAAATCTGTTGCTGTCTTCAAGCGATCGTATTACATCCTGACTTCTTCTTAAATTGGTACATCTCAGTGTGAACTAGAAAAAAAAATGTACATCTGCCAGTCTTTCTAAATTGAACTATTGACAAGAGTGAAAGAAAATAATAAAACATGAAAACATTTGGTATCTGTTTACGAGATGACCCGGAGTCATGCTGTAGTTTTGTTGACCAAAGTTTACCCACTGCGGGTGAGCAGACTATGGTCATTCATTGGTTCTCACTTGTATACAGAGATGTAATGTATTATTTAGAAGATGTTGACCACCTTGGGTGGTCAAGTTCCATTGGATTTTGGTGTTTCTATCGTTTTGTTTGGGATAACTGGATGCTCAGCAGTTGTGACGACTTCTTTTTCACAAAAATTTACAAAAACCGTGTAAATACTAGTATTCTCTTGGGTTTCATATTTTTGAGGAAGCTGCAGTAAAGAAAATTGAGTTTTTAAGATTTTTCACTTAAGGGACAACAAAAAAAATCGTATTTATTGAATTTTTTGACCAAGCATTTGACAATATTTATCAATATTTTCTTAATAAAAACGTGTCAACGACTAAAAAGTCGATGGTTCTATTATTTCATGAAAAAAATGATAATTATTGTCTAAAAATGGATTTTAAAACCCTAGACATGAAGAATTTCTCTGTTTTTATTATTTTTGGATTGATCAGTTGTGCGGAAAATTCTAAAAAAAATTTACATTACTCATTGAGCCCTCTATCTTTGACCACCCTTTATATTTGACTGAATTCTCCCTCCATCTTTGACCATCCTGCTCCTCACTAGAATTTTTTTATTACCACCAAGACATCAAATTACAAAAAATCATTTTTTGGCGGGAATATTTGAATTTTCGAAATTTAAGGAAAACAGGAGCAGAATGGACCGACGAGTCGAAATAATTCGGGATTTTTTTTAGGGTGAAGACCTCTCTGAAAATTAAAAAAAAAATTCACCAACAATATTCATGCATTAAAGTATTTTTTCAAATTTTTTCAGATTTTTCCACAATGTCCATCAATCCAAAAAAAAATCATGAACCATGCCACCCTGAAGGTCCATTTTGCCCCAGTCTCCTTCCACCTATATTTATTGCGCATTTGCCAGGAATAAAATGAAGTGTCAAATATAGAGGAATTCCATCGTAACATCACGAGAAACACCTTGACGACGTCTAGACGTTAAAAATCTCACCTAAAAAATCGAAACATTTCCATAAAAGCCCCTAAAAGCATTAAGATACATCAAAAAAAAAACCATTTTCCTCCTCCAAATTCCAAAAAATTACTAATAAAAATCGTTATTAAACCATCAAGACTCATCGACCATAAAATCCAGTGCCGATGCCTTCAAGTTAAAGAAATTACCATATGAAAAGATACAGGCAATACAGAATTAAGCCCTCACAGTTGAAAAACCCATCTCTCGTATCAGATGATCTGGAATCATCTCATAGAAATTTCAGGTGATTTCTCGCATGTGAAGAGATCTGCCGGTACGATTGAGCTTCCTCAAGCCCATCCTCAGCATTATCTCGCACCCGTAATTTCGAATAAGCCGCAAACGTGTCGGCTCTTGACACCCCCTCAAAACGAGACTTCCCCCCCTTCTCTCCTCCTGGTGTTCTAAGGCCGAGAAAAAAGAAGAAGAAGAAGAAGGAAAAAAAAGAGGAGGCAGAATGAAAATGGTGTCGGCTACTTTGAGATGATCCTCGGCTGCGCCTTTAAGTGGTGACCGCCCCTGTGTCACAAAACCGATAATGTACCAATCTAGAGGAGCCAGTGAAAATAATGTGCAAAGGGCGTTGAACAAGAGTTAAGATGATCCATCCAAGTGAGAAAATGAGGAAGATTAGAAGTGTTTCTGCCCTTTTTTTAAGGATTTTTTTTGGGGGTTTTAGAGGGATTATTAGAGGGCTTTTCATATCTGCGGCTTGCTTTGGGGGATATTGGTGTTGATTATCACACTTTTGGACTGTGGGGCGAGATCAAAGGAGATGCTGCAATTATACAGTTGCAATTATTGAATTATGGTTTAAAATTTGGGAAAATTTGATGAGTTAGGGGTTAAAGCCTTTTTTTTGCAGATGTCTTTGAAGCTGGTTGGTTTACGAGGATTTGGGAAGAGACCTCTTTTGCAGCTCTCCAAAAAAAAGGGAGTCTGGAATTCTCTATAAAAAAAAACTATTGAGATTTTATGATAAACCCATTTTTTTTAGAAGATATTCGCTGATTTTTAAAATTTTTAATATTTGAGTAATTTCTTCATTAATCATTCAAATTGCAAATATCATTGCAAGGATTCAGTGAAAAAGAGTGAGGTTGATAGAGAAATTGCAATTATACAGTTGCAACTATTGGATTGTTTTTCATTTTCAAATTCATGAAAATCTAATGAATTTGGGATTTAGATATTGATATTGATATTTATTGATAGGACTCCTGGTTGAGAGCCCATCGGAGCCATTCAAACAGTAAAAATTACAATCGAACATGAGTCATCACATTGAATTAGCAAAATAATCTTACATATTGCGTTGAAATTTACATAAAAAGCCAAGCAAAAAAGGTAAAAAGGTGTCACAGGTTAAATGAAAGTTCTTTAGTACATAGCTAATTAAATTCGCATCTAAAATTCGACATCAAATAATATGTTTCTTTTTTCTTTCAAAAACCACAATCATAGTTAATTAATTAATTAATCACAGCACTATTTTTTTCTTTGGTCATTAAAAACTGAAAACAAAGTTTCTTAAAAATCTCTGATTTAGAGCTGTTTTGGCGAATATCTTTGAAGCCGTTGGATTCAGGGAGATTAGTGAAGAGAGCTTTTATGTAGCTCTCAAAATTCTCTAAAAAATGGATCTCTTCAGATTTTCTGATAAACTGCATTTTTTTCGGAGATCTTTTTGCTATAATTTCCAAGATTTCGCTATTTTCGTTTGCTTTAAAAACCCAATAAATCCAATTTTTCCTAATGAAAATGGTTATTTTGATGCGCAGCATCAATTGCTCCTCCCCTCAAGATTAAACGACCAAAACCTACTGCAATCAAAGAGAATCCACCTCAAAACCCATTAATTCCCATTGGGAAAACCCCAAATGACTTGAAAATTAAAGACACGCACTTAACAACCGCATCCCATTATTACCAGTAACACAGTTCAACTTGTTAATTAACCGTTCACAAAAACTGTAGAAAAGATCGAGAAAAACGACCTGTTTCATTTGATATTTCGGCGTTTCATCAAACGTTATTCATCGGGGCTTCCGGCTTTTCGATACGCCTCAGAGCCATCAAATTAGTGTGAGCCAACAATTTTCACAAAATGAATCCAACTAAAACCTCTCTTTTGTCCCTCTTTTTCTATCATTATAACACAAAGTGAATGGTGAAAAGTTTTAGTAGTTAGAAAATGAGAAACGTTGTGAAGAGAATGAAAAAAAAAAAAAAAAGGGCGATAAAGGGCCCGTAAATTGGGACGCTGGGGGAATTTCTATGAGAGCCCATGGGTTTTTGTGGGCGGGGTTCTTGCCCCTGGTTTGCCTCGAAGAAATAAAAAAAAAAGCGGAGGAGAAAATGCCAGAGTAAGAAGAAAAAAAATAATAAAAATCATAAAAAGAAAAAGAGACGAAGCCATGGTTAAATAGAAACGAAAGCTAACTAGTGGTAGTTGGGAATGAGGGGGAGGAGCACAAGGCAGGTGCAACATTTCTTCGTTGTATCTTCTCTCTTCTGGTGGAGATGATTGGAATTAATCATAATTTTACTTGGGCGTCTATCGAAATTGGGTGGAAGATTGGGGGATATGAACGTTAACGGTGATTTTATTTCACGGTTTGAGGGGGCAGAAAAAATACGATTTTATTGGGATGACTCCCGTGGTGAAAGATAAATTATTAAAATTCGTGGGAATGAAGGGGAAAGTGGAATCAAAGAATTATTATGAATTGGAGTGATTTTGGATTATGAGGATTTCTCTTTCGGGAGGGGAGGGGGTCCATAAATATTTCGGGGATCTTTCCGAAAGAGTGGGAGCTAGGAAAATTTGTCGGATTGCTTTTTTTGTATGGAATTTGATTGTTTATAATGAAGGTTTCTTGAATTTTTTTGATAAATATACTTGTTGCGGAGATATTTGCGGAATAGTAGATGCAGAAGAGTTTGAATTGGATTATTTTAAAAGGATCTCGGAAACTATGGGGTTTAGGAGGATTTGTGAAGAGAGCTTTTCTGTAGCTCTTGAAATTCTCTACAAAAAAGGTCACTTCATAATTTTTCCTCAACTTGTTGGTTACAGAGTTATTGATGAAGAAAAGTAATTAATATCCATAAACTCAATTATTTCCAATTCATGCATTTTTTTTAGATGATACTGAAAATAACAAAAATCTGACAATTTTCATTTTTTTTTGTTAGGAATCAATTATTCAAAAAAAAATATGCATATGTAGAAAATTATAAAAAAACTGTAGAAGCAAATTTTTTACATATTTTTCTTCACAATAATTGATTTGTTTTACAAAATCCAAAAAACTTAGATGTGTGCTAATTTTATTATCATTTTTGTAATGGGAAGGGGATAAGTCAATTTGGAATAGGGGATTGAGGAGATTTGAGTGGATTTCAAGGTTCAATTAACAAGGAATTGTGAATTGCATTTTTTAAATAATTTCTTTCATGCAATTGATTCATTTCACAATTTTAATTCACTGAAATCCATTGCATTACTATTTTTATTTTTAAAAAATCAATTGTTCAGAGCTTGTACTGTGAATATCTCCGAAATTAGTAAAAGTAGAGAAAAAAGTCAAGAAACATTTTTTGTTGCTCTTGAAATTCTCTACAAAAAAAGTCTCTTGAAATTTTCTCCTCAACCCAGCAGTACTCAAATGCACATTATTTTTCAAAAAAAAAAGTGATTAATATTCATAAACTGAATTATTCCTGATTTCCTCCCTTTCACCTGACTATAATACGTCTTATCCTGCTATTCCCATAATTTCTCCCCTCGGGAATTCAAAATGCAACAATATTGATCAACAAAAAAACCAACTGACCACCCAAGAGGCCAAAAACTCAATGAATACAATATTCTCTCAATAATAAAACTCAGATTTTTTTTTTTCACTACCCGCATTGTGCAGAATCGCCGATGCTTTTTTTTGCGGTATTTTTTTCCCTTGGGAATTACGTGAGAGGGAAAAATCGCTTCGTTAAATATACTCTCTCAAGCAGAAAAATAGTATTTTGAAAACACGAAACCCTCGATTATCCTCGCGATCTTAACGCCACAGAAGCGTGTGCTCTGTACGTTTTACAAATTTTTTCCTTCAGATAATCTCTATTGCCGGTAAAAATCTACTGTAGACACTACAACAGAAGAATTGAGGATAAAAAAAAAAGTGGAGGAAAAAAAAAGAACGTCTCGGTTCTTATACGATCTGGAGTCACACGCATGGTTGAACTTCCTTTTTTTTTCATCATATCCAGAGGTTTACAACTGTATGTACAGGATGATTTGACCCACAAACGCGCAAGCTACGGTGGATTAGGATTTAAAGTGTTTCAATGGGACTTATCGGGCGTTTTAAGACACCTACACAATTTGTATTTCGTCTATTGTGGAGGAAGAAGAGAATTCAGTGGAAAATTTTATAGAAATGGATTGAGAAGGCTTAATTCAAGCGCAGGGGAAGTGCAAGGATATTCGATGATTTAATTATGAGAATATAATCATAGGGGAGAGTGGGGGGAAAAAAGGGCTTTTTTATGAAATGGTTTGAGATTAATTTTTTTTGATGATTTTATTGAAAAGCTGGGGAAATTTTAGGTGAAAAACGTGTGTCAGAATTGATTTTTTTTAATTTTTTTAAAAATTTCAATTTTTTAGACTTTTTGAAAAATTCAATTTTTTTTGGATTTTCACTGTTTTTTTCACTCTTTTGAAGATATCTACTGGTCTATTGGTCTGAGCGATTTGGGGTCGATCTCAAATGGAAGGGTGAAGTCATTTGCCATCGATTCAGGTAGTTTATAGAGGAAAATTATAGATTTTTGGAGTAATTATGGACACTTTTGGGAAAATGATGTTTTTGTCCTAGAAGTATCTCAAAAATCGATGATTTTTCCTTCAGAACCAAATAAATCGATAGCAATTGTTCTCACTTTCCATTCAAGACTAACCCCAAATCACTACGACTGAGAGAACCGGAGAAATCCTCGAAAAAATGAAATTGTTAGATTTTCCTAATTTCTCCTAAAATAGCAAAATTTTCAAAAAATCATTAAAAGTTAAATTTAAGATATGATTTCAATGAAAATGTACTCGACTTTCCAATAGTATCATCTGAAAAGAGGTATTCCAAACATTTTGACTGATTTCGAGCAATTTTCCTAAATTGAAATATCAGAATATGTCATTTTCACTCCTTATATTCGTTTTACGACAGCTTCTTCTATCCTTTTATTAAAATAACAGAATAATTTTTTATTTATTTATTTAATGTTCGTCGAAAACTACTTGATAATTGTCACTCCCCCCCCCCCTTTTTTTCCCATATTATTCGTGTTTTCAGTATTATTCTGCTTTTCAATGAGAACGGTGATGTAAAAAATGTAAAAAAAATGTAAAAAATGTGAAAAAATGTCAAATGTAAAAATGCAGAAGACTTAATTGTAAAGTAAAGAAAGAAACGTCGTAAAATTAATGAGTGTACATCAAAGTAGTAAAACTCAATGCAATACTACTTGATAAAAATTTCATGTAATAAGTGTGAAGAAAAAAAAAAATCAAAAAAAAAAGTCGAAAAAATTGATTTTTCACGTTAACCATTAAAATCAACTTTCCATCAAAAAATCAACAAGTCTTCAAGTACTTTAATACCATCACCCAACTATCGTCACCCCAAACTCCTAAAAATCCAATAAGCCCCCTCAAAATAATTGCATCACAATTCTAACCCGTGAATAATCCCTAAACTTCCAGAAACTTCATTTTCCAGAGTGCCGTTTAATTCGTCCACTCAACTCCACAAAATTATCCAAAAAATTCATATTAGTTCTAGATCGAAATGCATTACCACGGCCTCAGTAGTGCCTGATTTCTACGGTACAACCACGTGAATTTTCCACTTTCAACTCCCGGGCAACAAACTTCGAATACTTTTAATTCACCCAAAAAGACTTTTTTTTTTCCATTCATTGTGATAATAATCCATTGCCGATTAGTTCCAGGAGCGTGCAGGATTTTTCTATTGAATTTTCGCTGAAGAAAATAAATTCTCTTTAAAAATATGTAGAGAATTGTAACGAGACACGAAGAACTCAAGGTGTTTCATTCGATTTTATATAGGAAATGTTAAAATCCAGCGTCACGCCAATTTAATTCGTTTGAAAGATCAGAGAAGGGAAATTCTTTTATTCTTATTCCTTTTTTTTTATTTTCGACGTTTTTTTTTTGTTGGGTTAAAAGGACCACCCGTTCCGGTGCGTTAGAGTTTATAAAGTATTGAAGCAGGGGGAACGGCTCCTTTTTATTATTTCCTTTGAGGACACGCCGATACGGTAATTTTCTGACTTCTCGCCTTCTCTCGAACTCCTCGTACTTCTATTTTTCCCCATTTACTTCTATTCGTTTTTCCCTCCTCCTCATTCTTATTCTTATTCTTCTATATATATATTTCTTTTTTCTCGAGTGAAAAAGGCGGCGCACCTTTGACACTTTTTGAAGGAAAATTTTTGGACGAAATTCGGACGCTACCATTCATTCACTGGACTCTCTCTCGTAATTTCCGTGACGACAGGTCACTCCTGTGCGGCGGTTTTGTTCGGAATTTTTAGATGTTCAAAGGTTTTTTTTTCTTTTTTTTCTTTTAGTTGGCGGGTGAAAATCGGCAATGGAAGGTTTCTTTGGAGGTGAATTTTCAGGGCTCTTTGAATACTGTGGAGTTTTGACACGGCGAATCTCTTCTAGTTTTTGGTTATTAAACGTGGAAAATCAGCGAATTTTAGGGGATTTTTTTCCAGGGGGAAAGGGAATATGTCAATTTGAAATGGGAAATTGAAGAGGTTCGAGTGGTTGTTGAAATTTAATGAACGGAGAATTGTGAATTTTATTTCTTGGGGGATTTCTTGCATGAAAAAAAAATATAAAATCATTTTCAAAATGTTTCGAAAATAATTTCAAAATAAATTCAAAAATTTCGAAAAAATTTCAAATTGGAAAATATAACTGATTTTTAAGTAAATATGTGGACAAAAGAAGGTTTCCGAAATTTAATTTGAAAAAAAATTCGAAAAATAATAATAATAACAATAATAATTATTTAAACATATCAAAATTAATTTCAAAATAATTTCTAAAATTTTGAAACATCTCAGATAGGGAAATATAATTGTTTTTAAAAGTTAATTTTTCTTGAATGATATTTTGAAAAATAAGTTCTACAGTTCTAATTCATTGAAATTCATCGAACTCTTAATTTTTATAGAAAGAAAATTAATTATTTAAAAATTGTACTGCGAATATCTCCTAAATGAGTGGATTTAGAGACAATTGTCAAAATACCTTTTCTGTAGCTCTTGAAATTCTCTACGAAAAAAAAATCTAAAATTTTCCCCTAACTCCAACGTTTCGCAAAATATCGTCGAAGAAATCTTCACTCAACGTCCAAACTCATCTTTTCCTCTTTTTTTCAATATTAAAAAAATTGAGAAAAAAAAGCGCGACCAATCGGAGAACAAGTAAAAGTCACCAATAAAAAGAACTACTCATTCTTCATCATCTCATCATTTTTCCCCTTCTTTAAACCACTAAATTCCTCCTCCGGCACTTTTTATCCCGAATCATTACCTTAATTATTTTTTATTTCCTCAATTTCTTCTTCGTAATTGTCTGTTTCCTCTCAATATCAAGAATCGAGATGTCATTCAACGAAAATAATTTCGTTTTTTTTTTTTTCTTTTTTTTTTTTTCCTTTCATCCAACCATTTACCTAAAGATGATGCCTCCATTAAACAGTTGCAACGAGCCATATTTATTTAATCTTCTTCCATTCTCATTTGGAATCCGAAGAGAATGCTCTGATTTGGGTGGGCTCATTTCACGCTACGATGACTCCTCTGACCATTCATGTAAGAGAAAGCGGGAGAAATATGCACTTTGCTTTCCTACCTTTGGAGCGAAAAAATTCCTACCAAAAGCCTAATCCCAATGTTGGTAATTCTCGTGTTCCGCTTGCCACCCACATTGACTATTAAAATTCACTAAAAAAAACGTAAAAATTCCGCCAATTTCCGGTTTTGCCATTTTTTCGGTTCATTGAACTTTCGAGGGATTTACGATACTGCACTGTCATCGTTGCTCATTAAATAATTGGGGGAAAAAAATGGGATTACGTGATATATTATTTTTTTTTGAGTCAAGGGAGGAGTTTTCAAAATCGCTTGAAATGAGGAAAATTTTTGGAGATTCATTTTTTTTTAATGATTTAATTGAAAAAGCTGAGGAAATTTCAGCGGGAAAACATGTGTGAAAATTCATTTATGAGAATTTTTGGAAAATTTCGATTTTTTTGACTGAATTTTTTGAAAATTTCAGTCTTTTTGAGAATATTTTCGATTCTATATGTTGCAATGGGGAAATGTATAAAGGGGGTTTGAGATGAGATCATTGGCCATCGATTTGTGTAATTTTGATATGATTTTTCATTATTGTTATTAAAATTATGGAGTAAAAATGGATTTTTATAAAATAAAAATGGATTAACTCAAAAATTGATAGAAATAGATCCAAAATCACATGAATTCGATGTCAAATCATCTCAACTGTCCATTTATCATCAAGTTTTTGCGCTAGGACAATTAGAAGTCGAGATATTCCCAAAAAACTGATTTTTTTTGCTCAAAATTCTCGAATTTTCAAAAAATTCGCGAAAATAAATTCTGATATACATTTTTCTGCGCAAATTTTCTCAGCTTTACAATGGAATTGTCCAAAAAATTCTATCTCTAATCATTTCATCGAAATACCCCTTTCCCCTATTTTCCAATTGTTATTAAAATCCATGAAAAATAACAAAACTTTAACGAATTTTTTCATTCACCTCAGTATGATCCCATCAATTTTTTTGCCTCCAATAATTGGGTAAAAATCCCCAAATCATTAACAATACATGCACGTAATGAGGAAGACGGAAAAGAAGAGGGTTATGGTCACTTCTTCTCTCTCCTCTTCTTCTTTTTCTTCAGTTTCTTATTTTTCTTTTCTTCTTCTCCTTCTTTTTTTTTTACTCCTTAATGCTCGAGGGTTTGTTGAGCGTTGATGGGGCACTTGTTCGGCTCTGTTACGATGGTGCACGTGTTCTAATGGACGGCTTCCCCCCTTTCGAAGAGAACGGACGATCAACGGTACAGAAAAAAAAAAAAAAAGAAGTGGAGAGATAAAAAAAATATAAAAGGAGATGAGGAAGAAAAAAACGATCAATCTCCGGACACTGGACTAGTGGCTAGAGTTATTTTTTTTTATCGATAAAAAAATATCCTATAAAAATATTGAAGAAAAAAAAATATCTTCGAATCAATTAAAATAAAAAAGTCATCGATATTTTTATGTATTTTTTTTTCGCTCATTAATTCGATTATTCATGAATGGAAAAAAGGGAGGGGGGAGGGTGAATGACCCGAAATCATAAAAATAATAATAATGAAAAAAAAAATTTTAAAATGACATTTTTAGACAATTTTTTTCATTTTGACACCAATTTTTTTAAAAATAGTTTGGAGATTAAGCGAGATAAAGCGATTTTGGCCTAAAATGGTTTTGTAGAGTCTCAAGGGCTATACAGAAAAAGGAGTTGATGAAAAAAATGTATCTCCATTAGTTTCCAAGATTATTCTCAAAAAACAAATATTGAACACAAATATTTTTGGACGAAAATTCCTCAAAAAAAAAAATTTATATTTCAAGAGGAGAAACATTAAAATTTTGAAAACCATCAGTTATCTGAGGCAGTAATCTCGGGTCATCTCACCAGGTCTCGACCACCGAGAGTCTCTGACTCACCCTTGCACGTGTTCAATTCTAGCCCCTGTCCAGAACCAGAAAAAAAAAAAAAAAAAAAAGGAAGAAAAAAGAAGAAACTGAAAAGGTCTTCCTGACTGTGTTTCTGGGGTCTTTGGTTCACCGCTCCGCCCACAACGAGCCGAGAAAAGAATCGTAAAGAATGAAGGAAAAAAAAAAAAGGACCATCAACGGAATTCACATTTTTACAGTTAATGTTACTGGATTTTTAATGTTCAGGACCTTCTTCTACCTCCTCTTCATCGTCCATTGAATCATCGTAAAAGCGCACCAATTGTTGAACATCAATTTTACGTATTTCAAATGATTTCCAATAAATCGATGGGCTATTGTCAATTTTTCTGAAAATTGTTAAAGTCAATGAATTATACGATTTTTTTCTTTTTTTTTTAGATGATATGTGGGAGGAGATGGGAAATAACTGTGGGGCTGCTACCGGGCGTTCTGTGGGCCCGACTTAGGTATTCAGAATAAAAATTGGGGGATGAGACAGCTTTTTTCCCAATTTTTTTTTTTCAACAGTCAAAAAAATTGACGACTTGTTTTGAATTATATTGAAGAATAATTCGATTATTCTTCTCTTTTTTCAACAGGTTTACGAGAATATTTCAGAAATTAATGGAGTTACGCCCTTTTTGCCCTGAGCATTATTATAGCTCCTAAAATTATCTACAAAATCAGATTAGGGTGTAAAAAGGCGTATCTCCATCAATTTTCGAGATATTCTCTCAAAAAATATGCGAAAAAATGGCAATAAAATTAGCACATAGGTGACAAGATTTTGAATTTTTTTAAAACGAAAATATTTCATTATAAAAAAAATTTGTACTTATAAAGTTTCACATTTTTTGAATATGCAAATTTTTTTTTTTAATAATTAATTTTTTGAAACAAAACTTAAGTAAGAGAAAAATTAATGGAGATACGCCTCTTTTACTCTAATCTTTCATTATAACCCTTAGAGTGTCTGCAATATCTAGATTAGGGCGAAAAGGGCGTATCTCCATTAATTCCCGAACTATTTTCGAAAGAAATGGGTGGAAAAAAAAGAATAACGAAATTACTACATTTTTTTTTAAATTATTGTTTGCATTTTGAACTTCAAGTTCATTCTGCTAATTACACCTCGATAATCATAATTCCGATAAATTTCTGGTTTTTTTTTAAATGTAAAATTTTAATTAAAAATTATTTTCACTTTTAATTATTTGAATTTTCTACTTGTGGCTATTTTTAATTTTTTTTTCAATAATCAATTTATGAAGAAAAAAAGTCAGATTTTTGATATCTTCATTATTACGAAAAAAATCAAATCATCCTGTTTTCCTTTTCCATCACTAAATTAATATATCATTTTCAGAATTTTGAAAAGTCCATTGAATTAAACCGATGAATCCCAGCAAATAAGAGGGGACAAAACCCCGATCAAACACTCTACTTTAATAAAATAATCCCTCGACTCAATCAAACGTAATTTAACGGCAATACTACCCCCAATCATCCAAATATCAAATATTAAAAAATCTCCCGTCAAATTCACGGAGTAAACTATCTCAAGATCACTGCAAGTTTGTTCAAAACCGAGCTCTCGAGGAAAAATCATTCTCCCCCAAAAAAAGAATCAATAAATAAAAACGTGGAAAAAATCTGCCCATTCTACCCCTCACATAAAATTCCATTATGCCGCCTAAATAAACAAGCTCGAAGATTTTTCAGAGCCCAAGCGTTTGCTTTTCTTATTCTGCACCTAAATAAATAAAAATTCTCCACAAAAAAGAATTGATCTCAAATTCATTCGTTTCGAAGACGAAGGGAAAAAGAGAGAGAGAGAGAGAGAATTGTAAAAAAAAAAAAAATGAAAAGAATGAAAATAATAATGGGGTTGAATACATTGAAAAGTCTATGTACCGGTGCATCCACCGGCACGATTTCTATTCTTAAAGGATTATCGTTATAAATTATACATTTTTTTTTTCCCTCTACTTTTTTCATCCTCAATGCTCCGAAAGGAGCAATAGCTTCCAAATGTGTATCGCTTCTTTTTTTTATTCTCATCTTCTTCTTCTTCTTTTTTCCTTTTTTTTTTTTGGGTTGTGCGTATCGCTGACCGGTAGCAGCTTAGAGATTTCTATCTGGGGATTAGTCGGACCGTGTCATCGGGGTATCCTGTCTATTCGGGTTTCCCTAGTTGGGGCCAGCCTTTTCATTTTGATGATGAAAAAAAAAAAATGCTCCGAATTTTTTTAGACAGTTTTTTTTTTTTGCTGCATTAAAGATTGAAACTCGAGGGCTTTTATATGAAATTCGAAGCGTTTTTTTTTGGGGTTTTTTTTATGGAGGATGACCCATGAGAGGGTCCACTTCCGGGCAGATTTTTTAGGATATTCTTAGGGGGTGGGTCTCGGGGAAATTATGAGGTTTTTGGAGGGATGATAGATGAATGTTTGATTAAATTGAAAGGATCTCGGAAACTATTGAGTTTAGGAGGAAAATTCAGAAGACCTTTTTTGTAAAAAATTGAATACTCGACAAAAAAGATTTCTCGATATTTTCTCCTAAATTCACTCGCCTCAAAAATATTCGCAATTCAATAAAAATCCGTATAAAATTTCGTAATAATTTCTTTATTTCATCCCTAATTTTTTTGATGTTGTATCAGATATGATTTTTTCTCAACGTTTTTCTGAATTTTTTTATGATTTTCATCCGTGCAGTCTATGAGATATGAATTAAATCGAACAGAAATAACAAAATTACTGAAAAAAACCACACAATTGACCCATTATTTAAAAACAATTGGCGAAGAAAACAGCATTTTAACTAAATAATTAATAGAAGAAAAAAATATTTAATTCACCGTAATGTAAAAAAATTCGAGAAACAAAAAAAAATTATATTTTCCAGCTGAAGATATGACTTTCGAATGGTTTCACCAATTTTTCGGGCAAATCAAAGCACATTATTCCGAATTATCAGCGATTAATCGTAAACTAACCTAAAAATCCTCATTTTTTCCTGTTTCATCAACCATCCTCTGCATCACTACCTCAACCAAAAAAAAGACGCAATAAATTCGCAGAAAAATGAAAATAATGGAGACAATAGTTGTGTGTCGAAATATTTCAGTGAAAAAAAAAAGACATCCTTCAACATTAAGAAATTATCAAAGGACATCCTTCCTAGTGACTTCCTGTCGCAAGATCCGGGATGCGTGTCCCAGCATCCAAATGAGGTGTTACACAAGACACGAAAAAAAAAGAAAAAAAATTTCTCGGTGACAATTCGTTCTCCCAAAAACACCCTCACAATATCCTTACTCCTCTCACTTTTCATTATTCCAGACACACAGAACGAAGATCAAAGACGAGAAGAAACGAAAAAAAAAAAAAAAAAGAAAATTATATTCAGACACTTTTGCAATCTCCTTTTGTATCATTGTCCCTATGGTAACAAACTCGGTATACACAAGTACCAACTACCTGCGTGCACCAAATCGGCTCGTGCAAGTTCAGACTTGTTTTCGACTTCTTTCATAAAAGAAGTCGAACACTTGGGACTTCTCTCCGTAATAAAAAAAGATAAAAAGAGAAGAAAAAAAACGCGCGGATGATGATGGAAGAAAGAAGAAGAAGAAGATGATGAGAAAAGTCTCTCACGCAATGCTCCTTTTTTTTTTTTAATGCAACTGCAGGTTCGTGCCTGCATCATCCAGGTGCAGCCTCAATGAGAAGAGAAACGATAACACACAACTGAGAGTTGACATAATATATAACCAAGGTCAGAGAAGAAAAATGGAGGATTTGAAGAAAAAAAAAGGAATAGGTGGATAAATCCGGTGTATCGAACTGGAAGAAACTTGTCTGTGCCTGTTTTGCCTTTTTTCCAGCACGTGCGAGACTTTTTTTTGGAGGTAAATCAATGTCGGATTGAGGAAAATTAATTGTTTCGTGTTTAACAACAAAATTTATTTAATTTTTGTTTATTTTGATAGGAGTGATTGATGGGGTATTTACCCTTTCACTGAGAATTGCTCGTCCTGAATTCCTCGCACGTTTTTTTGAACATAAAATTCCATATTTTTCACAATTTTTACAATAATTTTACGATTTTTTAGCAAAATTTCAAAGTTTTTGATGAGTATCTTCAGAAATTATGGAGATATCGAGATTTTTGAGAAGACCTTTTTTGTAGCTTTGATTTTTCTCCACGAAAAAGGTCTCCTCAAAAATTCGAATATCTCGATTATTTTTCGATTGCGCGTTCAATTTGTCTAATTTTCACCTTTTGATTTCCTATTGAATAGAAGGAAATAGAGATCCAGAGATTTTATTTCCCAATTAAGAGCAATTAAGGAGGTATTTCCTCCCCTCCACTCAAAATCAATTATCCTATCACCCCTGCGCTTTTTTGTTAACATAAAATTTCACATTTTTCTCAATTTTTCAATAATTTTACGATTTTTTTTCGCAAAAATTCATGATTTTCGTTGAATATCTCGGAAAATAATCGATATATCGAAATATATGTTGTTATCTTTTTTGTGGCTCTCTTTGCCCTCTACAAAAGAGGTCTCTACAAAAATTCCAATATCTCGATTGGTTTTCGCTTGCGAGATCATTTTCAACCTATTCCACCCTTTCATTTAATTAAATAGAAGGAATCCCAGATTCGGAAAAATTCGATGAAATTACTTGGAACATTAACAAAAGCACAATTAACCCCCCTCACCAATTATCACAAAGCAATTGCTCCCGTTACTCCAACTCTTTGCTCCCTTGACCCACAATTCAACCCTTTACCTGATCCCCCTCTCCCCCCGAGCCCCAAGTCGCCCCCCCAGGTGGTAACCATCGAAAGAGTTAACGGAAATACCCAAACAATACCTGTAAAAGGGTTTCACCACCAGTGGGGATTCACCTGTGAAAGGGTTAAGCCCTCATTGACAAAAGAAATCGAGTGGAGTGACTCTGAAACAAGTGCAAGACCTCCAAAAAAAAGTGCACTAAAAAAGTCGCCATTTTTCCCTTCAAAAAAAGGAAAAAAAGAGGGGAAAAGCACGAAAAAAAGAAGGATTGATCTAAAAAAAAACCTGAAAAATCCTTTGAATCCCAGAAAAAGTAGAATTGAACATCTGCGCGAGAAAATCCGAGAAATTTCCCCCAAAAAAAATCGAAACAGCTGCGAAAACTCATTTCTGAATTAAATAAAATAAAAATCGAGAAAAAAAGAAGAAATTCACGTCATCGAAAACGATCCACAGGTGGTCAGGAGGGGGAGAAAAAAAAACGGATTTTCAACCCTCTTGGTCCATTTATAAAAAAGAATAATAACACGTGAAAGAGGTTGCCCATTATTATTGCATAGGGAAGAAAAAAAAGAGAAGAATCCGTTCATCCAAAATGTCGAATTTCTTTATTGTGAGTAAGTTGACCCTTTTCTACCTGCATTAGTGCGTGGATGAAGAGGTTGAGGTTATTTTTCAGGATTGAGGGGGAGAAGAAAGTTCTATTGAATTTTATTCAAAAAAAAAAGAATCGTAAGATATGCATCTGGAATATTTCAATGGAAGAAGGGGGGGACACACGAAAAATAACGAAAAAATTCCATTCGAGATTTTCGTGATTTTGAATAATATTGCATCCCCCTTTTGGTACAGAAAGGCTCAAAGGATGCTGGAGTAGAAGAGGAAAAAAAAAGGGCTCTTTTCTATTATGGATGGATCATCTCGGACCGGTTCACGTCCACAAGGACAAAGGGATCTGGATGGACAAGCGTGAAAGATAAATTTTTATTTTCTGAATAAATTTAAGAAAATAAGGAAAAAAAGAATCCTGTAATTCAGAAGAAAAAAAAGTTGAAAAATTGATAATTTTTGTTTAGGCACTCGGAAAATAATGGAGATATCGAAATTTTTGTAGAGACCTTTTTTGTAGAGGGGAATCAGGGCTACAAAAAAGGTTCCTACAATTTTTTCCCTCCCTTCTTTATTTTCCGAGATAATGACAAAAAACTGGTCGAAACGAAGACTTTTTTTTCAATGAATTGATAAAATGAAGATAAATCTTGATAATAAACATGAGAATATTTAATATTCATAGTGGGGAAAAAAGTGAGGGGGGGGGGGTAAAAATAATGGGGCTTTGCAGGCAATAAATTAGGGTTGTGGAGGAAGGAGGAGAAGGAGATGCGCAAGAGTTTTGGTCCATCGAGTAAAAGATGAAATTCCAATTATGAGAGATTCTTATCCAGAACCGGTGCCTACCTGCGATTACTACCACCATAAAAGCAAGAACGAGAAATACAGTAGTCGCTGAGAATTTTTTATTATTTATTTTCTTGTTTACTTTGAAAAAAAAACCTATGGAATGCCTTTAATTTCCCATTCTCGGGCGTCAGGTCTGAGACACTCTTATCCGTAAAAGCGAAGCTCTTAGAGTCGTGATAATACGTTAACTTCAATGTATATAGATAACAAGTATCTAGCGTTTTTTTTTTTCAATTTTTCGATAAGTGAAAATCGGGCGTTACAAAATTTTCGACTTCACCAATCGATTGCCAGGGAAATTTGAGACAGAAAACGATATAATAAAGCCTCTTTGCCTCAATTATTTCTCGAATTACTTAAAAACCGATTTTTCCCCCCAAAAAATAGGAAAAAACTAATAATTGAGATAAAGAGGCATTTTTATATCGTTTTCCGCCCCAAATTTCCCCCGGAATCGATTGGTAAATGTGAAAATTTCGTAACTACCGATTTTCGTTCATCCAATTTATTTTTTCCATTCTCCATTAAACGAAAATCACAAAATTGTCAATTACTAAATTTTCCAATTCACCAATCGATTCCCAGGAAAATTTGAGGCTAAAAACGATATAAAAAAGTCTCTCTCCCTCAATTATTTCTCAAGTTACCTGAAAACCGATTTTTCATTAAAAAAAAAAAAAAATCTTTAAAAAAAAATAATTTATAAGATAATAATCAATGTGAATTTTCCAGTACAAAATCCGATACCTCAACCCAACCGTAACAAAACCCACACTCGTTCCCCTATCTTGAATCTCGAAAATCGGTACGATTACATGGCGAGGCCAGCGTGAAAAGAGGCAACACAGAGTCCTTCCTTTTTCTCTCCTCTTCATCTTTCTCTCTGCACACGTGTGCAAGAATGGACGAGCAAGAAACTGGTATCCACAAACACACACACACATGCATTCATTTACAGAATATCTTCTTTTTTTTTCTTCTGTTTTTTACTCTCTTGAAATAAAAGAACTCTATAAACTGAGACAGAGCAGAGGCTTGCACCTGCCGCTGACGTCACGACGTGGAACTGCTTGTTTCGTATATATATATATATATATATGTGCACTCCCCGGAGAGCCCCCGGGGGTCAACCACTACTGTTTCATCTCATCTCTCTCTATTTCTCTCTTCCTTGCCACTTGTTCCTTTTCAATTTTTTTCATTATTATTATTATTATTATTATTATTATTCAATGTTTTTCACCATTGACTTCTGGACTTCCAAAGAATTATTTATATGCTAATTTGGAGGAGAAGAAGAGGGGGAGGGGGAGGGAGGGAGGAGGGGGGAGTAAAAAGAGGTGCATTAACCAGAGGTAAAATGCACTTACCTCCAGGGCGTGTAGCCAAATAAATTCAACAACTATCCCCTCCACATTTTTTTTCTTTACTCTTCTCTCTTGTAAATTTCGTAATAGTAGTCTTGAGGGTGAATTTTTTTCGGGCTGCAAATTGGAATGAAAAATGAGAGAGAATATTCAAAGCCTCGAAAACCACAAATTCGTTTTTTTTTAATTTTTTTTTTGAGACGCAAAGCGCTGCAAAAAATGAAAAATTTGCGTCACGCAATTTTGTCGTTTCTTTTGTCACTTTTTTGGTTTGTTTTGTTACTGTTTTACTTATTTGCCACCTGCGTTGTCGAGTCAATGAATGAAATTTTCGTTTTTTTTTTTTTTTTTTTTTTTGGAGATGACATTTTACCGAAATCATAATTTCGAATAATTGAATAATGTGGGAAAAATATTGCCTTTTTTTGTGTGTGAGGGGGGGGGGGGGGGGGGGATTTGGCATGAAACACACGCAATTTTGACTCTTTTGTCATTTTTTTCTCTTTTTTGGTTAAAAGTTTGCTTCGGTTTTATTTCTGCCACCTGCGTTGTTGAATCAATGAATGAAATTTAAGGTCTGTTTTCATTCTCCACTTGTTTTCGATCCCTCAGGGAAAAAGGAGGGAGGGTAGACACATTGGGGGTACAAGGACCCCATGAATCTATGCATGCAGTGTGTTTTTGAAATTCGAGAGAATTAACAATATTTCGGAGAGGTGAAAAAACCGGTTCGGAATCTATTCAGTGTTCTTGAAACATGTGTAACGAGTGCCATGATGCTTTTTGTATCTCGTCTACAGTATTCGATAGAGGGGGTGAAGAGGGGGAGGGGGAGGGACGCAGTACTCTGATTGTAAACCGGTTGCGAATTAGGTGGAGGACTCGAGCGAGTTCAAGTGCAGTTTCAATTGAAATCAAAATATTTATGTGCAAAAAATAAAACTGCTATTTTTTGCTAGAAAAAAACAATTTTCGCTAAAAAAAAAAAATAAAAGACAATTTTCGCTTAGAAAAAAGACGATTTTTCCTAAATGAAAAACAAGTTTTCCTAAAGAAAACATCAATTTTTTTTCTAAAAAATAGACAATTTCTGATGGAAAAAGACCATTTTTCCTGAAGAAAACTTCAATTTGTCTTTAAAAAAAATACAATTTTTGCTAAAAAAAAAAAGAAAATTTTTGACTTACATTTTCGTCTCCACCGGAAGTCCAAGAAATCAGCAATTCCAATGGGATTGTCTACCTGGGGTCCAAAGCGATCCTCCAAGAAGAAGCTCCGGTCACTGTAAATTATTTACAAGAAAAGAGAAGAAGAAAAAATTAGAAAAATCTGGAAACTCTCAGGATGTCACGTAGCAAGTGCAATAGAAATAGAGTCCTAAGGGTTCAGAGGTTAAAATTATTCTGTCAGGTTATATTCGCTAAACAGGTTGTGTGCGAGGTCGCATAAACTTCACCTGCTTAAATACAGCGTTGCAAGTGAAAACAAATAATTTTTTTTTTTTTTTCTCGACCTCTACCTGTGAGGTAGTAGTAGGGGTGGGGTTGGCCCCCCCTGTCAGTGTTATACCTGGTTTTGTCCAATCTATGTAGTGCCGTTTTACAAGAGAGACTTCCTCGCCCCTCGTGAAACGAGAGAAACAGATTAGAGGGAGATAACTCGAGGGGTCCGGACCCCAACAGGTCAACTGAGTGCTCAGGTGTACTGCGTAAATAATCTCAACTCCAAGATTCTTCTCGAGTCGTTTTTCTCCGTGATAAACCTAGAATTCCCGTCCACCCAAATAAGAAAAAAAAACTCAAAAATTTTCGTTATTTCCCTAATTTTGTCCCGAAAAATTAAATTTTCACTAGAACCTTTTTTTCTGAAGAAGACAATCACAGTTGAAAAATATTCCCCATCAATTCCCCATATTTCTCTTATCCCCGCTCTGATCTCCCCATAACTCCTCAAAACTGCCTAAAATGTGTGAGAAATCGTTATCTCCAGAAAAAAAAGGAAATGGTTCGGAAACGTGCTCCGACAACTCCTCACGTGTGTCTAGACGAGGGTCGTGTTTCTAGGAGTGTGCAGGCCACCCCACGGAGCCTCGTGTTTTTTTTTCCCATCTCTTTGGTTTCATGAAATGAAGAAAAAAAACACAAGGATCCATTTTTAATGAACCGAGGACTCAGTGGCGCAGACCCCCAACTGAGTACCAACGAAGAACAAACATGTCCTCCATCCACATGTCTCTGCCGATTTCCTTCTAATTTCCCCAGAAAAGTTCACCTAAAAGTGCAGAAAGTATCTGCATATGGTCTAGAACCTCCTCAAGATCACAACAAAGCGTGTGTTTGAAACGTGTCGCAACAAGTTCAGTCTTGTCTCATCTCGAAGACGCTTCCACCCCCGCACTTTTTCCCCATCTCTTCTCAAAAACGACCCAATCTCCTTTCAAAAACGCATAAAAAAAAACTCAAGAAACCGGAGAGTTTTGTAGGCTAAAGATCTCTCTCATTGTGGGGGCGATTTGCCGCTCCTTCTAACTAGGGGTACTAAGGCAACTCCGAATGAGAAAGCGAGAGAGGTAGGAAAAAAGCGAGAGAAGGAAGCATCCCAACCAGGGTTGGATGGGTTAGGGTGTATTGGAAGAGAGACTGGCAGATGGTCGGCGTAAAACCCCGACGTGGGAAGCACCGAATTCTCAAAGTTCCCACAGCCAGAGTGCACCTGCCTCTCCCACTCCTCAACCCCAGTCAGTGTTACGGTTGCTATATAAGCACCAGGGTTGCTCATACAAACCATCATTCGCTCACTAGCGCTTCGAGTAGCCACATTCAAAAAACCAAAAAAAAAAAAACTTATCCAAAACTTCCTTCAAAAACTCCCAAAGTTTTTTACGAAGTTATTCTCCAAGTTTCGCTAGTCGCGAGTGTTTTTTTAATCTGTTTTCTTGTGACGTAATCGAGAAGATTTGAAAAAAAATGGCCGATACCATGAGCCACATGTTTGTGTACGAGAACGAGGTTAATGACAATCTTTACAACATGAAGATGTCAAAGAAGGAGAGCAACAGCAAACGTGTTAGAAGGATGCTGAAGCCACTGCTACGTCTACTTAAGAAGAAAACATCAAAGCTGTCAAAGCTAACGCAAAAAGCTGAACCACAAATGGAAATTTTCACTGAAGAAGTTGACAATCAGAATAACTGCAATGAGGCACTTGAACAACGTCTACTTGCTGAACTTGAAAATGCTGAGGAGGGTGCTGCTATCACAGTGTGTCTTGATGGTCAAATGACAGTTGTACCAGTTGTACCAGGACAGTGCTATGTTCCAGTACACTTTGCACATACTTGTGCTGGTGATTTTTATTGGACAACATTGGCACTTGCTGACAGTGATTTATGCTACAAAGAGTGTGCATTTTCACAAAATCAAATGCCAGAAATGCAAGTTGCTTGAATTAATTAATTGATTCAATTCAATTTACAACTGTGATTACTACCTCATTTATCAATATACTTTACAATTGGACCTTGTAAAGTATGGAGTTCAAATGGACTGGATGGAGGCAATTACATTGACAGAGATGAACTTCTGGTGTTTCGAGATGGATCAGATCAAAAAAAAAAATTGTCTTCATAATACACATCGAGAGAATACTGTGATTCGTAGTTTATATAGAGTTATTCTGAATACTTGCTCATTTTTCTTGCAATTTTTAAATTCAATTATTTTTTTTTATATTTTTTTTTTCAATTTATTTGAGAGCATTTTTGTGATACATGTACCTAGAATTTAAAGTTTTATTTTAAATTGTGATAAGGGCTTTTATGTCCTAATGATGTCTTCCAATTTTTTTTTTATAATAAAAAAAAACAAATTATAACATATTTCACTGTTTAATGATTTTAAGAAACCCTTCCTCTAGTTATTAAGTTGTCAACACTTCCATTTGTCTTGTTTTTTTCGCTTTGGATTTCAATTTCAATTCGTTTTGCTTCTTTTTTTGTTGGTGAAGAGAATGGTTCTAACGGTCCTCAAAATTCGTTGGTTCAACCGACTTTCTGAGATACAATAAGTTCTAAGAAACTATAGGGGAGACTTGGAAAAATATATTGGGGTCCGAGGTCTCCCTTCGACTTCTAACCTTAACCGAAATTCCCGCCAAAAGAAGCGACTCAGCAGGAGAGAAAGAGACTTCCAACAGCTTCAAGGAAAGAATTAAACTGTAAATATCGAATTTTGATGATTATCGTTGTTTTTTTTCTTCTCTGCTTCGTTTTCTCCCTTGATTGCTGCATATGGGGCTGCATGGACTCCCACGGAGGACAATGGAGATATCAATGCAGAAGAGATTTCAAACCAGTTAACGTGAATTCAAATGCGGAAACGTTTGCACAATGCATACACACGTGTTGTCCATATGTGATGGAGCACATCGCGTTACTAATGCCAAAAGGGCGTATCGCGAATTTTACGCCCTTTTGGCTTTGCAGAACCAAAAGGGCGTATCGAAAACAATGTTCCTCTCCTGTTTGAGTCAAAAATGTTGGAAACGTATTTTTCTGTCAGAAAAATACAGAAAAATTTTTTTTTTTGTGTACGCCCTTTTGGCTTTAAGAGACAAAAAATTTAAAGCCAAAAGGGCGTATTCCAACTTTTTTTCATCGCAATTATTATTTGGGATCAGGAGGGAGTTTTATCAGATTTTCGGGATTATCTCAGTGAATAAGCGAGATAGAGCGAAATGGACATTGGTATGGGATCAGAAGGGAGTTTCTCTAGTTCTTCGTGATTATCTCGGTGAATAAGCGAGATAGAGCGAAATGGACGTTCATTTGGGATCAGCAGGAAGTTCATTCAGTTTTTCGTGATTATCTCGGTCAATAAACGAGATAGAGCGAAATGAATATTAATATGGGATCAGGAGTGAGTTTTATTCAGTTTTTCGTGATTATCCTGGTGAATAAGCGAGATAGAGCGAAATAGACATTGATTTGGGATCAGGAGGGAGTTTATTCAGTTTTTCGCTAGTATTTCGGTAAATAAGCGAGATAGAGCGAAATGGACATTAATTTGGGATCAGCAGGAAGTTTGTCGTTTTTTTCGTGATTATCTCGGTGAATAAGCAAGATAGAACGAAATAGACATTAATGTGGAATCGGGAGGGAGTCTTCCCAGTTTTTGCCGATTAACTTGGAATATAAGCGAGATAGAGCGAAATAGACATTAGTATGGGATCAGGAGGGAGTTTTATCAGATTTTTGGGATTATCTCGGTGAATAAGCGAGATAGAGCGAAATGGATGTTAATTTGCGATCACCATAGAGTTCTCTCAGTTTTTCGCGATTATCTCGGTAAATAAGCGAGATAGAGCGAAATGGACGTTGATATGGGATCACCAGGGAGTTTTCCAGTTTTCGTGATTACCCTGGTAAATAAGCGAGATAGAGCGAAATAGACGTTGATTTGGGATCAGGAGGGAGTTTATTCAGTTATTCGCTATTATTTCGGTAAATAAAGGAGATAGAGCGAAATGGACGTTGATATGGGATCATCACGGAGTTTTTCAGTTTTTCGTGATTATCCGGGTGAACAAGGGAGATAAAGCTAAATGGACGTTAGTTTGGGATCAAAAGGAATTCTTTCATGTGGAAACTCCCTTCTGATCCCATATTAATGTCTATTTTGCTCTATCTCGCTTATTCACCGATATAGTCACGAAAAACTGAATAAAATCCCTTCCGATCCCAAATTAACGACCGCTACGCTCTATCTTACTGATTCACCAGGATAATCACGAAAAACTGGAAAACTCCCTGGTGATACCATATCAACGTCTATTTCGCTCTATCTCGCTTATTTTCCGAGTTAATCGGCAAAAACTGGAAAAACTCCCTGCCGATTTCACATTCATGTCTATTTCGCTCTATCTCGATTATTCACCGAGATAATCACGAAAAAAACGACAAACTTCCTGCTGATCCCAAATTAATGTCCATTTCGCTTTATCTCGCTCATTTACCGAAATAATAGCGAAAAACTGAATAAACTCCCTCCTGATCCCAAATCAACGTCTTTTCGCTCTATCTCACCTATTCACCAGGATAATCACGAAAAACTGAATAAAACTCACTCCTGATCCCATATTAATATTCATTTCGCTCTATCTCGTTTATTGACCGAGATAATCACGAAAAACTGAATGAACTTCCTGCTGATCCCAAATGAACGTCCATTTCGCTCTATCTCGCTTATTCACCGAGATAATCACGAAGAACTAGAGAAACTCCCTTCTGATCCCATACCAATGTCCATTTCGCTCTATCTCGCTTATTGACTGAGATAATCCCGAAAATCTGATAAAACTCCCTCCTGATCCCATACTAATGTCCATTTCGCTCTATCTCGCTTATTTACCGGGATAATCACGGAGAACTGGATAAACACCCTCCTGATCCCAAATAATAATTGCGATGAAAAAAAGTTGGGATACGCCCTTTTGGCTTTAAATTTTTTGTCTCTTAAAGCCAAAAGGGCGTACACAAAAAAAAAATTTTTTCTGTATTTTTCTGACAGAAATATACGTTTTCAACATTTTTGAATCAAACAGGAGAGGAACATTGTTTTCGATACGCCCTTTTGGTTCTGCAAAGCCAAAAGGGCGTAAAATCCGCGATACGCCCTTTTGGCATTAGTAACGCGACATGTTCTATCTATGATATGAGGTACAGGGGAAGTAATAAGCAATAAGTGAATTCGCTATGATTTTCCATGGGTTGAGCTTGGGGGGGTCGTTTCACATCTGGTGGTGATCATTGACATTGGAACGATGTGGTTTTATGGGAGGATTTTTAGAGGGGTTGGGATGGAAGGGTTAATATGTAAATGTTTATCCTTTCATTGTAGCAATTCTTTTTGAATTGAATTAAATTGATGGGTCAATTTGCAGCTTTTGTGGGATATCTCGGGATCTATGGGAGATGGGGAAATTGTCGTTACATGACGGAATAATGGAAATTAAAATGTTCATGACAAAAATAACCACTGAGTTGTTAGAAAAATAATAATAATAATTATCTGCATTGATACACGATAAAAATGATAGATTACGAGAAGTGATAGGAGAAAAGGTATTAAAAAAAAAAGATTTTATTTTAAAGAGGTGGATATATTTTATGATAGATATTATATACCATGTTATTTTAGATGTTTAGCCTTTTATTCATTCGCTCCTTTCATTTATTTGAAGAAGAATGAATAATAACATAAAATGTATTACATTTCGACATGCATCTTGTATTATTATTTATTCTTCCTTAAATAAATAAAAGCAGCGACTGAATGAAAAGCTGATTATTCAAAATAACTTGACAATGAATAGTCGAAGGGAAGAAAACTTTAATTATATATCATGAATATTTTTTCTTTTAATGGAAATTCAGACCTTGAATATTTTGATCATGAAAATTTCAATATTATAGATTTGTATGTTGTAAATATTTTTACATGAATATTCAGCCTTGTCACCGAAATTTTCATAGAAATCTTTTAATTATAAAAATTCTTCTGCATTAGATTCTGTTCTGCGATCGGTCATCTCCGAATCTAAGAGAGATAGTAAAATTTTGATAGTAATTTTTTTTTGTAGCTCTCATTTTTATCAACCAAGAAGATCTCAATACAAATTCTCCTATCGCTCGTATTTTGCGAGATATTCTATAAGAATTAGAGGCAAAACTACGAAAAATTGTTATTTTTTTCTCTTCACTAAAAATGAAATTAGTTTGAGTGAAATTTTCGAAAATTACCCAAAAACAATATTGTTTACCACAGGAACCCTAATAATTGGCGCGAAACATCTCATTCCCGCCAAGTCTCTAACTTCGTCTACTGAATTCAACCGGAACGATCTAGATGTCGCTCCCTACAAATTTTTCATAGTAGAGCCCTAGGCTTACCATTTCCCTCCAAAAAAATCAATAATTTTTCAACACCCAAGTTACCTAATCCCTGCTACCTATTATCACAAGGTAAAATAGTCAAATTCTAAAGCGGGAAATTCAAAATGCTTAATTTTCAACAAAAAAAAAAAAAGGAAACACCCAATAAATAAATAAACATTCAATTTAACAAGAATAATGATCCATAATATCCTCAATAAATAAAAAAAATTCCCATTTACCCATGGCCACATCAACAAGTTATATTTCACTTTCCCAAGATCACGTGAATGTCTCGTAAATCGATAAAATGAATTTATTCATTTTATCTTATTAATGAAACAAGAATAGCCCGATTACTCGTATTTACGCATGAATTTATAATACAAACGTCATTTTGATGAATATCCCAACGTAAATGCGTCAAATCATTTAAAAAAATGTGCATCAGGTGCATCGAAATTGGATGAAATTATTGATTAAAAAAAAAATACCTCAATAATTCATACGATCGTCATTATTTTATCAATGAGAGATCAAGTAATTTCCGGTAAAAATGAAAACTTCATTATTTCTGAAGATTGTGATTTTAATTGCTACATTACATGAATTCGATGAAGAAAATAAACTTTCCCGGACTCTTCAGAAAAAAACGGGGGCAATTTTTATTGGAATAAAAAAAAATTAACAAAAATTTATTCTTCAAAGCGAAATGATCAAAGAGTGAGATGAAACTACTGGTACTTTCCTTCTCATCTGAGAGGTGGTCGCTCGTGCCAGGCGCACGATCTCTACACTAGGCAGAGAAAGTATTGTCCCATGTAGACGAGTGCCTCATCATTAGAACCAGTCAATTAACGAAGCAATTAAATAATCGACGACAAACAAATTAGCTCTGATTTTTTCCGCTGATTAATTAAGTCCTCAAAAAAGTACTTGAGCCCATGGGAAAATGAGGAAAAATTTGAGGTTAAGTACTCGCTCATGTCAAAAGTTTACAGGAACAACAGTGACAGAGTCGCGCGGCTCATTCCCACGGCCCCGATCGGCAAATCCACTTGGGTATACTGGTTGGTTACTTGTAGACTTCTCTTGTGCCTTCAAGTGAAGAGAGTAGTTGTTCAATATAAACACGACGATGAAAACTTATGTACACACAAGGACACGCGTCTGGGCGTGGAGGGATTCCGAGTAGAGATCGGCGTGTGCCGGGTTTTTTTTCTTTTTTCTTCTTTGTGACGAGGGAATCGATGTTGTTCGTGTTTATTGGGATTAATAAATTTATCTCTGTGATGTAGATGATTTGTTTTTCATTTGACGACGTCAGAGTAGGCGAGACTGCCTGCTGAATTCAAGTATATTACACTGAGAGACATGATTTATTTTTGCCAAATAAATTTATTTGATAAAAGAAGGTTTTTCCGATTTTTGCTAAATGAGGATATCAATATTACGACTATTACTTCTCATTTACCCAATACCAGTATTGTCAATTTAATTGAATTTAATTTAGATAACTTATCGTCTTGGAGCTGTGGATATTAAAAAGAGCTAAACTTATACCATAAGATACTCAAAACATGTTATTTTTCTTATATATATATTTTATAAAAAAAAAGGAAATATTTAGTAAGGGACGGGTTTAAAGTACGTCATGTAAAGAACCGAAAGGTTATACAAAGAAAGGCACTAAATAGATAATATAATACTACTATTATTGTCACCAGTCTTATTTCAAGCAACAATTGTTTTTTCCTCAGTTTATTAAGCAGAGGAAAAGAAACTAACTACGATTTCCTTAGTAGCTATGAGCGTATGGGAAAGAGCCCATCACTGAACCCATAATTGCTCTAATTTGAAATTTGTCTCCTGGACTCTACGTCTCCATGATGAATAGGGGGAGACTACTTTGAGAATCGGATGATGACTATTTTGAAAATATCTTGGCATTGTTGGACTTATAGGAATTTATCTAAAGACCTTTTTCTTAAGAGAGTTAAATGCCCCAATAAATGGGCTTCTGTTGATTCCTCGTAGGACCACTCATCGCGAAGATATTTGCCGTACAATCCTGACTGGCAGAAAAAATTCTGCGAAAACACGTCAGCAGTGTTTCATCGGAATTCCTCTTTTTTCCCTAATAATTCCAAAGAACTGAAGAATTTTTTTCCTCATTTTTACAACTTGCATGCTACTTTTTATTTCCAAGTTCACTAGAATTATGCAAATAACATGGCTCTTGCTCGCATCTTTGAAGAATGCAAAGAGAAGAAGTCAGTATGATTATAGCGCTTGAGCCGTTGCGCTCGTGCCTAGCCACACGTTGATGCTGTTATTAGAATTGTAAAAAAAATAAAGACAATTTTGCTTGTGATTTTCCTCCTGCGGCTAGATTCCATTGGAGCGTGAAGAGTAGTCGCGTGGGCAGCTCGTGCCGTTTTTCGAACTTCATATTAATTTATTAATTAATTCATTGCAAGCGACAGAATAATTTTTTCTTTTTTGCCATTAAATAAGATAAATAATAGCAGTTAACGAAAATATCGCTCGAAAAATTGGAAATAAATTATTTATGATTCTTCTCGTTTATGATGGAGCACAAAGGACTCAATTATGTAGAAAAATAAGCAACACAATGGCTGAGGCACTGGAGTAAATTGTAGCACGCAAGAACTCATTCAGGATGTTCTTTAGAAGAAATAAAAATACAAAATAAATGTTGAAGAAAAAGAGATAATAATAAGAAGAAAAAAAAAAAAGACGTAAAAATACAGAAGTCGCGTGATCTAACCGTTTCACTAGTATTACTTTTTTGCAGGATTTCTTTAACTTCTTTGGGCTCTGTTGCAGTGTTTGTGTTGCCAATGAGATAGAAAGAGAGACAACCGGAAACGAAAGAAGTTGAAGAAGAGTATAAATTCGAGGTAATTTAATGCCATTCATTTTCACAATGTTTTCAGTCAACTTCCGTTTTATTTCAATCGTAAATATCGTTGGCACTAAATTCTCCAGGGGGGGGGGGGGGGGGGGAGGGTAGAAATGGTTTTTAAAGGGGTGGGGTAGGACGGGTCGTTAATGAGAGTGATGAAGAGATTCTATAGTCTTTTAGGGAGATAAAATGAGAGATATTCTTTTTTTTTTCGTTTTTTTAAAGATTTTTTTTATTTTGAAAAATCGGTTTTTAGAAGATATCTTCGGTTCTGATGGTCGCAGCATACTGCGGTCGTTTTCAGATGAAAACCGAGATCATTTCACATGGATTTCTTTTTTTTTTGAGAATTTATTTTCAATGAAAATTACCGGAAATGTGGGGATTTTGGTAAAAATCCGTTTTTTGTGCCATAAGTCTCTCGATTTTGGTCGGAAATCAATTCACAAAAAAAGAAATCGACGTGAAATGATCTCAGCTTTTATTTACGATCAACCGCAGCACGCTACGACCATTAGAACAAGAGACATTCACGGGAAAACCGATTCTTTTTGTCATTATTTGAAAAAAGAAAAAAAAAATCTCAAAGAATTTTCTAGAAATGAATTTTTATCCTGAATTATCAAAGATTTAACGAATGAACTCGACTGCTTAATGAACGACAAACTTGTTCATTAATTGAGTTGAAAAAAAATGAACTATAAAATTTTATGTTAATAAAAAAACGAAAAACCTTGTATTTTTCATTATCACGAAAGAATTCCAATAAAATCGAAAAAAAAAGTTTTTCAAGGGAGCAGAGAATTTAATCATAATTGCTGGAGCATTAAAAGTTACAACCGCAAAAAGGCCCCCATGAAACGCACGTGCGAGTCTTGGAGCGCGCCCGAGACGACCTTCGGGGAGATTTTACAAGTGCCACCGTAGAATTTACGAGGTATGCAGTTCAGGGGCAACAGGGGTTTCAACGCCACGTTGCGAAAAATTCAACCATCCAGTTAAATATCAACGATTAAATGTAGATGAAGCAAAAAGATCAAATAATAATTATATTAATAATTTTTCAGAGTCAATGAAGCCCTTAATTTGTTCATGAGATTGCACTAAAGATATCTCCGAAATTAATAGGTTTATCAAAAAAGTCTAGGAGACCTTTTTTGTGGAGAATTGTATTCTCTAGAAAAAAGGTCTCTCGACATTTTGCTCTAAACCTACTCGCGTCTAAGATATTGACAGATGAATCTGCAAACAAGTGGATAATAGTATTGCTTTCCAACTGATATAGCTTTTTCTGCTAATACTTCAGCAATATGCTTCCGAATGGAAGTGATACTACTTTTTTCAAACCATCATCAAAATATCAAATTTGGAGAAATTCATTGAAACGCCAATAACTCGAGAAGTAATCATGCAAATAAGCTCAAATTTGACAGACATCTAAATGATAAAACTCTCGAGATAATATATGAGTATAAATAACATCAGTTGAATAGTTCCCAGAAATTCCATTAAAAACTGATTTTCGAAGAAAGGCCATATCTCAAAAAGTTCCGATCGGATTCTCTTCAAATAAAGCTTAAAAAATAAAGTTCGTCGAGGGGAAATTTTCATAAAAATATGAAATTTTTCTATAAAACCGTTTTGCTGTGATTGAGACTTTTATGCACACACAGACAGACATGTGCTAAAAATATCATTTTCGATCTATTTGCATCATTTTAAGTATTTTGTATTAAAAAAATTACAATTGAAAATTCTGATGATTACATAGCTTCCATTCGGAAGCAAAACCCTCTATATCCACATAAAATTGAAAAATCCGCGGTTTTTAAGACCTGAATTTATGGAGGCATCAAAATCCACTTTTTCCACTCTTTACCCCTCATTCTCTCCTATCTCTCCCCTTCCCCCTCCACTTTTTTTCCTTTTTTACTCTCAAAATGTCTGAAACGTTTTATCCCTTATACATACCGTGGAGATATAATAGCACAGCTCTTTGCTGAATCGCTGCAGGTGCCTTCAAACTCCCTTGACTTCTTGTGCTTGTGCCTCTACACGCGTATATATGCACAACCCCAGGCACAGTGTTTTATTCCCCCTTTTTTTTTTAATCCTCCGTTTGTTTTTTTTTGCTTCATTTTTTTTCGTTTTTTTTTTTATAACTCGTTCGGATTTACGGCCCTCAAGACGCCGATTTAATAACCATCAACGGTAGCCTCCAACTCGGGCCCAATGATTTTTTTTATATCCACTTGTTGCATATTAAAAGCGAAAGGATTTGCTTCTCAGGAAAAATAACGAAAATTTAATTCAACGAAAATTTTTAATTTCAATGATTACTCTTCATTAGATTTCTCGAAAACTAAGCGAGATATCGAAAATTAGGAAGAGACCTTTTTTGTAGCTCTTCATCTCCTCTACAAAAAAGGTTTCTTCATAAATTTCACTATCTCGCTTAGTTTCCGAGATCACTTTAAAAACGTGAACCTAGGACAATCCTCCTTCATTTTATCTTTTTAATTAGCGAATTAATAATTAATTGAAAAAAACGCAATAATTAAGAAATCATTCTACTTGTTTAAAAAGGCGAAAATGTGGAGAAATCCGCAGTATTATTGTCCAATAATGGACATTTTTATTTCCATTAAAAAAATAAAAATAAGTGCAAAATTATTGTCCAAATTTTGATAGCAAGTTTAATGAAGAAATTGTGTAAAAAAAAGGACAATAATTTATCGCGGATAAATTCACCGGTGGCTTCTCTCACCGCGTGGGAACTTGAGACAGATGCGTCGCGCGTGAGAATCTCGGGCAGATGCGGGACTTACGCACCTTCTTGAGAGAGTGCCACGCACTTCTACACAAACCCCCCCGCCTCCCCCCCCTTCTTTCACCCTGTATTATTTGTATAGCATCCTCATATAGGCATGTGGATAATGTTGAATCGTGTTTTCCACGTGTAGCTGAAGTATTTGAGAAATGAACAAATACTCATGCCGGTCACGTGTCTCTTTTTTCCTTATATTTACTCGTTGATTTAATGGGATTGATATTTGCTGAGGGGAAAATCATGGATTTTCTTGATTTTAATGGCGCCAATGAAAAGAGCGGAAAATTTGACCCCGAAAACTGCTATAATGCAATCCCTTTTGCCCCATTACTTCCCTAGATAATTAAAAAAAATCGAAAATTAATGGCTTAATTGCATTTTAATTATCTCGTTAACTAAAGGGGCAAAACGGATTGCATTATAGTACTTTTCGGGGTAAAATTTCCCGCTCTTTCCAATGACACCGATAAAATTCCAAAATTTTACAAATTTCAACATTTTCATCAATCAAAAAATTAATTAATCAATCTATATCAAATTAATTATCATTATTATTGTTTCCGGTGAATCTGAGCCATTCACTTGGGGAATCAATAGCCCCCATAAACTCTTGAATGAATAAAATTCGACACCGTAACTCGTATTACCGTGTAAAAAAATCCAGCGAGTAAACATGGATGAAAATAAGATGAAATAGAGTGTACATCCGCATACACACACACACACAAGTGTGTAAGTAAATTTGCTTAATTTTTTTTTTTTTTTTTTCGAAACTATCTACGAAGAGACGCGTCTTGCAGGTGGTCTCATTCTATGGATCTCACTCTTTCGGAAGAGAAGACCCAATCAGCGTAATCTCTATAAACGTTGACTTCCTCATCAACTCATTCAGCTTGTTCCACGTATTATTGAGTAAAAAAAATTTGCATTAAAAATTCAAATCAAACCTACTCTTATCAACTCGAGAATAATTTCAAACTTCAATTGAATCGAATGAATTAATTGGATTTTTTGATGAGTAAAATTCGATGTGGATCGTATTTAAAGGAAAAAAAAGAAGAAAATGCTTTTTTTGGACACATGTCGAGAGCTAATTATCTGAGAAAAGTTCTGAGCCTTTTTTTTAATGTGAAAATTCCAACTTTTCCGCCCTCTCTCTGTAATCCCCAAAACAACCTGTCAGAGGAGAGGATCCTTCGGTTTGACTGATTCCCACTAAATAGAGCCATTGAACGTCTCAATGACTTGAAGAACCAATTAAAAAAAAAGAAAAAAAAGCATCAGAAAATAGATGAAGCGAGATAATTTTAATTAATTTCTTTTTCCTCAAATATTGAAGGAGAATTTTGATGATAATGAAGAGATGGGGCAAAACGGGTTATCCCAATGGATAGCCAGGGAAATTTGAGCCCGAAAAGTACTACAATGCAATCACTTTTGCCCCATTAGTTTAGAAGTAACAGCAACAGTAAGATTTTTCGGAAAAACCAAGAATTCATGGAACTCGAGTAATAATGGGGCAAAATGGATTGCATTATAGTACTTTTCAGGCTCAAATTTTCTCAGCTACCCAATGGCATGGCCCATTTTGCCCCATCTCCAATCATTTCCAATAAGATCGCTCTATCTCGCTTAGTTTCCAAGAAATTGAAAAAAAAAATGATAAAAAAGATGAATGAATTCGTCTGAAAATTTTAGATTCTTCATTCATTAAATTCCAAATTTTATTCATTAATGGAATAGAATAAATCCACAAGAAAAATCAGTGAAATAAAATAATCTGAAAAAAAGCGCGGCAAACATAAATGTGTTCAAGGATACACGTGGCTCGTAAAGGGGGTGAAAGAAGGGGGGGGGGGGCAAGAGGAGTAACACACGCGGGCGTCCCCCGCAAGGTGGTGTGGCATGCCAGGACTGTGGGAATCCAGGACATGTGCGTACCTCTGCGCGCGCCCAACTCGTGGTAAGCACACGAACGGCATCTCCACACACAACGGGGGGAAATCTTACGAGAGAAAAAGAAATAATAAAAGGGCAAAAAAAAAAAAAGGAAAAAAAAAGAGGCGAGTGAGAAAGAGGACAAAAAAAGAACGTAAAAGGGCGGCCGGACCTAGGCCTGAGGCTTTACCGGCCACCATAAGGCTTTGAGAATCCATGGGAATATCGAGCATGTGCATTCACGGTTTCAGGGCTCGTGGTCTGCACGAGTTATACACAGGGTCATTATGGGCTTCCGATTCACTTCTTTTTTTTTGTGCTTATTTTTTTTTCTTCTAGAGATTGATCGAGGACGGACACTCTGCACGTGGATAAATAGCGTTACAAGTTTTTTTTTTTTTAAACGTGACTTTTCTGAATTTTCTGGAGAATTTATAGATTTTTTCAAATTTTTTTATTTTAGGGATTTAATTTTTTGTGAAATGAGAATATTTCGGAAAATAATGGAGATACGCCCTTTTTCGTGAGAATGTTTTTTGGGTGTCTCGTCCAGATTTGCAAATAAGTTTTCGATGGAAAAAGGGCGTATCTCCACTCTTTTTGAGATGTTCAGGAAAAATTCCACTAATTAATTATTAATTAATAAATCAATTAATCGATAATTAATGATCACTTTTATGTTGAAATAACGAGGGATCGGAACAGATCATCAACCCATTATTTTCTCCTCGAGCCTGTTTTTTGAAAACACAAATGAAAATTTTGGAATATCAGGTCCTTATACAAAAAGGCGTATCTCCATTTCTTTTCTGAGATATTTAACAGTAAACTTTTCCAATTAATTAATTACTCGATTGATTAATCAATAATATGTTAATAATTAATTACCATTTTCATGATCGGAAGACGAAGGGTTGGAGTAGAACATGAGCTCCTCATTTCCCCCTCATGCCTTTTTTTTACTTGAAAATTAAAATTTTGAAAAACCACAAATCTAAATTTTCAGGGGAGTTTATTCATTTTTTTTTATTTTCCGAAATTTCCTGAAAATTTATGAAAAAAAAATAATGGAAATACACCCTTTCATATGGATAGTTTTTTTTGTAGGTCTCCTGCAGCTCCATGAAAAAGGTCCCCATACAAAATAGCGTATGTCCATTATTTATTGAGATATTAAAAACAAAAAAATCAAGCAATCAATTAATTAATTCATTATCTAATCAATAATTAAGTACCAGTAATTCTTCCGTTCAAAGCAAACCATCAATTTTTCATTTTCCCCTCACGCCCTTTTTTTCAAACCCAATAATTAAAATTTAAAAAAAAACTAATTTGAATTTTCTAGAGAATTTATAGATTTTTTTGATCTTTCAGAATTTCTTGAGGAATATTTAGAAAAAATAATAATGGAGATACGTCCTTTATTGTTGGGAGTTTTTTTTGTAGTTCTTCTACAGCTCCACGAAAGAGCTCCCCATATAAAAAGGCGTATCACCATCATTTATTGAATTATTCAGCAAAAAATCCAGGTATTAATGAATTAATCAATTGATTAATTAATAATTCAGTGCCAATAATTTTTCCATTCAAAGCCAACCATAAATTCATTATTCTCCCCCCCCCCCCCCTCCTTTTGAACTCAAAAAATTTAAATTTTGAAATATCACTAGTTCGAATTTCCCAGGGAATTTATAGATTTTTTTTCCAATTTTCGAGAATTTCTTGGGAATATAAAAAAGAAAATATTGGAGATACGCCCTTTTTTATGGGAAATTCTTCTTGTAGATCTCCTGCAGCTCCACGAAAAAGGTCCCCATTTAAAAAGGCCTATCTCCATCATTTATTGAAATATTCAACAAAAACTCCATTAATTAATTAATTAATCCATGCATTAAGTGCCAGTAATTTTTCCGTTCAAAGCAAACCATCAATTCATTATTTTCCCTCTTACGCCCTCCTCTTTAAAACCCAAAAATTAAAAATTTTCGAAATACCACTAATTTGTGAATGCATTGAATTCTATCCCCAGACACACGTCAGTGGTGTTTTACATTTTTTGGAGCATCCGGGAGGGGCGTTTATTCAAAAGACTTTTACTACATTAGGTGGCTCAAGTGTGGGCGTAAGAGCCCTCTCACACGTCACTGATTACAGACCGTGTGACTTTACCAACTACACAAGCGTGTCCATTCAAAAAAAGGCATCCTCACTCACGTAACGTTTAACTTTGTACTCCTATACACTTTTTTTTTTTTTTTTTTTTTTTTTTCGTTTTGTCTGAGCATCCTCCCACCCACTCGGCTTTTTAGTGTATCAACGGGGGCTTCTCTTGCCGGTGAATGGAGCCTGTGCTCAATTGCAGTTGTGTTCGTGTCTCACATGAGAGATCGAAAGTGTAACTATATATATATATATATATGTAAAGAATGAGTCACGAGTATACAAATAATTGTATTGAACTCATTTTTTTTCCTGGGAAAGAGTTGAAACAAATGTTTATTAATAGATGAATAAATTCCGCGACTTTAGGAAGAAAAAAAATATCAGAAATTTTGAAAAATTTCATTTTTTTTTTTACAAAAAAAAATCATTTTAAAAAATAAAAAATATGCACGTGTAGAAAATTTGAAGAACTATAATTGCAAATTTTTCCGATATTTTTTTATAATGATTTATTTGTTGAAAGAAATCTAAAATGTTAAAATAAAATTGAAGCATATTCAAATTCATCTTTGATCAAGAATATCTCTGAGGCGAGTGAATTTAGGGGAAAGTATGAAGAAACCTTATTTGTAGAGAATTTCAAGAGCTCCAAAAAAGGTCCCTTGATAAATTTTCTTAAATCTAAAAGTTTCAGAAATATCATTAAAATAATGTCCACCCAATTGCAAAACTTTTTCTTAATTGTATCAAAAACCAAAGAAATGATTGACAAAATTAATTGATGAATATCGATGGGAATTGAGCCACGTGTAGGACGTGGGGTCAGTCGCATGCGAGTCACGCGTTAACCCAAGGCTTTTCCCCTTAAAAGCCCACGGGGCACGATAAAGGTGAGCAAAAGAAGAAGAAAAAAAAAGAGACTAAAAAAAAAAAAAAAATAAAGAAACATGAAAGAAAAGAAGTCAATCGGTGTGAGGGGACAGTCTCGTTTCTCGTAGGACGAACAGATGAGAGAGGTCCGTGGGAAACCGCTTGATCTGGGTTCCTTCCTAAGGAAGGCGTAGGATTCGTGGCTGACTACACACACACTACACGAAAAAAAAAAGGAGAAGAAGAAGGGGGCAGAGAGACCTCTTTGGGACCATCTGCCTGAGTCTCTCACGGCTCGGTGCCAGCTGCCGATATCTTCGCGCGCATAAGCGTGCATCGACCGCCATACACCGATATCTTATTTTTTTTTTTTCTTTTACGAACGTGTGCATAAGTATGCTAGTACCCGGGGGTCCTTCCCCTGCCTCTTTTAGCGTGACGTCGTCACGATATTGAAGGGAGGAATTGAATAAAGAATAAGTAAATGTGAAAGAGACGGTAGTTTTTTCACTACCTATTAACGTGTGCGAGACTCGTGTACTGCACGAGTCAGCCGCGGGGATGGAAAATCATCTCAAAGATTTCGCGAATGATTAATTAAATCATCTAAAAAAAATTGAGATTAATTAAATTTGAAAAAACAATGCGCAGGAATGTTTGATTAATAATATCTTTTAGGCAAATGGTTTTATCGAAAAATGTCAAGAGATCTTCTTTGTAGGAAATTTAATTTACTTCAAAAGAGGTCTCTTGGTCAATTCCCAAAAATCGAATGGTTTCTGAGATATTCGTACAATCATCACGACCTCAAATTACAAATGAAAATTACGAACTGAGTGATAAAAAAAAACGGTTATTCTCGTAATTGCGATGAAATTACAATTGAATGAGGAAAAGGTTTTGACTACCTATTAATGTGTGTGAGTCTTGTTCACTGCACGAGTCAGCCGCGGGAACGGAAAATCATCTTAAAGATTTCGCGAATGATTAATGACATCATCTAAAAAAAATTGGGATTAATTAAATTTAAAAAAACAATGCGCAGGAGGTCTTTGATTGATAATATCTTTGCGGCAAATGATTTTATCGAAAAATGTCAGGAGACCTTTTTCATGGACAATTTAATTTCCTTCAAAAGAGGACTCTTGGTCAATTTCCGAAAACCCAATAGTTTCTGAGATATTCGTGAAATTGTGATGACTCGATTAATAAAAAAAAATATCCTTATAATTGCAATGAAATTACAATTGAATGAAGAATAATTAAATGTAAAAGAGACAGAGCTTTTGATGGCCTCTTAACGTGTACGAGACTTGTGTACTGCACGAGTCACCCGGGGGGACGGAAAACCATCTCAAAGATTTTGCTGATGAATGATTGAATCATCTAAAAAAAATTTATGGAGTGATTAAATTTGAAAAAACAATGCACAAGAACCTTTCATCAAGAATATCTTTGCGGCGAGTGGTTTTAGGAGAAAATGTCAGGAAACCTTTTTTGTAGAGAATTCAATTTCCTACAAAAAAGGTCTCCTGACACTTTTCGATAAACTCACTCGCCTCAAAGATATCCGCGAAATGATCGCGACCTGCCTAATAAACACGAAAAAAAGAAAATTTTTATCTTCATAATTACGATGAAATTACCATGTAATTAATTAAATTGATGAATTCGCGTCACATGTCCGGGGGTATGTGTGGAATTTATTGCAATGAATAAACCGTAATTATGAAAAAAAATTCCAACGGAATAAAGACGCGGGGGTCACGAGAGTGTCAGGTACACTTCACCTGCTTCCCTTTTTCGAGAAGGGGGAACTCCCTCTCTTCATGATAGTTTCCCCATCAAACAAACCGTGAAGAGTCCGGTGCAAGGTAACACGTGCGTTCCCACGAGATTTTTCATCTGAATAAATTCCACGGAGCCCGACAAAAATTCTCAACACACACACACAAAATAGAAAACAGGAATTTCTTTTATTTTGAGAATAATAAAAGGGTTTAAAGGCAGTGTACCCCTAGGGCATTGTTGCCCCGTGGTCCTGCCCCCCCCCCCCCCCCACCCTCCCCTCCCCCTCAAGGGCACATTGGACGTATCGGGGTCAAGTTGTGATGCGGAAATGGTTGACCCATTAAAAATAAAAATATTTGAATGGAAGCGAGGAGAAGAAAAAAAAACATGAAAATTTAAACTCGTGCATTGCACGCTTCGGGAAAAAAGGGGAAGAGGGTGCGGCAGCATTTCTACGTGTTAAAATGGGATTATAGGGGTGAGTTTTACCCATATTTGAATAGAAGTGTGGGAAGATTTTTACGTGAATACACAAAATACCCGTATGCAGGGATTTTGTTACGTTCTTCGAGGGGTCACGTGTGTATTTAAATTATGCGCCTGTCGTTCAGGGTATAAAAGGAAGTAATAAGAAAAATCTGTCGAGACTTTGTACTTATCCCTAAAAATTCCCCAACTTTTAAAACGTTTTTCTTGTTTTTTTTTTTTTTCATTTTTTATCGAAAAAACAGGAGGAAAAAAATGGGTGAATTTTACATGTGCAGCTTTTTCTAAATATCTTTGGAATTGGAGGGAGATAGACAAATTCTTAATGAAACCTTTTTTATAGAGCGGAATGAGAGCTCCAAAAAAGGTTTTTATGAAAATTTCTTATCTGCCACAGATTTTAAGATATTCCTAGAAAAACTGATTAGGGGGATCCACTGCGTTTGAGGGAGTATCTCAGCGAACTCTCGAGTACGATTAACCACTTTTTTTACGATATAGGGTTTTTCCCAATTAATTTTGCCTATCTCAAACCCTGAATGATTACCCCCCCCCCCTCGTTCACTCCCATCACCCAGTACACTCACTTAAAAATATGTAATTGCCCACGGGCAGAAGCTATGCAACATAAAATATGTTTAACGTGTAAATAATTGTATATTGTATCTAGTTATGTTAATAAACTCTTTAAACTGTAAAAATGATGTTTTTTAATATTTTTCATAATTTTTGTCCGTGTAGTTTATGAGATATGAATTATCAAATTTACTGAAAATAGCAGTGGTGGGGATGGAACGCCTTAAATCGGACAGAAAGAACGAAATTACTAAAAAACCACACAGTTGACCCATTATTTAAGAACTATTGGCAAAGAGAACAGCATTTTACCTAAATAATAGAAGAAAAAAATATCCAATTCACCGTATAGTTATCGAGAAATTTTAAATAGAAGGTAGTCGTAACTATTTGCCTCTCTCTCTATCTCATGCATGTGATAGGAGATTAGTAATATAAAAAAAAATCGAGAAACAAAAAAAATATATTCACAAGCTGAAGATCTGACTTCAATCACTTTCTCGGGTGACATGTAATCAGAGGGTCGTGGGTTCAAATCCTGCTTGCGCATTACATATTTTTTCCGAAATTTGATTCTCTTAAAAAATTTATTAATAAAAATTAATTTATTAATAAATGTATTTGTTTAATGTTTCGTGCTTTAGCATGTTTTCCCGAATTATCAGCAATTCATCGGAAATGAACCTACAAATCCTCATCTTTTCTGTTTTATCAGCCGTCCTCTGGGATACTATCTTAAAACGGAATTTTCATTGCTATTGTACCTTCTCATGAGAGCCAATTAAAAACAATAATCACTGCAGACAATTATGAGAGCCCGTGATTATGTCACTCTGTGTAATAAGGAAGTTGGAGCAGAGCTGTCAAAGGAATTGAGAGGAAAAGAAAAAGAAGGCTGTGAAGTAAGAGCGATGATTCTCGGTTGAAGAATAAAAAAAAAATTAAAAAAAAAAATAAAGAAGCTCCGGAAGACGTTCTAACGAGCCAATGAAAAGGCTCTTTGTGTGTCTCGCCCACTGGAGTTATGAAAGGGAGCCGATAACTGAGGTTTTGTACTGTCACCATGTGTCAACAATGAAACCCTTTCGAGAATGTCAAACATTTGAATTTTTTCCATCTAAAATTCAGCTTAAAAAAAAATCAAAGAAATCAATTTTTTAAACGTAAAATTATTTTTATTTTATCAGAATTTTTTTTCTTTCCAGATTTACGCACTACCCCCCCTCATTATCTCCCTTTTTCTCAAAACATTCCCATGACACAATTCAATTTTTTCCGAGACTCCAAAGATTTTTATTATCTCCTAAAACCTCATTTTCCCCATTGACCCAAAAATCCCACGAAATAATCCACAGATTACAAGCATAACACATACATCTCTAAACAAGACACTGTCGCGACACGACCGAGTATCAGTTAGATGGATGTGGGAATGCTATGGTATTAACCCGACATTTTCAAAGGGTAAAAAACCGCAAAAGCGCGCACAGAGTTATTCCAAATCCCAGGAACTTCTCCTGTTTCTAATTCAAAAAACATGTTTAACCCAATTACAGTTGTTTCCCCCTTGTAAAAATCGGAAGGGGAAAAAAAATAAGAAGAAGAAGAAGAAAAAGAATCCACACCAGAAATAGCAAAGTCAGAAGAGGAGAATTACATCACTGAGATGACCCCAAGAAGGCTCCAAAATTACTGACTAAAGATGAAGAAACGAAGAGGTCAAGGGAAGAAGAACTCGAAGAATTAAAGTAAATGAGCAGTTGCGTAATTTTAGCCGAAAAAAAAAATTTAGAATTCTTTTTTTAAAAAAATCAACAGAACCGCCAATTTTTAACCATTTCCGTAGTGAGTAAAAAATTCCTTCTTTCAAAATTTTTTTATCAAAAAATTATCATTATTATTATTATAATAAATATAATTATGATTAAGAAGTTGCTCAAATTTCTTCATGAAAACAATAACAATAATGATAGTTATAGTAATGTTGAATGCAAACTTCACGATTTGAAAAAAAAAAAAATTGTAAACGAATAAAAGGACAAAAAAAAAATGTAAAAGGGTTAATGAGAGAAACTTCTGAAAGTGAGTGAAAAGATAATGCCCCTTGAATGAAGTTCAACTTCCTTGCACGAAACAAACATCTGCGTACTTCACAGACTCGAGACTTCCCACCAAGAATCCCCGAAAAAAAGGTTCCCATTGAATGTCAAAGATCGAGACGACATTTAAAAAAAAATGCCAGGAAAAAAAAAATACGCAATTCAACCTGAAAGGATAATTCTGCAAAATTTAAATTAAGCGTAAGCCGAACATCTGTACTTCCTTTTTGAAAAACTTTGTGAAGAGATAAATGGAGAGAGTGAAGTTTAACTTCTCCCTCTCTGGGAGGGAAAGGAAGAACATGTGGATAAATCAGTCTAAATGCCAGTGAAAAAGAGATACTTTGACGTTTCCTCTTTTCTTGTTAATTCCATTAAAAATCAAAGCTGATGGGATAATGAAGCCAATTGAAGTGTTTTACTTCATAAAGCAGCGAAAAGGAGCACACACACCTGTTTTCCGTCCGAAAATTGACAGAATACCGGATAATTTCAGTTGAAGACAGAAATTTTTTTTGAGGGCAGGAGACAGGAATTTAAGATAGTTTAACGAGGTTCTATACTCACACGGTAGTCCAAGAAAGCAACATAATTTTTTTATCAGTAAAAACCCGACGAAAGTTAACTATTTCAATTATAAAAAATACATGTTATTTCCCTTTTTTTATTAATTGATTTTTACAATAATAGAAGTATTAAAAATATTCAAGTGGTGGAATGGCGGCTGCCTGCAAACTTCAAATTCTTGGATGTCAATTTTCGATTATTGTGCTTTGTTCCTCAAAAATATTAATAAATTCTTCTACCAATGTTAAGAATCTGTTAGCAACAAATTATTGCATTTGAAAAGAAAAAATTACGGAATAGAAACATATCGGTATACATTGATATATATTCGATCAGCTGATGCATGCAGCGTAGCCAGGCCCTCTATCGTTTCCGCCGCCATGACGTGTTTACTACAAATAAATTTTTGTGTATTGCGTTTCTTGAGCTTATTTGGCCGGTGAGGTGGATCCGAAAGAATATCATTCAATTCTATACATATTCAATTATATCATATTAATTTTTAGTGGGAAAAAATCTGTTAGATCTATAAAAAAAAAATACAAAACGTCGCCAATAGAGTGGTTCTGCCATAAGGGCTCTCTATAAGCATTTGAAATTACGTATTTTTACGATTTTTTTTTCTCGATAACTAGACGGTCAATGCATTAATCATTCAACTAAAACGTGTATGATATATTTGTTTGTAACCTTAAAAAATTTCATGCAAAAATATCCAACAATTTAAATTTACTCTTGAGTAGTGTAGAACCTCCTTAACAGAGTACGGTTGATAAAACAGAAAAAAAAATGAGGATTTGTAGGTTATTCTTCAATTCTGATAATTCGGGAAAACGTGCTTCAATTTACCCAAAAAAGTGATTAAACTATTCAAAAGTCATATCTTCAGCTTGTGAATATAACTTTTTTTTTTCGAATTTTTTTTACATTAATCTCCTATCACATGCATGAGATAGAGAGAGGCAAATAGTTACGACTACCTTCTAATTAAAATTTCTCAATAACTATACGGTGAATTGAATATTTTTTTCTTCTATTATTTAGTTAAAATGCTGTTCTCTTCGCCAATAGTTTTTAAATAATGGGTCAACCGTGTAGTTTTTTAGTAATTTCGTTATTTCTGTCCGATTTAGGACGTTTCATCCCCACCACCGCTATTTTCAGTAACTTTGATAATTCATATCTCATAAACTGCACGGACAAAAATTGTGAAAAAATTCAGAAAAATGTAAAAAAAATCATCATCTTTGATGCGTCATCAAAAAAAATTAGGGTTTAATTGTACTCGAGTTCGCTGAGATACTACCGCAAATTCTGCAATCAGCAACGAATCGAAGAAACGATTGCCTTTCAATATCCTCGTGTTTTCTGACTCACCCAAAAAGTCCCATGTGTGTGTGTGTGTGTGCCAGCACGTGTTCTACCTGACCGCCAAGGCGTCGCGCAACTTCTTCCTTTTTTTTCCTTCAAATTCTCGCTCTCTCCTTTCTCCGATCATTCGCATGTACCCATCTCCGTTCCACCAATAGGAGTAACCACCTAGCGCCATCTCTCTCGCTCAAGCCACCATCTCCCTGACCCAATGGAATCCCGAAGTGTCTCACTTACTCTCAAACTTCACTTTTTTTTTTTTTCTCTTTCAGAAAATAAAAAGAAGACATTCCCCTCTCGTTTTCTCCTCTGTGCACGTGCACGAACACGGATCCCCGTACGATTTCTGCCCAGGAGGAAGGGAGAGGCCGGTGAAGAGGAGGAGGAGGAGGGGGGGGGGGGGAAGTCCCTCTAGTCTATCTCATCGGTATTCGAGTGGTTCGCGCGAGGCTCGTGGGAAAATGAGGCAGGTGGTAGTTAGATCCTCGAGTTTAACCCAGGTACGGGCGAGGCAAACCCGTGAGCCATTCACGTGGGTATATATATCGTCCGGGGGCCTATACGCACCTCTTTTTTTTTTTTTTTTTTTTTCTTTAAACGTATGGTTCAGATTCTAGTTTTTTTTTTTTCTGTCTTATTCCGCTTTGACTCGGCGCCAATTAACCGATACCCTTCAACGAGGGCTTCCGGATGCGATTAGGACAATCAGGGGGTGATTGAGAGAAGAGAGAGGGAAAGAAGGGGGGGGGGGGGAGGTCCAACGGTTTTTAATTGATATTTTTTTGAAGTCGGAATTCATGCTGTTTCATGTAAAATTTCGGTGAAAATCTAGTTTTTTTTTGTTTCGAAGTATATTTCGGAAACTAAGCGAGATAGCGCCATTTTTAAAGAAATCTTTTTTGTAGAGAATTTCAAGAGCTACAAAAAAGGTTTTTGTAAGATATCGCTATCTCTTTTAGTTTCCGAGATCCTCATCGGTAATGAATGAGAAAAAGCATAGAATTGGAAATTTTATAGTAGAATTTAATTATCTTTCTAGGAGATTTTATAAATTAGAAGGAGAAAAATCGAGTGGACTTCATTTGGAATGAATGGAGAAATAATTATTGAAGAATTTTAATGTCTTTTTAGATCATGAAAGTAATTAACTTCAATTAGCTGTGATACTCATCGACGCCAAGAGACCTAATTACTTTAAATTGTACAAATTATGAAAATCACATCGAGTTTTAACATGAAAATTATAAATCAATTCATTGATGGCTACTGGAAGTCTTGATTTATTTTTAATTGAAGTCTGGCTACCGATGTTTCTCCGTATAATTAATGGACATAATCGATTTGCCGATTGGGCGAAACGTGTTTCTTAACTTATTTTTTTTCTTCTTTTTCTTATTTATTCCACGAACATTCACAAATAGTGGAATGAAGTTTTGCCACTGAGTTTCAATAATCCAGCTGCGTCATTGAGGGGCCGATGACACAGTTAACTTGTGAGTCAATAATTATTAAACGATTGCCGCATGAGGTAATTATGAAAAGGTAAATTGTATTGAGCATAACTATGTCGACATATTTTTGAAAAATTCGGTAATTAATTTTAACCCGTAGAAAAGAAATTTTAAATCTGTTAATAATTTTTGAATGAAAAAAAAACAATTGATTGCAGACATTTTTGCCAATATCTTTTAGGCGAGTGATCCTACGAGAAATTGTCAAGATACCTTTTTTGTAGAAAATTGAATTTCCCACAAAAAAGGTCTCTTGGCATTTTTTCCTAAACCCATTATCTTCGGAGATCCCTTTAAAGGAATTCCCGCAAATTTTTTCAAGTGTTAAATACATAAATTTTAATAGCAGAAAAATTGATATTCTACCTATTCCACTAAAATTTAGTGTCTCTAAACTGCAACAATGACCCAATTCCCCTTTTTCTGTATAGTAACCGCTTACACCACGTAACAGAAAAAGCTCGGCTTTCCCGAAGAAATGAATTCCGCAATTACGAAAAGACTATTAAATATTCAGCTACTTTTCCCAACAAAGTAAAATATTTGTAAATTGGTAACAATGGTGGGTCTAGACCTTACCCATCCCCAATCGGTGATTATTTGCGGTTGTGACAATGACCCAACCGAGGGGATTCTCGTCGGTCTGGGGGGTGATCCCGATTTACCTGAGACGCACTCATTAGTATTTCAGGATTAATAAATACATTTCCAAGATTGCGTGCGGTAAATTTGTGGAAATTATTTGTTAAACCCCCCAAAAGAGGCGCCGTTTGAGACCCAGGGAAATCTTTTCCGTTGAGGTCTATTTCCTGAACACTTTAATTTCAAGATTAAAATATATGAAATAAATTTGAAATAAAAGTTTACATGAATTTAAACAATCTCGTGAAATTTTGAGTCAATTGACACTTTTGTATGGTCAATAATAAATAAAAGAAATAGAAATAAGACGACGTCTTATGGGCCAAGTCAAGGCTTTGCGATTTTAGGTTCAGCAAAATATTTAAATCTGGAAAATGTCTTTTTAAAAAAGAGAATAACCCAAAATTTACGCTAAATGATTGTTGTTGCGGAATTGACAAAGACGTGAATACGCTAGTCAAATGGACTACTATTGGTTAAGTAATAATTGATGTAATTCACTGATTCTTGCTCAAATTCACTTCTGCACTGCAGAAACAAATGTTTGACATTAAGGTATTTTCACAGACCCTTTTCAGATACTTTGGTCACGTTTTTTTCTAGTGAATTCCAATTTCAAGATATTTATGATTTCAAGTTATATTTAAATATAACTTAAAATCAAAAGCATCTGAATTCGAGAACTCTCTAATTGAGAGGATAAGTGGTCCAGTTATCGAGCGGATAAGACTCGTCAGACACCAATGATCGAACATAATAAATTTAATAATTTCAAAGATTAGAAAAATGATATTTCGCTGGATTGCTAATTTTTTCCAGGATAAATCGTTGAATAATTCGATCACTGGACGATTTCAAACACTGGTCAATTCACCATATCTCAAGTTAAGATACTTATTGTTTACAGTGTAATGCCAAGAAGAATATTTTCAATCACAAATGATAATTCTTTTTCAATTCATTTCTAGTCTCTCTACATTCGTAGATCTCATTTTAACACTTATATTTTTATTGATTCATAAAACCATATTCTATTAAATCTTACGATGGATAAAAACGAAGAGCGATAGAGAATGCAGCTAAACTTTTTTACGTTTGTTAATATTATGACAATTTATATTCATCTAAAGAGTCTAAAGATGCTTCCAGTCAGGAGTCAAGAATCGTGAATTTAGTAGATAAATAAATGTAAAGTTTACTATCTACTATTTGACCGCCTCAGGAACGAAGGGGCGTTAGTAGTATTGTGCATAAGAATAATCATTTTGAATTACACAGTTTTTACTCTAGAGCAACGATCCACTTTATGTGTTCTAATTTCTCAATCAACCTCAAATTTAACAAATAATCAATTTTTCGGACTTTTTTTTGAGTACTCAACTGTCTTTTGACTATAACTGCTTCAAATCGTAACTTTAGAAACAAAATGGCGTAAGTGCTATGCTGATACATAGCACTTAGGTCAACTTTGTTTCTATACGGAGAGAATTTTTCGAACTGTGCAACTAAAAATTTAGTTAAAAGACCTTAACTATGAAATATATGAACAGTGACCAAATTTTTAACAAGAACAGCTATAAAATAGTACACATAACTATTCAGCTGTTTTAGTTATAATTCTACACTGAGAGAAAAATTTACTTCTACCAAATGAATTTATTTGGCAAAAATCAATTTCTTCGATTTATATAGCAGAAATAAATTTTTCTCTCAGTGTAGGTGCAATTATTGATTTGAGATAGTTGTTTCTCACTTTTGAGGAATAGTCGTGTTAGGAGGAAAGAATCCTCTCAGTGTAAGACGAAGGAATAATCGCGTAAGAAGAGCAGTCATCGGACACGCAATGAAAAAAGAATGAAGGGAAACCCACAGAATTTACTACGTAGGCACGTAATAAAGGTAGCAAAGAGTCACACGGGTCCATACGAATATTTTTCGGAGAATTCAGAATGTGACTAAATGCCAATGGAATTTAATCTCACATTTATACCTGCTACATTCTCATTTTCTCTCTCTCTCAAAAGCAATTTTTAGTGACTCTGTCCAGTGTCATGAGTTTGAAATAAAATAAACATTAAGATAATGAATGAAGAAACTAACGAGACAGCAAGAACCATAAAGAGAGGGCTAAGCGAAAAATTCACATTCGCATTAAATTATATTATAATGAAATATTTGAAAATTTCGTGAAAACGAGGGAACATTATTAAACCAATTTGTGGAGGGCTTGGGGCGTTGCGAGGAAGCACCATTAGAGTGAGCACAGGATTTTAATTCATTTCTCTCGGAGAAGGGGCCCGTGCGAGTAACACAATGCCCCCCCTCAATCGGCCGGCTGTTTCGTGGACTCGTGGGAAAAGTGAGCACGTGCGAAACCCCAAGGACCAGCAGCCTGTTATTGTTCCTCCCTGTCCTCCGCCCCTTGCCTCAACACCCAAGGCTCTTTTCTCAAAACGTAATCCAAGACGCTCGAGTGAGACTTCTTCTTCTTCTTTTTTTTTTTCTATTTCTCATCGTTTAATAAAAATTGGGGTATTTATGGAGTGGATTGAGATAGAATTTTTTTGATCATTCCGTTGAAAAGCTGGGGAAAAATCAGATGAAACACATAGGTCAGAAAGGGTTTTTCGATTTTTTTTTTGAGATTTTTGACCGAAAATTTGAGCTTTACCCCTTTTTAAAATGAAAAAAATTGTTTTTTGGGAATATCTCGGGTTTCATTCTTCATAACGCAAAAACTCGGTAACCAGGCGGAAAGGTGAGATTATTTGAAATAATCTCACCTTATAATAATTTATTTCCCATCGATTCATGGGGTTTTTAATTAATTTTTCATTATTTTTAAAAATTTTGAAAATCTTTGAATTTTCAAGTTCTTTAAAAATTTTTGAAATTCTTGAAAATTAATTGGAAAATACATGAATCGATGGGGAATGAGCTCACGTTTCCATTGGTTTTCGATTTTTTTTTCAATAGAAGCATTAAAAACAGAAATATTCCCCCAAAAAAATGACAAGTTTTGGTCAAAATGATCGAATTTTTCAAAATTAAAAAAAAAATAAATATGACACATGTTTTTCATTGGAAATTTCCTCAGCTTTCCAATGGAATTATCGGAAATATTCTATCTTAATTACTTTCCCTAATTTCACCCAATTTTCAATAGCGTAAAATGTTTATTTTCCCCCACTTTTTTCAAATTATTCCATTTTTCCAGAATTCAACGGGATTTTCATGCTCCAACAATTTGTATTAGTTATTTACGATATTCTTTCAACAGAGACAAATGGAAACGTTAATTAGGTAATAGTGTGTCTGTCTCGAGAATTCAAGAAATGGAATTATCGTATTTTTTTTTTCGGGATTTTGTGGAGAGTTTAATGGCCAGTCGACATTAGCGGTGATCGTAAAAGAGATTTACTGGAATTTCTTAATCGGAAGAATGTCTTTTCCACTCATTTTTTCTATCCTCAGTTATTTCGGTCGAAGACGAAAGGATTAAGGCATTTTTTCAAAAAATTAAAAATCACAAAATTTCAATTTTTTTCCAAAAAAAAACTCGAGAATATTATTTCTTCGCAATTTTAAGACGGAAATTAAAACTGTGTTCCGCTGTGTTTCTATAATTTTTCAAAAATTGATAAGATAACGAAACACATTGTAATTTTTAACAATTTTTTTTTTTTTTCAACTTCTTTCTATCTTGTGAACATTTGTGTCAATATTGAGATATAAAAAAAAAATTCTTAGATTATCAAATTTGAAAAATAAATTGGGGAAGTGTTGATTTAACCTTCGGAATTGTTAGACACGTAGCTATATCCACGAACGCAGTTACAATTTTTTTTTCTTCTTCTTTTTCTCTCTGTGTAAATTTGATTAGGTGGTCGCGATATGCGCCATTAATAATTTTTTTTTCTTGACAAAATTTTGTAAATAAAAAAATCCTAAAATTTTGATTTCAAAAAAATATTTTTAATTACTAAATCAATTATTTGTGATTGAATTCACACAGACGTCGACACCTCTGTCATCACAAAAAAAAAATTAATTTACAAAATAAAATCGTTAAATAAATTAATTAAATAAAATCGGAGGATTTCACTCGAAATCACTTTTTTTCAAGTATCTCGGAAACTAAGTGAGATACAAAATTTTCATGGGAACCTTTTTTGGAGCTCTCGTTTCGCCCTACAAAAAAGATATGAACAAAATTTTTCGTATCTCCAACCGCCTTCAAGATATTCATGAAAAACTAAAAATAAACTCACCAATTTTTTCCAGATTTTTCTAAAAAAAAAATTTTTTTCATTCCATTTGTAATAAAAAAGCAGACAAGTGCAAACACGTGTCGATACTTTGATTACAGTTTATATTCAACAGTTGTAGACACTGGTTTAGTCCTCGGCAAGTGGTATTACACAGTAACACACACACACACACACGTGACCTGATTCAATTCGCAAAAAGACGGATAGAAAGCTGAATATATAGTATATATCTATATATACAGTATAAGCGCTTCAAACTTCATCTTCAAAAAAAAAAAAATGGAAGAAGAAATAACTACAAGGGAAAGAGAAGTCCGTGCTTCTCACGAAGGCCAAACTTCAAAATCGACACGATTTCCCCTTTTCTCAGAATGACTTAAATAAATTAACAAATCACCAATTTTTCTAAAGGAAAAAAAAAATTTTCCTCTGAATCCGAAGAAAAAAATTCTCGAGTTGTCAATTCCTTTGTTGAATAATCGCGTTAAGTTCTCCAACCAAGTCATTCCGAGAATAATGAACTGATCCAAAAGTAAAAAAAAAAAAAAAAAAAAAAAGAAACGTTTATTGTGACTCGCACGAGCCTGGGAACGCGATAGCACGTGCCGTATACGATCACCCAAAAGAGAAAGACAGACAGACAAAAAAAGAGAGACTCACTGTGAAAAAAGAGAAACATTTAAAGGGCCATGTGTTTTTTTTTAATTCCAGGTGATGTTGACTCCGTGGGAATGTTGGCTCTTTACTTCCCCAATTGCCCAAGTGAATAATTCCCAATGAAATCTTCGCCCCGAGCCTCTAAAACAACCCCCCCCCCCCCCCCCCCGTCTGAAAAATTCCACATTTCCACAAAATCCCATTGAAAAACAAAACTTAACCCAACTCTCCACCACTAATAATGAATTAAATATTAAATATTGAATATAATTGAATGAAACTTTATTTACCGACTTTGTGTGTCTGTTGTAGCAAAAGTAGAATAAATGAATTGTTATAAAGTTCTTAAAGATGAATGGGGCCCAACTTTGTGTGTGTCTTATTTGAATGAAAAAATCAGAAAAACCAGAATATCCGGAGGGCATTAAGTACTGAGTAGTCACAGGATCACGTGGGGTGAAGCAGCACGAGCGGTATTATTGCAATGCCGAGGCCTTACCCCCACTCTGCACAGGCAAGTGTCCCAAAAAGTCCCCCCCGTCAAGTTCTACAGTCGACCCAACTCCTGCAGTTGGGTTTGTTGTCAATTCTATCGGTCTTTTTCTCTTCTGCTCATGATTATTTGAGTATTTAAATTGACGCGTGCGAACGAATACTCGAGGGGAGGGGAAAAAAGGCGCAATGCAAGAGGGGTGGTAAAATGGTGTATGTTTCATGTTTATAGGGGTTTTATGGGAGTTTGGCACGAGCTGATAGATGGCATATGTTTTTAGGGGACAGATGGAGTCGGTGGGAAAGATCTAGGAGAAAAAATAATTAATTAATTGCTTTTTGAATTAAATTTATTGAATTTAATTCGGGGAAAATTAGAAAATCCTGGGAGTTCTTGGGTGACTCAGACGAAAAAAATCCAAATGGAAACGTGAATCAATGACTAGACGTGGAGCAATGGTGTTGCGACATAAATGATCATGCCGATAAACATGAATTAATTTCTCTTGTCCATTAATAACTTAGACTTGACTAATTTCCTTCCTTCCGATCTCATGGGACTACTGTATTCGTGCCGCACACGTGTTTTGATCGCACGTGCTCTCTTGTATACATATACAGACAAACATGGCTGGAGTGTGTTAGAAGCACGTGGAGGCAAGGCGCGCAAAAAAAAAAAGTCAAGTTTTCCGTTTACTGATGCTGAAGATTTTGTGTTAGGTGGATGAATTAGAGAGGAGTTTTGTTTTACGATGCACCAATACACGTGCGAATTAATTGACTTCTGCGAGTCTCGAGAGAGCACGTGGCTCAATTACATTCACTACCAAGTGCTAAACGGTGCTCGTCAATTTGCACTTTGTACCTGGATGAAATGGCGAATGATTAATGAAAATTTTGATTATTTTAGGTTTTTTTGAATATTTTGGGGAAGAATGGAATTGACAGAATGATCGTTAAAACTTTTTTTTTTAAGGAAAATTAAAGCTAAAAAAATGGCCATTTCTATTTTCATTATTTTTCGAGATATTTTCAAGAAAATTGAAGCCCCTGCCTTTTTCCTGAATCAATCGACAATCAATGGAAACCCAATATCATTGTTCAATAAATCCACGTGACAAAGTTAATTAAAACCACGTGATCATTAGTGTACGCACAAAAAAGTGAATCAATAGAGGAAAAAAAAATAATGAAAAATCTCTGTCTAAGAGACCGAGAAAATCCTGCGCAGTAGTCACGTAATGCTACTGCAGCAAAAAAAAGAGACACATAGAAATAGAGACAGAGGAGACATAAGAAGAGAAGAAAGACGTGAAAAATTAGTCTCGCAAAAGGAAGCAGTGACTCGTTAATGCCCAGAAGCCACAAGAGCGAGGACTTCAGTGACTGTGAAAAATCAAAAGTACACACAAGCCCAAAGAAAAGAAACTTAATAAAACTCGCAGAAATGAAAAACCAGTTTTGCCTCATTCTCATCAGAACCTTATGAATAGCCTTATCAAATGCGTCGAAGTTTAAAAAAACTTCTCATTGAAATTTTGATTGAATTTCATTAATTCTATAAATCCAAAATAAAAACCTCATTTTTTTTCTTCCCTCGAAAGATGAAACACGTGGAATTATTATGTATTGAGTCAAATAAAAGAGCAAAGAAAAAAAGAGTCCTCCGATAATGAGAAGAAATTAAAGAAAAAAAAAAAAAAAAGAATCAAGCGAAATAAGTGGAATGAGGAAAGGAGAGTAGGAGTCTAAGTGGTACGAATAAGGACAGAGAAACGGTGACGATGGCTTGGTGTGGGCGCGTGTCTGGCAGCTGCTGCTTACAGGTGGTGTGCTTGCTTGGGAACCAAGCTCCACGGCGCGTTCCCACGGAAGGTCCGTTTCCCCCTCTTCTCTACGTCCCTTTCCCCAAGTGCTAACACACATACAGACACACAAAAATACAGGCATCCACTAAGCCAGTGGGCCCGGTCTTTCCCCCTTGCTTCGAGAGCACACACACAATTCGCCCCCACCACTGCCGCCATAATCAGCCGAAGCTCCAAGTTCTCCCCACATAGGTCTAACACACACACAGACACAACCAACCCACAAATACAAGTGGAGTGAAACCATATAAAAGAACGTACGCGTCACCATCCACCTCACATTTCCACACTGACTCTTCCAAAGTGCACATCTAAGGCACGAAAGCTAAGTTTTTCAAAAAAAAACAAAAAAACTCTCGCAAGTCTAATAGCAGTTTTGGAAATAAGTGTTTGACAGCGCACACGCACGTCTTAAAACACTTGAATTTTTGTTTTAATAACACACAGTGAATTGTGTTTGTGTATTATTAATTCTGTGAATTGTGTGAATTCAATAAAAGGATTTAAACATGCAGATGCACGAGCAGATCATGATTGTCGATGGACAAGAGCAGCCAATATCGAGAACCTATCAGTACAGAAAGGTAATTGTCTAAAAACAATCAATGCTCAATCAATGTTCAACTTATGTTCAATCACGATTCTATCTAAAAACTCCCAGAAGCTTGATTCTAATCTTTCCTCTTTTTTTTTTCTGATTCTTCAGGTGATGAAACCAATGTTAGAACGCAAACGTCGTGCTCGTATAAACCGTTGTTTGGACGAGCTAAAGGATCTAATGGTTACAGCACTTGCTGGCGATGGTGAGAATGTGGCAAAACTCGAAAAAGCTGATATTCTTGAGCTGACAGTACGACACTTGCATAAACTACAGAGGCAACAGCGTTTGTCGACAAATCCAGTGATTGATTCAGACAGATTTCGAGCTGGTTACACACACTGTGCCAATGAAGTTAGCAGATGTTTAGCAGCTACTCCTGGTGTTGATGTTGCACTTGGTACAAAATTGATGACACATTTGGGACACAAGCTCAATTCAATGGACAAAACTGGACCACTAACGATTCACGTATCTGCACCACAGTCATCGCCATCATGCAGTGAATCTTCCATCAATGATGATTACTCAATGCCGTTAACTCCAGCATCAAGTCAACCATCACCAAATGGATTGAGAAGTGAAGTTGATTGTTTAACGGGACAAACGCATCAGGGACTTCTACAAGTTGCAAAACCCATGGAATCTGTTTGGAGGCCTTGGTAAAAAAAAAAGGGCATGAGAGCTAGAATATATGCGCGTGAGGGGAGAATTTATAATCAAATGTCTTCGGTGACCCAGAGAGATAATTGTAGGGAAAATAGAGGTTTAACGAGTGATAAATTTTGAAGATTTTCACAATTAATTGTGACAACGGAATTCAAAAATTCCTGCAAAAACTCGATTTTTTTTTTTTTTTTTTTGATTTTACACTACATTCTACATTTCTCTGGGTCTAGATCGATATGATAATCGATCACTGTGATTGCAAATGGCGGAAGAAATTCATGCACTATTATTATTGATAACTTTATTCACATAGAAATGCCCAAGAATTTTTTTTTACTTTTTTTTAACAATTTTTTTTTTTTTTCATTCATTTTTTAATTAATTCTCAATTATTAAAATGTTGATGTTTTCGGCATTAGGAGAGGGTTAAGACACGATCTCGATTTATTAAAGACACATGGTCACGATTAATTTGTGCCAAGTGTATATATACTACAAGCTTTAATTAACTTGAGAATTTCAATAATTTTGTCAATTTTTTTTTTTTTTGTAATTTTCTTTAATTGTTCTTCATTGTGAATAATTTTTAACGAGTTTTGGCAGCCACTAAATGTCTAATTATTAATGTGCAATTGAATTTAACTTTGCTCGGTTTTGAGAGAAAACAAAAAAAAATGAAAAAATTGTAAGGCGCCGAAACGATTTAATTCCATTGAATTTGTGCCTCATCTCGGTCTTTAATTCGACGATAATATCATTAGATCCTTCATTGTATTTTTTTTTACATAAAAAAAAAGAGAGAAAGAAAAAGAGGAGAATTGTCATAAAAATTTTATATAATTTTATGACCGAGCAGAGGATCTTGTGATAGAGAAACATGTACCTGTGATATTTACTTTAGCAAATTATTGCTAGTAAATGATTATTTAGATTTATAAAAAGAAAAAAAAAAAAGATGATTAATTAATAAAATAAAAAGAGTTCTTTTTTAAATAAAACTATTTCGTTCATTTTTTTCAAAACATCAACCATGACCTTTCCTCATCTGAATCAGACTTTCGACACTATTTCAAATGAGAATGAATCATTTTATTTTATAATCGATGATTGACGAAAGATTCTTTTATTTAGAAGAAAGTTGGCTCGTGTGCCAAATTAATTAGTTGCTTGATTGAATTAATGGCTTGAACTATTGATTCTTCAGGCAAGAGAAAATCGGAGATAATTTGATTTCTTTTGAGTGAACAATTTAAAAAAAAAAAATTAATTAATAAAAAGAAAAGGAATTAATTCACTTCACCAGTTTTTTTTTAATACCTCGGAAACTAAACGAGATAGCGAAATTGTTGTGAAGACCTTTTTTGTAGCCGATAATCAGAGCTACAAAAAAGATTGTCGCAAAAATTTCGCTATCTCTTTTACTTTCCGAGATCTTATCTAAAAACTGTCAGAGTTAAATTAATTTATCTCGATTTTTTCGCGAAATCATTAGAAATCGTTGAGGATCTCTAAATCTATGAGAGATAGAGAATTTTCATGAAAACCTTTATTTTAGATGAAAAAGAGAGCTACAAAAAAGGTCTCCTCAAAAATTTCTCTATTCCTCATACATTTCGAGATATTTCGAAAAAGCTGATAAAAAATTTGGAATTTTACGTTGAAATCAATTTTTCAAGTCGTAAAAGACTTCGTTTACCTCATTTTTAATTGCAAAAAAAATGGGAAACTTGACCATGGCATATCTGATCAGTCCTTCAGTCACTCTCGAGTGCACAGGAAATTACACTGATAGCGTAATGAAGAAAAAAAAATTGCAATCGGAATTTTCATTAAAAAAAATTCTAATTAATACATTAATATCAGGTCAATGTGACAATTTTCCGGAGTTAGACGATGTAGTTGAGACTTCGGTAGCCGTTTTGTGTACATAAAAGTACACAAGTATAAGTACAATCCAGGCAAACCGGTCATGCAACTACTCTGATACCAAAGGGATAAGCTTATTCGCAGAAATTCCCACAAATATGTGTTTTTTCCCCTCAAAAAGAGATACATTAACACTTTCAAGTCGCATAAAAATGGTCAAAAAATTATTTTCGAACCGCAAAAACCGATTATTCATGATTCAAAAATATTTTTAAACTCTTGCTCATTTTTTAACCGTTAAAAAAGTTTAAAAAAGTTATTAAACACTGACAAAAATAATTTTTACTTCAAAAAAAAAAAAAGAAAAAAAATTTTTAATCAAAAAAGAATTACAGAATTTAAAATATCTGTAAAAATAAATTTTCAGACGTTTTTTGAGGTTAAAAAATACGCAATTAATGCTAATTACCTAGTTAATTAATTAATTAGGTCACCCAAATTAATTAATTTTAATTACACTATTGATTTCAGTTTGAAATTGTCGTTTGACATTGAACTACAAAATTTGTGTTGTGGAAGCAACAGTGTTGTGAATCACACGTGCACGTTTAAAAATAATGAAAATTGAAGGTTAAACCTTCATTTTATCATGAAATAATAGATTTTACATAATTTTTAATGCATTAAAAATTTTTCATTATTATTTTCTGTCAATTTTAAATGATTAGATTTGAATAAAACATGCTTAGAATTCAATAATACTCACATTTATGACGAACTAAAACGGCGCACAGCTGTAACACGTGCTGTCAGGACAGGTGAACCATCACGCTATGCGGCCATCTTGCGGCTTCTTATACCCAACGAGACAATGGCGTTCGCGCGCTTTTCCATCGATAAAAGAGGGGGGGAAAGAAGCGCTCCACTTTGTCTTCATGATCATTCTCCATGAAATATCTCGGAAAATGAGGGAAATAGAAAGATTTTCATGATGACCATTTTTATAGAAAAAAAATCAGTCAATAAAAGACGTCTTTTTCGAAAATCTCCTATTTCGCGCATTTTAACGAGGAATTTTCGAAAAATTAATGGTAAAATAGGGGTAGTCTGTTTTACCCCCGCTTGCTGGGATTTCTTTGGTATCGACACTTATCTGCAAATGGAAATTAACGAAATTATCTTCTTTACCAAAACAATATTCTTCTCGTTCAAAATGAATTTTTTATTCATCTCCAAAGATAGAAATTTTGGATGGAAAAAAAGTAACGGGGGGGGGGGGGGGGGGGCGAATTTTGCTTTTTTTTCTTGGAATTCGATTGATTCACAGAGAGATTAGAGGGTTGAGCTAGTATGAAAAATTTTTATAGCAAATTTCTACGGAATAATTGTCTATAGATTCTATAGATGTTAAGATATTTTCTATGGGTATTGTCTCTATAAATAAAAAAATTAAAAAAATGTCTATAAGAATTATTCTCATACCAGTTGAATTCCATGTGATTCTATGATAATAGTTTGAGATAGCGGTGTTATATATACCAAAGGGTATCTGTGTGGAATTCGTGCATGCTTCAATTTATCAACTGTTCAATTGTTCTTTTTAATTCTTGTTAAAAAAAAAAAAAAAAATTATGTTATACTATGTAGGAGATTAATACTTTGACTCTGTCATTGGCTTCGGCTGTTGGGTCTAATTTGAATAAATAAATAAATAAATAATGTCGTCACCTTAAGAACAAAAGGGCGTAAGTCCTGTGTAAAAGCATCGCACTTATGCCTCTTTGTTTTTAAGGCAACGATGTAATTTTGTGTCTATAAAATATATAAAAATGTCGATGGATCTTGTTTTTTTTGTATCTCGCTTAAATTCCAAAATATTGCAAAAAAAGTACAGATTTAAATGAATTTGCCTAAAATTTTCATATTCGTTCACCCAAAAAATACAGATTCTCAAATTCCTTTCATACTTTTTTCGTTTTCTCAATATCTCAGAAACTAAGCGAGATAGAGCGATTCTACCGAAATTCTTTTTTGTACAAAATTTCAAGAGCTACAAGAAGAATCCAGAAAATCGCTTTATCTCCTTTGATTTCCAAAATATTCTCAAGAAAAAATAAATAAAAAACGAATCAATATCGATTCGTCTGAAGACACAAAAAATCAAAGATCCTGAAAGTATTAAAAATTCGACAATTTCTAGATTTTTTTTGTGTCAACAAGAAAAAATGATTTTTCAAAAAAATTTAAAATATGCATATATACAGAATTGAAAAAACCTTAAAAAAAAAATCCGTATCATTTTTATTCTTTTAACAAATAAATTATAAAAAAAAAATATGCACATGTAGAAAATTCAAAAAATCACAAGTGCAAATTTTTAAAATATTTTTTAAATAATATTTATTTTTAGAGCCATGTATAGCTTTTCAGCCTTTTACTATTTTTTTTTTCACAATAATTTACTTGTTTAAGAAAATGCAAGAAATTGTCAAAAGTCTGTTATCTTCAGTATCATAAAAAAAAATCAAAAAATTACAGACATTTATTCTAATTTTCTTTTCATAAAAATCGTCTCTATACACTACTGCGTCTATGCTCCGACCTTTCCACTTCGAGCGTCCCTCGCAGACTGGCGCTGTCGTTCGCCTCGGTCACGCCCCTCAGCGATCGATTTCCAAAGCACCCCCCCACACACACACACACACACACGCCTCTCACAAAACTTTTACGAACGCACGCGGTCGAGTTAAAAACGTCCGGTGCGATCGGCCATATTGTCTCATCGTTGAAGCGTATGAAAAACATTGTGTTCACGTGGGACTCCATAAATCTCGTAAATAATTCATAAAACCCATAATTAAAAAAATAGTTAATATAAAATTAAAGTGTTTAACGTGTTACAAAAACATATAACTTACGGATACATCGTTAAAATACATTGATTAAGGCATAATTAATTGGTAAGTGAATGAATATAACCGGCATTTGCGTTGAAAATTTCTCAGGCCCTCGTGTGTTCTCATCCATCTTCGGCTTTCTTTTTCTCACGAAAAAAGCCCAAAATTCATCCGACATTTTGTGCCTAATACTCTCAATTAAGCAGAAAAAAAATACAATTTTTTTTTTGCTAATTGCATTGACATTTAATTGCATTTAATGGGAATTTTATCAAATTATTCATGTTTTTATGGCGAATTTGAGGGGAATATTTTAGCACGAGTACCATTACAAGATGTTGCACAATATGGACGCGAGTAAACCCACCGAAAATGCAACACGTTGAAACCGGTTTCTTCTTTCATTAATTTTCATGATTCTCAATCAATTCTTCATAATTTTCTTCAGATTTTTCAGATTTTTTTTTCCCTTTTTTTTTGGTTTTTAATGGAATTTTTCTTTTGTACTGCAGGAATTTAATCTTTTTTTTTTTTCATGATCGAGACACATCTGGAAGTTGTGTGAAGGCGATGGTGTGTGGATAACATTATGCCTGGCATGTTATAGCTTTGTAAAGAGACGCCAGAGAGTCAATGTTTTTATTCATTGTCTTTGATCAATTTTTTGTTGTTTTTTTTTTATTATTCATGGAATTTTATCGCACACAAGCGCACATTTCCACACTTTTCCTCTTTTTTTTTTTGGATAATATTCTCTTTAAAAAAATAATGATTATTTTGATTATTTGAAGAGCACGATGTTCCTTTGTTTATTTTACTTTGCCAATAATTTTTTGGCGAGACAAAAAAATTCTGTCAATTCTTGAAATTTTATTATTTAGCTGGATTTTTTTATTTTTGGGGTCTATTAAAGATATCTTAGGAGCGAGTGAGTTTAGGGGAAAATGTCATGAGACCTTTTTTGTGAGGAATTTCAAGGGCTACAAAAAAGGTCTCCTGGTAAATTCTCGTAAACCTTATCATTTCCGAGATATCTTTGAAGTAAGAACAAAATTTTGATTTTTCATTTTTTAAGAGAAAAAGAAACTTCAATTTGGTACAAAAAATTGTTTTTTATTTTTATGTGCAGAGATCGAGCATTAATGACTCATCGATTATCCTGAATTCTTAAAAAAATCCAATTTTCGAATCACGAAAAAAATTTGTAGTTTCAATCGAAATGGCAATGAAATTCGGATGAATCGAATTGATAAATTGATTTTCTGCTATCACACGTGTTTAAATATTGGGTCAAATTTTTTATTTCATGACCTCTGGTTATATTTATCAACGGAGATAGTAGCAGTGAAGTACAGCGATAAACTTTAATGCAACTACGAAATTTTGTAAAGTTTTCTCAATGAAAAATTTGACCCATTAAAACGCGATAATTCAGCTTCCCACGTTGTTTAAAGATATCTCGGAAACTAAGCGAGATAGAGCGATTTTCAAAGAGACCTTTTTTGTAGCTCTGATTATCCTCTACAAAAACGGTTTCTAGAAAAATTTCTCTATCTCCTTTAGTTTCCGAGATCCCTTTAAAAACCCAAAAATGTTCTCCAGAACCCAATTTCGAAATTTTCAAAATTTCGAAATTTTAAGAATTAAAATATCAAACGATCGCCGAAATCAGCCTTGAGTGACGTCACACAACGTCCCCGAAAATTCCCCCATAAAAATAGAAAACGATTCATTTTTTAGTATAAAAAAACATAACTTTGAATTTCTAATCCAAAGATTAACTCCGAAAATCAGAAAAATTCTCTTTTCCCGCGATTTCAAACATTTTTATTATCAGCATCACGTGATAATATTTATGTTACTGTCCTCTCTGTGCCTTCAGAGCACAAGTCAGTGATATAAAGGTCCCTCGAGGCCTCTTGCCAAGCCACCGGATATTACTAAACTCACGTGACCATCGTACACAAGACATCCACTTGGATTTTAAAATTGATTGCCCGTGTTACTTCATTCTTTTCTTTCTTTTCGCCTTCTCTCAATCATTCCTCTTGATTCTTCATTTTTTTTTAATCTTGATGGACTGTCTGATGATGAATTCGTCAAACTTCTTGAATATTAATTAGGTTGAAAAAAATCCCTGGAATTTCAGTAAAAGAATCTCCAAAACAAAAACTCATTATTTTAAAAAATTCAATTTTTTAATTTTTTTTTCGAAAAAATCCAATTTTTTAATTTTTATTTTCAAAAAAATTGATTTTTTCTTCTTTTTCGAAAAAATTCCATTTTTTCTTTTTTTCCAAAAAATTCAATTTTTTCTTCTTTTCGAAATAGTGTTCTTTTTTTTGAGAATTTTCTTCTTTATTTCATTTGTTAATTTTTTTTTTCAGAAGTTTCTGGTCCTAAAATGTTCTTTCTCCTCGAATTTTACTGAAGAATTATCTTTTCTTCAATATAGAGCAAACACAGTTGAATAAAGTGGGAAAGAAAGTGCAAGAGAGGGGGATTTCCTATCTACTTTTCTACCTGCTTGTTACGAATGAATAGTCACCGGTATACTCGTTTTATTTCCGTTTTGTTCATTTTATATTCTTTCAAATATTCTTTCTTTTTTTTTTTCAGTCCAGTCTTTAAACACACGAACACACACACACACACAGAAAAAAAGCAAATACCAACCGGCATCGAAACCTTCTCTGTGCAGTTGTGTGTATTACTCCAAAGTTATTCTGTGTCTGCGTCTGCGCACACTACCTCAGATCAGTCTAGATCGTCCTTTCTCACCGACCACGTGTCTCTCAAAAAAATTCCCAATTAAAAATCTAAAATTTTTTTTTTTTAACTCAAAAACAAGATTCTTCATTAAATTTATTCAGTCTTATCTTTGCTGGGAGATTCTTGGATTTGTTTTAGGATTCTTATTTTTTTTCAAAATTATTATTGCAAGTGTTTGCCACTGTTTTTTTTTCTTCTTAAATTCATCTTCACAACTGTCTTTTGTTATTTGATTAAAAAATTTCGAAATTAAAAATGGAATCGGTAAGTTTTTTTTTCTCAATGAATCTCTTTTTTTTCTTCACTTTTCGATCATTTTTGCTTCCGAATGGAAACTATGTAATCATCAGAATTTTCAATTGTAATTTTTTTAATAGAAAATACTTAAAATGATCTAAATCGAGAGAAAATTATATTTTTAACACATGTCTGTCTGTGTGTGCATAAAAGTCTTAATTACAGCAGAACGGTTTTATAGAAAAATTTCATATTTTTGGGAAAATTTCCTCTCGACAAACTCTATTTTTTAAGCTTCATTTGAAGAGAATCCGATCGGTACTTTTTGAGATATGTCCATTTTTCGAAAATCAGTTTTTAATAGAATTTCTGGAAATTATTGAACTGATGTTATTTATACTCATATATTATCTCGAGAATTGTATCATTTTGATGTCTAAAATTTTGAGCTTATTTGCATGATTAGTTTTCGAGTTATTGGCGTTTTACTGAATTTTTCAAAATTTGATATTTTGATGATGGTTTGAAAAAAGTTGTATCCCTTCCATTCGGAAGCATATTGCTAAAGTATCAGCAGAAAAAGCTATATCAGTTGGGAAGCAATAATATTATCCACTTGTTTTTTTTTTCCTAATAAATGATTGATTTTAATCAATTTATTTATGGACATCAACAATTAATTGAATTTGTGTCACAAATCATTAATTCAATATCAATGTTCGAATGAAACGCCACGTGTTTGTCGATAAAAATTGATTGATTGTACTGAGGTAGTGAGAGAGATTAAATTTTGATTTATTACGAAACTTTGTGTAGGTGGAAATGGAATTACAAGTTCAAATGAATTTATTGGGTCAAGTTTTTTGGATGAGGAAAAAAAAGAGCTCGATAACTTCGGAGTAACCGTAAAATGGATTTTTTTTTGCAATTTTATTTTTTTTTATTTTTTTTTAAGGAGCGTTGAAACTGGTCGCTCGCACTTGAAGCAAGTTGTCTAACAAGCCGTGAAAGTTCAACGGCATTTTTCATTTTTAAAACACATGCGAATGTTACATTCTCCCTGTAATTCGATCGGTGCAATAATTTTTCCAGTTGAGATAAATTTTTCACCTATTGAAATTCCAGAGAAAGGATTGTTGATTGAATAATTTTAAAAAAAGGAGGAATTTTCTCGTTTTTTGGGGATATTTCGGAAATTAAGCGAGATAGAGAAATTTTTGTTATTACCTTTTTTGTAGCTCTGATTTTTTTCTAAAAAAAAGGTTTCGATGAAATTTGTCTATTTCTAACGAATTTCGAGCTATTTGAAAAAAGAATGGAATTCAAAAAAAAATACGAAAGAACTAACAATAATTGATAATAAAAAAAAATTATTTGTTCACATGAGCCTAGGATGACATAAGCATTCTTTAAAATTATGAGGAAAGTCAGCGAAAATATGATAAGACAGCAGCAATTTTTAGCGCTCATTATTACACGCAATTATTTCTGCATTTTCAACCATTTTTATTCCATGTAAATAATTCTACGAAGTGGAAAATTAGCAAATAAACATTAGCGTCATATTTTTTATCCTTGAAAACTTCATTTTTTATTGAAATATTCACTGAAAAAATGACTAGGAATACGAAAAAAATATTTGTTAAAAAAAAACTCTTCAGCTCTTCAAACCGAAAAAAATGGAATAAAAAAAATTTTTCCACCAAAAAAAAAAAATTCTCTAAAGTCAAGAAATTCATCACTCCAAAGCTCCCTTACCCCTTCCCCTCATTATTTTGAGAAAAAAATAGAAAAAAATAATGATTCTAATCTCTCACAATTTTTCTATATCGTCGATTTAGAAACAAAAAGACCCAAGTACAAATGCATGAGTATAGCACTTACACCCCTTTGATTCTAAGAAGATGATATAAATGAATTTATGAGAAGTGGCATTTTAAATTCCACACAATGCATATAAAGTAATTTCACTTACCAAATGTTGCATTCAAATCATTATTCTAAAAAAAAAGTTTCAATAGAGCGAAAATATGAGACACTCGTCTCACGATTTTTTGGAGATTTTTTTGTTGCAGATATCTCCGAAAAGAGTAGGTTGATTGAAAAAAAAAAGTCAAAAGACTTTTTTTTTGTAGAAAAATTAAGAATCCACAAAAAAGATCTCTTCACAAATTCTCATAAACCTCATAATTTTCGAGATATTCACAGAATAATCCATCTGCAATTTTCCCTCTATTCTTCATCCCTTCATTGCTGAATTTCAATTGAAAAGAAGCATAATTGATTGGTTGGCTTAATTTTGAAAAAAAATCTTCGTCTCTCCAAGTCGAACAAATCCCATAAAACCAATTTTTTTTACCCAAATCACAAAAACACTATATCGTCATCCTAGAAACAAAGTTGTGCAAGTGCTACATTCATCCACAGCACTTGAGCCACTTTATTCCTAAGGCAACGATATAATAATCCAGATTAATGAAAAAAAAATATATATATAATAATCCAGAGCAATTTTTTTCCTCGAAAAAACTCCCCTAAACATAAACTATTAATCACCCCAAACTCACCCTCGCCCAATATTCCCCCAAAAAAAAATTTAAAAAAAATGATTTAATTTATGTTACAGTTATCAAGATTCTCGTCAACTAATAACCGTGGACTCCAATCATGTCAATCCGCAATGTTCAGCTGGTGAAGTGGAGCTTCCCTCTCGCCCTGATAATTGGATTATTCTGGTACAAACGCCGGCGTGTAGACCGAGTTGATCCAGGTGGAAGTCCAGTGGAAAAATCTCCGGATTCGTTAAATTCCAAATCTCTTCAAAATTCATCCCAGCATCTTTCAGACTCCGGGATCATTATCGACGACTCGCCGAGTCAACCAAGATCAGCTACTAACTGCAGCACATCTCCAGAGTCTGTCCGGAGCATTCCCAGTCCTCGAAGGGTCAGTGAAAGCCTCGACATCCCAAACAGGCGCAGTTGTTCCCAGTCAATGTCAACGAAATCCGGGAAATCCTGCGGAAGTCCTTGGTACACTGAGGTCGAGGAACTCCCAGAGATGAAGGGAATTGTCTTAGGTAGCAATCCCAAGTCCTCCAGCTTTGACATGATCTCGAAGAGCAAAAAACAGCTGGAGACATTCGCTGAACCTGAGGAGAAGGCTGGAGCCTTTGATGCTGAAGAAGGGGTGATGAGGTCACGATCAATCAGCATTGAGAATCATGTCAAGCCAATGAATGGCACTGTTGAAGAGGCCAAGGGTGGACGAGCCATTTCGGAGAGAGACTCGGCCAATCACAGCCCAGTTTCTGGTGTACTTGATGGCAGTGTTAATGATGAGGTCAGGAGCGAAGGCAGCACTGATAGTGGAAAGGGTAAATTGCCTTTTTTTTGGAGATCTTCTTCTTATTTCATTTGGCTATATCCCCATAGAGGGGCAAGTGTCATTTTTTTTTTTTTTTAGAGAATAGGATCTCTTTTGGGGGGTTTTTGACGAAGTGTGGGTGGAAGGCAGTTGGAGACTTGAGGGTTTAGGGAGAGATGAACGGAAAATAAAGGAATTTATTATTATTCTTTATGATTGCAGCAAATTGGAGTTTCATCTGGGGAATTGCTTGAAGATTTTCTTAAAAAATCTTGGATTTTCTTAAATTGGGGAATATAAATGATTTTTTAGAAATTGTGTGGGTAAAAGAAAGTCGCCTGAGTTCGATTTGGGAAAATCTGGGAAAAATCCTTAAAAAAATAATCTGTAAAAGTTAATGGAAAAACCTGAAAAATTCTAAATTTTGAAATATAACTGATTTTTGAAAAAAAATTAAAAATCACATGGACAAAGGAATTTTTTCGAAGCCCAATTTGGAAAAAATCGTAAAAAAATTTCTGGAAATTCCCACATTGGGAAATATAACTGATCTTTTAGAAATCATGTGGGCAAGGGAAAGTCGCCGGAGTTATGAAAACCTTTTTCCTGGCACTAGAAGTGAATTTAAAGAAGAATTAGTGAATTATATTAATTATTTGTCAATTAATGACAAATAATTAATTTATAATAAGATTTTTGAATTTTTCTCCTTTTTAGAGACTTTTCTCAGATTTTAATCTTCTGTCGAATCTGAAAGTGTAAAATTTTGTATTGACCATACAAAAGTGTCTATTTTTTCGAAATTTCGACGAGTCGAAATTATTCAGATTCTCATAAAATTTCATTTTAAATTTACTTCATATTTTAATCGTCAAAAAAAAATGACAATTTAATCTCAGTTTTTGAAATTTTTGAGAAATTTTGATTTGTTTCTATACGATATATCGTATTATATGCATATTATCTCATATTCATCAAGAAACATCTTTATTTCAAAATACTGTTAAAGATGTCTCTTAGAATATTAAATATCTAAATCTCAAGAATATATTCAATAAGTGTACTTGATAAAATAATACTTTAATTAGAATAGAGTATATATTTTTTTTTTTTTTTTTTTTTAGGTGGAAGCATCAACGGACAATTGATAAAAACAAAGAGCGTAACAACTTACGATTTCACAATTCCTCAGACTTACGTTGGTAGATTGATTGGCAAACGTGGAATAGCAATACAGCAATTGAATTCAAAAGCAGACGTTAATATCGTCGTAAAACCACACCCAACATCAACTGATTTACAAATTTGCATAATCGAGGGTTTGCCAGAAAATATAAGCACAGCACTGGATCTAATAAGACAAAAATTTCCACTCAAAAAATTCCCAGAATTAACACTTGAACAAGCTAATTTATTGTCAAATAATCCTGAGGAAATTCCATGGGTACCAGAATTAATGCAATTACAATTAATTGATGGTGTTAATAATGATGTTATGGTTTGTCATATACTTGAACCAAATAGGTTGTTTATACAATTACCAACACATCCAAGTTTTCCATCACTCAGGTTATTAGATTATAATATGACACAGTTGTATAATTTAGTTGAGTCACCACCAGTTCCAGATCAATTAACTCGTGAGTTTTTAATAATTTAATTTAATTTAAATTTTAAGGATATTCAAGTAGTTCTGATAATCTATTTTTCTTTTTCAATTTTGGTCACTTTCGATAGAGTAGTATGAGGAGATTTTTTTAAAATTTACTTTACACCATGTTAACGGACAAATTGAGCCAAAAATAATTTTTGAGAAAAATTAAATTAACATTAGAACTCTATAAGCGAGATTCAGCTTCAGTTGCACTGCAACAATTCATGATAACAGACCTATTTTTTCCTTATATAGCTATATGTATTCTTGTTCGTCAGAATGTCTATTAATTTTTCAAATCATAAAAAACACCTGTTACCGTACAAATAGCAACGATTAATCCAATTAATGACATGAAAACATGAATGGTGGTCATATTGGTATTGATGCTGGGACAGCGTGAGTCAATCTCGGAGCAATATTGGATATTTATAATATTATTTAATAACAATTTATTATCGTGGACATTGTTTTAATATCGATAAAATGTTACAAAATCGAAATGATTAGAATATTCATGATAACTTGGAAAATAAATGAAAAGAAAGGAACTGAATCAATTAGACCTTCTACTTGGATATCCTTAAGTTAAAAAAATTTAATTTAAATCGAGAAAAAAAAGTCTGAAAATTTGAATTATTCTTTGAATATCTGGAGAACGAAAGAGTTCAGGAGAATTTATCAGGACACCTTTTTTGTGGGAAATTTAATTCTCTACAAGAAAGGTGTCCTGATGATTTTCCCTAAATCCACTCGCTTCAAAGATACTTGCAAAAGAATTCTCTGATTTGCCTCATTTTACTACTTTTCAATGATTTTCAATTATTTGATGGATAAATTAATTCAAAGAATATTTATTAAAAAATTTTCTTGTTTCTTTTTTTCTTAACAGAGGGAATGCTCGTCGTTGCCAAGTGGTTCGACAAGTGGGTACGTGCTTACGTAGAAGAGCCTGATCCAGAGGGACTTAAAAATTTAGTTAGGCTCGTTGATCATGGTGGTTTTTGGACTTTTAGTAATGCAGAAATGCGTAAAATTAGATCAGATTATCTGACATTGCCCTTCCAAGCAATTGAAGTTTCTCTAGCAAATATTAAACCTAAAAATGGTAATTTTCATTCATTTTTTAAAAAATGGTTCCATTATTTTTTCTGTAAATTTCAAAATATTAAAGAAAAGCTTTTTTTTTTATACTTCAGGTGAATGGCAACAAGAAGCCTATGATGTTGTAGCCCAAATCTGTTCCAATAGCGTTGGACAGGCTCAAATAGAGGGATACATTGACTCAAGTATTTTTATCAGTTTGTATATTAACGTACCGAAGCACGGGGTAAGTTGTCATCTTCATTTACAGATAATTCCACAAAAAAAAATGATTTCGTTGCCTTAAAAACAAAGTAACGTAAGTGCATAAGAGAGAGGGGAGCACCTTTGAATAAAATGATTCTTCTTAAATTGATGATATAATTATCATTTATTATTTTTTTTTCAATAATGTATTGATTTAAGATAACTGTTAATGATAAAGTATAATCTTAAGATTAATTGATTATTAAAAAAGCAAGAAGTATTGAAAGGTGTCTCCCCTAAGTATTTATCTATAGCACTTATGCCACTTTGTTTCTAAGGCAACGATATACTATAAGAAATTGAAAAAAAAATTAAAATTTTTTTTTTTTGTTTTATCAGGTGATATCGGTGGCTCACGAATTAATAGCAAGAGGCCTGGCTGAATCAGTGTCCTTCGAGGAAATGGTACCAGAGCAACCATTGATTCAATCATAAATTTATTTAACAAAAAAAAAATTGAAAATGTGTGATTTTAAAGGCTTTGCCCATAATTCATCGTAAGTCCAGTAATTTCAGTAGTTGAATCCCGATTAGAAAACTGGTGAATAAGTGTATTGAGTGTGTGATTAACATTTTTTTCTATTTTTCGAAGAAAAAAAATGAAAACGTGTGTCTGACTTCCAATTTTCTATATTTCATCAATTCATTTTTTTGCTTTTTAAAAACAAAAAAATTCCTAATTATATTTCCCAGTGAATTTTTCAGAATTCAATTTTCAAAGGATTTAAAAAAAATCTGAAACATTAACTAATTCTTGCCCATCATCGGCCATCACCGATAGATAAATTTAATTTTTTCTAACAAATTTAAAATCAAATCGTTCAATTTTGCAACCTCCCCCAAAAAAAATTTGAGAACAAAGTAAAATTAAAAATTCTTTCTTTCATAACTTTTGTATATAAATGAGTGTGTGAGAAGTGGCATTTTTAATTTCATCAGTGCATGTAAATGTTATTTTACTCGCCAAATGTTGCATTTAAATCATTATACTTAAAAAAAAAAATCGTTTTTGCAATGAAGTGATAATCGAAGATTAGTTGGAAAATTGTTTTAGAGTTTTTTTTTGACGGATTCCTTCGAAACGCGCAGGTTTAGAGGCAAAGAAGAGACTTTCCAATAAAATGAGAGATCTTTTTTTGTAGAGAATTTCAAAAGCTACAAAAAAAATCTCTTGATAAATTTTCCTAAACCACTTAATTTCCGAGATATTCGCGAAATAATCTAGCTGCAATTTTTCGACTTATTTTTCGTCACTTCACTGCCAAATTTCAATTAAAATGAAAAAATGACTGATTAATTAATCTTCACAATGAATCATTTCTGAAGAATAAAAGAATCATAAATAATCAATTATCGCCAAACATAATTATTTACTTCTGCAGTAAATAACACTGGTGAGTGTCACTTTTGTATGAATGCAAAAAAAAAAAAGAAATCAGGATAAATTTATTAGTTTTCTATAAACGGAAAAATTATAAGAATTAGCAAAAATTTATTCAGAGGATAATTAAGTTAAGATCGTAGTTTTTTTTATACGCCATTTGAATTATCCCTTCATTAAACTAATTAATCATTATGTACAACGATTAATGCATTTTTTCTCATTATCGAATTATCGAATTTAAAGATAAAATAATATGTTTTTTTCCCCTGTTTTTTCTCTTTATTCAACGATTATTTCTGCATTTTTTTTAGGCTGAAATTCTGGTCGTATTTCTGTAAATATTGTAAACATTTATGGTTTTCACATATTAAAGAAAATATTTATACAATTTAAACAATAAGAGTGAAGGGAAAATAATGAAAAAAAAAAAGTTGAAAAATAAAAGTTAAGAAAAGTTAAGAGTTGATAATATGACAATGGAAAATAATAGTTAGATTTTCGAGTTTTCCAAAATGAAATAAAGAAAAATAAAAAATAAAAATAAATGAAAAAACAAAGCAATGCAAAAAATGAAACATAAAATTTAATCATCAATAACTAATGAAGTTAAAATATAAAAGTTGAGTTAATTTTGATTTTTACTATCGAAAATTGGAAAATTCCTTTGAAAGATTTGATTTAAATTTTCTTTGGTTCGTTAATTATCATCAAATTTTCGAGAATTAATGAACCAATTTTTCAAAATATTGAATAATATCAATTCTTTCGAAATTAGCAGCGAAAAGATGAAACAAAAAATCTCCAATTTTTTAAATTTGGAGTTTTTTTTCAAAATATCTCAAAATTTAAAAGAAATGGAGAAATTTTTAGGGAGACCTTTTTTCGAAGATCTTTTCTCGCTCTTCAAAAAGGTCTTTACAAAAAATTGCTCTATCTTCTTTGAGGGGTAACGGAAGACGCGGGAAATTTCAAATTTTCAGTTTCGTTATTCAGCAATAATTATGATTTTTTCCATTAAATAACAGAAGTATCAATTTTTCAATTTTTTTCGTCAGTCATTGACACTTTTTTTAACAAAAATATTAATAAATATCGTCAAACAATTGGTTTAAAAATTCAATACAGGTCTCTTAGTCTTGCGTTACCCCTTAAATTCATGATAACGTAATTATCACACATCTGACAATTTTTTCGATTTTTTTCAACAAAGAAATTATTATAAAAAAATTTTTTGAAAAATTTGCACTTATAGTCTTTCAAATTCTCTAGAAGTGCATATTTTTTGTTTTTTTACAATAATTTCTTTTGTTAAGGAAAAAAAAACTAACAATTGTCAGATATCTGCTATTTTTAGTATTGATTGAATTCCGAAAAATCGGTCGAAAACTCCAGATTTAAATTGAACATTTGTTTTACCTCTTCACTTCTGAATTTTCCAATTAATTCATTAATTATCGAAGAAATTCGTTTAAAAAATTATCTACTCACTCTAATTGATAAAAACTCGATTAAAAGACTATAATGTCACTTTCTTAATTAATCTGCGAGGTTGTAAACAATAATTTAACAGTCAAGTGGTAATTCAAGACGACTCAAAAGTTTTTTCCACAAATTTTCCTAAAAATCTCCAAAGTTTTAATGAAAAGTAAAAAGAATCTCCGTAATTAGTGGATTTAGAGGAAAATATCAAGAGCCATTTTTTGTAGAAAATTGAATTTTCTACGAAAAAGGTCTCTTCATAAATTTCCCTAATTCCGACCATCTCCCAGATATTTCAAAATTTCCATTATTTTTCTACTTTTCTCATTAAATCATCAGATTCATCTTGATTTACCACTTCACTAATCAATTCAATTATTCATCATTATCAAATGCTCTATGGCCACTGAGAGCTGGGAATCCACTTTCGCGTTATATCCAATTATAAAAAAAAACGCAAAATTAAATTGTTAAAAATATTTTTTCCATAATTATCATTAAAAAAATTTTGATATTTTTTTTCTACAAATTTACATTTCCTCCAAAAAAAAACTTAAATTCAACAAAAATAAGCGAATGAACTGATTTTTTAGTGCATAAAAATAGAAATAATGTTAGCAATGAGAAAAAAAAAAGTTATTAAATTTTTGAGTAAAAATTAATTTGTCTGCCGTCTTTTTTCTGAACTTCCAAAAAAAAAAAAAAAAAAAAACGATAAATGTTAAATGTTGAAAATACTTAAAAAAAAAAACAATTGTTGATTTCCGAAGTGAAAAATAATTAATACCTACTAATTAATAATAATAATAAAATAAATATTTTTCTAGGAAATTATTGTTAAGACAAATGGCCAATAAGTCATCGTAAATTAAATAATTAAGAAAAACGCGTAATTATCAGAAAAAAAACGAAATGTTAACATAATTATTATTTTCTCATTAATTATTTTTTTTTCTAAAAGAAAATTTACGGTTTATTACATTTATTCATTAAAAAATATCTTCTGATTAATTATTATTTGAATGAAGCAATTGGAGTGAACTGCGTGAATATGAAAAGGGCACAAATTATTATTTTGTCTTGGGTCTCAATTACTCCATTGTTTTTTGTCTTCTTTTTTCCCCCCCTTTTTTTTCTTGTAAATAAAGAGAATGAAAATTTATTGAAAAATGAATTATCTCGATGATAGAAGACACCCAGCTGTCAGTTAATTCGATAATTAATGAGGTTTTTTCTCCTTTTTCACGTGTCATTTATCGGATTAATTAAAGAAAAAACAAAAAAAAAATGATGATGAAAATGAAACATAATACAATTTGTATGTAAATATATATCAATGTAATGTCTTTGGCGTTTTCATTAAATTTGCACCATTTTAATTAATTTAATTGTGTTGTTTATTAAATTTATTGAATCCCAAAAAAGAATTGAATAAAAAAAATGGTTAATTAAATTGTTAATATCCTCGAAATGAGTGGGTTGAAAAAAAAATATAGAGAAACCTTTTTTGTAGAGAATTTCATGAGCCAAAAAAAAAATTTCTTCATAAATCCTCGTAAACTCAATAGTTTCGGAGATACTCTTAAGGATGTTTGGAAAGTAAAATCGGAAAAATGTTCATTTTTTGCATAAAATCGTTGATAATAACTCATACAAGATGAAATTCTCAAATCTGATTCAGTGAGTCTATGAAGAATGTAATGAGGAATAAAATAAGCCTTAGAAACACGAAATTAGTCGAAAATTGAAAAATTGGTATCATTTTTCACATTTCTTTAAATTTTTCAAGATTTAAAGAAATGTAAAAAATGGCAAAAATTTTATTCCTTATTACATTCTTCAAATACTTACTGAATCAGTTTTGAGACATTTATCATGTATACATTGTTATTTACGATTTCATACAAAAAAATTAACTTTTTTTCCAATTGTAACTCCTAATCATCCTTGATATAATCCTAATGTTAATGAAACTAATTGAAACAAATAAATACTGAGAAAATTGAATTTTAATGATGCGAAGAGATAGATGAACAGGTAATTGGTAAAGTGTACTTAATTCGTCTAATAACCAGACAGGGCGTTGATGGATGGATAGAATGATCTCATTAGTCTGCAACGTTCTCGATCAACCCAGAGACTCTTTCTTTTAATAATTATGTCATTGTCTAGTCTCTTTCTCAATTTTGTTAATGAGTCCATCGACTCTTCGGCGCTTTTAACTTGCCCTAAAAGTGCAGCAACACCTTCGGAAATGTTTTTTACTTCGTCGATGAGACTGAAAAAAATTTAATAAATTAAACAATTAATTTAATTAATTATTTTAATTAATTTAGAAATAATGCAGGAAATTCGCAATTTTCAAATTATCACAGTTTTTGGTGAATATCTTAAAGGCGAAGAGAGATACAAAAATTTTGATAGATACTTTTTTTGTAGAAAATTTCATGGACTACAAAAAAGGTTCCCAGGAAAAAAGTGGTATCTTCGATAGATTCCGAGATATTTTTAAAAAGCAGAAGCAGTGGTGAATCCAGATTTTTTTTTCATTTTTCAATTAATGGAATTAATGAGTTTTACCCAAATTGCGAGTCATCCCTGCAATTTTCAACATTTTCACGTGTTAATCTCGTGACTAAACGTGTCTGAGCACACTTCATTGGTCCATCGAGTCTCTTCACAGCTTCATTCGCTCTATTTATCAATATTTCGTTATCTGCCAATCTTTTTAAGCACTGAAAAAATCGATTGCATTTATAAAAAATTAGTTGAATAAAATTAATTAATTAATTAAAATGATTAATCAATTATAACTATTAATTAATTAATTGATTGAAACTCAAGTAATGACTAATTAATCGATTAATTGAATATCAATGAATTAATTATTCACATTGCATTAATTTAAAATGGAGAAAGTACGTTTTGCAAAGAATTCTCGAGGTTTCTGCAAGCTTCCAAGTGCTTATTGATCTGATCAGTAAGAGCAATGTCTACTGAAGCTGCCTGTCTCCTCAAATCTTTTACCGATTTATTTATAGTTTCTTTCAAATTCGCCCGAAGAATCTCGGAACGATTTAATGCTGTTTTCGCATAAATAATCGTTTCTTTAACAAAAAATTCGTGAGTCTGCGGAGTTGACTGACTGAAAAAAGAAGAAAATCACGAATTTAGCTTATCATAAAAATTTATTAATTGATATTAAGTATCATGGGAAATTTGAAGTTTTTTTTTTCTTAAACAATACTAAAAGATTGTCAATTCGCGATGTTTCGCTTATAATTTAAGCTTCTTCAGGCGAATTGACAATCCCTTATTGTTTAAAAAAAAACCTTCCAATTTCCTAAGATAATTTAAATTAATTATCATTAATATGTAAATGAATGCAATTATTAAATTTATTAATGTTTAATGTTTATCTTAATAAAAAATAAAACACATAAATAAAGATTATCCTGTTAATGTATACGAAACAAGTGGATTTAGAAGAAAATGTAAAGAAACTTTTTTCGTAGAATATTTCAAGAGCTACAAAAAAGGTTTTTGGGAAAATTCTCCTAAACCCATCGATTTCCGAAATATTAACGAAGTCATCTTATTTCCTTACTCTTGCGTTAATTGAGCACATCCAGGCTTCCATTGAAGAACTTCGGATGTATTTTTGAGGCCAATGCAAGTCGTATCAGCATCGTATGCTTGTTCTTTATCAGACCAGTCATGTTCCAGTCGCTGTTTAGCATTCTTCAGCTCAGTCAACTGCATCTTCGTCTCGTCGATGCACCGAGTATAAACATTGAGAACTTCTTTGCACAAATTTTCTTCCTGAAATCATTGAAATCCCATTTTTTCTAGTTTTTTCAAAAAATATACCAGAAATTGAGTGAAATAGACAAATTTTTGTAGAAAATTACATGCTCTAAAAAAGTTTTTTTTTGATAAATTCTCGTAAACTTCATCGTTTTCGAGATATTTCAACATTTACCTCATTCTCGATAACTCTACTTTATGAAATGAATTCAAGAAGAGAAAAGACGATTAATCGATCGATTAATCTCTGAAGCTACTTCAGTTTCGGAGAAATGTCAAGAGCTCTTTTAAATTGTATCTCTATCATCTTGTGAATAAAATATTCATTATCGAATCATTAAGGGGGGGTAAGGGTTTACGCGTGGAGAAAAAAACACTTTTTTTACGATTTCTTTTAGACGTCTAGATTAAGCAGATTTATTGAAACCTTTTGAACATTATTAAGCATGGATTGAACAACATTGAGTAATTTTTTTATGCAAAAATATCCACTAACAACGGAGCTATTCCAAGAACGTTTCTTTGAAATAGACGATTTGCGGTGATCACTGTATCTCAGCTGGAAATTATCAGAAATAAAAAACCATTGAAATTTAGTCAAAGTATCATTAAATCCTCCCCCCAACGTTCTCTGATTATTTTTTTTTTTTACATTAAAGGGGTTTTCTACCAAAATTGTGCCACAAAATGGCGCAATTTTTCGTAAAAAATAGCAGTTTTTACTTTAAATGACCACCAAAAATTGAAAAATGAAAAAAAAAATAATCAGAGAACGTTGGGGGGAGGATTTGATGATACTTTGACTAAATTTCAATGGATTTTTATTTCTGATAATTTTTAGCTGAGATACAGTGATCACCGCAAATCGTCTATTTCAATAGACGTTCTCAGAAATGCTCCGTCACCGGCTTGTTTGTGGATATTTTCGTATAAAAAAATTACTTCATGTTGTTGAATCCATACTCAATAATGTTCAAAAGGTTTCAATAAAAATGCTCAATCCATACGTCTAAAAAAAATTCGTAAAAAAAGCGTTTTTTTTCACGCGTAAACCCTTACCCCCCCCCCCCCCTTAAAGGATCAATTAATTCAAAACGAGGATCAATTATTCAACAATGCTATTAAAGAATCTGAAGTATTTAAGAAATATATTCAAAAGACTTATGACATAAAATTGATTTTTCTTCAAGCCTCATAGTCATCACCTTTATTATCTCTTCAGCAAGATCATCGTGCACTAGGTCCGTGCTCATTCTCATGTTTCTGATCTTCTGAATGTCGTTGTCCATATTTTTAATGACTACAACAGCCTGAGACGCCTTTAATAATCTCTTGATGTCATTTTGAATTTTTTCAATTTCACTCGAAATTTCTTTGTTGATGAAAACCAATTCTGTTTTCCAGTGGAAAATCGTGCCAGCTCTTCCGATCAACTGGAAGCTGTTATCAAGCTGCTGCTTGTCGATTTGAGAACAGATCTGCGCCTCGAGGAGCTTCGTTTTGTAATCGAGATTGCTAAAAATTGATTTTAGTGAAAAAATTTAAAAAAATTCATTCTACTATTGGTTTTTGGAGAATATCTCGGAAAGTAAACGAGATAGAGAAATTTTGGAAGAGACCTTTTTTGCAGAAAATTTTGAGAACTACAGAAAAAGTCATAACAAAAATTGCTCTATCTCTCTTAGTTTTCGAGATATTCTTAAGAAACTCACTTTGCTTCACGAACTTGATGATTCGAGTTTTCCAACAAGTTTTTCTGATTTTCCGCTGATTCTTCGGGGCTGTATCGAGCCATGGTGAAATTACCGACAGTGGGTCTTGTTCCAGTGAGTTCTGCGAGTCTCTTCCAAGTATCGAGAGGTGGTGAACATTCTTCAGATGGTACAGTCGAGAAATTCTCTGGATTCACCGTAATTTCGTCCTAAACAATTAATGGAAAGCGGAAATCTCCTTTCAAATTTGAATTTATCGCGATTATGGACGATTTATCAGCAAATTGGAGGATTTCAAGGACTTTCATGATGCTGAGGGACTTCCCGATTTAAAAAAAATGTCAAAATAAATTTTTGACGTTCCAAAATTTCAAATTTTTCAAAAAAATATGAAATTTTCTGAAAAATTGATTTCATTTTTCACTAATTTTTTTTCATATCTCTTGGAAGATAAGCGAGATAGAGCGATTCTATCATGATCTTTTTTTGGTAGAGAATTTCAAAAACTAAAAATCAAAGGATGAGATCAAAATCGCCTTATCTCGCTTCATTTCCGAGATATTTTCAAAAAACTGACGATAAAATGGAATCTTCTTCATTTTTTTTTTCTAAGAATTCTCAAAAATCACGTGCAGTTCACGTTTTTTATCTGAAATTTCCTCAGCTTCCCAGTGGAATCATTGCAAATATACTATCCGCCTTATTTCCCCGGATATTCTCCAAAATATCTGGAAAATCATCTCAATAAATCTAAAAAAGTATGAAAATTCCATTAAATCTCATTTCTTTTTATATTTTTTTTACCTTTTCAGAATTTTTTTCAACCTCATCAACGCACTCCTCAGGGCAATAAACCCTTTTTCCAAAGGCACTCGCATTATCCCCCAATTTTTTCGTTTCATTTTCCCCTCCATTTCTGTATTTCGGTGTCTCCAAAGTCCTTGTAGTTTCGCAAACAGTTGTAATTCCTGCTCCTTCCATTTTCCTGTCTTTTTACCAAAAAAATCCGAAGAAATGCGCCATCTTGCCGAAGAAATAAATGAAGACAATGTGCGAAACAAAAGAGTAAAACAATTCTTTTCATTTTCAATACAATATAATAATTTTATTTATTTATTTTATTTTATTTATGAGATGATAAAGTACACGCGCATGAAAAGAGCATAAAAATGTGGGAAGAGAGGACAAAAAGAGTCCTTTAAATTCTCAGCACAATAGAAGCGAAAAGAACAGCTATAAAAGGTGATACTACTCGTGGATTTAATGAAAAAAATAGAAATAAAAAAAAACAATTCAATTGTCCACGTTTTTTCTACTCTCGTTCTCGTGGATTTATACGTAGCCAGATAATACCTCTGCAGAAGGGTAGTAAGAGCGTAACAATTGTCCACGTTCTCTATCAACAAAGAGTGTCTTTCTCTTAACAATTATTTCACGTTCCAGGTCACTTCTGGATTTTACTAAATTTGCTTGTGTTAATTCTGCACTTCTCAATTGTCTCTCCATTATTGACAAACTTTCACCAATTATTTTGACCTCTTCGATTAATCTGAAAATTGGAGAAAAAAAATTTGATGTTTTGTAGTTTTTTTTGGGAAATGGAAAGAATATCTCTGGAAATATTGGGTTGCGGAAAATTTATGAAGAAATCTTTTTTGTAGAAAATTAAATTCTGCAAAAAAAATGTCACCAGGTGCAAACTCTTAAACCTGATAGTTTCTGAGATATCTTAAAATCGAGTTGACTCTAATGATTTTTTTGGAATTTTTGATTAATCTGGAATGAAAAAGATGGATTTTGCGATTTTCTTTGCCAATCTCTTCGATAATATGGGACTTGAGGGAATTTATCATGTACAATTTTTTAAGCCTTGTTGTTACCTGAGAAACGAAAGGGCGTAAGTGCTATGCTTATACACAGCACTTACGCCCCTTTGTTTTTAAGGCAACGTTATATTATCTGAGATATTTCAGGATGAACTTGATTTTAATGATTTTTACCCATATTGAGGCTCGTCACGACAAGACTCGACGTTTCTGCGATACAAACGTTCATCTAGACGAGTTTGTGCGACTTTCATTGCATCATTCAGACCCTTGGCTGCTCCACGAAGCTCTTCGATTAACTTTTCTGTGTCTGCCAGTTGATTCAAACACTTGAAAAAGAATTACAACATGAAAAAAGTGAAAAATCCGAAGTTTTCATCAAATTAATGTGAACAATTTTTTTAATGAAGCTGTTAATTTTAATGCAATCGAGAGTTTTACCTTTGAAAGCTCTTTTTCCAGCTGCTGACAGGCCAATTCAGTTTGTGACACATTCTCTGCTACTGCAGTGTCAACTGCAATTGCCTGAGTCCTCAGGTCCTTCACAGCTTTTGATAGAACTGCAGTTACTGTCCCCCGGAGATTAACGGATTTCTGCTTCAGGCTATCAGAGTCTCGCAGGATCTCTCCAGTAAAGTGATCGTAGCTTTCAGGAGTCGATTGTCTTTGAAAATTAAATAAATATTGGATTTCAGGGATGAAGTGGTAAAATGAGATGATTTTGCTATTTTTACGATTTTTTGGGAATATTTCGGAAAATAAAGAAGATAGGGAAGTTTCATGAAAACCTTTTCCTCGTTTGCAGGAGAAAATCAGAGTTACTGAAAAGGTCATCATGATAATCGCTCTATCTCGCTTAATTTCCAAGATATCCTCAAAAAAAAAATGAATCAAAAAATAAAAATTTGAAATTTTCAGACAAATTCATTCACTTTTATCATAATTTTTCCAAAAAATCTCTCGAAATCTAAGCGAGATGCAGCGATTTTTTCTGTATATTCCTTTACAGAAGAAAAATTCATGTAAAATCACTCGATCTCCTTTAGTTTTCGAAATTCTGCCAAAACTACATAAAAACAAGAATATAAAGTTTTCGGATTAATTCCATTTTATCACTGTTATTCTATTAAATATCTCGGAATTCAAGCGAGATAGAGCAATTTCGTAATCTTTTTTTGTTGCTCTTGAAATTTTCTATAAAAAAAGATTCATGCAAAATCGCTCTATCTCACTTAGTTTCCGAGATATTCTTAAAAATCTGATGATGGGATAAAATCGTTTTATCTAAAATCTTCATTGTCGTATAAAAACTCATTTTTTCTCATCTCCACTCACTCTGGTGGAACTCTGGTGGCCCCTGGTTTCATTAGGATCAAAGGCGAGTCATTTGTGAGTCCAACGCAAAAAGAATCAGTCTCATAAGCATCGATTTTATCAGTTACATCAAATTCCAGCCTCGATTTTACTGCTTTCAGCTCCAAAATTTGATGCTCGATCGATTCATTCATTTTGTTGAGAGTGTCTCTCACCTGATCACACAATGCGACTTCCTAAATCCAAAAAAAGAAAATTATCAGCACTTCAATCCCTTTTTTTCCAAATTCAATTCCCTTTTTTTCTTCAAATTTCTGATTTTTTCAATAATTTTTTTTTTAATGGAAAAAAAAATAATCACCTTGACCAATTCCTCTTCAACTTTATCACGAACCAAATCAGGCTCCAAACGCTTACATCGAACATCCAAAAATTCACCAGAAATTGATTCTGGTATCGTTAATATTGAGAGCGACTGTTTCACACGATGATGCTCACCCTCCAACAATTCAATTTCATCTGTTATTTCAATTATTGCTCTCTCAAGTTCACTTTTCCATTTGTGTATCAAACTTGCACGTTTACTAAGTCTATCACGATTGTCCAATTGATTTTTGTCAGTTTCCTTGTAGATTTTTGAATTATTTTCACGAGATTTCTTCAGGACGAGTCTAAAAACAATGAATTTTTATGAAAATTATTATTAAATCGTCATAATTTGCTTTTTTTTTACACTTTTTTGTAAATATCTCTGAAATGAGTGGGTTTAGCGCTGAATCTTAAGGTAGTATCCCAGTGTACAGTCGATAAAACAGAAAAAAAAGAAGATTCGTAGGTGAGTTTTCAATTAATTGCTGATAATTCGGAAAAACGTGCTTTAATTTACCCGAATAAAAAAAAAAAGAAAAAAGGAAAAAAAAAATGAAAAAAATAAAAAAAAAATTTACCCGAAAAAGTGACTAAACTATTCGAAAGTCATATCTTCAGCTCGTAAATATAATTTTTTTCTCTCGAATTTTCTTTTGCATTAATCTCCTATCACATGCATGAGATAGAGAGAGAGGCAAATAGTTACGACTACCTTCTAATTAAAATTTCTCAATAACTAAACGGTAAATTGGATATTTTTTTATTCTATTATTTAGTTAAAATGCTGTTCTCTTCGCCAATAGTTTTCAAATAATGGATCAAATGTGTGGTTTTTTAGTAATTTCGTTATTTCTGTCCGATTTAGGGCGTTTCATCCCCACCACCACTACTTTCAGTAACTTTGATAATTCATATCTCATAAACTGCACGAACAAAAATTATTAAAAAATTCAGAAAAATGTAAAAAAATATCATCTTTGATGGGGCATCAAAAAAATAAGGGATTAACTGTTCTCAAATTCGCAAGAATACTTTTCAAGTTTGAAAAAATTTGAAAAAAAACGAAAAAAATCTCGAATATTAAAATAAAACTGATTTTTGTGATGTATATTGGCAAAGGAAGGTTGCCGGAGTTTAATTTGAGAAAATTTCGAGAAAAAAAAATTCAAAATTTCAAAAAAAATTGAAAAAATTTGAAAAAATTCAGAAAAATTTGAAAAAAATTGAGAAAAAAAACGGAAAAAATCTCGAATATTGAAATAAAACTGATTTTTATTTTTTTTTATTTTTTTTTACTACCTTACGAGACACTTTCCATAAAAAATCAAATTTTCTGTAAAAAAAAGTCATATAAATTTCTTTTCCATAAACCTCATATTGTTGCCTTAGAAACAAAGGGGCGTAAGTCCAATGTATAAGCATAGTACTTACGCCTTTTTGTTCCTAAGACAACGATATTTCCCAAAATATTCACAAAATATTGAATTCCTCATTTTTTTTAAACATAAAATCCAAATTATTTAATTAATAAAAAAAATGAAAATTATCGACTTACGCAGCTTCGTTAATTGTACTCGAATTTTTATCGAAAAATGTTTTGTTGTGTGCTCTCCATTGAGCTGGACTGTATCTAGTAATTGAATAACGATCCACTACTGGTCGTAAACCGGTGATTCCAGCCGTGGGAGTTAAAACTACACGACCAGTTGCCCATGGGCCAATTGGCCCCATTGGCGACAAACTGTGACAGGGAAGATCGTCACTGGCTTGAGGCAAATACGGTGGTGGAGACTTTCCCATCTCGTTCATGCGGTTTTGGAGTACATCGAGCCTTGGATCAGTCCTCGACAACTAAATTCATTTGGAAATTGAATCCTCCGGAATTTGTTTTTTTTTTTCAGAATAAAATTCAAGGAAAATATCGGAAAAATCATGTGAGTGATTATGATCTTATAATTATCTCCGAAACCATTGGATTTAAGAAAAAATGTCATGAAACCTTTTTTGTAGATAATTAAATTTTGCACAAAAAAGGTTTCCTGACATTTTTTTTTAAACCCTATAGTTTCGGAGATACCTATTAAACAATAAATATAGAATTATTTTAATTTTTCTTTTCGAATAAAATGAGGCAAAATTTTTTTGAGGATTCCTTTGCAAATATCTCTGAAACTATTGGGTTTAGGGGAAAATGTTAGGAAATCTTTTTTGTAGGAAATTAAATTTTCTACAAAAAAGATATCTTCATAAATTCCCCTAACTCTCACGGTTTTCGAGATCCCTTTAAAATAAATCTCTCAGAATTTATGAAATCGTGAAAAATTGAATTTATTAATTAATAAAAATAAAGTTGTATTTTTTTTTAATTGTACCTGAGATTCGGGGAAATGTGAGGTACCGCAGGGTTCAATCTGCGGTTGTTCTTCCCCATTTTCCCTTGTCGGACGTTCGTGAATGTCACATCGCTCATCTCTGACTCTCCCTGGATCATTAATACTGCATCTCTCATCCAAAAATCTTCTCTGCAGCATCTTCGTTATTTTCACGAATATTTCCACGAGAAAGCTCCGGCCAAAGCGCTGAGAATCCAAGGGAAATAACGAAATTTCTGGGATGCAGACGATCACGCAGGGGTTTTGTTAGTTTCCCCGTACACGCAATACTCCCCTGGGTTCCTTTTATTATCGAGGGTGGAGAGAGACGTTACCAAGGTGGCCTTGCACCTGGAGAAGCTAAACAACTGTCTTATTGATCACAAAACCTCGAAAAAAACGAAAAATTCAATTTTATCAACCAAAAAAAATTCACAATTTTTTAAAAATTCTTCAGGTTAAAAAAAATTGACAAATGGCAGAATACAATTTTTTTCGGAATAATTCAGACATTTTCGAAAGTTCAGAAAATAATTAATTAATTCCACATTTCAATTAGTTTCTTTAATTAATTCATTTTTCGGGGAATAGTTCGAGAATTAGAAGAAATAGAGAAATTTTCATAATAACCTTTATTGCTGTCATAAATTTTTTTCTAAAAAGACGATTTTTATAGAATTCCCTTATTTTCCTTAGATTTTATGATATTTTTCAATAACTGATAAAAATCTCGAATTCCTCATTTTATTCTCCAAAACGTAAATTAATAAAAAAGGAATAATTCCAAATAAACACGATTTCTTAAGAATTTCTGAGGCTAAGAAAAATTGACGTATTACGGAATAATTTTCTTGGACATAAACGAAACTTTTTCAACGATTGAAAAAAAAATTATTTACGAGTAAATTAATCAATTTCACATTTTAATTATTTTTTTTTCTTTTTAAGAAATCTCGAAATTAAAGAAAAATAGAGAATTTTGTGAATTACTCTTTTCGAAGCCCTAATTTTTCACAAAAAAAACGGTTTCCACAAAAATTTCCCTATTTTCCCTAAATTCTAAGATTTTTCTCGAAAAATTGATGAAAACCACGAATTCTTCATTTTTCTCCCCAAAACTCAAAAAATAATAAACGAAATATTAATTTTACAATTTCTAAAAAATACTTTGAGTCAAGAAAAATTGATAAACCACAGAATACAATTTTTTTTCAAGAATTCAAACATTATTAAAAAAAAAATTATTTACAAGAAAAAAGTGTAAAACTGAATTAATTAATTCCACATTTAAATTACTTTTTTCAAATTATTTCGAAAACTGATAGAAATAGGGAAATATCTATAACAACTTTTTTGAACTTCTAATTTTTCTCTGAAAAAAGGATTCCACAAGAATTTCCCGATTTTGCTCCAAATTTCGAGATATTCCCCAAAAAACTGATAAAACCTCGAAATTAATAAACTAAAATTAATTTAAAAAAAAATTTAATCATAATAATAATAATCATGGTTGAGACGAAAATCCAAAATTTCTCCACAAAATCGTACAGTCCTTTGAATTACAATAATTTAAATATAGCAGCGTGAAATCTGTTTAGCCAAGTGGTAGAGGGGTGGGTTTAGTCGGGCATAAAACCCAGAGTTGAAATCCAAATCCTGGAAGCATCGGTGGCAGCGGTTACTGAGGGATTCGAGGCGTGCCTGACAGGGTGGTCAGGAGGCCTCGTTGAGTTTGTTCAAGCGAACGAACGCGGCTCAACAGAGCACACACACTGACCCCCCCCCCCCCCCCCCTGCCTAGGAGTACGAACGTACGCTTTGGGACACACCAGTGTCATCCCAATCCTTCTGTCTCTCTCTATCTCTATCTCTATCTCTTTCTCACTCTCTTCTGCTCTTTTCAAACCGAATCAAAACCCTTAAACCCAAACTCAAACCCCATGTGAGTGACCCGAGGACACTTTTATCAATTGTAATGTAAACTTACACTTTATCTTTCAATTTCATTCAAATATCAATTGCAAACAATTTTTTTTCGCTTTATTCAAGAATTCCCCAGTTCTTTTTTATCCCTGACTTTTTTTTGGACTGAAGAATTTTGCGAAAAAATCTGAAAAAATTTGAGAATATGCTCCAGCTTATCTATATTGTTGATGAATTTTTTTCGTAATTTTTTGTGGAAGTCTTCACGCTCTAAAAAAATCCTACATCATTTTCCCCCATAAGTTCATTTTTTCGGGCGAAATGATCCAGGATTTTTTTTTCAGGTTGAAGAGCTTCATGAAAAATTCTGAAAAAATTTGAGAAAATGATACAGCATGTCCACATTATTCTTGAATTTTTCAAATTTTTATGGGTAATTCTTCACTCTCAAAAAAAAATTTGAATCATTTTACCCCATAGGTCCATTCTGCCTTGCAAAATGATTCAGGATTTTTTTTCAGGGTCAAGGGCTTAATGAAAAATTCTAAAAAAATTTGGAAAGATGGTACAACATGCCAACATAATTGCCGAATTTTTTCAAAAATTTTTGTGGAACCCTTCCCTTTAAAAAAAAATCCCACCTCCTTTTCCTCTTTTTTTTCCAAAGGAAAAACACATAAATAAAATGATAAACTCAATACCAATAATTCCACCTCATCAAAATACCACCCTAATATTATTTAAACAACTGCCATAAGCCCCTTTAAATTCTCAAAAGACCATTGCCACTTATTTCCCCTCATATTTTCCCATCAAAAAGGCTCCATCAGAGCCTGTAACCACGATTTTATGATGCGTTAACAAGCTCATAATAAAATGTTTAAGTACGAAAACATTCCACCTGGTTGAGTGCCGAAGCACCCCTTCTGTACCCCTCCCTCCCCCTTCCCCTCCCCATTCCGAATAAATTCCCTTGCATTTACATCTCCCACCTTTGCTTTTCTCTCAAAAAAAAGAAAAAAAAAAAAAAAAAAAGTCCACAACTCAAAAAATCCGCCTCATCAAACCCCCCTTCCTCCCCCTCCCCCTCCCCCCACCTCCTCAAGAGAAGAAAAACTCTCCAAGAAAGCACTACTACAAGAATTCCAAAGGGCGTGTTCTATAAATCCCATACGGGCTGGCTTGTGAAAGTCACGCCCCCTTTTCACTACTGTGTATCTCTCATCTGGGGGAACTTTAACACAGTTAACTGCATTAGTATTGGTAATAATAGTAACAAGCTTTTTCATTTCAATGCAAGTTTTTAGGGTAAAACGTAGGCGTGGCCAGTTTGGAAAACCAATGACATAGTGGTGGACCATAGAGACTGTACGACACGAGAGTCATCTGACAACGTGGCATTAAGGTTTCCGCCCCCTCTTTCGGGGGGGTTAAAACTGGCTAACTAACGTGCGCACTACCGTTGGCCAAAGCGGGGGAGACACAGAAGGGAAGAAGGGGGGGGGGGATGATAGCCACTCAGCCAGCAAGTCCTGCTCCAGTCTCCCCCCCCCCCCCCCACTTTCCTGCGATTATTCTATATATATATACAGTAACAACTACGTATTTTTTCCTCAAAAAGGTGTTAACTCCCGGGAGTTATACACTCCCCCCCCCCCCCCCCCCACTTCCCCTTCCCTCCTTCTTTCGTGTCCTGTACACAGGAGGCTGACATCAAGGACACTGACAGGGGAGCTTTACCAATTGGTATTTCACATTTCTCGCAAAGCTCCCCAATTTTCCCATTCCATCCCCCCCCCCCCCCCCTCTCTTTTGCTCTATCGTGCGGTGGAGGTCTTTGATGACGACCAACGTTTCGGGGCACTTGTGAGTGAGAAGTTGGCGAGGTGAAGACGTTTACTGGAGAGACTGGACCCAAGGATTTTTTAACACCTCTCTCCCCCCCCCCCCCACCCTCCTCCTCGCTCCATTTTCTCTTTCTCTTCCCCGGTGAGCCTGGAAACTGCTACCGGGATCCATGGTTGACTTTTAGAGGATACGGAGGATGGGCACAGGTCAGTTTATTTTGTTAATTAGTTGGGGGGGGGGGGGGGGGGGAGTTTATATGATAATTAGATTGACATACATCTGGCAATTTTGTGGATTAACGATTTTTTTTATGAATTAATTGATGGACAAAAAAATATTTGGGAAATTTGCAGTTATAGTTTACTTGATTATTTGTGTAAATTTTTTTGGATTTTTAAAAAAACAATTTAAAAAGAAGAATTATTGGATGTCTGCTGTTGTGAATAATCATGGATTTATGGGGTTTGGGAGGAAATATTGGTTTTGAAGTTTCTTTGATTTTTGAGGGGATTTTTGAGGTGGGAAAGTGTGATTTTGTGACTTTTTGGAGGGAAATTTTGTGAAACGTTCTCTTTTGGAGTTTAGAAAAATGATTATTTTATTTACAAGTCAATTATTGAAGGATTCACGGGATTTAATTGATCAATTTTACGTTAAGATTTGATTAGGCAGTGATTTTGTGACTTTTTAGAAGAAATCGAAAAAATTAAAGGAATTTAAGTTCATTCTGCGATATCTTTCTGCTGCTTTCCCCGTGATTTCTTTCATTTTTCCCCTTAATAACATCAATTTTTGAATTACTTTTCAGTGAGAAAAAGTGCAATTACTAATTCACTGTGAAAATAAAAGGAAATTAAGTGATTGACGAATTTTTCTTTTGATAGTTACAGATTTCATAAAAAATTGTCCAAAAAGTTGAGAAGATACGCCAACATGTCTACTATTGCTGTTGAATTTTTAAAAAAATTTTCATGAAATCCTTCGCTCTCAATAAGAATCCCAATTATTTCGTCCTACAGGCTCATTTTGCCCGCAAAATTACTCAGATTTTTTTCTTCAGAGGGAAGGACTCTAGTAAAAAAATGTAAAAAAAATCGAAAAAATGCTCCAGCATGCATGTCTACATTGTTGTTGAATTTATTCAATTTTTATCATACGACCATTCACTCTCAAACAAAATCCGGATCATTTTGTCCCACAATTCCGTTCTGCCCCACAAAATGATTTAAAACTTTTTCTACAAAATGAAGGATTTCATCAAAAATTTTGAAAAAAAATGGAGACAATGCCTCGACATGTCTCCGTTATTGCTGAATTTTTCAAATTCCTTCATTCAAAGCTTCCCTCTCAAAGAGAATCTCAATTCATTTTGCCCCACAAAATGATTCAAAATTTTTTTTGACAGTGAAAGACTTCATAAAATTTTTTCTCGAAAAAATTGAGAAAATGCATCAACATGTCTAAATTATTTCTAATTTTTTTTCAATTTTTCTTAAAAAATCCTTCACCTTCAAAAAAAAAACCAAATCATTTTGCCCAACAAGTTCATTTTGCCCCGATCACCCCTACAATATAATCCGTCAAGAGATCGGGTTAGTCTCGGTCTCAACAATGAGACATTTCTCCCAGAAATTTTCGTTGTGGGGAGCAAGAAGGTGTGAGACGCGTTTTCTCAACGTGAAAAGGGGAATTCGGGTTGGCTTAGGCAGTGTGTTTTTCTTGCCGCGGATCATTAGGACGATTAAGTGTAACCCACCAAAAAAGGGAGAGAACAGATTAAGGCAATCTCCTCCGTACGAACCCCATTCGTCTTACCACTTAAGTTTTTTTCTCCTTTTCCAATTCAATTCTGCCAGTGAAAAAAGACAAGTCTGACTATTTCGGATTTTTCTACTTTTTGCTTCTGAATGAAAGCTATGTAATCATCAGAATTTTCGATTGTAATTTTTTTAATAGAAGATACTTGAAATGATCTAAATAGAGAGAAAGTGATATTCTTAGCGCATGTCTGTGTGTGCATAAAAGTCTTAACTACAGCGAAACGATTTTATAGAAAAATTTCATATTTGTTGTAAAATTTTCTTTCGACAAACTCTATTTTTTAAGCTTCATTTAAAGGGAATCCGATCGGTACTTTTTGAGATATGTCCATTTTTTGAAAATCAGTTTTTAATAGAATTTCTGGAAATTATTCAACTGATGTTATTTATTCTCATATTTTATCTCGAAAGTTTTATCAGTTAGATGTCTGTAAATTTTGAGCTTATTTGCATGATTAGTTCTCGAGTTATTGGCGTTTTAATGAATTTTTCAAAATTTGATATTTTGATGATGGTTTGAAAAAAGTTGTATCACTTCCATTCGGAAGCATATTGCTAAAGTATTAGCAGAACAAGCTATATCAGTTGGAGAGCAATACTATTATCCACTTGTTTTTCGTTTTTAGTCTCGAAAAAATGTGTCTGATTGAGGTATTTTCTACTTGTTGCAGGTGACAGGCTACTGGACATTGCCTGCAACGTGTGCGAGGATCGTAGCTCAGGAAAACACTATGGCATTTACAGTTGCGATGGTAATTACCAATTAATTATGATTTAGCGCGAAAAAAAGGTTAATTTAATTAAAAAAACGTGGAAAAACATGAATCGAGTGGTTCTTCTTCAAATATCTTGGAAAGTAAGGGAGATAGCGAAATTTTTGAAGAGACCTTTTTTGTAGAGAAAAATGAGAGCTACAAAAAAGGTATCCTTGTAAAAAGCGCTATCTCGCTTACTTTCCGAGATCTTCTTTAAAAACGAACGGAAATTTTTTTTGATCAATTAAAAAAAATTGGTTTTTTTTTTTTTTAATAAAGGTTGTTCGGGTTTTTTCAAACGGAGCATCCACAGCAATCGTGAATACACCTGCAAAGCACAGGGGCCAATGAAAGGACGTTGTCCAATTGACAAAACTCACAGAAATCAGTGTCGTGCTTGCCGTTTAACAAAGTGTTTTCAAGCAGGAATGAACAAAGACGGTAAGTCCATGAGAATTTTCCTTTATTATGAAATACAAAAGAAAAGTGGAAAATCGATTGAGCTTGTTGCTCACTTCTCATTGATGATGAGAATAAAAAAGGATATTTCGGGAAAAATCCTCTAAAAGAAAAAAAGGATCTTCTTGTCCTACAAAATGACCCAGAATTTTTTTTCAGTCAAGGACTTTATAAAATTCATTGAGAAAAATTGAGAGTATGCTTGGAGATATTCACATTGTTGGTGAATTTTTTCAATTTTTTTTATGAAGTCCTTCACTCTCGAAAAAAATCCCGAATAATTTTACTCCACAGCTTCATTCTGTCACACAAAATGATACAGCATTTTTTTTAAGAATGAGGAATTTTGTAAAAAATTTTGAAAAAATTTGAGAATATTCTGCAATATATCCATATTGTTGTTGAATTTTTTCAAAATTTTCTTTAGAAGCCTTCCCTCTCAAACAAAATTCCGAATCATTTTGCCCTATAAGTCCATTTTGCACCACAAAATAATCCAAGATTTTTTTTAGAGTGAAGGAGTTCCTAAAAAATTTTGAAAAAAATTGAGAATATTCTGCAACATATCGACACTTTAAGTGAATTTTTTCAAATTTTTCCCTCGAAGTCTTCACTCTTTAAAAAACATTCTGATCATTTTGCTCCGCAAAAAATCCAGGATGTTTTTAAAAAGTGAAAGAATTTCCTTTCATATTACGAAACACAAAGAAAAATGGAAAATCGATTGAGCTTATTGCTCGTTTCTCAGTGATGATGAGAATTTAAAAAAAAAAGGCAAATTGAAATTTTAAAAGAGTTTACGATTGAAGGGTACACTGTCACTCGGAAATCCTATTAATTCCTTACTTCCACGGTTGGCTCGTCTCCGGTGGATTATATACACTTCAACCCTTTTCATCATCTCAGAAAGCCTCCCCCTTTTCAATAGTAATCAATATTTTCATCGAGTAGTCTTAATAATAATTCGAAAAAGCGCAAACAAATTGATTAAAAAAATTATCAAAGAAATTAAATCTCAGAATTTTTATATCAAAATAAACTTTTTTTTTCATCTTTATCTTTTATTAATTCAGTGGAAATCTTTACGAAAAAAAAATGAAAAAATTCAACATCAATATAAATATATATTGAAATTTTTTTTAAATTTTTTTTCTACATTTTTTGTGAATTTTTTTAATAAAAAAAAAAATCATAGTTTATTGTACATTTTTTTTCCAAATATCTTCAAAACGAGTTAATTTAAGGAAAAATGTGAAGAAACCTTCTTTGTAGAGAATTTAAAGAACTACACTGTAAAAAATTTCCGTCTGAATTTTCCGTACAAAATCCCAGAAATTTCTAACAAGTCACATTTCTACTGAAATTTCAGATAATTACGTCATTGAAAAATGACCACATCATCGATTTTCAAATAATTTCACGTCTGGAAATCAATTAAATTTGTAAATTTCAGTTTAATTGTTTCTTGAAAATTTAGTAAAAATAGGAAAAACTCAAGAAAAAAAAGGAAAATTCAAGTAAGCTGTAGGATTTCCGTCTCAATTCTACTTGAGACTCATAGATTCCTTTGAATTTTCTCTGAAACTTACGGATTTCATAATCATCTTCCCATTAAAAAAAAATTCAATATCACGTTTATGAAAATTCCCATCAAATTGTCTATGAAATTTCCATTTTTTTTCTAACAGTGTACGAAAAAGGTCTCTTGACATTTTTCAATGAACCTTTTCGTGTTCCAGATATCTTGTAAATATTAAAATAAAGTCATCATCCCCCAAAAGCACTTTTTTTCCTAATATATCCGAATTCAATAAAGTCATTAAAAATTTTCGTAGAAATCTTTTTTTTTTTGTAGCTCTGATTCTTTTCTATGAAAATAAAGCTCGTCACAATAATTCCCCTATCTCCCCTCAATTCACTAGATATTCCCCAAAAAATCTCGATTAACCCCTGAAAAATTCGGAGATGAAGCTGTCAAAAAACCGCAAGTCATGCCAACTTGCTCTTCCTCTCAAATAATAGAGAAAAAAGCCCTCACCTGTCGAGATATCATCATCGCAGTTGCATAAAAATGGACAAATGCTCGAGAAAATGTAAGAATTAGGGGAAATCAGGGAGAAATGATTCAGATTTTTTTTTCTCGAGAGAACGACTTCATGAAAAAATCAGAAAAAAATTACAAAGATGCTGCAACATGTCGACATTATTGCTGAATTTTTTGAAAAATGCCTATGGAGGCTTTCACCTTCAAAAAAAAATTGCATTATTTGACTCATTTGGTCCATTTTACTCTCAAAATAATTCAGGATTTTTTTTTCAAGGATCAAGGACTTCATAAAAAATTCTGAAAAAATTCGAAGAAATGCTCCGATATGTCAACAATATTGTTGAATTTTTTCAATTCTTGGTGGGAAGGTCGTGACCCTCAAAAAAATCCTCCATCACTTCATCCTACAAATCTATTTTATCCCAGAAAGTAATCCAGAATTTTTTTTAGAGTCAAGGACTCTTTAAAAAATTCTGAAAAAAATTTGAAAAAAGCCTCAACATGTCTCCATCATTGTCAAATTTTTCCAACTTCCTCGCAAGAAGCATTCCCCCTCAAAAAAAAACCTCATCATTTCCTCCCACTGGTCCATTGAACGCCACAAAAAAATCTGAAAAAATTTACAAAAAAGCTGCGAAATATTTCCATTATTGTTGAATTTTTTCAAATTTTATTCACACAAATTTTCCCTTTAAAAAAGAAACCACCGAATCATTTTGCCCCACCGGTCCATTTTGTGCTCAATGAAATTGCCTATGAAAGGGGGGGGGGGGGTTGAGAGGGGGGGATGAAATAACGAGAGAGAAAACCGCTTCGTGATAGATCGGATGGGAATAAGAAGTGTGGTCGATGCTCGGGTTTTTCAGAAAATGATAGAGTACGCGCGAGAGAGAAAAAGAGAGGGGGGGGGGGAGTGGTAGGAGGAGGGGGAGAAGGGCAGAGATGAGGAATGAAACGAGAAAGAACGAGGTGAGATGAGAGAACTGTGAATATCTGAAGCACAGGAGGATTGGGGCGGGGCACGACCGCTTGTCATGGATGAGGGTGCCTGGGTGTTTCGAACAGCGAGAGGGGGGGTGAAGGAGGGGAGGAGGGGGTGTTTAATGCAGGACGGGTGCTCTGGTTCCCAAGCAGCCCCAGGGACAGGAGAGATTCGGGAGAGGGGATATGGCTGCTGCAGAGTCTCTCTCGAGAGTAAGAGAGGAGATTCAATTAGTGGCGCAGAGCTTCCTAACGTTAGGGAGTCTACACACGCATATATACAATTGTTAATGTATAACTATAGTTGTCGGCTTTTTTTTTTCTTTTTTTTTTCTTTTTTTTTTTTTTTGTACCTTCGGGCAACACAGTCGACAATGCGAGAGGCAGTATGAATAACCCCCACGAAAGTCTCTCTGCTTCTGTGCTTGGAAAATGTACCTTTTCAAGCTCTGACGTTTACCTGCCAAATTACATCGTACGAGATTAATTATTTCTTTTCACGTTTTTCTGGGGGGTTAAAAATTAATTTCAGCTTTTTTTTTTTTGAAAGGGAGGGGGAGGGAGGGGGTCGATGGTTTTCGAGGATTTTAATTGAGTTTTTGAGTAATGTTTTCTTTTTTCAATCAAATTTTAGTGTTTTTGGAATATTTCAGAATTTAAAGGAATATAATCGATATTTTCATTGATAAAAATCGATAATTAATTCTTTCCACTGAATTCACTGCTTTATTATAATTTTTATCTCGTAAAAAATCCGCAAAAAATCCCTAGGGTGAAACTAAGAGGGGGAAGATTTTTTTTTTTCAATTTTTTGAGTGTTTTGATAATTAGTTTCGGTTCTTTTTTGCAAGAGGGGGGAGGGGGGGGATTCGGTGGTTTTCGAGGATTTTAATTGATTTTGAAAGTCATCCTTTTTTTTTTTTTTTAAGAATTTCAGTGTTTTTTTGAATATTTCGGGATTTAAGGGGCTGAAATCGACTGTATGACTTTTATCTTGTTAAAAATATCAAAAAAATCTTTCGTATCGAAAAAAAATTGTGGAAAACGTTATTTTTGTATTTTTTGGGGCTTAAGAATTAATTTTATGGTTCTTTTTTGTGTTTGGGGAGTGGTTAATGTTTTTTTTTTGGATTTTAATCGACTTTCCGAGATTTGATTTGAATTTCAGCTATTTTGGAATATCTCGGGATTTAGGAAGACACAAAACGATAACTAATTTTTTTTGCTGAATTCACTGTTTTATTATGACTTTTATCTTAAATTTTCTACAAAATTTCTACAAAATTTGTAGAATCGAAACAAATGGAGAAAAAATTACTTTCACATTTTCGGGGGATTTGATAATTAATTTTTGTCTTTTAGTTATTTTTTTTATTGCAATTTTAAGTGTTATTGGAATATCTCGGAATTTACGGAGATAAAATTCATTTTTTTCCCCAAAAAAGATAATTAATTCCTTTTGCTGAATTCACTATTTTATTCCGACTTCTATCTCCCAAAAAATTCACTGAAATTCCCTGAAATTAAAAAGAAAGGGAGAAAAATCCCATTTTTTCTGGATTTTAATCAGACATTTCTGCGGGTATGAAATCCCCCGGATGTGAATACAAAAGAGCATACCCGTATCATCATGTTAATGCTCCGGAAAAAAAAATCCTGATTCTGTAATTTACAAACAGAGGAAAAATTTTTTCGCTGATTCTCGTTTACACCTAAATTTATTCCCGCATTTTCAAAATTCTCTTTTTATCTTTTATTTTAATTATAAAACGTGAGAATTATTATTTACGTAATTCACAGTTTTTTCTTCTTTTCCCCTGTCGGATTTTGCCCTTTTACCGCATAACAAATTCCATCCCTCCATTATGCCATCGTCGACCTCTTCTGGAGTAAAAGTCCCCGGTATTATCGGCATTACCACGAAAACCCCAGGTGGAATCTTCGCAGAGGTGTATTTTCGCACGTACGCGTATTCTATTAGCCCCAGTAGTCACCACTTACTCGTAAATTTTGAAATTATTATTATTATCATCCCTTTATTTTACAGTTTTTGCTTCCGAATAGAAGCTATGTAATTTTCAGAATTTCCAATTGCAATTATTTTAATAGAAGATACTTAAAATGATCTAAATGGAGAGAAAATTATATTTTTAGCGCATATCTGTGTGTGCATAAACGTCTCAATTACAGCAAAACGCAAAATTTCATATTTTTTTGGAAATTTCCTCTCGACAAACTCTATTTTTTAAGCTTTATTTGAAGAGAATCCGATCGTTACTTTTCGAGATATGTCCATTTTTCGAAAATCAGTTTTCAATAGAATTTCTGGAAATTATTCAACTGATGTTATTTATACTCATATATTATCTCGAGAGTTTTATCATTTAGATGCCTGTGAATTTTGAGCTTATTTGCATGATTAGTTTTCGAGTTATTGGCGTTTTAATGAACTTTTCCAAATTTGATATTTTGATGATGGTTTGAAAAAAGTTGTATCACTTCCATTCAGAAGGATATTGCTAAAGTATTAGCAGAAAAAGCTATATTAGTTGGAAAGCAATACTATTATCCACTTGTTCTGATGATAAAATGATTTGTTCCATGTCTAGTTGCTGTGAATAGAAAAATAATTCGAATTCAAGGGAAAAAAGCTTCAGTTTTTTGGATTTACGAAGAAATTATTATGCTGATATTCGGGGGAGGGGGTAAAATAGACGATTGGGGGTGAGGCCCTTAAAATTAGTAAAAATATTGAAACCAATAGATTTTTGATGATTTAATTAGAAAACTGAAAAAAAATTGTGATGAAAAAAATTGTACTAAAAATAGATTTTTTTGAATTTTTTGCTAATTTGATGAAAAAAATTCAGTTTTTCGGGAATTTCTCAGGTTCTATTGGTCGTAACGCAAAGATTATAATTCCGGTTAAAAATGAGACAATTTTCCATCGATTTATGGGGTTTTGCATCAATTTTTAACGATTTTTGAAAGATTTATAACTCGTTTCAGGAAAATACATTTCATTTCAGAAAATCTCCCAAAAATAATGAAAAATGAGTTCAAAATGCCATGAATCAATGGGGATTGATCTCTTTTTTCAAAATTGTTATTAGCTCCTCGCACTACGACGAAAAGAACCGGAGATATCTCCCGAAAAACTGAAAATTTCAAAAAATTCAATTTTTTGTAGAAATTATCGAATTTTTAAAAAATTCCTAAAAATTAATTGTGACACATGTTTTTCAATTGAAATTTTCCCAGAATTTCATTCCAACAATCCTCAACTCTTCATCTGTAACTCGATTTCCAGAACTGAAAATTTTCAAAAATTAAAATTTAATTTTTAGGCAAAATTATCGAATTTTTAAAAAATTCTCAAAAATCAATTACGACACATGTTTTCCAACGCAAATTTCCCCAGCATTCCATTCCGATCATGTACAACATTTCATTTCTCTCGGCATTCAGGATAATCGAGAGAAAGTGGGAAAACACGTAATTACGTTTTGCTGTCGTTTTCATGTTTGCAGAAAATGGATTAAAAAATGATTTTATCACCTGTACACAGACGCGTGTCAATAGACTTTCACATCGACTATCTAGCCAATCCATTTCGATATATATATATATATATATTTTTTTCATGACTCGAAACGGGTCAACATCATCCCCCTCATGTACACAGCATCGGAAATCCATCTGATCCCATTTATACACTCACAAACTCACAGTTTTAATGCTCAATCACTCTCGTGAACTTTTATCATAAAACTTTTCAAATCCCCCTCCCTCCCCTCCAATCCCTCAATCCTATCCCTATTTTTGCGTCGTTTAAAATCACGAATTCATTGATCCACAATTTCTTTGTTTAAATTCGAAAAAAAGACAGGAAATTTCCGATTTTTTGAAGATTTTTGTTTCTCACTCTTGTATCTTTGACGCGAGTGGGTTTGGAGAAAAATATCAAGAAACTTTTTTTTTTGGAAATTCAATTTTTCACAAAAAATGTTGAATGAACTTTTTCGATAAACCCAACGGTTTCCAAAATACTTTTAGAGAAACGTTGACAAAATTTTCGGATTTTTTTAAATAATTAATTTTTTATTTTTTTTTTCAATTCGTAAATTCTTCAATTCTTCTTTTCAATTGCAAGTTAATTCTTCCGCCAATATCTCCAAAACGAGTGGATCTATCAAAAAATGTAAAATTATCTTCCTTGTAGAGAATTTTCCGTCTTTCGGAAGAGAAGTTTCTTTGATTAAATTCGATGAAAGATAGAAAAATTCTCGATTTTTCGACGAATTTATTTTCATTTGCTCATATCTTTGTGGCAAAGAACTTCATTGTAAAATGTCAAGAAACCTTTTTTGTAGCAAATTTTCCGTTTTTTAAAAAAGGCAATTAGAATTTTTCTCGTAAACCTCTTAATTTCCGAGATATTTTCAAAATAATCCCAAAAAATCCTCAAACTTCGCAGTTTATCTAAAAAAAAAAAAAAAAATCGTATTTTCCAAAAAAAAAACAAGTTTTTCTCAAAAAAAACTCCTATCCCCTCCATTTTGTTTCTATTTTTGCATCATTCCAAATTACAAAGTCATTGATCCCCAATTTTTCTCTCCAAATCCCCAAAAAATATAGAAAATTCCCTATTTTCTAAAAAAAAAATTGTTTCTCCTCTCCTATCTTTGAGGCAAGTCAGTCTATCAAAAAATGTAAAGATACCTTTTTCAACCCAAATTTTCCCCTCTTCAAAAAAGGTCATATGACTTTTTTTCCTAAACCCCATAATTTCCGAGATATTCTCTAAAACAATTCCCATCAATCTTCAAACTTTTAAGTTTACCTCAAAAAAACATCAAAAACATGAAAAAAAAACGTTTTTTTTCAAGTGAAAAATGAGTTTGCATCAAAAAAATAATCTTCAACCATTTCCTTCAGATGCTTCCCCATCCCTCGACATTTCCAGGACATCAAAGCCCCGTGGAAGAGACGATTACTTATGATTTGTTGGCATAATGCCGGTAAAACCTTAGTAGTCGAGTTTTTTAAAGACGAGTTGATCGTTCGTATGTACGAGAAGCTTTCCAATGGACCACCCCATTGAGAGGGGGGAGAGAGAGAGGTGATGTGTACAGTATTTCCGGGGGTAAGGGATGATAGTTCGCGTGGGAGTGGACGGCTGGTAACGCATTGGAGCGAGGCGTGCCCTACAACGCAACGGACAGCATCAATCCATCCACATAAACGACAAACTCGACTATACGACAAGAAGGGTGTGTAGAATGTAGTCTCGAGGTGACAGTAGTATAACATTTTTCTCCATATTTCCTTTTTTTCCGCCTTTTCCCACTGATCCGATGTTTCAAGATGACACAACTATCGGAAAAACATATATCTGCGGTTTCTGCGGTTGAGGAAAAGATCTCTGGATGGGATAAATAAATGACTTTATTGATTTTTTTCTACATTGAATTCGGTAAATTGAATTAATTGATCGAAAAATTGATTTTTCAATTTTTTTTTTTGAAATTCTTTTTTTTGTCGTTTTGATTTTTGAGTTTTGAGGAATATCGAGGGTTCTGATTGGCGCAGCTCTTTGTGGTCCATCGCAGATGGAAGCTGGGAAACTTTTAGGTCGATTTCTCTTTTGCGAGTCGATTTTTCATGGAAATTTATCGAATTATCGTCAAAAAAGGAGTTTCCACGAAATCAAGGGTATCTTCCATAATTTCAATTGAAAATCTAGTCGCAAAAAAAGACAATAGGGGTAAAATTTACTGAGCTTTCATTTGCAATGATTTACAACCCGCTGCGAGCCCTAGAACACGAGATATTCTCGAAAACCCGATTTCTCAAGAAACCTCAGATTTACAAAAATAAAAAAACTAGAATTTTTCTGCTTGAATCTCTTCAAAAATACTTCTTCTCTACTCCCCCCCCCCCCCTTAAAAAAAAACATCATCAAAGACCCCCTCAAACCATCTTACCCCTTTCCCTCCCTCCAAAAAACCAAAAATCGCGTAAAATTACCAAAGCAAAAAATTGATCTCATAAATCAAATCATAATAACAATAATCGCGATAATTCCCGCACGTGCACTAAAATAACTCAACTGAACCTTCAACCATGACCTAAAACTTCTCGATTTTTCATTAAAATTGACCGTCCTATGTTCAAAAATCGATTTTCCACAAAATCAACGAATATTTTCCTAAATTTAAACGCAAATCAAGTCACAAAAAAAGAAAATCAATGTAAAATTTCACGATATTTTCGAAAAGCCGATTATCCAAAGAATTCGATCCTCAAAAAATTAAAAAAACGCTCGAATTCTCCCGCCTGAATCCCTCAAAAATTCTCCCCCCAAAAACCCTAAAAAATCGCGTGAAATTACCAAAACACAAAATAATCCACTAAATCAAATCATAATAACAATAATAATGATAATACCCTTACATGCACTCCAACAAATCAGCTGTACTCTGAATCGCGACCTAATGCCTCTCAATTCTCCCAAAAATTGATCGAGTTATCATCAAAAACCTATTTCTCACAAAATCAACGATATCTCCCTCAATTAAAATCCAAATTCAAGTGACAAAAAACGGAAAATCGATGAAACATTTTCCCAATTTTCATTTGCAATCACCCACAATCCACTGCAACCCCTAGAAATCTCGGTATTCCTGAAAAACTCATTTCCCAAAAGAATCTCATGCTAAAAAAATTCAAAAAACTCTAATTTCCCGCCTAATTCCCTCAAAGGTTGTACCTCCCCAACACCCCTCCCCCCCAGCCCCTCCAAAAAAAAACAATCTCAAAGACTCACAAAAAACAGTTTTACCCTTTTTCCTCCCCCCCCCCCCCCCCAAACTCCAAAAAACCCTCGTAAAATTACCAAAACACGAAATAATCCACTAAATGAAATCATAATAACAATAATAGGCTATAATTCCTGCACGTGCACTAAAATAACTCAACTGTGTCCTCGATCACGACCTAACACCTCTATTACCCAGCGATTACCAGCGACACGTGTCTCGTCCAAATGGGACACAATGGAGCAGAGAGGGAGGAGTAGGAAACGAGACAAGTGGAATTCAGTTGACCAGTAGTACCCCCCCTCTCCCACCCGTGTTTCAGTATTTCCATAAACATGTAACAAGCATATATGATAAAAGCGCGAAAGGGAGGAAGGTAAACATCAAAACAGTGAGCGAAAGGGGTGTTCAATGTACATTCGTGTGTATATATCTATATATATATGTGTATGTACATGTGTGTGGAAGGGCAATAGGTGAAATGTATTCGCAAAACCCCAGTGAACTGTTGGGGATTAGCTGCGAGATCGGTGACTGCTGAAATGTTCACAGATCGGTTTACCGTTTAGCAGGATATAGGGAGTGTGATCTCTCTCCCTTGGCCCGTGTGCGTTTTCCATCCCTCCTCTCAGCCCCCACCTCCTTCTAACCCCCTCAAAAGAGGGGGAGAATAGGAAAAAGTGCGCTAGGAGAGGGATAGAGCCTGTTTACGTGTGGGAACTAGCATTGTGGCACACACGTGCCATCAACTGGTTTACAAATACTAGTGCAATAAAGATAGAGAATAAAAGATGGAAAGGGCACACACAGGGCGCGGTCCATTCCAGCGCATGCGGACGTAATCCTGCACTCATCGCATTTTATCTGTCTCTTTTCCTCTTATTTTTGATATATTTAAAGGGGGGAAAAAATGGAAAGAAAAAAATGAAATTAAAATAAGAGGGGAACAAGTGCAGTAGAGGAAAATGAAGGGCACTTGGAAATGAAGGGGTTCAGGGGAAAATGTCAAGAAACCTTTTTTGTGGAAAATTTAATTTTCTACAAAAAAGGTTTCATAAGAAACTCTCGTAAACGCAAAAGTCTTGGAGATATTCGCGAAAAACTGAAATTAAAAAAATTATATTTAAAGACTAAGGAATTTTTTTTCTCGTGAAAAAAGGGGAAAAGTGTAGGGGAGAAAAATGAAAGGCACTCGAAAACAAATGGGTTTAGGGGAAAATGTCAGGGGATCTTTTTTGTGGAAAATTTAATTCTCTACAAAAAAGGTTTCCTCATAAATTTTTGTCAACCCAACGGTTTTAGAGATATTTATGAAAGATTGTTAAAAATCTATTTTTTCGAGTTTTTAGTAATTTTCTCGTTTTTTGCGGTATTTCAATTTTTTTTTTTTTAAATTGCCTTTGCAATTTTCTGGATGTTTGAGCATCATCTGTATCGATGCTGAAGAGTAAATAAGACTTACAAAAATATTCACGATATACCGGACAACGTAAACAGTCATGAGCGTTCGTGTGTGAGGGGATATGTTAAAAATACTAGGCCCCGGGGCTTTGTTATTTTTTTATCTAACCACAGTTTTCGTTTTCTCCACTCCAGCGTGATTAGTAAAAACATGAAGATATTATTCGTATTTGATTACTATCGTGAATATATAGTATATCGAGGGAAAAATGAATTTTAATTGAAAACTGAGGATTACAGGAAATATTTTACAATTTAAAAATTAAAAAGTGAAACAGAAAAAATATGAAAATTTCGAACAAATTTATTTCATTTGGTCACCATTGATTTTTCTTCAATGTCTCGGAAACTAAGCGAGATATGTGCTATTTCTCCTTCATTGGTTTTGTAGAGAATTTCAAGAGCTACAAAAATGGATTCCAGCAAAATCGCTCTATCTCGCTTAGTTTCCAAGATATTTTCAAAAAACTGCTCATAAAATAAAATCTCATTTTTCTGAGAATTTCATTTTTTAAAAATTTTTTTAGATTTTTTTCTTTTCTTCTAATATTTTGAAAAATAATGGAGATACGCTTTTTTAGTCCTAAGTTTGTTTTGTGGCTTTTCAAATTCTTTAAAAAAAAAGAATTAGGGTAAAAAGGGCGTATCCCCATTATTTTCGGAGATATTCTGATGAAAATGATCAGAAAGCCCTTTTTTTTCATTTTAAGTGAATTTTATGGATCGAAAATTGATAGAAAAAAGAGGGGGGGGGGGCGGGAGGGGAAGAGAAGGATCTTTGCATGAAATTTAGTTTCTGTAGTTTAGTTTACAAACAACAAACTGACACCGAGAGAAGGGCTCAGTGGTCAAAGGCCCCAGGAACTTCTCAAGTTTATTTATTTACCCAAAAAGGGACGAAGAAAACGAGAAACTCAAATACTAGTCACTCAAAGATGTCACTCAGCCCTCAGAGACATGATAGACTTGGAGAGATGGAGATTAACCCATTTCAAACTTGGATTATGTTATTTTCCACTTGAAAGAAAAATTGAGGAATTAAAAAAAAAGGAAATGGCTCATTTTTTATCATATCCAAGATTAAAAAACAGATTTTTGGATGTGATAAATTTCTTCATTGATTTTTTCACATTTTATTTCTCAAATCAATCGAAATAACTGATAGAAAAATTGATTTTTCGATTTTTTTAAAGAAATTCTCTTTTTTGTTATTTTTTCTATTTTTGGTTTTTGGGTGTATCGCGGGTTCTAATTTCCGCAGCTTTCCGCGGTTCATCGCAAATGAAAACTGAGAAAATTTTACCCCGATTTTCTTTTTTTGCGACTCGATTTATCATGAAAATTGAACGAGTTATCATCGAAAAACGATTTTCCACAAAATCGAAGAAAATTCCTGTCGATTCTAATCGAAAATCAAGTCACAAAAAAAGGAAATAGGGGTAAAATTTCCTCAGCTTCCATTTGCGATCATTTACAACTCGCTGCGATCACTAGAATCTGAGATATTCACAGACACTCGATTTTTCAAAGAATCTGAATTTTAAAAAATTCAAAAAACGCGAATTTTCCCGGTTAAATGTTCTTTTTCACCTGGAAAAGAAAATCAAGGGATTAAAACTTCCTTTTTCATCATCAAAAAAGACTGAAAATAATGATAATTCCAAGTCGCGAGAAAATTCATAGATTTTTGCAAAATTTTGAACTTTTAAAGTTTTGAAAAATCAAATTTCGAAAAATAAAATTTCGAAATTTCGAAAAATGAAACTTTAAAACTTCGAAAAATGACATTCTATCATTTTGAAGAGAAAAAATCGAAATTTTGAAGAAAAAAAAATTTTAATTTTCGAAAAATGAAATTTTTGAATTTTGAAAAATTAATTTTAAATTTTCAAAAAAATTAAAATTTTGAGAGAAACTGCAATGCGGTCAAGCAGGATAGATTTTCGTGTGTACTCACACAGGATGAATTGGATATATCGTTTCGACGCCAGTGTGCGAACGTGAGAACAAACCGGGTGGTATCCGCTCAGCCTCATTAATGATGATGTGCCTACCACCCAGTGGCTGAATCCACAGCCTGAAAGGGAAAGAGCGACGAGAATGAGATGAGTGAGAAAGGGAATAACCCCGCAAAAGCCTGGCCAACACGTCCCCTGACACACCCTCACTATTGCCACCTCCGAGGTGTATATATCCTCAAGACTTTGCCTCAACAACAATTCTCTCAGCCATTCCCTTCCACATCGTGTCGTCCAGCTGCACTTGACATTTTCATTTCTCCTCATCAATTTTTTTTCTCCCTTCTAACCCCGTTTTCTCATGAAAAAATAATTTTTTCGGAAAAGTCTACTTTTTTTTTTTTTAAGGAGATCCTCAAAGTGTTTTTGTATGATATCTCAGAAAATAAGAGAGATAGAGCGATTTTTGTGGGGACCTTTTTTGTAGCTGTTACTTTTCTCTACGAAAAATATCCCTACATAAATTTGCCTATCTCGCTTAATTACCGAGATATTGAAAAAATAAGAAAAATTTCTAAGAAATTCGTAATTTTTGAGAAAACGAAATTGATGGACTTTCGAAATTTCGTCAATTTCATCGGAAAGAACAGAAAATTTGAGGCGGAAAATGGTATAAAACGACCTTTTTTCGACTAATATTTCCTGAGTTATTTGAAAAATTAAAAAAAAAAATTAAATTAAATTAATTAAAAAATTACCTTTTTTTGCTGATTTTTCACTTTTCTTTATTTCTTGAACTATTGGGGAAAAATCGATTGTATTATAGCATTTTCCGCCTCTAATTTTTCATTCATTCCAATGGAATTGACGAAATTACGAAATTCTATCTCCACTTTTTTTTCTCTCTAATGAAATTATTTTATCATTCATAAATTACACATTAATGAGGTTGATTATTAATTGATATTTAGCAGTGCAACACGAGCGTGGACCAAGAAAGCCAAAAGTCCACCCAGTATTATCAGATAAACATCATCAAACACAGCAATCAATGGTTACACCATTGTCCTCACATTCAGGATCGCCTGTACGTCACGAGCCAAGAGTTGAATTAAATCCACATTTATTTTCACATCACAGTCCAGTTGTTAATCCATTGTCACCGTTAAGTGCACCAACTGGCCATCACGATAGAGCGAGAAGAGACAGGACTGCATCACATCTACTATCGATTCACAGGTTTGATACAATTAAAAAAAAAATAAAGAGTTTTTTCACAATTTATCGAAAAAAATTAGATTTTAAATTTAAGTTAAAAAAAAAATGGAATTTCATTCTTTGAAGAATAGGATCTCGGAAACTATCACAAATACGAGATTTTTTGTAGAGGCCTTTCTTGTAGAGTTCTTTCTGTTCTACAAAAAAGGTTCCTTTCAAAATTTCTGTATCTCTATCCGTTTTTGATATATTTAAAAAAAATGAATTTTTTGGAAAAAAACTGATTTTTTGGGAAAAAAGATGGATTTCAAATCGAAATTTTGTCTCTTTGAAAAGATCTCGGAAACTGTAGGAGATACGAGATTTTTTGTGAAGACCTTTTTTGTGGAGATTTTTCGGTTTTACAAAAAAGGTCTCCTTGAAAATTTTCGTATCTCTATTGGTTTTTAAGATATTCTCTAAAAAAATGTAGATTTTATCTTTTTTTCTTTTGGGAATTTGCAAATTACAATTAAATCCTCAATTAAATGATTGAATATTTTGATACTTAATTTGAGGCACTCTGTGGATTTATAACAGTCAAATTAGCAAAGAAAATTCCTTTCAGGAGATTAAGGTATGTACCCTATCCCCAACCAACTTCATTAATGCAAAAACCACCGGATGATGGTACTTCGCCGGTATCATTTCCCCTTCAACTACCACCGCCAAATCCAGGACTATATCATTCAGCATCTGTTGCACTTGGACAACAGCCACCGCTATTACAAATTTTGATGTCTGCTGAAAAATGCCAAGTAAGAGATTTTAGAGAAACAGAGTAAAATTAAATTATTTTTTTTATTTTGAAAAAAAAAATATCAAAGAATTTTTTAGAATTTGTGGATTATTCCGAGAATATCTCTGGAAGGGTGAGAACTGGGAAAATTTAGCAGGAAACCTTTTTTATGGACAATTTAATTTCCTACAAATGAAGTCTCTTGATAATTTCTGCTCAAGCCAATAGTTTCCGAGGGATTTTCAAAATTATCTAGAATGTTTTTTCTTTCTGATTTCTTCACAATGGAATTGTTCTTTGATTAATTAGAAAACGGAGATAAAAGTATGAGAGAAAACGGTTTTTTGTTGAGAAATTGAGGGAAATTTTTCTCTGTTAAGGTTTTTATGATTCTCATCATCTCAATTAATCAAAGAATTTAATGATTATTTTATTGATTTTTTTTGCAGAGATTTTTTTGTTCTACAAGAAAAGATTATTTTCAAAATTTCTAGATGTCTATCGGTTCCTAAGATATTCTAGAAAGAGGGAAATTTGTTGAGGAACCTTTTTGGTAAAAGTCTGATCTTCAATTATCCGCATTGTTCCTGAGAAACAGGATTTTTTTAGCAATTCTGGATTTTTCGGGATTTTTCATAATTTTTCAAGATTTTTCCAAATTGAATTTCGACAACCATCCTCGATTTCCTGGGAAAAGGATTTTTTCCCAATTTGAGATTTTCCGGAATTTTCCAGTATTTTCCCAAATTAAATGGTTCCTGGAAAACAGGATTGTTTTTCCTACTTTGGATTTTCTGGGATTCTCTCAAATTGAACTCCAGCAGCTTTTCCTTGTCCACATGGTTTCTAAAAAAACAGGTTTCTCTACCCAATTTGGGATTTCTCGGAATTTTTCAGGATTTTTTCTGAACTAAACTCTGGCAACCTTTTCTTGCCTATGTGGTATCTGATAAAATAGGATTTTTTCTAATCTTGAATTTTCCGATATTTTCCAGGATTTCCCAGAATTCTCTTAAATTGAACTCCGGCAACCTTTCCCTTGCCCACATGGTTTCCGAGAAACGCTATTTTCCTCCAATTTCGGATTTTCCGGGTTTCCAATTCTCTATAAAAAAGGCCTTTCCATGATTTTCGCTAAAACTAATAATTTCCGGGATATTTTCGAAATAAATCCACTTGTTTTTCCTGATTTCTTGACAAATAATTTATTCTTTGATTATTCGAACGCTGGAGATAAAAACAGCATAAAACAATAGTCTTTTCCGCTCAAATTTAGGATCTGTGAACCCCTCAATGAATCTACTAATCTCAATTAATCAAAGAATTCAATAATTCTTTACTTTATCCTCTTATTTTATTGATACGAAAGGAATTTGTATGGAGCACTCGATTGCAGCCCGACGGCGAGGCATCTCTGGACCAAACGGAAACTGAGGCGAGTCCAAGTCCGACGGGTACATTGCAGACCTTCAGTCCCACTTGGGAGATGCTCCAAGTAATTAAATCCTCAAATTAATTAAATTAAGGGGGGGGGGGGATAGAGTTTTGGTGGTCGAGAAAAAAGCATACTTTCAAGTTTTTTTTTAGACGATACAAATAATGTTGGTTCCTTTAATGAACTTCTATATCGTCGCCGTAGAGCTAAAGGGGCGTAAGTGCCAAAAACACGAAATTCTGGTGTGAAAAGGGCGTGTGTCCACTTATCACTCCAAAATGTTTTTTATGGCCTCTGGAACATTATTTGGATAATTGAAAATTAAAATAACAAAGTGGCGTAACTACCAATTTTAAAATGAAAGGGACGTATCTCCACACTTACGCTCCTTTGTTATTTTCTTTTTAAACGCTATATAATTGTTAAAGTTAAAGTGTAAAGGACGTATCTCCGCACTTATGCCTCTTTGTTTTTATAATTTTTTTTATCTCATGAGAATTTTTGGAGTTAGGCCCTTTTGTTTTTAGGATTTTTCATTTAAATTTTGGCACTTACGCCTTTTTGTTTTTATAAATTTTTTTACAGTATATGAAAATTTTTGGATTTACGCCTTTTTGTTTTTAGGATTTTTTATTTAAATTTTGGCACTTACGCCTTTTTGTTCTTAGGATTTTTCATTTAAATTTTGGCACTTACGCCTTTTTGTTTTGATAATTTTTTTTACAGTATATGAAAATTGTTGGAGTTACGCCCTTTTCTTTTGAGGATTTTTTATTTAAATTTTGGCACTTACGCCCTTTTGTTTCTAGGATTTTTCATTCAAATTTTGGCACTTACGCCCTTTTGTTTTTAGGATTTTTTATTTAAATTTTGGCACTTACGCCTTTTTGTTCTTAGGATTTTTCATTTAAATTTTGGCACTTACGCCTTTTTGTTTTTATAATTTTTTTCACAGTATATGAAAATTTTTGGAGCTACGCCCCTTTGTTATTAGTCAGTGGTACTTACGCTTTTATGTTATTATTTTTTTTTTTCACTAATTTTGCGTAAAAGGCCTTGAAAAGCCTATTGGAGCAATAATGGTGGAGATACGGTTTTTTGTTATTTAAAAAAAAAATCGGGAAAAATGGCACTTACGCCCCTTCCACTCTAAGGCAACGATATAATAATACAGCATATGAACTATATTTTTCAAAATCTTCACTGCAAAATATTGATAAATAAGCCATTGCCAGTAAATATCTACAGGCATCCCAAAAAAGCGGTGTACACTAGAACTCTTCACTGGATCAACAGAAACGGAAAAATCCAAGTGCGTTCATTAGCTAAGATTTTTCTCGAGGTAATGTCGTCGAGTTTTTTTTTTTTTCAATCGATTTTTCCATTTTTGATAGCACTTGAAAATCAAAAATGCGATTATCGCTTGAAAAAATTAACTAATTTGTTATTGTAAAATAACAAATAATTACAGAAAAAAGAAAAAACTCGACGACATTACCTCGAGAAACATCTTCGCTAATCATCGCACTTGAATTTTACCGTTTTTGTTGATCCAGTGAAGAGTTCTAGTGTACATCGTTTCTTTTGGGATGCCTGTGGATGTTTACTGGCAACGGCTTATTTTTCAATATTTTGCAATGAAAATTTCGAAAAATATAGTTCATATGCTGTATTATTACATAGAAGTGAATTAAATTAACCAGCATTAACTGTATCGTCTAAAAAAATTCCTGAAAATATGCTTTTTGTCTCGACCGCCAACACCCCCCCCCCCCCCCCTTAATCACCAAATCCAGAAAAAGCAGAAGATTCTCATTAAATTGAATTCCCCTTTTGTTGCCTTCAATTAATTAATCAGGAAACAACTGCGAGACTTCTATTCATGGCGGTGAGGTGGGTGCGCTGTCTAGCGCCTTTTCAGACATTATTCAAAGATGATCGACTCGTTTTGCTCCAGCAAACGTGGACGCAATTGTTCCTATTACATCTGGCTCAATGGTCGGTTTCATGGGACATTTCGGCACTTCTGGATGATGAACAGGTGCGAAGAAGGCTTCCACCCGATGATGCATCGCGTCAAGAACTTCATACAATTCAAGTGCATAAAGATTAAATCATTATTAATTATTCTAATTAAATTCAAATACATTAATTAATTTAGTAATTTTTTTTTTGTTGAAATTTTTCTCAGGAAATAATGTGCAGATTTCGGCAATTGTCGCCTGATGGTGGAGAGTGTGGGTGTATGAAGGCAGTTGTCTTATTTAGGCCAGGTAATTCAATCAAACCTTGAATTAATTGAATTAATTGTAAAAGTTGATTACGTAAAAAAAAAATTTCTACTTGAAATTGATTTTTTTTTACAATTTCAAAGATATCTTGAAATCTGTTGGAGATAGAGGATCTTTCTGTAGAAACCTTTTTCGTAAGTCTTTTTCTGCTCTACAAAAAAGGTTTCTTCCAAAATTCCCATATCTCCCCTAGTTCTCGAGATAACTTCAAAAAACTGAAAAAATTGGTCTTAATTCAAAAAAAAGTGAAATTTTCGCCTGAATTTCCGTTTGTCATCAGTTTTTTTTTAATATCTTGGAAACTAAGCGAGATAGAGCGATTTTACATGAATCCTTTTTTGTAGAGAATTTCAAGAGCTACAAAAAAGGATTCAAGCAAAACCGCTCTATCTCGCTTAGTTTTCGAGATATTTTTTTAAAACAACACATGATGGAATAAAATCGATTTGTCTAAAAATTTCAGTAATTCAATTCATTTTTTTCCTTCTGATAGAAACTAAAGGCCTGACTGATCCAAAACCAGTCGAGATGCTTCAGGATCAGGCCCAGTGTATCCTTGGTGATTACATAAGATCACGTTATCCCCGTCAACCAGAGAGATTTGGACGTTTTCTTCTTTCACTACCAATGCTACATGCAGTTAAACCAACGACAGTTGAACTTCTATTTTTCCGTGAAACAATTGGTGAAATTCCCATTGCACGATTACTGGGTGACATGTATCAGATGGAGCATCATTCAACAGATGGTGAATAGACATTTCTTTTTTTTTTTCCTTTTTTTAAAAAAAAAAACTATTACTTTTGGTTTAAAATATCATGGAAAATTAAAAGGTTTTTGTTTTTTTTTTAAACAACACTGAAACATTGTGAATTCGCGTTGTTTCGCTTATAATTTAAGCTTCATCAGGCTCTGTAAACCAAAAAATTACAAATAATAAATTGTGTTTTTTATTTCCATAAGAATCATGGGACGTTGAAAAAAATTGATTTAACAATACTAATTAATTGTCAAATGAACGACGTTTTGCCTGCTTTATTGAGGCTTCCTCAGGTTCTGGAAACCATAATAATACAAAATTGAAAATTATAATTGAAGTTTAAATTTAAAATTGAAATTAAAATACTGGTTAATATGCACGTTCTTCAATAGAGGAAGACAGAAGATGTTTCTTGATGAATATGAGATGATATGCATATAATACGATATATCGCATAGAAAAAATCAAGGTTTCTCAAGAATTTCAAAATTTGAGATCAAATTGTCATTTTTTTTTGTTTTTTTGCTTACCTGAAGAAGCCTCAATAAAGCAGGAATCGCTCATTTGACAATTAATTAATATTTTTAAATCAATTTTTTCCAACATCCCATGATTCCTACATGATAATTACAAATAATTTCCAATTTTTTGGTTTACAGAGCCTGATGAAGCTTAAATTATAAGCGAAACGTCGCGAATTGACAATGCTTTAGTATAATTTTTTTTTTAAAGTAAAAACCTTTCACTTTCTCATTATATTTTAAACCAATTACTATTAACATGGAAATGAATCCGATTATTGACTATTATTATATTACTTTTGCTCTATTCATTCGGTTAAAGTGTTGAAAACCAAAAAAATCACGATTTTTCACAGATTTCAAAGCTGACTTTGGATTTGGCATGATTAATCATCAGAAAGATGCTGATACGAAAATTACAGAGAAAAAAATTAATGAGCCATTTGAGAAATTTTCAAATTTGAATTAATCAAGTTTTGCCGCTTTTTTTTTCTCTGTAAATTTGGCAAATTAATTATTGGCAGTTCGATTATTCAATAGAAAAGTAACATTGAAATCAGTTTTCATTTAATATTTTGGAAAATAATTGAGATAGAGCAATTTGATAAAAAATCTTTTTTGTAGCTCTTGAAATTTTTAACAAAAAAGGTTTCTTCAAAAATTTCTCCCTTATTTTCCAAGATATTTTACGAAAACCTAAGAAAAAGGCGATTTTACTCATTTTGATTAGGGAAAGATGGGGTAAAATGGACACTCCAATTGAACGGCTCGAGATGAAATTTTTCTAATGATTTCATCGAAAAGCTGAGGAAATTTCAGGCGGAAAAAGAGTGTCAAATTTTTTTTTTTTCAATTTTTGTAAAAATTTACTTTTTTTCCCAAAATTTGAAGGGATTTCCCTTTTGAAAATCGAAAAAATTCACTTTTTCGGCGATATTTTCGGTTCTGTTGGTCGTAGCGACCTGAGGTTGATCGCAAATGAAAGATGAGCTCATTTCCCATCGATTTTGTGTGATTCAAATTTTTTTTAAATCAATTTTTCGAATATTTATAGGTCATTTTTTGAAAATTAGTTTTTGCCCTATAAGTACTTGAAAAAATTGATATTTCCTTTTCAAACCCCTCAAATTGATGGGAAATGAGTTCACCTCTCATTTAAGATCAGCCCCAGGTGGTTGCGATCAATAAAACCAGAGATATTCTCGAAAACCTCAAGTTTTTCAAAAACAGAAGAGTTTCACCTTCAAATCTTGCACAAAAAAATGATAATTTGAAAAAATTCCAAAAAATAATTTCTGACATATGATTTTCATGGGAAATTCCCTCATCTTTCCAATGGAATCATCAGGAAAAATCTATCTCCAATATCTCCATTCATTTCGAGTAATTTTCATAGTATCAAATACTAAAACTAATTCGTGTCCATTTTACCCCTTGTCCCCATTTTACCCCACCTTCCCCTAATCACTTTGCTATTAAATTAACATAAACTCCATGATATCGTTATTTTAATTTCCATATCAGGGAAACCAGGGCAAAATGGACCTCTACGGCAAAATGATTAAGACATTTTTTTCGGAGTGAAGGACTTTGTGAAAAAATCTGAAAAAATTCGAGAAGATGCTTCAATATATCTCAATTGTTGTTGAAATTTTTCAGATTTTTTCAAAAAGCCGCTGCTCTTAAAAAAAATCTCAAATCATTTCATCTTGCAGATTCATTTTGTCCCGGTCTCTCCTAACTGTATAGTAGTTTAATAACGAAGAATTCTTCTCTGTAAAGTCAAATGAATGTATAAATGTCTCTTAATCATTAATCAATTAATTATAAGTATAAATAATCAATGAATGCACATAAAGAAAAATCCCCTGTAATTAAAACCAAATGAAAAATAATTGTGAAAAAAACATTGACTTGAGGCGTCTGTGATAATTAATTTCCTGTTAATTTCAATGATTTTTCATTTTCACAAGTTATTTATGTTAGTGCACAGAAAAAAAATGAGAAATGAAAAACATGAGTGTTAAAAATTTTTAGATTATTGAATTAATTAAATTAATTAATGTTAGTGATAATTATTAAATTGTAGATTAATTACTGTATAGATTTTAATTATTAGGATAATTTTAAGTGAATATAGTAATGAAGGAAAAATCGTTAGAAACATAAAATAAGAGTTAATTTTACTTATCAATGGTTTTTTAAGAATATCTCAGAATGTATGGGAAATAGCGAAATTTTTGGGGAAACCTTTTTTGTAGCTCTGATAATCTTCTACCACAAACGTTTCCATAAAATTTCTCTATCTCAATTATTTTCAGAGATATTATATTAAAAACGATCAATGGAATCGATTCGTCTCGTTTTATCATTTACACTTCATTGATTAAATCATTGTCGCTGTTTAATTAAGAAAAAAAATCACATTGACATAAAGTATTTGAAAAACTCAGTAAATGTATATTAAATGCTCATTAACCATTTATCATAAAAATATTGAATTAATTCATCACCTTTCCTTCACTTTTTCTTCTTTTGTTAACGAAAGAAAAATCAGAATTTCTTTTTTTATTTTTATTTTATTTTCTATTCTCCCAGTACATGTTTTGAAATTATCAACATTTATTTTTAGGAAGTACAAAAGTTGATGAAACTGAAAATGACAGACATCTGACAATTTGTAGATTTTTTTTTTCATTTTTAACAAATAAATTGTTTAAAAAAATGGAAAATATGCATATGCAGAAAATGCAAAAATTTATAAGTGCAATTTTTTTCAAATACGTTTTTTTTTGATAATTCACTCGTTTTTAAAAATCCAAACAGTTGTCAGGTGTATGTTAAGGTATGACTATCACCAGAGGCTTGAAATACGAAAAATCTGAAAAAATTCAGAGATATTCTTCACAGGAAACCCAACAACTTTTCCTCATGGTGAAAAATTTTCTAACCCGTGGAATCCGAGATATTGAATTTCAAAAAGTGCATTTTTCCCATAAGAAAACGAGTAAATTGAGTCGCGATTCAATCATTATAAATTTAAAGAAAAACGGCATTTACGGGGCTTCTGAAAAAATTGTAGTCCATAGTCACCACTTTTAAGAATTTTTTGAGACCAAAATCAGTTATTTCTGACCCATAGTTTTGGAGAAAAAAAAATAAACGATTAATGGCAGGCCAGCACCGCTGTGTACGTACACGCGGTCGCTCTGTATGTGTGTACAACTACAGGAGTATTCTCTAGTGTGCGCGCATACGTATACGCGCACATTAGTGTGCGTAGGCAGGCCCGTATCAGAATTTTAAAAAATGGTTCTTCGAAAAAAAAATCAAAATATTAGTAGATATAATTATTTTGATTAAATTATGCTTTCATATGAAAGCAAGAAACTATTCAGGCTGAATAGCATTATAGGTTGAACAATTTCTCCCGCCTTTGGTTGTTCCAAATGATTTTTTCCTAACCTCCCTTGCCCCCACGCTTAGTGGTGACGTGAGCGATAGTCTTACCTTAAATTCATTATCATAAAAGTTGGGACATTCATAGTCACGTAGATACAAAGTTTTTTATTTTTTAACATTCATTTTTATTTTTTTTTTATATGGCCCATGGTGAATGATGAGAATAACATTATTAACTCAAGAATTCTTGAATTAATTGATTCAATCATCAGTGGAATTCATCAGTTTTCATTGATAAGGAATGAATCATCAGTGTTTCCAAATTCTCAGACAATTAGAAGCTCTCATCAGATTTATTCATTAATTACGACTAGAATCATAATCACGAAAAATTAGAGGAAATTGCAAAAACCTCAGAAGACAGGATTAAATCAAAAATTGTGCAGAATATTCAATTTTTCACGATAATAAAATTAGCAAGAATTTGATTTTTTTTTGAATTTTTCAAACAAATATAATCATTTTAAACAAAATATTTAAAAAATTTGCACATTCATTTTTTTTGAATTTTCTACATGTGCCTATTTTTCATTTTGGTAAAATAATTTTTTTTTAGAGAAAATCTAAGAATTTCCAGATTTCTGCTATTTTTTGGTAATTTTTCTGATTTTATCAATAACTCAAAGAACTTAATTCCTATTTTTGTTTTTTAATTGGAAGCACGATGTTCCAGAGATTATGATTCATTTTTAAAAATAACGCTCAACATACTCATTAATCCTAATTAATTAAGTAATTGGTCAGATGTTTCCAGGAACTTCAAAAAAATTCGATGAATTTTTGGATTAATTCTTTGCTAAGACTTTCGCCTATTTTTCAAAAAATACTAATGATGCAGAAATTTTTATGAGAACTTTTTTGTAGCCCTTCTTTAGATTCCGAAATATTCTCCGAAAATCTCGTAGAATTCCCAGAAATTGAAGTAATGAAGTAATGAAGAAGAATAATGAAATTAGCAGACATCTCCCAATTTTTTTGATTTTCTAAAACAAATAAATTGTTATGAAAAAAACAAAAAAATTTCAGATGCCTGCTATTTCCATGATAATGAAATTAGCACACAACTGATAATTTTTTTCATTTTTCAAAACAAATAAATCGTTATAAAAAGAATATTTAAAAAATCTGCACTCATAGTTTTATAAATTTTCTACCTGTGCAAATTTTTCATTTCTTTAAAAATAATTGACTTGTTTAGAAAAACCTAAAAATTGTCAAATGTTATAATAATAGAATTAGCAGACATCCGAAAGTTTCCGGCATTTGTTTAAACAAATAAATTATTATAAAAAAAAATATTTAAAAAATTCGCACTTACAGATTCCTAAACTTTTCTACGTGTGCATATTTTTTTTCTTTTTTTCGAACAATTTATCTATTAAATTAAAAAAAAAAAGAAATCGTCCGATGTCTGTCTGCTACTTTCAGTATCATAAAACAAATCATTCCAAAAACCCACCAATTTCAAAGAGACCCTTCAACCCCGACCCTCCCCACCCCCTTCCCCCAGCCCCCCTCATCAAAATAAAGATCCACAAATCACAGTTCGTCGCGTGTAAGTGCATGCTTAATAACAAAATCAAAGAGATCATCAAGTGTCCTCGAGCCATTGTAATCCGCGACTTTTTTCCCGTCCTTGTACAAGAAAAGCGTTGGGAACCCATCAACTCCTTCATTACTGCAAAGACTCTTGTTAACATCCAACGTGCAGTCAACCTTGACGACATTGACTTTCGTGGTTCCAATGAATTTCTTCCCAAGTTCCTCCCAAGTTTGTGCTAAACGTTTGCAGTGTCCGCACCAAGGTGCCATAAACTTGACGAAGGTGATGCCCTTTTCGATACCGTGCTCGAAAGTTTCGCCAGTTAGTGTAAGAACCGGCGAGACATCTTCCTCACCAGCATCTTCGTCCTCTGCATCACTCTCGCTCTTCCGCAGCATCTTGCCAACGTACTCCTTCAAGTCGTCGTCCGTTCGTGCACCCGAGTACTTGTCCACCTTTTTACCGTCCTCGATCCACAAAAGCGTGGGATAGCCCTTGATGTCGAATTGTTCGCAGACCGAACGGTGCTGAGTGCAGTCGACCTTGCTGATACTGACGATTGTATCGTGACTGTTTGATTTAGCCAGTTTCTCCCAGGTTGGTGCTAATTTCTGGCAGTGGCCGCACCATGGAGCGTAGAACTTAACGAAGTGATTGCCGGAGGATATGTGCTTGTTGAAGGTCTCCTCCGTCAGCTCGACGAGACCGTTAACCGGCTCTGGGGCTTCTGGCTTTTCTTCTGATTCCTCCTGTTTTTAAAATTAAGGTGAAATTGTTATTTTTCAAGTGTTGCAAGGAAGGAAGTTGCTGCAAAGAAGGTCGAGCAGAGGGAGAAAGAGATATATCGTCTTCTTAGAGTCAAAGGGGCGTAAATCTTGTGTATAAACATAGCACTTAAGTCCCTTCATTTCCAAGGTGACGATATATACACGAAAAGACCTCTTTTATAGTTTCATGTTTGAAGGTCTTTAATAAATCATCGCCTTAGAAACAAAAGGGCGTAGGTGCTGCTCTTATATATTTAGGGCACTTATGCCACTTTGTTGCTAAACTGACGAGATGTAATGGGCAAAATTTTGAAAAATAGAGTGGGGCACAATGGACCTCCAGGACAGAATTATCTGGGATTTTTTTTTTTGAAGTATATGACTTTACAAAAAATTCTGAAAAAAATTCAAGAACGTGCTCAAAAATTTCTATAATGTTGGTGAATTTTTGCAAAATTTTCTCTAGAAGCCGTCACTCTTTACAAAAATCCTAGTTCATTTTGCAACGCAGATCCATTTTGCCCCCCTTTTCTCTATAACATAAAAAATATCAATGTTTCTGAAAAATCCGAAATACTGAGATTAAACTGCAATTTTGTTGAAAATAAAAATGAAAACTTTTTTGGATTTTTTTCTCTGCTCAAAAGGGTAAATAATTATTTTTAGGAGTTCTGGGGGGTGGGAGGGGGTACTCACCGTTGGTACACTTCCTAGCTGTTCGTTTATGAAGGCAGTGAGGGATGGAAGGTCTCTGGTGCCTCGGAACTTCACTCCCGTTGTTTCCCCGGTCTTGAAGAATTTTAAACTGGAAAATTAACGATACTTGATTTAATAAAAATATGAAGTTTTCACATTGATTTCATGTGGTCATCACTTTTTTTTTTTAATATTTCGGAAACTAAACGAGAGAGAGCGATTTTATCTCTATACATTTCTGTAGAGAATTTCAAGAGCTACAATAGAGGATTCGAACAAAATCACTCTATCTCGCTTAGTTTCCGAGATTTTCTCAAAAAACTGATGGAATAAAATTGATTTATCTGAAAATTTCAGTCGTTGATTAAATGAGAAAGTGTCTTTCAGTTTATTTTTTGATATTTTCGGGAATATCTCGAAAACTGTTAAGTTTAAGAGAATGCGTCAGGAGAGCTTTTTTTATAGGTCTCGAAATTCTCTACATAAAAGGTCTGTTTGGAACGCAATCGAACTCCCGCCGGCAAAGATGACCAATCAACAGACACCTGGTCAAAGGGGAGGGGGGGTCAAGACGCGAATGATCCCCTCCAGACTCATCACTTTTGTTTAGGCGGTCTATCAAGACGCATCAACTTACGCGAAAACTCTATTTTTCGTTAAAGTGTTAATATTCTCAATAATTTCAGTCTTTTCTCAAAGTGATAGTAACTCAACTAAATTTTCCAACTATTGTTTAAAGGTAACTTTAAAAAAAAAAAATAATATTTTGCGCAAAACTTTTAGTTTCCACTGTTATTGTTTAGTTCAACTATTCGTCTATTCATTCAACTTGTATATTATCTCTAGACGTGCGGGCTGTTGTCCGTTCGAATAAAACGGTTTTGCCTTGTGGCTCAGTGTAATCCAACTATTATCTTTTTTTACTACCATTAATCGCCCCCTGCAATCCACCCTGAAAATTCACGAATAAAATCAACGCGTTTAAAAACAAGGTCTCTCGAAAAATTCTCCAAAACTCCCAAGTTTCGAAGATATTTTCAAAATAATCTCCATAAGTCGATTCTTCAAAATTTTTTTCATTCTCCATTCACAAATAAATCAATAAATACGTAAATATTCAAATTGTTCTGTTGTCTCAATAGTACACAATTACCCATGAAATTTTGATTAAATACTTACGTTGGATATCCTGTTACGTCCTCTTTAGTACAAACTGAACTGTCAGTTGTACAATCAACTTTGGCAATACGAACTCTGCTGTCTTCCTCCTCATTCAGCATTTCAGCTAACATTTCCCAGGTAGGGCCGAGTCTTTGGCAGTGTCCACACCTTCAGAAGAACAAAGAAAAACCATAAGAAATTTATTTTTTCCTATTATTCTTTTCATAGAACTTAGAGGTGAGGTTCAAAGGAAAAAAAAATTCTTAAAAAATATCGCCACCTCAGAAGAAAAGGGGCGTAAATGCTGTGTACAAGCATAGAAGTTACGCCGTTTTGACTCCAAGGAAAAGAATGAAGACAATAAGGAAAATCAGAAGAAAATTGCAAGAATATTGTCACCTTAGAAACAAAGAGGCGTAAGTGCTATGCTTATACACAGTACAGTAGAGCCTCGATAACGTGAATCTCACGGGAGGAAAAAAAATTTCGAGTTAACAAGTTTTCAACTTATCAAGTATTTTGAGGTAGAAAGGTTGCAAGAAATCAAATTTTGAACTATAAAGACATTTGATTCAAGTTGAGTAAATATTATATATTTTAATATAATGTATGAAATATATACGTCTGTATATACTGTATATACGTCTACAAAATTATTCTAATAATGAATTTCTTTCAAGCTATGAATATATATTAAAGAAAAAGAAGAGAAATTATACAGGTGTAAACAAAAATAAGCCAATGTCAAGGACAATATACTTTCAATTTGCGATAAGGAAAAACCTAAATGTACAAGATAACATCATCACAATTACTTACTTCGATATATCGAGTCTTTCTTTGGAACTTCGAGTTACAAAGGCAAAAAAGTTCGAGATATCGCGTATTATGTGTCTGAACAGAAGAAAGGAATCGCATTTTTCTTCAATTTACTGAGGATTACGACTTAACGAGGTTTGAGTTATCCAGGTTCTACTGTACTTACGCCATTTAAAAAATAATATGAATAATATTTTTTCCTATTATTTCCCCTAGAGAATTTTCAGGTAAAGTTCAGAGGAAGAATAAATTTGAAACAAAATATTTCAACCTTAGAAAGAAAGGGGCGTAAGTTTTATGCTTATACACAGCACTTACGCCACTTAAGAAATGATAGGAAAAATGATTTTTACTATTGGAAGTTCTCCTATTATTTAGAAAATTGTCTATTAAAGCTTGAAGGAAAAGAATGCTAAAAAAAATATCATCATCTTAGAAACAAAGGGGCAATAGTGCTATACTTATACATAGCACTTATATCACTTAAAACTGTCTATTGAAGCTCAAAGGAAAAGAGTTATAAAAAAATATCGTCACCTTAGGAACAAAGTGGCGTAAGTGCTGTGTATAAGCATAGCATTTATGCCCCTTTGTATCTAAGCTGATGATATTTATACAATTTTCTTCGGGTTTTCCTTATTTTGTCTTCATTCTTATCGTCAAACAAATTGATAAAGAAATCCAAAAGATTTAGGATATTTACCATGGTGCATAAAACATGACGAAGTGATTTTTTTTAACTACTTCAGTAGCAAAATTATCCTCATTGTACTGCACTGTGTGCACATCTTCTTCATGAGCTGAGCAAGCATGAAGAAGAACCGATGCTCCCAGGAAAATGACTGCGTGGCGTAGCATCATAAATTGTGCCCTTGGTGTCTATAAAAACAAGGAAAACATGTTTATCAGATTATATTGATATGAATTCCGCAGAAAACACGAAAATTTCCAAAAATTGAAAAATACGAAGTTTTTAAGTTAATTTCATTTTGTCATCAGTTTTTTTGGAATATCTCGGAAACTAAGCGAGATAGAGCGATTTTACATCAATCCTTTTTTGTAGAGAATTTCGAGAGCTACAAAAAAGAATTCCGGCAAAATCACTCTATCTCATTTAGTTTCCGAGATATTGAAAATAAATGAAACACTGATGGAATCAAATCAATTTTTTGAAAAAATTTCAATCGTAATAATTCGACTTATGAAAAAAAAAAATAATTCGACTTTTCTTTGACTTTAATTTTTTGAGAATATTCCGGGAAATAATGAAGATACGAAATTTTTCGATGAGTCCATTTTTGTAGAGCGGGAAAAGCTCTATAAAAAATCTATTCACGAATTTTTACATATCTGGCTCCAATTTCGAGATAATCAATGAAGAAAAAGTGCAAAAAGACGACTAATTTCATTGCTTTTTTTATTGCTGAATTATTGAATTAAATTGAGTTTCAAAAAAAAAAATATCGACTTTCTAACAATACAATGTGAAAATGTTGAAAATGATGACGTTGGCAATTTTTTTCGACAATATTTCCCTCGAAAAATAGCGGTAGTTAATTTAGCACTAAAAAAACATTTAAATTCACTGGTTACCGGTTGAAATTAAAGTTTATGTTTATATTTCAGATGCAACAATCGATTGATAATTGAAATTTACCTCTTGCAGGTGAGTTGTGCCTGTCGCTGAATATCGAACGTCACTGAGTAAAAGTTGAACCTGTGAATTTTGATAACGTTTTTTTTTTCACTTGTAGTTGCCAAATGATTTAGTGGGATGGTATTCAATGGTTTATCGGTGGGTTAGATACGCTGAGTCCGCCCTCGGGCATGATATTAGAGACTCCGCCACGAACAATGGAAAATGTGCCAAGAGTGTCGTTTGTGTTTGGCGCTTCACAAAGTTACTAGATACCCAGGCTGGGACAAGTAATTCTGTCGCTGGGCTCAATCTAGGGGAAAAGTGGAAGAGCCAATAGCAAACGGAGCCCAGCATAAGCTGCATCCTCATCAATGCTTCATTTCGGTTGGAATCAGCGGTATGTATGAATATAAGTCAAATTTAGATTCCAATCATTTTCCTCCTCTTTGTTACTCTGAAACTAATGAAAAAATATGAGAAAAATAATTTTGATATATTTAGAAGTCGTTTCTTATATTATTTCTTTCCTTAATGGACTGAAATTTTACATTGATTTACTTCAAAGTTACATTCACTTGAAATTTATCGCTCATCTAATACTGCTGACTAAGAATTCGTTCATTTCATCTAATTGAGAACATTTCAATGAAAAATAAATAATTTTGAACTTATTTATTCCATATATAGTCTTCTTCAGCTTTTCATAGTACTTGAGATAGTAACATTATACAAAATAGGAATTTAAAAAGATTGATTTTCGGGAATCGTTATGATATGTAGGTAAAGGTGGGGCAAAACGGACGTGCGGAGTAAAATGGACACATTTGAATTTTTATGCGTATACTAGGGAAATGTCTTAAAATTAATAGAAATATTAGAACTAGACTTCCCGTTTATGATGCCATTGAAAAATGATGCCAATGAAATTCTAAGCGAAAAATAAATACCAGGATTATTTTTCTTCAATTTTATGAGAATTTGATTTTTTCAAGGTATTTTTTGTGCTCAAAAGCGCTTTTCTTTTTCGAAAAATTCCAGTTTTGTTTCTGATAGAAACTATATAGTTGGGGGAAAACGACAAATCCCCAAGTTTTATTTTATATTCAATAAAATGATAAATCCCAAAAATACAGTATTTTTACCCACTTTCTTACGGGAGACTCTTATATTGTCCCAAGGGCGAGAGGGGACGGTACCCTCTCTTTGGGTACTCGGAACAGGTGTAAAACTTTACGCAAAACTCCTGAAATTTTCGATTCAAACAATAAAAATTAGGTATATTTAAGGAAAACAATATATGTACATTTATCAGAGAAAATAGGAATCTCGTTGTGTAGAATATGATAATTATTCCACCTTAATTATTAGCCTCGAACGCAACTCAGAATAAACAAAATTAACTATAATCTTGCTTGGATGAAAACACCCCAAACAGACGCTAACTCGACGTTTTCTTTACTTTTAATCTTTACTGTAAAATTAATTGTTCTAACTCAAAATTATAATTTTGCGGGGACTCCCGTACCTTACTTTATCCGTGCTTCCTTTCCTCCGTGTCGACTTTTTCTTATTTTATTTGACTTCACGTAATTCTTTACAATTTTTCTGGAATTTCTCTATACGTTTTTCTGACTTCTCTGTAAACGATGTGATCGCCACGGTGTCCCGGGAGAAGAAGAACGAGTCTTCTCTCCCACGAGTTGGCGTTGGATTCCCTCGGCTGTTTTCGCTTAATTTCGGTAGAGCCGAGGCCCAACCCAACCAATCATTGCGCGAGTCCCCCCACTACCTGCCTCAACGTCACTGAGTTTACGTGAATTCTGAGAATCTCGCATCAATTCTCACTCTCAGATAGTTCTGAATAATATACGAAAATAATCACAATAATCCGGACAATATTTTCCCGACAATTATAAACGGATAACTTTAGTCTTTTCTTTTTACACACTTAACTTTCGTCTTTATTTTCACACTGATACTTTTAGTCTTCTCTTCCACTGTCTCCAACGTTGATCCTGGTGATCTCCGACTTCGCTGTTGGTGAACATTCCTCCAAATTGGCTTATGTTGGACCAGATGAGTGGATGCTGCTTCTACCCCAGTTCACTCTGATTGTCCTTGATATCTGATGAATAATCTCTGGGACTGGAGAAACTCTTCTCCAGTCCTACCTCTTGACTTTTTCTCCGTTTTCTCGGAGTTAATTTAACAAAAAGAAACAAAAACAATTAGTGAGGTCACAAAAATTTGTTGACCTCACTCCGGACATGTGCTTTCTTGACTCAAATTGAGCCCTATCCTCACCGGGAACCGCGAATTGCGACAATTACCGTGATTTTCGTGAAATTAATTAATTCTTCTAATTTTTATTGATTCTGTGACGGTAAAAATCGTCACACACTTATGAAAGGTATTTTTGACCTATATTTCAAAAAGTTTCCTTCTGAGCGATATTTTGACTAGCACATGCGATAGCCTGGGAAAATGTGGAATATAAGTAGGAGGTATTGAATTTTCACGTCGATGGAACTTTTATATACAACAAATATTTATCATCCATTTTCTGCTATCATCAGCATGCATAAAACTGCATTTCATCCTTTTTCCAACAATTTCTTCAAATCCATTACTACATTTTCTATGCGATGACACTATTCCAATGCTATCATGTTTACTTGGCGATTTCAAAGTAAAATGAGAAGGGAATGAATTGAAAGTTAGCAACTTCATTAAACCTGGAATGAGCATTTCTTGTCGAATTATCAAGGAAAAGATAAAAAATAGCATTAGAAATAGAAAATTTTTCATAATTCGAATGAAAAGTAGGAAATTCCATTATTTTATAATCGGAGGAAGAGATGTATATCTATGTAATGTTTTGCACTATTCCGATCGACAACTAATAACATAGCTCACTTTTTTTTCCAAAAACACGTCATGTTATATACCGATCGATATGTTTAACCGGCAATATAAACGATGTGAACTTGTGAATAATTTCAGTATCATTGCAAGAATGAGAACCGAGGACATCTTCACAGTAAATTCTCCAAGCCGCTATGGAGAAGGTATTACTCAAATGGTGGCTATTCCTTCTTTGGTTGACTAGAATAGAAGGAGTACAGGAGCTATGGAAACCAGATGAGTCTGTTATTAATCACAGGATAATGGTGCGTATTTAACTTGAATATATTCAATTCTAGTACTGAAGACCCGAGTTCACAATTGCCCCAATACCCCACAAGAAAGATTTGGGAAAAACACTCTGGGTTGCGACACTAACGAGCACTAGTAATTGGTGATTCGCGAGAAAAAAATCGATTCCGAAAAAAACGACGTTACAGAAAATTGATTCGTTTTATTTTAAGCATTCATGATGTTTATTCGTAGGGGAGGCTGGGGCAAAGTGGAATGTGGGGGCAATGTGGAATGATATAATATCGTCGCCTTAGAGTGAAAGGGGCGTAAGTGCCATAAACTCTAAATTCTGATGTGAAAAGGGCATATCTCTACTTATCACTCCAAAATGTTTTTTATGGTGTCCTGGACGTTATTCGAGTAATTGAAAATTGGAATAACAAAGTGGCGTAACTGCCAATCTTAAAATGAAAGGGACGCATCTCCGCACTTAGGTCCCTTTGTTTTTTTCTCTTTCAACGTTATGTAATTGATAATGTTAGAGTGAAAGGGACGTATCTCCGCACTTATGCCTTTTTGTTTTTATAATTTTCTCATCTCATAGAAGAATATTTGGAGTTACGCTCATTTGTTTTTTTTGGAATTCTTTATCTGAATTATGGCACTTACGCCTTATTGTATTTATAGTTTTATCATTCAATTCTACCTCTTTGTTATTAGTATTTTTCGGTGATTACGAAAAATTCTATAAAAAAACTAGACACTAAGAGGCGTATCTTCAGCACTTACGCCTCTTTGTTATTAGTATTCCTGCGGTGATCAGAAAAAATTCGATGAGAAAACTAAAGACAGAGAAGCGTAAGTATTGGAGATACGCCTGTTTGTTTTTATCGGGTGGTACTTACGGCTATATGTTATCATTTTTTATTTTTTCACCAATATTGCGTAAAAGGCCCAGGAAAGAAGATTTGAGTGAAAATTTTGGGGATACGTCCCTTTTTTTATTTCGAGAGGAAGAAACCGGAAAAAATGGCACTTACGCTCCTTTTGCTCTAAGGTGACGATATGAAATGTTGGCATAAATCCATAAATTTATATATCGTCGCCTTAGAAACAAAGTGGCGTAAGTGCCATAACCGCTTGATTCTAGAGTCAAAAAGGCATATTTCTCAAAACCACGCCGAAAGGTTTTTTCTGATATTCTTGATTGTATTTAAGTAACTGAAAATTAGAATAACAAGGTGGCGTAATTGTTAATGTTAAAGTGAAAGGGACGTGTCTCCATACTTACGTCACGTTATTTTTTTTTATGATCCAGGCTACTAGTCTTGGATTGACATCTTTTTATTATATGGACTTTTTATTCCAAGAAATCCTAATTTGGCACTTATCGGGTAGAACATCGTTCCACGTTGCCTCACCTTCCCTATGTAATGTTTGATCAGAAAAAATTTCTTTATTCCACTATTCCTAGTTTTTATCCGTACATGAACAAATAATTGGCAATGAAAAATGATTTTTTTCGGAAATGTCTAAAAATTACAAGAGAACAAAGATGTAAAACATTGGTGGTTCTTCCAGAGTGATTTCTCAAAATTCTCGTACAATTCAAAATTATTCTAATAAGATGTGGTATGCGGGCGAAATCTTCGACTGATTATTCGTTTGTTACACCTACAAATGAATCCATGAGTAGATATATATAGTTCATTGAAAAGAGGATCATGTCAAGTCCTCTCCAGTGATTATTCTGATTGATGCTTGAAGCGACCTGAAACGACTTTTATTCTTTGATTTAAAAAAAAAATTATTTCCGAGTTTTTCTTTCGTATTTATAAAAAAAATCGATCCCCTCAGAAAAATTATTGGAGAATCGATTATCGTCCATTGTGGGAGTCGACCAAAAAATATCGGTTTTCGACGAAAACAGATCGATCTGGAAAGAATCGCCCATCACTAACGAAGACAGACGTTTCCCTATTTATTAAAATATCGTCGAGTGACACATATTGTTATAATATTTGATATCTCCGTTAATCGACCAGTTGTCAAATAAACGTTGATTGAAGAGTAATCAACCGAAGTCAGCTATTCATTAGTCTATAATATCACTACGCTTCCTAATGTCTCAAAATGACAATATATCGTCACCTTAGAGTGAAAGGGGCGTAAGTGCCAAAAAACCGAAATTCTGGAGTGAAAGAGGCTTATGTCCACTTATCACTCCAAAATGTTTTTTAGGGCCTCTGGAACATTATTTGGATAATTCAAAATTGAAATGACAAAGTGGCGTAACTACCAATTTTAAAGTGAAAGGGACGTATCTCCACACTTACGCCCCTTTGTTATGTTCTTTTTAAACGCTATATCATTGTTCAAGTTAAAGTGAAAAGGACGTATCTCCGCACTTACGCCTCTTTGTTTTTATAATTTTTTTTATCGCATGAGAATTTTTGGAGTTACACCCTTCTGTTTTTAGAATTTTTTTTTTACTTTGGAGTTACGCCTTTTTGTTTTTAGGATTTTTTTTTATTTTGGCACTTACGCCTTTTTGTTTTTAGGAATTTTTTTTTAACTTTTGGCACTTACGCCTTTTTGTTTTTGGGATGTTTTATTTAAACTTTGGCACTTACGCCTTTTTGTTTTTAGGATTTTTTATTTGAATTACGGCACTTACGCCTCTTGTTTTTAAAAATAAGAAAAAGACGCATGGACTGGAGATACGCTTCTTCGCTATTATTTTGTCCCGATGATTAGGTAAATATTCAATGAAAACACTAAAAACAAATGGGCGTCTCTCCGGCACTTATGACCCTTTGTTATTAGTCAGTGGTACTTACGCCTTTATGTTATTAATTTTTTTTTTTCACTAATATTGAGTCAAAGGCCTTGGAAAGCCTATTGGGGCAATAATGTTGGAGATACGCCTTTATGTTAATTTAAAAAAAAAATCGGGAAAAACGGCACTTAGCCCCTTTTACTCTAAGGCGACGATATGTCATCCAATATTCGTTATCTCAATTATATCTAGATAATATATAAACTTTTGATTCATTTCGAATTTCTCAACTTCTCTTTTACTCTGAGCTAAAATACTCAATAATTTAATTTAGTTTTGATCTGAGAAAAAATCGTTCTGGAATTAATTTTGATTATTGTTTTTTTATGTTTCAGAAAATAATACTCGAGTCATGTTACGGAGATGAAAGTTTGTCCAATCCAATTGTCATTTTTGGAGATTTTCGTGAATCTATTGATAGACCCTCTGTTATCAATTTGAATGAATTTTACAATTTTGATGAAGAAATTCAATATAAAAAACCTCGTGGAAAAGTGAGCTATGTGGCGAATAAAATTATATTAATCGAAGATTCACCAACAAAATTAGCATCCGATTTGGCCACCTTGCGATCCACAAGATGGTGGGATCACATGGCCTTATTCTTCATCATTGAAAAGAATGCAAAAACATGTGAAAATTTCAAGGACATGCTGATAACCACTTGGAAAATGAATATTCTCAATTCCATCTACATATGTACTAACTCAGACAATAAACCAGCATTGTATACATTCAATCCGATAACGAATTATGCACCATCACCATGGAAGAGGAGAGAAGTAAGACCAGAACATTTGCATATGTTTCATCAATTTTTTGATTCAGGTGAGTAATGAATTATTTTTAAATTGTCACCGTTCAAAGAAATGAATAAACCCCATGCTTAAGAGTAACATATGTGAAATTGTAGCGATAGTGGTGTTTTCATTCCTCTCTAAATACAAATTGATTTTGCGTCACAAAATTGCAGCTAATCAATTATTTTCCAGATGCTGCCTGTGAAAATTTACATTATGACAAAACAAAAATTCTCGATGGATATGAAATTACACTTATAATAGATGGCAGTGATTTCCCATATCCAGTACCGAGGAGGATGTATTTCAGCGAATTGAACGAGGATTTGAGATCTGATCCGGCGTACATCTCGTTACGTGGCTTGTTCACATCATGGGATGTGACCACTCGTGTAGAAACTGTGGAAAGTCGTGAACACATGGGGAATCATTTGAATAAAGGCACTGCAGACATGTCATTCGACTTTTATTATAGCGTAAGCCGTATAAGCCTCCAAATTCCGTCTTACTTCTGGAATGAATTAATTGCAGTCGTAGAATTGCCTCAAGAAATATCCACATTGACAGAGATTCATCAATTATGTACTTCCTCAGTATTAATTGTAACAGCGACAGCACTGAGCATTTTATTGATGATACTGACCATACAGAACCGTAACTTTTCCATAGCAGTATTGGATCTTGTAAGGCTAATCACGCATGCATCTATTTCAGCGAACAATAGAAGTCATAAGTTCAGAATCTATTTCACAATGATGCTCATATTCATCGTTATCACTAATGGAATCTTCCAGGGATTCATTGTCACATTTTTGATTAAATCAGAGAGGGTCAATCGTCCACAAACACTTGACGAATTAAGAGAATTGGGGTATAAAATATACGTTCATCCTTTCTTTGCAGACCGACTCAAAGAAATATGTCCAAAGTGCAACGTAGAAGTGTCATTTGCCAGCAAATGCATTGAACCTTTGCGGAATACGCCTCATCATCATGCATGCCTTTCACAAGGGTTTGAATATAATGGACAAATGAAAGTACTTGGTTTAAACATTCTTAAAAACCCAGGGTTGGACTATCAGGGATATTTCTTTTCTCGGCGTGATTGGCCACTACGAAATCGTGTTATAACGCAGTTATCAAGAATCTTCGAGTCGGGCTTACAGAATTTTTGGAAAAAGGCTCACATTGGAAAGGCAAGGTTGGAAAATCAGGCACGAGAAGCTGAGTGGTCCGCGCGACAGTACAAACCCCTCCCACTCAATGAATTAATTTTTGCTTTTCAAGTACTAGGACTCGGACTATCAATCAGCCTCATTGTATTTTTCATAGAGTTAATAGTTGCAAAATGTGGAAAATGTCGCAAGAACAGCCCAAGGATCCAGAGATTAAATCGAATTCGTATTGAAACCGTGTAGAATAAAATTCTTTCAATGATTACTCTGAGAAGCTGTTTTTGAAGTGAAACTTCTTATACGACGTCAGACGCGTGTAACGCTGGCGTTAAATTCCACGCGTTAAATTTAACGCCAGTATATGAGGTATAGGAGCGAGTGAGAGAATAGGGAAGGAGTTGAGCGGCGCCTGCGCACGAGGGACGGCAGTCTCAATAATATGCAGAGCACGGATGTATTCTTTCAATCTTCTTTTGAAAATATCGCGGAGACTAAGCGAGATAGAGTGATTTTGCTACACTCTTTTTTCATAGATTGTGAATTCTCTTCAAGGTAACTGGAGGGTGGAATTGCTCTATCTTGATTAGTTTCCGAAATACTTTCAATAAAACAATTGAAAAAAAATCCACTTTTCCTGTTTTTTTTGTATTTTTGCATGCTTACAATAATTTTTTGAAGAAACTCAGGAACTAAGGGAGATACAGCGATTTTACGATGATTTTTTGTAGAAAATTGCAGTAGTTGCAAAAAGGCGTATCTCCATTAGATTTCGAGATATTTTCAAAAAATCATTGAACCAAAGACTATCATGAGTCAATTTTTTTCGTCGTAGAATTCTGATGAATATCTCGGAAACTAAGCGAGATAATACATTTTTTATGAGAACTCTTTTTGTAGTTTTGGAAATTCTCCACAAAAAGGCTTTCCAGGGAAATTTCGTTATCTCGCTCAGTACCCGAGATGTATTATTCCTGAAAAGAAGGATGCTGAAAAAGAAGAGTATCAAGTTTTCACACAAATTTATTTCATTTAATCAATTTTCTTGGAATGTCTCGGAGTCTGAGCAACACAGGGCGATTTTGCACTAAACCTTTCTTGTAGAGAATTTCGAGAGAGCCATAAGAGAATGGAAGCAAAGTCGCTCTATCTCAATCAATTTTTGAGATATTCACAGAAAACTATGATTGAAAAAGAAAACGATCTATCTGAATACTTCATAATCGTAGAAAAAAATGTAATTTCTTAGTGAACAAAAACCTATATCCTATAGGCAGGTATTAAAATTTTTAATGCTCAATACCTATGTTTATTGTACAGCTAGGAGATCTGTGCATCCAGTTGTTGTTTGAGCTTCCACCCGCATCCGTTTGCTATCCTCACAACTTTATCTCTTGTGAGAAAATATTAATAATTTATCTCCATCTATCCTAATAAGCAACAAATTCACTTCTGTCTCGCGTGGATTCCACACACCCTCTTTTGCACTTGTCGCGATCAAAATATATCTAATTAGATACAATTATATCAAAAAAAATTTCTGTAGTGTGTAATCTTCGGCTACTTAACAGTATTTTGAAAATGGAATAATAGGGTTGTGATGGGAATACAATTCTGTCAGAAGTTTCGTGCACCATCTAAATATTTGGGGAGGATGAATCAGTGGAATTTGATTCTTGATACGTAGTTTATGAACTTCAGCATTGTGAAATGAAGTTTCACTTCTAACGTGCGGCATTCCACGCACCCTCTTTTTCTCCGGTCTTAGGAAATTCACTCTTTTCTTCGATCTGATATTTACAATTAAAGATTTTGATGTTTTATAGGATGCACAAAATGATAGAATTTCCAATGTGATATACTGCACCATGTTTTGAGTATATTTGAAAAAACTTGACATGTTTTTGTGAAAAAGTGAAACAGGAATGAATAAACTTTGTGAACTGAAAAATGAGAGAGCATTTTTCATTATTTTCAAATGTCCCATTATTTTATTGAGTGAAACTCTAGTTGTGCTAATAGAACTTTTAGATACATTGAATATATATCATTCATTCTCCTTTGCTATCAGCATACATAAAATTGCATTTTATACATTTCTTCAACAATTTTTTTCTCGAATTCATCACTACATTTTCCACGCGACAACGCTATTTTGATGCTATTATGTCTACTATATAGTTTCACAGTAAAATGGAAAGGATATAGATTATATGGGGCTTTTTTCCATTCAATTTTTTGATATATTAACCATTAGCTTAATGTGGAGTTGAATTCATAACTATATGTCGCCGAGTAACGAACGGCCTTGTATGTATTGAATTTTGAAAACGATTGTCTGACCATACTTTCAGATATTTTCGTCATAGAAAACTGTCAACGAATGGAGAAGAAATAGTATATTACATGCCTAGGGCAGTAATGTAAGAAATGTCTCAGAGCACATGTAATTGTTGGCCGAGGCGAAGCCGAGGTCAACAAACATGTGCTCTGAGGCTTTCTTACTTACTGCCCAAGGTGTGTATGCTATTTTTCTGCACACTGGGACAGAAGTGAGCTTACGCCCGAGCGCAGCTCATTTTCGTCCCAGTGTACAGAAAAGTATGAAGTCAATGCTTCTGTTATGTCATAATGGATTCAGAAATTTGAAATTTACTGGGTCTTCCGTGACTTCGCAAGTTCTTGGACTTTGAGAGATTGACATTTATGACTTTATCGTATATACTAAATGCCCCTGAATTCTAGTAGTTTCCTCCTTTCATTAAATTTAGAATGGACAACTTTTGTTAGATTAACAAGAAAAAATTTTTTTAAATAGCACGAAGCTTTTTCCATAATTAGGATGAAAACGTAACTGATAAAAAACGAAAAACTCCATAAATTTACAGTTGGAGAAAATAATGTTGATTCGCTGAATATACATGATAATGAAATTAACAGATATGTGACAATTTTTTGAGTTTTTTAAAAACAATTCTTCATAAATTATTGTAACAAAAATATTAAAAAAAATCGAATTTTCAGTTTTTAGAACTTTTCACATGTGCATATTATGAATTTTTTTCAAAATCACTTATCTGTTAAAAGAAATTTATCTGAAAAGTATCAGATGTATGCTATCTCCAATATCATAAATTAATCACTTCTCCTCAAACAATAAAAAGGTTTTTCTAAATATCTACAAACCATTCCCTAACAATTCCAAATGTTTTGTAATTAATAGATCATTTTTTCATTTGCCAAATATACTTTCGTTGGTTCTTCTTCTTCTTTTTTGGGCTGCGCGAAGCACAGCTGGCCTTTAGTCTCCTGACTATACAGCCATCTTGAGATACTTTCGTTGGTGATTCCCCTTTTCACAGGGTTCTGCTTCAAGAATTCAATTTGTACGCCATCTAACAGAATTTCTACAAACTCATATATCAAGTTCGCCTTAAGGTACGGCCTCATGCAGGCGTTTTTGACGCTGGCGTCAGCGTCAAATCGGGTCACGTGACACTATTTCAAATTTCCCGCCACTAATGAGAAATTTAGCGACAAGTAGCAGAAAACTCAATAATCTGAGCTTTATTGCTGGAAAAGGAGCGTCAATATTGTCGTCATAAAATATCAAAAATAATGAATTCAGATGAGGTAAATATTAAAAAATGTTTCAGCAAATGATAAAAATATAGATTCAGACAATAATTGCTATTTTTCATCATCTACTGACGCTTAACTCCTGTAAACAGCCATGTTGACGTTGCTATTTGACGCTGTGACTTGTCGCTAAATTTTTTTAAACAGCGGGAAATTCAAAATCGTGTCACGTGACCCGATTTGACGCTGCAGCTAGCGCCAAAAACGCCTGCATGAGGCCGTACCTTTATCAACACATCTCTATTCGATTCGAGATTCAAATTCGATTTTTCAAGATGGCTGCATTCAATTCGAGATTTTCCAACCAATCTCTTTTTTACGAAGGGGCAAAGGAGTATGAAAGGACAGAGAGACAAATAGAAATAAGTTTTTGAGAACGTCTACAGAAAATTGTACAGATTTTTTTAATTCTTCATGGTGCTTGATATTGAACGACTCAGAATACGTGAAATTTATTATTTAATGTCCAAGAACTCCAGGTACTTTACTTCTTCTACTCTCTGTATTGTTGCACTTTGTTGACGTTTGTTTATCATAAAAAAACTCAACCATTTTCGTTTGTTTCCATTGTTTAATACAATTTTTGAGAATTATTGTGAGGGTTTTAATGAATAAATTAATTCTTATTTTGTTTACTACAAAATTTAAATTAAGTGATTGATGATGGATTTTTTTTTGTCCTGCATGATTAGTAATTGAGGTTAAAGAATATTGGGGAATGTTATTTTTTTTTCTCATTTTTGGAGTGAAACGTCAATTTTTAGAGATATTGAATTTTAGTTGAAATATTTCATGTTCTATTTGCCAAAAATTTCTTGTGGTCAGCTAAAGTATTTGAGATTATTTAAAAATTATTTTGTTGTTATCAATGTTGACACATGTTCTTTATCGAAAATTTCCTCTATTCTCCATCGGTTATTATCCGTAAAATTCTCCTTTCAAGAGTTTTATTGCAATTTGTCTTTCACTCAACTTTCTTCCAAAATTAATTTTGTTTAATATCAGTTCTTATTGACGAATGTAAGCGAGATAGAGCAATTTCGACATACTTCTTTGTTTGTAGCCTTTTGAAATTTTCTTCAAAATAGAATTAAGGCAAAATCACCTTATCTCGCTTACTTTCCGAGATATTTAAAGAAAACTCGTGAAAAAAAAAAAAAAATTTCTAGAGGATAGAAATTTAAAAAAAAACAAAAAAAAATTCTTTCAAAGACTTTATATTCTTTTTTTGTGGAATTGAGGAAAACGACCACTAGAATCACTCTGAAAATTCGAAAAATTCAATTATTCAAATTTTCGCACGAAAATTTTGTCCGCTAAATGCAGATCTCTTCAGGGCGCGTTTATTAACACTAGCAACATCATAAATTAACAAAATTATAGTTATAATGAGCAGATATTGAATATCTATGGAAGTTTACCTGTTTTTTGTTCAGAATTATAATTTATTTTTTATTTTCCACATTTTTAATATTTTTTTTTCAAGAAAACCGCTAATTTTATATTGATGTTTATACATTCATCTTCGCTCAATATAACTGTATAATTTCCTTAATTGATGATGTTTTCAGTATTAATAAGTGCGTCCTGAAGAGGTTTACATATAGCAAAACAAGCTTTGGCGCAAAATTTTTGAAAATTCAAAATGTTCAATTTTTGGAGTGACTATAATAGCTGTCCCTCTTGTTGCCAAATTGTCTACACTGAGAAACAAAATTCTTGTAGCAAGAAAATTTCCTTTTAACAAAATTTTCCTTCACAATTTTTCTATCCATATATATTGAAATTTTCTGGAGTGAAGTAATTTTTTTCAACTAAGTAAATTTTCTTACAACAATTTTTTTTTCCTCAGTGCACGAATGATTAGAGAGAAAAACTTGGAAAACTTTTTACTCTTCTTCGAAAAAATTTAGGGCAGCTAGAGAAATTTTGCTAATGACTTTTTTTGTAGAGGATAATCCGAGTTCCAAAAAGGTCATTAAAAATACTCCGCTATTTGCTTCAGATTCCGAGATATTGCAGAAAAAATAAACTAAGCAAACTTGACTCGATTGCGATTGTTGATAATTTTTCCTGCAAATTTTATTGACAAATAATATTTTTTGATTACAGCACAATTATGAATGGACTACGCACACACCTGAAGAAACAATATTTTCAATAGAATTATTGAATAATCAAATAAACGTATATTTTCAATATTAAATCGATGCTGGACAAAACCATAAACATGAGTGGAATAATTCCAGAGATGGAACAAATAATTAGTCAATTAGAACGTGGCACTGTTGTCACGAAATTTTTTCAACGAAAGAAACCAGAGAAGAAGACTTTGATGATACGTAGAGAGACTAGACAAATTGTTTGGGCAAGAAGCCCGACATATCGTCCATTCGATGGTTCCATTGAAATTCGTGAAATTAAAGAAATTGTTGTTGGTAAAAATTCAAAAGAATTTGATAAGTGGCCTGAGGATTCTAAAAAAATTGAGAATTTAAGATGTTTTGTTATTTATTATGGATCTGAATTTCGGTTGAAGACCCTCTCAGCTTCAGGTAATTAATTTAAATACTTTTCCAATCAATTTCTAATTTTGATAATGAAGTAAAAAAATCACTGATCAGTTTTTTCAAAACATTTCGAAAACTACGATAAAAATTTTTTTTTGTGGAAATTTTTTTTCTAGCTCTTATTTCCATCTACACAAGAGCTTTTTATGCTCTCAAGTTCAAATTGCTCTACCTCGCTTATTTTCTGAGTCATTTGCTCTCCAACCATCCCAAAGAACAGAATATGAAATTTTCAGACAAATCGATTTTCTTTTGTTGCCACTTTTCAAAAAATATCTCTTAATCGAAGCGAGATAGAGCAATTTTCATAATAACTTTCTTTGGAGCTCGTGAAATTTCTTACAAAAAGATCATTATCAAAATTCCTCTATTTCACTTAGATTCCAAAATATTTCCAAAAAAAGGTGACAAGATAAAATTGATTTCCCTGAAAACTTCATAATTGTAAAAAATTTGAATTCTCAAGCTTTCAGTGAAAAGGAATGCGAGCTATGGTTGAAAGGTCTCCGCTACCTCGTCAAAGACACAATAAACGCACCCTATCCCCTTCAAGTAGAGCGTTGGTTGCGCAAGGAGTTCTACTTCATGGAGAACAGCCGCGAGATGGTAAGCCTAAAAGACATAAAGAGTTTCATGCCTCGTGCAAGCTGCAAGATCTCCACCAACAAGCTCCGCGAGGTCTTCCAGCAGCTAGACACCCGTGACCGCACCGAGTTAGGCTTCGACGACTTCGTGATACTTTACCACAAGCTGATGGTAGACATCAACACCTTCACCGACTGGGAAACCCTAAGACTGAAATATTCCAAGACAGGAGAAACCGTGACACTCCAAGAATTCCAAGCTTTCCTGACAAATGAGCAGGACGATCAACTGGGCACAAACCCAATCACCGTATCAAAATTCATCCGTGACTACCTGCAAGATCCGCAGCGTGACGTGCAGGATCCATACTTTACACTTCACGAGTTCCTGGACTTTCTGTACTCGAAGCAGAACGACATTTGGAACGACAAGTACAACAGAATAACCCAGGACATGAGACGTCCATTGTCCCACTACTGGATCTCTTCCTCCCACAACACGTACCTGATGGGCGACCAGATTAGCAGCGAAAGCAGCTGCCAAGCTTACGTAAGAGCCCTGCGTTCTGGCTGTCGCTGCATAGAGCTCGACTGTTGGGACGGCCCTGACGGAATGCCCTTCATTTTTCATGGGCACACGCTCACAACAAAAATCAAGTTCTTCGACGTAATCAAGACAATAAAAGAGCATGCATTCGCAACTTCCGAATACCCGGTGATAATATCAATAGAGGACAACTGTACGTTGCCGCAACAGCGCAAAATGGCGGCGACGATGCAGGAGGTCTTCGGGGACATGCTTCTGACGGCCCCAGTGGACAAGAACGAAACGTGCCTACCCTCACCGTACGCACTCAGAGGTAAAATCATCTTGAAGCACAAAAAGCTTCCGGAGGGGGTCGACGAGACAACCTTCATCGCCCGAAACAACGAGAACCTACCGCACGAAATGGATCTCCGAAACACTGTCAAGAATGGGATTCTCTATCTGGAGGATCTGACGGAAGGCGAGTGGTATCCGCACTTTTTTATCTTAACTAAGCAGCACCTGTACTATACAGATACGTTCTCGCAGAGTCAAGAAGTCGAGGATGTTGAGGATGATGACACCGACACTGATGACGGTAGGGATGAAGCAAGGGCATCGAATTTTGGTTCGAACGTCATGAGAATAAGGAAGTTCAATGGACACTCGGTGCCAAATGATGAACTGCACTACGGCGAGAAGTGGTTCCACGGGAAACTTGCGAAGGGCAGGGAAGAGGCAGAGGAACTACTTCGGCGGTACTCTTACCTCGGTGACGGAACATTCCTCGTCAGACAGTGTGTGACGTTCGTAGGAGACTACTGTCTCTCGTTTTGGCGAAAGGGGAAGGTCAACCACTGCAGGATTAAGCTGAAACAGAGCATGGGACAGACGCAGTATTACCTCATCGACGCCATGTGCTTCGACAGTTTGTACAGTCTCATTACTCATTATCGAAATCATTCATTGCGTAGTCAGGAATTCTTGATTACACTGAGGGAACCGGTGCCGCAACCGTGCAAGCACGAGGAGAAAGAGTGGTGGCATGGCCAGTGCACGCGGACCCTTGCCGAGGACATATTGAAGAGGATCCCGAAAAACGGTGCGTTCCTGGTTCGCCCCAGTGAAAAAGAGAACAACAATCACTCGACCTACGCCATCTCTTTCCGCGCGGAAAACAAGATCAAGCACTGCAGGATCAAATTCGAGGGTCGATTGTACACAGTCGGTTCGATACAATTCGAGAGTCTTGTTGAATTGGTCGGGTACTACGAGCGACATCCTCTGTACAAGAAGATCCGTTTGTGCTACCCAATCAGCAACGAGATCCGGAACGAACTGAATGCAACAGAAGTCGGCCGGTTGTCGGACGAAGAGGAAAACGTCTACGGGATCCCTGGTTACATGGACCCAGCTGCCTTTCTCTCCAAGATAACGGTCAAAGCTAAGTACGACTACAAAGCAACGCGGGAGGATGAGCTGACGCTCGTGAAGCACGCGATCATCACGAATGTTCATCGGCACGAGGATGGCTGGTGGCGGGGCGATTACGGTGGCAAGAAGCAGCACTGGTTCCCTGCGAATTACGTGGAGGAGATAGACGCCATTGACGGACTCGACGGTGCAGCGGCTACTACTGCAGATCAACTGCAGTTGGACGCGGCAGAGTCCATGATGCTGGGGAACCTCCAAAAAGGAGCACTCGATATAACAGGAGCTGTTGTCGAGATCGCCGTTGCGGATAGGCCGGGACTGGAGTGGAGCATCAAGATTCAGAATCCGAACATGTGCTCCGTTTTCGAGGCATCCACATCGTCCAAGGACATTGCGCTTGAGTGGATGGCGGCGATCAAGGAGACTGCACAGCATGCCAATGTCCGGGAGAATCAAAACAAGGAGATTGAACGCGCATGGAGAATAGCGAAAGAAATGTCTAATCTTATTATCTACTGTCGGTCAATTGCGTTCGACATGGAGAGGATCAGCTCCAAGAACTTTGTTTTTACAGAGATGAGCAGCTTCCCGGAGACTAAAGCCGAGAAGCTTATCTGCAATCAGGAGCATGCGTTTTTTTTGAAGTATCATCAGATTCAGTTTAGCAGGGTTTATCCGAAAGGACAGAGAATCGATTCGTCTAATTATAATCCCGTGCCTTTTTGGAATGCTGGATGTCAAATGGTCGCACTGAACTATCAGACTGGGGACAAGGCCATGCAGCTCAATCAGGCCAAGTTTCGGGAGAATGGAAATTGCGGATATGTTCTTAAACCTGATTTCATGATGAATGATAACTATAATACTTATGATAAGAGGACGTTGAGAGGGGTAGATACGATGAGGTTCAAGTTGAGGGTCATTGGGGCGAGGCATCTTCACAAGCAGGGAAGGGGCACTGCCAGTCCGTATGTAGAGGTGGAGGTTGTTGGGGCTGATTATGATGGTGGCGTCAAGCTGACTACTAAGACTATTTCGGATAATGGGTTTAATCCGATTTGGGGAGAGACCTGTGAGTTCGATGTTGTTAATCCGAATTTCGCGCTGCTGAGGTTTCTTGTGCAGGACGAGGATGTCTTTGGAGACTGCAATTTTCTTGGACAGGCTACTTATCCTGTGAGTCTGGTTGCTGCGGGCGTTGTTGTATATACAGCGTTGCCAGATCTACTGTTTCAGAAGATTTTCAGTTTTTGAAAAAAGTGTCCTGTTGTACTGCTAACACTAGAAGATCTTTTGCTTTTCTCCAACATCGGAGGTATAACTTAGTATTGATGTTAGGGAAAGACGATCTTTGGGTATTAGTGATAGGACAAGGGGCTTGTTTTCGGAAGTTGAAGATCTCCTGCTAAAATAGAAAATGTGGCAACACTGTTTGTAGATGAGCAATTCCAAGTTATTTTACTCATTTTCTGAGTGATGATTTGAATCAATAGTGAATTAATTATCTTTTGATTTTAGGTGCAATGTTTACGGACTGGATACAGAAGCGTCCCATTAAAGAATCAGTACAGCGAGGATCTTGAGCTCGCAACACTACTAGTTCACATATCAATTACAAAAATTCCCTCATCATCAAAGTGATCAAAATTGAATTTATAAAAAGAAATTTATCATTTATAGATATGTATATTTGATTTTATATTCATGAAAAATTGTTAATAGATTATATTGAAAAATGATTTTTTTTTATTAAAAAGAAGAAGCAGAAAAAATTTATGCTCGGATAATTCGATTAGTAGTTTTATTTACCAATGATACAGTTTGAAAATTTCCTTTTTCTTTCGGTGTGTGAATTTATTTAATAATGCAATTTCGAATTTCTGAGTAATAAAATATACAAAAATCTTTAAGCCGTTTTTGCACGAATAGCCGCACGCTTGCCAGTGACAGCCTGAAATAAAAAATTAGAATAAATTAATTATTTTTTATATTAAAATCTGTTTTTTTTGCGGAATATCTATAAAATGAAGCGAGATAGAGAAATTTTCGGAGAGACCTTTTTTGTAGCCCTTGAAATTCTGTACAAAAAAAGGCATCCACTTCCCATAAAATTTGTCTCTATCTCCCATTGATTCAGATATATTCAACAAAAACCTTCTACGATGATTTAATCGATAATTACCTGGAAACCAGATTTAATGCTAGCTACTGAACACCTTGATCCACATGTTTCACATTGAAGGAAAAAGAGTCTAGTATCTTTCTGTAGAATAGTATCGGGTGATCGACAAGTATGACACGTGACATATTCTTTGATATAACGTCTCAAAACATTTTCTATTTGTTTCTGTTGGAATCTTCCTTTAATAATAAGCTGACTATTGCCATCAACAGATCCACTTGTACCCAATTCAGCGAGTAAAAAATCTAGCAAGTGTTTTGGTTGTCTGTGGAGAGTCTTGCAGATCTGTAATTCAATTTTACAATTAATTAATCAATTAAATTGAATTGAATAATTTCTTGATTCTCATTAGTTTAAGAGTAATGCTCTTTATTTTCAATATATCTCGAAAACTGAGGGGTTTAGGGGAATTCATCAAGAAACCTTTTTTATAGCCCATGAATTCTCTACAAAAAAAGTTATTTTGCCATTTTCCTCTAATCCCATTAGTTTCAAAAATCTTTACCTCGGTAAAATTGGCGAATGATGTTTTCTTGGTTCCAATACGAACGACCTGGGGCGGACGCATAACAAACTTTTGTTTCTTACCAGCAACCATGTCTGGATTTTTTTCTCTCATTATATTGAATACTCGCAATAACAATTCATCGTACGTATAGTCTCTGTCTGATCCTATCCAGAGACTAGTATCCTCCACTAAAAATTGAATGCAGAAATTAGAAAATTTTATTTTATTGAGTAATTTGAATTAAAATTAAAAAATTAATGAATCTCTCAGGTTTTGTTCAGATCTTTTTTCGTATAATTATGAAAGGCTCTCACAACGAGGAAGTAATCACTTCTAAAATCTGTGTACACTAAACTTGAAATTGAAAAAATTCAAAGATTCTCAAAATCTCAGTAGAATTGAAATATAATGAGTTTTTTTGAAATCTATGAAAATTGAACGAATTTCTGAAGATTTCATAGATTTCTATGACAATTCAAGAAATTTCAAGATTCCATGGCAAAAACAAAAATGTCTAAAAAATAAAAATTTGATTAAAATAACGTTCAACAAAATTCAAAATTTTCTATAACTTTTCTCAAGTTCACATATTGATTTTTCAGATATTGTCACTATTTATTTTAGATGGAATTTCGAAGATTTCACAGATTTCATAGAATTTCCATCGGATTTCTCAGGTTTGTTGGCAATTCCAAGACTTCTTTCCAAATTTTAAAAGATTCCAGAAATTTAAAAATTTCAGGAATCTTTGTAAGAATTTTGAAATTTCCTTGAGATTTCTGATTTAAATGTACACCAAACTTCACAAGTACAAATCTTACCGTATTCTGCACTTCGCTCAGTATTAGTGCAGCATGTTGACAAACAATACGCCACGTAAAAAATCTATTATTTAAAATTAACTTATAAAAATATATAAAAATTTCGGTAAATACCATTTTCCTTGTCTTCACTGTCTTTTCTTTCTTCTTCAGCAACAAGTTCATCGAGATCCTTCTTTTTCTTCTTTTTCTTTTTTGTTTTCGAAAAGTCCATATCAAGATCCAAATTATCATCTACAGTTATTTCTTCTGTTCTTGATTCTGCTACATCCTATAATTAATGAGAAAAATTCATCAAAAAAACATTTATGAAATAAGAAAAATGCAGTTGGTTTTAATAAGATAATCGAAGAAGATAATCACTTGTGAAAGCTAGTGTACATTCAAATCAGAAATCATATCAAAGCTTCAAAATTCCTCAAAAGACTCTTGAAATATTCGAATTTTAGAAATCTTATAAAATCTGGAAATGAGTTATGAAATTACTCACAAAATAGAAAAATGCGATAGAAATTTCATAAAATTTTTGAAAAGGAAAAAATTCTTTCCATCTGAAATAAATATTGAAAATGTATGAAAAATTGATTTAAGAATCTGAGAAAAGTCATAAAAATTTTGGGATATTTACATAACGATACGGAAGTATACACGTCAAAGGTACGATTAGATATAACGTGAATTTAGTTGAGCATTATTTCAATCAAATTTTTATCATCTAATTTTTCAAGAATTTTATTCTCTTGCCATGAAACCTAGGAATCTCTTAGCATTTCCTAGAATCTCTTGAAATCTCATAAAAATCTACGAAATATTCAAAAATCCGTTCATTTTGCCAGATTTCTAGAAATTTCATGAATCTTCATAAAGTTTGCATAGAATTCGAGAATCTTCGAAGTTTTTGCAATTTGAAATTTAGTTAACACAAATTTTAGGAGCGATTATCTCCTCGAGATGATCCATTTTCATTGAATGATAATCGTTCATTCATTGGCTGATTCAATTCCCTGATAATCACCTCTTTTTTATTGTCAGGAAGTGCAGTCTCCAATTCATCTAAATTGAACGCCTTCTTTTTCTTTTTTTTCTTTTTTCCAAAATTCTCCAAATCAAGTGCCTCATCATCGTCTGGGAGTGGTTGTTCTGGCTCCTGATTCTCCTTATCACCTGTGCCCTCAGTGGCTTCATTGCCACTGCCACCGTCATTCATTGCAGCATCCAGATCAAAAGCAGTCTTCTTCTTCTTCTTCTTCTTTTTCAAAGTTGGATCAAACACCTGAAAAATTGAATTAAATGAGAATTAATTCCTATTTAAAAAAAGGAAATCATAATTATTGATAAAATAGACAAGTGGAGGAGCCAGAGCAGCCGGTGGTGACCTTGAATAAATCATCGAATTAATTGAGTCATGGATAAATTTTAAAATGCATAAATTACTGCTAAAAAACAGGAATTCAGTGACGTCTATAAACGATTAAATTTCATCGTAAACAGTTTCTGATGAATATCTCGGAAACTAAGAGAGATAGAGCAATTTTGAAGGAGTCCTTTTTTGTTGCAAACATTAAGACCTATAAAAAAGGTCTCTTGAAAAATTGCTCTATCTCTCTTAGTTTCTGAGATATCTAAAAAAAACAAATTTTTGTGTCAAATTAAAAAAAAATTTAAATCCCGTTTTTTTTTAAATATCTCAGAAAGTAAAAGAGATAGAGAAATTTTTGTTATGACCTTTTTTTTGTAGCACCAACTCTTCTTTTCAAAAAAGGTATCCACAAAAATTACTCTATCTCTCTTAGTTTCCAACATGATAGAGAAAAAAATTGGAGTAAAGTTGAATTCTGACGTTTCACAATTTTTTACAAAATTCCACTTTTAAATGTTTTTTTGAGCTCAAAAAAACGAATTAATTTTAGGCAAAAGCCATAACCCTGCTTGGAAGGACATGTCCTGTGGGTCACCGTGTGACAATTACCCAAATGCCATCTACTTGAAATAATTCGATAAATTGTACTCATTAATATCCACAAATTTAAACAATTTTAACATAAAAAAAACTTACGTTATCTTCTTCAGACATCTTGAGTGTCCAATAATTCAATTAATATAAGTATTTTTAATTAATAACGCCCGTACTTCACGATCTGTTATAGGTTTGGAGTGCCAAAGAGGTACATGGGAAAGCACGATGTGAATTGCATCAGACTTTTAACATTTTTTTTGGGTGAATTTTCATGCAGGCGATTATTCCGGTTTACTTTGAGGACTTAAAGGCAGCTTTCGCATGTGAACTTCGAGCGCGGGAAATTTGAAATGAGGGACTTGAAATTTTTTGGGCGTTGAGCAAATGACCTTGATGACACATTCAAATTAATCGATGATTAATTGTTTTTATTACGTCGAGTAGCAACAAAATCGATTCCACATTCCAATTAGTTTTTTGAAAATATCGCTGAAAGTAAAAGAGATGGGAAAATTTTTATTGAAACCTTTTTTGTGGAGAAAAATTAGAGCTACAAAAAAGGTTTCTACTAAAATTTGTGTAGCTCTCTTAATTTAAAATATATTTCAAAAAAATCATTTTTTAATTTTTTTTTTTTTAAATTTCCTAAAATTTGAAATTTTTAGGAAAATAAATTTCATTTTGTTACTAGCTTTTTTGAAATATCTTGGAATCCAAGCGAGATAGGGTGATTTTGCTTCAATTCTTTTTTGTAGAGAATTTCAAGAGCTACAAGAAAGGATTCATACTAAATCGCTCTATCTCGCTTAGTTTCCGAAATATTTCCAAAAATCTGACGATGAAATAAAGTCGATTTGTCTTGAAAATTTTACTATCGTGAATTTCTTCTAAAAAAAAAGATTTCATACATTTTTTTTCATGATTCTTGGGATTCAAGGATTATATTATTTTAATACATCTTCAAAATTCATTATCACAAAAAAATAGAGGAAAAATCTATATTTTTATGCCAAACAATTCTTCATTTTTATTAAAGAAAAAGTTCTCCTTACAATTAAAGCAAACAAAAATTACAATCAGTTATCTTTTATTGTTGATATAAATATCCCTTATTTGGTCGGTTAGCCATTCAATGGCTGGCTGCAGTCCTTCCCCAGTTACTGCATTTGTAGCACGAATATGCCAGGGTTTATTGTGAATTCTGTCGAGTCCCAATCCAGCTACAAGTTTCACCGTTGTTAATGAGTCTGGTAGGTCCATTTTATTTGCTAAAAAAAGAATGGGAATCTTTCTGCCTGCAAAGAAAATATTTTCATAAATTAATTAATTAATGAATGCAGTTGAACCATGAAATTGAAACAAATGAGGGAAAGTAGGGTAAAATGGACACTTCACTTAAACGGTTTGAGATAGGAATTTTCTAATGATTCCATGGAAAAGCTGAGGAAATTTTAGGCGGAAATCATGTAACCAATTTTTTTGGCCAAGTTTTGAAGGAGTTTCTCTTTTGAAAATGGAGAAAATTCATTTTTTCGGCGATATCTCCGATTCTGTTGGTCATAGCGTCCTGAGGTCGATTTTTTTTTTTTTTTTTGATAACAGCATTTTTTATTGGCACCATAAGAAGATATTTTTTACATATGTACAGTAGAAAACAGTGTAGAAAAAACTATAATCATTATTATTATAACTTATAACTAATGAAGTTAATGGATACAACGTCCTGAGGTCGATCTCAAATGAAAGATGAGCTCATTTCCCATCGATTTTGTGTGATTCAAATTTTTTTAAAATCAATTTTCCCAATATTTACTGGTCATTTCCTGAAAATTAGTTCTTACCCTGCAAGTACTTGAAAAAAATGATATATGTTTCTTAAACCCCATAAATTAATGGGAAATGAGCTCACCTTTCATTTAAGATCAACCCCAGGACGCTACGATCAATAGAACCAGAGATATTCTCGAAAACCTGAAATTTTTCAAAACAAGTGGAAACTTGCATCATTACGTTTATCATTATAGCTTTATCTGCTAATTTATTAGCAAGTCGCTTCCGAATGGATTCCTTTTTCTCCACTTTACTAAATCATTTCACATGAATTTCCATTTTTGTGTTCAAATTTAAAAAGAGAATAAAATTTGATAATTTAATTTGAATTAATAATCAATCATTTCATTCAAATTGCTATTTATTGCGAATTCTATTTTGATGTTTTGCGGATATCGATTGATTCATTCAATTTTCAATGTTCCCTTGATAACCAATTTTTGATCAACGTTATTCTTGATGATCTATCTATTTATTGATGATAGTTTTCAAAAAAATTTATTTTAATGATTTTTTCATTGGTGTTCTTGTGAACACGATAATAAGAAAAATAATTTAAGCTAGAGACTTCCAATTCGGTAAATTTATACTTCTTATGTCACTGATGCATGGAATTGCTCGTTGGCATAATTGATTGAAAAGTTTTTGATGGAGGAAATTTTGTCGGTTCTGAAAAGTTTCAGTTTTTCAGTAATATCTCCGGTTCTATTAGTCGCAGCAACCTGGTTGTTATCTCAAATGAAAGGTGAGATCATTTCTCATCAATTTATATCATTCAAATCTTTATTTTATTGATTTTTCAATTACTCATAGCCCATTATCTGAAAATCAATTTTTACGTTGTATATATTGGAAAAATCGAAAAAAAATTTCTTGGAACTATATGAATCGATGGAAAATGAACTCATCTTTCATTTGAGATCGATCCCAAATCACTACGACTGATAGGACCGGAGATATTTCTGAAAAACTGAAATTTTTCAAAACCTAAGAAATTTCCTCCATCAAAAACTTTTCAATCAATTATGCCCATGAGCAATCCCATGCATCAGTGTTATAAGAAGCCTATATCCAACAAATTGGGAGTCTCTAGTTCGAATATTTTTTCAGTTATCGTGCTAACAAAAACTCCATTGAAAAAATCATCAGAATCAAAATTTTTCAAAAACTATCATCAATAAAGAGATAAAAATTGGTAGCAAACTGGCTCATATGATTGTCAGCACAACCTATAAATATGAGCGAAATCGGTTCAGAAGTTTTCAAAATTTTGGTGAAATACAAATATTCGAAATTTGCTAATATCTCAAAAACTACTGAACCGATTCCAATAAAAAAAAGCTTAAAATGAAGAGTTCAATGACCGGAATATACTGACAAAATTTCAGAATCCTACATATAAAACTCCAGAAATTATTGAGACATGTGTGTGTGCACAGACATACACACACACACACACATACATACAGACATTTTTTCTAAATATGATTTTTGGACTTTTCGGATGATTTTAAGTAGTTCCCAACAAAAAAATCCAGATCGAAAATTTTCACGATAGTAATGCTTCCATTCGGAAGCAAAAGCAAAAAGAAGAGTTTCATCTTTAAATCTTGCGCAAAAAAGAAAATTTTAAAAAAATTAAAAAAAATAACGTTTGGCATATGATTTTTATGGCAAATTCCCTCATCTTCCCAATGGAATCATCAGAAAAAACATATCTCCAATATTCCCATTGATTTTGAGTAATTTTCATAATATAGAATACAAAAATCAACTCGTGTCTGTTTTACCCCTCGTGTCCATTTTACCTCACCTTCCCCTATGAAATTTTCAAACAAATTAATTTTATTTCGTCATCATTTTGTGTAGTTTTTTGTATCATTTTTGTAATTCTCCAAATTTTCTACAAAAAAGGATCGCTCTATCTCGCTTAGTTTTCTAGATATTTTGAAGAAACTGATGACAAAATAAAGTAACTTTGTCTGAAAAATTTCAGTTGTTAAAATTCATAAATCTTGTTTTTCGTTATTTTTCTCTTTCAAATGAATTACTTGCAACATCCGGATGCTGCAGAAGCATGTCCAGTTCTTCTTTGGCCACGACGAGTCTCAATTTGTCACTACTATCAATAATAAAAATAATTCCTTGACAATCCTTGTAGTAGTGCTCCCAAAGAGATCTATATCTGTCATGTCCGGACATGTCAAATGCTGTAAAATGGACATTTTTAACTGGAAAAATACAAAAAAAAACGATTTCTGCAATTTATCGGTATTCAAAACACGGGGATGTGTGACTCGTGAGTATGCTCGATCCTGATTGGACGACGAGGGCACTCGTAGAGGGGGGAGAGAACCTGACAGATGAATTGGCGGGAAGACGCGAGTTTTTTTACGATTATAAACATTTTTAATGTTAATCAGTATTAGTAGGCGTTAGTGATAATAATCATCATGAAAAAAAGCAATCGAACAATCAGGAAAGACGATGGAAGATCGGATAACGACGAGGATGATGAGGGTAAATTGAATTTCTTCGAACATAACCTTGAATTTTTTGTAATTTTATGTAAACAATTTTTTATTTTTTTATTTTTTTTGGATAATGCAATTTATAAAATTTTGAATTTTTTCTACAATTTTATTGTAAAAGTGAATAATTTTTTTTGATGAATTGATATCAAAGATAGTGAAAGTATAAATTGAATTAATTCCACTTGGAATTTGGTAAAAATTGTTGATGAAATTGTATAGATGATGCTTTTGTTAATAACTCGAAAACCGTTGATTTTAGGAAAAATTATCATCAGACCTTTTTTAAAGAGAATTTCACGGAATACAAAAAGAGTATCTTGACGAATTTCTCTAAACCTGATGGTTTTCGAGATATCTTTGAAATCAAGACAACTAAAAAATTAACTATTACTTAGAATAAAAATTAAAGTTAAAATAATATGTGATTTTATTTTGGATTTTTATAGAAGAAATTTGTCAATGCAACTTCCATTATATGCTTCTAAAATTTACCGATTTTTTTTTCTCAAACTTCTGAGAAGTTTCATGAAAATCTGCGAAAAATGCAGAAAAATTAGTGTACGTTAATGAAACTTCTCGATTTAATAAATAATTGATGCCACTAAGAAACTTAATATTTTTACGCATCAATTACACCAATGATTTGTAAGAAATTTCCAAAAAATGATGAAAAATGACTAAAACCGGTAGAATATCCTCAAATAAAGAAAAGAAAAATGTGTTTTTTCTTCCTACTGAATTCCATTTAAATAAATACGAAAACACTTTGAGAAATTGTTGGAATTTCTTGCAGATCCTCTGAAGGAAGAGAAGAGCATCGTGCGCAAGAAGATATCCCAACTGAACGAGCTAATCTCCGAGATCGAGTTCTCCTTAAATCTAAAAAGATTCGGTAACATCCAACCCCCGAGCAAGTCTCGTCCCCAAAGAGACCAGAAACGCCCAAACGTCCAAAAATTTAAGAACCTCGACTACATCCTCCAGCACGAGCTCTGCAAGCTCTCGGGTCTCTACTGCACCAAGTGCACCAAGCACGAGTTCATCTTCAACTTCTCCCCATTCTCAACAACAAAGAGTACCGAGATTTACGGAGTTCAATTCTTCACAAACGACCAGAGAGGAACGATGGGAAAGTACATAATGCCAACGAGTGGAATAATGGAGAATATTCTCGCTGAGACGCCAATTGACCAGTTGACAGGACTAATTCCTTTCTTCAGGAACTGCAGAAGGCACCTGGACTGTTTCGTGGATAGAAAGGAGCAGTTCGAGAGCCTGACGTTATCAGCTGAGAACGTGAAGAATTTGTATTTGGACGCTGACGTTGGCTTTGTCTTTATCACTTGCATTTTGCGGCAGTGCTACAGAAAGGATGCGGATAAATTTGTAGATCTCACTGTGCACTTATCGTATGATTATGGAAAGGCGAGACCTAGCACGATAAACGTAGACTGGAATGGAAGCAAACCGAGAGAAGAGGAGACGAAAGCCATGAGGTCCTTCGTTAAAGCTTTCAAGTCTTTGAGGCTGAAGGAAACTGTTGAGGAGATTAAAGGGGCGAAGCACAAGGTGTTCACGTGGCGAGCGGAGGAGAGGGAGGATGGAGCAAGGGATGCTACTTTGAGGAGAAGAGGCAGAGAAGAAGAGGCGGAAGATGAGGAGAGGGAGGAAGTGGAAGTGGAATCGAGGGTGAAGGGTACGCGAAGTCGTCCGAAAAAACGGAAACAATCTGCGGACACGGGCAAGCGGCAGAAAAAGGCGGTGGCGGAGGAGGAGGGGGAGGTAGTGGGGGCGGAGGAGAAGGAAGAGGAAGTGGAGGAAAGGCCAAAGGGCAAGCGAGGCCGTCCAAGAAAGCGAAAACAATCCGCGGATACGGGCAAGCAGCAAGAAAAGACGGTGGAAGCGGTGAAGGTGGTGGAGAAGGTGGGGAGAGAGGAACCAGCAAAGAAAAATAAGGTGGGAGGAGAAGAGGTGGAAAGCACATTCGCGCGGCCAAAGACGAGGCAAAGTCTTCTGAATTTCAAGAAAATTGATGAAACGATTGCTTCGTCAGAGGGTAAGACGGCGACTACGAGTACACCTATGCGGAGGGATGTTAAGGGTGGGGGGAAGAATAAGCTGAAGGTATTGGAGATCAGCCCGATTGTCAAGGATGTGAAGGGAGCGACAAAGGGGAAGAAACCAGCGAAAAAAAAATAATTGTGGTGGGTTTCTTGGAATATCTCGGAAACTAAGTGAGATAAAGCACTTTTGGCGATTTTCTTTTTTGTAGTTCTAATTATCGTCTACAGAAAAGGTCTCTTCGTAAATTTTCCTATCTCCCACAGATTCTGAGATATTCCCGGAAAACCGAATTTACAAAAAAAAAATTAATTAATTTTATAAAAAAAACAATTTGAATTAAACGAGTGATTAATTCAGACTTGCATTACCAAAAAATTTCCATGAAAAACTCCAATCTGAATTAATTGTCATAATACTTAAATTCCTTTAATTCAAACTATTAATTCACAAAATTAATTCATTAATTTGTTAAAATCCTTCATTTTCTACACAAAAAAAAAAATAAAAATAAAAATGAAATTATGGGATTGACAATTAACTCGTTAATGCAACTTACATGCAAACTTTTCAACATTAAACCCAACAGTAGGTACAATGTCAATGCAACGGTCATCCTCGCGTTTGAAATGATTTATGACCGTTGACTTACCACTGTTATTAAGTCCAACAACTAAAACATTAACTTCTTTTTTCTTTAATCCTAATAAATTTGCTAAACGTTCAAACAACTTCATTGTTAAATATATATTAATCACAAAAAAAAAACAAATTTACACTGAATATTAGCTAATTTATTAATAAAGTTATTGATTCATTATTTAATTTTTTTCTGGTTTTTAAATATTTTTTTTTTCTTTCAATAAATAACTTCAAGTTATTAACATTTTTGTTTCTACGTTAATTTCAACGATTATTATTACACTGTTACGAAATTGTGAGAAAGCCTTTTATTCATGCTGTTAAATCAATAGAAAAATACTATAGTACTTCGTTTTCCCCCGTTCGAAGTTAACAATAGTTTGTGTGTTGTACATAAATTAGTCAATTTGAGATTCTATTCGTTTATTTAAGCGGAAAAGATTCAAATTATTTGGATTGTTCTTTTTTTTTTTCTTCTTAAGATAAAGATTAATTTAGACACATGAAGATTGACTCAATGATAAGATAGAGATTCGCTTCAGTAATGAAGTGGCAAGTTGAAAAATTCAGCGAAAAAGAAAAACACGAGTTCATTCAATTCTGATGTTATGAACATTTTTTGAAAATATCCTCAGAAAATAATAGAAATATGGGATTTTATATAGAAACCTCTTTTGTGGAGCACAATGTGCTTTACAAGGGAGGTCTGTTCAAAATTTCCCTATCTCGCTTAATTTCCGAGATATTCTCTAAAAATTGACAACAAAATCGACTCATCTCGTTTTTTTTTCGTCTTCCCGTGGAAATTGTTTTGTAAATATCTCGGAATCCATGGAGTTGAGGAGAAAATGTCAAGAGACCTTTTTTTTTATGGAGAAGTTGAATCTCTACAAAAGAAAGAAGGTCCTTGATAATTCTCTCTAAACTTGCAAGTTTCAGAGATATCTGCAGAAAAAGGTAAAAAAAAAGTTTGAACCTGTCTTGGTTGAAGGATTCATTACTGTTTCTTTTTAGTACCGTTCTCGTTCAATTAAAAACTGACTTTTCCACGAACTTTGAAGAATCCAAGGGAATTTCTGTTGTGTATCAATGCACCTAGGCCCAAATAATTCTCAACAATCAGAGGTTGTTTTATGAAACTCGTTGATTCGGAGAGAATTGTCGAAAGCGCTGAGTGAAGTGCATCGACGTCAAATCGTGATGTCTCTTCGTTGGAGCCTAGAAATGAGAATTTAATTGATAAATTATTCTGTTTTTCTTCATTATCTCATGAAAAGGAATAAACTATTGAAAATTATTAAAAGTAAGACACCGGAGCAAAATGGTTTGAGGAAGAAAATCATCAAAGATGCTTTTTTTAAGAACGAAAGGCTCTACGAAAAAATTTTAAAAAAATCACTAAACAATTTAGACATGTTGGAGCATCTTCTCCATTTTTTTCAGATTTTTTTGTAATGTCCTTCATTGCGAAGAAAATTCCTGGATCATCATACCCCGATCTATCTCATATATATATATATATTTAATTTTTCGTGCTCTTATTTAAAAAGAAAATCTTGCCTTTATGCCAATAAAGCGGATGATTAGCAAATGTTATCCAGGGAATTTGCTTTACGAAAGGATTCCATTTCTTATCGAATGAAAGGGGCTTCCCCTTGTTCCACATTATTCTCACTCCAGTCATATTACGTCTCCTACGAATAAAGAAACACAAAAACCAATTATTCTTCTATTTTTATTTTTCAACAATTTTCTGATATTATACCTGGGTTCAAAGTGAATATCACTGCGACCAGCAATTGATGACCACTGCTGACGTAATGCGCACTGAATAACTGAGGATAATCCATCAGCGAATCCGTTTAAACGTCTGAAAATAATTTTTTATTAATTCAGGGATTTAATAAATTGATGTTCTTTTTTTTTGAAATATCTCGAAAACTTTGGAAGATAAGGGAATTTTGGTGAAGAACTTTTTTTGCAACTCTGGTTTCCATCTACAAAAAAAGGTGATCATAAAAATTTTACTATCTCGATTAGTTTCCGAGATATCCCCTAAAAACTAACGAGTATCTTGATTTTTACTATTAACTTTTACGATTAAGAACTTACGGAGCTACTGAAGTCGTTGGATACTCCAGTTCACCATAGGCCACAGTATCTACCTCTGTCAATGGTACTCGATTAAACTCAATTATTTTTAATGATATGAAGTCATATTTAATAGTAAAAATTGCATTTCTCGTTAGCATAATAATGCGTTCCTTCTCAGTATCCCAGAGACTTATTCTGGAATTAAAATGATCAATTATCAATTAAATCTACAACTATGAACTTTACAGGCAAATAGATTTGATTCATGATGCTGAAAATAGCAAATATTTGATTTTTTTTTGTTTTTCAAAAAATAAAATTAAAAATATGATGATAATAAAATTAGCACACATCTCACAAATTTGGCTCTTTTTTGAACAAATAAATTCCTATAAAAAATTTATTTGAAAAATTTGCACTTGTATACAAAGTTTTTTAGATTCTCTACATATGCATTTTTTTTGTTTTGAATAATTTATTTTAAAAAAATAATGAGAATTGTCAGATGTCTGCTATTCTCAGTATCATAAAATATACACATATAGGAAATTCTAAAAACTGTAGGGGAAACAGGTGCAAAATGCACTTGTTGGACTAAGTTATCGGAATTTTTTTCGAGAGTGAAGGCCTGTACGAAAAAAATTGAAAAAATTCACCGATAATTTTAACATTCTGAAGTATCTTCGTAATTTTTCTAAGATTTCCTCGCGAACTCCTTCACTTTGAAAAAAAGTCCTGGATCATTTTGCTCTGGTCTCCCCTGAGAGCAAGGTTCTTAGATATTTTCTAAATAATACTTTATTTGTTTCAATTAAAAAAATCCAAGAAAATTGTGAGATGTGCCAGTTTCTTTTAGGATATCTCGGAAACTAACCGAGATAGAGCAATTTTGTCCAAAGCCTTTTTTTAGCTCTTGAAAATCTCATCAAAAGAGAATTGGAGCAAAATCGTCCTATCGCCCTTAGATTCCAAGATATTAGAAGACAAAAATCATGAAAAAATAAAATTAATGTGATTTGTCAATTTTCGTGCGATTTTCAGTTATCCTCAAATATCTCGGTAACGAAGCGAGATAAAGCGATTTTTGCCCCAATCCTTTTTTTAAGCTCTTGAAAATCTCTACACAAAAGAATGGAGGCAGAAACGTCTTATCTCGCTTGAATTCCGAGATATTAAAAAAAAACTGGAGATAAAATGAAATCAGTTTGTCTGCAAAAATTCAAATTCTCTTAAATTTCAATTTCAGGATCCAATGACGTTGAGGAAACGTACTCAGTCAATAGCCAGGTGCCAATTATCTCATCATTCTGATCAGTGAATAGTGTCTCTTGGCATTCTTTGATTGCCCTTTCTACAACCTCATTTCTGTGAGAAAAAAACTCGTGCACATCAATGTGACGAAATGGAATACTCGCTACATTTGTGATCGATGCTTTGGGAATGTCTTTCGATGTGTCACTTGCATATGCCTCTTTGTTTTCTAGATTTAATAGGATAAAAGAGTATTAATATCGATTTACAAGAATTAAGTTAAAAAAAAAATGAAATGAGTTAATATTATTTGTCTCCAGTTTATCTTGAATATCTTGGAAAATAATTGAGATAGTGAAATTTTCATGAGACCTTTTTTGTAGCTCTGATTTTAATCTACAGAAAAGGATTCCATAAAAATTTTCCTATCTCCATCATTTTCTGAGATATTCAAAAAAAAATCAAAAAAAAAAATTCAGTTAATTCACTTTCGTAATTTCATTATATTATCAATTTTTTGGAAATATCTCGGAAAATAATTAAGATAGCGAAATTTTCATAAAAACTTTTATTCTTAGCTATGAGTCTTCTCTACAAAAAAGATTTCCACGAAAATTTCTCTATTTCCATTATTTTTCGAGATATTCAAGAAAAACTGAAGACAAAAAAAATCAACTCGATTTTTTTTACTTTATTACCTTACCATTTTTTTGAAAATATCTCGAAATTCGTAAGATATAGAGAATTTTCCATGAGACCTTCTTTATAGAGCAGAGTCAAAGCTTAAAAAAAGTATCTACAAAAATTTTCCTATCACCTTTACTTTTCGAGATATTCTTCAAAAACAGGTAAAAATGTGCCGTAATTTTAAATTTATGAAAAAAAAAAAACTAAAATTACCAGAATCATCAGTTTCTTTGGCAATTCTCAACGTAGCGGTGTCGAAGCTCACAGTCTGGCCATCGTCATTGTCCAACTGATTATTCATCATTCTCATGCGTTTATTTTAATCAACAATTCCACAGGACAATAACACGATACGACAGTTTTTTTTCTAACACCGAAAACTTTTAGTGTCAACGATTTTACGTTATCATTTTCTATCCAATTGTCACACACACACACATACACATACAGTCAATAGCTCACCTTTGCACAGGTATATGTCAGCTGAACGTGAAGGAGAGATGGGGGTGATATCAATCGATGTGTCAAAAACTCACCGATAGTTTTTCTTTACCTGTTATAGATAAGCTATCTGTTGAGACACTTCATTCTGTCAATAGCTTACCATCACATGGAAAAAAAAACATCATTGTAAATTACTGTACCTTCCCAGCAATCCAGGGATAAAGGAGGAAACTGCAAAGGATTAGTATACCCGGGAAAAAATGTTTAGATCTGATCAGAACAAATTAGATCTGATTAGATCTGATCAGATCTAATTAGATCTGATTAAATTGAGAAATTTGATATGAATAGATTTTATTAGATCTAACTAGATCTGATCAGACCGTGCCAAATCTCAGATCTGATCAGATCTAAGGAACTCAGATCTAATTAGATCTGCTCAGATCTAATTAGATCTGCTCAGATCTAATTAGATTTGCTCAGATCTAATTTGAGTCACATCGTGGTCACATGACAGTCGATTTCGTGAAAAAATCGACTATCTGATTGATTTATAGTTGATATGCAATCCTCTCTTTGGGCCCTAGACTGCCGAGAAGGCACAGTCCTTTTCAATCATTTTTAGGACTATCGATTGAAGGACTATTTTAATTTGAAGGAAAGAACAGCAAGAATCGATGAATTTCAAATTTTCGAGTAATTGATGCAATATAATGCATTAAGTTCGAGATGTCGCATATCATTCGATAGTTCTGTTTCACTAATTTTAGTTGAAGGGGCAATAAATCCTCTTTTTCATTTTTTTTTCAGAGAAGAAACGATACAATTCTTCTTAGAAAGAATGGAAGAGTTGATAAATCAAGTTTCTAAAAATCGCCCAAAAAACATCGATTTCTGAGAGAGAAGTATCAATCTTGCAAGATCGTTCAATAAAAATGTGATAAAATGTGACATAGGGGGAATGGGAATCTAGAAATCTTGAAATTCGTGTGATGTAATTCATGGAAGACCCCTAGGCATGAAGAATATGTTTATATTTTCAAGAAATGGCTGTGAACAACTCTCTCATAAGTAAATAACGCATTCATACAGATGTTGCAAAACTAATTCACACCCAGGAATTTTTTTTTTTTATATAATTCAATTCAATTATGTCTAATTCTATCTAATTAGATAGAAGTGAATGTAATCAGATGTGCAGTAATATCTCGGTGGATATGACGTCATATCTGTGGAGATATAGGCAGATATTCTAGTAGATCTGATCACATCAGACAGGATCTGAGAACCCCACAACGCAACGGTCCAGATCTGCATCAGATATAATTATACATGTTTAGATTTTGGCAGATCTGTAATTTGATAGAATTGGATCTGATCAGAGCTGAAGTTTAGAATTTTTTTGTACTTTTAGAGATCCAAATATATCTACTTAGATATAATTATATCAGAATTTTTTTTCCCAGGTATTTTCTTTTCGTCTTTCCTCTGGAAAGTGGATGGGAAATACAAATTTCATTGCATATCAGAAGAAAACATTGATGCATATGGACGAATGCGAAGGAAGATGATCAGTGGAGTCGGTGACTCCAAAGTAATTGAATAACTTTTGATCATAATCCCCAACGGATGACCTCTGCATATAATAGGATTGCCAATATCAGTCTGAAAAAATGATTAAACAATTAAGTCCAATATATTAATAACTGATGAGTATATTGCAATTCATCTCACAAGCTCTGGACTGTTCATAGTGTACAGTTCCTTCGCAGCAATCTGGAATCCTCTGAGCAGCACGGGCGATTGTTCGTAGTCAGCTAAAGCAGCAGTAGTTTTAGTCAATTTCCTGTAGTTTCGATTATAACTTGCCTTTCGTCGGGTCCAGTGAAGTACCTGACATAATTGCTCAGTTGAATAATGATCTGCATCTGCGACTCTAAGCCTCTGAACTGTTGGACTCCATGAAAATGGTGTGGATACCTGATCGTAGAACAAAATACACGTCATCATTGGGAGTCTCAGAAAATTTAATTGATTTGAGATTAGGAAAATGCTTGCCGTTATGAGACCAATATTCTGCTCTATCCACCCACTCGAATCATTGACATAGTGACTCGATAGATGGTATGGATGAACTTCGATATGCTTGACCAGATACCATTGTACGTTGTCGTTCTGTAGCGATACTTCATCGCTCCCAGCGGCTATTCTGAATACTTTGTTAGGGTAAAAGCGAGTAGTACTCCGAATACATTGTGGAGCAGTGATAACTTGGTCAGTATTCACGATAATTCCCCCACATGCATGATTGTTTCCATGCCAAATAGATACCATGTACGGAAAGTCTCTTGGCTGAACATTCACCTTACGCCCTGAAAATTAAAGAGGTCTCAAGGTCAAGGTCAACAGGGCCTTTCTCTCTGATTCAGCCTCACCGTTAATTATTTCAGAAATAAATTCAGCATAGCTCAACGTGAACAGAAAAGTTGCGGGACTTGTTGCTTCTCCCTGCCGCGCCTCTTTGACAATCAATCCAACCATGAAGCCCCCGCAAATAATCGGACTACCAAGATCTTCCTGCATTTAATCAAAATGTGAATGACTGAAAATTCTCTCCTTACAAATATCAGAGTTATTCTCCTTACGGTACTTATGAAAGCCGTTTCAAATAAATCAATGAAACATCGTTGATTCGCTAGAACTCGAATGCCCCAGTGTTCACATTTATTATTCTCCACAATAATTACAACATCCCACATTAGGACCACCATTTCCAAATTACTTGCATCGATATAATTCCAGGATGGCATTGTGCACTCGAAACAAGAATACGACTCTGAATTTGTGGTACTGAGTGAAATTACCCCAATGAAGGAATTCAACGGAAGAGGATCGGCGAGCTGATTATGTGCATAGAACAATTGTAATAATTTTTTTTAACTCAGAGAATATGCCGAGTAGAATGGATTACTTGCCCGTAAAATTGCGATATCGTTCTCCCAGTACATTTCGATCTGACCAAATGAATGTAGTATCAATTCTTGGTAATTAGGATGTGGGTAAATATTCTTCACTGTAAAGGCTGTACGATAGGGCCACTTCACCGTCGACATTCCAGGCACTACTAAAAGCCCAGAAGCCGGATGAGGAACAACCACGTGTGCAACTGTTAGAATATGATACTTGTCAATGATAGTTCCACTGCACAAATGAAACAACTGGTGCTGAATAGAAACAAGGAACGGAAATTCAGTGATACCCGCCGGATGTCCATTCTTCATGCCTTGTACCCCTTGGAAAAATGGTTGACATTAATTTTATTAATAGCTCCGACTGATGTTTAATAATAAATGGTTTATCTATAATGAGAAGTACCACAGAATGTGAGAATTGCAATCAATGGCAGATAAATCATCCTTATATTCCCCAAGAACTTTGGTCGAAATGTCTTATTAAATTTAACTGAGCTCTTATCGCTTATCTGGCGTGGTTTTATAGTTGGAATAGTTATGTGGACATAGAAGGTTTGCGATCAGATAAGCAACTGAGTGAACATTCTAGTAAAATGTGAAGAACATACTGAATTATTGACTTTTAGTAAATGATCATGGATTCAAATAGAATTTTTTGTTGAAAAATCGCACTCTTTCTTGTTACATTTCATTGATCGAAGAAATCACATTTCTCTATTGTTGAGGAAAAACCGGCCTTAATTTACATTTCTTTACATTTCCAACATTTCCTTCTGACAAGACTCTGATCATTGTAAATTATCGTCTTCTGCCATTCCCATGAATGTTTAACTATGGTTATTCCAGCTATTATAGCCACAGTCCGAGTAGGACAATAAGTAACGACGTGTACAGCACCGAGGATATGTTCTTCATTAATGATAGTTCCACTGCACGAATAAACTAACCGTTGCTGTATAGAAAAAATGAATGGAAATTTACCCATGTTAGCTAGAAGCCCGTCTCGTCATGTCGTATACCCCTTGGAAATATTTTCAACATTAATCGTCTTGATAATCCTAGTGAATACTTGATCGTGAAAAGTTAATTCGAAGGGTCTCACCACAGAGTATCAGATTGATAATCAATAAGCAATTGATCATCATGGAATTTTTCAAAAATTATTCACAAAACATCGTTTTTATTTTACTGGGTTATTGCTAAGTAGTTGATATGGTTGTAGAATTGAGATATTCATGTAAACACAAAATTCTCTTAGATAAGAAATGGCATCATATGAGATAAAAATCTACCGAACATATTGGATTATAGCACAAGATCAAACAATCATGAATAAACGTGAAATTCTTCCATTGAAATTGTACATTGTTATTTTATTCTTCATTCTTGTTGATCAGCGTTTTTTAGTCAAACCAGTAGTCGTCTATTAGATGCGTTATTCGCCATTTTTTCTTTTCGATTTCTACCGATGTATGAGCAGCGTGCTTCCGAATGAATTTTCCTAAATTTCATGGCAATTATTTTTGGATCGTCTTAAGTTCAAAAATCAGATTTTCGCAGTATCCTAACTGATTGTCTTACGAAGAAAAGTACGGGCTCTTTTCAAAGAGATGTGTGTTCTCTCAAGTAATCAAATAAGAAGTATAAGGATTCATTATGAAAAGAATAGAAAGAGTACTTTGTTTTTAATATATTAAAAAGATATACATTTGTTTATGCAATGAGCGAAGAAATTCATCGAAAAATTCTAAAAATTGGCGATTAGTTGAAAAAAAATCAGATGAATTGTTTGAAAGATATAGTCAATTAAAAAAAATATATATAATTCAGAATATCTCTAGAACCATCTAGTCGATATAACTCAGGTTCAATCTCAACTGTCTTTATTAGAAACTGCATGGACATGCGACATTGGAATGCTCTCAGTCAATCATTCATTGATCTATCATCGATGAATCGAATTTTTGTAAGAGAAAGCACAAAAAAGTGTTATCTCATGGAATAATGGCATTGAATTCATTGGAATTTGCTGAAAGTTAGATATTATAGATGCGAATCTTGTGTTCAAGTCTGGACGAGATCAACCCCATGCATATCGAGAAATTTAGAAAAAAAATGATTTTCACAAAATGACTACATCTCGGAAACTATTCGGCTAATGCTGCTGAAATTTCTATAGAAATTCATTTCATTAAATCTTATATCTTGCTGAAATTTCAGACCTCCAACTGATTTTTTCCCGGAATGATGGAGAATCGTGGGGACGCACAGACAGACCCATATACATGCATGGCAAAAAAATTTCTGGCTATAATTTCTCGATGTTTTAGATAATTTCAAGTCATTTTTGATGATAATTGAGATATTGAAAAGAATGACAAAAGAGAAGCTTCCCTTTAGGAGCGAAAATGATGGGAAAGTTTATGAAACATTTCATAAGAAGGGAATACGTGTGAATCTCAATTGCATTATTGGAGAATATTGAATATATCAGCGACTACTCTCCAGGTGAATTCCAAGCCATGATATATTAATGATGGAGTTGGAGGTTCTTCCGCTTCAACGCGCTGTTGAATCTTTGGTAGGTATGAAGGATATGTTAATATTTTAGTGAAATATGTGGAAGACTTTTTTATTATTAATTACGCGTTTACACAGATATTATCGGAGAAAGGACGAAGAGGAAGTATAAATTGATTTTGTACTTTCTTGCTGTCCTGCCTCTGGAAAGTGAATGGGAAATATAAATATCATTCAACACTAAAAAAATACATCGAGGCATATGGGTGAATGCGAAGGAAGATTATTAGTGGAGTTTGTGACTCCACATCAATTGAATTACTATTGACCATAATACCAAACGGATGACCTCCGCATATAATAGGGTTGCCAATATCAGTCTGGAAAAAAAATGATTAAACAAATAAGTCCAATATATTCATAAATAAAGAATATATGAAAATTCATCTTACAGGGTCTGGACTGTTCACAGAATACAATTCCTTCGCAGCAATCTGGAATTTTCTCAGCTGCACTACCGGCTGTTTGTCGTCAACTAATATTGCAGTAGTCTTTGTCAATCTCCTGTAGTCTTTTCTATCGTTTGTCGTTCTTCGTGTCCAGTGAAGTACCTGACACAATTGCTGAGTAGGAAAATCATCTGCATCTGCGAGTTTGAGTCTCTGGACTGTTGAACTCCATGAAAATGGTGTGGATACCTGATAGAATAAAATACGCGTGATTATTAGGAGTCCCAAAGAATTTAATTAACTTGGAATTAGAAAAATACTCACAGTTATGAGACCAATATCGTGCTCTATCCACCCACTCGAATCATTGTCATTTTGACTTGGTAGATAGTGAGGATGAGCTTTGAAATGCTTGACTGGATACCATTGAACGCTGTCGTCGAGTAGCGACACTTCAATGCTGCCTACGGCTATTCTGAATGCTTTGCTATAGTAATGGCGAAAAATGCTCCGAATACATTGTGCAGCAGTGATAACTTGTTCAGTATTCACGATAATTCCCCCACATGCATGTTCGTTGCTATGCCAAATAGATACCATGTATGGGAATTCTCCGGCCTGAGCATTCACCACGCCACCTGAAAATTGAAGAGGTGCCAGTGCATTCAGCTGTACTTTTCTCTCTGATTGAGCCTCATCATGAATTATTTCAGAAATAAATTCAGCGTAGCTCAACGTCGACAGAACAATTGCGGGACTTGTTGCTTCTCCCTGCCGTGCCTCTTTGACAATCAATCCAACCATGGAATCCTCGCAAATAATCGGACTGCCAAGATCTTCCTGCAATTAATCAAAGTGTACATGACTGAAGATTCTCTTTCTGCAAATATCAGGGTTCTTCTTCTTACTGTACTTATAAAAGCGGTTTCGAACAAATCAATGAAACATTGTTGATTCGCAAGAACTTGTACGCCCCAGTGTTCACATCTATTATTCTCCACCATAGATACAAAATCCCACATTAGGACCACCGTTCCCAGATTACTCTCATCGATATAATTCCAGGATATCATTGTACACTCGAAACAACGATACGACTCGAAGTTTATGGTACTGAGTGAGATGAGTCCGATCAAGGAATCCATCCGAAGAGGATTGGTGAGCTAATTGTGTGAATAAGACGATCATAATAATTTTTTGATAAAATAAAAAAATCGTGCAGAGTAGAGTGAATAACTTGCCCGTAAAATTGCGATATCGTTCTCCCAGTACAGGTCGATCTGACCAGATGAAAGAATTGACAATTCTTGGTAATTAGGATGAGGGTAAATATTCTTCACTGTGAATGCTGTATCATAGGGCCACTTCATCACAGGTCTTCTAGGCACGACTAGAAGATCAGAAGCTAGATGAGGAATAACAACGTGCGCAACTGTTAGAATATGATACTTATCAATGATAGTTCCACTGCACAAATGAAACAACTGATACTGAATAGAAACAAAGAACGGAAATTCAGTATCACTCGCCTGATGTCCATTTTTCATACTCTGTACCCCTTGAAAAAATTGTTAATATCAATTTTATTAATAGTTCTGATTGATGTTTAATGGTAAATAGTTTATTCAATAAAGGCTACCACAGAATGTCAAAATTGTCATCAATGGAAGGTAAATCATCATTAAGTTTCCCAAGAACTGTGCTCCAAATGTCTTATTTAATTCAACTGAATTTTTATCGCGTAGCTGGCGTGGTTTCATATTCAGAATAGTTATGTGGACATAGAAGTCTTCCGATCAGATAAGAAATTCAGGTAACATTCTAGTAAAATGTGAAAAACACACTGAATTATTGACTTTTAGCAAAGAATTATGAATTGAAATATAATTTTTCGTTCAAAAATCATACACGTCTATGGTACATTCTATTCAGCGAAGAAAAATTGTGACGAATAGTCCCTTGCATTACACTCATCAAAAATTGCTTGCTGATTGATAGATGGCCGAAATTGATGGATTCTGAGGTATTATGGTAGTTAAATTTCATTTAAATCATCTCCTTTCTCTATATTTAATTGAAAAATTAATTTTTCCTATGGTTGAGGAAAAACTGGCCAAAAAAATGGTTATATACGTGACCCGTTTTTCGGCTTTCTGTGTCATGGAGTCCCATTCCACACTTTTCGACTACCGACAGATGTAGTTACTTTTATCAATTTCGAAGTGTGTTAGACTTGTAATTTTGATTTTTCGATAGTTGGGGTAACTAGTTACCCCGGGTGGCTGCTCAGGGTTCTTCTTCTTATTCCAATTGGCTATATGCCCATAGAGGGGCAAGTGCCATAACTGCTCAGGGTTAAGTATATATACTTAACCCTGAGCAGCCACCCGGGGTAACTAGACTTAAGTTAATTTGAAGTATTGCTCTTGTGCTTCCGAATTGGGAACTTGATTTTCGTTATTTTTTTCGAAATCACAATTCTTATTGGAAATGACTTCACATGATCTAAAGCATCAAGAAATAATAGTCGGAAAAAATGTTGCCATACATGTACATGGGTCGGTCTGTGTGTCCCTACGATCCCCGATTACTCTAGGATCGGATGAGTCAGAGATCTAACATTTTGGCAAGCTATTACTTTTAATAAAATAAAAGTTACATAAAAATTTCAGGAAGATCGACTCAATAGTTTCTGATATATAGCAATTTTGTGAAAAACGAGGTTTTTTCGAAATTTCTCAAGACACGTGCGATCGATCTCATCCAAATTCAAACACAAGATTGAGATCTATAATATCTAGCTTTTGGCGAATTTTTATGAATTCAATCTCATTCCTTCGTGAAATATTTTTTTTCGTGCTTTTTTAAGAAAATTTCATTTATCGATGATAACTGAATAAATAATCAACTCGGAGTATTCCAATTCTATGAGTGTATGCAGTTTTTACTGGAGACAGTTGGGATTAATCTGAGTTATATAGGCTGAACGGTTCTGAAATATTCTGAAATGGTATTCTTTTGTGGAAATAGGTAATATCTTCCAAACTATTCGTTCGATTTCATTCCAACAAAACTCAGAAGATTCGTCTTCATGAGCAGAATGAACCGTCAAATGTTGAAATTCTTCGATGAATTTCTCCGCTTATTGCGTGAATAAATTCATATTTTTTCAAAGATATTCTCAATAAATATGATTTTTTTCCTGCACTTTTTATTCGGTTATTTGTAAGGATGAATCGAAACTTTCCTCTTCAGAATGAGCCCATACTTGTCTTCGTGGGACAGTCAGTAATTATACTGTGCGAATCAATTTTTTTGACTCAAGACGATACAAAATAAATTAAGATGAAATTTCTGAACAACCATTCGGAAACGCACTGTTAATACATTAGCAGAAATTGAAAGGAACAAATGGGGAATAACGTAATTGCTGAAGAACTACTTATTTGTATTTCTTATCGCTTTTTATTATTTCGGGATGAGGAAGTGATTATGTCGAGATTAATTGTCAAAAATCTCTCTAAAGGGGGAGTGTCAGTTAAAATCGAAATGCGAAATTAATTATGAAAAAAATTCGCAAAAATTTTCAGATCAATTTTATGATTAGCTGCAAAATTTCAATAAAATTCATCCTACCAATTTGTCTAGGCATATATCATGATGTTATCATTTACTAACATGATGATCAATCAATGAGTCACAAGAAAATACAATCATTAATTTATTTAATATCGTGGTATATGTATAACAAAGTTCACACAATAAATCGTAAACTTAGTAGTATTGAATTTATTTAATTAAATTTTGAGTTTGGCACGCCCGGTCCTCTGACGAAATACTGCTATTTAAGCATTTTTTAAAGGAAACTTTTATGTGGATATACAGATGTAATATGACGTTTGCCACGTCATATTACGCGTTCGTCACTGGAGCTGGTGTTGAGCTGTTCGGTTTAACAGTCATAGGGAAAAAAATTTCACCATTGTTATCTATGCATGCGCATTCATCATCGCCCCAGCAGTAATTCTTGAATTCTCCGCAAACGTGATTATCGATGCAGCGCTTAGGTATCACGCAATCTGCTCTCGGCTTTGCGGTTTCTAAAAAACATTCAATAATATTTCGGTATATTCAGCGGCATCCCTATAAAATCAGATGACAAATTTGGGGTTTCAATACGGCATTGTTCAAATCGAGATGTAAAAGTTGATTCGTCAAAATGAGGATATTCAATTTGAGGATCCTCAGGCATTCCATATTGAAGAATATGGATCTTACTAATTATACCCATACCGCAATGTTAGAAAAATATTAATTTCGGCAATTTTGCGATTTCAAATTAGAATGAGGCGTCCAGTGTTCGAACGGATAAGAGTTGCAGACACCAATGATTGATTGAACAAATGAAATTCGATAATTACTGATATATCGAACAATTTGATAGGCTGTCATTGAGTTGATGAACATCATATTATGTTCTGAAGATTAGAAAAGTTTTATTTCGCTGGACTACCAATTTCTTCAGAATAAATACGTTAAATAGTTCGATTATTAGACGATTTCGAACACTGGATCACTCACACAATTTCCACTTTTAGGAGATTAATATTTATCTGCCATCATGAAAGTACAGTATACTTTCGATATAGTGCCTCTCGATATAGTGCCCTTCCCCTCGATGCGAGCTACGATCATGTCCCTATCACGCTTGTTATCTTGTTTCTTTTGCGGCACTATTACAAACGTGCGACACGTTCGTAATAGTGCCACTGAGCAATGAGGTCCAAAAATCGAAGATTATGCTGTATAATTACCGGATTCATTTCCATTTTATGAGTTAATATACTGATTGTTCATAGGTATATTGAAAAAAACATTAAAAACATCAAAATATTGTCAAATCGCGAAGTTTCGCTGGACAATGCCAGCTTCTTCAGGCTCTGAAACCAAACGTGAAAGCTATTCATTGTTCAGCTAAACGTTCCAGCAAAATTTTGCGATTTGAGAATATTTTCATGTTGATGTTTTTTCCAATATCTCTCTGTAGATTATGCTGTATTATTAAATTTTATTGTGCAGTTACATCCTTATGATACAGACAAAGTTGCACTATATCGAAAGTGTACTGTATAGAAAAAGATATTCTTCGTGCTATATGTCAATGATCAGACGAGGAATTTGATTTTAAAAGATGTATACTTACGGGTATTATCGACTGGAATCATGTGAACAATATTGATGGCCATTATAGAGATAATAAGAAACGAGAATATTTCTTTGAGAACAGACATGACGACGTAATACTTGGAGAGTTGTCGAAGTTTTACAATAATGTATTCTTTTATTATGATGTATCGTAACAATCGATGGATTCTTGTAAGCTATTCACTGACTGACAGAAATTGTAATAGAACTGGTTATTTATACTATCAAGGGTAAGGAACGGGAAATTCTAGAAGCATTGTGTGTACGATTTAGATAGCACGTAATTTCGTGCGAAGACTGACTCAAACCAATAAAAAAAATGACGTAAATCCTCAACATGACATGACACCGTCCTCAACGAGCACCTGTTGGAGGGCTTGACGTCAATCATTGTAAACAAGAGTGATATGCCCAGAATTTTTTTGGTAGAGTAAACAAAAACAATGTAACCGAGTTTACTTAACGTGGAATATCAAATATTCATTCAGCGATTAAGAAAAAATTGTAGAAAACAACGGAAAATTAGAACACGTGCATGAGCTCATTGAAAATTCTCAGGCGAGGGAAAAATAAAATGAATTTCAACACAAGTTTGAATTTGAATGATTGAGAAAAATTGAATCTCAAACGATTCTCTCGGAATGTCCATTCCTAATCCATTTCTTAATTGAACTACAGTGGAATTCCCCTGAGTTGGACCCCCCTAAGTTGGACCGTTCCCTGTATTAGACGGAATTCTCGCCGTGAGTTGGACAATTCCGTCCCCCACTACGATTCAATATGGCCGCCAGGACGACCAATCAAAAAAAACTATTTAGCCGGGCGCATTTGAATTTTCAAGATTTACTTATTTCTCACTAGACCCATTGCGCAATTATCTGCGCATGCGGCTGCGCAGATCTACGCATTTGAGACCTTAGTGGAATATGGTGGGGATAAAAGGATATGTCCACTTTAGGGAATGGTCCTGGATTGACGCGTCCAACTCTGGAAAATTCTACTGTACTCTCACACTTCGGAGAAAATGCAGTTAATAGTTCAGCTAATAGGTCGCATAAAGGTGAAATCTACACTCTAAAAACTGTACTAGTGACGAATATAAGCTTATACTTGTGCACAATAGTATTGTGAAAAGTCTAAAAAAGTATTAGCGATGAGTCTAATGTAATGCTTGTCACAACCCGTAAAACAAATCGCCGGCATATTGTCGAACAATTGTTGACATCAGATCCGAAGTGTTGCTGCAGAATTGTCGACAAAATTGCGGACAATATTGCTGCAGCTGAGATATCATAAAAATATCAAACATCAGAGTTATCAGCAAAATTGCCGGAAACTTATCCGCAAAAAATGTGAGAAGAATTGTCGATATAGCTATATATGAGAATTTTTCTGAGCCAACTTGGTGCTCAGTGTTGGCAGATGAGTGGAGAGGGATTATCGTACCAGGGCTGTAAAATTATTGTACTTCTGGTAAAATTATTATACATTTGAAAATTATTTTCAATATTCATTCAACTACTTCGGTTTTTCAAAATACAGTGTGAATATAACTATAATTATTTAGGCAATGAATTCTGGGACCAGTTAATGATTCTCTCCACGAAAATAATAGAAAAAATTGTATTTTAAATTGAGATCATCTCATTTCGTTAACATATGGCGGGAAACTCGATTCAAAAATCTCTCATCAAGAAATAAACATTCAACAATACTTGTTTGAATTTTCAATATCGAATACTATTCATTTTCATGTTGAACACTTCATAATGTTTATTTTCAGAATTTTATAATTTTTATCGATCTCATAAATAGTTAAATAATAGTATAATAGAATATTTCACTTTTCATAATTCGTCAACCTAATGTTATCAATATCTTCACTATCTGAAATGTGAGACTCTGATTCATCAATGAAAAAAAGAATCGTACCTTCGAAATTTCCGGAGGTAAAAACAACAGATCTATTTTCATTTTTTTTGGATATTGTTACCATAGTATTCACTGGATGGTTTAAAAAATACACAGTCTTTGTTAACACGTTGACCAGATAAAAGCAAACCGATTACAGGGAGCTTTAGAATTTAGTATGAAATTAGATTTTAAAAAACCATTGCATTAGATCAACAACAAAGCTCGACCAGGGTACTCGAAATTATAAGTGAACGCCGTTAGCTTGAAATTCAAAGAATCAAATTCATTCATATCCGAAATGGTTGCTGTCATAGGCTAATATTGCCTGCACAAAATTTTTATATCTATTCTATTTTACATTTATATATTATTTTAATATTTTTTAAATTTAGTCCACGAACTAATCGTTAGTAAGAAGAATAATTGAAGGAAAATCAATTATGGCGTGATTTCCAATCGTTATGTTGGAAAATAAAAAAATTCGAAAATTGAACAAAATGAAAAGTTATCAAAAAATAAACGATTGTACAAAATTATTGAGCGATTTCAAGGCTGATATCGATTGGAATTCGTACCGCGAAATTGGGGGGAGCGATGCTGGAAATATTTTTGTCAAAAGTAGAGCAGCCGAACTTCAGTTACGTGAATTACGTTCGAGAATCGTTTCGAATTAGTTGTGCGGATAAGGGTGTCATGACTTCGGTCCGAATTTCGGATAGATATAGGGTTCCCGATATTCGGCTACTCGATATAGAATCGAGGTATGATACTAAATCACCATCCCAATATACAGGGCTTGACGTTGGGAAGAATATCGGGCTTATTCGTGGAACCAATATCCACGTCCCGATATTGTTTCGTACTTTGACCTTTGATCGACTTGCCCAAAATCGTATAAAATAATTTGGCCCGAACATCCGCCACCCTGTGGATGTCGGGAAACCCTACATGGGAACACTGCTGAGCCAAGTATAATAGTTCGAAACACTACAAATGAAATATGTATAGTCCCATCGAATGAGGAAGCAGAATGCATCAACTTTCCAATGCATTTTTCGCGTATTTAAAAAATTAACCGAGATATTTACCATTTACATGTTGTACACGGCTCAGACGTCCAAAATATCCTGAAATCTTGAAGAAATCGTGAGAATATGAAAAATTAATATTTTTTAACATTTCTTCCTCTCTAACATATCTACAAAACATAGAGCATGAATTCTCATATCCCAGTCTATCACCCGTTTGTAGAATTTGCCATGAGTGGATTTTTTATAACTCGTAAAATGTGTCCAAAAAATAAAAAGATAATGTTGAATTCCGGCACATGACATTCAAGGTTATCATAAAATTGCCAAATTTTTTTCCACAGAAAATGTTTCATTCAACATGAGGCTCGATAAGTCGTCAATATTTGTTCACGAAATTCAAACAATCGTGACGTCCAACAATTATTCAGTGGAAAACGAAAACAACTGATAACGTAGAAGAGTCTCAAAACAGAGAAACTGAATTTTTTCGGGTTTTTTAAATCCAACTACAACTTTCAGACTTTTATTCGTCGGGGAGATTTGCGAATCTAATTTTCACGATTTTTCCTTTCTCCAATATTCATTATTGTTCCATGCAGAAATTCAAGGCCATTTTCCTGATCAAAACCTATCATGGCAACCTCAAATTTTGACAAAATTTTACCGATTACGTCCTTTGAAGGAATATATATATCTCACCATTTTCATTTACATATTTTTCAGCAAAAGGTGGCAATCATTGCGTGAAGAAACAATTATTATTCATTCAATGGTTCCGTTTAATTTTTTTTCACTTTTCAGATTCATTTCCATGCTGATAAAATGTTTCTAGAATTTTCCGCTACTGGATTTTTTGTAATTAGTAAAACACGTGTAAAAAATAAAAAGACGATTTAGAAATTCGAGGCACTTTTGACGTTCAAGGTTATCCTTGAATTGTTCGAGTTTTTTCCATGGTAAATTTTTTATTTACCATTAGAATTGATAGAGTCACCTGAGTCAAGATATTTGCATTGATAAGAAGTCAGTATTTATTCACAACATTCAAACAATCGTCACGTCAAACACTTTTGAATTTACGTATGAGATTACATAACAGGGGGAAATAATTTTTTTGTTATTTTTTTTTAATTTGACATATCATATGCTTTATAAGTTTTGTATGAGGGATAATTTTTTAAAATTGTTGCGTTTGAAAAGCGTGTAGAAAGAGAGACGATTTTAATTGCAAGAAATATGCTACTGGAATTAATAATAGAATTGCTCATCAAATTCTCTTGTCGAGAAATTTTGCCTCTAATTTGCCGAAGAATTGCTGCAGATTGGACGTAATTCGGAGATTATCTTTGCAGCATATTTCAAGCAGAATACTCCGATAACTTTCTCCGGTTATCGTCAATATTTGACGATAAAATGTCGACAATTCACACTTGAATTGCCGACAAGTTAATCCCAATTTATACTCTAAAATTTAAAACAAAATTTAGAGTCATCGGCAACTTTTGCTATCTGGGCTGTCAAAATTTCAAATTTGGACTGCAAAATTCTCAGTCATCATATCTATCGTAGTATACATTGTCTTCTTCTACCAATCAATTATTATAGGGAAATTGAAGTTAATGAAAACCATCGAAGCAAAAATTGAGAGAATTATAATCAGTAACAAGACAATTGATTGATGCGGTAATAAAAAATTCGGGCCAAAACGATGAAAGACCGATGTAGAAGCTATTGGACTTACGCCTTTTGCACTCTGTTTTGAACAAGACTGAAGCTGGAGGGATCAATTTCCTATCATTTGTTTCATGAAAAAATCTCGGAAGCTAAGCGAGATAAAACGATTTGGTTCAAACCTTTTTTTGTACTAGGCTGTTTCGCGCGCTACGCGCGCGTATAACTTTGCTTGAGGCGCCAGCCAAAGCATATATGTATAAATTAAGAATACAGCCTAATAATAGTCTACTTAATCGATGGATTGTCTTTTTACCCTGAATATATTGATAAAAAAACAGGTTTTGTTAATTAAAGAGAATTTTTATTATATAAGAATTCTCTGTTCGAATTCGAATTAATTCAAATAAATTACAATTATCCTATTTTTCGGAATATCTCAGTGACCAAGTGAGATAGAGCAATTTGCTGGAATTCTTTTGTGTAGCTCTTAAAATTCTCTACAAAACACTTTCAGGGTAGAAAGGGCATATCTCTATTATTCTTTACCAAGATTTAAAAACAAAAATTGTTTCTTAACAAAATTGCATAAATTTTTGTCTATGAAATTCGATCAGACGTTAGCATTAACAATCAACAGATCTTCGAAATTCTCTACAAAAAATCCTTAGGGCAGAAAGGGCGTATCTCTATTATTTAGTGGAAACCTCTAAGGAAATTGTGGACAAAATGGAATTAATTCAAATAAATTATATTTCAAATTTCTATATTATCAGAAACTAAATGGGATAAACCAATTTTGCAAGAATTCTTTCTTGTAGCTCTCAAATTCCCCTATGAAACATTCTTAGAGCAAATAGAGCGTATGTATTATTTACTGAGATTCTTCTAAAAAATGGTTTTTAAACAAAATTGAACAAAATTTTCTCTATAAAATTTCATTATACATTAGCCATTATTAACAATCGATAGATTTTTTTGGATCATCTTTGAAAGTCAGTGAAATAGCGGAGATGGGTTTTTGCTGATGACTCCATGAGAAGCTGAGGAAATTTCACATAAAAATTACATGTCAGAAGTTATTGATATGTTTGGCTTCCGGATGGATGCCGCGTTTGGTTTCAGAGTTGCGCCGACGTTTCGCAAACGTTGCAGTTTGTCAGAAGTTATTTTTTTGAATTCGAAGGTGAAATCTTTCTTTTTTGATCAAAAATTACAATTTCCTTATTTTTAAGAATATCTCAGAAACTGAGTGAGAATCCTCCTTCATGGTTCTTGAAATTTTCTACAAAAGATTCTCAGGGCAGAAAGGGCGTATCTCCATTATTCAGTGGAATCCTTTCGAAAAATTGTTGACAAAATAGAATTAATTCATATAAATTACAATCATCCTATTTCCAGGAATGTCTCAGAAATTAAGTGAGATAGAGCAATTTTGCAGGAATCTTTTTCCGTAGCTCTTAAAATTTTCTACAAATCATTCTCGGAGTGAAAAGGGCGTATCTTTATTATTTACTAAGATTCTTTCAAAGAAATTATTTTTAAATATAATTGTATAAATTTGTGTCTATAAAAATTCATTGAATATGAGCAATTATTAACAATCAACAGATTTTGTTGTATTATTCTTGAAAATAAGTGAAATGGCGGTGATAGGTTTTTGCTGATGTTTCCATCAGAAAGCTGAGGAAATTCCAAAAATAATATGTCAGAAGTGATTTTTTGGAAATTGAAGATGAAATATTTTTTTCATAACGAAAATTACAATTTCCTTTTGGGAATATGTCAGAACCTGAGTGAGAATCCTCTTTTCTAGTTCTCGATTCTCTACAAAACATTTTCAGGGCAAAAAGGGCGTATCTCTAATATTAACCAAGATCTTCTTAAGAAAATTGTCTCCAAACAAAATTGGAAAAATTTATGTCTATAAAATTTCATGAGATATTAGCATTAACAATCAACAGATTCTCGAAATTATCTAATTTCAAGATATCCTTAAGACAAAAAGGGTAAATTTCCATTATTTAGCAGAATCATTTTAGAAAACTGTCGACAAAAGAAAATTGATTCAAATGAATTACAATAGCGTTTTGCGGTGACACGAAAAAGGCCATGCTTTTTCTTATTTAGGATTTCCTATTTTCAGAAATATCTCAGAAATCGAGTAAGATAGAACAATTTTGCGAAAATTCTTTTGTGTAGCTCTTAAAATTCTCTACAAAACATTATTAGAGCAAAAAGGGCATATCTTCATTATTTAGCGAAATCCTTAAAGAAACTGTTCTCTCTGTTTTTATATTTCCCCCTTCAAATCACTCAATATGCCTTCCAAGGAGTCCGAACTTTTATGCAGGAAGTGGAAATTAGGATCCGAGTCGATTTTCCATAAAACTTTCAACGTGTAGTAAGCATGGACTAATGCAGGCGACTTTTTCCAGCTGGAGGACCTTATTTCATCGGATTTGGAGCATTCCCTCTCTCTGTTTTTATCTTTCCCCCTTCAAATCACTTAATATGCCTTCTAAGGAGTCCGAACTTTTATGCAGGAAGTGGAAATTAGGATCCGAGTCGATTTTCCATACAACTTCCAATGTGTGGTAAGCATGGACTAATGCAGGCGACTTTTTCCAGCTGGAGGACCTTATTTCATCGGATTTGGAGCATTCCCTCTCTCTGTTTTTATCTTTCCCCCTTCAAATCACTTAATATGCCTTCTAAGGAGTCCGAACTTTTATGCAGGAAGTGGAAATTAGGATCCGAGTCGATTTTCCATAAAACTTCCAATGTGTGGTAAGCATGGACTAATGCAGGCGACTTTTTCCAGCTGGCGGACCTTATTTCATCGGATTTGGAGCATTCCCTCTCTCTGTTTTTATCTTTCCCCCTTCAAATCACTTAATATGCCTTCTAAGGAGTCCGAACTTTTATGCAGGAAGTGGAAATTAGGATCCGAGTCGATTTTTCATAAAACTTCCAATGTGTGGTAAGCATGGACTAATGCAGGCGACTTTTTCCAGCTGGAGGACCTTATTTCATCGGATTTGGAGCATTCCCTCTCTCTGTTTTTATCTTTTCCCCTTCAAATCACTCAATATGCCTTCTAAGGAGTCCGAACTTTCATGCAGAAAGTGGAAATTAGGATCCGAGTCGATTTTCCATAAAACTTTCAATGTGTGGTAAGCATGGACTAATGCAGGCGACTTTTTCCAGCTGGAGGACCTTATTTCATCGGATTTGGAGCATTCCCTCTCTCTGTTTTTATCTTTCCCCCTTCAAATCACTTAATATGCCTTCTAAGGAGTCCGAACTTTTATGCAGGAAGTGGAAATTATTATCCGGGTCGATTTTCCATAGAACTTTCAATGTGTAGTAAGCATGGACTAATGCAGGCGACTTTTTCCAGCTGGAGGACCTTATTTCATCGGATTTGGAGCATTCCCTCTCTCTGTTTTTATCTTTCCCCCTTCAAATCACTCAATATGCCTTCTAAGGAGTCCGAACTTTCATGCAGAAAGTGGAAATTAGGATCCGAGTCGATTTTCCATAAAACTTCCAATGTGTGGTAAGCATGGACTAATGCAGGCGACTTTTTCCAGCTGGCGGACCTTATTTCATCGGATTTGGAGCATTCCCTCTCTCTGTTTTTATCTTTTCCCCTTCAAATCACTCAATATGCCTTCTAAGGAGTCCGAACTTTCATGCAGAAAGTGGAAATTAGGATCCGAGTCGATTTTCCATAAAACTCTCAATGTGTAGTAAGCATGGATTACTGCAGGTGACTTTTCCAGCTGTAGGTTCTCATTTCTTTGGATTTGGATTATTCCCTCTCTCTGTTTTTATCTTTCCCCCTTCAAATCACTTAATATGCCTTCTAAGGAGTCCGAACTTTTATGCAGGAAGTGGAAATTAGGATCCGAGTCGATTTTCCATAAAACTTCCAATGTGTGGTAAGCATGGACTAATGCAGGCGACTTTTTCCAGCTGGCGGACCTTATTTCATCGGATTTGGAGCATTCCCTCTCTCTGTTTTTATCTTTCCCCCTTCAAATCACTCAATATGCCTTCTAAGGAGTCCGAACTTTCATGCAGAAAGTGGAAATTAGGATCCGAGTCGATTTTCCATAAAACTTTCAATGTGTGGTAAGCATGGACTAATGCAGGCGACTTTTTCCAGCTGGAGGACCTTATTTCATCGGATTTGGAGCATTCCCTCTCTCTGTTTTTATCTTTTCCCCTTCAAATCACTCAATATGCCTTCTAAGGAGTCCGAACTTTCATGCAGAAAGTGGAAATTAGGATCCGAGTCGATTTTCCATAAAACTTTCAATGTGTGGTAAGCATGGACTAATGCAGGCGACTTTTTCCAGCTGGAGGACCTTATTTCATCGGATTTGGAGCATTCCCTCTCTCTGTTTTTATCTTTCCCCCTTCAAATCACTTAATATGCCTTCTAAGGAGTCCGAACTTTTATGCAGGAAGTGGAAATTAGGATCCGAGTCGATTTTCCATAAAACTTCCAATGTGTGGTAAGCATGGACTAATGCAGGCGACTTTTTCCAGCTGGAGGACCTTATTTCATCGGATTTGGAGCATTCCCTCTCTCTGTTTTTATCTTTCCCCTTCCAAATCACTTAATATGCCTTCTAAGGAGTCCGAACTTTTATGCAGGAAGTGGAAATTAGGATCCGAGTCGATTTTCCATACAACTTCCAATGTGTAGTAAGCATGGATTACTGCAGGTGACTTTTTCCAGCTGTAGGTTCTTATTTCTTTGGATTTGGAGCATTCCCTCTCTCTGTTTCTATCTTTCCTCCTTCAAATCACTCAATATGCCTTCTAAGAAGTCCGAACTTTCATGCAGGAAGTGGAAATTAGGATCCGAGTCGATTTTCCATGAAACTTCCAATGTGTAGTAAGCATGGACCAATGCAGGCGACTTTTTCCAGCTGGAGGACCTTATTTCATCGGATTTGGAGCATTCCCTCTCTCTGTTCTTGTCTCTCTCCCTTCAAATATATATATGTATGTATATATATATTGTATACATATATTATGAATGCATAGCGTCCCGCGGTGACATGAAAAAAGGCCATGCTTTTTTTTATTTAGGAGCTCTTGAGATTCTCTACAAAAAAATAGCGAAATCGCAAAAAAAAATTAAACAGATAAATCGAAACAAGCCCATCTTTTTCGTCTGTTTTTTTCAATATTTCTCAGAAACTGAACGAGATAGTGCAATTTCACCTGAATCTTTTTTTGTAGCTCTTTAAATTTTCTACTGAAAAGAATCAGGGCAAAATGTCTCTATTTCGCTCATTTTTCGAGATATTGGCCGAAAATGAGGAATAAAAAAATTAAACTGATAAATCGAAGAGAGGCACATATCAGGAATATCTCTTTATCATGCAATCACTCATCTCCGATCATGATGTACCACAGAAGTGCATCGAATTTCGGGAAAACATATCGCTCAGGAAGATTTATCACCACAATGAGATTATCCTTGTACCCATAGAAATGATGTTATCAGTACAGGAAACTTTATCTTTAATGAATCACATTCGATGAAAAATCTCCAAAAATAGGAATAATAGATATTGTACAAGGAAACAGTAGACATTGCGAATAGGTAATCAACGACGGCTTTAATAAACTTGAGATAATTAAATTCTAAATTTATTCAATGACCCTTTTCCAATAATATTACATTTTTAACGAAGCCAGTAACAAATGACTTTTACGTTGAACGCATTTTTAACATCATTCCAACGTAGAATTATTCTGGGAGCGCGAAATTTCAAATCGCGGAACTGCTACGTCGAAATACGTTGAAAGACGTTGGACAACGTTGAAAAAGTCGTGGCAAAACTCAACATCAAAAAAATTTACTGCGAAACCTTGATATACGTTAGCGAACGTTGGAGAAATTTCGACTCGGGTAAGGACATATTATTATTATTGTTTCTTTTTAGATCCCTACAAAGCTACGACCTCTCGTAATTGAAATACCTTAAGCCATACATATAAATCATGAGTGAATAATTGATTTCTGTAAGCTCCTCATAGAGTCCTTCCCTTCAAGAAATATTCTGATTCACTCAGCCACAGTCTTCCCTACGTATCAGCTTCAAAATTCATTTCCCAGAATCATACTGTTTTATATGGACCTATGCGGAGGAAGATCAGGTATGGATGTTTCGCTGTGCATCTTGGGGCTGTGTCTTAATTAATCGAACTTTAAACAAAATACCAAGTGAATGGCCTCCACACATTATGGGATTGCCAGGGTCTAACTATGAGATTCATCAGTCTTCTTCTATTTCTTTTTGGCTCTGTCTATATTAGATCATCCGGCCATAGATTCATCAGTAAATGAGTAAGATGATCCCTCAAATCTGGTATCTGACCGAAATTTCAGACGTCTAACTGATTATGTACTGGAGTAATGGGGAGTCATAGCAAGGATACATGGACAGACCCACATACATACATAGCAACGTTTCTTCTGGCTACCATCTCTCGACGTTTTAGGTCTTTATAAGTAATTTCTGATGGAACTTAGGATTTGGAAAAAATTGCGAGATGAAAGCTTCCATTTGGAAGGAAAAATGATGGGAAAGCTTATGAACTAATGGATAAAAAAAGAAATCGAGTAAATCAATATAAAGGATATGGTAATATTTTCGAGAAATGGTTGTGGAACATTTTTTTATTATTAATTACGCGTTTACACAGATATTAACGGAGGGAGGACGAAAAAGAAGTGTGAATTGAGACATATTTTCTATTCGTCCTCCCTCTGGAAAGTGAATGAGAGATATAAATTTCATTCAACACTGAAAAAATTAATCGAGGCATATGGGCGAATGCGAAGAAAGATTATCAATGAAGTTTGTGACTCCACATCAATAATATCAGTTTCCACCATAATACCAAACGGATGACCTCCGCATATAAGAGGATTGCCAATATCAGTCTGAAAAAATGATCAACCAAATAAGTTCAATATATTCATAAATGGAGAATAGATGAAGGTTCATCTTACAAGCTCAGGGCTGTTCACAGAGTACAGTTTCTTCGCAGCAATCTGGATTCTTGTGAACAGCGCGGGCGATCGTTCGTAGTCATCTAAAGCTGCAGTACTTTTAGTCAATATCCTGTAATTCATTCTATTTTCCGGCTTTCGGGTCCATTGAAGTACCTGACACAATTGTTTAGTGGGAAAATCATCTGAATCTGCGAGTCTAAGTTTCTGGACTGTTGGACTCCATGAAAATGGTGTGGATATCTGATAGTAGAATAAAATACTCGTGATCATTAGAAGTCCCATCGAATTTAATTGAAATTAGGGAAATACTTGCCGTTATGAGACCAATACCGTGGCTTATCCACCTACTCGCACCATTGACATAAAAAATTGGTGGATTGTAAGCATGAACTGTCATATCCTTAACTGCATACCATTGTATGCTGTCACTGAGTACCGATACTTCATTGCTTCCAGCAGCTACCTTGAATGTATTGGCGAAGTAAACTCTAGCACCACCCCGAATACATTGTCCAGCAGTGATAACTTGTGTAGTATTTACGATAATTCCCCCACATGCATGTTTGTTACGATGCCAAATAGATACCACGTAAGGAAATTCTCCAGTCTGAGCCTCGATCTTGCCGCCTGAAAATTAAAGAGGTACAAATGCCGAGGTCAGCAGTCCTTCTTTCTCGGAGTGAGCCTCACCATTAATAATTTCAGAAATAAATTCAGCATAGTTCAACGTGGACAGAAAAGTTGCGGGACTAGTTGCATTTCCCTGTCGTGCCTCTTTGGCAATCAATCCAACCATGGAGCCCCCGCAAATAATCGGACTGCCAAGATCTTCCTGCATTTAATCAAAATGTGAATGACTGAAAATTCTCTTGCAAATATCAGTTATTCTCCTTACGGTACTTATGAAAGCCGTTTCGAACAAATCAATGAAACATTGTTGATTCGTTAGAACTCGTATATCCGATTGTTCACATCTATGATTCTCCACGATAGATACAACGTCCCACGTTCGGACTACCGTTTCCAGATTAAGCTCATCGAGATAATTCCAGGATATCATTGTACATTCAAAACAACGATACGACTCAATGTTCATGGGACTGAGTGCGATGAGTCCAATCAAGGAATCCATCACAAGAGGTTTGGTGAGCTGATTGTGTAAATAGAACGATCTTAATAATTTTTTGAAATCAGAAAACGTGCAGAGTAGTATTGATAACTTGCCCGTAAAATTGCGATATCGTTCTCCCAGTACATTTCGATCTGACCGAATGAATGTAGTATAAATTCTTGGTAATCAGGATGACGGTAAATATTCTTCACTGTGAACGTTGTATCATAGGGCCACTTCACCATTGACCTTCCAGGCACGACTAGAAGACCAGAAGCCGGATGCGGAACAACCACGTGTGCAACAGTCAGAATGTGATACTCATCAATGATAGTTCCACTGCATAAATGAAACAACTGGTGCTGAATAGAAACAAGGAACGGGAATTCACCGGTAGTCGCCCAATGTCCATTCTTCATACTCTGTACCCCTTGAAAAAAATTGTTGACATTAATTTTATTAATAGTTCTAATTGATATTTAATAAAAAATGATTTATCCTATGAGGAAGTACCACACAATGTTAGAATTGCAATCAATGGCAGATAAATCATCATTATATTTCCCAAGAACTTTGTTCGAAATGCCTTATCTAATTTAACTGAGCTCTTGGCAAGTAGCTGACGTGGTTTTATATTCAGAATAGTTATGTGATTGCTGAAATCTTCCACTCAGATAAGAAATAGAGGACACATTTTAGCAAAATGTGATGAATATAATTGAATTAAGCTTGAGCAAACAATTATAGAACAACTTATAATTTTTCGTTGAAATATCAGATTTTGTTATCTTACATTTCATCGGTTGGAAAAAATCATGGTGAATTCTCTCCTGTGGCACACCCATTCGAAATTGCTTGATGATTCATAAATGACAAAAACTGATCGTTTCTCAGGTATCTTGGTAGTTAAGCCTCATCTGAATCATCTCCTTTCTCTATATTCAGTTGAAAAATGACATTTTTCCAATATTTCTTTCTAAACAAACTCTGATCATTATGAACTATCATCTTCTGTTATTTTAGGCCATACATATCAATCATGAGTGAAGAATTGATCTATGTAAGCTTCTCATAGAGTTCTTCACTCAAAAAAATTTTCTAACACACTCAGCGCAGTCTTCCCTATGTATCAGCTTCAAAATTTACGGAGAGAAGGCTTTCATTTGAAGGCAAAAAAGAAGAAAAAAGTTACGAACCAATGCATGAAAAAAGGGAAAATGAGGGTCTCAATTTGCATTATCGAGGGATAATATCAGTGATCACTTCCCAAGTGGATTTCAAGTTATGATGTATTGATGATTGAGTTGAGGGTTTTTCCGGTTTATCACGCTGTTGCATCTTTGGTAGGCATGAAGAACATGTTAATATTTTTTTATTATTAATTGCGCGTTTACACAGATAGTACAGGAGAATTCATGCCTTTTTTCGTGTTCCCGGTGAACATTGACAGGGAAATATAAATTTCATTCAACACTAAGAAAATTCATTGAGGCATATGGACGAATACGAAGAAAAATTATTAGTAGACTCTGTGACTCCACATCAATTGAAGAAGTTTTGACCATAATGCCCAGCAGATGACCTCCGTATATGATAGGAATGCCAATATCATCCTGAAAAAGAAAGATCCAACGGATAAGTTCAATATATTCATGAATGAAGAATACATGAAAATTCAACTTACAAGCTCCGGATTGTTCACAGAGTACAGTTCCTTCGCGGCAATTTGGAATTTTCTGAGCTGCACCAGCGGTTGTTTGTCGTCAACTTATACTGCAGTAGTCTTCATTAATCTGAATGAAATTACTCCAATTAGGGTATTCAACGGAAGAGGATTGGTGAGCCGATTGTGTGAATCAAACGATCGTAATAATTTTTTTAAATAAAAAAACGTGCAGAGTAGAATGAATAACTTGCGCGTAAGATTGCGATGTCGTTCTCCCAGTACAGGTCGATCTGATCGGATGAAACTAGTGTGAATTCTTGGTCATTAGGATGAGGATGAATTGTTCTTCACTGTGAATGATGTATCATAGGGCCACCTCACCACGGACATTCCAGGCACAACTAGAAGACCAGAAGCCGGAAGAGGAGCAACCACGTGTGCAATTGTTAAAATATGATACTTATCAATGATATCAATTGGTGCTGAATAGAAACAAGGAACGGAAATTCACCGGCACTCGGCTGACAGAATTGTAATCAATGAAAGATGAATCATTCTTATATTTCCTAAGAATTGTGACCGCAATTTGTGTATAGTTCAACTGAGCTCTTGTCGAGTAGCTGACGTGGTTTCATTAGATAAGAGTTGGAGGAAATGTTTTTTCAAAATGTGAGGAATATAATTGAATTGAACAGTTTCGTTATCATTTTGGGTTGAGTGAGATTGCTGTGAAATTCATACAGGACGTGTTTAATGTTATGCTCATTATGTACTATTTTGTCCCAAATTTTTATCTTATTGGTTTTGAAGTAGTTAACGATGAAATTTGCGTCCTATGCATCGGTTCTAATGCATTAAACACCTGTCTAAACATGAGACCTTTGTTACCAACTGATTTAACCATTTATTCTATTTTTCATCTAGAATGTAGACTCTTTGACTCGAACCGAACAATCTAGAAAACCGCGTTTGAGGGATCGGCCACAGGCAGACCGAACAGCTGAACTGTCGGTCTCAATCGAAGAATTACATTTCTTTACATTTTCGAAGAGATAGCAAACCTATTCCAGATGAACCAACGTGACCCCAACCTGAATGTAACGAGCAAAGTGTGCACATGTGTGGAGCGATTTTAGGCCGGATTTCTCGAATCAATTCAAAGAGAGCGAAATTGGAAGGAATAAAACTTATTAATTTTTTTTAATAGAAATAATGCAAGAATACTCATTATCTCAGATTTATTAATCAAAACTGAAAAATAAATACGTACATATGTACAAACTTTAAGCAAAAACACAGAAAAATAGCGACTTATCATTTTTTAACAAAAAAAAAAATTGTTCAAAATGATGTTAAAGTGTACTTCATTATTTCTAACTGAAAGCGAAATAAGCAGAACAGTTAATCACCGTTTTATTTTAAACATTATACGTATTTTCAGTCTTTTTTACACATCATCTATTCACAAACTCTTTTTATAGTACATTATTATTATCATTATTCGTTTGAACGAAAATATAAATCTAAGATGTTCACAGCCCGATTTTCTACGTAACAATAGTTAGATTATTTTGTGACATTTCTAAATCAACAGAAAATTATTTTCATTTCTCAACTACTCTAAATGATTTTTGAAAAAAAAAACATTTTGAAGTTCCCTATAATTAACTACAAATTTTCAACAATTAGAAAACTTGAATCCAATGAAAATCAAGAATCTGAAGATTTCAGACAAATTAATTTTATTTTTTCGTTTTTCTTAAAGAAATATCTCCGCATCTAAGCAAGATAGAGCCATTTTCAGAATGACCTTTTTTGTAGCTCTTAAAATCCTCTACAAAACAAAATCATCATGAAAATTGCTCTATCTCGTTCAGATTCTTGGGTATCCCCAGAGAACTGATGACGAAACAAATTCAATTTATCCAATAACTTCAGTCGTTAAAAATCAGGTGAATCTATTTTATCTTGAGATGATTTTTTTACCAGAATATCTTTTGAAATGATGGAGAAATTATGGTAATGACCTTTTTTGTAGTCCTGAATTTTCTCTACAATAAATGTCTCAATAAAAAAAATTTCTATCTCCCTTATCTCCCAAGATATCTTAAAAAAACAAAATCCCTCTACTTGTAGCAATGAATATCATCAATCATATTATCAGAAGACATCAGCGTAAGCCTTCTCTCCTCATGCATGCCTTTGGCGTAATTGATTTGCTGTGACACCCACTTGGCAATATCTTCCGTGTCGCACAAAACTTTGGGTCTCCGTACCTGTTCAGACCCATCGAAATTGCCACCGGTCGAATCTACGCGGGACGTGAGCTCAATATAATGAAGCGTATTGCTGCCCTCGTTCTTGTGCGTTGGCTGGCACTGCAGCAGATCAGCGAGACTGACCTCGGTAACGACTGTCTTGGTGCTCCCAGAGATGACGCGAACGGTCTCATTAGACACAAGGACACTCAGGTTCTCAGTTCCGCTGCAAAGACTCTCGTAGGCTACAAAAAGTTCCGAGTAGTCGCGCTGGTTGATGTTGTAAAGGAACTCTTGTCCCTCGGCGTGGTGACAGTTGTAGGGTGGAAGTAGTCCAGCAGGTCCACTGGCGACGCGCGAAAGTCTGTCTCTTTTAGGAATCGTGCGATGCGCACTTCGACTGGATTCTCGAAGAGCCGTTGCTGCCTCCGTAGCTAGATCGAGCACTCCGACAACAGGTTTCGTCACTGTCCCAACGACACCTTTACTGAAGCCGGCGACGAACCCAGAGAAGCCTTCGTTCGCTGCTCCTACATAGGTCTGCGTAAAGATACTCGTCATGCCACCCAAGATACCAAACCCGAATCCTTTAAGTCCTGCGACTAGGTGATCACTACTGCCGGCTGTGTTCGCGCGGATCCTCTGCCTCGCCTCCTCGTGACTCTCGTCCATGATGACTCTACCCAGACCGTCAGAGAGAGATTCCGTCAGCTTTGCCGCTGAGTTCGATAACCCATGGGTTACGTTCTTCACGAGCGTTTTGACGCTTCTGTCATGGATGAGACCAGATACACCTTCGGAAACGTCGTTGATGAAGCCTAATGGATTTCCGAGGAAGTCTACTGAGCCCAGGATCACCGCTGCCTGCCACTTCAGCTCGTCCTTGTAGTGCTTGATTATGGAGTGGATGAGAAACTGACTGGACTCGAATGGATGCTTTTTCACGAACGGCTCCAGCTCGATCGACGCGTCCTCGAACTTTATCAGGGTCAGGCCTAGTTTCCGCTTTATTGATTGTAAGTGTCGGGGGAGTTTGGTGGTCGTTAAGACACTTAGTTTCACCTGACTTGGAACCAGCTTAAGGATTCCGAAGTAGTAGCGTTTGGCATGAGCTGCTGAGACCTGGGAGATGAAGCGCTGGGCCTTGAAGTCATTTTCGTCAACGGGCACGTCGAAATCTGAGCGACCGGTGCCAACGAACGCAGCGAGCTTTAGGATCAAACGCTCCTCGAGGTGGACGCAAAGAGGCTTGATGCTGACGATGAGGTGCTTGAAGATTTCAGCATTTTGGTTCTTCGAGGGGAGTTTTTCTGTCGCTACGTCGATCGCTGGGCGGTCGTCACTCTCTGCTCGGGAGGGACGGGTTATGTAGAGGACTGAAGTGCACTGGGCCTCGAAGAGCTGATTGTCAATCTGCACATCGTCGATGCTGAGGTTCAGGGTCCTGTTCAGGGGAGTCTGGATAGTTTCGAAGGCGATTCCGGCGAAACGGGCGAAGAGGAGCTCTTCGACGGGACGTCGGGATACTACGGACAGGCCGAGGCCTGAGGGGAGACTGATGGTGAGTTGTAGCTCTGATGGAGATGATGAGGAGGGGCCTGTGATTGGGTCCACTTGGGTTGGACGCTGGGCGACAGCTATGTGGGACCAGTCACGTTCTTCGAGGAGAGCGAATGTCCTTTTCTGGAAAAAAAAAGAAGCGGCTGAAGTTTGTAACCCCTCACATCTTGCGCTTCATGGGTGGACTTTTGAGCTATTACACCACATGCGTCTAGGATCAGGGGGAACTATGGAAGACTAAATCGGTACACGCGGTCAATTAGGCAGGACTCTAGTGTACCTTTCTGTCACACTAACAGAAAAAGCACACTAGCTCCCTTTCATGTGTACCTACTGCTCAATTTATTGTTCGGGTCCACGAGTGAGACGGTCACCCATCCAAGTAGCAGTCAATTTTTATGCTTAGCTTGATAGATCCCCGAGCTCACAGGCAGCCGAACAGCCAAACTGTCGGTCTGATGATGACGTTACTCTTCTGTATTTGAGGGAAGTTATTTTCAAAAAGTGAATTTTTTACCCTTTCTTTGATATCTAAGATCTGGAGTACTCTCGTGGGTCCATCAGTGGTGACTCGAACGGACAAAAATCCCGATCCTGGTCTCAACCGCTGTCTCCCAACTCTCTGTTCAATCGGCGGTGGGTCAGTGTGCGTCTGAGGTCCCAGAACAGCTTCACTCCCTAATAACAAATTATCCTCGTGAATTTTCCATTACAATGATACTTCACAAGATGATATTAATTATTCATGTACGTATATTGGAAAAATGTGTAGGTCAAGCAATTAATATTAACATTAACAAATAAAGTCAGAAGTGAAGCAGTATGATGTGATATAGTGAAAATAAAAGCACTTGTAATAAATAAAATGTATATATATTAAGTAACGCTAACTGCGTATTGTCTTATCTATACGTACACATTTGCCAACGGGCGACACTGCCGCCTGGAACATTTTTTTACTTTATCAATCAATATAATTCAAATCGCTAAAATGATGGAAGAAGGCCTCAAAAATCCCTACAGCTTTCTCCAAAAATATCTCGGAAGCGATGAGAAATTCGAGATTTTCTCAAGAAACCTTTTTTGCACTTCTTTGAACTTCTTTAAAAAAAAAAGGTCTTCTGACATTTTCTCCGAAATCATGCATTCCCGAGATATCCGCAGAAGAAACTACCGCAAAATTTCCAGCTCATCTTCTACCATTTCGCCAAATTATTCCTAGCATGTCATCATGTTTGTTGAACCAAAAAAATCACAATAAATAAACCAAATAAATGATTCATGAATTAATTGCCAAAGCAATTGAAGATTTTCCACGAAGCAACATTAATGAGAATCCAAAGAAAAAAAACAACAAACCTTCATGTAGTCCCATGAATCCGTCCTTCGATTGAACGCACATGTTCTTATGAGCGCAGCAGAGTCTTCCATCATCAGTGAATCTCCACGTTTGCGTCGACCTCCTCCGCTGATCAGGTCTCCTCAGAGCAAGTGCGCAGTAGGTAAAGGGCTGAGGTGCAGTTCCCGCTATATCGAGAACCAGAACAGAGTCCGGAATTCTCGAGTGCTTGTCTCTCGGAGGGCTTGATCCCTCATGCTGAAGCTGTCCATCCCCAGTCATTCTCCACAGTTGCGACCGGGCGCCATTTTGTTTCCGCCTCAAAGCAACCCAGCCTCCGGGACCGGCCTCTAACACCAGCCTCTGTGTCTCTACGTCAAGAGGATCTAAGCCTCCTTCTCCAGTACCCAAATCTCCATCGATCTTGAACGTGCCCGTGAACGCTATATATATAAAATTCTCGTACGTAAGTCCCCGGTTCTCCCCAAGCACATTGAGATCATAGGATCCAGTAACTCCACCCGGCGCTGTCACTGTCAAATTAGCAGTTTGCGTTGGTTCATCCAGGGCATAAGGTACCGAAGAGTGCGGCCTCACTGTCCACTGGAGACTGTCAAGAACTCCGGCTTGATTGATAGTCAGTGGAACTTCAGAGAAGTTGTCGACCCTGATGGGCGGCGGCATTGTGTTCGCGTCAGTGAAGACGATGAAGTAGGTGCTTTCTTGAAGAACTACGTCAACTCGCAAGAAGTGCATCTTTCCTAAGGAGTCCCTAATGTTGATCGTAAGAGAGTGGTTGCCATCGAGGACGATGCCACCGGACCACATGCAGCTGGAAACGTCGATGATTCTGACGCACAGCAGCTGATCCTTGTCAAGCCGTGGCCAGTGGAAAGGCATGTGACAATCAGGCATAGCTGTGATATAAGTCGCTTGAGCGTCTGGATGACTGACGGTTGTTGTGAAGCACCTCTGCGCTAATTCCAGCGTGCAAGAGGATCTGTTGTGTAGTTGGTACCTCGGGGAAAGAGTCACAACAGTTGTAGCCCGGTATCTCCCTCTTGCAGTTCTCGTGGAAACGCCGATTAGATAAACGATGTCAGGTCTCCCGTCCCGAAGGCTTATTCGTAATCGCTGAACCTGGATTCCCGGTTGGAGGTGAAAGTGCTGGGACCACTGGGACACTCCATTTGAGTGAACTGCCATTCCCACTCTGACTGCGAGAGTCCTGCTCGCTTCCTCGTCGCTGAATGAGAAGAGAAGTGGAGCCACCATCCGTGCTTTCTCGTGCTCCTCGAACTGTCCCGCTGCCTCTGTTCCGACACCTTCTTGTCGGAAGACTAAAGGCAGTCCCGTTTTGTTTATTATCCAGTAAGGAGCCGTGATGTTGATCTTGACTGCCGACCCCTTCTCCACGATCACTGCAGCATTCAGAAATAAGATCCTTCCAGCAGAATCCGTCAGCTTCATTCGTCCAACGAAGGAGCCAGATATTTGGGACAATAGGAGAACTCCACTTCCAGGATAACCGTCAAGCTGAGTTATTATCTCCAACTGCTCCTCAACGTTAACACTATGGAGATCCGCACTCTGACCAGGACCGATTCTCCCATTCTCCGTTGGTGACACTTGATAGCTCAATTCATGAGGCAATAGGTTCGTCAGGGTGATTGGCGAAAGCAGGGAGATTGTGTGAGCAGGTAAGATGTTTGGTCCTACATCAGCAGGGTAGTTGTCCCTCCGTAGAGCTACACACATGTTGAACAGATTATTCTGATTCGTTCGGCAAGTTGTGAGGACTTCGATTATCTCCATTGGTTTCTTTACGATCGCCCACTCGATGGGCTCCATACAGTATTGAAACGCATATTTCGGGTGTTGGGGCTTTAGGGACATCTTCACGCTAGTGTGAGTCAGTGGCACTGATATGACCGAGTGCTCCGGAACGTGGAGGATCTTTATCCCTGAGGCTCCAATGTTTGCTGGTAGTCCCAGATACGCAAATTGGCTGACCTTCTCGAGTTTGATGTCGACGGGGTAAGCAAGTTTGTTGGCTATTTGCAGCGCTGATCTGACGGTTACGAGCTTTCGTGCGGAACCCTCCAACTCAACTGCAAAGACGACTCGCGCTTTTGTTGCTGCCCCGTACTTCAAATCTGCACTGGCGTGACGGAAGTAGACTCCAGCTCGGTCAACAGTAACGGGATCAACTGGCTTCCATCCTTCGACGACAACCGCCACCTGATGTCTCCTGACCTGATGGGTCATCTGATGCCGAAGCTTTCCTCGCTCCTCGAAAGTGAAGGGTACAGTGTCCCCTGGAGACACCTCACACCAAGTCTTGTCTCGGATCAGGTTAGTATCATTAGTCAGCTTCTGGTTGATCTGACGCACATCATCAGCAACGGCTATGAAGGTTTTGAACCAGAGCGTCGAACCGGTCTCGTTCTTCAGCGCGAAAGGGACAAATGGTGAACGTCTCCTGTAGTACCCCTGAAGACTGCTCAACGAGGATGACGAGGATTTCGCCAGAGGATCCGGTTTGTTGGACAGGTAGTAGTCCTGCGTCCAGTTGTCCTTGACTAGCTTCACTAGTTCAACTAGGGTTGACGTGATGTTGACGTTGACAGAGTCCTCTGATTGCACCCCGATCTGAAGTCTCTTGGTGTTCAGAGAGTTGCCGACAGTGTGCTCCCACTGGACACTGGTCTTCCAAGACTCAATGAACGGTTCCCATCCGCTCAAGACGCGATTATAGTAGTCGACTCCGAAGCTAGCTCTCAGAAACCCCGGGCCCTCCAACACCTGCCTCAAAGAGAAGTCCAAAAGAACAAGTTCTGCAAGAGGAACGTCCGCATCCCTGCAGTCATCAATGATGCAAATTCTCAGACACGCTGTTTCAATGTCCACAACGTGGAATCCGCTCTTGGCTCTGTGATCTTCAGCGTTGGGAACTGCATTCTGCGTTAGCCAGAGAGCTGCATCATCCAATTGTCCGTTGCAAACGTCTAATGCCTCCTCGCAATCAGTCTCCGTGAATCCGAGAGCAGATAGTTTCATTATGTGGCTCTTGGCATTGGCGGGAGGTCCAGACATCGAACGCTGCTTAGCCAATAGCGTCTGTTTCGGTAAAGAATTCAACATTCTTCCGAACATCGTTACGTCGTGGTAACTCAGCTTAACGTTGAGCGGCTGCAGTTGAATTTCTAGGGATTTTTCTTTGGTCAATTCGACACTAGCGCCAACGGGATCGATAATCGAAAGCGCTGTTTCTTCTTCCATTCCTAGGATGCAAGAGTAGAGTTCACAGTGAGATAAATTGCAAGATAGTGGCTTCTCACCCTCGATCGGATGAGATCTGTAAGCAAGAACTGCTGTGCACCTCAAAATGACTGCATTCGTATCCCATAGCGATGTGTCCTCAACGATTACCAACTCTGAGTCAGTTATGTTCAGCTTCAATTCGAATGGAGATAAGTTCGTTGTTGTATCAGCTTCTTGAGAGATGGGGAGAGCTCGTGCGGCAGCGGGAATCGGTTCCGGAGCGGGAGCATTCAGCACCAGAAAATCCCTGACTGCCTCCCACCAATCCAAAATGGCAGTTAGCCTCATGCTATGCAAGAGAATCGTTGTTGCTGTGTTGTTTTTCCTCTTCCTGTGATGGATCTCTGCCTGGACTCGGTCCTCGATGTTCCCGAAGTGCTTCAGCGGCTGGAGAATACTGATGAACACGTTAGAACGTTTGTTTACAGGTTCATCCTGGAATCTCGTGTCGATAACGAGAATTTCTTGCGACACCAAATCAATGTCCTGCGATCCATCGCTCAAAGAATCTAGAGTTAATCTCGATTTTATGAAATTAACACAGGCAAGTGCTGCGATTCCGTGATTTGGGTGAAGCTTCACGGCGACGTTGACGATGTCCAGGATTATGCAGGATTTGGTCCAGACTTTTCCTCCGCTTCCGCTTGTCTCTTCTGTTAAGAAGTATTCACTCGAGTCGCTGAGATCCTCTAGGAAGGAGCGAATGTCATCGAGGTTTTCACCGATATTGTAGGATAGTAGACCACGGATGAGCATGTATTGGGCTGGATCTAACGCGCAATTCATCGTCGACAATGTGCCTTTGATGCTGAGATCAGGAATGTCCCGGCTGATATATGTATCTAGATTCCTCTCAATTCGCAAGCTCAGATGGCACTTTTCCGTCAGCAGAGACGGTCCCAATTTTTTTAGGTAGAATCCGCCGATCATGAGGTAATCACTGCTGTCGCTGCTGCCGTCGTAATCGTTTCTTTCAGGACTCTGCCTGATCCTTTGAGCTGCGTAGACATCCATGTTCACTAGTTCTAGAAGCATGACATCCAGAAGACACTGGTCAACATTCTTGGAGTGATGAAATGAATTGTGCGCTGTTAGTTCACCGAGATCGAGAACAGCAAGTTGATCTGACTGTGAACTGACGGGAATAAGGATGACTGGAGCGCCTGCGTGTAGCTCCAGTGACAGCCTTGTGCCTCGGGTGCCCATGTTCAGAACGGGAGTATCTCCAGCTCTCAAAGTCTGCATAACTGCTCTGAGCTGGGAGAAGTGGCGGAAGAATGCCTGAAGTTCAGCCACAAATCTCTGAGTGTGAACGTAATGAACTGCTGACATGTGGAGCTTCAGTTTAGCGTCGTAAGGCAGCTTTCGGGAGTCCTCGTAGCTGGAGTACTGGAAGTTCAGAGCTTTTCGTCCAGACGAGAGAAACCGCTCTCGGTAGAATCGCCCGTGAGGAGTCAGATCCAGAAGCGACATGGAGCCCAACGATCCAGAGACTTTCGATTTCCCTGAAGCTTTGACGATTCTCATACTAGCATTTGAAATATTCGCCTTAGCTATTTCCCTGTCGGTTCGAGTCAGAACGAGAGTCAACGATCGAATCTCTATGTCGGTGTCTGACTGCAGGTCTTTTTCGAGCTCGGATGAATCGACGTAGTCGGTTGTTGCCCCTGTCGCTGCGGTTGAAGTTGACGCGGTTGCGATCGAAGTGGTAGAAGTCGCCAGGTCTCTGTTGCTCGTTGACATTTGAGAATTTCCTTGACTGGTACCAATCCCGAAAAAATCTAGGACAATCATCCACGACTCAACGCTGACGACGAGGTCGAGGCAGTTGAAGTCGATGCAGACCGACTTGTAGAGTGTCGGACGAAGTGGTAGAGAAGAATCACCACTGTGGATTGAATCACTCTTTGGGATTGTCTCGTTCATAGTGATGCTGATCAGAACAAGGTTCTCCTCGCAGGTGATTGCACCAGGCGATGGTGGAGGTGTATTCGGTGTTCCAATGAGTGAAGATGCCTTCCTCCAATGCGCGGGTACGGTGCCGTAGAGGGTATCTGTCTCCAATCGATCTGGAAGACTACCTCTGCCATACTCACTTCTCCACTTCTTGTTGAACGCTAAGTCTGGACAGGACTTTGAGACTCCCAGCGGAACTTTCACCCGGGTGGGTGCCGTCGACTGCATCATCGATCGATGTCGTGATCCAACCGGACAAAGGAGATCCTCCATCAGCAACGATCTCAGGGAGAGTTGAGTAGTTGATTCATTCATCGACAATTTCTCGTACTTCACAACAAACTCCTGCATTGAGAGTTCAACCAGCGGCTGTTCCGAATGATCCTGCTTCAGCTGAATACTTAGTGTTGGCAACTCAAAGAGAACTTTGATCGCAACTTGGAACGACTTCTGAGAGTAGGACTTCGACGTCGACGAAATTTCCGTTGGTGGAAGGTTTGCAGTAGTCGTCTGCGGGGTTGAAAATATTACGTGAATAGTGTCCAGCAGCTGTTCGTATTGACTCCGGGAGAGAGAGACTTTTAGTGGTGTAATGATGACTCCATGCACCTGAACAATCGGCTGCTGAGTGCTGGTTTGGAAGTCCTGATCGAGCAGGAAGCCGGAGCTGTGCAGAGACGCGATGAAGCCTTTCTCAACCAGTATCTTCAAGGATGTGTCGTGAAGGATCGGTCTTCCGGAATCTTTGCAGCTGTACGTGTCATCAGCCCGCAATGGCAGATTCGTTCCAGTGATGTGTGAGAGCTTTGAGCTGACGTCCAAGGAATAAAGATTCATGTCGCGGACTTCGAGACTAACTGTGTGCTTCGAGTCGTCAGAAGGCTCATGTTGAAGGGACATTGTTCCTAAGTGAGCTACGAACACTTGTGGACTGTGCGAAGATCGTGGAATGACTAGGACCGGACTGTCTAATACGACATCAAGCTTTATCTTGAGGATTCCGGTGTTGACTTCAACGTCAACGGAGGAGAAACTCGGCAGCCGTTTCCGCTGCGGCACGCTCCAGTCCTCGTGGACAAGCCCCATTGCCATGTCAGTAGCAGCTGCACCGATATGCCGCGCCAAGTTACTCAAGTATTGTTTAAACTCATCAGCACATGATCGCAGTTCGGAGATCAAATGTGGCGCATGCGTATACCAAACACTGCCAACTCTAACGGCGATATCAACGCTGTCGTTCGAATTTCTGTGAGCGGAGAAGCTGAAAGCTTCTGGTTGGTTCGATAAACTCGCGTAGTGTTCCAGTGGTGCGTGAAGAGGGTCGACAAGAGGATCCCGTCCTACACTTATGATCCGCTGATGAGTCTTACCGATTAGCGTTTGATCCAAAACCTGAAGACCACCCAGAGAACCTGCTATCGAGGTATTCATCGCTAGCGTCGCTTGGATCCTCGCGTCCGACATAGTTGCAGTTGCGATTTTTTGGCCGATCAGATGGCTGTCCTGCATTACTGCTCTCAGAAGCAAAACGTTCAGTCTATGAAAGTCGAAAGTAATCTCGGTCCTCGTCGGCTTTACCTCAACATTGTGGCTTACTATAGAATCCTGTCTGTCAATCTTCTTTCGTCTTCCTCCTTTTGACGGCAGCAGTCTCCTAACGAACCCAATCAGCTCCACAATCGTCTCCTGATTTGCAATTATATCGAGATTGTTGAACTGAATGTTAGCCACCTGCAGCTTTTCCAGCGAGTCCTCAATGAGCATCAGTTCAACAACAATTAGAGCCTCATTGTCCAGTTGATCGAGACCAATCAGCGAGTTGTTTCTCGGCGAGAACAGGTTCTTCGTGTCATGTGCTAGACTAGAAAGTGCTCGTGTCAGGGCGATTGGTGACGTCAATCTCCTCTGAACTCCTGGATCAGGAGATCCTGGTGACACCGGCGATACTGGAGATGTCGGTTCCGAATCACGCAGGCTACCCGAGACACTGTCCATTCCCACGTGCTTGTGACTAGCTACCAACAGCTCAAAGTCCGGCCCAAATTCCTGCATCGCATCAACCAGAAGGAGCCCATGAACCGACAGCGATACGCTAACATCCGCTGGTCTCTTACTCAGTGCTGCTTTAACCCCTGAAACCTGAAGTTCCGCTACACTTCGGCCTCTAGATTGCAGCTCGAATGTCATCTGATCAATCATGAATTGAATCATCATCGCGTGATTCAAGGTCTTGTCCAAGGATTCCTCCTTCTTCGGGCTCTCCGGCTCCCCAATGTAGGGCGATTGTCCAGAGCTCTCACCGTTAGCCGATAAGTTGGTGAGGAGCTGATTCGACATCGACCTTATCGCTTCCACTTTCTGTTCATTTACATGAACGACTAGTCTCGGTAAGTTCCCAGAAATTGTCAAAGACGGGAACTGAGGATCTACTGTTGAAACGACTCTTCTCTCGACCTGAAGTGATATGTTGAAGCGCTCCAACACGTGAAGAGTCGACATTCCTCTAGTTCTAGCGTGTTTCCAGTTGTCCTTGACCTTCCCAACGAGCACTTGGAGATCGGACAAATAAATACTGTATTGGTCATATAATTTGTGGAGGAGAGCCGATTCTGAGAACCCTTGATAATCTGCAATCGACCCGTTCTCTTGACTTCCTGGGGGAGTTGAGCACGGGGTTTGGAATCTCTCGTCTTCGTCGTCATCAGCATCGTCTTTGGCACCGTTCTCTGGGTTTTTCACGTCCTTTGCGTGACTACTATCATTCGCCTCTTCATCACTTCCTGGCGAGCCTGGCCTCAACACAACTTTTTTGCAGCCGAAATTATTAGTCAGATGCAACCGGCCGAAGTCAACAACTACAACCGCAGCTGTAGACTCCCGGAAATTCTCAACCAACAGAATTTGTGGTGCGGAAATATTGAATTTCAGATCCCACGAAGATCGGTATACAAAGTCACCCTCCAATATCTGCTCCCAATTCTTCATCAACTGTCTCCTAGTTCTTCTCTTCATCGCTTGAAGTCTCTGACCCGACGAATTCTTGTGGGGCTTGCTGACAAAGTCCATGAGCCACCTGATTGCCGTTGGGTTGTAAACGACATCCAGCGACCGAGTGTTCAAATGAAGCGAGTGGTCTGTAGTAATGTGAAACGGTTTTTTCTCGTAGATCAACTCGAAGAGCGGCGCTTGAGGTGTCTGTTGGGTCACGAGCTTCTCAGACGATGACCTGAGTCGAGATGTCGAAACGGCTGGTGTCTGCGGTTGAATGAGGATCGGGAACATCGTATTAACAGTCAAGAAATCGTGCAAATAAAGTGCACCCAGGCTGATTGAGAACTTGTGAGATCCGGACCTTGGTCGAGACTCGTAGCTCAAGACAACTCTCTCGAACTGAAGTTCCATGACTTTTTCCTCAGAATTATTTTCGCCACTTCTGCACAATGAGATCGCACCCTTCGAGAGAGTAAAATTGAACTGTCCGAAGACGGCGTCACGTCGAAGGAGCGTGTTATCATCAATGGTATCAGCAAGAACATCTAAAAGTTCCCCATCAAACGTCGACGATCCAGTTTGTGCCGAGGCACAGGAACTCTGTGGAGCTTTGGAGTACCACCCCCACCACTGCGGGAACCACTGCACCAACATTCCTCGTGCCGCAGGAGAAGCACCACTATCCGTCTCTTGAAGTTGTTGCTTCGGAGGCGGAGGTCTGACTTTAGCCATGGCCAATTCCCTCAGAATCCTCAGCTCATCGTAGCTCAACTCCCACTCGATTCGATCCTTCGTCGTCTTCTCTTCTGGCGGCAGCACCACCGTTGGCGTTGCCAGAACCTTTCGGTAAGTCTTCACATAGAATACGTTGTCCCTGCCTCGTTCCAAGATGTCTTCCCACGTCGGCCGTTTCCGCAGAGCCTGCTTGCCAAGATGACATCGTGTAGCGTACTTCCACCACTCCGTTGGAGTCTCCAAGATTGACGTATTCGGACGACACCTCCGCCTCCTCCTCCGGCGCTCGATATCCTCTAGCTCCTTGATGCACTCGACGATCTGGCCATACTGTTCGTCCGTCATCAGCAGTGGCACCTCGTCCAACTGCAGATCAACCACTATCCTTGGTCGTGTCAGTGATCGCAGCGGCTTCTCCGACCGGTCTCTCTTTATCCTAGCGCATGCAGTCACTGGCGAGAGAATGTACCGCCACTTTGTGCTCCTTGACTCATTCATGGCCACTGCCAAATCACCCAAATTCAACTTCCCGAACATCTCGGACGGGTCCAAGTGATTCCAGTAGATCGAGAGACCATCCAGTTCCATCAGCTTGAACGAGGCATCCTCGAAGTTCCAAGAGGTCGAACCCGGCGTCCAACTCGCATCGCAGCTCTGGGCGGAGAGCGCCTTTATCGTCACACCCAGAGCCATTCCCGTATTCTTCAGCGTTACATTGTCCTCGTAACGCAGGTGAACGTCCTTGATGTTCAGCTGGAGATTCTCGATTATGTTCGTGACCAGGGAAGCTCCGTAACTCAACCATGAGCTGTAGCTCGAAGCGTAATAACCCGGATCTCGCTCTGTACTCGCGCGCCATCTGGCTTCTAATGAATCTAACTTACTGTGCTTGTACTCTTGTAGTATCTGTTCCTCCACTTCGCTGTCGTAGTCATCGAGGTTTATGGGTCCGGCAACTAGATAGAGCTGCTCGATTGCTATGACCCATGAGGCTGTTCTGATTTGGCGAACAGGAACCTGAACTCTGACCTTTCCAATGAAACCGGCTTTTATCTCGATGGGCAGGCCGATGTGCCTGAGGGCTTCTTTCTTGAGGGGTAAATTCTCGAGCTCTACCTCACCTGATTGATAGAAATTGCGGTTAATAATGGAGTGTGGAAATGGGCAATGTCTTGGAGATGATGAGTGATAGGGGAAGTTTTGAGAAATCCCAGGGCTACAAGAAACAATAGGAGAAGATGGGGTAAGAAGTCATAAGTGACGAAACGAACGCATTTTAGATTTGCTGTTCTATCTTTCGAAAAAAAATCGGTAGAAATCGATGAACCCGTTTGAGATACTTTTCTTCTGATGATTTCATTGAAGAGCTTACAAAACTTCTGTTAGAAAACATATCTCAAAATTCATTTTCCCGTTTTTTTCTCTCAAAATTTTGTACTTTTCAATAAAAAATTTGAGCTTCACCCCTTTAGAAATCGAAAATTTTTATTTTTTTCGAGATATCTCCGGTTTTATTGATCGTAGCGACTTGAGGTTGAGCTTAAATGAAAGGTGAAATCATTTGCCATCGATTTATGTGGGTTTGGAAAAAATGACTGATATCTGAGCTATTTCTTAGACAAAAGGTAATTTTCTCAGAAGTGCTCATAATCACTTCAAAAATCGATAATTCTTTCGTTCCAGGAGACAAATCGATTGCGAATGATCTCAAATTTCATCTAAGACTAGTCCCTAGTTGCTAGGACAAATAGAACTGGAGATATCCTTGAAAAAGTGAAAAAAAAAGCAAAAAGAAAAAAGAATATGAAGTTCTCAAACAAATGGACATTATTTCTTCAGGTTTTTCAGTAATATATCTTGAAATGTAGGCAGAATAGAAAAATTTTCATGATGACTTTTTTTATAGTTTTCCAAATTCTCAATAAATAAAAGTTGTTGTTCAAATTGCTCTATCTCGCTCAGATTTCGAGGGTTTTTTCTAAGAAAAACTGTTGATCAAATAAAATCGATTTGTCCAAAAACTTCATGGTCGTAATGGGAAAGGTTTTCGACCTTCTATTCGTGCCTAAAGAAGAAGAAATTACAGAAAAATAAAAAAAAATGACTTCTGACACATGTTTTACATCGAAAATTTTCTCAGCTTTTTAATGAAATCATAGAGAAAAACCACCTCGAACCATTTCATTGGAATATCCATTATTACCCACTTTCCCCTATAATTAAAGAATATGAAGTTTTCAGACAAATTGATTCCTTTTTGTCTCCAGTATGATTCTAAATTTCTCGGAATCTAAACGAGATAGGGCAATTCTGTCCGATCTCTTCTTGTAGCTCTTGAAATTCTCTAATTTTAAGAGCTACAATTAATTTTTAATTCAAGAATTTTTATTAACATTAATAATATTTTTACATAGACAACAATATATACAGATTGGACTACGTTAGCTTAACGTTTGGGGGTTTCATAGTCCCAGCTACAAAAAAGTATTGAGGCAAAATTGCACTATCTTGCTTAGTTTCCGAGTTATTGGCGAATAAAGAGATAATCAAATAGAGTCGATTCGTCTAAAAACTTCATAGTCGTTAATTTAACAATATGAAGTTTTCAGACAATTTGTTCTTGCCTCCACTTTTTTTTTTTTTTAATATCTCAGAATCTCAACGAGATAGGGCGATTTTGTCCGATTCTTTTTTGTAGAAAATTTCGAGAGCTACAAAAAAAGTTTTAGGCAAAATCACTCTATCTCCCTTAGTTTCCAAAACACTCTCAAAAAATTGACAATAAAATGAGCTCGATTTGCCTGAAAATTTACAGCAAAATGATTAATCATATAGTCAGAGCCAAAAAAAAAAAGAAAAAGACGTCTGAAAACTTCATAGTCGTTATGATTAATTAATTATTCCCATGTGTGAAAAAGAAATTTTTAATTGGACTATAACCTCACCTGATAGGAGGGCAATGCTCAACTGATCGGTGTTCAAATTTTCAACGTACTTGCCCAAATAATTGTTCAATACCCATGCAACTAGTCCCTCAAGCATTTTTGTAAATGCGTATCAACTTTTGTTATTATTGATGCAATCATCAGGTGAAAAAATATATAATTAAGTATTTATTACTTTTTTTTTTTTTTGGTTATGATAACACAAAATTTAACTGCACAATTTTAAATGAATTTTTTCGTTATAAATCAATTTGTCAACTATATTTTATTGAAGTTCACATTCCAGTAAATTTTGCCAGTTGTTCTATTCTTTGTTGTTTTAATTATTGAATAATGTATCCTCGAAATAAACATTGCGCGATGTGAAGAATAATTTAGTCGTTTGTTAGCGGTCTCGTGTACCAACTGAGTCATGCACACACCTTTATCATGTACACACGTATGTACAGTGAAGTACTGAGTTGGCGCGAAATTATGAATTTTTGAATTGAACAAAGTTCGAGAAATCCTAAATTCTGTGAAGGAGAGAAAGTTTAGAGTTTTTTAAGAGTTTTTACGATAATTAAAATAGATAAAATCAATTTTATTTGCTTCTGTGTTTTTTTTATATATCAGAAACTAAGCGAGATAGAGCGATTTTGATGGAATCGAGGAAAAAGGCTTAAAGCCCAATCGCTCTATCTCGCTTAATTGCCGAGATATATATATAAAAAAAATGATGGAATGAAATGAATTTGTCTGAAAACTTCGTAATCTCAAGTTTTCAGACAAATCCGACTTTATTTCATAAGTTTTTTAAGGATATCTCGGAAATTAAGTGAGATAGAGCGATTTTGTCTGAATCATTTTTTGAAGCTCTTGAAATTCTCTACAAAAAAGGCTTAAGGTGAAATCGCTCTATCTCGCTTAGTTTCCGAGATATTATAAAAAAACTGCTGAGAAAATGAAGTCAATTTGTCTGAATAATTCTTATTTTTAGTTTTCAGAAAAATCGATTTTATTTTTTTATCAGTTTTTTCTTTGAAATATCTCGAAATCTAAGCGAGACACAGAATTTTCTATAATGACCTTTATTGTAACTCTGAATTTTCTCTACGAAGACATTAAAATTATCATGAAAATTGCTCCATCTCGCTTAGATGCCGAAATGTGTTTCTAAAAAACTGGTTTTGGAATCAAATTTGCCTGCGAACTTCATAATCGTACATTTTTGGAATTCTTTTGGAGAAATGAGTTTCCAGTTGGAATTTGATGGAAATCACTTGAAATTATTGAAAGTACCTGAGACAGGATATGTTTGATGATTTCATCGGAAAGCTGCGAAACTTTCTAGTGGAAAACATGTGTCAGAACGGATTTTTATGAATTTTTTTAGGAAAATATTTTTCATATTTTTCAGTTTATTGAGAATATCTCCGGTTCTAATTGTCGTAGCGCAAAAATTCAATAACCAACCGAAGAGTTAAGATCATTTTTCATCGATCCATGTAGTTTTTACTGCATTTTTATCGATTTCTGAAGAGGATATCGAGTAAAAACTGATTTTTGTAAAAAAAAATTGTAAATAACTAAAAAATTCTTAAGAATCATTTAAAAAAAAACTTTTCTTCTCCTTTTTCATGGGATTTTTTAAAAAAATCAAGACTGTTGTAGCATGAATAGATTTATCTCTGATGGAGAAAAAGTTTCAAACACTTTTTCTCACTTGTACTTATTTACATCAATAAAAATAAAGGAGTCTCTCTCATATCGTCAATTCATATAAAATGCGTTTCACTCGGTTTCTTCGAGGGATAAATGACGAACAACGATAATTGGAATGCTGATAAAATACATCCCATAAAATTTGGTATTTCAATGAACGGATCCTCCAGCAGTGTTCCATAAACGAACCACTGACACGATACGACTAGGGAAGATACTATCACAGGAAATGGCAGAGTGTCTGTATTTTTCTCTCTGATTACATGAACCTGAAATCAGAAGTTTATAATTATGAAATTTTCAAAAAACACAATTTTATTCCATTAGTTTTGTCAAGATGTCTTGGAAACTAAGCGAGATAGAGTGATTTTGCCCTAATCCTTTTTTTGTAGCACTTAAATTAAAGTTTTCTACAAAAAAGAATCGAGATAAAACCACCCTATCTCGCTTAGATTCCAAGATATCAAAAGAAAATTTGAAGAATATAATTAAAAAAAAAAGTTTATAGATTTTCAAGAATACAAAATTTTAGAAAATTTTAGAACTGAAAATTTCGGACAGATTAAGTTTATTTCATTATTAATTTTTTCAGGATATCTCGGAAACTAAGTGAGATAGAGAGATTTTCTCATGATATTTTTTGTAGCTCTTGAAATTCTCTTCCAAAAAAAGATTAGAGTAAATTCGCCCTATCTCGCTTAGTTTCCAAGATATTTAAAAAACGAATGATGGCAAAATAAAATCAATTTGTCTGAAAATTTCCTATTCATTATCAGTTTTTTAAAAAAGAATGTAAGTGAAATCAACAAAATTACTTTATTTCATCTAGATTTCGAGATATTCTCAAAAAACAGATGATGAAATAAGATGGATTTGCCTGAAAACTTCATATTCTTAATTTTTAAATATTTTGATCAACTACTTAGCTACTGATTGAGCAACAATTACCAGCATAGTTAATGGTGCAGCAAAAAACATAATAGTCAGGCTACAGCTCAAGAAGCCAACGTATTTTGTAGCTTCTGCCCTGTCTGAATAAACAATACTGTACAAGTAAACAGCGAGAATGAATACAATGGCTCCAACAAATTGTCTAAGTACTAATGTCCTCTTAACACTGTATAATGCATAAATGGCAACATATGATAATTGCAGAACTGCCCCAAATACATTCACCATCACCACGTACGAGTCTCCAATCATCTGTCCATATCTCAGCCAGAAACTACATCTGCAAATAAATAAATAAGAATTCACCCAATTTTTTTTTTAAATAAGAAATTTTCAGACGAATCAATTTTATTTTGTCGTCAGTTTTTAAAGATATCTCAGAATCTAAGCGAAATAGAGCAATTTTTATAGAAACCTTTTTTGTAGCTCTGATTTTCTTGTGCAAAAAAGGTCACTCTACAAATTGCCTTATCTCGCTTAAATTCCGTGATATCTCAAAAAAACTGATGATAAATCACAAGTGATTTTTCTCAGGTTTTTATTGAATAATTCGTGGATTTTGTAAGAAATCTTGAACTTACGACATTAAACAAGTGATGAATGCAAAGGCCGAGGCTTCTCCTGTCGTTCCATTCTTTATAAATTTCCTGCACACCAATCTGCAATGAAGATAAATTTTATTATTTGATTTTAAAAAAAGAGGAAGTATAACTGCAACTTTGTTTTTTCGAAATGTCTCGAGATCCGTTAGAGATAGGGAAATTTTCGTGATAACCTTTTTTGTAGCTCTCGTTTTCCTCTACAAAAAAGGTTTCCTCAAAAATTCTCTTATCTCGCTTACTTTCCGAGATATTTCCAAAAACAACATAAAAAAATCGAGTAAAATCGAAAATTTTCGTTTTTCCACGTTGCACTTTATTTTTAGAAGGCATACAATTATTTAAAAAATTTATTCACACTTACGTGCCAGCAAGAAATTGAATAATCGTACAAATTGATGCTGACGTTGCTAAAAGGTTCTTAGCTGCATTTGACACCATTGCACATCCTCATAACTCTTCTTTAAATTGGATAAAAATTATTAAAATTTGATGGAATAATGTGGTTTCAAGGCCTTCGACTGCACTTGTCACTTGTATTTGTCAACAAATAAAATTCACGTATATCCACACATTTATTTATAATAATAATGATAATAATAATGTGCAGGTGAAACTGAAGAAATCCGCTAGGTTCGCTGATGCTCACTATCCAAAAAAAAATGCATCTCACGTTGAATTTCTCAATGAATTCAGGTTGTTAATGCCCTGCTATGCCTATTTGGCTCACAACTTTGACATTTGTGTCATCATAAAATAAAAACTTTCACGTGATTGTAAATTTTTATAAATTTATTATTGTACATTTAAGCTGATGTTAAATTAATAGTGAACACATGGCAATTAATAAATACAATGCTTTTAAATACTTTTTACGTCAACGTCAAACAGTTGTGAGTATATTTTCATTATTTTTTCGCTTTTTCAGTATATTCAGATGGATGATATGAATATATATGTAGTGTCGATAAATCCGGTTGCACAATGATCAACCGGTTTAAAGCGGTTTTATTTGAATTTGAATTGTATTTTAGAAGAAAGTTAAAAGTGAAATTATTCATTTCTCAACTTGGATTGAGGATATGTCGGAAATTAAACGAGATAGCGAAATTTTTGTGGAAATCTTTTTTGTAGAAAATTTCAAAAGCTACAAAAACAGCCTCTACGAAAATATCGTTATCTCGCTTACTTTCCAAGATATTTCACAAAAAGCAATTTCAAAATAAAATTTCCATCTTAAAAATTCAAAATTTTCTTCAAATATCTCGGAAGCTAAGCGAGATAACGCAATTTTTGTAGTTACTTTTTTTTATAGCTCTCATTTTCCTCTACAAAGAAGGTTTCTACAAAAATTTCCCTATCTCTCATAGATTCCAAGATATTCCTAAAAAAAAACCGAAATAATGCTCCAAAATTTTCTGCAAATTTTCTATTAAAATTTTAGGTGGCGCTGATAGCGCGAAATTCGAATGACTCATCGAGTAACAAAGTGAAAGATCCTTTTCACCCAGACACAATTCTAAGTCCAGATAGTCGTGCTAATTGCATAGCAAGACTACAAAAATGCCCTGCAGCAATACATTCAGGTGAAACACCACGTAGTGCAGCTGTATTGGTGCCACTTTGTATTAACAATAATGAAATGGGCTTATTGTATACACTCAGATCAACAAAATTATCATCAAACAAAGGACAAGTATCATTTCCTGGTGGAATGAGAGACAGTAGTGACAGTAGTTTTGAAGAGACTGCATTAAGAGAAACATGGGAGGAGCTAAATATTCCAAAGGAAAATGTTAATGTATGGTCTAGAGCTAATATCATTGGCCGGAAGCATGTACATGTAATGCCTGTATTTGGATACATTGGTAATATCAATCCAAATGAACTGAAATTCAATCCAAATGAAGTAGAAGAAGCATTTGTCGTAACACTCAGGGAATTATGTGATAATAATAATTGGGGATTTACACAATTTCGTAATAATTATACATTACCAACTTATTTTTGTGGTAAATACAGAATTTGGGGATTGACAGCACTTATTACCCATATCATTATGAAGTCTCTTGTACCTGATGTTTATCATCATAAATTACAATTTTTACAACCAATAGAACACTATGTTAATAAAAAAGTTTGAATAAAAATGAAAAATAATGAAAAAAACACGTTAAAAATCGTAAAATGTCTTATTTTTTTAGAGATATAAAAAATATGCACGTTTAGAAAATTCAAAAAACCTATGAGTGCAAATTTTTCAAATTTTTTTTTTTATAATAATACACTTGTGTTAAAAAAAATTAAAAAAATTCTCAGATTTGTGCTAATTTCATTATCATTCTTCCAAGAATATCTCCTAAACTATTACACTTATCAAAAAATCCCAAGAATCCTTTTTCGTAGAGAATTTAATTCTCTCCAAAAAAGGTTTCTTGACATTTCCCCTCAAACTCCTTAATTTCTGAGTTTCTCATTAAAAATACATTGCCCCGATTTTCCTCCTTATTCTCAAATAAATCCCTCCCCTCAATCATTAAACCCAATAAACTCGCATTTAAAAGAGAAAAAAATCCTTTCCATTCTGTCTCTCCAATTGACTCAACTTATTAAATCACATTACCTTCAATGAGTCCCTAATAAAATGTAATTAAGCCATTGAAATAATATTAAAGTGAATCATCAGTATCAAAGTCTCGCCAGACAGAAAAAAAAAAATGAATTTCCAAGTAACTCAACTGCCTTTCTTCGTGTCTTTCCGTCAATTTTCGGGCATTTCCGCAACTGATGACCCTACTGCGCATGCGCACTAGCCAAAATGACAGAATAGTAGGGTGTGGAGAGAGAGGGAAAGACCTCACAGTTAGCCAGTGTCGTTTCTCATATCACTCGGCAGTCTCCGAAATTTCGCATTAAAAAACAGAAACAAATATATTATTTTTAAAAAACACAAGTTAATCAATAAATCAAATGAATGCGCCAAAACAATTTAAATGTTTAATCATTAGTTTATCAAATAGTTTGTGAGTTTTTAATATTAAATAATTTAATTATAGTTTAAACGTAGCAAGAGTCAACAGTTTTTTAACTGTGACTGTAGTCTCTGGAATGTCATCGATAAAAGCGTCATTATTGTTTCTTCTACTATTCGTTGTATCATTCACGGTAAGTAAATATATATCTTTCTCTTTCTCATTTGGTGTCTTTGGCCAACAAAAAAAAAGGAGAGAAAAAAAAAAGCTTACCACACCCAATTTGCACGAAAATTTAATAACAAAAAAATACATACGTCATGAAAACGTCTTTTTCTTGAACTATTCAAGACACTTTATTTTCATTTAATTTAATTAGTTTAGTGTCCTTGGTTTTCAATTGGGCCTCTTCATGGCTTCTGCAGAAACGCCTTGACTAATCTTCCGGTTTCAATGCTAAATTCCTACATTCCTTAGTTTTTTTTTTTTTCTCTTTGGATCCATAGCTCAGGTACGTGCGAGGGCCATCGCCGAAAAGATTCATGGTTTTTTACACACACACAGAAGACAGACACAAGCATGTGAAAAATGGCCTTGGACGTCTGTGTGACTAGTTTATACAGAAAATATCTTTAATGTAATCTAGGGGATTCAATCGATTCAGTTTGAGACGAATGAAAAAAAAATGCATTTTTTTCCTTCTTCTGATTATAGGGAATTATTTTGGATTTATGCGAGGAGAGAGGAATTTATTGTTTTTTTTTTTTTTCTTATCAATCATTTGTCACTCATTTCCTGCTTGAATTAATCATCGAATTGTTATGGTACTTGTGATTGAAGTTCACGTAATTATCGGTGGCAATGGTCTCTTTAATTCTTTATCAATTCGCGATGAGTCAGAGGAGGGGGGGGGGGGGGGTGGGAGAAAATCGACGACTCAAGTTTTCAGGCGAATCGATTTTATTCTATCGTTTTTTCTTTCTAATATTTTGGAAACTAAGGGAGATGAGGCGATCTACATCGTTGTCTTAGAATCAAAGGGGCGTATGTCCCTATGCTTATACATATCACTTACGCCCTTTTGTTTCTAAGGCAACGATATAGTGAAAGTTTTTTGTGGAAAATTTCGAGAATTGGAAAAAAAAAGTCCTGGAAATGACTCTATCTCGCTTAAATTCCGAGATATTCTTTAAAAACTAGGGACAAAATGTCTGAATACTAGAGATTTTCAAAAAAAAAAATGATGACTACGAAATTTTCAGAGAAATCGATTTTATTCTATCAGTTTTTTGAGAAGATCTTAGAGATTAAGCGAGATAGGGCGATTTTGCTCTAATCCTTTTTTGTAGTTCTTGAAATTCTCTGCAACAAAGGATTCTAGTAAAATTGCTCTATCTCGCTTAGATTCCGAGATACTTCTTGAAGATTGGTGATGAAATGAAATGAATTTGATTTTTAACTGTTTTATGCCATTTTCAAATTTTGCAGAATATCTGAAATCTTAATGTAGATTATCTCGGAATTGTAGCGAGATAGGGCGATTTTGCCGGAGTCATTTTTTGTAGCTTTTAAAATTCTCTATAAAAAAGGATTGAGGCAAAATAACGCTATCTAGCTTAATTCTCGAGATATTGAAAAAAAACTGGTGACAAAATGACGTTAATTTTTCCGGAAATTTCAGATTCTCAAGATTCGATTCCGTAAGAATAGTTTTTGTGATAATCGAGAAATGATAAAGTCATTGATTAAATTGTCTTTTTTTAATATCTTGGGAAGTGTCGGGGTCTAACAGATTGTAGTGTAGCTTATTTCACAAGAGATTTTCCACGTTTTGCAGTGGAAAATTCCGAGATCTTTCGTGGTTTACATTAAATAAAACAAGCTCAAAAATTATATTTAGAGTATTTTAAGAAAATCTTCGAAAATATAAGTTGCAGAAAAATTTGTCAAGAATCCTTCTTTGTAAAGAAGATTTAGAGCCTCAAAAAACGTTATTACAAAAATTCAGCTATCTCGCTTAGTCTCCGAAATATTCTTCAAAATATTCAATCTCCTTCCTTTTACTCCAAATTCTGTTTTCAGTTTTTTTCAAAATACATCGAAATCCGAAAAAAGTAGTGCAATTATTCTGGAGATCTTTTTTGTAGCTCTCACCCTCCTCTACGAAAAAGGTTTTCACCAAAATTGTGCTAACATCTTCAGATTTCGAAATATTCCATAAAAATCAAATAACGAAAACGTTGACATCTCATATTACTGCTGAATCATTATCACAAATCTGAACTTTCAATCTCGGGAATTCCTCAAATTTTTTTTTCCTCTCTCATCAGCATTTTTTTTCCCTCAACAACATTGATAAAAACGCAAAAGAATAAATTAAAAAAAGGTCACAAAATAATTACTAATCAATTTTTTTTCCAATTTTTTGTCTGTTTAAAGGTCATAAATGGCGATGATGGACACTGCATTTGGTATGGAGAGTGTTATTTTGATGGTCTCCATCAAAAAAATTGTCCATACACAGGACCAGCAAAGGCATTGGACAGCGAGGGACAAAAACTCCTCTACAAGCATTGTCCACACATGATGAATGATCAAGGAAAAGGCATCCAGACATGCTGCGATACAAATCAACTAGTTACACTCGATAATAACATTAAATTAGCTGCTAATTTTCTCTCACGTTGTCCAAGTTGTTTCGACAATTTGGTCAAACATTTTTGTGAATTTACGTGCAGTCCACAACAGAGTAGTTTCATCAATGTAACAAAAGTTGAAACAAAAAATAATGCAACTTATGTCAATGAAATTGATGTTTACATTACAAATAAATATCTTGAGGGTACTTATACGTCTTGCAACAAAGTTTCAGTACCAAGTACTGGACAATTAGCACTTGATATTATGTGTGGTGCCTGGGGTGCTAGTCGTTGTACAGCAGTAAAATGGTTTCATTATATGGGCGATGCCAGTGATAATTTGTATGTACCATTTCAAATCAATTATGTACCAACTGACAATAATGTTGGCAATTTTACACCAATGGATCCAGTCGTAACACCATGCAGCAAACCATTGAACGTAAGTCTGCTGGATTTTAATGTTTTTTTTTTCTGGAAAATATGAAATTTTTAGAGAAATCGACTCAATTTTTTCAATAGTTTTCTTTCAATATCCCGGAAACTAATGGAGATACATCTTTTGTGCTCTAATTTTGATGCAGATAATTTTCAAGAGTTACAAAAAGGGATTAGAGCGAAATCGCTCTATCTCTCTTAGTCTCCGAGATATTTTCGAAAAACTAAAAATGGAATCAAGTTGATTTTTCTAAGAAAGTCATGGTCTTATTATTTGTGGTTTTTGCTGAATATCTTAGAGAATCTAGAGATAATAGGAAAATTTTGGTAGTGAATTTTTTTTGTAGAAAAGGTTGAGAGCTACAAAAAAGGTCATTAACACAATTACACTATCTTACCAGGATTGCGAGATATTCTTGGAAAACTGAAGGCTCGTTTAAGAAAAAAAGTGGAGAAAGGGTATTAGTTGATTTTACTTGCCGAAATACCTCGAAGTCTAGGGGGAGAGTGTAATTTTTTTAATGACCCCTTCGTGAGCTCTTAGTCGGCTCAATAAAAGAGATCATTAAGAGAATTCCTCTATCTCCTTCAGATCCCAAGATATTTTTTACAGTAAAGGGAACTAATGTCGAATTTCCTCTTTATTTGCAAATTTTGGAACCCTTTTCTTTTAATATCTCGTAAACTGAGGAATTGAAAGAAAAATATCAAGAAACCTTTTTTTTAGAGAATTAAGCTCTCTACAAAAGAGGTCTTCTGATGTTTTTTCCTGAGCTCACTCATTTCAGAGATATTTTTTTAAAAAATCCACAAAAAACTTGAAACTCATTATTGAAATGTTATTTTCCAGTCAAAATCACCAGCATGCAGTTGTGTTGACTGCGAGGAGAGTTGTCCAGTACCGCCACCAGCACCATCACCACCTCAGCCCTTTACTCTTCTCGGTTACGATGGTTACGCAGTTGTAATGACAATTGTATTTGTCGCTGGATCGACTCTCTTCATTCTCTCCATATTGTGCTTCAATAATCGCAAAGAAATAGGTAAGTGGAAGAAAAAAATAAAAAAAAGAAAGAATACTTTTCCTTTTTGAGTGATACAAAAAGTCCTTACTCACTGCCGTTTTTTTAAAATTGAATTTCCTTTATGTATTCAGTTAGGATTTAATACTCATGGCGTTGGTACACTGAAATTCTTATTTATATTATCAATTTCTAAAGTTGAATGCCTTGAATAAAATAAAATTAATACGGTTTATGGTACAGCAGCAATCTTGCTAATACTAAGTCTCGAATATTGTCTTCACGTTTCATATACTTACGAATTGCTAATTCAAAAACTATTTGGAGCAGACCTCCAATGTTTATTAATATAAAAAGCTAAGAAAACCCAACAATAAACAGTTGCGGTCAAACATGCGGTCATATACATTATTTATATGTGCATTTCAATATCACTGAACGGCCAAAAATCTAATCCAAATCACGATCAGAATAATCCAGAGAGCATTAAAACGCAAGATAACGAAAAAAAAGTGAAGAAAATGGCAAAAAAGCTTGAGTTTATTTTGGTTTTTTAAGGATATCTTGAAATCTAAAAGAGATAGCGAAATTTCCATGAATACCTTCTTTGTAAAGGAGTATCAGACTTATAAAGAAGGTCTCCACGAAAATCTCTCTATCTCTCTTAGTTTTTGAGATAATCAATAAAAACTGATGGAAACTCCTAAAAAAAATAAATACGATGCGTGTGTATAGTTGCACGAGGAGAGGAAGTAGGGCGACAGGTTGGTAGACGACTGGCTGCTGGTTTACATCACCCTGGAGATGGTGCACGTATTGCTCTAGCTGCTGATCAAGAAGACAGCCCACTACAATCTAAAAGATCCAGTATGTTTTTCTTCGATGGTTCTTTCCATTTTTCGTTTTTTTTTGTTCTGTCATTCAATGCTTTTTGTTTGTTTGTTTTTTCTCTGTGCTTTTGTGCTAGTTTTCAATGCCTTTGTTTTTTTCTTTCCTAGTACGTTTTCATAATTAATAATGTTTTCTTTGTATTTTATGGTCATTCTCTGAATATAATTTTTAAATTTATTTTCAGCAACGTATAGAGATGATTTTATTTTTTCATTCGCTCACGAGGAGGTCCAAGTTTTTTTCTTTCACTTTACCGTAATTCTTGGAATATCTCGAAATGCAAAGCAGACAGGGGAATTTTTGCCCTATTCGCTTCAGATTTCAAGATATTATCAAAGGAATTGAATAAAAGAATTCTTTTACTTGATACTCGGATCTCCTGAATCATAAAAAAAATTGAATAACCAAGCAGTCAAGTGGAATGCATTGTTCGTCGAAGAATTCTTCGTCTCAAATGATAAAAAGACAATGAACACGTTCAACTTACAATAGCGTCATTGATTGAATTCCACTTAACTGCAGTAGCTTCGCGATTGTTAATGTTCATTTCGCTTGGCATACTCGTCCCCACCGATCGATAATCCCTCATTAATAATTCACGAAAATCTCCAGGTGTCGTGTCAGCGGAGGATTTACCAGGTGGCCTTGACGAGGAGCCGTCAACAGCCATTGAAAAATTAGGCGCCAACACGGACAAGTTTCTCCAAGAGTTTTTCTGTGCCTGGGGAATATTCTGCGCCAAGCGGCCCTGGGAGATACTTCTAATTGGTGCCTTTTTGATAATAGCCTTTGGCCAGGGAATCAGATACGTCCATGTGACAACGGATCCAGTTGAGCTGTGGGCATCACCAACATCACGATCACGTGTGGAAAGGGACTATTTTGACAAGCACTTTGAGCCCTTCTACAGGAACGAGCAGATCATCATTTCCTCGATTGGCTTGCCGCACATAGTCCACGAGACGTCGAACGGTCCAATAACCTTCGGCCCAATCTTCAACGCAACGTTTCTAAAAGTGATTCTTGAGCTGCAGGAAGGTATCAAGGCCATCAAGACCCACAATAACTACACATTAGCAGATATCTGCTTTGCACCGTTGACCAATGCCTTTACTGGGGCTCCAACCGTTGATAAATGCACGATCCAGAGTCTCTGGGGCTACTGGGGCAACGACGTCACGCGCTTTGACGATACCGAGGAAGAAGGCAACTTCACCGTCAACTATCTGGACCATTTCAAAGCATGCACCAGCAATCCCTACAATCCCGAGTGCCTCGCGCCTTATGGAGGACCAATTGAGCCTGCAATCGCAGTCGGCGGCTTCGTTAAACCCGGACAATCCCTTCGTGACCCACCTTACGAAAAGGCAACGGCTATTGTCCTGACGTTCTTGGTCAACAACTATCACAACAAGACGAAACTGCAGCCGGCAATGGAGTGGGAGCAGAAGTTCATCCAGTTCATGAAGAACTGGACAGCCACGAGAAAGCCAGAGTTCATGGATGTTGCGTTCACTTCGGAGAGATCTATCGAGGACGAGCTGAATCGAGAGTCTTCGTCTGATATCCTGACTATTCTTGTCTCGTACATCATCATGTTTGCGTACATTACGATCTCCCTCGGGCAAATGCGCTCGTGTAGTCGTTTGCTCATTGATTCTAAGGTGACACTGGGTCTCGGGGGAGTTGTCATTGTTCTTGCTTCAGTTGCAGCTTCTGTTGGTATCTTTGGGTACATCGGGCTCCCGGCAACGCTGATCATCATCGAGGTGATTCCGTTCCTGGTTCTCGCTGTCGGCGTTGACAATGTCTTTATCCTCGTGCAAACGCATCAGAGAGAGGGCAGAAGGCCCAATGAATCCATACCCGAGCACATTGGAAGAACTTTAGGACAGGTAGGGCCAAGTATGCTCTTAACTAGTGTATCAGAGAGCTGTTGCTTCTTCCTCGGTGGACTCTCCGACATGCCAGCGGTGAAGGCTTTTGCTCTTTACGCCGGTATGGCTCTTCTCATCGACTTTATCCTCCAAATCACCTGCTTCGTCAGTCTCTTGACCCTAGACACTCTCCGACAATCCGGCAATCGTTTGGATATTTTCTGCTGGATTCGCGGATCCAAGAAGGACAGTGGTGGCGAAGTTGTCGATGGTATTCTCTACAAGATCTTCAAGAACGCGTATGTTCCCATACTTCTTCACAAGTGGGTTCGTGCAGCTGTTATGGTGATATTCTTCGGTTGGCTCTGCACGAGTGTTGCGGTTGTTCCGCACATAGAAATCGGCCTAGACCAGGAACTCTCGATGCCGGAGGACAGTTTTGTTCTCAAGTACTTCAAGTCACTCAATCAGTATCTGTCCATAGGTCCGCCCATGTACTTCGTTGTTAAAGGTGGCCTCAATTACTCTGACACGCAAACGCAGAATCTCATCTGCGGTGGTCAGTACTGTAATTCGGATTCTGTGTCGACGCAACTGTTCATAGCAGCGCAACAGCCCAATGTAACGTACGTTGCTAAACCAGCTTCTTCCTGGTTGGACGACTACATCGACTGGACCCAGTCAGAAAGCTGCTGCAAATATTTCCCCTCTAATGACTCATTCTGCCCGCATTACAAGGGCAGCTGCAGATCCTGTGACATGAGCAAGAATCAATTTGGACGACCCAACAGAACGGACTTTGAGAAGTACATTCCGTTCTTCCTGCAAGACAATCCAGATGATCAGTGTGCTAAAGCTGGTCATGCTGCTTATGGACAGGGGGTCAATTACAGGATAAATGGCACCAATCATTTGGCAACTGTTGGCGCCTCGTACTTCATGGCTTATCACTCGATTTTAAAGTCCTCTGCGGATTATTATGAAGCAATGAGAGCAGCACGCGTTATTTCAGCAAACTTGACGGATACGATCAACAATAAGCTGAGGCAGTTCAATCGAAGTGAGAGCACTGAGGTCTTTCCTTACAGTGTCTTCTATGTCTTCTATGAACAGTACTTGACCATGTGGCCGGATACACTTAAGAGCGTTGGAATCTCACTACTTGCTATTTTCGTTGTTACGTTCTTCTTGATGGGACTTGATATTTTCTCGTCTATTGTCGTTGTCATCACAATCACCATGATACTTGTCAATATTGGAGGACTCATGTACTGGTGGCACATTACGCTGAATGCTGTTTCACTTGTTAATCTCGTTATGGTAAGTGAAAATTGCTTTTTTGGGGATAACTGAAGGGGAAAGGAAATAGAAAATTTTTGATTATTACTTTTATTTTGTAGAGAAAATTTTTTTTTTCTTTTAAATGTTTATTACATTTTTTGAGTTAGCTTGATCTCGTTGGTATTATTAAACTTTCGCGAAAAATGACAAAACAATGATTCATACTCTTTTTGTGAAAAAATGAGCGGCATTTCCACATGCTCATTTTTCTTACATATCTAATCTGATTTTCTTAATATTACTCAAGTTTTCTATTATTCATTATTAATCCTATTATGTAGAGGAGAAACCGAGTATTTATTTGTCCAATATATTTTGTAGAGGAGAATTAAAGCTACAAAAAAAGAAAATTATAAAATTTTTTAATATTTCTATTAGTTTTTGCGATTTTTGATGAAAGGTAGATGCATTAGTTTTGGTTTTCTAATCAGTTTTAATTGTTTTCAGGCTATCGGCATTTCCGTTGAATTCTGCAGTCATCTCGTTCATACGTTCTCGATGTCGGTTCAAGAGACGAGAATCGATAGAGTTGCTGATGCTGTTACGAACATGGGAAGTTCAGTTTTCAGTGGAATTACACTCACAAAATTCGGAGGGATCATCGTCTTAGGCTTTGCTAAGAGTCAAATCTTCAAAGTAAGTTTAATCTGACTCTTTTGAAATTCATTTTAAAACTACGCAATTTGTCGATGAAAATAGAGTTTCACCAGGTGAATAATGTTTGCCTGTTGAAAACATCAAAACAACCGTTAAAAATCCATTTCATTGGCTCGTCCATATGTTATTTAGAATCCATGCTAAAAATATTCATTAATGCGTCTTCTTTATTCCAGGTATTTTACTTCAGAATGTATTTAGGTATCGTGTTATTTGGTGCCGCCCATGGTTTAATATTCCTTCCAGTACTCCTGAGTTATATAGGTGAGAATAAATTTATTTTTCGGCGAAAAAAAAAACGCGTTAATAGTCCACGGATTGTTTAAACGCAGTTGCTCAACGTAAATAGACTCTATAAATGTTTGCATTTCAATGTATCTGTGAATGATGAAACACGCACATGACATTGTTGATTATGTTTTCGCACAGGTGTGAATGTTAATCTTTTTTTTTTATTTGAAGAATTAATTGAGTCAGCCGTACTATAATAATCTATTTTTCATAATGTTGGGATGAATAATTAATTATTATTGCGAATGATGTACGTGTTCTGATTGGTCAAAGACTTTTACGTCAATTGTTATTGCTAATGATTAAGATTAATGTAATTAAACGTAATTAATTGATGTAATTGAACATTGAGAACAAAAAATGATTTTTCTTGGGTTTGTTGGGATTATCTGAATTTGAGACTGAAGAGAGATCCAGAAATTTGCATAGATACCTTTTATTTTGTGGAGGACAAAATTGCCTGCACAAAAAGGGCTCTTGACATTTTTCTGTGAATCCACTTGTTTCAGAGATATTCATGATTTTATGCAGATAAATTACATAAGAGGTTTTACTAGTGCACTAGTTTTTTTATCCGGTATAAATTCAGGTCAATCATCAGCAAATAAATATTTTTATCATTATAAAAGAGATGAATAATCCGTTTCCAGGCTCACCCATGAATCGAGAGAAGCTGGCCAATCACAGAAGGGCATTGCGAGGAAATCTGGAGAATGTTCAAGAAACCTCGTTAAATCGTCGAGTAAGCAATACCAATTCACCCACTACACCCATCACAAGTACATTTCGAGCCCTCGATTGCGACAGATAGGTATGCAACCTATCTCTTTTGTTCAATTTTTATTTTTATTTTTTTTTATTACAATTATTTTTATTTCTTCACTTTAATTTTCACTTTTTTATTTGTTTTGGAAAGGAGGAAAACGACCATAGAATGTCTGTGCGGAAATTTTTTGTAAATTATTTTTTACTCATTTTAATTAACGCTAATTTGGCGTTTCGGCAATCTGTGGAAATACTAACACATATTTGTGATAAGTAAAGATTTATTTTCTTTTGGAAGTTGATGATGTTGATGGATTTTTTTTCGAGAATATCTCGAAAACTAAGCGAGATAGAGCAATTTTTATGGAAACATTTTTTGTTGAGGAGACTAAGGGCTAAAAAAAAAGGATTCCACGAAAATTTCTCTATCTCCAACGAATTTTTAGATATTCTTAAAAACCAAATAGAAATCGGAAAGTCGTCAATTTTTCTGAAAGAAAATATTTCTTCATGATAAAAGAGAGAATTTATTAATTTATATTTATTCGTTTGATCAGGCGTGATGTCCGGCCGTAGAAGAAGAAGTGCCCAACTCCACTCCAATAGATTTATCAATGAGATCGCGGATCATCAACACATTGACTCCACGACACCTCTTGTCCAGAATAATTCACACCCAACAACTTCCTACGCCAGTGTGAGCAACGACACTAGGTCCTGAGTCTTACTCACTTGGTAGGTAATAAAAAGGGAATAATTAAAAACAAAAAACAAAAAAACAAATTTATATATATATTTTGTCTGTAATTTATTACGATTAATCAACAGTTGATCAAACTGTGTTCACGATAATGGCATATTAATAACAAATTTCTATAAAAATTTGTACATTGAACTAAATGAAAATACAAAATTCATAGCATTTTTTTTTTTCATTTCATTCGAATGAATGTTTGTAATCACAAGTTTTATACAATAATGCCAGGTTTATATTTATTATCATTTTTAATTGATCAAAATTTAAGAGAATAAACCAGTGATGTTGAAGAATATCTCTGAAATTGAATTTTTCGTAATGTATTGATATCTCGTAAGTGCGTGAAGTTGGAGAAATTTCGTGAAAGACACTTTTTGTGAAGAATTAAATTCTCTACGAAAAGTATCTTTTGATACATTCTCCTATCTTCGAAGATTTTCGAGATATTCGTGAAACTCTGAACTATCACCGATTAAAATAACTCAAAATTAATTAATTTCTCTCATTATTAATTAAAAATCGTAATGTGTATGTGTAATGTTACACGTTCAAGGCTGCCTTAAACGAAATTATAGAGGAAAAAAAAATTATATACGAGTTGTTTAGGCTAAAATTGGATATATGAGTGTTTAGAAAAAAGTTGCTCAGTATTACTAAGTGTTACGATTATTGAATGAAGGAAAAGAAATTAAGGAATTGCGGTCAAATTATTATGCGTTTTATTTTTTCTGTGTTTCTCTGATGGTATATATACTCTGCATTAAATGTTGCAGCCTTTGGCGTATTACTTACACATTAATGCGGTTGTATCATGAATAATTGAAACAATACGTGCATCATTTGTGTGTCTGCTTGAGCCTTATTTCAATTGAATAAATGAATGGATGAAGAAAATCAGGGAAATAAGGGGATAATTCATAATTTATCATAAACAAAAACAATTTTTTAATGAAATTGTCTACACTGCTGCAACATTATCACTCATCTCCTTATTTCAGTGAAGAAAAAAAAATAAGCAATGGTAATGAAATTTTCAAAATCCATCAATTATTATGTAAATTTTAATTTAAGAAATTATCGCAGTTAATACTGAAAATAAAAATCACATCCCCATTATCGTGACGAATATGCGTTACTGGTTCATTTCATTATATGAAATTCGCAAAGTAAAAAAAAAGTAAAGAATTTTGTACTATGGAAAAAAAAAAATACTTTTTATACGATACAATCTCACGTGAATAATAAATGAATGGGAGAAACTACGCAATTTACTGTTAGTGAAAGGGAATTATTGCTGAAAAATATGGGCAAACTCGGGTTTATACTAGCGAAACTAGTAGAAAGATTTGTGGCGTAGAAATCAGTGAAGTGGAAAAATGTATTGTTTTTTTTGGGATATCTCGGAATCTGTAGAAGATCGAGAAATTTTGATGGGAACGTTTTCTGTGAAGAAGAATAAGAGCTGCAAAAAAGATCTCTATGAAAATTTCTCTATCGCGCTTAATCTCCAAAATATTCTAAAAAAATTGATTAACGTCATTTTTTTCACTTCATCGCTGAATTATAATTTAATTAATGTATACTGTATCAGAATATTTTTTTTTAAATTTCCCTTCACTCGTTTCAGATAGCCTAATTGCCACATTGTAATTTGTCCAAATTTTATTTTTGTTTCTTTTTTTTTTAATGAATAATCTGATGAACGAAGAAATAAAAGTCTGTAAAACTGTAATGTCAAGAATTGTAATCTTGTATATATAGTGATTGTGAAAAAATAAATAATTCTAAAAAATATTGCATATCAAATTTGTGACATTAAGAATTCATAATCATTTTTAGTCATGATAATGCATTTATTACAAGATTGAAGGACAATAAGAACAACAAAATTCATGTGCATCAATATCTATTTATTCAATAATATCAATAATCCATAAGGAATGAATTCATATAATAATGATAATAATAAGATGTAATTCGATTCCATGGAAATAATCAGGTCAGGGGAGAATTGCCTGAAACTGAAAAATTGAATGATCAATCTATTTTTCCTCAGCCTGATGGACAATCAATAAATAGAATGAAGTAAAATAACAATCAAGAAAAAGAAAACATTGTCATAAAGTGACAAAATTGAGATTCTCACTTTATTCCGGGAAAGCTTACAATTTTTGGAGTGAAAGAAGAAATGAGGAGATTTCAAAAATCTCAAATCGGGAATTGTTTCAAAATTAAAAAATATTTTTACCACGTGTTTAATTCACTTTATTTCGTGGTTTCACATCCAATATTTCAATGCACGCTTTATATCCTCTATAATCAAGCTCGCATTTCGCTTCGCCTCCATTTGAAGATTTACAGTCGTTGTCCGTCCTACAGCTGCTAACTAAAAATATATAACAATATAAGACTGCAAATATAATCATTATCGTCCCAAGATATTTTGTTACAGTGAAAAACAATATTTTCCTCCAGGGAAAATTTTTTATTTTTTTTTATTTCCAGGGAAAATTCATTTCAGGATTTTATTTTGAGTGAAGAATTTCATGTAAAAATTTGAAAAAAATAAGCAAACATTGAAGAGATATTGAAACATCTTCACAATGTTTTTTTCACATTCTTCTTGGACGCTCTTCACTGTGGAGAAAACCCCAGCTTCCCCCATAATTTGGAATATAATAAAATTGATACAATCCCAAAAATTAACTTACGCGCGAGTGATTCGACATTGCTGAAAACCATGAGGGCGAAGAGTAAAAAGAATATACTTTGCAGAACGATCATGATGGTGAAACACTTGAAGAATTTACGAAATACGATTTTAACAAGTAGAGATTCTTTCATCCATTTATATGCATCATACCACGTCGTGAGTGTTATCATGTGTCTATTTATCATATTCAAACATCAAGTCGTTTTTGAATATTCCTCCAGACATATTTTTTCGAATATTTATTTTGCTAATTTCGTTTTTCTGTTTTTGAGTCATTCCCAATTACCTAAACCCACGAAGGCAGCTCGTGTTCATATTTAATACGAATAATATATCATAAACATGTGCATGATAACACATGTAGCTCATCCTCAATTGATTCACCCAGACTTTCTGACAGCATTAACCGAAGACAATTATTTGTTCATTGAATAAAATTTGATCATTTTGATCAATACATAGGGAGAGGTGGGGTGAAATGGCCACAAGGGGTAAAACGGACACGGGTTGATTTTTGTATTTGATACTATGAAAATTACTCGAAATGAATGGGAATATTGGAGATAGGTTTTTTCTGATGATTCCATTGGAAAGATGAGGAAATTTTGGTAAATGATGAGTTTCACTCTGCCAAAAATTAAAAAATTTGAATGATTTTACCAAATTTTTTTAATTGACTTGAAGTGTTTTAAGGTAAGACTATCGCTCACATCACCACTAAGCGTGGGGGCAAGGGAGGTTAGGAAAAAATCATTTGGAACAACCAAAGGAGAGAGAAATTGTTCAACCTATAATGCTATTCAGCCTCAATAATTTCTTGCTTTCATATGAAAGCATAATTTAATCAAAATAATTATATCTACTAATATTTTGATTTTTTTTTCGAAGAACTATTTTTTAAAATTCTGATACGGGCCTGCCTACGCACACTAATGTGCGCGTATACGTATGCGCGCACACTAGAGAATACTCCTGTAGTTGTACACACATACAGAGCGACCGCGTGTACGTACACAGCGGTGCTGGCCTGCCATTAATCGTTTATTTTTTTTCTCCAAAACTATGGGTCAGAAATAACTGATTTTGGTCTCAAAAAATTCTTAAAAGTGGTGACTATGGACTACAATTTTTTCAGAAGCCCCGTAAATGCTGTTTTTCTTTAAATTTATAATGATTGAATCGCGACTCAATTTACTCGTTTTCTTATGGGAAAAATGCACTTTTTGAAATTCAATATCTCGGATTCCACGGGTCAGAAAATTTTTCACCATGAGGAAAAATTGTTGAGTTTCCTGTGAAGAATATCTCTGAATTTTTTCATATTTTTCGTATTTCAAGCCTCTGGTGATAGTCATACCTTAATATAGTAGATATCAGTGGCAAGATTTCGAGGCGAGCAGACAAAATCCTAATTAAATTTTTCACCAAAGACACCAAACTTTTGTAGGAAGTCAATAACCAATTTTTCAAAAAAAACGACAATTAAATGAAATTGAGATTATCACCACGTTTTGCGTAACCCAAGGCCACGACGGAGACGTAGTGGTGCATAGGCCTCAAAAAAACCTAACACGACCTACCCTTTGCGACACTCGGGATTTTGATGAAGAAATTTATTGACTCAAACACCGCTCACCTTCATTGAGCATTAAAAATTTTAATTTTTCAACTTATTAAGAAAACAAGTACAGAGAGTATTGGAATGCGTACTTTTTCCTCTAGTCAATAACTTGTACACATCGCGTGGAACAATATCAATCAAAAAATACCTCATACCGATTGAAACGAAAAAAAGCGAAAAAAAACTGCCTCGGGCAGTTTCTTATGCCCGAAGTCCTCGGGCAGTTTCTTATGCCCGAAGTCCTCGGGCAGTTTCTTATGCCCCAGCTCCTCGGGCATTTTTTTATGCCCCAGCTCCTCGGGCATTTGTTTATGTCTCAGCTCCTCGGGCATTTTCTTATGCCCGAGGTCCTCGGGCAGTCCCTTATGCCCGAGGTCCTCGGGCAGTTTCTTATGCCCCAGCTCCTCGGGCATTTTTTTATGCCCCAGCTCCTCGGGCATTTTTTTATGTCTCAGCTCCTCGGGCATTTTCTTATGCCCGAGGTCCTCGGGCAGTATCTTATGCCCGAGGTCCTCGGGCAGTTCCTTATGCCCGAGATCCTCGGGCATTTTCTTATGCCCGAGGTCCTCGGGCATTTTCTTATGCCCGAGGTCCTCGGGCAGTAACTTATGCCCGAGGTCCTCGGGCAGTTTTTTACGCCCCAGCTCCTCGGGCATTTTTTTATGCCCCAGCTCCTCGGGCATTTGTTTATGTCTCAGCTCCTCGGGCATTTTCTTATGCCCGAGGTCCTCGGGCAGTAACTTATGCCCGAGGTCCTCGGGCAGTTTCTTATGCCCGAGGTCCTCGGGCAGTCCCTTATGCCCGAGGTCCTCGGGCAGTCCCTTATGCCCGAGCTCCTCGGGCAGTTTCTTATGCCCCAGCTCCTCGGGCATTTTTTTATGCCCCAGCTCCTCGGGCATTTTTTTATGTCTCAGCTCCTCGGGCATTTTCTTATGCCCGAGGTCCTCGGGCAGTATCTTATGCCCGAGGTCCTCGGGCAGTTCCTTATGCCCGAGATCCTCGGGCATTTTCTTATGCCCGAGGTCCTCGGGCATTTTCTTATGCCCGAGGTCCTCGGGCAGTAACTTATGCCCGAGGTCCTCGGGCAGTTTTTTACGCCCCAGCTCCTCGGGCATTTTTTTATGCCCCAGCTCCTCGGGCATTTGTTTATGTCTCAGCTCCTCGGGCATTTTCTTATGCCCGAGGTCCTCGGGCAGTAACTTATGCCCGAGGTCCTCGGGCAGTTTCTTATGCCCGAGGTCCTCGGGCAGTCCCTTATGCCCGAGGTCCTCGGGCAGTCCCTTATGCCCGAGCTCCTCGGGCAGTTTCTTATGCCCCAGCTCCTCGGGCATTTTTTTATGCCCCAGCTCCTCGGGCATTTTTTTATGTCTCAGCTCCTCGGGCATTTTCTTATGCCCGAGGTCCTCGGGCAGTATCTTATGCCCGAGGTCCTCGGGCAGTTCCTTATGCCCGAGATCCTCGGGCATTTTCTTATGCCCGAGGTCCTCGGGCATTTTCTTATGCCCGAGGTCCTCGGGCAGTAACTTATGCCCGAGGTCCTCGGGCAGTTTTTTACGCCCCAGCTCCTCGGGCATTTTTTTATGCCCCAGCTCCTCGGGCATTTGTTTATGTCTCAGCTCCTCGGGCATTTTCTTATGCCCGAGGTCCTCGGGCAGTAACTTATGCCCGAGGTCCTCGGGCAGTTTCTTATGCCCGAGGTCCTCGGGCAGTCCCTTATGCCCGAGGTCCTCGGGCAGTCCCTTATGCCCGAGCTCCTCGGGCAGTTTTTTACGCCCCAGCTCCTCGGGCATTTTTTTATGCCCCAGCTCCTCGGGCATTTGTTTATGTCTCAGCTCCTCGGGCATTTTCTTATGCCCGAGGTCCTCGGGCAGTAACTTATGCCCGAGGTCCTCGGGCAGTTTCTTATGCCCGAGGTCCTCGGGCAGTCCCTTATGCCCGAGGTCCTCGGGCAGTCCCTTATGCCCGAGCTCCTCGGGCAGTTTCTTATGCCCCAGCTCCTCGGGCATTTTTTTATGCCCCAGCTCCTCGGGCATTTTTTTATGTCTCAGCTCCTCGGGCATTTTCTTATGCCCGAGGTCCTCGGGCAGTATCTTATGCCCGAGGTCCTCGGGCAGTTTCTTATGCCCGAGATCCTCGGGCATTTTCTTATGCCCGAGGTCCTCGGGCAGTCCCTTATGCCCGAGGTCCTCGGGCAGTTTCTTATGCCCCAGCTCCTCGGGCATGTTTTTATGCCCCAGCTCCTCGGGCATTTTCTTATGCCCGAGGTCCTCGGGCATTTCCTTATGCCCGAGGTCCTCGGGCATTTTCTTATGCCCGAGGTCCTCGGGCAGTTCCTTATGCCCGAGGTCCTCGGGCAGTCCCTTATGCCCGAGGTCCTCGGGCAGTTTCTTATGCCCGAGGTCCTGGGGCAGTTTCTTATGCCCCAGCTCCTCGGGCATGTTTTTATGCCCCAGGTCCTCGGGCAGTTCCTTATGCCCGAGGTCCTCGGGCAGTTTCTTATGCCCGAGGTCCTCGGGCAGTTTCTTATGCCCCAGCTCCTCGGGCATGTTTTTATGCCCCAGCTCCTCGGGCATTTTCTTATGCCCGAGGTCCTCGGGCAGTATCTTATGCCCGAGGTCCTCGGGCAGTTTCTTATGCCCGAGATCCTCGGGCTTTTTCTTATGCCCGAGGTCCTCGGGCAGTCCCTTATGCCCGAGGTCCTCGGGCAGTATCTTATGCCGGAGGTCCTCGGGCAGTTCCTTATGCCCGAGATCCTCGGGCAGTTCCTTATGCCCGAGATCCTCGGGCATTTTCTTATGCCCGAGGTCCTCGGGCAGTTTCTTATGCCCCAGCTCCTCGGGCATTTTTTTATGCCCCAGCTCCTCGGGCATTTTCTTATGCCCGAGGTCCTCGGGCAGTATCTTATGCCCGAGGTCCTCGGGCAGTTTCTTATGCCCGAGATCCTCGGGCATTTTCTTATGCCCGAGGTCCTCGGGCAGTATCTTATGCCCAAGGTCCTCGGGCAGTTTCTTATGCTCGACATCCTCGGGCATTTTCTTATGCCCGAGGTCCTCGGGCAGTATCTTATGCCCGAGGTCCTCGGGCATTTTCTTATGCCCGAGGTCCTCGGGCATTTCCTTATGCCCGAGGTCCTCGGGCATTTTCTTATGCCCGAGGTCCTCGGGCAGTCCCTTATGCCCGAGGTCCTCGGGCAGTTTCTTATGCCCCAGCTCCTCGGGCATTTTCTTATGCCCGAGGTCCCCGGGCATTTTCTTATGCCCGAGGTCCTCGGGCAGTTTCTTATGCCCCAGCTCCTCGGGCATTTTCTTATGCCCGAGGTCCCCGGGCAGTATCTTATGCCCAAGGTCCTCGGGCAGTTTCTTATGCCCCAGCTCCTCGGGCATTTTCTTATGCCCGAGGTCCTCGGGCAGTTTCTTATGCCCCAGCTCCTCGGGCATTTTCTTATGCCCGAGGTCCCCGGGCAGTATCTTATGCCCAAGGTCCTCGGGCAGTTTCTTATGCCCGAGGTCCTCGGGCAGTTTCTTATGCCCGAGGTCCTCGGGCATTTTCTTATGCCCGAGGTCCTCGGGCATTTCCTTATGCCCGAGGTCCTCGGGCATTTTCTTATGCCCGAGGTCCACGGGCATTTTCTTATGCCCGAGGTCTTCGGGCAGCTGCTTATGCCCGAGGTCCCCGGGCAGTATCTTATGCCCAAGGTCCTCGGGCATTTTCTTATGCCCGAGGTCCTCGGGCAGTTTCTTATGCCCCAGCTCCTCGGGCATTTTCTTATGCCCGAGGTCCTCGGGCAGTTTCTTATGCCCCAGCTCCTCGGGCAGTCCCTTATGCCCGAGGTCCTCGGGCAGTTTCTTATGCCCGAGGTCCTGGGGCAGTTTCTTATGCCCCAGCTCCTCGGGCATGTTTTTATGCCCCAGGTCCTCGGGCAGTTCCTTATGCCCGAGGTCCTCGGGCAGTTTCTTATGCCCGAGGTCCTCGGGCAGTTTCTTATGCCCCAGCTCCTCGGGCATGTTTTTATGCCCCAGCTCCTCGGGCATTTTCTTATGCCCGAGGTCCTCGGGCAGTATCTTATGCCCGAGGTCCTCGGGCAGTTTCTTATGCCCGAGGTCCTCGGGCAGTCCCTTATGCCCGAGGTCCTCGGGCAGTATCTTATGCCGGAGGTCCTCGGGCAGTTCCTTATGCCCGAGATCCTCGGGCAGTTTCTTATGCCCGAGATCCTCGGGCATTTTCTTATGCCCGAGGTCCTCGGGCAGTATCTTATGCCCAAGGTCCTCGGGCAGTTTCTTATGCTCGACATCCTCGGGCATTTTCTTATGCCCGAGGTCCTCGGGCAGTATCTTATGCCCGAGGTCCTCGGGCATTTTCTTATGCCCGAGGTCCTCGGGCATTTCCTTATGCCCGAGGTCCTCGGGCATTTTCTTATGCCCGAGGTCCTCGGGCAGTCCCTTATGCCCGAGGTCCTCGGGCAGTTTCTTATGCCCCAGCTCCTCGGGCATTTTCTTATGCCCGAGGTCCCCGGGCATTTTCTTATGCCCGAGGTCCTCGGGCAGTTTCTTATGCCCCAGCTCCTCGGGCATTTTCTTATGCCCGAGGTCCCCGGGCAGTATCTTATGCCCAAGGTCCTCGGGCAGTTTCTTATGCCCCAGCTCCTCGGGCATTTTCTTATGCCCGAGGTCCTCGGGCAGTTTCTTATGCCCCAGCTCCTCGGGCATTTTCTTATGCCCGAGGTCCCCGGGCAGTATCTTATGCCCAAGGTCCTCGGGCAGTTTCTTATGCCCGAGGTCCTCGGGCAGTTTCTTATGCCCGAGGTCCTCGGGCATTTTCTTATGCCCGAGGTCCTCGGGCATTTCCTTATGCCCGAGGTCCTCGGGCATTTTCTTATGCCCGAGGTCCACGGGCATTTTCTTATGCCCGAGGTCTTCGGGCAGCTGCTTATGCCCGAGGTCCCCGGGCAGTATCTTATGCCCAAGGTCCTCGGGCATTTTCTTATGCCCGAGGTCCTCGGGCAGTTTCTTATGCCCCAGCTCCTCGGGCATTTTTTTATGCCCCAGCTCCTCGGGCATTTGTTTATGTCTCAGCTCCTCGGGCATTTTCTTATGCCCGAGGTCCTCGGGCAGTCCCTTATGCCCGAGGTCCTCGGGCAGTTTCTTATGCCCCAGCTCCTCGGGCATTTTTTTATGCCCCAGCTCCTCGGGCATTTTTTTATGTCTCAGCTCCTCGGGCATTTTCTTATGCCCGAGGTCCTCGGGCAGTATCTTATGCCCGAGGTCCTCGGGCAGTTCCTTATGCCCGAGATCCTCGGGCATTTTCTTATGCCCGAGGTCCTCGGGCATTTTCTTATGCCCGAGGTCCTCGGGCAGTAACTTATGCCCGAGGTCCTCGGGCAGTTTTTTACGCCCCAGCTCCTCGGGCATTTTTTTATGCCCCAGCTCCTCGGGCATTTGTTTATGTCTCAGCTCCTCGGGCATTTTCTTATGCCCGAGGTCCTCGGGCAGTAACTTATGCCCGAGGTCCTCGGGCAGTTTCTTATGCCCGAGGTCCTCGGGCAGTCCCTTATGCCCGAGGTCCTCGGGCAGTCCCTTATGCCCGAGCTCCTCGGGCAGTTTCTTATGCCCCAGCTCCTCGGGCATTTTTTTATGCCCCAGCTCCTCGGGCATTTTTTTATGTCTCAGCTCCTCGGGCATTTTCTTATGCCCGAGGTCCTCGGGCAGTATCTTATGCCCGAGGTCCTCGGGCAGTTCCTTATGCCCGAGATCCTCGGGCATTTTCTTATGCCCGAGGTCCTCGGGCATTTTCTTATGCCCGAGGTCCTCGGGCAGTAACTTATGCCCGAGGTCCTCGGGCAGTTTTTTACGCCCCAGCTCCTCGGGCATTTTTTTATGCCCCAGCTCCTCGGGCATTTGTTTATGTCTCAGCTCCTCGGGCATTTTCTTATGCCCGAGGTCCTCGGGCAGTAACTTATGCCCGAGGTCCTCGGGCAGTTTCTTATGCCCGAGGTCCTCGGGCAGTCCCTTATGCCCGAGGTCCTCGGGCAGTCCCTTATGCCCGAGCTCCTCGGGCAGTTTCTTATGCCCCAGCTCCTCGGGCATTTTTTTATGCCCCAGCTCCTCGGGCATTTTTTTATGTCTCAGCTCCTCGGGCATTTTCTTATGCCCGAGGTCCTCGGGCAGTATCTTATGCCCGAGGTCCTCGGGCAGTTCCTTATGCCCGAGATCCTCGGGCATTTTCTTATGCCCGAGGTCCTCGGGCATTTTCTTATGCCCGAGGTCCTCGGGCAGTAACTTATGCCCGAGGTCCTCGGGCAGTTTTTTACGCCCCAGCTCCTCGGGCATTTTTTTATGCCCCAGCTCCTCGGGCATTTGTTTATGTCTCAGCTCCTCGGGCATTTTCTTATGCCCGAGGTCCTCGGGCAGTAACTTATGCCCGAGGTCCTCGGGCAGTTTCTTATGCCCGAGGTCCTCGGGCAGTCCCTTATGCCCGAGGTCCTCGGGCAGTCCCTTATGCCCGAGCTCCTCGGGCAGTTTTTTACGCCCCAGCTCCTCGGGCATTTTTTTATGCCCCAGCTCCTCGGGCATTTGTTTATGTCTCAGCTCCTCGGGCATTTTCTTATGCCCGAGGTCCTCGGGCAGTAACTTATGCCCGAGGTCCTCGGGCAGTTTCTTATGCCCGAGGTCCTCGGGCAGTCCCTTATGCCCGAGGTCCTCGGGCAGTCCCTTATGCCCGAGCTCCTCGGGCAGTTTCTTATGCCCCAGCTCCTCGGGCATTTTTTTATGCCCCAGCTCCTCGGGCATTTTTTTATGTCTCAGCTCCTCGGGCATTTTCTTATGCCCGAGGTCCTCGGGCAGTATCTTATGCCCGAGGTCCTCGGGCAGTTTCTTATGCCCGAGATCCTCGGGCATTTTCTTATGCCCGAGGTCCTCGGGCAGTCCCTTATGCCCGAGGTCCTCGGGCAGTTTCTTATGCCCCAGCTCCTCGGGCATGTTTTTATGCCCCAGCTCCTCGGGCATTTTCTTATGCCCGAGGTCCTCGGGCATTTCCTTATGCCCGAGGTCCTCGGGCATTTTCTTATGCCCGAGGTCCTCGGGCAGTTCCTTATGCCCGAGGTCCTCGGGCAGTCCCTTATGCCCGAGGTCCTCGGGCAGTTTCTTATGCCCGAGGTCCTGGGGCAGTTTCTTATGCCCCAGCTCCTCGGGCATGTTTTTATGCCCCAGGTCCTCGGGCAGTTCCTTATGCCCGAGGTCCTCGGGCAGTTTCTTATGCCCGAGGTCCTCGGGCAGTTTCTTATGCCCCAGCTCCTCGGGCATGTTTTTATGCCCCAGCTCCTCGGGCATTTTCTTATGCCCGAGGTCCTCGGGCAGTATCTTATGCCCGAGGTCCTCGGGCAGTTTCTTATGCCCGAGATCCTCGGGCTTTTTCTTATGCCCGAGGTCCTCGGGCAGTCCCTTATGCCCGAGGTCCTCGGGCAGTATCTTATGCCGGAGGTCCTCGGGCAGTTCCTTATGCCCGAGATCCTCGGGCAGTTCCTTATGCCCGAGATCCTCGGGCATTTTCTTATGCCCGAGGTCCTCGGGCAGTTTCTTATGCCCCAGCTCCTCGGGCATTTTTTTATGCCCCAGCTCCTCGGGCATTTTCTTATGCCCGAGGTCCTCGGGCAGTATCTTATGCCCGAGGTCCTCGGGCAGTTTCTTATGCCCGAGATCCTCGGGCATTTTCTTATGCCCGAGGTCCTCGGGCAGTATCTTATGCCCAAGGTCCTCGGGCAGTTTCTTATGCTCGACATCCTCGGGCATTTTCTTATGCCCGAGGTCCTCGGGCAGTATCTTATGCCCGAGGTCCTCGGGCATTTTCTTATGCCCGAGGTCCTCGGGCATTTCCTTATGCCCGAGGTCCTCGGGCATTTTCTTATGCCCGAGGTCCTCGGGCAGTCCCTTATGCCCGAGGTCCTCGGGCAGTTTCTTATGCCCCAGCTCCTCGGGCATTTTCTTATGCCCGAGGTCCCCGGGCATTTTCTTATGCCCGAGGTCCTCGGGCAGTTTCTTATGCCCCAGCTCCTCGGGCATTTTCTTATGCCCGAGGTCCCCGGGCAGTATCTTATGCCCAAGGTCCTCGGGCAGTTTCTTATGCCCCAGCTCCTCGGGCATTTTCTTATGCCCGAGGTCCTCGGGCAGTTTCTTATGCCCCAGCTCCTCGGGCATTTTCTTATGCCCGAGGTCCCCGGGCAGTATCTTATGCCCAAGGTCCTCGGGCAGTTTCTTATGCCCGAGGTCCTCGGGCAGTTTCTTATGCCCGAGGTCCTCGGGCATTTTCTTATGCCCGAGGTCCTCGGGCATTTCCTTATGCCCGAGGTCCTCGGGCATTTTCTTATGCCCGAGGTCCACGGGCATTTTCTTATGCCCGAGGTCTTCGGGCAGCTGCTTATGCCCGAGGTCCCCGGGCAGTATCTTATGCCCAAGGTCCTCGGGCATTTTCTTATGCCCGAGGTCCTCGGGCAGTTTCTTATGCCCCAGCTCCTCGGGCATTTTCTTATGCCCGAGGTCCTCGGGCAGTTTCTTATGCCCCAGCTCCTCGGGCAGTCCCTTATGCCCGAGGTCCTCGGGCAGTTTCTTATGCCCGAGGTCCTGGGGCAGTTTCTTATGCCCCAGCTCCTCGGGCATGTTTTTATGCCCCAGGTCCTCGGGCAGTTCCTTATGCCCGAGGTCCTCGGGCAGTTTCTTATGCCCGAGGTCCTCGGGCAGTTTCTTATGCCCCAGCTCCTCGGGCATGTTTTTATGCCCCAGCTCCTCGGGCATTTTCTTATGCCCGAGGTCCTCGGGCAGTATCTTATGCCCGAGGTCCTCGGGCAGTTTCTTATGCCCGAGGTCCTCGGGCAGTCCCTTATGCCCGAGGTCCTCGGGCAGTATCTTATGCCGGAGGTCCTCGGGCAGTTCCTTATGCCCGAGATCCTCGGGCAGTTTCTTATGCCCGAGATCCTCGGGCATTTTCTTATGCCCGAGGTCCTCGGGCAGTATCTTATGCCCAAGGTCCTCGGGCAGTTTCTTATGCTCGACATCCTCGGGCATTTTCTTATGCCCGAGGTCCTCGGGCAGTATCTTATGCCCGAGGTCCTCGGGCATTTTCTTATGCCCGAGGTCCTCGGGCATTTCCTTATGCCCGAGGTCCTCGGGCATTTTCTTATGCCCGAGGTCCTCGGGCAGTCCCTTATGCCCGAGGTCCTCGGGCAGTTTCTTATGCCCCAGCTCCTCGGGCATTTTCTTATGCCCGAGGTCCCCGGGCATTTTCTTATGCCCGAGGTCCTCGGGCAGTTTCTTATGCCCCAGCTCCTCGGGCATTTTCTTATGCCCGAGGTCCCCGGGCAGTATCTTATGCCCAAGGTCCTCGGGCAGTTTCTTATGCCCCAGCTCCTCGGGCATTTTCTTATGCCCGAGGTCCTCGGGCAGTTTCTTATGCCCCAGCTCCTCGGGCATTTTCTTATGCCCGAGGTCCCCGGGCAGTATCTTATGCCCAAGGTCCTCGGGCAGTTTCTTATGCCCGAGGTCCTCGGGCAGTTTCTTATGCCCGAGGTCCTCGGGCATTTTCTTATGCCCGAGGTCCTCGGGCATTTCCTTATGCCCGAGGTCCTCGGGCATTTTCTTATGCCCGAGGTCCACGGGCATTTTCTTATGCCCGAGGTCTTCGGGCAGCTGCTTATGCCCGAGGTCCCCGGGCAGTATCTTATGCCCAAGGTCCTCGGGCATTTTCTTATGCCCGAGGTCCTCGGGCAGTTTCTTATGCCCCAGCTCCTCGGGCATTTTCTTATGCCCGAGGTCCTCGGGCAGTTTCTTATGCCCCAGCTCCTCGGGCATTTTCTTATGCCCGAGGTCCCCGGGCAGTATCTTATGCCCAAGATCCTCGGGCAGTTTCTTATGCCCGAGGTCCTCGGGCAGTTTCTTATGCCCGAGGTCCTCGGGCATTTTCTTATGCCCGAGGTCCACGGGCATTTTCTTATGCCCGAGGTCCTCGGGCAGTTTCTTATGCCCCAGCTCCTCGGGCATGTTTTTATGCCCCAGCTCCTCGGGCATTTTCTTATGCCCGAGGTCCTCGGGCATTTCCTTATGCCCGAGGTCCTCGCGCATTTTCTTATGCCCGAGATCCTCGGGCAGTTCCTTATGCCCGAGATCCTCGGGCATTTTCTTATGCCCGAGGTCCTCGGGCAGTAACTTATGCCCGAGGTCCTCGGGCAGTTTCTTATGCCCGAGGTCCTCGGGCAGTCCCTTATGCCCGAGGTCCTCGGGCAGTCCCTTATGCCCGAGCTCCTCGGGCAGTTTCTTATGCCCCAGCTCCTCGGGCATTTTTTTATGCCCCAGCTCCTCGGGCATTTTTTTATGTCTCAGCTCCTCGGGCATTTTCTTATGCCCGAGGTCCTCGGGCAGTATCTTATGCCCGAGGTCCTCGGGCAGTTTCTTATGCCCGAGATCCTCGGGCATTTTCTTATGCCCGAGGTCCTCGGGCAGTCCCTTATGCCCGAGGTCCTCGGGCAGTTTCTTATGCCCCAGCTCCTCGGGCATGTTTTTATGCCCCAGCTCCTCGGGCATTTTCTTATGCCCGAGGTCCTCGGGCATTTCCTTATGCCCGAGGTCCTCGGGCATTTTCTTATGCCCGAGGTCCTCGGGCAGTTCCTTATGCCCGAGGTCCTCGGGCAGTCCCTTATGCCCGAGGTCCTCGGGCAGTTTCTTATGCCCGAGGTCCTGGGGCAGTTTCTTATGCCCCAGCTCCTCGGGCATGTTTTTATGCCCCAGGTCCTCGGGCAGTTCCTTATGCCCGAGGTCCTCGGGCAGTTTCTTATGCCCGAGGTCCTCGGGCAGTTTCTTATGCCCCAGCTCCTCGGGCATGTTTTTATGCCCCAGCTCCTCGGGCATTTTCTTATGCCCGAGGTCCTCGGGCAGTATCTTATGCCCGAGGTCCTCGGGCAGTTTCTTATGCCCGAGATCCTCGGGCTTTTTCTTATGCCCGAGGTCCTCGGGCAGTCCCTTATGCCCGAGGTCCTCGGGCAGTATCTTATGCCGGAGGTCCTCGGGCAGTTCCTTATGCCCGAGATCCTCGGGCAGTTCCTTATGCCCGAGATCCTCGGGCATTTTCTTATGCCCGAGGTCCTCGGGCAGTTTCTTATGCCCCAGCTCCTCGGGCATTTTTTTATGCCCCAGCTCCTCGGGCATTTTCTTATGCCCGAGGTCCTCGGGCAGTATCTTATGCCCGAGGTCCTCGGGCAGTTTCTTATGCCCGAGATCCTCGGGCATTTTCTTATGCCCGAGGTCCTCGGGCAGTATCTTATGCCCAAGGTCCTCGGGCAGTTTCTTATGCTCGACATCCTCGGGCATTTTCTTATGCCCGAGGTCCTCGGGCAGTATCTTATGCCCGAGGTCCTCGGGCATTTTCTTATGCCCGAGGTCCTCGGGCATTTCCTTATGCCCGAGGTCCTCGGGCATTTTCTTATGCCCGAGGTCCTCGGGCAGTCCCTTATGCCCGAGGTCCTCGGGCAGTTTCTTATGCCCCAGCTCCTCGGGCATTTTCTTATGCCCGAGGTCCCCGGGCATTTTCTTATGCCCGAGGTCCTCGGGCAGTTTCTTATGCCCCAGCTCCTCGGGCATTTTCTTATGCCCGAGGTCCCCGGGCAGTATCTTATGCCCAAGGTCCTCGGGCAGTTTCTTATGCCCCAGCTCCTCGGGCATTTTCTTATGCCCGAGGTCCTCGGGCAGTTTCTTATGCCCCAGCTCCTCGGGCATTTTCTTATGCCCGAGGTCCCCGGGCAGTATCTTATGCCCAAGGTCCTCGGGCAGTTTCTTATGCCCGAGGTCCTCGGGCAGTTTCTTATGCCCGAGGTCCTCGGGCATTTTCTTATGCCCGAGGTCCTCGGGCATTTCCTTATGCCCGAGGTCCTCGGGCATTTTCTTATGCCCGAGGTCCACGGGCATTTTCTTATGCCCGAGGTCTTCGGGCAGCTGCTTATGCCCGAGGTCCCCGGGCAGTATCTTATGCCCAAGGTCCTCGGGCATTTTCTTATGCCCGAGGTCCTCGGGCAGTTTCTTATGCCCCAGCTCCTCGGGCATTTTCTTATGCCCGAGGTCCTCGGGCAGTTTCTTATGCCCCAGCTCCTCGGGCATTTTCTTATGCCCGAGGTCCCCGGGCAGTATCTTATGCCCAAGATCCTCGGGCAGTTTCTTATGCCCGAGGTCCTCGGGCAGTTTCTTATGCCCGAGGTCCTCGGGCATTTTCTTATGCCCGAGGTCCACGGGCATTTTCTTATGCCCGAGGTCCTCGGGCAGTTTCTTATGCCCCAGCTCCTCGGGCATGTTTTTATGCCCCAGCTCCTCGGGCATTTTCTTATGCCCGAGGTCCCCGGGCAGTATCTTATGCCCAAGATCCACGGGCATTTTCTTATGCCCGAGGTCCTCGGGCAGTTTCTTATGCCCCAGCTCCTCGGGCATGTTTTTATGCCCCAGCTCCTCGGGCATTTTCTTATGCCCGAGGTCCTCGGGCATTTCCTTATGCCCGAGGTCCTCGCGCATTTTCTTATGCCCGAGGTCCTCGGGCAGTTCCTTATGCCCGAGGTCCTCGGGCAGTTTCTTATGCCCGAGGTCCTCGGGCAGTTTCTTATGCCCCAGCTCCTCGGGCATGTTTTTATGCCCCAGCTCCTCGGGCATTTTCTTATGCCCGAGGTCCTCGGGCAGTATCTTATGCCCGAGGTCCTCGGGCAGTTTCTTATGCCCGAGATCCTCGGGCTTTTTCTTATGCCCGAGGTCCTCGGGCAGTCCCTTATGCCCGAGGTCCTCGGGCAGTATCTTATGCCCGAGGTCCTCGGGCAGTTCCTTATGCCCGAGATCCTCGGGCAGTTCCTTATGCCCGAGATCCTCGGGCATTTTCTTATGCCCGAGGTCCTCGGGCAGTTTCTTATGCCCCAGCTCCTCGGGCATTTTTTTATGCCCCAGCTCCTCGGGCATTTTCTTATGCCCGAGGTCCTCGGGCAGTATCTTATGCCCGAGGTCCTCGGGCAGTTTCTTATGCCCGAGATCCTCGGGCATTTTCTTATGCCCGAGGTCCTCGGGCAGTATCTTATGCCCAAGGTCCTCGGGCAGTTTCTTATGCTCGACATCCTCGGGCATTTTCTTATGCCCGAGGTCCTCGGGCAGTATCTTATGCCCGAGGTCCTCGGGCATTTTCTTATGCCCGAGGTCCTCGGGCATTTCCTTATGCCCGAGGTCCTCGGGCATTTTCTTATGCCCGAGGTCCTCGGGCAGTCCCTTATGCCCGAGGTCCTCGGGCAGTTTCTTATGCCCCAGCTCCTCGGGCATTTTCTTATGCCCGAGGTCCTCGGGCAGTCCCTTATGCCCGAGGTCCTCGGGCAGTTTCTTATGCCCCAGCTCCTCGGGCATTTTCTTATGCCCGAGGTCCCCGGGCATTTTCTTATGCCCGAGGTCCTCGGGCAGTTTCTTATGCCCCAGCTCCTCGGGCATTTTCTTATGCCCGAGGTCCCCGGGCAGTATCTTATGCCCAAGGTCCTCGGGCAGTTTCTTATGCCCCAGCTCCTCGGGCATTTTCTTATGCCCGAGGTCCTCGGGCAGTTTCTTATGCCCCAGCTCCTCGGGCATTTTCTTATGCCCGAGGTCCCCGGGCAGTATCTTATGCCCAAGGTCCTCGGGCAGTTTCTTATGCCCGAGGTCCTCGGGCAGTTTCTTATGCCCGAGGTCCTCGGGCATTTTCTTATGCCCGAGGTCCTCGGGCATTTCCTTATGCCCGAGGTCCTCGGGCATTTTCTTATGCCCGAGGTCCACGGGCATTTTCTTATGCCCGAGGTCTTCGGGCAGCTGCTTATGCCCGAGGTCCCCGGGCAGTATCTTATGCCCAAGGTCCTCGGGCATTTTCTTATGCCCGAGGTCCTCGGGCAGTTTCTTATGCCCCAGCTCCTCGGGCATTTTCTTATGCCCGAGGTCCTCGGGCAGTTTCTTATGCCCCAGCTCCTCGGGCATTTTCTTATGCCCGAGGTCCCCGGGCAGTATCTTATGCCCAAGATCCTCGGGCAGTTTCTTATGCCCGAGGTCCTCGGGCAGTTTCTTATGCCCGAGGTCCTCGGGCATTTTCTTATGCCCGAGGTCCACGGGCATTTTCTTATGCCCGAGGTCTTCGGGCAGCTGCTTATGCCCGAGGTCCTCGGGCAGTTTTATGGAAAATCGACTCGGATCCTGATTTCCACTTCCTGCATAAAAGATCGGACTCCTTAGAAGGCATATTGAGTGATTTGAAGGTGGAAAGATAAAAACAGAGAGAGGGAATGCTTCAAATCCTATGAAATAAGGTCCTCCAGCTGGAAAAAGTCACCTGCAGTGGTCCATACTTACTACACATTGAAAGTTTTATGGAAAATCGACTCGGATGCTAATTTCCGGTTCCTGCATAAACGTTCGGACTCCATAGAAGGCATATCGAGTGAATTGGAGGAATAAAGACGAAAACAGAGAGAGGGAATGCTCCAAATCCGATGAAATAAGGTCCTCCAGCTGGGAAAAAACACCTACAGTGGTCCATGCTTACTACACATTGAAAGTTTCATGGAAAATCGACTCGGATCCTGATTTCCACTTCCTGCATAAAAGTTCGGACTCCTCAGAAGGCATGTTGAGTGATTTGAAGGGGGAAAGATAAAAACAGAGAGAGGGAGTGCTCCAAATCCGATGAAATAAGGTCCTCCAGCTGGAAAAAGTCACCTGCAGTGGTCCATGCTTACTACACATTGAAAGTTTTATGGAAACTCTACTCGGATCCTGATTTCCACTTCCAGCATAAAAGTTCGGACTCCATAGAAGGTATATCGAGTGAATTGGAGAAAGAAAGACGGAAACAGAGAAAGGGAATGCTCCAAATCCGATGAAATAATTTGAGGATTTGGAGCATTCCCTCTCTCTTTTTTCGTCTTTCTTCCTCCAATTCACTCAATATGCCTTCTATGGAGTCCGAACTTTTATGCAGGAAGTGGAAATTAGGATCCGAGTCGATTTTCCATAAAACTTCCAATGTGTAGTAAGCATGGACCACTGCATGTGACTTTTTCCAGCTGGAGGACCTTATTTTATCGGATTTGGAGCATTTAATCTCAAAATTGATTGTAATCACTTGAACGCATTTGACTGGTGAAATGGTAATTATTCACCAATGACAGCTAAATAACCGTAATCTAAAGCATCTGACGTCAGAGGTTCTACCAAACTTCAAGTAGTTCGAAATATGAAAGAAAAATCCCAACCTATGATTTTTCATTGATAGAAAGTCATCATTTTATTATGGGATTTACCTCAAGAATTCATTTGTGACATTCCCAGGAGATAATAATGACATATATAAACAATAATTAAAGTGAAAACCCAAATAAAATAATTGAAACAATCGGTTTGGCCTGAAACAGTAATGATAATATAATTGAGTACATAACGGGTGATCAGAGGGATGATTTCAAATCATCAGAATTCAAAATCTCTAGAGAGTCATCGAAAACCGTTACTTTATCCACTCATTTAGTGTAAATAGGATAAAAAATATTTTCCTGTTTCTAAAAACATGATGACTGATATTGGAGAAGCTGTTGCAGCAGAAGTCCAACAAAATTTTAAAACAGAATTGTAACTATTTAAATTTTTCTTGTATCGGATTTGTTGGGTTTAACTGTTACTAATATAATCCATTATTATTTGGTCTTTGACACTTGGAGGAACGCTCCTGATATATCGAAAAACGCAGATCAACTCAGCCAGGGAATATTATAAGCTTTTCAACCATCGTTAGAGAAAATCAAGCACGAATTGGATGACTTATTGTAAGACAATATTTTTAAATACTGTTGATGTTGTTCCACAATTCAACTATTTTAATCATTCATACATATTTAATCAAGTGGTTCATTCGTTTCAGGAAAAAGGAAATGGTCGATCTATAGAATATAGTCCAAAGGAAGCGAATCGAAGGACTTTGGCTGTGAAATACAAAAAGTACAAATGGGAAAGCGCAACGAGCTTGCATTTATCATTCGTCACCGGAGAAACAGGGGCCGCCCAGTGTCATGCAGGAAGTGGCAATTATGATCCGGGTCGATTCTCCATAAAACTTTCAATGTGTAGTAAGCATGGACCTCTGTAGGTGACTCTTTCCAGTTGTAGGACCTTATTTCATCGGATTTGGAGCATTCCCTCTCTCTGTTTTTGTCATTCTCCCTTCAAATCACTCAATATGCCTTCTATGGAGTCCGAACTTGCATGGAGGGGGTGGAAATTATGATCTGGGATTTTACTATGTGCTGGGAAGGGCAAAATATATACTCAACCCCTGCCCCCCCCCCCCCCCCCCCCTGTTGCTCCGGTGATCAATGATATATTCAAGTTCGTTAAGCATTCCCATTTGTACTTTTTGTATTTCACAGCTGAAGTCCTTCGATTCGCTTTCTTTGGACTATATTCTATAGATCGAACAGTGGCAAAGGCCATTTCCACTTCCTGCATGCAAGTTCGGACTCCATAGAAGGCATACTGAGTGAATTTAAGGAGGAAAGACGAAAACAGAGAGAGGGAATGCTCTATAGCCGATAGATCAATGCCTTACGGTTGAGAATCATCACCTACAGTGCCCTTAGGTCAAGAATATGGGGTTTCCTCCCTGCAAAATGTCATGTGGAGTAGTCCAATTTCAAGCCCCACTGGATTTTATGTGTATAAATTCTATATAACTAATATATAATAAACATAATATCTATCATATATTATATCATATACAACATATTGTATTATATATACTGTATACATACTCTATATATGTTATATATATATCATACCATAGTATACTATACTATATATAATATAATGTATGTATAGCGTCCCGCGGTTACATGAAAAAAGGCCATGCTTTTTTTAATTTAGACATGTATGATTTCGCCCACCTAACAATCGAATTATTCGAATTTCTATAATTCGGAAAGCCAACAATTCTGTTTCATCATCAGTTTTTGAAGTCCAATTTTCTTCCTGCACCTTTTGAAAATTCTCATTAGAAAAGGCTCAGAGCAAAATCATCCTGTCTCATTTAGCTTCCGAGATATTTTAAGAATAATTTGTGACAATGAAATCAATTTTCCTGAAAACTCCATAGTCTTCAATAAGTCACTTAATCTATAATTCAATTTTCCCATATCTTTTCATATATTGTTAATAAAAAAAAAAAAAATTTTCATATATTGAACGATGAATATTATAATTATGATTCGAGAATAATTCAAATCGAAATTTTTCCTCGCTCTTCAGTTATACTACTGAATATCAATTCAGTCAATCCAAATACAAAAAAATTATTAATGTGTGATAGGCTTATCTCTAGCACCCACGTCTGTTTCTTCATTACACTCTAAAGATATGTACTTGTGATAAGCAAAAATAGTAATTGCAACCAGGAATATCTTACATAGGAATAACTGTGATTGATTCATTTTTTTTATTCCCCAAGAGTACGAAATAGTCTGCTCTTAAGTCTATCAACTCAATCCAGAATAGAACTCCCATGAGTGCTAAGTATACGAAGTACTAGTATAAATTGTACTTGTGGCCAGTACCTAATTTTTTTTTTAGTCTGGCATCACCTCGATACTCGCTACTAGCTACTTGCTACACGGAAAGAAATTATCGGTAAAAAGTCCCGAAAGGTCTTGCTAAAAATTACCGAACTCTCCGGAATCGTGGCGCATTTCGTGATGTGTACAAAATATTGAAAAAATTCCATGGTAATTTTTCAATATTTTGTACACATCACGAAATTTTCCACGATTCCAAAATGGTTCGGTACTTTTTACTCAGATCTTTCATTATGTTTTCGTTAGAATTTCTCTCTGTGTAGTAGCACGTAGAAAAATTCTGATGGCGGCTGCCATGGCGCGGGCCATGGCGGTGGTCATGGCGCCGGCCATGGCGGCCACCATGGCCACCGCCATGGCGGCCGCCATCACAAATTTGCCGCTTTCCATGGAGTTCTTTCCCATGGCGATTTTTCATGACGATTCTTTCTATGGCAATTTTTTGCATGATGATTCTTTTCATGACTTTTCCATAAATTTTTTATGCCTTTCATGAATTTATGGCTATAGCAAATTTCTCCATAGCAAATTTTGCATTGACGAATTCTGCCATGGAGAAAATGCAATGGAGAGAAACGCCATGGAAAGGATCATTATGGAAAAAGTCACTATGGAAAACAAACGCCATAGAAAAAAAGCCCATGGAAAAGAAAGCTATGAAAAAAAAGCCATGGGAAAAAATGGAAAGAATCATCATGGGAAGAAATACCGTGCAAAAATATGCCTTGGATAGAATCGCCATGGAAAAATTGCCATGGGAAAGAACTTCATAGAAAGCAGCAAATTTGTGATGGCGGCCGCCATGGCCAGCGCCATGACCACCGCCATGGCCCGCGCCATGGCGGCCGCCATCAGAATTTTTCTACGTGTAGACTAGTGGCAAGTCTATTCGAGTATAATTAAATATACTTGGGAGGAATATAGAATATACTTGGCTCAAGTATAAAAAATACTCATAATGATTTCTTCTTATACTAGTAACTAGTATAAAATATACTTGGGAGTAGTATCAAAACAAAAAAAAAATTATATTGATATCCATTTATTGAATAAAATTAATGATTTATAAAGAACAAATTCATATAATAATGATAGTTATAAGAAGATAGACATAATTCGAATCCATGGGATTCCTGGGTCGTCAGAGGAGACTCGCTTGTAACTAAAAAATGGAATTATTAATGAAATTAGAATAACAATGATGAAAGAAATGTTTTCGTTCATAACTAAATAATAGAAATATAAAATTACCAATAGCAGCAAGAATAAAAATTTCATTCCCATTTACATTCCCAGTCAAGCACAAAAAAATGGGTATTGGGATTGCGAAACGTCTGACAATTAAAGAAAAACAAGTGGATAATAGTATTGATTTCCAACTGATCTAGCTTTTTTTGCTAATACTTTAGCAATATGCTTTCGAATGGAAGTGATACAACTTTTTTGAAATCATCATCAAAGTGTGAAATTTTGGAGAATTCATTAAAACGGCAATAAATCGAGAACTGATCATGCAAATAAGCTCAAAATTTACAGGCATCTAACTGATATAACTCTCGAAACAATGTATGAGTATAAATAACATCAGTTGAATAGTTTACAGAAATTCCATTAAAAACTGATTTTTGAAGAATGGACATATCTCAAAAAGTACCGATCGGATTCTCTCCGAATGAAGCTTAAAAAATATAGTTCATCGAGAGAAAGTTTTCCACAAAATGTAAACATTTTTTATGAAACCGTTTTGCTGTAATTGAGACTTTTATGCACATACAGACATATACACCCACACACAGACATGCGCTTAAAATATCATTTTCTCTCTATTTAGTTCATTTCAAGTATCTTCTATTAAAAAAATTACAATCGAAAATTTTGTAAACTGTCAAAATAGACTTTTTTACGTTATTCTGGAAAAACCGCTCACAATTTTTACAAGTTGGAACATAAATTGGGAGAGTGGAAATTTTAACTAGAGAAGTTTCTCAAAATCAAAAAAATATTCTTACCACATGTTCAATTCACTCATTTACTTGAACGTTTGAAGCACCATGTACCCCCTCCTGGAAACAACTCTCTGCATTCCAATTCCCCATTTTTCAGCATTTCCATCGTTCTATTGGCCATGGCCTCGCATCCCTCTTCTCCACAGACTAGTTCTTGAAATATCCAATTATGGGAGGTTAAAATTGTAATTAAATAGTGAAAAGATAAAACTGGATGAGTCTATTGCACTGAGGGAATTTCCGATGGTAAATTTAACGAAATTATATAGTTGAGGTCAAATCGAGCTATTCTTTGTTGCTATTTTTCACAGATTTTATTGTCATATACACAATGGTGAACAACTATACTTATTTGAGACGTGTAACATGAATGTAAGAGTCCAGTTACCCAATGCACCTCTACAAATTCTGTTTTACTAAATATTTTGCTATTGTCACTTTTCACCATTCGTTATTTTCCCATCACGAGAAATTCGTCAACTTACATGATACGGTACATGTGAATCTATTGCAACTGGTAGTATAATTTCATTTGAAGGGAAATCAGGAGTTCATATGTTTATACATATATCAAGTTTCTCATCTAATCTTAACTGAAGTTTCGAATTATTCAAGTGAATTTGGAGGGTGAATTTGGGAAAATTCGGACCTATTGTCTTATAATTATTATTAATTCCCGAACCCAAACTATGCTACATTTTTACAAAAATTCTACTTCTCTTAAAGTTCGGGTGAAAAATTCCGTAAGCAACGTGAAAGCTTGGAGTCATCAGAGAACATACAGAAAATTTTCTCTGCTCTCTATATGAGCGAGATGAAAAATTACTATTTCTAGAGTTGTGCGTGGCTCAATCGGTACCATGTCTGGTTTCGCGTTCCGACAAGCTTAGGTTCGAATTCCCCTCGGTGCGTTAAATATTGCGTGTTTTCTAACGTTTAAGAATTAATTAAATGTACTTGGTGGATTAGTTGAATGAGAAATAGGGTAGGTAGGTTGGATGAGTGGGAAGTAGCTGATGAAATTTCCCGTAAAGATATGAATAAATTCATATTTTTTAATTTTTCTTCCACAAAATCAGTGAAAGATAAGTTGATCGCAAGGGAGAGTGAGGCTGAGCGTATACCTATCGATTATCATAGGAAAATAAGCCATAAGAATTTAGTGATCAGAGCTATTTGTTAGCATTCAAGTGAATACCGGTATTTGATTGGCAGAACAACAATTTTCAGTAACCACCTGATAGCTACAGCGTACATATTTATAGTCAAGGTCTATTTCAACTCAAATTTTATAGTTCCAGAATTCAAAAATTTCTCTCAGTGTGCTTGCTATTCATTTCATTCTAATATCTCTGAAACTAAGCGAGATAGTGAAATTTTTCCCAATCCTTTTCTCAGAAAATTTCGAAGGCTTAAAAGAATATACAGGAATTTTGTAAAAACATTTGCTTCGAAAAAAATTCTGGCTTATTTTGATTCGCAAATCCGTTATGCCCCAATCTCTCTTTTAATTCGATGATACTCTTGAGAAAGTGATTTTCTCTTCAAAAAAAGCATGAGGAAATTGATACAACGCTAAGAATATACTTACCCTGAAATGATTTGGCATTGGCGAATGCCATAAGAGCAAGAAGTAAGAAGAATGTAATTCGTAGAGCGATCATGATGATGGAACACTCGTCGAGTCTATTAAATTCAATTTTACTAATTGAATATTCTTTCGAGCATTTATATAGGTACCATATCCCTCCTTTAGTCATTTGTATTCTTCTAATATTTATTTTACTTATGTTGTTTTTCAGTTCTAGAATTTCTTCAGCCAATCCCATGACGGCAGCTCATGTTCAAAATGAATACGCACTTGATGACGAATCTACGTAAGCCTTAAGTAAATCTCCTATACAAAGATAAGTTATCCAAATTTTCCTCTCACCGAATCATTGAGATTTATATAATTCGGAGAGAGAACAGTAAATTAACCAATTCATAATTTTGTTTTTTTCCCATATTTTTCTAATTTATTGACCAGTCAAGGTAGTATCCCAGAGTACGATTGATAGAACGGAAAAAGATGAAGATCCGTAGATTTCCAATTGATTGATGATAATTCAGGAAAACGCGCTTCGATTTCGCCGAAAAAGCGATCAAGCTATTCGAAAGTCATATCTTCAGTTTGTGGATATATTTTATTTTTCTCGAATTCTTTCTACATTACTAATTTCTTATCACATGCGTGAGATAAAGAGAGAAGCAAATAGTTACGACTCCCTTCTCATTAAAATTCGTCAATAACTATACAGAGAATTGAATATTTTTTTCTTCTATTATTTAGTTAAAATGCTGTTCTCTTCGCAAATAGTTTTTGAATGAATTTGCTTTGAACTCTGTTTTTTTCAGTAATTTCGTTATTATTGTCCGATTTAGAGCGTTTCATCTTCACCACTGCTATTTCCAATAACTTTGATAATTCATATCTGATAAAGTACAAGGACAAAAATTATGAAAAAATTCAGAAAAATGTAGGTATGTATTTATTTTATATGCATGACCTCTCGGCTTTCTCCATTCATTTCCCTTTCTTCTCCCTTCACAAAGATTATTATTATTATCCAGAAAAAAATTGAAAATTCCTGAAAATTAATTCTATAAATATGTATTTCTCCCATATTCAGAGATAATTCGAAAAGAGTTCAATTGGTATTTGCATATATATCATTGCTTCGGAGTCAAAGTGGCATAAGTGATATTCTTATATACATCACTTTTTATGCCACTTTGTTTATGAAGCGCCAATGTAGATACGACGTCCCGAATTTGTTACTATTCACATAATGATCATGTACAAACATCAAGTGTTTATTCGGTCATGTTTTTTTCTTCTAATATCCATTCTGCTTATCTTGTTTTTCAGTTTTCAAGTTTCGTCAGCTGAGCATTTGATAATAGGTATACCTCGGTTTCAATTAAACCTCCTGTGTGAAAATAAGTTATTGAAATCGTCCCAAATATCAAATTAGTGAGCTTTCGTTAATTAGAAGGTTCAACAATTAATAACTTGATTTATAATTATTTTTCCTATACACTGCCCCGGTGGATTTATCGATCGTTGTTCGATCAACCTGATCGACCATTTCATGAACTCGTTCACAACTCGATTAAGAGTAGAATTGTACAATCGAGTTGCGGATTTAAGAGGTTGATTCGATAAGGTCCCCCGTTCAGAATGTCATGGGTAGTGGTCCCATTTCTCTTCTTACCGGCTTTTTTCCACAGAAAAAGGTTATAAATAATAATTCTCTTTCTACTTTAAGGACCTTCAGGAACCGGAGGAGGAAAATCCGTGAATTTTTCATGGAAAAATCAAAACCCGTCTGCTCAAAAGTCTAGAATATAAGGTCCCCAATTTCTGAAGAATAGAGCCTTAACTTTCTGATAAAGAACTGTGTTCTTTTTCTAAAGGCTACATGACAGAACAACGTATTACCTATGCTTACACACAACTGTTGAGTCATTTTGTTATTCAGATTTAGCCATCGAAATGATTATTGTTTTAATAGTAATAAGAGAATGGAAGAAGGCAAAATTTATTTTTATCGATATATATTTATTGAGGAGATTCATTGATTCATGAGGAAAATACATTCTGATAATAATGATAATAATAACAAGATAAACATATTTCTATTCCATGGAAGTTACTGGGTCATGGACGAATTGCCTGAAATTAAAAGATGTAATCATTAATATATTTCTATCAATTCTGCCTTTCTTGAAATTAAAATGGGCCGAACTAAGCTGTCTTTTCTTATTCTGATGGAAAATACATCAATCGCATAAAGTAGAATAATAATAATGGAAACAAAAAACATTTCAATAAAGTGGAGAAATTAAGATTTTCATTCTATTTCGCGAAAAACAACTTGCGACTTTTGGTGTGTAGAAGTAAATTGGGAGACTTTACGAATATTAACTTGGAATGTTTTTCAAAATTAATATTTTTTTCTTACCATATATTTAATGAACTGAAATTCAGCGGATGGTTGAAACGCAACGAGAAAGGTCTAAAAGAGATTTCTCGCATCTCGTATACCGCCCGAATGCAGATTGACAGTCGCTGTCTGTCTGGCAGCCAGAGTTGACTAAAAATATTTAATGATATGAGATTAAACATAGAATTGTTATCAGCACCAAATTTTCTATGCTGGTAAAAAACAATATTTTCCATTATAAGGACTTAAAAAGTGGATTTTTGGTGGGAAAAGCGATATGAGAGAAGATAACTTTTTCTTTCAAGCAAAAATCCATTCTTGAACCAGTATTTTTTTTTGTGCAAAGGCCTTCATGTAAATTTTTCGAAAAAAAGGGCCAACACTGAAGACATATTGCAGCATTTCCACAATACTCTTTCAGATTTTTTTACGAAGCTCTTCACTCCGGAGAAAAATCATGGAATCTCTTCTTTTTCCTATCAAGTAACTTCACAGTTTTCATTCATTTTTAGGGATGAAGGAGATTGGAACTCCATAATTCCGCAACAATATTTTCTAAATAATAATTTACTTGTTAAAAGAAACTGCAAAAAATTGGGCGATGTAGGGGAAAGTGGGGTAGAATGGACATTGTAATGAAAGAGTGGGAGATAGATTTTTTTGATGATTCTTTTGAAAAGCTGAGGAAAGTTTAGGCAAATAACAAATTTTGAAATTGATTTTTTTCAATTTTTTGAGAATTTGATTTTTTTGAGCATTTTTGAGGAGTAAAAGCCTTTCAATTTTTGAAAAAATTCTGTTTTTTTTTTAATATCTCCGGTTCTATTGGTTATAGAGACATGGGACCGATCTCAAATGGAAGCTGAGATCATTTCCCATCGACTTATGTGGATTTGGATTTACGAATATCGATTTTCCATATAGTTATGGAAACTTTTGTGAGAAATTATGATCATCGGGTTTTGCCCTACAACTATGTGAAAAATCGATATTTTTGAATTGAAAAACCCATAAATCGATGGGAAATAATCTCACCTTCCATTTGAAATCGGTCCCAGGTCGCTACGGCCAACAGAACCGGAGATATTTCCAAAAAACCGAATTTTCTCAAAAAATCAAAAGGCTTTTACCCCTCGAAAATGCCTCAAAAAAATTGAATTCTCAAAAAATTGTAGAAAATTAATTGTGGCACTTGTTTTTCGTCCAAAATATCCTCAGTTTCCCAATGGAATCATCAAAAAAAATCTATCTCAAATACTTTCATTAATTTCAAAATTTTTTCATGATATATGCATGAAAAATCAAATGTGCCCATTTTACCCCTCATGTCCGTATTACCCCACCTTCCCCTATGCTAATTTCATTATCATTATTTTTAGTATTATAGAAAATCCGAGTTCTCCCCTATAATTCGCCGAGACCCTCCCAGAATGCAATGTTCTCTTCGAAGAATATTAAAAAATTGATACGATCTTAGGAATTAACTTACCCCGAACTGTTTCGACATTGCTGAATACTATGAAAGCAAAAAGTAAGAAGAATATACTTCGCAGAGCAATCATGGTGATGGAACACTTGAAGAAGTTATGAAATTCGACTGTATTAATTGGAGATTCTTTTCATCATTTTCAACCACATCGCGAGTATCGTTATATACCTTTTCACCATATCCTAACATCAAGTTGTTTCCCAAAATTCCTCCAATCATGTTCTTTTATACTATTTACTTTGCCCATTACGTTCGTCCGTTTATGACTCCTCTTCTAATTATCGTCACCCACGTAGGCAGCTTATGCTGAATTCAAATACACGTATATAGAAAACAAGAACCTGATAACACACGTGTCTCGCGGCCTCGATTAATCCATTAAGACTCACTCAAATGAATTATCCAAATTTTCCAAAAGAACTAAATTATTCGAATTTCTAAAATTTCAATATTCAACAATATTTTTTCTTATTATAAATAACAGGGATAAATAAAGCATATCTGTGCATATTGGAATGCAGCAGAAATAATTAATCTCGACTAACGTATAGATAGAGATTTTATTAATTTAATTCTTATTTGAAACAACGTTTTTATCCATGAACTTATCTGTCTTTTATACATAATGAGATTTTTCACAATTAATAACGCATATTTTTTGGGGGATTAAAACAATATTAACATAATTCACGTAAAGGGCCAAACAAATGTACAGCTGGACAATTTTCATCTGGATTACCCAAAAATTGGGCATATAATTCTTGATAACGTGATAGTGTTAATCCACCTCTTTTTCTATCGTCATCTGTAAGTAAATTTTGATAAGCCTCGTCTAATACATCAACACTGTCAACTGGAATAGGTGATACGCAGTTGTAACGAAATTTCTCAGCTGCAATGACACCGTCATCTGAAATTTTTTGGGGAATTAACGTCAATCAATGATTAGAAATTTAATTCAGTAGCTAAATGATAAGCGAGGATAAATAAAAGAATTTCATTTTGATTCTTTTTTTAATATCTTTGGAACGACTTGGTTTAGAGAATAATGGCAGGAGATCTTTTTTTGTAGAAAATTCCAAGAACTACGAAAAAAGGTGCTTGACATTTTCCGATAGACCGATTCATTTCAGAGATATTCTCAGAATAATCGAAACACCGAATTACTTCACTATTGTACACAGAGAGAGATTTCTCTGAAAAATCGTGATGCTCAGCGACATAATGTGGATGCAAAATGCAGGCCGGGGGTATTTCATGAGTCTACCGATGGAAAAAATGTCTTTGCGACGGCAATTAGCAATAGGGCCAATAAAATTTTCAAGATGAAATATCACAATAACTGTTATGTAGCATTACAAAAATATTAGCTGATAATTTTTTCTCTGGAAGCTGAAGAAGAATTGTCTATCCGACGAATGATAAATCATCGGGCCCTTAGAAATTTTCATACGCTACCGTCAATGGCCCAATTAATGCCATCGGCCCGATTAATGCCACTTTTCATACATTTCCGTGATTATCAAACTTATTTGAATTCTCAACTCTAAGTAATTGGTAACAGTGGCTAGAAAAAGATTCTGAGGACACCGGACAATCAAAATATCCGATATTTCTGTACTAGATATATTTCAAAATTAATCCGTTAAATTGCAATCAGTGTGCTCAGCACACTAGGTAAAGCCCTAAAGCTCTTCATGTGGGGTTAGAGTGCCTCATCAGTTCATAGTGTGAAATTCAGAAAATTCAAGTATTTAATGAATCAAAAATTGTATTATTTGTTAGCAAAATAATTGAACTTTCATATAAAATGACGAATAATTGATGAATAATGACCAGTGATGGAAATTAATTGATGGCAATTATTGGGACCCTCTATGGCAGAAATCGGGCCAGGTGGCATGAATCGGGCCATGGGCAAAGTATTTTCAAAAATATAAATTAAATAATTTTTATCATTAATTCATGAAAATAATTAATGTAAATGTTAGTCCAGACCCTAAATTCGTTCGAGGAAAAATCAAATTTGAATTTATGATAATATATAATTTTTCTACACGGAGAGAAAGGTCAATGAATTTTTGCAGTGAAAATCCCAGAAAAATTACGGTGCTTTCCGGTAAGCGAGGCGCAAAATGACAGCATACTAAAAAATACGGATGGCACCGTAAAATTTGTTATGCTTCACTACAATTTTTCTATAAGGCACAGAAAATTTGTTGGTTATATGAATTAAATTTTACATTGCTTATTGATGATTTTTTATTTATTCTTTTTTTTTTTTGCGTAGATAAAGGGGGAGATTTCAAATTGATTGAACAATTGGTTTCGTGATAAGAGTTTTCTATAATTCAAAGTTACAAATATGAGTTTTAATACAAAATTAAAAAAAGTTACATTATAACCAGTTTTTAACAATGAATGTGGCACCATTAGAGGCTCGAATTAACCGTGTTACATAGCAACTGAACAGCTCTTCAGAATCTATGATTCGCCAACAGTATTTCTGTTGCAGTAATTCGTAGCATTCTGTATGCTCTTTTTATCATGATTATCATACATTTTAATCAATACAATTAAAGTTCAGCTCAATCTCACTCGAAGCGCTCCACTTGATCCACCTGATCAAATAATCCTGCCAATTGCCGATCTTTTTCAGGATCAACAATCAATCGAGTTAGTAAGTTCTTTAAGTTCTTCTTCAGTCGACCATTTTTTTAGATAAAATCTCAAGATACTTCGCCCATCTATGGTTTTTCTCAATAGCACATGGATGGGCTACACGAAAATATTGAACATTATTAAAATTAAATAAAAGTAAATTGAAGGTGAATAAATTATTAACACTTACATTGGCAATAATTTCAGGCCTTTGAAAATGTTCTCGGCGTTCCTCCTGTGTGGAAATCATGATTTTTTATCAAAAAATTGTTGAACGAAGAAAACTAAAATATTATAGTTATAATGCAGAAAATTTGAATATTTTCGGGATCCATAAACTATCAGAAAAAATTATAATCCATGCACTCATCACTCACGATTTCTCCTGGAAAGAAAGAAAATCGTTAATAATCTCTGAAATCTCACATCTGTGCCAATCCCTCACCCTCCGAGTGCAAAGGGAACGGGGTTAAATCACTCACGTTACTTCTTTATCAATTAAACGTATCAATTTAGTAAAGAAAATTAATACTCTACATTATGCACAGATCTACACGAATATTTAAGAAAAAAATTAATACTCACACAATTTCGATAGAATTTTTCTTCTCTTCTAGTTCGCCTGTCAATGCAATAGTGCACAACTTCACACACAAATGAATTCGTTCAATTCCCATCAGTTCCCAAAAATCATTGGAAACATTTGAAAGAAAAATTAAAAAGAGAAGGAAAATTCTTTGACAGCACCGTAAGATTTCTTCACTGCCCCGCATTAGGTAAGAACTATCTATCATTTTTTTTCGAACGCCTCTCCAAAATTCAAGAAATTGAGAATTTTACGGTGCCGTCTCAGAAAAACTCTCGGTTTTTAAAATGAAAATTAATAAACGTTTGTTAAATTTTCGTATACGAATTTTAATTTTCTCGATTTTTCTCTGTAAAAAGCCCCGGTGTGAGATGTTTGCACCTCGGTTACAGTGCTGAGCACTGTAATTTTTCTCAGACTTTTCTCTCCGTGTATGAGAAATATGTGGCAGAATAGTTCTCTTGGTGGCATTAATTGGGTCATGGACGGTACTAAGAATTTTTATAAAAAATTTTCAGAATTTTTCCCATGCCAGCCTCATAATAGGTAGACGAAGGGGCTAGTCGGGTATCTTCGACTGTTTTCGGTACATGAGCCATTGGCTATTTTACACTTGGCTTTGGATTGAAATATCTTGAAAACTATGCAAAATTTATAGAGACATGCTGTGGATGAAATGTAGAGGGAAGATTAACGAAGAAAATAAGCGAAATGCCGTTTTTCTACGACCAGTAGTTTCCGAAATATCAATTTTTTAATGAGTAGTTAACAATATGAGTAGGAACAATGGCCGAGTCCTTTCTGAATTTTTTATTGAAAAATTAATATCTTAATAACTACGAGTCGTACAAAATCGGAGTTTTGCTTATTTTATTCGTTAATCTTTTCTCTGAATTTCATTCACAGCATGTCTCGATAACTTTTGAGTAGTTTTCGAGATATTTCAATCCAAAGCCAAGTATAAATGGCTATTTTTTAAGAAATCAGAATTATGATGTGCAGCATGGGAATTTTTCGGTCGCGCTTCATAAAAACTCCTCCTCCGAATGACAATGTTCTTCTCTTTGCGCGAATTGCATCCCGTTTATAGAGCGGCATAACAGTTTTCATAAGAGTCATTCACAAAAACTCTAATATTTTTCTCTCCGTGTATAAAGTAATAAAGATGAAAATGATAGAATATCCAGAAATGAAGAAATTGACTTTAAAAACGCTCAGATAACGACTCAACAGTAAAGTCCCCACATCTGGGGATAACGGCCGGATGATCTAATATAGACAGAGCGATAAAGAAGAAGAAGAAGGGTGTGGAGAGAAGGGGAGACCTCACGGTTTGCCAGTATCGTTTCATATCACTCGGCAGTGATATAACCAAAAAGGAGTAGAGAGAGATCACTCGGCAGTCTCCGAAATTTCGCATCAAAAAATAGAAACAAATATATCATTTTTAAAAAACACAAGTTAATGAATAAATCGAATGAATGCGACAGGACAATTTAAATGTTTAATCATTAGTATATTAAATATTTTGTGAGTTTTTAATATTAAATATTCAATCGTCGTTGAATCGTAGCAAGAGTCAACAGTTTTTTAACTGTGACTGTAGTCTCTGGAATGTCATCGATAAAAGCGTCATTATTTTTTCTTCTACTATCCGTTGTATCATTCATGGTAAGTAAATAGGCAGAAAAAAAAGCGCCAGTGCGTTTTTAAAAAAACGTCGACAAGTACGCGCCCTGATTTTATTGGAAAAAAAAAAATGTATGAAATGAAAATAGTGCAAGTCCGGCGATCTACCTGTGCATTACTTTTTCAAATTAATTCATCATCTTATTAGTCGAATACTAGATAAAATTGGCATTGTACAATGAATTTGAAAAATTGAATAGTAAAGAAATTAAACAAAAGAAACGTACTTGGTGTACCTGTAATCTGTGTTTTCACTTGGTACACCAAGTACGTTTCTTTTGTTTAATTTCTTTACTATTCAATTTTTCAAATTCATGGTACAATGCCAATTTCATCTAGTATTCGAATAATAAGATGATGAATTAATTTGAAAAAGTAATGCACAGGTAGATCGCCGGACTTGTACTATTCTCATTTCATATTTTTTTTTTCCAATCAAATCGGGGTGCGTACTTGTCGAAGTTTTTTTAAAAACGCACTGGCGTTTTTTCTCTGCCATTTCACTCCCTTTTTTATTTATAAATGAGCAATATAATAGAGATGGATTAAATCGAATCTAGACGCGTGCTGATCGACTTGACTTTGAATTGAAATATCTTGAAAACTATTGAAAATTTATCGAGACATGCTGCGAATGAAATTTAGAGAAAAAATTAAGGAACAGAATGAGCAAAACCCCATTATTCTACGACTCTTAGTTTCGAAATATGATTTTTCCAATGAAAAATTCGAAAATAACGCGCGCGGCTCTAATTAATGAGCGGAAAATAAAAATAATCTATACACGGTCGGTAAAATCAAAGCTCTGTAATTTTTTCTTAGATCTCGCACGTCTTTGTTAAACTTTTCAGTAAAAAATTAATATCTCGGAAACTACAAGTCGTACAAGCACGGGGTTTTGCTTATTGTATTCGTTAATTTATCCCCTCAATATCATTCACAGCATGTCTCGATAAATTTTCAATAGTTTTCGAGATATTTCCATCCAAAGCCAAGCGCGTTTGATGTTTACTGTGACGCATGCTTCTACGTAGTGTCGGTGAGGCACTAACACGGTTACAATGTCCCAAAGAAAGTTCGATTTGGAGAAGAATTCTGGCCAATGTTTTCAATTAATAATAAAATATCGTTTTTTCAATTTTTTTTTACATAAATCCGAAGATAATGGTAAAAGCAATATATTACCGAAAAATCATCTCACAAGATAGAATTTCGGCTGTAGAAAAAATTATTGAAATTTTTCGAATCCTATTTAGCCGTATAGGAGTGCGGTAGCCTTTGTCTGACAGAGTGTTGGGCTCGTACTTGTCGAGAGATGCTACCGCATCTCCTGATTTTTTTGTTCACGTTTTCTCGTTAGTCAATAATGCGATCGAGATGATCAATATCGGAATCGAAGCATCTCGATATAGATTAGTGTTGATTAGATTTTTGTTGGAATCGGTTCAGCGATTTCTTAGTTTTTTACGAGAGCATAATCAAATTTCTCTCACAATATCTCTGGTCCTATTAGTGATAGCGTAAAAATTCTGAATGGTGGGATCATTCTTCAGCAATCTATGTGGTTTTCAATAAAAATATCGATTATTGAGGTATTCATCGAACCTTCCGTAGGAATCCGTTGTTGCCCGTTAACTATCTAAAAAATCAATACTAAATGAATGAATAAATCAATAAATAACTGGCAAATGATTTCATCTCTCACCTCCATTCAGAATTTTTATACTGCGATCAATAAAACTGAAGATATTTTGAAAAACTTCTTCTCAACTTCGTTGTTTGCGTTCGTTTTTTTAATTCATCATTTTTTCTAATAATAAGTGAGAGAAATTATCGAGAAGTTCTTAGTGCGGCTTGAAGAGCTGGTAAAGTTGCTAAGCAACCAAAGTTTATAAATATTGTGAAATGGAACAGGTTATCATACAAACGTCGAACAGGCGCTCTGAAGTTTTTCTATCAAATAGGAGAGATTATGAGCTGTAATTTTTGGAACATCTTAAGATGCACTTTTGAACACATCTCAAGGTGCACTTTCAGGGACATCTTGAGGTGCATTCTCAGGGCCAGCTTAAGGTAGCCTTCGGGAACATTTTGAGATACACCTCAAGATGTTCCTGGAGGTGCACCTCAAGGTATCCTCATAAATATACCTCAAAATCCCCCCCCCCCCCCTCCCCCTGCCATTTAATAAAAAACTTTAGAATTTTTTTTCTTAATAATATTTTGCTCCGTTTGATTATCTATAAAGCAGAATATCCGAATTGAAGCTGTTAATTGCTACCATATTTTTAATTTATTGCAAATTCAATTAGTCGAATTTCGAATTTCAAACGTCATTTCTGACGTTTTTATGATAAAAACAGCTTCATTTTCCAATATTTACAGATTTTGGTTACTTAGCAACTATACCAGACTTTTTGAGACGTGGCAGAACTTCACGGGCCTTACTCATCACAATACATTGCTACTAATTTCTCTTTATCAGCAATAACGCACCCCTCCATTCGCGAGCTAGCGAGCAACTACGCACCTCTAGTTTTTTTTTATCAATGATTTGGCACTCATTTCCTGCTTGAATTAATCATCGAATCGTTATGGTACTTGTGATTGAAGTTCACGTAATTATCGGTGGCAATGGTCTCTTCAATTCTTTATCAATTCGCGATGAGTCAGGGAGGGGGGGGGGAGAATGGGGGAAAATCGACGACTCAAGTTTTCAGACAAATCGATTTTATTCTATCGGTTATTTTTCTAATATTTCAGAAATTAAGGGAGATAAAGCAATTTATATCGTCACCTAAGAGTCGAAGGGGCGTAAGTGCTATGCTTATACATTTCACTTATGCCCTTTTGTTTCTAAGGCGACAATATAGTGAAAGTTTTTTGTAGAAAATTTTAAGAGCTAGGAAAAAAAGTTGTAGAAATGGCTCTATGTCACTTAAATTCTGAGATATTCTTGAAAAACTGGGGACAAAGTGAAATGAATTTGTCTGAATACTCAAGATTCTCAAAAAAAAATGATGACTACGAAGATTTCAGGGAAATCGATTTTATTCTATCAGTTTTTTTAGAAGATCTTGGAGATTAAGCGAGGTGAGGTGATTCTGCTCTAATTCTTCTTTGTAGCTTTTGAAAGTCTCTGAAACAAAGGATTCTGGCAAAATTGCTCCATCTCGATTAGGTTCCGAGATACTTCTTAAAGATTGGTGATAAAATAAAATGGATTTTATTTTTAACTGTTTTATGCGATTTTCAGATTTTGTAGAACATTTGAAATCTTAATGCAGATTATCTCGGAATTGTAGCGAGATAGGGCAATTTTGCCAGAATCTTTTTTTGTAGCTTTTGAAATTCTCTACAAAAAAGGATTGAGGCAAAATGACGCTATCTCGCTTGATTCTCGAGATATTAAAAAAAAACTGGTGACAAAATGAAATTAATTTTCCGAGAAATTTCAGATTCCCAAAAATCCATTTCGTAGAAATAGTTTTTGTGATAATCAAGAAATGATAAAGTCACTGATTAAATTGTTTTTTTTTTTAATATCTTGGGAAGCGTCAGGGTCTAACAGATCGTAGTGCAGCTTATTTCACAAGAGATTTCCACGTTTTGCAGTGGAAAATTCCGAGATCTTTCGTGATTTCCATTGAATAAAACAAGCTCAAAAATTATATTTAGAGTATTTTGAGAAAATCTCCGAAAATATCGGTTTCAGAAAAATTTGGCAGGAAACCTTTTTTATAGCGAAGATTCAGAGCTACAAAAAACGTCATTACGAAAATTCCGTCATCTCGCTTAGTCTCCAGAATATTCTGCAAAATATCCAATCTCCTCCACTTGACTCCCAATTCCTTTTTCAGTTTTTTTTAAATACCTCGAAATCCGGAAAAAATCCGAAAGGATAATGATCCTGGAGACCTTTTTTGTAGCTCTCATTCTCCTCTACGAAAAAGGTCTCCACCAAAATTTTGCTACCCCCTTCAGATCTCGAAATATTCCATAAAAATCAAATGAGGTATTACTGCTGAATCATCATCTCAAATCTGAACTTTCAATCTCGAAAATCCCTTTAATAAAAATTTCCTCTCTCATCAGCATGTTTTTCCGTCAGTAGCATCGATAAAAATGCAATGAATAAATTGAAAAACGGTCACAAAATAATTATTAATTAATTTTTTTTTCGATTCTTTCTCTGTTTAAAGGTCATAAATGGCGATGATGGACACTGCATTTGGTATGGAGAGTGTTATTTCGATGGTATCGGTCAAAAAAATTGTCCATACACAGGACCAGCAAAGGCATTGGACAGCGAGGGACAAAAAATCCTCTACAAGTATTGTCCGCACATGATGAATGACCAAGGAAAAGGCATCCAAACATGCTGCGATACAAATCAACTAGTTACACTCGATAATAACATGAAAGTAGCTGCTAATCTTCTCTCACGTTGTCCAAATTGTTTCGACAATTTGGTCAAGCATTTTTGTGAATTTACGTGCAGTCCACAACAGAGTAGTTTCATCAATGTAACAAAAGTTGAAACAATAAATAATGCAACTTACGTCAATGAAATTGATATTTACATTACAAATAAATATCTCGAGGGTACTTATACGTCTTGCAAGAAGGTTTCAATACCAAGTCTTGGACAATTAGCACTTGATATTATGTGCGGTGCCTGGGGTGCTAGTCGTTGTACAGCAGTAAAATGGTTTCATTGGATGGGCGATGCCAGTGATAATTTGTTTGTACCATTTCAAATAAATTATATACCAACTGACAATAATATCGGCAATTTTACACCAATGGATCCAGCCATAACGCCATGCAGCAAACCATTGAACGTAAGTTTGCTGGATTTTAATGTTTTTTTTCTCTTTTGAAAAACATGAAATTTTTAGAGACATCGACTCAATTTTTTCAGTAGTTTTCTTTAAATATCTTCGGAAACTAGTGGAGATACGTCCTTTGTGCTCTGATTTTTTTGTAGATAATTTTCAAGAGTTACAAGAAAGGATCAGGGAGAAATCGCTCTATCTCTCTGAGTTTTCAAGATATTTTTGAAAAACTGAAAATGGTATGAAATCGATTTTTCTAAAAAATTCATAATCGTTTCATTTTTTGGTAGTTTTTGGAAAATATCTCAGAATCTAGAGATAATAGGGAAATTTCTGTAGTGACTTTTTTTGTAGATGAGGTTGAGAGCTACAAAAAAGGTCATTAACACAATTACACTATCTTACCAGGATTCCGAGATATTCTTGGAAAATTGAAAGCTCGTTTGAGAAAAAAGTGGAGGAAGAGTATTAGTTGATTTTACTTGCCGAAAAACCTCGAAGTCTAGGGGGGGGGGGGGGGGGGGGGAGTGTAAGTTTTTTAATGACCTCTTCGTGAGCTCTGACTCGGCTCAATAAAAGAAATCATTAAGAGAATTCCTCTATCTCTTTCAGATCCCAAGATATTTTTTACAGTAAAAGAGACTAATGTCGAATTTCCTCTTCATTTGCAAATTTTTGAACCATTTTTTTTTAAATATCTCGTAAACTAAAGAATTGAGAGGAAAATATCAAGAAACCTTTTTTTTTTAGAGAATTGAGCTCTCTAAAAACAGAGGTCTTTTGATATTTTCCCCTGAGCTCACTCATTTCAGAGCGATTTTTTTTGAAAATCCACAAAAATCTTGAAGCTCATTAGCGAAATGTTATTTTCCAGTCAAAATCACCAGCATGCAGTTGTGTTGATTGCGAGGAGAGTTGTTCAGTACCGCCAGCAGAACCATCATCACCTCAGGTGGAAAAAGTATGAGAGTAGGAAGATAACTTTTTCTTCTTTCAAAGGGCATTGCCGTAAAAATTAGGCCTTCATGTAAAAATTTTGAAAAAAAGAGCCAACACTAAAGATATATTACAGCATTTCCACAATTATTTTTTACAAAATTCTTCACTCCGGAAAAAATTATGATAATAAAATTAACAGACATCTAACAATTTTTTTTTTGGGAAATAAATTATCATCAATTTTTTTTTAAATTTGTACTTGTGAGTTTTTGGATTTTCTACGTGCGCATATTTACAATTTTTTTTTATATATTTCTCTCTTATTTTTATTCGTGCTAGGTATGACTTTTCGGTCTTCTACATACTGCATCGCATTCGCCGGGGACCAAGGGAAACCATGGAAAACCCTGATCAGCACAGTCCGATTCATGCAGAGCCTTAATGTACTTTTCAGTCACACTGACGAGAAAGGCACAGTAATTCTCTGTAGTCGCACCTCACGGCTCAGTTTGTTATTCGGATCTCTACAGCAGACATCTGATAATTTTTTTTTTTTGTCAAATAAATTATTCTCAAAAAATAAAAAATACTCATAGGTAGAAAGTTTGAAAAACTACAAGTGCATGTTTCGCAGATATTTTTCAAACGAGGGGTGCGTTACTGCTCGCTCGCGGATTGGGGGACCTATCATTATTTTTAGCATCATGAAAAATTCTAGTTTTCCCCTATAATTCGATGATGCCCTCCAAAATACAATATTCTCTTTAAAAAATATCACAAAATTAATACAATCTTGGAATTAACTAACTCGGGACTGATTCGACATTGCTGAATACCATGAGAGCAAAACCTAAGAAGAATATACTCCGAAGAGCAATTATGGTGATGGAATACTTGAAGAGTTTATGAAATTCGACTGTAGTAATTGGAGATTACTTTTATCTTTTTCTACCACATCGCGAGTCTCGTTATATTCTTTTTCATCATATCCAAACATCAAGTAGTTTCCGAATATTCCTCTAATCATGTTCTTTTGTACGATTTATTTTGCCCATTACGTTCTTCCGTTTATGACTCTCCTTCTAATTATCATCACCCACGTAGGCAGCTCATGTTCAATTCAAATACACGTATATGGCAAACACGTCCCTGATAACATGTATCCCTCGACTTCGGTCAATCCATTAAGACTCACTTTAATGAATTATCCAAATTTCCAGAAGAACTGAATTATTCGAATTTCTAAAATTTTGATATTCAACGATAATTTTTTTCATTAAAAATGACAGGGAAAAATAAAGCATATCTGTGCATATTGAAATGCAGCAGAAATAATTAATCTCGATTAACGTATAGATAGAGATTTTTTTAATTTAATTCTTATTTGAAACAATGTTTTTATCCATGAATTTACCTGTCTTTTATACATAATGGGATTTTTCACAATTAATAACGCATAATTTTTTGGGGATTAAAACAATATTAACATAATTCACGTAAAGGGCCAAACAAATGTACAGCTGGACAATTTTCATCTGGATTACCCAAAAATTGGGCATATAATTCTTGATAACGTGATAGTGTTAATCCACCTCTTTTTCTATCGTCATCTGTAAGCAAATTTTGATAAGCCTCGTCTAATACATCAACACTGTCAACTGGAATACGTGATACGCAGTTGTAACGAAATTCCTCAGCTGCAATCACACCATCGTCTGAAATTTTTTGAGAAATTAATGTTGATTAATAATTAGAAATTTCATTCAGTAGCTAAATGATAAGCGAAGCTAAATAAGAGAATTTCATTTTGATCCTTTTTTTAATATCTTTGGAACGAGTTGGTTCAGAGGAAAATGTTAGGAGATCTTTTTTTGTAGGAAATTCCAAGAACTACGAAAAAAGGTACTTGACATTTTCCGATAGACCCATTCATTTCAGAGATATTCTCAGAATAATCGAAACACCGTGTTACTTTACTATTGTAGGAGAATGTGGGGTACAATAGGCACTCCATTTGAACCGTTCGAGATAGAAATTTTCTAATGATTCCATTGAAAAGCTGAGGAAATTTTAGGCGAAAAACATGTGTCACAATTTTTTTTCTCAATTTTTTCAAAAATTTATGTTTTTGAACAAGTTTTGAAGGGGGTTCTCTTTTGAAAATCGAAAAAATTTACATTTTTGGCGATATCTCCGGTTCTGTCGGTCGTAGCGACCTGATGTTGATTTCAAATGAAAGATGAGCTCATTTCTCATCGATTTATGCAGCTCAATTTTTTTTTCAAATCAATTTTTTAAATATTTATAGGTCATTTTCTGAAAATTAGTTTTTGCTCTATAAGTATATTTAATAATTTACTTAATAAGATATTTTTCTTTTTAAACCTCACAAATCGATGGGAACTGGGCTTACTTTCTCTTAAGATCAACTTCAGATCGCTACGATCAATAAATTCAGAAATATTCTCGAAAACCTGAAATTTTTCCAAAAACAGAAAACTTTCACCTTCAAATATTGCGCAGAAAATGAATTTTTTGAAAAATTCCAAAAAATAACTTCTGACATATGATTTTCATGGGAAATTCCCTCATCTTTCCAATGGAATCATCAGAAATAATCTATCTCCAATTGTCCCATCCATTTCGAGTCAATTTCATAGTACAAAATATCAAAACCAGCCCGTGCCCGTTTTAGCCCTTGTGTCCATTTCACCCCACCATTCCCTATGTGTCTCAACTTTTTAATTCTCAATGTCGGAAAGTTCATTCAAGTTATCCTAACTCGCACCGAAATGTATTAAATAATTTCGTAATTTTATGAGAAATATGTGAATTGTTTGGAATTTTTATAGAAAAACTTTTCTAATGCGACTTTCATCATATTCGTATACAGTCTACTGGATGAGCCTGAAGTTTTCAAGAATAACCATCAAACATGAACAAAACATTGAAAATTGAGCTAAATAAATTAAGCTGTGATATAGTATTGGGCCGAGATGCGCCTGGAGCAATAGCACTAGGGATGAACCTAGCATAAATGCTATTATAATAGATATTAAAAAAGAAGACTCCTGGTAAAACACATATATAGATATATTAATATATAGACATGTGTATATAATTAATGAAAAATTGTAACATCTAAGAAATAAATTCTATTCTATTCTATTCCACATTAAGCATTACTACTTAATTGGAGAATTCATTCTCCTTTTTAATGAAAACTCACCATTTATGTCCATCAATTTGAAATGAGTGTCTATGAACATTTTCATGGCTTGTGGAAAGTCACGATATGATCTGCCAACACAACTCTTCTGTACTGCTTTTTTGAATTCCTCCGCAGAGACAAATCCATCCTTTCATAAAATAAAAATTAACAGTGAAGTTGATGAAAATTCGACATCTCCAGGTCTTTTGGAATATCTCGAAAACTATTGGAGATGGAGAAATTTTCGTGGAGACCTTTTTCGTAGTTCTCTGCAATCTTCTCTGCAAAAAAGGTCTCTACAAAAAATCCACTATCTCAATTAATTTGCGGAATATTCGAAGGAGAAATTTTAGGCACCTTATTGAAATCTGCAAGTTCTGCAATTTCTTCCCAAAGTGATAACATGGTGTGCAGATTCTCTTGATATCTGTTGTAATTGAATTCGCCTTTTCCCTCGACGAGCGTCATTCTCAGAGCCATGCATTCAAAATCATGCTGGTCGAGGACTCCATTGTTGTCAATATCTAATAATTAATCGAATGATTTTCCATCGAAATGAAACGAAAACAAAATTGTCCACAGTAATTTACGTATAATTCGGAAACGAGTAGGTTCATGAGAATTTATGATGAATCCTTTTTTGTGCGAAACTCAATTTCCTACAAAAAAGGTTTCCTCATAAAATTCCCTCAACCGATTGGTTTCAGAGATATTCCCAAGAAACTGCAGACAACATCGAGCTCTGCAATTTTACAAAAAATAAGTCTAAAAATTCCATGCAGCGGATTTTTAAAATATCTCGAAAATTAAAAGGTTTACAAAAATTTGCCAAGAGACCTTTTTTGTAGCGCGCAAAATTCTCTACAAAAAAAGTCTCTTGCCAATTTCCCTTAAATCCACTCGCTTCAGAGATCTCTTTATTCGAAACTGCATGAAAAATTTCGATTTCTTCCACCACTCGACAAATCAATGTTTTAAGGATGTTTGGGAGTTACAAGCGAAAAAAAGTTAATTTTTTGTATAAAATCGCTGATCATAATTTAGGAGGAGATGGACTAAAATGGGCACTCCAATTGAACGGTTCGAGATTGAAATTTCCTAATGATTTCATTGAGAAGTTGAGAAAATTGTATGCGGAAAACATGTGTCGAAATAGTTTTTTTCTTATTTTTTCGAAGAATTCACTTCTTTGGCCAAGTTTTGAAGGGAGTTTCCCTTTCAAGAATCGTAAAAATTCCCTTTTTCGGCGATATCTCCGGTTTTATTGGTCGTAGCGACCTAGAGTTGATTTCAAATGAAAGATGAGCTCATTTCTCATCGATTTCTGTAGTTCAAATTTTTTTTAAATCAATTTTTCAAATATTTATGAGTCATTTTCTGAAAATTAGTTTTTGCCCTATAAGTACTTGAAAAAAATGATATTTTCTTAAACCCCACGAATCGATGGGAAATGAGCTCACCTTTCATTTAAGAGCAACCCCAGGTTGCTATGATCAATAGAACCAGAGATATTCCCGAAAAACTGAAATTTTTCCAAAAGCAGAAAAGTTTTACCTTCAAATCTTGCGCGAAAAATGAAATTTTTGAAAAATTTTGAAAAATAACTTCTGACATATGATTTTTAAGGGAAATTCCCTCATCTTTCCAATGGAATCATCGGAGGAAACCTATCTCCAATATTTCCATTCATTTCGAGTAAATTTCATAGTAAAAAATACCAAAACCAAGTCGTGGCCATTTTACCCCTTGTGTCCATTTTACCCCACCTTCCCCTATACAAGATGAAATTTCCAAATCTGATTCAGCGAGTCTATGAAAAATGTAATGAGGAATAAAATAAGCCTTAGAGACAAAAAATTAATCGAAAATTGAACAATTGGTATTATTTTTCACATTCCTTTCAATTATTCACGATTCAAAGAAATGCAAAAAATAGTAACAATCTTTAATTTTTCGATTAATTTATCAACTTGTATCATTATTTATTACATTCTTCAAATACTTACGGAATCAATTTTGAAACATTTATACTTGTATACATTGTTATCTACAATTTCATACAAAAAATTAACTTTTTCTTCCAATTATACCTCTCAATCATCCTTAGTAATTATTTTTCATAATAAGCAACTGAGTACTGACCATACAAGAATTTGACAATGAAATTAACACGATTATCCCAGCTGTATGCCATTCTGCTAAACTATCAGCACCACCACTTGTTGAATTTCAATAAATGTGAATTGAAAGAAAAAAAAACAAAACTGTTCTAAGACTAAAAAAAAAAATTTTTTTAATGAAGAAAAATAATGAAAAATTCGTTTTCCCAAGAAAAAACAAACAAAATGAATAGAAAATTAAGTACGATGTTAACTCAACGTTGGAAGTTTTGGTAGTGATCTAAGTTTAGAATTGAAGATCTAGAGAGACCGGTGTTCTGTATTGCATATATTTATTACAGGAAAAGCACACACTGACTTAATCGAATGTTAGTGACTTTGACTGTCACACAAATTCTATATCGTTTTTCTTCCTAAAATTATTTACGCCTTTTTAACCGAAAGTGAAGAAAAAAATAAAAATAAAAAAAAAAGGCAATAGGAAGATTTTACAGCAGCAGTAGACACCCGGCAAAAATACTTGGCCAATATTCTACCAATTATTTAAGCATGTGACCTCGACGTCTTGTGTCTTAGTTTCTTCGTTTGTTTCTAATTTCAACGGAGGTCGAGAGATGTGAATTTGCACGATCACGGTCGTCTTTTACAATGAAATAAAGCAAAGTATTTGTCTATTTTTCTCTTCCTTCCTCGAAGCATTAACCACAGCCTTTGACACAATTTTCTGTTGTCGGAGCAATGTATTTTTAATAATGTCATTGGGTACAATGAACATTTTCGTAACCGGAATTCTCTCCTCTTTTTTTCTTTTTCTTCTTAATTTTTCATAAAACTAGTCGTTATTTTCTTTTATTTGCTTACTTAATTATTGGTATTTGTACAGGAATAAATTAATAGTGGAATAGGGTAATAAAAAAATATTAATGGTAACTTCACAATTTTTTGAGGTAACTGTCAGCAAATTTCTTGATTTCCTCGTCATCTGAAATTTTTTAATTATTTTTAGATTATTTTTAATGATATGTAAGAAGCCATTAGGTTCAGAGGAAAAAGGCAAGAAACCTTTTTTCGAAATCTTGAAATTTTCTTTAAAAAAAGTCTCTTGACTTTTTCCTCTAAATCAACTCGCTTCAAGAATATTTACGAGAGAAAAAAGAATTCAAAATTTAAGAAAAAAACTGAGATCATCATCCGATTTACGTTATTTTAAAAATATCTCGAAAACCACGAGTTCTAGGAGGATTTAGCAAGAGATCTTTTTTGTGAGGAACGAAATTTACTACAAAAAAGGTATCTACACATTTTTAGTTAAATCCTCTAGTTTACGAGATATTTTCCATTTTATCAATGACTATGAATTTTCGATGGAAAAATCTATTTTATTCTATCATCAGTGTTTCTCGAATATCTTGGAAACTAAGTGAGATAAAGCGATATTGAACGAAATTCTTTTTTGTAGCTCTTGAAATGCTCTAACAAAACCGTCTTAGGGCGCGAAATCGCTCTATCTTGCTTAGCTTCCGCAATATTGAAAAAAAAATGACGAAAACGTTCATATTCTTTTTTTTTCATTAAACTTACCAATAATTTGTTTATCCATGATCAGTTCATGAATTTTCCTACAATTTTTCGTAAAACTCTCTTTATCTGGCATTGTTTCAGTTTTGTAATACTTCATAAGATAATCTTTTAATACTTTAGCAGTGCCAAATTTCACAGCCTTCTCCGATTTCATTCTACCAATTTTCGAATTATCTTCATTAATTTGTTTTTTTCCACTCAAATTATCAGATGTTGAATTTGATTTAAATTTTTTACGTGTCATATCATCACTAGAGCTATGAAAACTCTTGGCAAATGTACGTTTTTCCTTTGTTTTAATTTTATTCTTATCTGATGACTGTTGTGTAGAGCTTGTTGGTAAATTTAATTTATTGTCGCATTCTTTGTCATTTTTAACTAAATATTGTAGAATTGAATTTTTTCCTTTATCACTTGTTGCTGATTTTTTGTCACTTCTTCTCTTATTTCCACTGGGAATTTTTCCCTCAATTTTATCATTTTTTCTCTCAAAATCTACATTTTTCCTCTCAAAATCATCTTTTCTCCGCTCAAAATCCACTTTTTTCTCATTTTCAAATCTCGTTTGAGCTTTATCAATTTTAACAGCATGAGAAATTCTCTCTTTTTTGCTAATTAAATCAGACGCCTTTTGAAATCCACAATTAATAATTTCATCGTCTCGATGACTCGAGCTCGATTCAATTTCCGATGCCTTTTTAAATCCAGAATAAACCATTTCCGATGCTTTTTTAAAACCGCAATTACCTCCTTTATCATCAAAATTCGAAGACTCATTCGTTCGACATTCATCATCATTCTTCTCATCTCTCCCCTCATGATCCTTGAAATGCTCGCACATGAGACATTGGTCAGTTGCTTTTTTAACAGCTGATATAACTTGCGAGACATCTAATCTGTATTTATTTGCCAATTTCGTGCGACAAAGTGTCTTGTACTCCAGATTTCTCGCGATTTCCTCGATCTGCGAGTAAGGAATAGCATTGGCCAATGAATCCTGAAAGAGCTGGTAGTTGTCGTTGAGTGAATTATTCAAGACATCAAAAAAATGCTCACGTGTTGATACGGTGAGACCTTTGACCTTACGATCAGTTGCTTCTGCAGCATGAACTCGCGCTTTTTTCGCGTGTTCGATATTCTGCTTGCGAATTTTTTCATCATTTGCTGCTGCAGTACCACGACGAAGGGCAAATTGCTTCTCAAGAAGCTCCTTGAGCTCCTTTTTTTCCTGTGTCGCAATCTGCTCCTTCGAGGGACCCGAATACTCTCCTTCCTCGTTGTAATCGTATTTCGGAAGTGCTACGTCACTCAGTGCAGCTTTTTCTCGTCGCGGTTTTCGCGACTGCGTCATTTCAAACTCCGCAATACGTGACTCGACGAGCTTCTTGTCTCTGCAAACGTCACAGCGGTTTCTGCATTGCGGTGGATCGTCACCAAAGTACTTGGAGAATATACTGTGACGGCATTTTGGATGGAGACAGTATGAGACCATTTTCTCGAAGTTCTTGTGGCGGAGTTTGGTGATTTCTTGGGACTCGGATTCTGATTCGAGTTTTGTGAGGAATGAAATTGCGTTGTACTCTTCGCTGCTGAAGTAAATCCTGCAGGATGCTGGATTGCCGTCTCGACCTGCTCGTCCAGATTCTTGGTAGTAGGCTGCGATACTTTGGGGAACGGTCCAGTGCACGACAAATCTGGGGGGAGAGGAGAGGGGGGAATTGTCATTTATTTGAGTTTATTTAATTTGATGAAATTTAGGGAAAGTATAATATGATATATTCTCATTTCGAATTGGGAAGAAATAGGAATTTTTCAGGAATCATGTAGACATAGAAAAGTTGCTGGAATTCAATTTGGGTAAATTCAGGAAATTTATAAAAAAAAAATCTGACAAATTTTCGAAAATTCGGGAAAGAATAGACAATTTTGAAACAACCCAGAAAATTTAGAATTGGAGAAAAAAATACGGATATCCTGGGAATTATGTGGGTACAGGGGAAAGTTGCCGGAGTTTAGTTTGGGAAATTCCTGGAAAGTTCTGAAAAATCCTGAAAAATCTCAAATCAGGGGAAAATCCTGTTTTTTTTTTAGATAAAGCTTATTTTTGAAATTTCTCGAAAATCATGGAGTTTAGGGGAATTCGTCAAGAGACCTCGTTCGTCGAGAATTCCACTCAATTCAGAGATATTTGAGAAAGAAGCTATGTGGAATTTTTTTGAATCTTTCGAGTTGACCAGTTTTTGATAATATCGTAGAATCTATCGGAGATTGCATAATGCCAATAGAAACCTTATTTAGAGCTCTCAATTCTCTCTCAAAAAAAAAAAGGTTATTACGAAACTTCTCTTATTTCTCTCGGATTTCGAAAAAATTTTCCTCAAGAATTAGAATCAAATCAATGAATTTTTACTCTGACATCAATTTTTATGGAATCACTCCTAAAATAATTGAGATAGAGAAATTTTCATAGAAACGTTTTTTGTAGAGGAAATTGAGAGCTACAAAAAGGTCTTCATTAGAATTTTTCTCTCCCAATTATTTAACGAGATATTCCATTGAATACGATTGTATCTCCTCAATTGACTTAAAACTATTATTATTTAATCGCCTGATTTCATTTGAGGAATCATTGGTGGCACAGAATTCCACATTAATTCGAACCTAACCGATCCCTTGTCCACCCCCATTCCGAAGCTGCATGTTGCTGCAATAACTGGCACCTCGCCCGATGTCCACCTATCTTGAGCATCAGTTCGGCTTTTACCATTGAGACCTAGGAAGTAACAGATAAAAAAAAATAAAATTAAAGTGTCATGTTTATTTCAGTTTGTTTATCTTTTATTTATGGGTCATTGACATTAATATATACGTACTGCCGTGATAGGCCAATGTTGGTATACCAGCATCAGTCAATTTAGCAGCTAAAAATTCAGTTGTCTCTTTTTTTCTGCAGTAAATAATACCACAGTTGTTTTTTACATCAGACGAGCTCAATGATTCAATTATAAATTTTTTCAAATGATCGAGTGAATTTGGCAATGCATCTTCAAACCATACGTCGTAATACAAATTCTCACGAAATACAGGCGATGAAAATATCAGGGGATTCATTTTGAGACAGTCAAAAATGTCGTCTCTTACCTGAAATTTGATTTTTTGTTATTTATCGAAAAATATCCCGGTAATTAGGAGGTTTAGAAGAATTTGTCAAGAAAACTTTTCACTGCAAAATTTTCTCCTCTACAAAACAGGTTTCTTGATGAATTCTCCTAAACTCAATAGTTTTCGAGATATTAATAAAAAATGAGGGATTAATTTTTTACAACTGAAATTTTTAAAAAAATTAATTTTTTTCTTTTATCAGTTTTTTGAGAATATCTTGGAGACTAAGCGAGATAGAACGATTTTGCTTCAATCTTTTTTTGGAGCTCTTGAAATTCTCTACAAAAAAGGATTCAGGCAAAATCACGCTATCTCGCTTGAATTCCAAGATATTTGAAAAAAGCTCATGACAAAAGTAAATCAATTTGTTTTAAAAACTTCATATTCTCATTTTTTTTGCTATTACCTCTTTTGCTGCAGTTGCTGTCAATGCAATGACAGGTACTCCTGGCAATATTTGCCTCAAATCACCAAGTTTTCTGTAACTAGGCCTGAAGTCATGTCCCCATTGGCTCAAGCAATGCGCTTCATCTATAACGATGTAGGAAATTGATTGCGTTTTGTGCATTTTTCTGAGCAAGTCCTGGAAAGATTAAAGGCACGTTAGATATCCCAAGTTCTGGACAATTTTTGTTGATGAATAATGCTGGAAGATTACCTGGAAATACGGCTGTGCACACATTTCCGGTGTGATGTACAACATTTTCGTTGACGGCTTCTTGAACGTTAAATCTTTCAGAATCGCACTTTTCTCTTTTGCAAGAGTTTTTGAGTTTAGAGCGTGAGCCTTAATTCCTTTCGATGTGAGAAAGTCGACTTGATTCTGTAATTGGGGAAATTGTGATCATAATCGTTTTTTTTCAAAGGAAATTCATTCATGAAAAGCTAAAATCGAATGAGTTTATTATTTTGGCGTTTAGTTTTTCTCAAATATCTCGGAAACTAATGGAGATACGCCCTTTTTGATAGAATCCATTTCTGTAGCTCTTAAAATTTTCTGTAAAAAAGAATTGGAGTGAAAAAGATGTATCTATATTCGTTTGAGGCCAAAGGAAAGTTGCCAGAATTCAATTTGGGGAAATTCTGGATATTTCTGTAAAATTGTGAAAAAAAATAGAAAATTCTAAAAAAAATGGGTAATTTTTTTTTTTAAATCAGAAATTCTGGAATTTTTTAAAAAATCCAATAGAATCTCAAAGTGGGGAACAATACGCTTCTTTTTTGGATCAAGCTGACTTTGAAAATATTTTGGGTATTATGGGATTTAGAGAAATATATTAAAAACCTTTTTTTGTTGAATCTTTGAGAATCGCATTTTTCTCTTTGCAAAAGAAGAATTTTTAAGTTTGAAGTGTGAACTTCTATTCCTTTGGATGTGAGAAAGTCGATTTGATTCTGTAATTGGGGAAATTGTGATCATAATCGTTTTTTTCAAAGGAAATTCATTCATGAAAAGCTAAAATCGGATGAATTTACTTTTTTATCGTTCACATTTTCTCAGTTATCTCGAAAAGTAATGGAGATACGCCCTTTTTACCATAATTTACTGTTGTAACAGAAAGATCTCAGAGACATTGCCCTATATCGCTTAGTTTCCAAGATATCTTCAAAAAACTAATAATTAGATGAAATCGGGATTCATTTTGAAATTTTGGTTTTCGAAGAATATCTCGGAATTCAAGCGAGATAGAGCAATTTCACCCGAATCCTTTTTTGTAGCTCTTGAAATTCTCCACAAAAAAGGATTCCAGCAAAATCGCCCTATCTCGCTAAGTTTCCGAGATATTGAAAAAACTAGATGACAAAATTCAATAAATTTTTCATGAAAATTTCATAATTTTTCTTTTTTTTCCAATTAATCAATTAATTAGTTGAAATCATTTTTGTAAACCTACTTTGACGAGTGCCAAAAGTGGTGAGATAACGAGTGCAACTGCATTATCTTTGAGAATCGCTGGTAATTGAAAGCACAACGATTTTCCACCACCAGTTGGCATGCAAACATAAACATCTTGTTTTCCTAAAAAAAAAATGAGAAAAAATAGGGAAAAAAAATATTAGACATCAATTAAATGTTCGAAAATTTAAATTTAAACAAACTGCAAATTCAAAGAATTATTGCCACAAGATTGTTGTCTTACCATTGTTAATTGCTGCAACTGCTCTTGCCTGAATGTCACTTTTAAAATCATCGTAGCCAAATTTTTTTTTCAATGCCTGTCTCAGCATTATTTATATTATCTTTTTTTTTTTATTCAAATTAAATTAATCAATTTCAAATGGACACAGGTTAACTCTAACAATTTTCATGTATTAATCGTCCGTAACAATGATTTATTATTAATTAAAAATATGTAGACAAATAAATTATTGTTAAATGATGTCAACACAAACACCAAATAATTGTTAATTGTTTTGGTTTATTCATTTAAATTATATATGCGAGATAATCATTTTGTTGCGGAATTTCTCACGTGTATCAAAACAATGGAATTTCATTGGCTCTCCTGAAGATGGCGGAATTGAGGAAAAAAACCGGGAATTTTTGAAAATTGTGTTTTTTTCGTTCTGGACTGAAACTGTTTTTTTTTCTGAATATCTTGGAAACTAAGGGAGATAGAGAAATTTTCGAGGATACCTTTTTTGTAGCTCTTAAAATTCTCTACAAAAAAGGTCTTCATGAAAATTTCCCTATCTCCAACAGCTTTTAAGATATCTATATTTTTATGTGGAGGAAAAAGAAACGAGAGAAATTTAAATGAATTTTTTTTTATTGCTTACATTACTTTTACATTATAGAAGTTTAATAATTTTATTTAAACGTACGGTTAAATGACGGTATTCAAATTTCATTATGACCTTCTACCTGTCTGGGACACACTCGAGATAAATTACAATTCATTGTTGTTACGCTTTTCTTTCAATCGAGATGCACATTAGTTTTTTTCTTTTTTTTTTTCACAAGGAAATGTTGTTTTTTTGTTTTGAATGTATGTACAAATGAGATCGGAAAAATAGATTATAGATGATTCACATTATTTTTTTTCTATGATCTGCAGAATGCAGTCAGTAGAGTCACAAATTTTGCAGCATTATTATTCGAAGGTACGTGAGAATAAATCAATAGTGAAGAAAAAGAATCGGTGAAATTCCACTTGTCATTGATAATTTTTTATTTTTCTTCAATATCCCTGAAACTAAGAGAGATAGAGAAATTTTCGTTGAAGTAGAGTCAATAATTATTAAAGTCAAGTTCAGTAAATAATTAAAGTTCAGGAAATTAATAAATTGCGTCAAATGTCACAACTCTTCTTATAGAAAAAAATGAGTGCTACAATTAAGATCTCTGCCAAAATTTCTCTATTTCCCATAGTTTCTGAGATATTTAAAAAAAAAACTGGAAATCACATTCTTTATTTCACTAAAAATTGAATTAATCAATTTAAAAATGCAATTACCAATTCATTTTTGCTTTTTCATATTATCGACACTGAGAGCACAAACATTTACCAACTTTCCTCTCACCCTGAGGATTGAATTTTTAATAATTAAAAAAAAGAAAATGTTTTTTCAGAAATGTAAAAATGATAAATTGAATATTTTTGTTCAGTTAAATTCAATTGGGAATGCTAAAGTATCATAATTAATTTTTAATTTGATTTTTTTTTTTTTTTTTTACTAAAGTTTATCAAAGAACACTGTTACAAAGGACTATGGCAACGTCATAGTATCGTAACGATGTCCCATTGAAGATCACATGTCAAAAAATGCCGGTAATTTTGATAATATACCGCGAAAATTTGTCCTATCATTAATTATTATTTTTTCTTTTATATAATTCTTTTTTTTCTCAGTTGTGCATGGCAATGATTTACCATTTTGATCCGATTCTCCATTCATACGACTGTTAGTTGAATTTACAGTTAAATTTACACCACATTCACATGAAAAATCCCAAAAATTCCCCCCGAAAACAAGAAAAAATTGAATTAAATTGATAATCGGATTCATTTCCATATTAATTATTATTGGTTTAAAATATCATGGGAAATTGGAAGGTTTTAAAAAAAAAACAATTCTAAAGCATTGTCGATTAGTAAATCGACTTCGAAAGAAGTATTGCAAAAATATAACAAAATGTAAAAAATTAGTGACAACTGATATCATTATAATTTAGTCTTTTAATTAGAATTTTTTTTCTTCTTTATACATACAATTTTCGAATTCATTGGTGAATTTTACCTGGGGAGATATTCTGCGAATTTTAACGGAGCCAAGGAATTTTCCGTCGAAAAAGTACAGAACTTTCAGAAATTTTGTTCAAATAGAAGATCAATTAATTCATTATAAATGAATAAACAAACAAATACATAAAATAAACATTGATAAATTTATATTTATATTATATTCCATAGCCTCTGAGTTTGATAATTGCAATGGTCCCAGTGGAAGAGTGGTCCATCCGCATGGACGTCTCTCCCGTGGTTCTGCATATCCCGCCTAAGGCCAAATTGCCTCGCACATTCGGGAAATACAACAAGAGGTATTGGAACATTATCAATATCTGTAGGTTCCTCAGCCTGTACATCTGGAGGCTTCAGTGCTCCAGCTTCAGCTCCCGCTCCTGCTGGAGGAGCGATATGCTCCTCTGCTTCTTCATTCCTTAGGAGCTCGAACAATCCTCATTTCGTGGATCACTTCCACTATTTTCAAGTCTCTTCTCAGTCCTCGATAACACCAGTTTCTATCGATAATCATTTTTTTTATTTGTAAATAACAAAAAAATATTCAATTTGTTGACGTGATTCTCTGCAAATCACTCACTGAAACCCTTCCTGATATTAAACACAGAGAATATTTCAGCCGATTGTTTTTAAAAATATTTCCAGTGTCTCATATCAGGAAGGACTTCAGCGAGGACTCGGAGAGAATCACGTCAACGAGTGGAATATTTTTTTTTACAAATAAAAAAAAACATGATGGAGAGAAACTGGCGCTATCGAAAACGATGAAGAGACCTAGAGATAGTGGAAATGATAACTGCATCGTAATCTAAATCCATGAGTTTATCATTGCTTGTTTCATTTATTCATAATGAATTGATTGATCTTCTATTTAATGGAAATTTCTGAAAGTTCTGTACTTTTTTCTACGGGAAATTCCTTGGCTTTGTTAAAAATTCGCAGAATACCTCCCCAGGTAAAATTCACTAATGAATTAGAGAATTGTATATATAGAAAAAAAAAACTTTCCAATTTCCCATGATATTCTGAACCAATAACTGAATTAAAATTAAGGAAAAAATAAGTTTAATCAAAAAAGAAAAAAAATCGCTTCTCCATTTAATTAAATTGTTATATTTGTTAAATGTTAATGAAATGACGCCGATGAATCATCTAATGATAGGCAGCAAAGTACGCGCGTATTTACAGACTAAATTCAATGATTGTTGTATTCTCCTTAATCCTTTTTTTTAATTTTCTTTTTTTTTCTTTTTTTGAAAAATGATTATTGGCAGTTACCTAGCTGCAGTCTGTGTCCATTTTTAAATTCTTATTGTACAAAAAAACTGAAAATTTTATTGAGCGCAACAGTTGCACACATGCGAGATCATTGCACTGATTTTCATTTCTTCAATTTCATTCATTGTTTTTATTTTTTTTTTCCTTTTCTTCTTTGTTTTTTTTTTTTTTTTGTAAATCAATCGTTTACTGATGTGCAATAACGAAACGATGGCCCTTTTTAAGTTCAATTAATTACGAACGAGTGCTACTTTACCACTTAAAAATTAGAAAGTTCTTCTTCTCTCTTGTTTCCACGCTGAAATTCTCTCTTTTAAGTCAAGTACTGAAAGAAGAAAAAAAAATGATGTTATAAAAAATTTCTTCATTTGGCAATTTGTTTTTTGGGGATATCTCGGAATCTAAACGAGATAGAGAAATTTTGTTGGAGACCTTTTTTATAGATCTGATTCTCCTCTACTAATGATGTCTCTACGAAAATTTCTCTATCTGCTTCGGCGTCTAAGTTATTCCAAAAAAACGATACTAAAAATAAGAGACCTAACAATTTTTTTTTCCAAATGAATAAATTCTTTAAAAAATTAAGAATATGCACATGTGGAAAGTTAAAAGAACTATAGTGCAATTTTTTCCAGAATTTCTTGATTTACAATAATTTATTCATTCAAAAAAATTCAAAAAATTGTCAGATGTCTGCTAATTTCATTGGTATAACAAAAAGAAATGATGCCAAAGCCCTACTAACCGGGTGTAAGCATGTCTTCACTAAGTGGCTGCCGACTGAACGGATCGGTTGAGCTGTTGAGTAAGTGCCTGATAATAACAGCCTTATCCATAACAATTCCGGACGGTAATCTAACTGGATCCTCCATCAAAGTGTCCATCAATGGATCTCTGAATTCTTCTGGTGCATCGCCATAATCCTCGTCTCGTGCACGATTGTCACGTGCAATAACAGCAGCACGTTCAGAAAGTGCCATGAATCTTTCAATCTCAGTCGTAGTTCTGATTGCCGATCTGCCAAGGCGATTGGCTGCATCGGTGAAGAGTTCTTTGCCAAATGATCTCTGTAAATTATTAATACTACGAATTAGTTTAAATTGCTTGATATTTATTTATAAATTAAAAGAGATAAAGAAATTTTCGTGGAAACTCTTTCTGCAGCTATCATCTACAAAAAAATCTCAACAAAAATTCGTCTATCTCGCTTAGATCCAAGGATATTCCAGGATAAAGTCCTTCTAAATGATAATAAAATTAGCACACATTTGACGATTTTTTCGATTTTTCAAAGCAAATAAATCAAAAAAATATTTAAGAAATATCTACTTGTAATTTTTGAAATTTTTCACATATGCATATTTTTAATTTTTTCTCAATAATTAATTGATGAGGGAAAAAAAAAAATTGTCAAATGTCTGCTATTTTTAGGATCATTTTTCTGGATTATCTCGGTAATGAGTTTTTTTTTGGATTATCTCGGAATCAAAGCGAGATAGAGCATTTGTATCTCCCTCAATGTCCAAGATAATCCAATCAAACCAAAAAAAGAATGAGCTCAGGATAATTAACAAAAAATATTTACCTCATCACTGGCCAATGCAGCAGCAAAATTATCACAGTCAAGATGCAGATAAATATCAACCAATTGTCCCAATAAAATTCTCGGTTCCCATCCATACTTCTGTGGTTTTCTAACTTTCAAATTCTTACACTTTGGTCCACACAATTGTTTCAAATTAAAATTCAACATAGCACTGAGTCGTCCAACTAATTCAGGCCTTAGGAATGGTTCTTTAATATCAACAGTCAAATAATGAAACATAGCAACAGTTTCTTTGGCAAGTGTCAAATAAGATCTTGCCTGTCTTTCATCAGCTGTCAATTGTCTTGATCTAGATTGTTGTTGTTCCTGTGCCAGTGCAGACCATGCTGTAGTATCAGACATGAGTTCCTGTACCTCGTGTATTCTCTTGAGCGACTCCAGACTCTCATCAAGTAGAAAAGTCGTGTCATTCATTAACATATTGACAAATTTAACAAATTGTTTACCATTATTACTTTCATTGACAATTGATGCACGATGTATAGGTGTATCCCACATGGATTTAAGTATCAAGCTTATGTGATAGCGTATTGAGAATTTGTCGTAAAATTCAGAGCTCGAGCCAGTTGTTTCAACGTCAGTATAAAATTTCATCAAATAAGATGCCAAATATGTTTTTGATATTGGATGTGACATAACTTGATCATGTAGTGTTTCAGTTCTGCCCTGGACACTCGGATTAATTACGAATAATACTTCAATTATTTTAGCAATCAGATAAGGATTTCTGATGCAGTGTGGAGTACAGATGACAACTAACAGCCAAGTTATCAGCGAGTTGTCCATATTGTTGGCAACAATTCCGGGGCTGAATTGAAGTGCAAAGAGAAGAAACTCGGCAATGTCTTCAACGTACCATTCGGGAAGTGCGGTGAATCTCTGCGGCATTTCCTGGGGTAGTGGTAGTGCTGGGAGAGCAGCACCGGGCTGGGTACCGGTCAAAAGACCGAGTAGAACTTCGGCAACGGACGTATAGAAGTGGAGGGATCGCCGAAGAAGAACGGGATCGATGAGTCCAGCATCGGCACAGGATTTCGATTTGCCTAATCGTTTTAGCTGCTGCTTCCAGCGTTTGATGAGCTCTTTGTTGTGTGCTGCAAAGGGCGTGTCCTTCCACTGCGACTCCGTTGCCTGGAGCTCGTCCAGCATTTTCTGGAGATCACGGAGAGCCCGGAGCTTGCGCTGGTACTTCTGGAGTGCAGGGAGCAGCGCGACATGGTGACAATGGAGTGTCAGGAACCAGCACTGTGTCGGGAACTTGGGTTCCGTCCACTTGTGCGACTCGCCCAAGTCCTTCAGCCAATCAGCGACTTCTTGTGACGTCAGCTTCAGTCGCGTGTCGTTCTTGATGTCCACGAAGCTCGATGGATGGAAGGGGTAGAGGGGGTCGACAGTGTCTAGTTTGATCTTTACAGACAGCATCTGCAGGACCGAGAGGAGATTGAGCATAAAACCATCACCGGCAAGGGCAAATTCCTCTGTTTGTATCTGTGCTCTTTTCTCGTTGTGCTTTATCAGTGCAGCGAGATAAGCCAGTGTTGCCTCACGACACGCCGATGTTGCGAGAATCGAGTGGAGAATCTTGTGGAAGGATGTACGGACATTCTCGAGCTCCTGTTGGAGTGTCACGTTTATTGATTTGTCGTTTGATGGATTGCCGCTGAAGAATTTTTCCGCGACTTTAGGCTGATCTTCTGCGAAGACTGATACTGATAAGAAAGGCCCGAGGAACGAGGTTCTCGCTAATTCTCTGCCAACTGCGGTTGTCATGAAGTCAGGAAGGAACTGCACTTGATGAATTATCAATTTGCAGATGGGGCGGATATTGTTGTTTGGACCACAGCGGATCTCGATGAGCTCTTCTAGTGCTTGAATTGGTCGACGGTGCGTATTGCCGACTAGACTTGCCTGCTGCATTGACAGGTAGAGGCCTTGGAGGAGAGGCGTGAAGATCTTGTTGAATGCTGCAATCGCATGGGTTCGGGAAATGAGCTTGTGGAGAAATCCACGTGGTAGCGTCTGGAGGAGAAGTGGAATGAGCAGAGGACTTGTTGATGATGGCGCCTGATTTGGAGGGATACCTAGGATACCCTGAAGAACTAGACTCGCGTATTGAACACACTGGTTTCTCAAACAGGCAAGGACCTCGGAGACTGGTGGTACTGATGAACGTTTCGGCTGATTCCGTACTTCAACAGCTACACGAGTGTAGCAGTCCAGGAGGTAGAGGAGACTTCTTGATTGCGAGGATTTCTCGAGTTTCTCGCACTTCTCACCAGGTGGAAGGGGAAGTGTTGCTAGTGAATAAGAGGGCAGAGGATCGGCAGGACTCAGGAGAGGACTTGCTTGACTGTTTGGACTGTCTTCACGGTCTGAGGAAATCTCCATTGAGATCTCTTTTGATGGATCTTCACCTCTCGTAAACATCTGCAGGACCTCCATAAGTCCCTGATTAATAATCTCCGTGTACTCGAGTTTCTGGTCGTTTGATGACATTGTTGATGATAATTCTGGGAGGTGTATCCTTGGCTCTTGGGACTCACGCCACGAAATACAAAGAACACGCTGGATCACTGTGTGCAATTGGTCTTGAGTGACTTCTATGCTAGAACTCGTTGTACGTGAACGAGGCGCTGTATTTCTGTCTGACTCCTCTACTTCCATGTTCTCAATGCCAGAATCAACGTCTATGCCAGAATTATTGCACTGCTTTTCACTAGTCTCTTCTGTTTCCATTGGTATGTCATTCTGGTTTGACTGGCTCTGGAGCTGTGGCATTTGAGGCAATGGATGGATTTGTGTTGGTGATAGATTTGGTAGACCCGATGACTTTGATGGACCTGGTGTGCTTGGTGATGTTGGACAGTTAGCACCATTCGTTGATGGAGATGAATTCGTTTCTAGTCCAGCCAAACGCGCCAGTCGACGTTTCCGCATCTGTGGGAATTATTTTATGTTCAATATCTAATGGAAATTGTTTTGGGAGGTGGAGGGGGGACAAGCGTATTGAGGTGGGGGGTGTTATGTATTCTACAAAAGCTCTTTATGCTGATGAATTAAAGTTATTGATTTGGTGGGGATAGTGGTAGAAGGGCAATGCGGCAGAGGCTTCTCGTTAGTTTTTAGGGAATGTTTCGGAAATGAAGGAAAATAGGAAAATTTTTAGTTGAAACCTTTTTCGTAGAGGAGAAAAGGGTCAGCCAAAAATTTCGCTATCTCGCTTAAATTTACACACAGTCACACTAACGGTAAACGTGCCTTACAAGTAGATATTTTATATATTCTCACTCAACCCTATATATCCAGCATGTTATGAAAAAAGAATTGAATTGAATGAGGAATGATTATTGAAGGAGAATAATAATCATGAGTCAATGAAAAGTGAAAAGAAGAGATTCACGATTGAAATTCAATGAGGAATTTTTGGAAGAGGCGTCATTTTTATTGTCGTTGGTAACAGCAGAACAATGGATTTTTGTAATTGGAGAGAGATAGTGGCGCAGAAGAACAGAAGACAGAAAAGGGCAGGATGAAGATCATGATCCAGAGAGAGACACACAGATATGGTGATATTTTGTTGAAGTCGAGTAAACAAAGAACAGTATATCTTGAGGACAATTTAAAATTAATTTTGAAAAAATGTTTCAATGTAAAGTAAAATATTCAGAGAAATTTAATTTGAGAATTTTATAAGGTGAAAAATGAAGAGCAGCAATTGAGGGGAAACAATTCCAATTTCTAAGAAATCGAGAAGATTTTTGATTTTTTTGTTTTATGAACAATTTCCATTTTCTAAAACGTAATTGCATTAATAGGTTGTCTTCTGCATTCAGCCTCGAGTGATTCTGCATGCAAAACAAGTAAACAAAGAGGATAGTGCACTTCTAAATTTAACCAAGTTCATGAGAACTCCAGAAGTTTTCTGTATTCCCAACAAACAAAGAGCACTGACCACGTTTTTTTTTCTTCCCAAAACAAGGAAATACTTAGAATCTCTCTCCATCAAATTATTCACTCGTGACAAAGGAAAACAAAGGCACAAGACACCAATAAATTCTAAAAAACTTCAACATATTTTTTTTTGTTATATAATGAAGAAAAAAAATTGTGTCAAAGCAGTCGTCATTACGATGCAATTAATTCAGCAGTTGAAATCAGGATAATGAGGTTATCAATGAAAATCTAAATGGATTAAAATGCCATTAATATTAATTCAATAATTCAATGTTAATTGATATAAACACTCACCTCTTCTTGACTCAATTCACTCATTTTTCCAACCTTTTTAATTCTCTTCTCAAAAAAAAAAAAAAAAACAGAATTATTGAACTTCTCAATCAATTAATTCTCGTCTCGATGAATAAGCTCAATTAAACACTTAAAAATTATATTTAAAAAAAAAAAAAAACTTAATATTATTTATTAAAAATGACTGTAAATTAATACGATATGTCAGAAAATTTGGACAGTCACTCTACATCTGTTTGAGTTTAGGCGTGAAATGAGCGATCTCATATCGAGTCACGGCCAATCACTAATGATAAACTCAAAAAGTTCATTTAAAGAAATTGAAAATAAAAAGAAAAAAAAAGGCAATCTTGGATTAAAAATGCACAACTGTCACTTTTCAGTAGAGATAATGAGGTTTAATCGAAAATTCACTTTTTTCAAATTTTAATGAGAGTTTAATGAGAAAAATTGAATTGAAAATTCAGAGTTTACGTGGATTCTTTTTTTTTCAACTCTTCTTGGAGAGACTGTGTGTGTGTGCGAGTTATTGGGGAGAGAGCACACTAGTCACTGACCTCTGGCGGCAAGAGATGGCCCTTTTAAAGGGCACTGACAACGCTTTGTGGATTTTCAAATGTTTCATTGTATTTTCCAGTGACATACGCACAAATCTCGGAACACACAAAGACGTGTGTCAGGGAGAGGGGGGAATGAGACGGAGAGGTGAAATCAAAATGGCGAGGGTTTTAGTGCGCGGGAAATTTGAAAATTCTGGAAAATATGAAGTTTTTTAAATGAATTCAATTTTGTCGACATTTTTTTTTTGAGAACGTTTTGAAAATTAATTCAGACAGGGCGTTTTTGTGTTTATTTCTTTTTGGCGGTAAATTTCAAAAGCTACTGAAAAAAATTGAGACAAAATCACTCTATCTCGTGAAGTTACCGAGATATTTGAAAAAAACTGATAATAAAATAAAATTGTCTTTTTTTTTGGAATATCTTGGAAACTATAATCAGCGAAATAATTGGAGGAACAGACTTTTTTTCCGTTTTTTCAGTGATTTTCTGCACGCTACAAGTGCGGTCAGTGGCACTCTCCACACGTTGTACATAAAAAAAACTGTACCTTACACGTGCGGTGAAGATTTTCAGACTCGTGTGATTATAAAACTCGTCAGAGAAGTATTTTACCACACTTGTTAGATAATATACTATTCTGGCGAGTGTGAGGTTGCAAAACGAGCTGAAACCAAGTTTCATAATCACACGAGTTTGAAAATGTTAGGTAATATGATATTATAAACATGGAAATGAACATCACGATCGTTCGCGAAAAATGAGCGGATCGAGATGAAAAAGCAAAACAAATTGAAGCTTCAAATTTTCATGTTTCTGTTATGATACTGGAACCAACAGACATCTGACAATTTTCATTATTTCGATTTTTTTTCACTAATAAATTATTTTTGAAAGAATGAAAATATGAACATATAGGAAATTCAAAAAACTACAAGTGCTTTTTTAAAATATTTTTTTTTTTGTAATAGTTTATTTGTTTAAAAAAATTAAAAAAATTGTCAGGTGTGTTAATGATAACTTGATTATCATTTTCTGTTGCTATTTTTTTTATAAACTAAATTTTGATTTATTCATCATTAGAGCACTTTCAAAATCGGTAACTTACCTTCTCCACATAGTTATCCCTTCATAAAAAGGACAGGGCATTAAAATCGAACATGGCGGATTTCATCTCGAATTGAAGGATAATCGAACTCGAAATGAAAATAGTCAAACTCGAATCGACAAAAGCGTATCCTGGTGGACATTACGGAAGCTAATTATTTTGAATTATTTAGTCATCATACTTAGCGGATAGAAAAATTATTTTCAATTCCAACTAATCCTAAACGTTTGGGAATAGTTGAAGAAAGTTGAGGGTAGCATTTATAGATTGCTATTTTTGATTATATAGCCTGGCTGAGCCCGCCGAGCCCGGCTGAGCCTGGCTGAGCCTGGCTAAGCCTGAATTCTAACTAATCCTAAAATCTGCTATCTCTAATAGCTATTTCTTCTATCTATACATGAAAAAAAGTTGAATTGATAATAAATTAATGACTCTTCCCCGAATCATAAAAATGCTTTCCTAAACTTCCCTAAACTATTCCGAAACGTTTAAGGATTATTCAGCTTTGAAAATGATTTTTCTATCTGCTAAGTATACGGAGGTATCATTGAAATTTAAAATAAAAAAAAATCTACACTAATCGACGGAGGCGGCCGCTTGCGGCTGTCGACGGCGCTAGTATTGAAAATCATTAGAATATTAATTTTTTTCACACTTCGAGGACCTCTAGGACCTAGACAAAGGAAATAAATCGATTTCGCATGGGAAAATTAAAATCCGCAACTCGCGTTGCACCAATTGGAATGATATGAGGTCCCTCCTCCCAAACATCCATGGGTAGTGGGTCAATTTCACTTCTAACTGGGATATTTTATTAGAAATCATTAGAATATTAATTTTTTTTCTACTTCGAGGACCTCTAGGACCTAGACGAGGGGAATAAATGGATTTCGCATGGGAAAATTGAAATCCGCGGCTCGCGTTGCCCCAATTGGAATAATATGAGGTCCCTCCTCCCAAACATCCATGGGTAGTGGGTCAATTTCACTTCTAACTGGGATATTTTATTGGAAATCATTAGAATATTAATTTTTTTTCTACTTCGAGGACCTCTAGGACCTAGACAAGGGGAATAAATCGATTTCGCATGGGAAAATTAAAATCCGCAGCTGGCGTTGCCCCAATTGGAGAGATATGAGGTCCCTTCTCCCAAACATCCATGGATAGTGGGTCAATTTAACTTCTAACTGGAATATTTTATTAAAAATCATTAGAACATTAATTTTTTTTCTACTTCGAGGACCTCTAGGACCTAGACGAAGGAAATGAATCGATTTCGCATGGGAAAATCAAAATCCGCAGCTCGCGTTGCCCCAATTGGAGAAATATGAGGTCCCTCCTCCCAAACATACATGGGTAGTGGGTCAATTTCACTTCTAACTGGGATATTTTATTGGAAATCATTAGAACATTAATTTTTTTTCTACTTCGAGGACCTCTAGGACCTAGACGAAGGAAATAAATCGATTTCGCATGGGAAAATCAAAATCCGCAGCTCGCGTTGCCCCAATTGGAGAAATATGAGGTCCCTCCTCCCAAACATCCATGGGTAGTGGGTCAGTTTCACTTCTAACTGGGATATTTTATTGGAAATCATTAGAATATTAATTTTTTTTCTACTTCGAGGACCTCTAGGACCTAGACAAGGGGAATGAATCGATTTCGCATGGGAAAATTAAAATCCGCAGCTGGCGTTGCCCCAATTGGAGAGATATGAGGTCCCTCCTCCCAAACATCCATGGATAGTGGGTCAATTTCACTTCTAACTGGGATATTTCATTAGAAATCATTAGAATATTAATTTTTTTTCCACTTCGAGGACCTCTAGGACCTAGACAATGGAAATAAATCGATTTCGCATGGGAAAATCAAAATCCGCAGCTCGCGTTACCCCAATTGGAATAATATGAGCTCCCTCCTCCCAAACATCCATGGATAGTGGGTCAATTTCACTTCTAACTGGAATATTTTATTAAAAATCATTAGAACATTAATTTTTTTTCTACTTCGAGGACCTCTAGGACCTAGACGAAGGAAATAAATCGATTTCGCATGGGAAAATCAAAATCCGCAGCTCGCGTTGCCCCAATTGGAGAAATATGAGGTCCCTCCTCCCAAACATCCATGGATAGTGGGTCAATTTCACTTCTAACTGGGATATTTTATTGAGAATAATTAGAATATTAATTTTTTTTCGACTTCGAGGACCTCTAGGACCTAGACAAGGGAAATAAACCGATTTCGCATGGGAAAATTAAAATCCGCAGCTCGCGTTGCCCCAATTGGAGAAATATGAGGTCCCTCCTCCCAAACATCCATGGATAGTGGGTCAATTTCACTTCTAACTGGGATATTTCATTAGAAATCATTAGAATATTAATTTTTTTTCTACTTCGAGGACCTCTAGGACCTAGACAATGGAAATAAATCGATTTCGCATGGGAAAATCAAAATCCGCAGCTCGCGTTGCCCCAATTGGAGAAATATGAGGTCCCTCCTCCCAAACATCCATGGATAGTGGGTCAATTTCACTTCTAACTGGGATATTTTATTGAGAACAATTAGAATATTAATTTTTTTTCGACTTCGAGGACCTCTAGGACCTAGACAAGGAAAATAAACCGATTTCGCATGGGAAAATTAAAATCCGCAGCTCGCGTTGCTCCAATTGGAATGATATGAGAGCCTTCCTTCCGAACATCCATGGGTAGTGGGTCAATTTCACTTCTAACTGGGATATTTCATTAGAAATCATTAGAATATTAATTTTTTTTCTACTTCGAGGACCTCTAGGACCTATACAAGGGAAATAAACCGATTTCGCATGGGAAAATTAAAATCCGCAGCTGGCGTTGCCCCAATTGGAGAGATATGAGGTCCCTCCTCCCAAACATCCATGGATAGTGGGTCAATTTCACTTCTAACTGGGATATTTCATTAGAAATCATTAGAATATTAATTCTTTTTCTCTTTCGAGGATCTCTAGGACCTAGACACGGGAAATAAATCGATTTCGCATGGGAAAATTAAAATCCGCAGCTCGCGTTGCCCCAATTGGAATAATATTAGGTCCCTCCTCCCAAAACATCCATGGGTAGTGGTTCAATTTCATTTCTAACTGGGATATTTTCCCTTCATAAAAAGGACAGGGCATTAAAATTGAACATGGCGGATTTCATCTCGAATTGAAGGATAATCGAACTCGAAATGAAAATAGTCAAACTCGAATCGACAAAAGCGTATCCTGGTGGACATCACGGAAGCTAATTATTTTGAATTATTTAGTCATCATACTTAGCGGATAGAAAAATTATTTTCAATTCCAACTAATCCTAAACGTTTGGGAATAGTTGAAGGAAGTTGAGGGTAGCATTTATAGATTGCTATTTTTGATTATATAGCCTGGCTGAGCCCGCCGAGCCCGGCTGAGCCTGGCTAAGCCTGAATTCTAACTAATCCTAAAATCTGCTATCTCTAATAGCTATTTCTTCTATCTATACATGAAAAAAAGTTGAATTGATAATAAATTAATGACTCTTCCCCGAATCATAAAAATGCTTTCCTAAACTTCCCTAAACTATTCCGAAACGTTTAAGGATTATTCAGCTTTGAAAATGATTTTTCTATCTGCTAAGTATACGGAGGTATCATTGAAATTTAAAATAAAAAAAAATCTACACTAATCGACGGAGGCGGCCGCTTGCGGCTGCCGACGGCGCTAGTATTAAAAATCATTAGAATATTAATTTTTTTCACACTTCGAGGACCTCTAGGACCTAGACAAAGGAAATAAATCGATTTCACATGGGAAAATTAAAATCCGCAACTCGCGTTGCACCAATTGGAATGATATGAGGTCCCTCCTCCCAAACATCCATGGGTAGTGGGTCAATTTCACTTCTAACTGGGATATTTTATTAGAAATCATTAGAATATTAATTTTTTTTCCTACTTCGAGGACCTCTAGGACCTAGACGAGGGGAATGAATGGATTTCGCATGGGAAAATTAAAATCCGCAGCTCGCGTTGCCCCAATTGGAATAATATGAGGTCCCTCCTCCCAAACATCCATGGGTAGTGGGTCAATTTCACTTCTAACTGGAATATTTTATTAAAAATCATTAGAACATTAATTTTTTTTCTACTTCGAGGACCTCTAGGACCTAGACGAAGGAAATAAATCGATTTCGCATGGGAAAATCTAAATCCGCAGCTCGCGTTGCCCCAATTGGAGAAATATGAGGTCCCTCCTCCCAAACATCCATGGGTAGTGGGTCAATTTCACTTCTAACTGGGATATTTTATTGGAAATCATTAGAATATTAATTTTTTTTCTACTTCGAGGACCTCTAGGACCTAGACAAGGGGAATGAATCGATTTCGCATGGGAAAATTAAAATCCGCAGCTGGCGTTGCCCCAATTGGAGAGATATGAGGTCCCTCCTCCCAAACATCCATGGATAGTGGGTCAATTTCACTTCTAACTGGGATATTTCATTAGAAATCATTAGAATATTAATTTTTTTTCTACTTCGAGGACCTCTAGGACCTAGACAATGGAAATAAATCGATTTCGCATGGGAAAATCAAAATCCGCAGCTCGCGTTGCCCCAATTGGAATAATATGAGCTCCCTCCTCCCAAACATCCATGGATAGTGGGTCAATTTCACTTCTAACTGGAATATTTTATTAAAAATCATTAGAACATTAATTTTTTTTCTACTCCGAGGACCTCTAGGACCTAGATAAGGGGAATAAATCGATTTCGCATGGGAAAATTAAAATCCGCAGCTGGCGTTGCCCCAATTGGAGAGATATGAGGTCCTTCCTCCCAAACATCCATGGATAGTGGGTCAATTTAACTTCTAACTGGAATATTTTATTAAAAATCATTAGAATATTAATTTTTTTTCTACTTCGAGGACCTCTAGGACCTAGACAAGGGGAATGAATCGATTTCGCATGGGAAAATTAAAATCCGCAGCTGGCGTTGCCCCAATTGGAGAGATATGAGGTCCCTCCTCCCAAACATCCATGGATAGTGGGTCAATTTCACTTCTAACTGGGATATTTCATTAAAAATCATTAGATCATTAATTTTTCTTCTACTTCGAGGACCTCTAGGACCTAGACGAAGGAAATAAATCGATTTCGCATGGGAAAATCAAAATCCGCAGCTCGCGTTGCCCCAATTGGAGAAATATGAGGTCCCTCCTCCCAAACATCCATGGATAGTGGGTCAATTTCACTTCTAACTGGGATATTTTATTGAGAATAATTAGAATATCAATTTTTTTTCGACTTCGAGGACCTCTAGGACCTAGACAAGGGAAATAAACCGATTTCGCATGGGAAAATTAAAATCCGCAGCTCGCGTTGCTCCAATTGGAATGATATGAGAGCCTTCCTTCCGAACATCCATGGGTAGTGGGTCAATTTCACTTCTAACTAGGATATTTTATTGGAAATCATTAGAATATTAATTTTTTTTCTACTTCGAGGACCTCTAGGACCTATACAAGGGAAATAAACCGATTTCGCATTGGAAAATTAAAATCCGCAAGCTCGCGTTGCCCCAATTAGAATAATATGAGGTCCCTCCTCCCAAATATCCATGGGTAGTGGGTCAATTTCATTTCTAACTGGGATATTTTCCCTTCATAAAAAGGACAGGGCATTAAAATTGAACATGGCGGATTTCATCTCGAATTGAAGGATAATCGAACTCGAAATGAAAATAGTCAAACTCGAATCGACAAAAGCGTATCTTGGTGGACATTACGGAAACTAATTATTTTCCCTTCATAAAAAGGGGGATGGGTGCAACTGACCAGAAAAAACTGACCAGACTACAACTGGCCATACATTTTGGGTGTTTTTGCTACTAGCCAGAAAACGCCTGTGCTCCAACAACTGAATGCCGGAAAGTGACGACAGCTTTGTTACCCTCCGAGATTCCGATTGAAAGTACAATCCATTTCGGAGAGATGGCGTTTACTCACCATTAATATCGGAACATGAGCAAAAAGACTGTTCTGGATTCTGAATTGTAGCTAGCCGGGAACATTTGGGAACAGTTATGACGAAGTTGAGGGTGAACGTCAGTTGAATCGAAATGTAGAACTAATCTTGAATAAATTCACAGATATCGTTGGATGTATTTTAGGATTAGCTGCAGAGATTCGAGTGAATTCATCCTGCCAGTACTGAATGATTAATTAAAAAAATTTTCTATTTAACATGCGCTCCTATGTATCATCATTCATGCGTAGATTACTCACAATTTCAAAATGCGAAATTCGTATTAAATGTTCGATATCTATATGACTTGATTCGAAGACAATCGATGTGTAAAATTTGATGAACCTTCATCAAGCCAGTTATTAATAATTGGAAAAAAAGAAGGGAAAAGTCTTGACGGATCTCTGTCTAACACCGACAATATCAGAGGCTAGCTCTCTCATGCACTTCGTTCGTGTTTGTCTCCTCCCTGCGCCCCATTTCGTCCTTCACCGCACCCCCCGAATGAAAACTTTTTTATGCCCAGATGTTTATTGACAATCGATAGGGTTTTTCATGAATCAGATATTCTTAAGATTTTGTATTTTTCGATCAATAATCACTCAACGAATGAAAAAATATTGTTTTAGCAACACGAATATCAATCGATTACAAATTCAATTATTCGAATAAATAAATTATGGTGTGGAGGAGACTTAAAAAAAAAAATATTTCCCTGAATTGTAAGATAAAAGATTCAGATGAATTTGTTATTTATTGTGGATTATCCATTCGTCTGATTCATAAAATTCCGCTTAATTAATTGTTCATGAACGATCACTTCACAAATAGGAAGGAATCAGTCTAGAAATATAGATATCAGTCAACTAGAAATCTTATGAATGAAATGAATAGCTTATCGTGTAGAAAATGAGTTCAAAAAATTGAACTCCTTGTTCATAAACAATGAATTGAAGAACAAAGAATATTAATAGCCCTGCAATGATATCACTTGACTGAAAATTCTATGAATCGGACAGATGAATAATTGATAATGAATTGATAATTTTTCAAATTTGTCATTTTAGTATTACTAAAGGAAATTGTTCTTTAAAAATTTGAGAATCGGTCCGTCCTGAAGTTGAGGAGGAACATCAGACCATATCGAAGAGTGTAATTAATGATCTCTACTAGATCGCCTACTAATTTACATTAGCTGTTTGAACCATATTTACCGAAATATGAGCGAGTGAATATCAATAATGGGGTCTCGATTGAAGAAATCGAAGAAGTTCCTTTCAACAGTCAACTGAATTTTTCGGCTTGTATTTTTCAAGTATATTTAGAGTTTTCCAGCATCTTGATGATTTCTACTAGATCCCCTACTAATTTACATTAGCTGTTTTAACCACATTTACCGAAATATGAGCGAATGAATATCAATAATGGGGTCTCGTTTGAAAAAATCGAAGAAGTTCCTTTCAACAGTCAATTAAATTTTTCGGCTTGTATTTTTCAAGTATATTTAGAGTTTTCCAGCATCTTGATGATCTCTACTAGATCCCCTACTAATTTACATTGGCTGTTTTAACCATATTTACCGAAATATGAGCCAATGAATATCAATAATGGGGTTTCGATTGAAGAAATCGAAGAAGTTCCTTTCAACAGTCAATTAAATTTTTCGGCTTGTATTTTTCAAGTTTATTTAGAGTTTTCCAGCATCTTGATGATCTCTGCTAGATCCCCTACTAATTTACATTGGCTGTTTGAACCATATTTACCGAAATATGAGCCAATGAATGAGAATAATGGGGTCTCGATATGGAACTTGCCCCTCTATGGGGATACAGCCAATTGGAATAAGAATGGGGTCTCGATTGAAAAAATCGAGCAATTTCCTTTCAACAGTCAATTAAATTTTTCGGCTTGTATTTTTCAAGTATATTTAGAGTTTTCCAGCATCTTGATGATCTCTGCTAGATCCCCTACTAATTTACATTGGCTGTTTGAACCATATTCACCGAAATATGAGCCAATGAATATGAATAATGGGGTCTCGATATGGCACTTGCCCCTCTATGGGGATGTAGCCAATTGGAATAAGAATGGGGTCTCGATTGAAAAAATCGAGCAATTTCCTATCAACAGTCAATTAAATTTTTCGGATTATATTTTTCGAGTTTATTTAGAGTTTTCCAGCATCTTGATGATCTCTGCTAGATCCCCTACTAATTTACATTGGCTGTTTAAACCATATTTACCGAAATATGAGCCAATGAATGAGAATAATGGGGTCTCGATATGGAACTTGCCCCTCTATGGGGATACAGCCAATTGGAATAAGAATGGGGTCTCGATTGAAAAAATCGAGCAATTTCCTTTCAACAGTCAATTAAATTTTTCGGCTTGTATTTTTCAAGTATATTTAGAGTTTTCCAGCATCTTGATGATCTCTGCTAGATCCCCTACTAATTTACATTGGCTGTTTGAACCATATTTACCGAAATATGAGCCAATGAATATGAATAATGGGGTCTCGATAGGGCACTTGCCCCTCTATGGGGATATAGCCAATTGGAATAAGAATGGGGTCTCGATTGAAAAAATCGAGCAATTTCCTTTCAACAGTCAATTAAATTTTTCGGCTTGTATTTTTCAAGTATATTTAGAGTTTTCCAGCATCTTGATGATCTCTGCTAGATCCCCTACTAATTTACATTGGCTGTTTGAACCATATTTACCGAAATATGAGCCAATGAATATGAATAATGGGGTCTCGATAGGGCACTTGCCCCTCTATGGGGATATAGCCAATTGGAATAAGAATGGGGTCTCGATTGAAGAAATCGAGCAGTTTCCTTTCAACAGTCAATTAAATTTTTCGGCTTGTATTTTTCAAGTATATTGAGAGTTTTCCAGCATCTTGATGATCTCTGCTAGATCCCCTACTAATTTACATTGGCTGTTTGAACCATATTTACCGAAATATGAGCCAATGAATATGAATAATGGGGTCTCGATGTGGCACTTGCCCCTCTATGGGGATATAGCCAATTGGGATAAGAATGGGATCTCGATTGAGAAAACCGAGCAATTTCCTTTCAACAGTCGATTAAATTTTTCGGATTATATTTTTCGAGTTTATTTAGAGTTTTCCAGCATCTTGATGATCTCTGCTAGATCCCCTACTAATTTACATTGGCTGTTTGAACCATATTCACCGAAATATGAGCCAATGAATATGAATAATGGGGTCTCGATGTGGCACTTGCCCTTCTATGGGGATATAGCCAATTGGAATAAGAAGTGGGTCTCGATTGAAAAAACCGAGCAATTTCCTTTCAACAGTCAATTAAATTTTTCGGATTATATTTTTCGAGTTTATTTAGAGTTTTCCAGCATCTTGATGATCTCTGCTAGATCCCCTACTAATTTACATTGGCTGTTTGAACCATATTTACCGAAATATGAGCCAATGAATATGAATAATGGGGTCTCGATGTGGCACTTGCCCCTCTATGGGGATGTAGCCAATTGGGATAAGAATGGGATCTCGATTGAGAAAACCGAGCAATTTCCTTTCAACAGTCAATTAAATTTTTCGGATTATATTTTTCGAGTTTATTTAGAGTTTTCCAGCATCTTGATGATTTCGGCTAGATCCCCTACTAATTTACATTGGCTGTTTAAACCATATTCACCGAAATATGAGCCAATGAATATTAATAATGGGGTCTCGCTATGGCACTTGCCCCTCTATGGGGATATAGCCAATTGGAATAAGAAGTGGGTCTCGATTGAAAAAATCGAGCAATTTCCTTTCAACAGTCAATTAAATTTTTCGGATTATATTTTTCGAGTTTATTTAGAGTTTTCCAGCATCTTGATGATCTCTGCTAGATCCCCTACTAATTTACATTGGCTGTTTGAACCATATTTACCGAAATATGAGCCAATGAATGAGAATAATGGGGTCTCGATATGGAACTTGCCCCTCTATGGGGATACAGCCAATTGGAATAAGAATGGGGTCTCGATTGAAAAAATCGAGCAATTTCCTTTCAACAGTCAATTAAATTTTTCGGCTTGTATTTTTCAAGTATATTTAGAGTTTTTCAGCATCTTGATGATCTCTGCTAGATCCCCTACTAATTTACATTGGCTGTTTGAACCATATTTACCGAAATATGAGCCAATGAATATGAATAATGGGGTCTCGATAGGGCACTTGCCCCTCTATGGGGATATAGCCAATTGGAATAAGAATGGGGTCTCGATTGAAAAAATCGAGCAATTTCCTTTCAACAGTCAATTAAATTTTTCGGCTTGTATTTTTCAAGTATATTTAGAGTTTTCCAGCATCTTGATGATCTCTGCTAGATCCCCTACTAATTTACATTGGCTGTTTGAACCATATTCACCGAAATATGAGCCAATGAATATGAATAATGGGGTCTCGATGTGGCACTTGCCCCTCTATGGGGATAGAGCCAAATGGGATAAGAATGGGATCTCGATTGAGAAAACCGAGCAATTTCCTTTCAACAGTCAATTAAATTTTTCGGATTATATTTTTCGAGTTTATTCAGAGTTGTCCAGCATCTTGATGATCTCGGCTAGATCCCCTACTAATTTACATTGGCTGTTCGAACCATATTTACCGAAATATGAGCCAATGAATATGAATAATGGGGTCTCGATAGGGCACTTGCCCCTCTATGGGGATATAGCCAATTGGAATAAGAATGGGGTCTCGATTGAAAAAATCGAGCAATTTCCTTTCAACAGTCAATTAAATTTTTCGGCTTGTATTTTTCAAGTATATTTAGAGTTTTCCAGCATCTTGATGATCTCTGCTAGATCCCCTACTAATTTACATTGGCTGTTTGAACCATATTTACCGAAATATGAGCCGATGAATATGAATAATGGGGTCTCGATAGGGCACTTGCCCCTCTATGGGGATATAGCCAATTGGAATAAGAATGGGGTCTCGATTGAAAAAATCGAGCAATTTCCTTTCAACAGTCAATTAAATTTTTCGGCTTGTATTTTTCAAGTATATTTAGAGTTTTCCAGCATCTTGATGATCTCTGCTAGATCCCCTACTAATTTACATTGGCTGTTTGAACCATATTCACCGAAATATGAGCCAATGAATATGAATAATGGGGTCTCGATGTGGCACTTGCCCCTCTATGGGGATATAGCCAATTGGAATAAGAAGTGGGTCTCGATTGAAAAAACCGAGCAATTTCCTTTCAACAGTCAATTAAATTTTTCGGATTATATTTTTCGAGTTTATTTAGAGTTTTCCAGCATCTTGATGATCTCTGCTAGATCCCCTACTAATTTACATTGGCTGTTTGAACCATATTTACCGAAATATGAGCCAATGAATATGAATAATGGGGTCTCGATAGGGCACTTGCCCCTCTATGGGGATGTAGCCAATTGGAATAAGAATGGGGTCTCGATTGAAAAAATCGAGCAAATTCCTCCCAATGGTCAATTAAATTTTTCGGCTTGTATTTTTCAAGTTTATTTAGAGTTTTCCAGCATCTTGATGATCTCTTCTAGATCCCCTACTAATTTACATTGGCTGTTTGAACCATATTTACCGAAATATGAGCCAATGAATATGAATAATGGGGTCTCGCTATGGCACTTGCCCCTCTATGGGGATATAGCCAATTGGGATAAGAATGGCATCTCGATTGAGAAAACCGAGCAATTTCCTTTCAACAGTCAATTAAATTTTTCGGATTATATTTTTCGAGTTTATTTAGAGTTTTCCAGCATCTTGATGATCTCGGCTAGATCCCCTACTAATTTACATTGGCTGTTTAAACCATATTCACCGAAATATGAGCCAATGAATATTAATAATGGGGTCTCGCTATGGCACTTGCCCCTCTATGGGGATATAGCCAATTGGAATAAGAAGTGGGTCTCGATTGAAAAAATCGAGCAATTTCCTTTCAACAGTCAATTAAATTTTTCGGATTATATTTTTCGAGTTTATTTAGAGTTTTCCAGCATCTTGATGATCTCTGCTAGATCCCCTACTAATTTACATTGGCTGTTTGAACCATATTTACCGAAATATGAGCCAATGAATGAGAATAATGGGGTCTCGATATGGAACTTGCCCCTCTATGGGGATACAGCCAATTGGAATAAGAAGTGGGTCTCGATTGAAAAAACCGAGCAATTTCCTTTCAACAGTCAATTAAATTTTTCGGATTATATTTTTCGAGTTTATTTAGAGTTTTCCAGCATCTTGATGATCTCTGCTAGATCCCCTACTAATTTACATTGGCTGTTTGAACCATATTTACCGAAATATGAGCCAATGAATATGAATAATGGGGTCTCGATAGGGCACTTGCCCCTCTATGGGGATGTAGCCAATTGGAATAAGAATGGGGTCTCGATTGAAAAAATCGAGCAAATTCCTCCCAATGGTCAATTAAATTTTTCGGCTTGTATTTTTCAAGTTTATTTAGAGTTTTCCAGCATCTTGATGATCTCTTCTAGATCCCCTACTAATTTACATTGGCTGTTTGAACCATATTTACCGAAATATGAGCCAATGAATATGAATAATGGGGTCTCGCTATGGCACTTGCCCCTCTATGGGGATATAGCCAATTGGGATAAGAATGGCATCTCGATTGAGAAAACCGAGCAGTTTCCTTTCAACAGTCAATTAAATTTTTCGGATTATATTTTTCGAGTTTATTTAGAGTTTTCCAGCATCTTGATGATCTCGGCTAGATCCCCTACTAATTTACATTGGCTGTTTAAACCATATTCACCGAAATATGAGCCAATGAATATTAATAATGGGGTCTCGCTATGGCACTTGCCCCTCTATGGGGATATAGCCAATTGGAATAAGAAGTGGGTCTCGATTGAAAAAATCGAGCAATTTCCTTTCAACAGTCAATTAAATTTTTCGGATTATATTTTTCGAGTTTATTTAGAGTTTTCCAGCATCTTGATGATCTCTGCTAGATCCCCTACTAATTTACATTGGCTGTTTGAACCATATTTACCGAAATATGAGCCAATGAATGAGAATAATGGGGTCTCGATATGGAACTTGCCCCTCTATGGGGATACAGCCAATTGGAATAAGAATGGGGTCTCGATTGAAAAAATCGAGCAATTTCCTTTCAACAGTCAATTAAATTTTTCGGCTTGTATTTTTCAAGTATATTTAGAGTTTTCCAGCATCTTGATGATCTCTGCTAGATCCCCTACTAATTTACATTGGCTGTTTGAACCATATTCACCGAAATATGAGCCAATGAATATGAATAATGGGGTCTCGATGTGGCACTTGCCCCTCTATGGGGATATAGCCAATTGGAATAAGAATGGGGTCTCGATTGAAAAAACCGAGCAATTTCCTTTCAACAGTCAATTAAATTTTTCGGATTATATTTTTCGAGTTCATTTAGAGGTTTCCAGCATCTTGATGATCTCTGCTAGATCCCCTACTAATTTACATTGGCTGCTTGAACCATATTTACCGAAATATGAGCCAATGAATATGAATAATGGGGTCTCGATAGGGCACTTGCCCCTCTATGGGGATATAGCCAATTGGAATAAGAATGGGGTCTCGATTGAAAAAATCGAGCAATTTCCTTTCAACAGTCAATTAAATTTTTCGGCTTGTATTTTTCAAGTATATTTAGAGTTTTCCAGCATCTTGATGATCTCTGCTAGATCCCCTACTAATTTACATTGGCTGTTTGAACCATATTTACCGAAATATGAGCCAATGAATATGAATAATGGGGTCTCGATGTGGCACTTGCCCCTCTATGGGGATGTAGCCAATTGGAATAAGAATGGGGTCTCGATTGAAAAAACCGAGCAATTTCCTTTCAACAGTCAATTAAATTTTTCGGATTATATTTTTCGAGTTCATTTAGAGGTTTCCAGCATCTTGATGATCTCTGCTAGATCCCCTACTAATTTACATTGGCTGCTTGAACCATATTTACCGAAATATGAGCCAATGAATATGAATAATGGGGTCTCGATAGGGCACTTGCCCCTCTATGGGGATATAGCCAATTGGAATAAGAATGGGGTCTCGATTGAAAAAATCGAGCAATTTCCTTTCAACAGTCAATTAAATTTTTCGGCTTGTATTTTTCAAGTATATTTAGAGTTTTCCAGCATCTTGATGATCTCTGCTAGATCCCCTACTAATTTACTTTGGCTGTTTGAACCATATTCACCGGAATATGAGCCAATGAATATGAATAATGGGGTCTCGATGTGGCACTTGCCCCTCTATGGGGATGTAGCCAATTGGAATAAGAATGGGGTCTCGATTGAAAAAATCGAGCAAATTCCTTCCAACGGTCAATTAAATTTTTCGGCTTGTATTTTTCAAGTTTATTTAGAGTTTTCCAGCATCTTGATGATCTCTGCTAGATCCCCTACTAATTTACATTGGCTGTTTGAACCATATTTACCGAAATATGAGCCAATGAATATGAATAATGGGGTCTCGATAGGGCACTTGCCCCTCTATGGGGATGTAGCCAATTGGAATAAGAATGGGGTCTCGATTGAAAAAATCGAGCAATTTCATTTCAACAGTCAATTAAATTTTTCGGATTATATTTTTCGAGTTTATTTAGAGGTTTCCAGCATCTTGATGATCTCTGCTAGATCCCCTACTAATTTACATTGGCTGCTTGAACCATATTTACCGAAATATGAGCCAATGAATACGAATAATGGGGTCTCGATATGGCACTTGCCCCTCTATAGGGATATAGCCAATTGGGATAAGAATGGGATCTCGATTGAGAAAACCGAGCAATTCCCTTTCAACAGTCAATTAAATTTTTCGGATTATATTTTTCGAGTTTATTTAGAGTTTTCCAGCATCTTGATGATCTCTTCTAGATCCCCTACTAATTTACATTGGCTGTTTGAACCATATTTACCGAAATATGAGCCAATGAATATGAATAATGGGGTCTCGCTATGGCACTTGCCCCTCTATGGGGATATAGCCAATTGGGATAAGAATGGCATCTCGATTGAGAAAACCGAGCAATTTCCTTTCAACAGTCAATTAAATTTTTCGGATTATATTTTTCGAGTTTATTTAGAGTTTTCCAGCATCTTGATGATCTCGGCTAGATCCCCTACTAATTCACATTGGCTGTTTAAACCATATTCACCGAAATATGAGCCAATGAATATTAATAATGGGGTCTCGCTATGGCACTTGCCCCTCTATGGGGATATAGCCAATTGGAATAAGAAGTGGGTCTCGATTGAAAAAATCGAGCAATTTCCTTTCAACAGTCAATTAAATTTTTCGGATTATATTTTTCGAGTTTATTTAGAGTTTTCCAGCATCTTGATGATCTCTGCTAGATCCCCTACTAATTTACATTGGCTGTTTGAACCATATTCACCGAAATATGAGCCAATGAATATGAATAATGGGGTCTCGATATGGCACTTGCCCCTCTATAGGGATATAGCCAATTGGGATAAGAATGGGATCTCGATTGAGAAAACCGAGCAATTCCCTTTCAACAGTCAATTAAATTTTTCGGATTATATTTTTCGAGTTTATTTAGAGTTTTCCAGCATCTTGATGATCTCTTCTAGATCCCCTACTAATTTACATTGGCTGTTTGAACCATATTTACCGAAATATGAGCCAATGAATATGAATAATGGGGTCTCGCTATGGCACTTGCCCCTCTATGGGGATATAGCCAATTGGGATAAGAATGGGATCTCGATTGAGAAAACCGAGCAATTTCCTTTCAACAGTCAATTAAATTTTTCGGATTATATTTTTCGAGTTTATTTAGAGGTTTCCAGCATCTTGATGATCTCTGCTAGATCCCCTACTAATTTACATTGGCTGCTTGAACCATATTTACCGAAATATGAGCCAATGAATACGAATAATGGGGTCTCGATATGGCACTTGCCCCTCTATAGGGATATAGCCAATTGGGATAAGAATGGGATCTCGATTGAGAAAACCGAGCAATTCCCTTTCAACAGTCAATTAAATTTTTCGGATTATATTTTTCGAGTTTATTTAGAGTTTTCCAGCATCTTGATGATCTCTTCTAGATCCCCTACTAATTTACATTGGCTGTTTGAACCATATTTACCGAAATATGAGCCAATGAATATGAATAATGGGGTCTCGCTATGGCACTTGCCCCTCTATGGGGATATAGCCAATTGGGATAAGAATGGCATCTCGATTGAGAAAACCGAGCAATTTCCTTTCAACAGTCAATTAAATTTTTCGGATTATATTTTTCGAGTTTATTTAGAGTTTTCCAGCATCTTGATGATCTCGGCTAGATCCCCTACTTATTTACATTGGCTGTTTGAACCATATTCACCGAAATATGAGCCAATGAATATGAATAATGGGGTCTCGATGTGGCACTTGCCCCTCTATGGGGATATAGCCAATTGGAATAAGAAGTGGGTCTCGATTGAAAAAACCGAGCAATTTCCTTTCAACAGTCAATTAAATTTTTCGGATTATATTTTTCGAGTTCATTTAGAGGTTTCCAGCATCTTGATGATCTCTGCTAGATCCCCTACTAATTTACATTGGCTGCTTGAACCATATTTACCGAAATATGAGCCAATGAATACGAATAATGGGGTCTCGATATGGCACTTGCCTCTATAGGGATATAGCCAATTGGGATAAGAATGGGATCTCGATTGAGAAAACCGAGCAATTCCCTTTCAACAGTCAATTAAATTTTTCGGATTATATTTTTCGAGTTTATTTAGAGTTTTCCAGCATCTTGATGATCTCGGCTAGATCCCCTACTAATTTACATTGGCTGTTTAAACCATATTCACCGAAATATGAGCCAATGAATATTAATAATGGGGTCTCGCTATGGCACTTGCCCCTCTATGGGGATATAGCCAATTGGAATAAGAAGTGGGTCTCGATTGAAAAAATCGAGCAATTTCCTTTCAACAGTCAATTAAATTTCTCGGTTTATATTTTTCGAGTTTATTTAGAGTTTTCCAGCATCTTGATGATCTCTGCTAGATCCCCTACTAATTTACATTGGCTGTTTGAACCATATTTACCGAAATATGAGCCAATGAATGGGAATAATGGGGTCTCGATATGGAACTTGCCCCTCTATGGGGATACAGCCAATTGGAATAAGAATGGGGTCTCGATTGAAAAAATCGAGCAATTTCCTTTCAACAGTCAATTAAATTTTTCGGCTTGTATTTTTCAAGTATATTTAGAGTTTTCCAGCATCTTGATGATCTCTGCTAGATCCCCTACTAATTTACATTGGCTGTTTGAACCATATTTACCGAAATATGAGCCAATGAATATGAATAATGGGGTCTCGATAGGGCACTTGCCCCTCTATGGGGATATAGCCAATTGGAATAAGAATGGGGTCTCGATTGAAAAAATCGAGCAATTTCCTTTCAACAGTCAATTAAATTTTTCGGCTTGTATTTTTCAAGTATATTTAGAGTTTTCCAGCATCTTGATGATCTCTGCTAGATCCCCTACTAATTTACTTTGTCTGTTTGAACCATATTCACCGAAATATGAGCCAATGAATATGAATAATGGGGTCTCGATGTGGCACTTGCCCCTCTATGGGGATGTAGCCAATTGGAATAAGAATGGGGTCTCGATTGAAAAAATCGAGCAAATTCCTTCCAACGGTCAATTAAATTTTTCGGCTTGTATTTTTCAAGTTTATTTAGAGTTTTCCAGCATCTTGATGATCTCTGCTAGATCCCCTACTAATTTACATTGGCTGTTTGAACCATATTTACCGAAATATGAGCCAATGAATATGAATAATGGGAACTCGATAGGGCACTTGCCCCTCTATGGGGATGTAGCCAATTGGAATAAGAATGGGGTCTCGATTGAAAAAATCGAGCAATTTCATTTCAACAGTCAATTAAATTTTTCGGATTATATTTTTCGAGTTTATTTAGAGGTTTCCAGCATCTTGATGATCTCTGCTAGATCCCCTACTAATTTACATTGGCTGTTTAAACCATATTCACCGAAATATGAGCCAATGAATATTAATAATGGGGTCTCGATAAGGCACTTGCCCCTCTATGGGGATGTAGCCAATTGGAATAAGAATGGGGTCTCGATTGAAAAAATCGAGCAATTTCATTTCAACAGTCAATTAAATTTTTCGGATTATATTTTTCGAGTTTATTTAGAGGTTTCCAGCATCTTGATGATCTCTGCTAGATCCCCTACTAATTTACATTGGCTGCTTGAACCATATTTACCGAAATATGAGCCAATGAATACGAATAATGGGGTCTCGATATGGCACTTGCCCCTCTATAGGGATATAGCCAATTGGGATAAGAATGGGATCTCGATTGAGAAAACCGAGCAATTCCCTTTCAACAGTCAATTAAATTTTTCGGATTATATTTTTCGAGTTTATTTAGAGTTTTCCAGCATCTTGATGATCTCTTCTAGATCCCCTACTAATTTACATTGGCTGTTTGAACCATATTTACCGAAATATGAGCCAATGAATATGAATAATGGGGTCTCGCTATGGCACTTGCCCCTCTATGGGGATATAGCCAATTGGGATAAGAATGGGATCTCGATTGAGAAAACCGAGCAATTTCCTTTCAACAGTCAATTAAATTTTTCGGATTATATTTTTCGAGTTTATTTAGAGTTTTCCAGCATCTTGATGATTTCGGCTAGATCCCCTACTAATTTACATTGGCTGTTTAAACCATATTCACCGAAATATGAGCCAATGAATATTAATAATGGGGTCTCGCTATGGCACTTGCCCCTCTATGGGGATATAGCCAATTGGAATAAGAAGTGGGTCTCGATTGAAAAAATCGAGCAATTTCCTTTCAACAGTCAATTAAATTTTTCGGATTATATTTTTCGAGTTTATTTAGAGTTTTCCAGCATCTTGATGATCTCTGCTAGATCCCCTACTAATTTACATTGGCTGTTTGAACCATATTTACCGAAATATGAGCCAATGAATGAGAATAATGGGGTCTCGATATGGAACTTGCCCCTCTATGGGGATACAGCCAATTGGAATAAGAATGGGGTCTCGATTGAAAAAATCGAGCAATTTCCTTTCAACAGTCAATTAAATTTTTCGGCTTGTATTTTTCAAGTATATTTAGAGTTTTTCAGCATCTTGATGATCTCTGCTAGATCCCCTACTAATTTACATTGGCTGTTTGAACCATATTTACCGAAATATGAGCCAATGAATATGAATAATGGGGTCTCGATAGGGCACTTGCCCCTCTATGGGGATACAGCCAATTGGAATAAGAATGGGGTCTCGATTGAAAAAATCGAGCAATTTCCTTTCAACAGTCAATTAAATTTTTCGGCTTGTATTTTTCAAGTATATTTAGAGTTTTTCAGCATCTTGATGATCTCTGCTAGATCCCCTACTAATTTACATTGGCTGTTTGAACCATATTTACCGAAATATGAGCCAATGAATATGAATAATGGGGTCTCGATAGGGCACTTGCCCCTCTATGGGGATATAGCCAATTGGAATAAGAATGGGGTCTCGATTGAAAAAATCGAGCAATTTCCTTTCAACAGTCAATTAAATTTTTCGGCTTGTATTTTTCAAGTATATTTAGAGTTTTCCAGCATCTTGATGATCTCTGCTAGATCCCCTACTAATTTACATTGGCTGTTTGAACCATATTTACCGAAATATGAGCCGATGAATATGAATAATGGGGTCTCGATAGGGCACTTGCCCCTCTATGGGGATATAGCCAATTGGAATAAGAATGGGGTCTCGATTGAAAAAATCGAGCAATTTCCTTTCAACAGTCAATTAAATTTTTCGGCTTGTATTTTTCAAGTATATTTAGAGTTTTCCAGCATCTTGATGATCTCTGCTAGATCCCCTACTAATTTACATTGGCTGTTTGAACCATATTCACCGAAATATGAGCCAATGAATATGAATAATGGGGTCTCGATGTGGCACTTGCCCCTCTATGGGGATATAGCCAATTGGAATAAGAAGTGGGTCTCGATTGAAAAAACCGAGCAATTTCCTTTCAACAGTCAATTAAATTTTTCGGATTATATTTTTCGAGTTTATTTAGAGTTTTCCAGCATCTTGATGATCTCTGCTAGATCCCCTACTAATTTACATTGGCTGTTTGAACCATATTTACCGAAATATGAGCCAATGAATGAGAATAATGGGGTCTCGATATGGAACTTGCCCCTCTTTGGGGATACAGCCAATTGGAATAAGAAGTGGGTCTCGATTGAAAAAACCGAGCAATTTCCTTTCAACAGTCAATTAAATTTTTCGGATTATATTTTTCGAGTTTATTTAGAGTTTTCCAGCATCTTGATGATCTCTGCTAGATCCCCTACTAATTTACATTGGCTGTTTGAACCATATTTACCGAAATATGAGCCAATGAATATGAATAATGGGGTCTCGATAGGGCACTTGCCCCTCTATGGGGATGTAGCCAATTGGAATAAGAATGGGGTCTCGATTGAAAAAATCGAGCAAATTCCTCCCAATGGTCAATTAAATTTTTCGGCTTGTATTTTTCAAGTTTATTTAGAGTTTTCCAGCATCTTGATGATCTCTTCTAGATCCCCTACTAATTTACATTGGCTGTTTGAACCATATTTACCGAAATATGAGCCAATGAATATGAATAATGGGGTCTCGCTATGGCACTTGCCCCTCTATGGGGATATAGCCAATTGGGATAAGAATGGCATCTCGATTGAGACAACCGAGCAGTTTCCTTTCAACAGTCAATTAAATTTTTCGGATTATATTTTTCGAGTTTATTTAGAGTTTTCCAGCATCTTGATGATCTCGGCTAGATCCCCTACTAATTTACATTGGCTGTTTAAACCATATTCACCGAAATATGAGCCAATGAATATTAATAATGGGGTCTCGCTATGGCACTTGCCCCTCTATGGGGATATAGCCAATTGGAATAAGAAGTGGGTCTCGATTGAAAAAATCGAGCAATTTCCTTTCAACAGTCAATTAAATTTTTCGGATTATATTTTTCGAGTTTATTTAGAGTTTTCCAGCATCTTGATGATCTCTGCTAGATCCCCTACTAATTTACATTGGCTGTTTGAACCATATTTACCGAAATATGAGCCAATGAATGAGAATAATGGGGTCTCGATATGGAACTTGCCCCTCTATGGGGATACAGCCAATTGGAATAAGAATGGGGTCTCGATTGAAAAAATCGAGCAATTTCCTTTCAACAGTCAATTAAATTTTTCGGCTTGTATTTTTCAAGTATATTTAGAGTTTTCCAGCATCTTGATGATCTCTGCTAGATCCCCTACTAATTTACATTGGCTGTTTGAACCATATTCACCGAAATATGAGCCAATGAATATGAATAATGGGGTCTCGATGTGGCACTTGCCCCTCTATGGGGATATAGCCAATTGGAATAAGAATGGGGTCTCGATTGAAAAAACCGAGCAATTTCCTTTCAACAGTCAATTAAATTTTTCGGATTATATTTTTCGAGTTCATTTAGAGGTTTCCAGCATCTTGATGATCTCTGCTAGATCCCCTACTAATTTACATTGGCTGCTTGAACCATATTTACCGAAATATGAGCCAATGAATATGAATAATGGGGTCTCGATAGGGCACTTGCCCCTCTATGGGGATATAGCCAATTGGAATAAGAATGGGGTCTCGATTGAAAAAATCGAGCAATTTCCTTTCAACAGTCAATTAAATTTTTCGGCTTGTATTTTTCAAGTATATTTAGAGTTTTCCAGCATCTTGATGATCTCTGCTAGATCCCCTACTAATTTACTTTGGCTGTTTGAACCATATTCACCGGAATATGAGCCAATGAATATGAATAATGGGGTCTCGATGTGGCACTTGCCCCTCTATGGGGATGTAGCCAATTGGAATAAGAATGGGGTCTCGATTGAAAAAATCGAGCAAATTCCTTCCAACGGTCAATTAAATTTTTCGGCTTGTATTTTTCAAGTTTATTTAGAGTTTTCCAGCATCTTGATGATCTCTGCTAGATCCCCTACTAATTTACTTTGGCTGTTTGAACCATATTCACCGGAATATGAGCCAATGAATATGAATAATGGGGTCTCGATAGGGCACTTGCCCCTCCATGGGGATGTAGCCAATTGGAATAAGAATGGGGTCTCGATTGAAAAAATCGAGCAATTTCCTTTCAACAGTCAATTAAATTTTTCGGATTATATTTTTCGAGTTTATTTAGAGTTTTCCAGCATCTTGATGATCTCTGCTAGATCCCCTACTAATTTACATTGGCTGTTTGAACCATATTCACCGAAATATGAGCCAATGAATATGAATAATGGGGTCTCGATATGGCACTTGCCCCTCTATAGGGATATAGCCAATTGGGATAAGAATGGGATCTCGATTGAGAAAACCGAGCAATTCCCTTTCAACAGTCAATTAAATTTTTCGGATTATATTTTTCGAGTTTATTTAGAGTTTTCCAGCATCTTGATGATCTCTTCTAGATCCCCTACTAATTTACATTGGCTGTTTGAACCATATTTACCGAAATATGAGCCAATGAATATGAATAATGGGGTCTCGCTATGGCACTTGCCCCTCTATGGGGATATAGCCAATTGGGATAAGAATGGGATCTCGATTGAGAAAACCGAGCAATTTCCTTTCAACAGTCAATTAAATTTTTCGGATTATATTTTTCGAGTTTATTTAGAGGTTTCCAGCATCTTGATGATCTCTGCTAGATCCCCTACTAATTTACATTGGCTGCTTGAACCATATTTACCGAAATATGAGCCAATGAATATGAATAATGGGGTCTCGATAGGGCACTTGCCCCTCTATGGGGATATAGCCAATTGGAATAAGAATGGGGTCTCGATTGAAAAAATCGAGCAATTTCCTTTCAACAGTCAATTAAATTTTTCGGCTTGTATTTTTCAAGTATATTTAGAGTTTTCCAGCATCTTGATGATCTCTGCTAGATCCCCTACTAATTTACATTGGCTGTTTGAACCATATTTACCGAAATATGAGCCAATGAATATGAATAATGGGGTCTCGATGTGGCACTTGCCCCTCTATGGGGATGTAGCCAATTGGAATAAGAATGGGGTCTCGATTGAAAAAACCGAGCAATTTCCTTTCAACAGTCAATTAAATTTTTCGGATTATATTTTTCGAGTTCATTTAGAGGTTTCCAGCATCTTGATGATCTCTGCTAGATCCCCTACTAATTTACATTGGCTGTTTGAACCATATTTACCGAAATATGAGCCAATGAATATGAATAATGGGGTCTCGCTATGGCACTTGCCCCTCTATAGGGATATAGCCAATTGGGATAAGAATGGGATCTCGATTGAGAAAACCGAGCAATTCCCTTTCAACAGTCAATTAAATTTTTCGGATTATATTTTTCGAGTTTATTTAGAGTTTTCCAGCATCTTGATGATCTCTTCTAGATCCCCTACTAATTTACATTGGCTGCTTGAACCATATTTACCGAAATATGAGCCAATGAATACGAATAATGGGGTCTCGATATGGCACTTGCCCCTCTATAGGGATATAGCCAATTGGGATAAGAATGGGATCTCGATTGAGAAAACCGAGCAATTCCCTTTCAACAGTCAATTAAATTTTTCGGATTATATTTTTCGAGTTTATTTAGAGTTTTCCAGCATCTTGATGATCTCTTCTAGATCCCCTACTAATTTACATTGGCTGTTTGAACCATATTTACCGAAATATGAGCCAATGAATATGAATAATGGGGTCTCGCTATGGCACTTGCCCCTCTATGGGGATATAGCCAATTGGGATAAGAATGGCATCTCGATTGAGAAAACCGAGCAATTTCCTTTCAACAGTCAATTAAATTTTTCGGATTATATTTTTCGAGTTTATTTAGAGTTTTCCAGCATCTTGATGATCTCTGCTAGATCCCCTACTAATTTACATTGGCTGTTTGAACCATATTTACCGAAATATGAGCCAATGAATATGAATAATGGGGTCTCGCTATGGCACTTGCCCCTCTATGGGGATATAGCCAATTGGGATAAGAATGGGATCTCGATTGAGAAAACCGAGCAATTCCCTTTCAACAGTCAATTAAATTTTTCGGATTATATTTTTCGAGTTTATTTAGAGTTTTCCAGCATCTTGATGATCTCTTCTAGATCCCCTACTAATTTACATTGGCTGTTTGAACCATATTTACCGAAATATGAGCCAATGAATATGAATAATGGGGTCTCGCTATGGCACTTGCCCCTCTATGGGGATATAGCCAATTGGAATAAGAAGTGGGTCTCGATTGAAAAAATCGAGCAATTTCCTTTCAACAGTCAATTAAATTTTTCGGATTATATTTTTCGAGTTTATTTAGAGTTTTCCAGCATCTTGATGATCTCTGCTAGATCCCCTACTAATTTACATTGGCTGTTTGAACCATATTCACCGAAATATGAGCCAATGAATATGAATAATGGGGTCTCGATATGGCACTTGCCCCTCTATAGGGATATAGCCAATTGGGATAAGAATGGGATCTCGATTGAGAAAACCGAGCAATTCCCTTTCAACAGTCAATTAAATTTTTCGGATTATATTTTTCGAGTTTATTTAGAGTTTTCCAGCATCTTGATGATCTCTTCTAGATCCCCTACTAATTTACATTGGCTGTTTGAACCATATTTACCGAAATATGAGCCAATGAATATGAATAATGGGGTCTCGCTATGGCACTTGCCCCTCTATGGGGATATAGCCAATTGGGATAAGAATGGGATCTCGATTGAGAAAACCGAGCAATTTCCTTTCAACAGTCAATTAAATTTTTCGGATTATATTTTTCGAGTTTATTTAGAGGTTTCCAGCATCTTGATGATCTCTGCTAGATCCCCTACTAATTTACATTGGCTGCTTGAACCATATTTACCGAAATATGAGCCAATGAATACGAATAATGGGGTCTCGATATGGCACTTGCCCCTCTATAGGGATATAGCCAATTGGGATAAGAATGGGATCTCGATTGAGAAAACCGAGCAATTCCCTTTCAACAGTCAATTAAATTTTTCGGATTATATTTTTCGAGTTTATTTAGAGTTTTCCAGCATCTTGATGATCTCTTCTAGATCCCCTACTAATTTACATTGGCTGTTTGAACCATATTTACCGAAATATGAGCCAATGAATATGAATAATGGGGTCTCGCTATGGCACTTGCCCCTCTATGGGGATATAGCCAATTGGGATAAGAATGGCATCTCGATTGAGAAAACCGAGCAATTTCCTTTCAACAGTCAATTAAATTTTTCGGATTATATTTTTCGAGTTTATTTAGAGTTTTCCAGCATCTTGATGATCTCGGCTAGATCCCCTACTTATTTACATTGGCTGTTTGAACCATATTCACCGAAATATGAGCCAATGAATATGAATAATGGGGTCTCGATGTGGCACTTGCCCCTCTATGGGGATATAGCCAATTGGAATAAGAAGTGGGTCTCGATTGAAAAAACCGAGCAATTTCCTTTCAACAGTCAATTAAATTTTTCGGATTATATTTTTCGAGTTCATTTAGAGGTTTCCAGCATCTTGATGATCTCTGCTAGATCCCCTACTAATTTACATTGGCTGCTTGAACCATATTTACCGAAATATGAGCCAATGAATACGAATAATGGGGTCTCGATATGGCACTTGCCTCTATAGGGATATAGCCAATTGGGATAAGAATGGGATCTCGATTGAGAAAACCGAGCAATTCCCTTTCAACAGTCAATTAAATTTTTCGGATTATATTTTTCGAGTTTATTTAGAGTTTTCCAGCATCTTGATGATCTCGGCTAGATCCCCTACTAATTTACATTGGCTGTTTAAACCATATTCACCGAAATATGAGCCAATGAATATTAATAATGGGGTCTCGCTATGGCACTTGCCCCTCTATGGGGATATAGCCAATTGGAATAAGAAGTGGGTCTCGATTGAAAAAATCGAGCAATTTCCTTTCAACAGTCAATTAAATTTCTCGGATTATATTTTTCGAGTTTATTTAGAGTTTTCCAGCATCTTGATGATCTCTGCTAGATCCCCTACTAATTTACATTGGCTGTTTGAACCATATTTACCGAAATATGAGCCAATGAATGGGAATAATGGGGTCTCGATATGGAACTTGCCCCTCTATGGGGATACAGCCAATTGGAATAAGAATGGGGTCTCGATTGAAAAAATCGAGCAATTTCCTTTCAACAGTCAATTAAATTTTTCGGCTTGTATTTTTCAAGTATATTTAGAGTTTTCCAGCATCTTGATGATCTCTGCTAGATCCCCTACTAATTTACATTGGCTGTTTGAACCATATTTACCGAAATATGAGCCAATGAATATGAATAATGGGGTCTCGATAGGGCACTTGCCCCTCTATGGGGATATAGCCAATTGGAATAAGAATGGGGTCTCGATTGAAAAAATCGAGCAATTTCCTTTCAACAGTCAATTAAATTTTTCGGCTTGTATTTTTCAAGTATATTTAGAGTTTTCCAGCATCTTGATGATCTCTGCTAGATCCCCTACTAATTTACATTGTCTGTTTGAACCATATTCACCGAAATATGAGCCAATGAATATGAATAATGGGGTCTCGATGTGGCACTTGCCCCTCTATGGGGATGTAGCCAATTGGAATAAGAATGGGGTCTCGATTGAAAAAATCGAGCAAATTCCTTCCAACGGTCAATTAAATTTTTCGGCTTGTATTTTTCAAGTTTATTTAGAGTTTTCCAGCATCTTGATGATCTCTGCTAGATCCCCTACTAATTTACATTGGCTGTTTGAACCATATTTACCGAAATATGAGCCAATGAATATGAATAATGGGAACTCGATAGGGCACTTGCCCCTCTATGGGGATGTAGCCAATTGGAATAAGAATGGGGTCTCGATTGAAAAAATCGAGCAATTTCATTTCAACAGTCAATTAAATTTTTCGGATTATATTTTTCGAGTTTATTTAGAGGTTTCCAGCATCTTGATGATCTCTGCTAGATCCCCTACTAATTTACATTGGCTGCTTGAACCATATTTACCGAAATATGAGCCAATGAATACGAATAATGGGGTCTCGATATGGCACTTGCCTCTATAGGGATATAGCCAATTGGGATAAGAATGGGATCTCGATTGAGAAAACCGAGCAATTCCCTTTCAACAGTCAATTAAATTTTTCGGATTATATTTTTCGAGTTTATTTAGAGTTTTCCAGCATCTTGATGATCTCGGCTAGATCCCCTACTAATTTACATTGGCTGTTTAAACCATATTCACCGAAATATGAGCCAATGAATATTAATAATGGGGTCTCGCTATGGCACTTGCCCCTCTATGGGGATATAGCCAATTGGAATAAGAAGTGGGTCTCGATTGAAAAAACCGAGCAATTTCCTTTCAACAGTCAATTAAATTTTTCGGATTATATTTTTCGAGTTCATTTAGAGGTTTCCAGCATCTTGATGATCTCTGCTAGATCCCCTACTAATTTACATTGGCTGCTTGAACCATATTTACCGAAATATGAGCCAATGAATACGAATAATGGGGTCTCGATATGGCACTTGCCCCTCTATAGGGATATAGCCAATTGGGATAAGAATGGGATCTCGATTGAGAAAACCGAGCAATTCCCTTTCAACAGTCAATTAAATTTTTCGGATTATATTTTTCGAGTTTATTTAGAGTTTTCCAGCATCTTGATGATCTCGGCTAGATCCCCTACTTATTTACATTGGCTGTTTGAACCATATTCACCGAAATATGAGCCAATGAATATGAATAATGGGGTCTCGATGTGGCACTTGCCCCTCTATGGGGATATAGCCAATTGGAATAAGAAGTGGGTCTCGATTGAAAAAACCGAGCAATTTCCTTTCAACAGTCAATTAAATTTTTCGGATTATATTTTTCGAGTTTATTTAGAGTTTTCCAGCATCTTGATGATCTCTGCTAGATCCCCTACTAATTTACATTGGCTGTTTAAACCATATTCACCGAAATATGAGCCAATGAATATTAATAATGGGGTCTCGATATGGCACTTGCCTCTATAGGGATATAGCCAATTGGGATAAGAATGGGATCTCGATTGAGAAAACCGAGCAATTCCCTTTCAACAGTCAATTAAATTTTTCGGATTATATTTTTCGAGTTTATTTAGAGTTTTCCAGCATCTTGATGATCTCTGCTAGATCCCCTACTAATTTACATTGGCTGTTTAAACCATATTCACCGAAATATGAGCCAATGAATATTAATAATGGGGTCTCGATAGGGCACTTGCCCCTCTATGGGGATGTAGCCAATTGGAATAAGAATGGGGTCTCGATTGAAAAAATCGAGCAATTTCATTTCAACAGTCAATTAAATTTTTCGGATTATATTTTTCGAGTTTATTTAGAGTTTTCCAGCATCTTGATGATCTCTGCTAGATCCCCTACTAATTTACATTGGCTGCTTGAACCATATTTACCGAAATATGAGCCAATGAATACGAATAATGGGGTCTCGATATGGCACTTGCCCCTCTATAGGGATATAGCCAATTGGGATAAGAATGGGATCTCGATTGAGAAAACCGAGCAATTCCCTTTCAACAGTCAATTAAATTTTTCGGATTATATTTTTCGAGTTTATTTAGAGTTTTCCAGCATCTTGATGATCTCGGCTAGATCCCCTACTTATTTACATTGGCTGTTTGAACCATATTCACCGAAATATGAGCCAATGAATATGAATAATGGGGTCTCGATGTGGCACTTGCCCCTCTATGGGGATATAGCCAATTGGAATAAGAAGTGGGTCTCGATTGAAAAAACCGAGCAATTTCCTTTCAACAGTCAATTAAATTTTTCGGATTATATTTTTCGAGTTTATTTAGAGTTTTCCAGCATCTTGATGATCTCTGCTAGATCCCCTACTAATTTACATTGGCTGTTTAAACCATATTCACCGAAATATGAGCCAATGAATATGAATAATGGGGTCTCGCTATGGCACTTGCCCCTCTATGGGGATATAGCCAATTGGGATAAGAATGGCATCTCGATTGAGAAAACCGAGCAATTTCCTTTCAACAGTCAATTAAATTTTTCGGATTATATTTTTCGAGTTTATCTAGAGTTTTCCAGCATCTTGATGATCTCGGCTAGATCCCCTACTAATTTACATTGGCTGTTTGAACCATATTCACCGAAATATGAGCCAATGAATATGAATAATGGGGTCTCGATGTGGCACTTGCCCCTCTATGGGGATATAGCCAATTGGAATAAGAAGTGGGTCTCGATTGAAAAAACCGAGCAATTTCCTTTCAACAGTCAATTAAATTTTTCGGATTATATTTTTCGAGTTCATTTAGAGGTTTCCAGCATCTTGATGATCTCTTCTAGATCCCCTACTAATTTACATTGGCTGTTTGAACCATATTTACCGAAATATGAGCCAATGAATATGAATAATGGGGTCTCGCTATGGCACTTGCCCCTCTATGGGGATATAGCCAATTGGGATAAGAATGGGATCTCGATTGAGAAAACCGAGCAATTTCCTTTCAACAGTCAATTAAATTTTTCGGATTATATTTTTCGAGTTTATTTAGAGTTTTCCAGCATCTTGATGATCTCGGCTAGATCCCCTACTAATTTACATTGGCTGTTTAAACCATATTCACCGAAATATGAGCCAATGAATATTAATAATGGGGTCTCGATGTGGCACTTGCCCCTCTATGGGGATATAGCCAATTGGAATAAGAAGTGGGTCTCGATTGAAAAAACCGAGCAATTTCCTTTCAACAGTCAATTAAATTTTTCGGATTATATTTTTCGAGTTTATTTAGAGTTTTCCAGCATCTTGATGATCTCTGCTAGATCCCCTACTAATTTACATTGGCTGTTTAAACCATATTCACCGAAATATGAGCCAATGAATATGAATAATGGGGTCTCGATGTGGCACTTGCCCCTCTATGGGGATGTAGCCAATTGGAATAAGAATGGGGTCTCGATTGAAAAAATCGAGCAAATTCCTTCCAACGGTCAATTAAATTTTTCGGCTTGTATTTTTCGAGTTTATTTAGAGTTTTCCAGCATCTTGATGATCTCTGCTAGATCCCCTACTAATTTACATTGGCTGTTTAAACCATATTCACCGAAATATGAGCCAATGAATATTAATAATGGGGTCTCGATAGGGCACTTGCCCCTCTATGGGGATGTAGCCAATTGGAATAAGAATGGGGTCTCGATTGAAAAAATCGAGCAATTTCATTTCAACAGTCAATTAAATTTTTCGGATTATATTTTTCGAGTTTATTTAGAGTTTTCCAGCATCTTGATGATCTCTGCTAGATCCCCTACTAATTTACATTGGCTGCTTGAACCATATTCACCGAAATATGAGCCAATGAATACGAATAATGGGGTCTCGATATGGCACTTGCCCCTCTATAGGGATATAGCCAATTGGGATAAGAATGGGATCTCGATTGAGAAAACCGAGCAATTCCCTTTCAACAGTCAATTAAATTTTTCGGATTATATTTTTCGAGTTTATTTAGAGTTTTCCAGCATCTTGATGATCTCGGCTAGATCCCCTACTTATTTACATTGGCTGTTTGAACCATATTCACCGAAATATGAGCCAATGAATATGAATAATGGGGTCTCGATGTGGCACTTGCCCCTCTATGGGGATATAGCCAATTGGAATAAGAAGTGGGTCTCGATTGAAAAAACCGAGCAATTTCCTTTCAACAGTCAATTAAATTTTTCGGATTATATTTTTCGAGTTTATTTAGAGTTTTCCAGCATCTTGATGATCTCTGCTAGATCCCCTACTAATTTACATTGGCTGTTTAAACCATATTCACCGAAATATGAGCCAATGAATATGAATAATGGGGTCTCGCTATGGCACTTGCCCCTCTATGGGGATATAGCCAATTGGGATAAGAATGGCATCTCGATTGAGAAAACCGAGCAATTTCCTTTCAACAGTCAATTAAATTTTTCGGATTATATTTTTCGAGTTTATTTAGAGTTTTCCAGCATCTTGATGATCTCGGCTAGATCCCCTACTAATTTACATTGGCTGTTTGAACCATATTCACCGAAATATGAGCCAATGAATATGAATAATGGGGTCTCGATGTGGCACTTGCCCCTCTATGGGGATATAGCCAATTGGAATAAGAAGTGGGTCTCGATTGAAAAAACCGAGCAATTTCCTTTCAACAGTCAATTAAATTTTTCGGATTATATTTTTCGAGTTCATTTAGAGTTTTCCAGCATCTTGATGATCTCTGCTAGATCCCCTACTAATTTACATTGGCTGTTTAAACCATATTCACCGAAATATGAGCCAATGAATATGAATAATGGGGTCTCGATGTGGCACTTGCCCCTCTATGGGGATGTAGCCAATTGGAATAAGAATGGGGTCTCGATTGAAAAAATCGAGCAAATTCCTTCCAACGGTCAATTAAATTTTTCGGCTTGTATTTTTCAAGTTTATTTAGAGTTTTCCAGCATCTTGATGATCTCTGCTAGATCCCCTACTAATTTACATTGGCTGTTTGAACCATATTTACCGAAATATGAGCCAATGAATATGAATAATGGGAACTCGATAGGGCACTTGCCCCTCTATGGGGATGTAGCCAATTGGAATAAGAATGGGGTCTCGATTGAAAAAATCGAGCAATTTCATTTCAACAGTCAATTAAATTTTTCGAATTATATTTTTCGAGTTCATTTAGAGGTTTCCAGCATCTTGATGATCTCTTCTAGATCCCCTACTAATTTACATTGGCTGTTTGAACCATATTTACCGAAATATGAGCCAATGAATATGAATAATGGGGTCTCGCTATGGCACTTGCCCCTCTATGGGGATATAGCCAATTGGGATAAGAATGGGATCTCGATTGAGAAAACCGAGCAATTTCCTTTCAACAGTCAATTAAATTTTTCGGATTATATTTTTCGAGTTTATTTAGAGTTTTCCAGCATCTTGATGATCTCGGCTAGATCCCCTACTAATTTACATTGGCTGTTTAAACCATATTCACCGAAATATGAGCCAATGAATATTAATAATGGGGTCTCGATGTGGCACTTGCCCCTCTATGGGGATATAGCCAATTGGAATAAGAAGTGGGTCTCGATTGAAAAAACCGAGCAATTTCCTTTCAACAGTCAATTAAATTTTTCGGATTATATTTTTCGAGTTTATTTAGAGTTTTCCAGCATCTTGATGATCTCTGCTAGATCCCCTACTAATTTACATTGGCTGTTTAAACCATATTCACCGAAATATGAGCCAATGAATATGAATAATGGGGTCTCGATGTGGCACTTGCCCCTCTATGGGGATGTAGCCAATTGGAATAAGAATGGGGTCTCGATTGAAAAAATCGAGCAAATTCCTTCCAACGGTCAATTAAATTTTTCGGCTTGTATTTTTCGAGTTTATTTAGAGTTTTCCAGCATCTTGATGATCTCTGCTAGATCCCCTACTAATTTACATTGGCTGTTTGAACCATATTTACCGAAATATGAGCCAATGAATATGAATAATGGGAACTCGATAGGGCACTTGCCCCTCTATGGGGATGTAGCCAATTGGAATAAGAATGGGGTCTCGATTGAAAAAATCGAGCAATTTCATTTCAACAGTCAATTAAATTTTTCGGATTATATTTTTCGAGTTTATTTAGAGTTTTCCAGCATCTTGATGATCTCTGCTAGATCCCCTACTAATTTACATTGGCTGTTTAAACCATATTCACCGAAATATGAGCCAATGAATATGAATAATGGGGTCTCGATGTGGCACTTGCCCCTCTATGGGGATATAGCCAATTGGAATAAGAAGTGGGTCTCGATTGAAAAAACCGAGCAATTTCCTTTCAACAGTCAATTAAATTTTTCGGATTATATTTTTCGAGTTTATTTAGAGTTTTCCAGCATCTTGATGATCTCGGCTAGATCCCCTACTAATTTACATTGGCTGTTTAAACCATATTCACCGAAATATGAGCCAATGAATATTAATAATGGGGTCTCGATGTGGCACTTGCCCCTCTATGGGGATATAGCCAATTGGAATAAGAAGTGGGTCTCGATTGAAAAAACCGAGCAATTTCCTTTCAACAGTCAATTAAATTTTTCGGATTATATTTTTCGAGTTTATTTAGAGTTTTCCAGCATCTTGATGATCTCTGCTAGATCCCCTACTAATTTACATTGGCTGTTTAAACCATATTCACCGAAATATGAGCCAATGAATATGAATAATGGGGTCTCGATGTGGCACTTGCCCCTCTATGGGGATGTAGCCAATTGGAATAAGAATGGGGTCTCGATTGAAAAAATCGAGCAAATTCCTTCCAACGGTCAATTAAATTTTTCGGCTTGTATTTTTCAAGTTTATTTAGAGTTTTCCAGCATCTTGATGATCTCTGCTAGATCCCCTACTAATTTACATTGGCTGTTTGAACCATATTTACCGAAATATGAGCCAATGAATATGAATAATGGGAACTCGATAGGGCACTTGCCCCTCTATGGGGATGTAGCCAATTGGAATAAGAATGGGGTCTCGATTGAAAAAATCGAGCAATTTCATTTCAACAGTCAATTAAATTTTTCGAATTATATTTTTCGAGTTCATTTAGAGGTTTCCAGCATCTTGATGATCTCTTCTAGATCCCCTACTAATTTACATTGGCTGTTTGAACCATATTTACCGAAATATGAGCCAATGAATATGAATAATGGGGTCTCGCTATGGCACTTGCCCCTCTATGGGGATATAGCCAATTGGGATAAGAATGGGATCTCGATTGAGAAAACCGAGCAATTTCCTTTCAACAGTCAATTAAATTTTTCGGATTATATTTTTCGAGTTTATTTAGAGTTTTCCAGCATCTTGATGATCTCGGCTAGATCCCCTACTAATTTACATTGGCTGTTTAAACCATATTCACCGAAATATGAGCCAATGAATATTAATAATGGGGTCTCGATGTGGCACTTGCCCCTCTATGGGGATATAGCCAATTGGAATAAGAAGTGGGTCTCGATTGAAAAAACCGAGCAATTTCCTTTCAACAGTCAATTAAATTTTTCGGATTATATTTTTCGAGTTTATTTAGAGTTTTCCAGCATCTTGATGATCTCTGCTAGATCCCCTACTAATTTACATTGGCTGTTTAAACCATATTCACCGAAATATGAGCCAATGAATATGAATAATGGGGTCTCGATGTGGCACTTGCCCCTCTATGGGGATGTAGCCAATTGGAATAAGAATGGGGTCTCGATTGAAAAAATCGAGCAAATTCCTTCCAACGGTCAATTAAATTTTTCGGCTTGTATTTTTCGAGTTTATTTAGAGTTTTCCAGCATCTTGATGATCTCTGCTAGATCCCCTACTAATTTACATTGGCTGTTTGAACCATATTTACCGAAATATGAGCCAATGAATATGAATAATGGGAACTCGATAGGGCACTTGCCCCTCTATGGGGATGTAGCCAATTGGAATAAGAATGGGGTCTCGATTGAAAAAATCGAGCAATTTCATTTCAACAGTCAATTAAATTTTTCGGATTATATTTTTCGAGTTTATTTAGAGTTTTCCAGCATCTTGATGATCTCTGCTAGATCCCCTACTAATTTACATTGGCTGTTTAAACCATATTCACCGAAATATGAGCCAATGAATATGAATAATGGGGTCTCGATGTGGCACTTGCCCCTCTATGGGGATATAGCCAATTGGAATAAGAAGTGGGTCTCGATTGAAAAAACCGAGCAATTTCCTTTCAACAGTCAATTAAATTTTTCGGATTATATTTTTCGAGTTTATTTAGAGTTTTCCAGCATCTTGATGATCTCTGCTAGATCCCCTACTAATTTACATTGGCTGTTTAAACCATATTCACCGAAATATGAGCCAATGAATATGAATAATGGGGTCTCGATGTGGCACTTGCCCCTCTATGGGGATGTAGCCAATTGGAATAAGAATGGGGTCTCGATTGAAAAAATCGAGCAAATTCCTTCCAACGGTCAATTAAATTTTTCGGCTTGTATTTTTCAAGTTTATTTAGAGTTTTCCAGCATCTTGATGATCTCTGCTAGATCCCCTACTAATTTACATTGGCTGTTTGAACCATATTTACCGAAATATGAGCCAATGAATATGAATAATGGGAACTCGATAGGGCACTTGCCCCTCTATGGGGATGTAGCCAATTGGAATAAGAATGGGGTCTCGATTGAAAAAATCGAGCAATTTCATTTCAACAGTCAATTAAATTTTTCGGATTATATTTTTCGAGTTTATTTAGAGTTTTCCAGCATCTTGATGATCTCTGCTAGATCCCCTACTAATTTACATTGGCTGTTTAAACCATATTCACCGAAATATGAGCCAATGAATATTAATAATGGGGTCTCGATATGGCACTTGCCTCTATAGGGATATAGCCAATTGGGATAAGAATGGGATCTCGATTGAGAAAACCGAGCAATTCCCTTTCAACAGTCAATTAAATTTTTCGGATTATATTTTTCGAGTTTATTTAGAGTTTTCCAGCATCTTGATGATCTCTGCTAGATCCCCTACTAATTTACATTGGCTGTTTAAACCATATTCACCGAAATATGAGCCAATGAATATTAATAATGGGGTCTCGATAGGGCACTTGCCCCTCTATGGGGATGTAGCCAATTGGAATAAGAATGGGGTCTCGATTGAAAAAATCGAGCAATTTCATTTCAACAGTCAATTAAATTTTTCGGATTATATTTTTCGAGTTTATTTAGAGGTTTCCAGCATCTTGATGATCTCTGCTAGATCCCCTACTAATTTACATTGGCTGCTTGAACCATATTTACCGAAATATGAGCCAATGAATACGAATAATGGGGTCTCGATATGGCACTTGCCCCTCTATAGGGATATAGCCAATTGGGATAAGAATGGGATCTCGATTGAGAAAACCGAGCAATTCCCTTTCAACAGTCAATTAAATTTTTCGGATTATATTTTTCGAGTTTATTTAGAGTTTTCCAGCATCTTGATGATCTCGGCTAGATCCCCTACTTATTTACATTGGCTGTTTGAACCATATTCACCGAAATATGAGCCAATGAATATGAATAATGGGGTCTCGATGTGGCACTTGCCCCTCTATGGGGATATAGCCAATTGGAATAAGAAGTGGGTCTCGATTGAAAAAACCGAGCAATTTCCTTTCAACAGTCAATTAAATTTTTCGGATTATATTTTTCGAGTTCATTTAGAGGTTTCCAGCATCTTGATGATCTCTGCTAGATCCCCTACTAATTTACATTGGCTGCTTGAACCATATTTACCGAAATATGAGCCAATGAATACGAATAATGGGGTCTCGATATGGCACTTGCCTCTATAGGGATATAGCCAATTGGGATAAGAATGGGATCTCGATTGAGAAAACCGAGCAATTCCCTTTCAACAGTCAATTAAATTTTTCGGATTATATTTTTCGAGTTTATTTAGAGTTTTCCAGCATCTTGATGATCTCGGCTAGATCCCCTACTAATTTACATTGGCTGTTTAAACCATATTCACCGAAATATGAGCCAATGAATATTAATAATGGGGTCTCGCTATGGCACTTGCCCCTCTATGGGGATATAGCCAATTGGAATAAGAAGTGGGTCTCGATTGAAAAAATCGAGCAATTTCCTTTCAACAGTCAATTAAATTTTTCGGATTATATTTTTCGAGTTCATTTAGAGGTTTCCAGCATCTTGATGATCTCTGCTAGATCCCCTACTAATTTACATTGGCTGCTTGAACCATATTTACCGAAATATGAGCCAATGAATACGAATAATGGGGTCTCGATATGGCACTTGCCCCTCTATAGGGATATAGCCAATTGGGATAAGAATGGGATCTCGATTGAGAAAACCGAGCAATTCCCTTTCAACAGTCAATTAAATTTTTCGGATTATATTTTTCGAGTTTATTTAGAGTTTTCCAGCATCTTGATGATCTCGGCTAGATCCCCTACTAATTTACATTGGCTGTTTAAACCATATTCACCGAAATATGAGCTAATGAATATTAATAATGGGGTCTCGCTATGGCACTTGCCGCTCTATGGGGATATAGCCAATTGGAATAAGAAGTGGGTCTCGATTGAAAAAATCGAGCAATTTCCTTTCAACAGTCAATTAAATTTCTCGGATTATATTTTTCGAGTTTATTTAGAGTTTTCCAGCATCTTGATGATCTCTGCTAGATCCCCTACTAATTTACATTGGCTGTTTGAACCATATTTACCGAAATATGAGCCAATGAATATGAATAATGGGGTCTCGCTATGGCACTTGCCCCTCTATGGGGATATAGCCAATTGGGATAAGAATGGCATCTCGATTGAGAAAACCGAGCAATTTCCTTTCAACAGTCAATTAAATTTTTCGGATTATATTTTTCGAGTTTATTTAGAGTTTTCCAGCATCTTGATGATCTCGGCTAGATCCCCTACTAATTTACATTGGCTGTTTGAACCATATTCACCGAAATATGAGCCAATGAATATGAATAATGGGGTCTCGATGTGGCACTTGCCCCTCTATGGGGATATAGCCAATTGGAATAAGAAGTGGGTCTCGATTGAAAAAACCGAGCAATTTCCTTTCAACAGTCAATTAAATTTTTCGGATTATATTTTTCGAGTTCATTTAGAGGTTTCCAGCATCTTGATGATCTTTTCTAGATCCCCTACTAATTTACATTGGCTGTTTGAACCATATTTACCGAAATATGAGCCAATGAATATGAATAATGGGGTCTCGCTATGGCACTTGCCCCTCTATGGGGATGTAGCCAATTGGGATAAGAATGGGATCTCGATTGAGAAAACCGAGCAATTTCCTTTCAACAGTCAATTAAATTTTTCGGATTATATTTTTCGAGTTTATTTAGAGTTTTCCAGCATCTTGATGATCTCTGCTAGATCCCCTACTAATTTACATTGGCTGTTTGAACCATATTTACCGAAATATGAGCCAATGAATATGAATAATGGGGTCTCGATGTGGCACTTGCCCCTCTATGGGGATGTAGCCAATTGGAATAAGAATGGGGTCTCGATTGAAAAAATCGAGCAAATTCCTTCCAACGGTCAATTAAATTTTTCGGCTTGTATTTTTCAAGTTTATTTAGAGTTTTCCAGCATCTTGATGATCTCTGCTAGATCCCCTACTAATTTACATTGGCTGTTTGAACCATATTTACCGAAATATGAGCCAATGAATATGAATAATGGGAACTCGATAGGGCACTTGCCCCTCTATGGGGATGTAGCCAATTGGAATAAGAATGGGGTCTCGATTGAAAAAATCGAGCAATTTCATTTCAACAGTCAATTAAATTTTTCGGATTATATTTTTCGAGTTTATTTAGAGGTTTCCAGCATCTTGATGATCTCTGCTAGATCCCCTACTAATTTACATTGGCTGCTTGAACCATATTTACCGAAATATGAGCCAATGAATACGAATAATGGGGTCTCGATATGGCACTTGCCCCTCTATAGGGATATAGCCAATTGGGATAAGAATGGGATCTCGATTGAGAAAACCGAGCAATTCCCTTTCAACAGTCAATTAAATTTTTCGGATTATATCTTTCGAGTTTATTTAGAGTTTTCCAGCATCTTGATGATCTCGGCTAGATCCCCTACTTATTTACATTGGCTGTTTGAACCATATTCACCGAAATATGAGCCAATGAATATGAATAATGGGGTCTCGATGTGGCACTTGCCCCTCTATGGGGATATAGCCAATTGGAATAAGAAGTGGGTCTCGATTGAAAAAACCGAGCAATTTCCTTTCAACAGTCAATTAAATTTTTCGGATTATATTTTTCGAGTTCATTTAGAGGTTTCCAGCATCTTGATGATCTCTGCTAGATCCCCTACTAATTTACATTGGCTGCTTGAACCATATTTACCGAAATATGAGCCAATGAATACGAATAATGGGGTCTCGATATGGCACTTGCCTCTATAGGGATATAGCCAATTGGGATAAGAATGGGATCTCGATTGAGAAAACCGAGCAATTCCCTTTCAACAGTCAATTAAATTTTTCGGATTATATTTTTCGAGTTTATTTAGAGTTTTCCAGCATCTTGATGATCTCGGCTAGATCCCCTACTAATTTACATTGGCTGTTTAAACCATATTCACCGAAATATGAGCTAATGAATATTAATAATGGGGTCTCGCTATGGCACTTGCCGCTCTATGGGGATATAGCCAATTGGAATAAGAAGTGGGTCTCGATTGAAAAAATCGAGCAATTTCCTTTCAACAGTCAATTAAATTTCTCGGATTATATTTTTCGAGTTTATTTAGAGTTTTCCAGCATCTTGATGATCTCTGCTAGATCCCCTACTAATTTACATTGGCTGTTTGAACCATATTCACCGAAATATGAGCCAATGAATATGAATAATGGGGTCTCGATGTGGCACTTGCCCCTCTATGGGGATATAGCCAATTGGAATAAGAAGTGGGTCTCGATTGAAAAAACCGAGCAATTTCCTTTCAACAGTCAATTAAATTTTTCGGATTATATTTTTCGAGTTCATTTAGAGGTTTCCAGCATCTTGATGATCTTTTCTAGATCCCCTACTAATTTACATTGGCTGTTTGAACCATATTTACCGAAATATGAGCCAATGAATATGAATAATGGGGTCTCGCTATGGCACTTGCCCCTCTATGGGGATATAGCCAATTGGGATAAGAATGGGATCTCGATTGAGAAAACCGAGCAATTTCCTTTCAACAGTCAATTAAATTTTTCGGATTATATTTTTCGAGTTTATTTAGAGTTTTCCAGCATCTTGATGATCTCGGCTAGATCCCCTACTAATTTACATTGGCTGTTTGAACCATATTTACCGAAATATGAGCCAATGAATATTAATAATGGGGTCTCGCTATGGCACTTGCCCCTCTATGGGGATATAGCCAATTGGAATAAGAAGTGGGTCTCGATTGAAAAAATCGAGCAATTTCCTTTCAACAGTCAATTAAATTTCTCGGATTATATTTTTCGAGTTTATTTAGAGTTTTCCAGCATCTTGATGATCTCTGCTAGATCCCCTACTAATTTACATTGGCTGTTTGAACCATATTTACCGAAATATGAGCCAATGAATGGGAATAATGGGGTCTCGATATGGAACTTGCCCCTCTATGGGGATACAGCCAATTGGAATAAGAATGGGGTCTCGATTGAAAAAATCGAGCAATTTCCTTTCAACAGTCAATTAAATTTTTCGGCTTGTATTTTTCAAGTATATTTAGAGTTTTCCAGCATCTTGATGATCTCTGCTAGATCCCCTACTAATTTACATTGGCTGTTTGAACCATATTTACCGAAATATGAGCCAATGAATATGAATAATGGGGTCTCGATAGGGCACTTGCCCCTCTATGGGGATATAGCCAATTGGAATAAGAATGGGGTCTCGATTGAAAAAATCGAGCAATTTCCTTTCAACAGTCAATTAAATTTTTCGGCTTGTATTTTTCAAGTATATTTAGAGTTTTCCAGCATCTTGATGATCTCTGCTAGATCCCCTACTAATTTACATTGTCTGTTTGAACCATATTCACCGAAATATGAGCCAATGAATATGAATAATGGGGTCTCGATATGGCACTTGCCCCTCTATGGGGATGTAGCCAATTGGAATAAGAATGGGGTCTCGATTGAAAAAATCGAGCAAATTCTTTCCAACGGTCAATTAAATTTTTCGGCTTGTATTTTTCAAGTTTATTTAGAGTTTTCCAGCATCTTGATGATCTCTGCTAGATCCCCTACTAATTTACATTGGCTGTTTGAACCATATTTACCGAAATATGAGCCAATGAATATGAATAATGGGAACTCGATAGGGCACTTGCCCCTCTATGGGGATGTAGCCAATTGGAATAAGAATGGGGTCTCGATTGAAAAAACCGAGCAATTTCCTTTCAACAGTCAATTAAATTTTTCGGATTATATTTTTCGAGTTCATTTAGAGGTTTCCAGCATCTTGATGATCTCTTCTAGATCCCCTACTAATTTACATTGGCTGTTTGAACCATATTTACCGAAATATGAGCCAATGAATATGAATAATGGGGTCTCGCTATGGCACTTGCCCCTCTATGGGGATATAGCCAATTGGGATAAGAATGGGATCTCGATTGAGAAAACCGAGCAATTTCCTTTCAACAGTCAATTAAATTTTTCGGATTATATTTTTCGAGTTTATTTAGAGTTTTCCAGCATCTTGATGATCTCGGCTAGATCCCCTACTAATTTACATTGGCTGTTTAAACCATATTCACCGAAATATGAGCCAATGAATATTAATAATGGGGTCTCGCTATGGCACTTGCCCCTCTATGGGGATATAGCCAATTGGAATAAGAAGTGGGTCTCGATTGAAAAAATCGAGCAATTTCCTTTCAACAGTCAATTAAATTTCTCGGATTATATTTTTCGAGTTTATTTAGAGTTTTCCAGCATCTTGATGATCTCTGCTAGATCCCCTACTAATTTACATTGGCTGTTTGAACCATATTTACCGAAATATGAGCCAATGAATGGGAATAATGGGGTCTCGATATGGAACTTGCCCCTCTATGGGGATACAGCCAATTGGAATAAGAATGGGGTCTCGATTGAAAAAATCGAGCAATTTCCTTTCAACAGTCAATTAAATTTTTCGGCTTGTATTTTTCAAGTATATTTAGAGTTTTCCAGCATCTTGATGATCTCGGCTAGATCCCCTACTAATTTACATTGGCTGTTTGAACCATATTCACCGAAATATGAGCCAATGAATATGAATAATGGGGTCTCGATGTGGCACTTGCCCCTCTATGGGGATGTAGCCAATTGGAATAAGAATGGGGTCTCGATTGAAAAAATCGAGCAATTTCATTTCAACAGTCAATTAAATTTTTCGGATTATATTTTTCGAGTTTATTTAGAGGTTTCCAGCATCTTGATGATCTCTGCTAGATCCCCTACTAATTTACATTGGCTGCTTGAACCATATTTACCGAAATATGAGCCAATGAATATGAATAATGGGGTCTCGATATGGCACTTGCCCCTCTATGGGGATATAGCCAATTGGGATAAGAATGGGATCTCGATTGAGAAAACCGAGCAATTTCCTTTCAACAGTCAATTAAATTTTTCGGATTATATTTTTCAAGTATATTTAGAGTTTTCCAGCATCTTGATGATCTCGGCTAGATCCCCTACTAATTTACATTGGCTGTTTGAACCATATTTACCGAAATATGAGCCAATGAATATGAATAATGGGGTCTCGATATGGCACTTGCCCCTCTATGGGGATGTAGCCAATTGGAATAAGAATGGGGTCTCGATTGAAAAAACCGAGCAATTTCCTTTCAACAGTCAATTAAATTTTTCGGCTTGTATTTTTCAAGTATATTTAGAGTTTTCCAGCATCTTGATGATCTCGGCTAGATCCCCTACTAATTTACATTGGCTGTTTAAACCATATTCACCGAAATATGAGCCAATGAATATTAATAATGGGGTCTCGCTATGGCACTTGCCCCTCTATGGGGATATAGCCAATTGGAATAAGAAGTGGGTCTCGATTGAAAAAATCGAGCGATTTCCTTTCAACAGTCAATTAAATTTTTCGGATTATATTTTTCGAGTTTATTTAGAGTTTTCCAGCATCTTGATGATCTCTGCTAGATCCCCTACTAATTTACATTGGCTGTTTGAACCATATTTACCGAAATATGAGCCAATCAATATGAATAATGGGGTCTCGATATGGCACTTGCCCCTCTATGGGGACAGGGTTGCCATATGGGGCTACTTATCGCCATTTAGGCTACTTCTTGAATTGGCCGGCTACTAAAATTCGAAGGAAGGCTACTTGTCGCCATAAGGCCACTTTTTTATTGCAGTGAGAATTTTTTCTTTCGACCTTCAATTTCATTTACCTAAAAATATAAAAAATGATGAGAATAAGAATGAATTGTGAAAATGAGAATACAATGAATGTTTCCATTTAAATTTACCACCACATTTTATTGCATCATGTTATATCAACATATTATTCGAAATATGATTGAAAGTATCGATCGTGCTGTCTTCCCTTCATAAAATGGACAGGGTATTTAAATCGAACATGGCGGATTCCATCTCGAATTGAAGGATAATCGAACTCGAAATGAAAATAGTCGATTATATAGCCTGGCGGAGCCTAGCTGAGCCTGGCGGAGCCTAGCGGAGCCTGGCGGAGCCTAGCGGAGCCTGGCGGAGCCTGGCGGAGCCTAGCGGAGCCTGGCGGAGCCTAGCGGAGCCTGGCGGAGCCTAGCGGAGCCTGGCGGAGCCTAGCGGAGCCTGCCGAGCCTGGCCTAGCCTGAATTCTAACTAATCCTAAATTCTGCTATCTCTGATGGCTATTTCTGCTATCTATACCTAAAGAAAGAAGTTTCACTTCAAACGTTTGAATTAATACTAAATTAATGACTCTTTCCCAAATTATAAAAATGCTTCCCTAAACTTCCCTAAACTATTCCGAAAAATTTAAGGATTAGTTAGCTTTGAAAATAATTTTTCTATCTGCTACGTATACGGAGGTATCATTAAAATTTAAAGTAAAAAATAGAAGTCTACGCTAATCAACGGAGGCGGCCGCCGACGGCGCTAGTAAAATATAATTGAAACCAAAGATTACAGTCATAGTAATAATGATAACCAAACTAATGATGAGGACATTGACAAAGTTCTCAATTTAATTAAATATGCAGAAGACATCAATATTGATGAGCTGTCTGATGATATTTACGAGTATTGAAAAATATTTAATTTTCAGATTTCTTTGATCACCTAGAAATTGAAAAATTTTATATTCTTCTATTGAATAAATATACTTGTTATAAATTGAATATAAAAATAAAAAAAGATTGAAAATTTCATGATTATCGAAATAAATATTTAGTGATATATATTGAATAATAATAATAATAACAATTATACAGATAAATTATTCATTTCATGTCCCTCATTCAAAATAATTTCTGGCTACTTTCGGCTACTTCAGCGCCACAGCCAGGCTACTCGTCAGCAAAAGAGTCTGGTTACGCTGTATGGGGATGTAGCCAATTGGAATAAGAATGGGGTCTCGATTGAAAAAATCGAGCAATTTCCTTTCAACAGTCAATTAAATTTTTCGGATTATATTTTCCGAGTTTATTTAGAGGTTTCCAGCATCTTGATGATCTCTGCTAGATCCCCTACTAATTTACATTGGCTGCTTGAACCATATTTACCGAAATATGAGCCAATGAATATGAATAATGGGGTCTCGATATGGCACTTGCCCCTCTATGGGGATATAGCCAATTGGGATAAGAATGGGATCTCGATTGAGAAAACCGAGCAATTTCCTTTCAACAGTCAATTAAATTTTTCGGATTATATTTTTCGAGTTTATTTAGAGTTTTCCAGCATCTTGATGATCTCTGCTAGATCCCCTACTAATTTACATTGGCTGTCTGAACCATATTTACCGAAATATGAGCCAATGAATATTAATAATGGGGTCTCGCTATGGCACTTGCCCCTCTATGGGGATATAGCCAATTGGAATAAGAATGGGGTCTCGATTGAAAAAATCGAGCAATTTCCTTTCAACAGTCAATTAAATTTTTCGGATTATATTTTTCGAGTTTATTGAGATTTTTCCAGCATCTTGATGATCTCTGCTAGACCCCTTACTAATTTACATTGGCTGTTTGAACCATATTTACCGAAATATGAGCCAATGAATATGAATAATGGGGTCTCGATATGGCACTTGCCCCTCTATGGGGACAGGGTTGCCATATGGGGCTACTTATCGCCATTTAGGCTACTTCTTGAATTGGCCGGCTACTAAAATTCGAAGGAAGGCTACTTGTCGCCATAAGGCTACTTTTTTATTGCAGTGAGAATTTTCTCTTTCGACCTTCAATTTCATTTACCTAAAAATATAAAAAATGATGAGAATAAGAATGAATTGTGAAAATGAGAATACAATGAATGTTTCCATTTAAATTTACCACCACATTTTATTGCATCATGTTATATCAACATATTATTCGAAATATGATTGAAAGTATCGATCGTGCTGTCTTCCCTTCATAAAATGGACAGGGTATTAAAATCGAACATGGCGGATTCCATCTCGAATTGAAGGATAATCGAACTCGAAATGAAAATAGTCGATTATATAGCCTGGCGGAGCCTAGCGGAGCCTGGCGAAGCCTAGCGGAGCCTGGTGGAGCCTGCCGAGCCTGGCCTAGCCTGAATTCTAACTAATCCTAAATTCTGCTATCTCTGATGGCTATTTCTGCTATCTATACCTAAAGAAAGAAGTTTCACTTCAAACGTTTGAATTAATAATAAATTAATGACTCTTTCCCAAATTATAAAAATGCTTTCCTAAACTTCCCTAAACTATTCCGAAAAATTTAAGGATTAGTTAGCTTTGAAAATAATTTTTCTATCTGCTACGTATACGGAGGTATCATTAAAATTCAAAATAAAAAATAGAAGTCTACGCTAATCAACGGAGGCGGCCGCCGACGGCGCTAGTAAAATATAATTGAAACCAAAGATGACAGTCATAGTAATAATGATAACCAAACTAATGATGAGGACATTGACAAAGTTCTCAATTTAATTAAATATGCAGAAGACATCAATATTGATGAGCTGTCTGATGATATTTACGAGTATTGAAAAATATTTAATTTTCAGATTTCTTTGATCACCTAGAAATTGAAAAATTTTATATTCTTCTATTGAATAAATATACTTGTTATAAATTGAATATAAAAATAAAAAAAGATTGAAAATTTCATGATTATCGAAATAAATATTTAGTGATATATATTGAATAATAATAATAATAACAATTATACAGATAAATTATTCATTTCATGTCCCTCATTCAAAATAATTTCTGGCTACTTTCGGCTACTTCAGCGCCACAGGCAGGCTACTCGTCAGCAAAAGAGTCTGGTTACGCTGTATGGGGATGTAGCCAATTGGAATAAGAATGGGGTCTCGATTGAAAAAATCGAGCAATTCCCTTCCAACAGTCAATTAAATTTTTCGGATTATATTTTTCGAGTTTATTTAGAGGTTTCCAGCATCTTGATGATCTCTGCTAGATCCCCTACTAATTTACATTGGCTGCTTGAACCATATTTACCGAAATATGAGCCAATGAATATGAATAATGAGGTCTCGATAGGGCACTTGCCCCTCTATGGGGATATAGCCAATTGGAATAAGAATGGGGTCTCGATTGAAAAAATCGAGCAATTTCCTTTCAACAGTCAATTAAATTTTTCGGATTATATTTTTCGAGTTCATTTAGAGTTTTCCAGCATCTTGATGATCTCTGCTAGATCCCCTACTAATCGACATTGGCTGTTTGAACCATATTTACCGAAATATGAGCCAATAAATATGAATAATGGGGTCTCGATATGGCACTTGCCCCTCTATGGGGATGTAGCCAATTGGGATAAGAATGGGGTCTCGATTGAAAAAATCGAGCAATTTCCTTTCAACAGTCGATTGAATTTTTCGGCTTGTATTTTTCAAGTATATTTAGAGTTTTCCAGCATCTTGATGATCTCTACTAGATCCCCTCCTAATTTACATTAGCTGTTTTAACCATATTTACCGAAATATGAGCAGAAAATAGGGATTCCGGCTAATCAAATATCGCACATGCTTTCAAGTAGCGCATAGAGAAAATCAGAAGACGACAATAACGACATTGAACGGCTGTCTGGAAAGCTGTCCCCTACGCATTGCATCCTGGGAGTGTCGGCTCATTCAAAATTCGGAATTTTTTTTTGATCCTTTAATTTTTTCCACTAGTGTATTTCAAAAAATTTAATATTTTCTTCGTTGAATAAACAATAAATTCACAAAATAGGGAAAAAGCCTTAGCAATATAGGTAGAAAATCAATAGAAATTTGATGAATCAGACGAATGAATAATTCACAATAAATAACAAATTTCCCTGAATTTTTTATCTTACAATTCATGGAAATTTTTTTTTTTTGAGTCTTCTTCACCCCATAATCAATTTATTCGAATCATTGAGTTTGCAATTGATTGATATTCGTGTTCCTAAGACAATATTTTTTTATTTGTTGAGTGATTATTGATCGAAAAATATAAAATCTTAAAAATATCTGATTCATGAAATACCCTATCGATTGATAATAAACATCTCGGCATAAAAAAGTTTTCATTCGGGGGGTGAACGGTGGGGAACGAAGTGCATGAGAGAGCTAGCCTCTGATTTTGTCGGGTTAGACAGAGATCCGTCAAGGCTTTCCTCTCCTTTTTCCTCTCTTTTTTTTCGATTCTTAATAACTGGCTTAATGGAGGTTCATCAAATTTTACTCATCGATTGTCTTCGAATCAAGTAATATACATATCGAACATTTAATACGAATTTCGCATTTTGAAATTGTGAGGAATCTACGCATGAATGGTGATACATAAGAGCGCATGTTGAATAGAAAATTTCGTTAATTAATCATTCAGTACGGGCAGGATGAATTCCCTCGAAACTCTGCAGCTAATCCCAAAATTGATCTGACAATATCTGTGAATTTATTCAAAATTAGTTCTACATGTCGATTCAACCGACGTTTTCCCTTTACTTCCCCATAACTATTCCCAAATGTTCCAGACTAGCTACAATTCAGAATCCAGAACAGTCTTTTTGCTTACTTTTCGATACTAGCGCCGTCGGCGGCCGCAAGCGGCCGCCTCCGTTGATTAGTGTAGCTTTCTATTTTTATTTTAAATTCTAATGATACCTCCGTATACTTAGCAGATAGAAAAATTATTTTCAAAGCTAACTAATCCTTAAACATTTCAGAATAGTTTAGGGAAGTTTAGGAAAGCATGTTTATAATTTGGGAAAGAATCATTGATTTATTATTAATTCAAACTTTTTTTATATATAGATAGCAGAAATAGCTATCAGAGATAGCAGAATTTAGGATTAGTTAGAATTCAGGCTCAGCCACCCTCAGCCAGGCTACATAATCAAAAATAGCAATCTATAAATGCTTTCCTCAACTATTCCCAAACGTTTAGGATTAGTTAGAATTCAGGTTCAGCCAGGCTCAGCCGGGCTCAGCCGGGCTCAGCCGGGCTCAGCCAGGCTCAGCCAGGCTCAGCCCGAATTCTAACTAATCCTAGATGTTTGGGAATAGTTTAGGGAAGTTTAGGAAAGCATTTATAGATTGCTATTTTTGTTTTATATAGATTTTCGTACGCTTGGGGGCTCAAGACATAATTTTCATTTTAATTAAATAATTATTCATTCTTAAAGGATGAAATTGATTTTCTTAATATCCCCAAATGACTTCCAAATAAATGAAAATAATTTCAATTTTTTAAAAATTTATTTCTGCTATCTATACTTATAGAAAGTTTCAATTAATAATAAATTAATGACTCTTCCCCAAATTATAAAAATACTTTCCTAAACTTCCCTAAACTATTCCCAAACGTTTAGCGTTAGTTAAAATTGAAAATAATTTTTCTATCTGCTAAGTATGATGACTAAATAATTCAAAAAAATTAGTTTCCGTAATGTCCACCAGAATTCGCTTTTGTCGATTCGAGTTCGACTTTTTTCATTTTCGAGTTCGATTATCTTCAATTCGAGATGAAATCCACCATGTTCGATTGTCAAATGCCCTGTCCTTTTCATAATAGGAAAATGGTGAGTAAACTCCATCTCTCTGAAATGGATTGTACTTTCAATTGGAATCTCGGAGGGTAACAAAGCTGTCGTGACTTTCCGGCGTCCAGTTGTTGGAGCACAGGCGTTTTCTGGCTAGTTGCAAAAACACCCAAAACGTCTGGCCAGTTGTAGTTTGGTCAGTTTTTTCTGGTCAGTTGCACCCATCCCATAAAATCCCATAAAAAGGACAGGGCATTAAAATTGAACATGGCGGATTTCATCTCGAATTGAAGGATAATCGAACTCGAAATGAAAATAGTCAAACTCGAATCGACAAAAGCGTATCTTGGTGGACATTACGGAAACTAATTATTTTGAAATATTTAGTCATCATACTTAGCGGATAGAAAAATTATTTTCAATTTCAACTAATCCTAAACGTTTGGGAATAGTTGAGGGAAGTTGAGGAAAGCATTCATAGATTGCTATTTTTGATTATGTAGCCTGGCTGAGCCTGGCTAAGCCTGAATCCTAACTAATCCTAAAATCTGCTATCTCTAATAGCTATTTCTTCTATCTATACATGAAATAGGTTCAATTGATAATAAATTAATGACTCTTTCCCAAATTATAAAAATGCTTTCCTCAACTTCCCCAAACTATTCCGAAACGTTTGAGGATTAGTTAGCTTTGAAAATAATTTTTCTATACGCTGAGTATACGGAGGTCATTTAGTCATCATACTTAGCAGATAGAAAAATTATTTTCAATTTCAACTAATCCTAAACGTTTGGGAATAGTTTGGGGAAGTTTAGGGAAGCATTTTTATAATTTCGGGAAGATTCATTAATTTATTATTAATTGAAACTTTTTTATGCATAGATAGCAGAAATAAATTTTGGAAAACATTGAAATTATTTTCATTTATTTGGAAGTCATTTGGGGATATTAAGAAAATCAATTTCGTCCTTTAAGAATGAATAATTATTTAATTAAAATTAAAATTATGTCTTGAGCCTCCAAGCGCAAGAAAATCGATATAAAACAAAAATAGCAATCTATAATTGCTTTTCTAAACTACTCTAAACTATTCCCAAACATTTAGGATTAGTTAGAATTCGGGCTGAGCCCGGCTGAGCTTGGCTGAGCCTGAATTCTAACTAATCCTAAATTTTGCTAGCTCTGATAGCTATTTCTGCTATCTATACACAAAAAAAGTTTGAATTAATAATAAATTAATGACTCTTTCCCAAATTATAAAAATGATTTCCTCAACTTCCCTAAACTATTCCGAAACGTTTAAGGATTAGTTAGTTTTGAAAATAATTTTTCTATACGCTGAGTATACGGAGGTATCATTAAAATTTAAAATAACAAATAGAAATCTACACTAATCAACGGAGGCGGCCGCTTGCGGCCGCCGACGGCGCTAGTTTTTAAATAAAATAAAGTTCTAGGAAATTCTAAATTTGTAAGATTGGTAGCCTCGATTGTTGGAGACCAAGCCCGCGTGACTTCAGCCAGCCTTCGAAAAGGAGAGATAAAGAGACTTTTGTTTACTGAAAAATATCAACAATAAGGCATGTTCTGATACTGATTTTTTTTTTCTGAACTCAAAATTCTTGGAAAATGGACAAAGATTTGAAGAGTTGGGAGTTCTACGTTGGACTTTCCTTGGCGATTGGCTCCAATTTCTTCATAGGTTAGATTTTTCACACCTTTTTTTCATTTTTCACATGATATAATTTGAAAAGGATAAGACTTTTTTTTAGAATATTCTGGAATTTTTAGGTATCAGTTTCATAATTAAGAAGAGAGCTCTCCTGAATCTTCAGAGACTCGGACTCAGAGCTGGTGCTGGAGGTCATGGATACCTGAGAGACTGGATGTGGTGGGCTGGACTCACATCAAGTGCGTGAAAAATCTTAAATTTTCAATTTCTTCTTCTTACTCCTTGTTGGCTATATCCCCTAGAGGGGCAAGTGCCACAAAAATCTTTCTAGCTTCGAATTTTCAATTTCGTAGTGAATTGATGAAAGATGAGTAGAAGAGTACAAGAATAGGGTGAGTGGTCCAGTGGTTGAACGGATAAAACTCGTCAAATACCAGTGATCGAACATAAAAAAATCGATAATTACTCATTTCTTCAACAGCTTCATAGGCTCTTAATTTAATTGAAGAAGATTATATTGCGTTTTGAAGATTGGAAAAATGATATTTCACTGGGTTTGACAAATTTTCCCGGGGTAAATACGTTAAATAGTCCGATTACTGGACGAGTTCGAACACTGATCAACTCACCCTAATATTTAATGCTTATTTTAGAAAACTCCAGGCTAGTGAGCCCATCGGAGCTAATACAGTAAATAGTATATCCATATTTCGGAAGTCGTATTAACAAAATTTTTTCCATAAATTCACATATTTTTAGAAAATCACATAATTACTTTAGACATTTTGCTGTGAGCTGTGACAAATTTGATAAACTTCTAGAATTGAAATTGAGAAGTTGAGATACATACAAAAATAAAAAGTAAATTAACGTATTCTGGTATCACAGAATTTGTCATAAATTTGCTCTTTAAATATTGCTATTAGAATCATCACAAGTTCCAGAAATTGAAATTGAGAAGTTGAGATATATACAAAAAGAAAGTAGATGAATGTAATCTGGTAACACAGAATTTATTATATAATTGCTCCTTAAATATTGTACGGTTCATCTTGAAGATATTTTCCCCTAAACTCGTTCGTTTCGTAGATATATTCAAAAAAAAAAGTACAATTAAATTTTTGAGTCCTCTTCTTTCATCTCTTCGGTACTTGAAATGGTTCATCACAAAAAAGGACCAAATTGCCCTCAAATTCCGAGATATTTCTTGAAAATTATCTCACATAATTAATCCATATTGTTTCATGATTCCAGTGGGGATAGGAGAAGCTGCGAATTTTGTGGCTTATGCATTCGCTCCAGCATCAATTGTCACTCCCCTTGGAGTCTTGAGTATTGTTATTGCTGCTGTCCTCTCACCCAGATATCTCCATGAAAAATTGAATTTATTGGGAAAGGTATGGAGGTCACTTTTTTAAAATAATTCCTAATCATCGTTATTCCATCCAAATATTTTGATTCTCCCCATAATCTTCGAATTTCTCTTTTTTTCATTCTAAAAAGAAAAAAAAAGAAAATTAATTATATTGCCGGATTCATGATATTTCTGGGAATTATTCTAGGGAGAAGCAGTTCCAAGGGAATAATTCCTAGGAATTCTAGCATTTCTCTTTTTTTAAAGAATATCTCAGAAAATAATTGAGATACGCCCTTTTTCCTCTGCTCCTACTTTGTAGAAAATTCAAAAGAATTCCTAAGAATTGTGGACTTTCTTTTTCTTTTGGAATATTTTTAAAAATAATGGAGATACGCCCTTTTTCCTATGATCTTTCTTTGCAGAAAATTTTAATAGCTCCAAAAAAAAAAAGGATTAGAGTAAAAAAGTCGGATCTCCCTTAATTATCAAAACATTCCATTCGAAATAATCACAAGAATCTACCACAATATCCTGTTTTACTCCTTCACTACTGATTTCAAAAAATTTCTTTCAAGATGGGCTGCTGGCTGTGTATTCTGGGTTCAACCGTGATAGTTCTGAATGCCCCAAAAACTGAGGAAATCGATACAGTAGACGATTTAATCTACAAACTCCAAAACTCTGGATTCATAATCTACATTCTTGTCATAATAGCTTCGAGCATCTTTATTGTATTTTATCTGCTGCCGAGGTATAGAGAAGAGAACGTGACAATTTATATTCTTCTCTGCTCCACGATTGGCTCACTGACTGTGATGAGCTGCAAGGCTCTTGGATTGTGCCTAAAAGAGACGATCTACAGTGAAAATAACAGAATGGAGCACTGGCTGACGTGGCTCTCCCTGTTCTCAATAATCTTCTGTGTAATGGTGCAGATGAATTATCTGAATAAGGCACTTGATCTCTTCAACACAGCCATTGTAACACCAGTTTATTACGTACTTTTCACGACATTTGTCATGATTGCTTCTTCGATATTGTTTCAAGAATGGCAATCGATGACATTCCAGAATATTCTGGGCTGTCTCTGTGGATTCTTCGTTGTTATTACTGCTATTTTTCTCATGAATGCATTCAGAGACATCAACATCGCTTATTCTGATCTTAAGACACTGTCTCTACCGAGAAAAATCAGCGGTAGAGAAGCACAGAGGTACAGTATGTGCGAGGAGGAAGAAATTCTAGTCAACCGAGATATTGAAAATGGAATACATTATTCGAATACTTGACACAAGAAGAAAGTTAAACGTGTCGGTGGATTTTCGCGACGTTTTTAATATTTCAAACTCGGTTGTGAACTGATGAATTCATAAATATCTTCGAAATTAATGAAGTTGGAGAAAATTATCAGGGGATTTTTTTGGGGGATTTAATGGGTTACAAAGAAGATCTCTTAACAATTTTTGAGAACTTCAATGGCTTTGCAGATATTTGTAAAAGAATTGATGAGATTTTTTTTACTCAATTTCACTTCAGGGACTATAGAGTGAGTTTTTTGAATTTTTCATAATTTCGTAGAAAATGATGAATTGTTTAGAGAGGGCAAATTTGTGACTGAGAATTTATCAGTATTTTTTATGGAATTGTAAGGAATTTGAGGAATTCACTTCATTTTACTATTGTAAAATAATATTTTTTCTCGGTGTATGTATTTTCATAAGTGTTATAGATAACAATGATGGCTGTGATTTAAATATTAATATTTATGTGCAAAAAAAAAGACATTTTATCAATAAATTTGTTATCAACGGAATTCAGTTGCTTTTGATTGTAGTGAGTATATGATAAAAACGTGAGTTTGTTCTATAAGAAGTACTTTTTTTTTTATCCAACAAAATTGTTTATTCTTTTTATTCTTCACGAATTTCTTAAAAGGAAATAAATTTATGGTAATAGTGAAGGAATGAATAACTAAAAAAAATATTCCACATCAAATTTGTGACATCAATGCTTATAAATTATTCTTCGTCATAATAAAGCATTAATTACACATGATTATTACTCTAATGATAATGAGAGGATTCAAGAAATGAAAATCCATTTTTATTGGTAACTATTTATTAAGTAAAGTCGCTGATTCATGAGGAATACATTCATATAATAATGATAATAATAAAAAAATAAACATAATTTCATTCAGCGGAAATTACTGGATCAGGCGTGATTTTATAAGAATCACCCCAAACCGAAATCATATAATTCTTCCTCCTGATTGGGATCGCACTCGCTGTCCGGCAAACAGCGTTTGACTGAAAATATTCAAAGATATGACAGAAAAAGTATCGTTTGCCTAGAATCAATGAACAGAGCTTACGCCACTTTGATTCCAAAGTGACCATGTAATTATTATCGTTACAAAAATTTCCTCTCCAAATGAAAAAACTATATTTTTCTTTCCAAAGCCTTAAAAAGTGAATTTTTTCGGCGTGAAAGATGGAAGATAACTTTTTTTTTTGGAAAAAATTCAGTTTTGAACCCGATTTTTCCTTCAAAGTGAAGGCCTCCACGTCGAAATTAGGGGAAAATGAGTCAACACTGAAGATGTATTGCAGTACTTTTTCAATTTTTTTTTGTGGAGCTCTTCACTTTAAAAAAATTCTAGTTTTTCTCGATGATTCTATAATTTCTTTGAGAAAACAATATTCTTATGACTCTGGAAATAGCATTCACCTGATAATTTTTAGAATGTTTTTTTTGTCTTTAAACAAATAAATTCTAAGCAAAAGTAAGAAAAAAAGCACGTCCTAGTGGTTTCGAAAATGCGGTTTAAATTCCGAATTTATTCTGTTTAAATTCGATGTTCAAACTGCGTTCAAATCGTTTATTTGTGCAGTTTTTTTTACAGTTTTGAAACAGAGTTTAAACAGTTATTAAACAGCATTTACACAGCATAAATCTTGCACAAAAAAACGATATATATCCCGCATAAATTTTGTGTAAACACGATTTTTACACTCAAACTATATTTACACGGTGTTTATTCGCCATTTTCGGAACCGCTAGGGCATGGAAAAAAACTCAAAGAACTATAAGGGCTAATTATTCAATAATTTATTATTATAATAATTTATTTGTTAAAGAAAATCGAAAAAAAATTCTCACATGTGTGCTAATTTCATTATCGTATAATTTCTTCATGAAATATAAAAAAAATTGAGACAATCTTAGGAATTGACTTACCCCGAGCTGATTCGACATTGCTGAATACCATGAGGGCAAAAAGTACGAAGAATATATTTCGCAGAGAAATCATAATGGTGAAACACTGGAAAAGTTTATGCAATTCGACTATGATAATTTGAGTTTTCTTCATCCATTTATATACATACCATATCGTTGATATATCATTTGAGAATTTATTTCTAAGTCATGAGCCACGTGGAGGAAGTTATTTTTTTTCTATTATTACTTTGTTTCGAATTGCCTAGGGTTTATGGATGTTCTAATAGAAACTGAGTCGAAAATGAGTCACACCCATTAATCTTCAAAAATTCTAAAAAAAAAAAAAGTCCTTAATTTTAGAAAACATGGAACTTTGAAGGTTCCATTCCGTACTAGAAACGGGTTGATTATTGAAATTCATTCAAGTATATTCACGTGTTGAGCAGCTGAAATGATTTTTTTTTTAATATAATGAAAATGTGTGAAAATATTGTTCATATAATATGATCATTTGATTTTTTTTTTCGGAAGATGAAAATTTATCACTCATTCGTGATCCATGTGCAAAATTCGTCAGTTTTATTTATGATTATTTCCAGATTTCCTTGACTGTAAATTGAATCGGTTTCCATAGATTCATCCATTATTACCAGTAAATTTACATCCAAATTGCCTTTTCCAATCAATCTCAAAAATAATTGAGATTTTAAAAAATTATGAATTTTTGGAAATTACAATTAGGAAAAAAATATCATAGAATTCCAGATGGATGAATAGTTGTTGCACGACAAAAATATCTTCTAATGCAACCGTAAAATTATGATGTCATACAAAAAATATTTTCGCAAATTCTCTTATCTTTGTGCACAAAAATTTATTTTTCAATTGTTCAACGTGCAAATCATGTTGGAGGCCATTCAAGTCATGAAATCCATTCCAATACAAAGCAAAGTATTTGAAATTCTCTATTTCTAAAAATGGTTCTCTGTTGTTCTTTCCTTAATTTTTGGGTAAATATCAATAACTTGATTGAATCGATTTCCAAAAATGTTTCAATCCCCGCAAAAAGGTGATTTTGAAATCACTGAAGTCAAATGATTTCATTTTTTTTCAAATCAATTCTGATATCACTGAAATCACTTGAAATGGATAGAAGTCCCTAAAATTAGTGTTCTTTGCTACTGGTCTATTTTAGATAAAAATACAAATTGTTTGAAATTACAGCCAATGAGTGTACATGGGTACATCGATATTGAACAGTATGGAAAAACTATTTCCCCTCCTGTAATAACTGAGAGTGGAGATTTAGAACTACCTAATAATATTTTTAAGGCTGTTACAAAAAATTTCCAATGAAAAACATCTGAGTATTGTAATGTGTCAATTTATATAAAAAAGTTTTTGATTCGATATGATAAAAACCCGATTTCTTCCACTCTCTTTTACTCGTCAAATTTTATTAATTGTGATTTCAATGACTTCATTCTATTTGAAGTCACTGACTACAAATTAATGAAGTCATTGGCAATCAGTTGCAGTCATGAAGTCACGTTTATCAGCGCTGGAAGTCATTGAAATCACATTTTTCTGAATTCATGTGAATTCGACTTCATTCTGAAGTCATGGTGTCACTCAATCCTTGAGTGAGAAACTCCTCGATCCACGTGGTAGACAATATTGTCGTATTTCTACGGTTTGGAATTTTTCTCGAGTTCAGTCAACATACAAATCATTAATTCCATTAATTAAACTTATTTTATGAGCAACTCTGCATGAAATACATACAAGACTCTTGTCACAAGAGTGTGTAACTGGTGCTGAACATTTTCTGTTTGTAAGAAAATCATAATTTCTTTTAATTATATCTTGCTTTTTACGAAATCATCATATTATACGAATATTCTTAAAAAACGCGCGAACCTTCAAAAAAATTGGATAACTCCCAAATACCGAAATCCGCCATACCGACCGTTATTTTCTTTGCCATGCATCGATAACCCCTCCCCCCCTCTTCCACTCGCCCCATTAGAATCCGCCTTAAATACGTGTCCATTCATGTTCGAAAGTGTCGTAAACAATCGTGTTGTGTTTTTGAATGCTCTCACCCCAATCACCCACAAAAACTAATTATCATTATCCCCAAGCATGTAAAATGATTTTATCAAATCCCACAACAATAAAAAATCCCCTCGACCATAAAAAAACCTCGTATAAGTCCTACAAATCCTCCTAATCCAAATTCTTGACTTCGAGGTTATCTTCAAGTCACTCAACAAAAACATTCAACAATGTTCTCGAAGAAAAAGCGTTGTCCCGACTACATCCATCCCAGAAGAAGTTCTCTTCAAGTGAACCTGAGTTACGTATCCAATTTATCAGAGAGCGAGCCAAGTGAGACAGACCCAAGTCAAGGATCACTAGACAAAAACGTTAAACGTCTTAGAGAAGCTATACTCAACAAAACCAGGGAAATTTTCGATAATCAGAATGACTTTTGCAAAAAAACAGCGAAGATTCTTGGACAGGAGAGCTTTTCTTCGGATCAGAATGACCAGAACGAGTCAAATAGTCAAGAGAAAAGGAACGACCAGAACGAGTCAAATAATCAAGAGAAAAGGGATGGGGCAAGTGGAAAGGAATTGACACCTGATGCTGAAACCTTCAGGAAACTCGCACCTAGTCCTATTATTAGCAGCAGTCAAAACTGCGATTCATTGTTGCCTCGAAAATTATCGGGAAGGGATGAAACTCTTGTTGGGAATCCCCTGAAGAGCTCGAGCTTTGCTGTAACTTGTGGAGTTCCTGAGACTTGTGGTGTTCCAGAGACTCCAAGGACTTCAAAACCAGTCGTAAAAAGCGTCAGGCCATGCCATGTGCCTCTCGATAGGATTGATGGGTTCAGGCAGAGTAGAAACTTGAACAGGGTTTCCATGGAGATGACCCCAGTTCAGGGGAACTTGGTGGGGTTCAGGGGAAAGAGGTCCAGTGGATCCTCTGGTAGTGGGACTTCACTGAAGGTGAGGACCTCCATTGACTCGGGACTTAGCTCGGTCAAGGACAGATCAAGACTGATTCATCCTGCTTTTTCTGGGGAGAAGAGCTTTGGAAGGAAGAGTACCTCGTTGAGCCAGTCGCATTTGTCGAGGGGGAAGAGGGGGAATGGGGAGGAGAGTGGAAGGTTGTCGATGAGGGTTAATAGTTCGTTGGGCTCGGGGAGGAATTCGAGCGTTGTGGAGGGCACACCATTTCCGGTTAGTCGGTCAATGATGCTGAGGACTATGAGACAATCCAGGGTCACTGGGGGTCATAGGGATCGGGGTGATGGTGATGATGAGGGGGAGGAAAGGTGAGTTGAGATTATTTTGGAGAAGGTTGGTAGGGGAATTATTTTGGGGATCTAGAGTGAAAAGGGCGTAAGGAGATAGAAAACGTGGACCATTTAGGCCCTTATTGCTCTGGGAAGATGATTTTATCTCTATTGGATTCTGATATGTTTTTGGGGAATTACTCGAAATCTGAAGGAGATAGGGAAATTTTTTTATAGATAGGGAAGCGTGGGGCAAAATAGACTTTCAGTTAAACATGATCCAGGATTTTTTTTCAGAGCAAAGGACTTTGTGCAAAAATCTGGAAAAATTTGAAAAGATGCTCCAACATGTCTACATTGTTGGTGAATTTTTTCAAATTTTTTAGTAGACGCTCTCAATCACAAGAAAAATCCCGGATCATTTTGACCCTCAGGTCCATTTTGTTCTAATCTTCACCTTTTTTTGCAGATCTCCCTTTTTTCTGTAAAAAAGGTTCTCACTAAAGAATTTCGTGTTTCTCACAAATTTTGAGATATTTAATCAAATCAAATTCTAATTTTTCGCTTTTTTTTTCTAGATCTGAAACGATGGATGTTGATCCAGGGCCTTCATCTTCTTGTCGTCAATCGGTAGAAACTGCAGCATCAAGTGACTCGAGTCCCCTCAAACGATTAATCATTGAAGACTCATCGGACGATGGCATGAGTGATGCAGAACCAAAGAACGTACCATCTTGTCATACTGTAATTGAAAATTCCTCGGATTTATCGAACGACGAAATGAGTGAATCCGATGAAAATAATAAAGTAACAAAGAGTCAGCCACGCAGAAGAAAGTTATTCAGTCAGTTAAATAATTCAGGATTGATAACACTGAGTCCAATGGTGAATGAATCATCGCCAAAGGTAAAGACTCCAATTAAAAGAGTGAGAAGAAGACCAAAAAAAATATTAAAAATTACAGACAAAGATGAGACTGAGGAAAAGAGAAAAACACAGAATCCTAGAATGACACAATCGAGAGTTAAATTTCAGGGAATATTGAAGACACAGGAGAAGAAACCTTGCAAGAAACGCAAGGTTATTAGCAAGAAAATTGTGATAAAGAAGAGAATGAATCCTGATGTATTAAGAGTATTAACTGAAGTTGAAGAAGATACTCTTGATAATTCAGAACAGGGAAGAGACTCATTAAATGATTTTACAGACAACAAAAGAGTCGCCACAAAGAGCAGACATCACAATAAAACAATATACATTGTTACAACTGGATTATGTAATGGTGATAAAGATTTGATAAAAGATGCAGTTAAAAAAATTGGTGGAGCCAAAATTGAAACGACTGTATCACGTCATACTACTCATGTTGTTACGACTGGTGTTCGGACGATTAATTTACTTCGTGGAATCATCAGAGGCTGCTGGCTCGTCAGTCTCATATGGGTGAAAAAGTCAATTGAAGCGAGAACCTGGCTAAATCCTGAGAAATACGAGATTGTTCATTTTTCAAAGGCAGTTAAGGTAAATATATTTTTTTGGCAATTGATTTCTTGATAAATGTCTCGGAATTTAAGCGAGATAACGAAATTTTTGAAGAGACCTTCTTCTAGAGCAGAAAAAAATCTAAGGAATAGGTCTACGAAAAAATTCTCATTTCCTATAGATTCCGAGATATCTGCAGTATAATGAAACCAAATGAGACACTTGATACTAAATTTCTCTTTCTACTTCAAGGAAAACCGAAAGGATCGTGGAATATTTGGTAGATCCTATGTTCCCGAGTTATTTGCTACCTGTGGCCTAATTTACATAGACCATCCAACCTCTCCACCCCGTGAGATCCTCAAGGAGCTGATTAAAACAGCTGGCGGCAGGATAATCGAGAATTCCCAGAAAGCAAAGATCGTAATTGGTCCAAATGGATTGAAAGAGATTTGGGCACTGGATTCAATAACAACTGGTGAGCTTCAACCAACGGATCAATATCAGAGACATTAAAGAATAGTTTGAGAAAAAAAAAGAAATATATTAGAGAAAGTGATATTTTGTGAATGATCTTTTTATGCAGAACAGAAAAAAAATAACAAAGCATATATTATTTATTAGAATGGAGCCATTGTCTTTCTCTTTGTGCGAAACAAATTGAATGGATAATAGTGGGGGTTTGTGTGATGCTGTGTAAATTACAGGAGGGGGGAGGGGGTGGTTGGGGCTTTAAGCTTATTAGAATATTCATGCCAAAGGTGGTCGAGGCCTGTAACATCCCTCCAACGTGAAAATAGGGGAATGATGAAGACTCAGAGAGGGTTAAGTTGGTAGTGAGACAAGCAGTATCTCTCTTAACCCTCTATTTCTTCAGTTTTCCATCGTCTCGGTAGGCACTTGAGTTTGCGTCAAGTACAGTCACTACTTCGGATTTTTTGGCCGACTGTGGGCTCCTAAAAGTGCACCTAACGCTGGGATTTTCAACTTCAAGGACGTTGCTTTAGGGGCTCTTTTCCTTTTTACCACTTTACTGGGGGAGCAAAAAAAAAAATCATCGAACTACTGGAAAAACTTTATTTCGAGTCTGTCAGATCCACTCGAAATTTTTTTTACCTCTAATTTTCTCGTTTTTTGATGAGCATTAGTCTTTGAGGAAAGACTTATTTCAGTTTTTTTCTGTATTAGTAATTTTTAAGAGTTCAATTGTGAAGAGGACTTATTTTTAAGACTTAGAGAGTTTTATTGAAATAGATAACAATATTCGTACAGTTTTTATACAGTTTTACGAGTTACGAGATAATGCAGCCTGAACCCTTGAATTTTATACAGCCTACTTGTAATTGATGATTTTCATTTGAATACAAGGGACAGCATGAATGATTGTTGGCAATTAGGATTAAGAGACCGTAGTTTTGTTATAAAAATCCTATTAAAAAAAACTATTTCTTAAAAAAAAACGCTATTTCTTTAAAAAACCCTATTTTTAAAAAGGGACGAGAGGGAAAGCTGTGTGGAAATTATTTTATAGAATAACTTGAGAATCGTCAGATATAGAAGAATTTCTCAAGAAAAATTTTCTTTCTACAAAAAAAGGGTCTCTCGTGAATAATTTTTTTCAAAAATCCACCGATTTCATTACGATGAGAGTGATTTTGTTTCTTTCTCATGTTCAGTTTTTCAGTGAAAAAAAGTCATTGGAGAGAACTATTTCAACGGGATTATGTACAGAAAAAGATAGAATAAAGAGAGAAGGAAGTGAAAAAAAAATTAAAAAATACTCTCATATTCCCATTAAGTAAGGCAAGAAGGTTGTAACCAGGGATAGAGAGAGCATCGCCCGATGGCTTTTACTGTGATTAGTAAGCGCACATAAGGGGACAGAGGGGAATGAATGCGAATATGCGAGTATTTTTTTATTCTACACATAACAGTACGAAGAAGAAGAAAAAAAAAAGCTACGTTATGTAACGTGAGTTACTCGTCTGTGTCCAATTCCCATTGTGAAATTTCCGTGTACTCTTATTTACGTAAAAAAAAAAATTATCCATTTTTTTCCTCGCTAAAGAAGTAGAAGGAAAAATGAAACGTATTACGAGTAGTCTACACCTGTGGGTTAAGTTGTAATATCAATTTCATACATTTCAGAGTAATCGGAAATACTGCTGAACACGATGAGAGGTATATATGGCCTCTCAATGTTAATTTAATGTTTTTATGTCTATATCTCCTTAACTTACTTTTATCCACTCAAGTTACAGTGATATAATTACACCCTCTTTGTATCTGCATAGTTTGTTAAATGAGAACTGACAGAAACACGTGTCTCTTCCGATCGATTGGGCAGTTGTCCAAGCTTTAATACAAACCACCTCCACCTACCATCGACTTCTCCCATGTTGTAAATTCAATTATTGATTTTTATTGAGCGATGGGAAATTGTGGGTAATTGATGAGGTTCAACGAATTTTAACGAGCCTCCTTTTTTTTGGGGGCTTTAGGCTGAGGTTTTTTCGGCAATTTATGGGGGTTGGAAAATTCGAGAGGTGGAAATTGGATGAGGTGGGAGGGTTTTTAGTGTTAGGGGGAGGTAGGGTAGGCAGGGGATAAGGGATGAAAGGGGGACATTTTTTATTTTTATGGTTTATATTGTGAAAATCGAGAGAAATCAGAGGGAATATTTGAGACAGGGTTTTTCTGATGATTCCATTGAAATTCTGAGAAAATTTTGTTCGGAAAATATATGTTAAAATTTATTCTTTATTATTTTTTTGAAAATACCAATTTTTTAAGTGAAAATTTATGAAATTTGGAAAATTTACTTCTGTGGAAATATCTCTGGTTCTATTGGTTCCAACGATTTGGGGCTGCTCTTATATAAAAGGTGGGATCATTATCCATCGATTTAGGGAGTTTCGAAAAAAATACTCTATTTTTGAGGTACTTACACTGCGAAAACTGGTTTTCTCAAAATAGTCCATGAATATCTAAAAAAAATTATGAATTCTTCTCAAAACTCCATAAATCAATGGAAAATGATGTCCCCTCCCACTTCTAGTGGTCGCAGTTACTAATCAGAGATATTCTCAAAAAATCAGATTCTTCTGAAAACGAAAGAAAGTACCCCTTCAATTCTTGGCTCGAAAAATTCGAATTTTCAAAGAAAAAAAAATTGAATCCGACATATTTTTCAGTGGAAATTTGCTGTTTGTTACTAGAATCATCAGAAAAGAAAAAAAATCTCAAGCTGTTCCATCAAAGAGCCCATTCACCCCACTTTCCCTTCTAGAGAAAATGATCTGTTTTTTTTAAATTCTTCTAGAGATTGAAATATTTCTTTTGTAAAAGAAAATCAGAACAACCAAAATTCCGCAAACTCCTTCAAAAACAAGCAAAATTGATACCTCCTAAAATCTGATTAATTCCCTCAAATTTCTCTGATCATTTTACCTGTAAATTAGATTCCAGACGAAAAAAAATGTGATAAAATCAAGAGTTAGCCCAGAGTTTAACAATTTACGTTATCCCATGTTTCAAAATAAAATTTAAAAAAGTGAGAAAACAAAAAAATAAGTATAGAAATTGGTAAAACAACGTTATACCCCATGGTTTAAATGAGATTAGTGAGTTTGTCGAGATTGGCGTTACAGTATCCGTACTTTCCACAAAATTACAAACTTTCCAAATAAAGTAATCTGATATATCCGGTAGTGTAATCGACTTTTAAAATATAGTTAGGATACACAGTATCCTTGATATGCTTTTTTTCTCCCTCCCCCCTCTCCTCTTTTTTTTATTCTCTTCATAGTTCCATGGTTTCCTTCCAAAAACATAATGAAAGATAATAAGAAAAGCTGGGAAAACTTTTCGACAAAAAACTGTACAAACGTGTACTTGACTTCTATTCTCTCAATTTTTTTTTCTCCCCCCTATCCTGAAACTCTTTTTTCTTGCGATGTCATTTTTTCCCACACCGGAAATGTCATTCTATTGAAATTCTTAACACGACATCTTTCCATTCCCTTAAACCAAGAGAGAGTATATTCTCCAGGAATACATATTTTTTTTTTTTTAATATAAAATGAATACGTGAAGCTTTACAATATTGTTGAAAATGTTTTTTAAACATGAGCGCATTGAGTTTTTTTTTTATAATTCCATAAAAGATGATTTCAGATTTTTTCTTTTTTTCTCTTTAATGTTTATCTTTCTCTTCGTATGTGTATCACGCAGAGGCTTTTGGATAAATGATTTTAACGAGGATCGTTATTTTATTTTTTTTTCATTTTTTCCGCCCTCGGGGAGTCCTCTCTTTTAATGCAACACTTTTTCGTTACACATACTCGAGGTTGATGACATTTTTCATTGGAGTGGGAATAAAAAAACATGATGATAATAATAATAATAATAATAATAATAATAGTTTTGAGTACTTGAATGTTTTTTGAGTGATTTTACTGATTCAGAGGTAAAAGGATGCAAGTGTCGATTTAATCTTTTGCTATTTGTCTTTTGTTTTTTGTTTTTTGATTAATTAATTTTTCATTTAGACTCAAAATTTCAAGTGAAGTGTAAATAAATTTCATTTAATTATGCAAGATGATGAGAAAAAGAAGAAAAAAGAATTGAAAAAAATTGGAGAAAATAAGGAAGAACGTATGATTGAATTGAATAGAGAAATTTTAAAATTGGAGATGAGACAACGAGAATTAGAACGTGAAAAATTAAAATACCAGAAGAAATTTGAGGAAGTAATGCTTCGTGGTATTGCCAGATTAAATTCTCAGCACGAGTTGATGAATAATGCAAATGGATCATCAATTGAAGATGAAGACGAGGATTGTTCGGATAATTTTGAGTTTTATGAGGACAGAGATGAGTGTCCTGAAGTGGGCACCAGTAAGAAAAAAGGAAAGTCTTCGGGATCAAGAGAAAATGATTGACATTTGTTTTTCCAAATTTTTTGGAGAAGAATTGATGGCATTTTGCTGAATTTTTCGGATTTTTTTTTCGTTAGTTAAAAGGAGAGGTAAATTGATTTGTGGAAATTATGGCGACTAACAAGTGTCCAGCTGATCCGTGTGATGTGACGAAGGGGAGGAAGGAGAAAATGAGCGATGAGGAACGTTTGGACAAATTGGAGAAAGAGGTAATTGGAAATATATTGAGAAAAAGGAATTTTTTGGAGATTTTTCACAATGCATGGGTTTGAAATGAAATTGTTTTGATAATTTCATTGAATAGGTGAGGAAGTTTCAAGTGGAAAATATGTATTGACATTTTTGGAATTTTCAAAAAAACTTGAAGCTCTGAAATTTTGGGCTTTTTTTAGGAATATCTCTGGTTTTGGACATCATTACACAGAATCTCGATCACCGGTAGAAAGGTGAGCTCATTCCCCACTGATTTATAGGATTTTCTATCAATTTTTTCGATTTTCATTGAAAAACTAATGTTTATAAAAGAAAAAATGATGAAACTTCATCAAAAATTGGCAAAAATTGATTGAAAACCCTTGAAACAATGGTAAATGAGCTCACATTTCGGCTCCCAAAATATATTTCCAAAAAAGCATGAAAATTTTCAGAAATACAAAGAATCAAATCCTAAATTTTACGCTAAATCCATTGAATTTTTGTAATAAAAATCAAAGATTCAACTCTGGTACATTTTTTCAAACGGCAATTTCCTTTTTTCTGAATATTTTGGAATCTAAGTTAGATGACGATTTCGTCTCGAAACATTTTTGTAAAGAATTTCAAGAGCCATAAAAAAGGATCCGTGTAAATTCGCCTCATCTTGATAACTTTCCGAAGTATTCTCAAAAAATTGATGATGGAATAAAATAGATTTGTCTGGAAATTCCACAGTTGTACCGTTTTATCAGAATTTCGATTTTATCCTATTTTTTCTTGAACAAAATGAATGAAATTAACATTGTAATTGAGTTTTTGGAGGAATTTTAGTGATATCCTTTTTTTTAGATCCAATTTCCCTTCAAAACAAAGATCTGAACTGCAATTTTTCCATCTTTCCTAAATTCCCAAAAAAACAGATATTCCTGAAAATTAATTTCAAAAAATTTCAGGTAAATTTACTTCGTGCAGATTTCGATACAATGAGATGGGAGCAGACAGTAGCTGAAACAGCAATAGGAAGAGCTATAATACGTGGCTCAGCATCATTTGGTATCAGTGGATTTGAAATGATGGGACAAAGGCCATTCAATTGTGGAGAAATGAAAAAAACTAATCAATTAGTCGATAATCCAGATAAAAAATGTCAAAACTTCGAATCACCCCAATTACCAGGGAAAAAAGCAATTTCTGATGGTAAAGAGAAGAATGGAAAAGCAGAGTGTGGATATTTTACACTTGGATAATTTAAAACTGTTTAGTACAAAAATAATGTGTAATACTTGAGACTTTGTAATAACGAACACACTTCTAAAATTTACCAATTAAAATGAATAATTCAATAATCGGTATATTGGACAAATAAAATAGTGAAATAAAAAAAATTTGAATTACTTGGAACGAAATCTTTTAATGATGCCGTTAACTTTTTTTTTTATTTAAATCATATTTTTTACGCAGTAAATTGAATTTTTTTTATCAAATAAACCAGCAATTACACGTGGGGCGTTAATTAATGAGTGTGTATCATTATAAATGGAGAAATTTAATTGAAAATATTTCATGATACCTCAATGGAGTTTTTTTTAGAGTGCAGTTGGACGTTTCCATTTTATTTTTTAATGATTTTTAATTTTTTCATAAAATAGAACGAGTCTAGAAAATCACTTGTGAATTCTTTTAAAAATATTTCAGAAACAACGAGGTTTAGGAAAATTAATTAGGAGACCTTTTTTGTAGAGAATTTCACGAGCTTAAAAAAAGGTCTCTGCACAAATTGCGCTATCTCGCTTAGTTTCCAAGATATTCTTAAAATCTAAGAAAAAAATCCGCAATAAAAGTAAAAATTACAAGAATTCATAAGTTATTTTAATGAATTTTAGAAGAAAAACAAGTTTAAATGCATTTGAAAAAAATGGAAATGAGTTAATTACGAATGGATGCAAACACCGTTACGTGAAAATTGTAAACTATTTTTTTTTTTCTTACTCTTTTGTGCAAATGGCTTTAGATTTTACCTCAGCGATATCTCTGTGCAAATATTAGATGGATCTGTGGCCCTAGCTATCCAGCGGTTTTCATAGTAAGCCAGTACTATACCAAAGCTTATACATACCCCCCAATGTTTTCATTTAATATCCTAGTGAATACACTACCTTCCACAGATATACCAACTACCATTCATGGGTTTTTGTAAGATTGCGCGAGCCATTTCCTGTGACCAGTCAGATGTCGTCTTTGAGATATAGTTTCTCAGTGGGTTGCAAGACCGTACATTACTCCCTAGTTTGTACAACCTATACTTGTATATATATATATGTATATATATATATATGTATATGTGTAGAGGTTCAAGTGAGATAGAGAGAGAGAGGGCAATATTGCAAGACATCTTCCATAGCTTCTTATCCTGTATCTATTATACGACTGCATTTGGTAGAGAGATAACGAAAATTCTGCTAGTTGGAAATTGAAAAGACTTTGAATTTAGTTAGGTACACAGACAAGTGGAAATGCACAGGGTTCATTTCATGTGGTGCAATTTGTGAGATTAGATGGATATCGAGGGGAAGGAATTTCATTCAAATGAAATTGATTTAATTTGGTTTTCCTCATTTGTTTCGAGTAATTTTAAGAAATTTCATGAGATGATTTTATTTTCTTCAAGTTTCGAGAATATTTTGGAGGAGAATAAAGGGAATTGATGGATTTATCATGAAATGGAACTTTTTTCGATGATGAGGAAATTTTCGTTGATTGAAAGGGTGAAAAAATTTCCTCAATGTCAAAAATTGGTCTATTTCATTGTGAATTCATGAATTCTCTTCTCATTTTCAGGCAAAAAGTTGAAGAAATTTAATAATAAAGAAAAAATTAAGAATTAAAAAAATTCAATAATTTAATAAAAAGTTGATTTAATTTTCTTTTCCATTTGTTTTAAGTAATTTTACATTTTAATGAGATGACTTCTTTTTTTCAATTTTGAGAATATTTCGGATGAAAATTAGAGGAAATTTGATTAATTTATCATGAAATTAAGCCTTTTTTTAATGATAAGGAAAATTTCCCTGAGTGGAGGATTGAAAATTTTACATTATCCAAAAAAAGACTTAATTTAATGATAATTTCACCAATTTTCCTCCAAAATGTTCTCAAAAATTGAGAAAAATCGAAAAATTGAACAAATAAATTGAATTTAATAAATTTCCCCCTTATAAAATTCAAAAAAAATTAATTCATTTTTTTTCATGCGTTTTGCGTACTTTTGGAAATCAGTGAGTTAATTTTTTGTTAGAGAGTTGATTTGTTCCAGAATATTTTGAAGGATAATGAGAGGAAGATTGATGGATTCACCATGAAGCTGAGTTTGGTTTTGTGATGGGGAAAATTTCGCTGAATAAAACGGTGGAAATTCCCTCACTAACGAAAAAAAAGGCTCGATTTCACGATAAATTTGCCAATTCTCCCTTTAATTGCCTCCCAAATATTCTCAAAAATTGGAAAAAAAACAATGTTAATTTATTGATTTCCAAAATTTTCTGAAACAAATGAAAGTAAAATTGAATAAATAAAATAATTAATTAAATCAATTTCTCCTGAATGAAATTTTTCCAGATTAGTTTTTTTTTTACCTTTTTTTCGATCCATTCAAGAAATTTAATGAGTTAATGAGTTAAATTCGGCGAATTTCTCATGAAATTGAGTCTTTTTCAATTACGAAAACTCCATTGAGCGAAAGGGTGAAAATCCTCTTCCACTGGCTATTCCGGGCATTTCCAACCGCAATGAAATCATCAAGTCGTTGATAAGTAAAACTTGAGCCACTTGCTTCATCCATATCCCTAGAATTCATGTATGTGTAAGTGCATTCTGCACTTGATCCCCGCTCCAGAATTTTTAGAAGGACTTTGTCAACGGGTTCAGAGGGGGAAAAAAATGAAGAGAAGGGGAGAAAGAAGAAGCCAGAGGACGCGCTGTATTCAGTGTATGTATACACGCATGTTATACAACTATACACATATATATCGTTGAGTTCCTGTGAAAAACTCACGCACGACGCCATGCACTCAAGAGTTGAACAAAGGCACTATACCAGTCTGTGCACAACCCCCCTTTAACTTGGCCCCACTACTGAGGTTATATGCGACATAAAATCCCTCTTCTTAGGCCTCTCCTCTCATTCTCGGTCCACTGTGTATTACGTGCTTTTCTTTTTTTTTTTTTATTTCTCCTTTTACGCATCTCTATTTCTCTCTGCTCTGGCTCCTGTTATTTTTCCGCATGTTTCATATGAAAACGTTTAGGTGATTAGATACCTTGGAAAAAGTTCTTTTTTTTCAGAAATAAGGTCATTTTCATTTTTTTATAATCGATCGATTGGGCGGAAAATTCTGAAAAACATTGACTTTATTCATTTAAGTTTTGGACAAATTATGATATTTTTTTTAACAAAGTAAATGCGCTAGTAGCAAGCGAAATTTTTTTCGTGCTAAATAAAGTTGTCTGGTCGGCGATGTTGCCGAAAACTGGCGAAACGCGCTCGGGCAGTGTAGAGCGAATTTAGCAACGGCGCAGTCGAAATAGTGCAGGGGAATCCCTCATTTCTTCATCAAAGTCGAAAGGCTGCTGTCACGATGAACTAGATTTTTTTTTTGGATTGAAGACGTTTACCAAAAAATCTAAAAAAATTCTGGAAGGTGTTCCAGTATGTCTCTATTATTGTGGAATTTTTTCAGATTTTTTGATGGGAGCCTTCACTCCGAAAATAAATCTAGAATTTCGGTTAAAAATCTTCAATCCTGGACGTTTCTTTTTTCTTCATATAATCGATAGGAAATTTTTTCTGAGCAACGTTGCCAAAAACTCGCTAAACGCGTCCAGTTAGTGTAGAATCAATCCGGCAACGTTGCAGTCGCAATAGTGCCAGGGAATCCCCCATTGCCCAACCAAAGTCCAAAGATCTAGGGTTTCAGAGAAAATTCACACGAAAAGATTTGCCAAATCTCATAGAATTTGCTTAACAAGTAGTTGCCAAAAGAATAATTAAAGCAGAGCACCTGATAATTGAAATTGTTAATTAAATTTCAACATTCTCTAGAAAGTGCAAAACAAAGTGAGTTACTTCGGAGAGATGTACGTTTATTAAAATGATCAGGCAATTAAAATGCTAGCCACGCGCTTTTGTTAAGTCCCACTGAGTCCAAGTAGAGTTTGCCACAGGGATTTTGCTGCATGGCTTTTGATGAATCTGTGATTCTCCAGAGGAAAATATTTAATTCAACACTATAATTCCTTCTTACTCTCAGAAATAATAGTTTTCTCCTTTGTTTTGCCAGTTTATTTATTTTTCCACTTGGTTGCTCGTAATTAATAGAAAATAATCTGACGAAAAAAAAGGAGAAAATTCTGCAATTTAACGAAAAAAAATTCAATAAAAATACCTTTGAGTTCACTAACTTTGATTGGTCGTAAAGTGGCGAGCAATCAGGACCGTTACCCACATTGTTAATGGTACATAACAGGTGATGAGGGGGGGGGGGGGGGGGGGTAGAATGGGCTTATCGACAGTAGCAACGTCGTACAAGTCTCTTGTTGTCGTGTTATTAGGCACATAGGTATCTAACCCGTACAATATATATATGTATATACATAGCCTTTATGAGAACTTCAGCTGAGGGCTTTACAGAAGGGAATGAAGGAAGAGGCGAATGAGAAAGAGAGAAATGAGGTAAGAGTGGCTACGAGAGACTGTATATGCGTACAGTATGTTACGGGTTGTAGTAAATGTATTGTAACGTGAATAACAAGGAGTGTAAAACAATAGGGAAATAGGGCTGGAACAACCGGGCCAATGGAAAATGAAGAAAATAGAGAGAATAGAAAGAGGTGCCAAGTGATGCAATGTATGGGGGGGGGGGGGGAATCGATTTTCTATCTGGAGAGCTTTATTTCTCTTAGGGGCTCTATAAATCAATTTGTTTTTATATCTGCCTCGCTACTGTCACCGCAATCTTCCTCATTTATTGCATTTCAGTAAAAAAGTAGTGAATTTATCTCTCAATTTTCCAGTTTTTTTGAAGCAGCTCGGAGAATAAGGGAGATAGAAGAATTTTTGAGGAGATCTTTTTTGTAGGGGAGAGCAAGAGCCAAAAAAAATGTTTCTACGAAAATTTCGCTATCTCAAGTAGTTTCGGAGATATTCGGTAAAAACAAAACGGAGTGCTGATTTTTTTTTGTTCGGGGACGTTCGGAGTTTTCCGGATATCTTCGTTTGTGACGCGATTGGTCGCAGGGAAAGCTGAGATCATTTCTTAGGAGTTAGGAGGTAAAATATTTTTTTTTTAAGCGAAAATAATTTTTTTCTAGTAATATCATCATTAAACATGAAAATGCGGTTTTTTTTTTTCCTGCAAATTTTTTTAATTTTTCACAAAAGAAATTCAACGTATTTTTCTCTTTTATTTAAATGTAAAACATAAAACCAAGCGTTTTAATCAGCGTCTAACGACTCTGGTATTCTTAATTGTAACGATGAAATAGTGAAAAAAAGAAGAAAAAAAGAACTGCTGTGAAAAATGAAATTCCGTCTTTCACCAGGGTTTTTCAACATTTTTTTATTTCTAAGTAGACCGAGTCCAGTCTACAAACTGTTTCCGCCTCGGGTGGTCTGTATAGGTCTTGTGCACCCTCGAGGGTGTCTCAACGCACTGGGGTAGGTCGGCTGCAGATGCTTTTTCGGGGATAGAGTGAAACGTCTAGTCTCTTGAAGGCATCGAATGCAGTAAACCCATCGAAACATACAACGCAAACAAAACTTGTTATCTTTTCCTCTGTTTCCCCTTTTGAAATTGGCAAAAAAAAAAAAGAGAAAACTATTTTGACAGCAGGTAGAACAAAGGAAACGAGGAATTAATTTTGTTGAAGCTTCTTTACTATTTGAGTTGAAAAATAATCAATTCAAGATGATATTTTTTTTACATTTATCTGAATTTTTTCATAATTTTTGTTCGTGTAGTTTATGAGATATTAATTATCAAAGTTATTGGAAATAGCGTTGGTGGGGATGAAACGCTCTAAATCGAAAGGAAATAATGAAATTACTAAAAAAGCATACAGTTGAACCGTTATTTAACAACTATTGACGAAAAAAACAGCATTTTAACTAAATAATAGAAGAAAAAAATATTCAATTCACCGTATGGTTATTGAGAAATTTTAATTAGAAGGTAGTCGTAACTATTTGTCTCTCTCTCTATCTCATGCATGTGATAGGAGATTGGTAATGTAAAAAAAATTGGAGAAACAAAAAAAAATTATATTCACAAGCTGAAGATATGACTTTCGAATAGATTTTAATTATAAATATCAATTTTTGACTGTTTTTTTTTCGTTCGTTTTTTACAATAGACTAGTGCGACATATCATTGCTTTAGAAACAAAGTGGCATAAGTGCTATATATAAGTATAGCCCTTCTTGAGACAAGATTGAGATAAAAAAAGTTAAAAAAATCAGTTTAATCTCAAATAATTTGAGATATTACCAGAAATCTCAAATTTCGAGATTTCGCGACTTTTAGAAATTTTCGGTAAATTTTAAATTTTCCAAATTTTTCTCGAAATTTCTCTCAAATCTACCTCCTGCAACCTTTCTTGCCTATCCAAAACCTTAAAATCGGTTTAATCTCAAATTATTTGAGATATTACCAGAAATTTCGACATTTCGAGACTTTTTGAGACGTTTGTCGTTAAAAAACAATTAACGATTTAACCAGAAATCTGGAAATTTGTAGATTTCGTGAGATTTTTGGTAAATTCAATATTTTTGACAAATTTTTCTCGAAATTTCTCTGAAATCTAACTCCGGCAACCTTTCTTTGCCACGTGAAACATTGAAATCAGTTTTATTTCAAACAATTAACGACGTAACCAGAAATGTAGAAATTTTTAGATTTCGTGAGTGCTAGGGTCACACGACCAATAGATGGACACTGACTAAAAGATGGACGGTTTCTATTATCGACGATTTTCATAAATAAATGAATGATTCTTATACTTTTCACGTCAATTCCTGATTATTACATTCATATAGATTTATAAACTATTTATTACATAGCGATTGATCGAAATTTAAAATCATATCACTGCAAATATGCAACTATCCATCTATTGGAGGTTCAAGTTATTTTCCAGTTTTCCCTCGATTTTCTTTAATTATTTCTACATTATTCAAGTTTAATTGATTTTTAGTCGATTCACTGTATATTTTTCTCTACATCATTCTTTTCTGCAACTTTTTAACGTGATTTGCCTATTTCATATGAATTGATAAAATCTAATATTTCCTCAACCGTCCATCTATTGATCATATTACCCTATGAATAAGTGCTATGTATATAGCACTCACGCCCATTTGTTTCTAAAGTGACAATACGATCAAACAACTTCAATTGCTAAAAAAAACGCAAAAGTAATTTCATTCTCACCCGTTTAGAAAACAAGAATATTCTCAATTTATTCCCCACCTTATCTTCCTTCTCTCGTATTTTGTGTTAGTGCAGACGTAAACAAGCCTGTCGATACGATAATGTTATGCAAGGACCATAACGAAACACATTGGGCCATCCACAGGATCTCTCATTTGTTTTCGTTTTTTCATGCGTTTTGGCCTGTGAAACTGAGTAGGACAAAGAACAGTGGGGGCAACGAAGCCCTAAGGGGGCTATACCAGCCAAGTGGAGGGGGTAGGGACAGAGGCGAGGGAGAGACGAAAGAGGCTGCATGGAACGTGCGAGAGACAGTGCTTGCGCAGACGCCGTGTCGTGCGCATTAACGAGTATCATATATATATTTACTCTTTGGCGCGCTCTTGACGAGACGTTTGCACATGAGCCCGCCAAATCAACGCTCCACTGTTAAACCTTCGCCGGTACGGTTATCATCTCTCAATTATTGCATTGTTTAATTTTAATATTGAAAGGTTCTTTGTTGGATTGAATGAATGAATTGAAGAATAAAGTTTTTTTTCTATTTTTTTTTTACTGAAATTTTTTTAGTTTTGTTTTGTGTTGGTTGGTTCGAGCGGGTATTTGTGATTTTTTGGTTTTGTTATCAGTGGTGATGCATTTGTGATGTGATGGGAATAGTGGGAGGAGGGTAGACATTGAAAATGTAAGTTTTTTTGGATGGATTTTATGATGAAATTGAGTAAATTTAAGTCGGAAAATTTTCCGATTGTAATTTTGTAATTTGTAATTTATTGCAATAAGACTCTGGGCAAATGCCCATCGAAGCCAAAAAATATAGTACACGGTTATGTTATCAGTGGTTGAGAAATTATGATTTTTAACTTAAATTACTAACAATTGCATTAAAAAAAAGGAATAGACAATTTGAAAATTAACCATAGAAAAATAAACTAATGAATCTCCAAGACTACTTGAGCAGTTATAAAGACCAATATCTCATAATATCACAAGAACTTCTCTGAACATATTATTGTTTTTTTTTGGAGTATTTCAGGAAATAAGGCAAACAGCGACATTTTTTGTAAACCTCTTTTTTTAAAAGAATTTCGAGGGTTGCGAAAAAGGTTTCTCCGAAAATCGCGCTATCTCGCTCAGTTTCCGAAACATCTTGAAAAATGTGGAATATTAATTTTTCTCGTCACAATTATGAATTTTCAGACAAATCAATTTTATTATTCGATCAGTTTCTCAAGAATATCTCGGAAACTAAGCGAGATGGAGCGATGTTGTCCCAATCTTTTTTCATAGCTCTTAAAATTCTCTACAAAAAGAGATTCGTGTAAAATCGCCCTATCTCGCTTAGATTCCGAGATATTGCTAAAAGAAAACTGGCGACAAAATGAAGCTTCCTTCAAAATCTTGATATTTTTTTCAAAACATCTTGAAAACTGAATGAGATATCGTGATTTTTGTGATTCCCTTTTTAGTAGCCCTTTTTTGAAATTCTCTACAAAAAAAGGTCATTGCAAAAATTGCCTTATCTCCTTTATTTTCCGAGATATTTCAAGAAATCCGTCTTATCTCCTTTTTCCACTTCATTAATAAAATTTTCTTGGCTTTTCTTGTGGGAGGAGAGGGGTGGGGGGGGGGGGGGGGGGGGGGCAATTGATGGGAAATCATCCATCGAGTATCCTTTCATATCGCCAAAGCATAAAAATTCCCAGATTTTATGACAAACGTTTTCACCCAAAAAAAAAAATCAAACCGAAAAATAATTTTTTTTCTCCTTTTTATTCCCTTACAGAAGAATAATCGGTTAATTCACCTCTTTTTACTTCATTGACAACGTGGAATAAGCACAAGTGAACTGAATGACTTGACACTGTCCAATTTATTATGGAGTTTAAAACTTTTTGACCTGACGGATCAAAAGGATACACGAGGCACTGATGGCTTACAACGGTACGTGAATCTCGTGCCAATTTCACGGATCTAAAGCCCCCCGGTAAGTAAACACAAAAGATCAGAGAATAAAAAAAGTTTTTGTCCTGATGCAAAAGTGGAGAAGAATAAGATGTCAAGTAGGATGTCCTGACGATTTTCGCTCATTCATTTGTTGTTAGTGACATTAATGGCTACAGTTCATTCTATGAGTGAAAAAAAAATGAATAATTATCGCTGAATTGTTTATTATTTCCTCGGAGACGAGAATGAGAGGAGAAAATCATTTTGGACGTGACGAAGTTGATGAATATTCAAAATTTCGATGGCTCCATTCAATCGATAGGATAATTCGAGCTGGAAAATGGTATACTGCAATCAATGTTCCTCCAATAGTTCACGAATTACATTTAAAAGAACGATATTTACGATATTAAAGGTTTTATCAACATGCTGTAGGGTTTTTTTTCCAGCACTTTTCCCTACTCCACACATCATTATTTTTTACAAAAACTCTTAAGATATACTGTACCCATTAAGTTAAATATATGTCAAAGCCCAAGGGCTGATACTATGCAAAAACTTCTCAATTACTCATTGCATAAAATTGTTATATCTTTGTAATGTTGATTAATGTTAATAAAACCTTTAATATCGTTTTATCAACATTACAATGATATAACAATTTTTTACAATGAGTAATTGAAATCTTTTTTTACATAGTATCAGCCCTTGGGCTTTGACATCTATTTATCTCAATGGGTACAGTAAATCTTAAGAGATTTTGTGATAAGCGATGATGTGTGATAAAAAAAAGCGAAAAATCGTTGAAAACCCCAATTTTTCTAGTTTTTCGGAATATATTGATCGGAAATTGATTGTATTATAGCATTTTCCAGCTCAAATTTCCCGCTCTTCCCGATAAAAATCACTAAATATCAAAAATCCATCAAATTCATCATCAAAAAAAGATAATGAAGATGATTTCCTAAATATCTCATAAACTATTCACTTTGCTGAAATTCATGAAGAGACCTTCTTTGTAGCCACGAAAAATTTCTAGAAAAGAGGTCTCGTGCTAAATCCTCGTAAAACCCAAGGATTCTCGAGATATTCGTAATTAATTCATCAAAGCACAAAGATGAAACAGACGAAAGTGTTAATCTTTGTGTGCGGCAGAACAATAGTCTCCGTTTGCACTATCTCTCATTTCTGAAATGTTTGAATTCATCCGTCTGCGCTTTTCAGAGGCCCGAGAAACACATTCCTTACATCAACCCAGGGACTAAACCACCGAACCAATTGCCAATTAGCCAGGAGTAATTAATTTCTCTCCAATTTTGAGAGATGGAAAATGATCAATTAGTTAGCAATGATGGAATAGTTGATAATTATGTGCGTGTATGTGTGGTTTTTACAATTTATATTGGAGTAATACTGTTTTCAGTCGTGCTTTTGTGTACTAAAATAGCATGATTATTCAGGTAGTGTGTGGTCCAGGTGAGAGCGGAGCTTTCAGTCGTTGAATAATTGAATGGAATAAATACACTGGACAGAGAGAGAGGAGAGATGGGATGCTATTCTCGTCCATTTGGATATTAACTAGTGACTCTGGAGTTTTGTATAAAATAGTAGAGGGGAGATTGAGGGGGAAAAGGATATTTGGAATTGGTATGAGAGTTTACTAGGGACATACATGCTCTCTCTCTGTCTCTCTTCTGCAATTCACAGTAAAATCAAATTCATCTAATTTTGAGTAAACATATGCTTGTTATTTCAGATCAACAATTTTCTATGGTGTTTTATTTGTGTGAACATATGGTTGAGTGATTATCTTTGTGAGTTTAATCACAGTAAATAGGATTTTATTGTTATTGTTGAGGGAAGATATATTTTTGTTTACTTTTGGGGAAATTCAACGGTTCTAGCAGGTTCATAGGTTTTTATATTAGTTCTCAACCTTTTTTGTATTGTAACTTGGATTTTTCTCTACAAAAAAAAAAGAAGGTTTTTATGAAAATTTCTACATCTCGCTTCATCTTTTAAGATATTTTTGAATAATTGACATCAAATTTTGGAGATTTTTGAGGATTTTAATCGAGCACATGTTTAAGTATACATTTAATTTTCATTCCCCACTCAACGAAAATTCAGGTAAAATTGAAAATTGACGGGCAATGATCAAACGAAATAAATAAATACGGAGATTTTAATTTCAGTAAATTAATATATAATTCAATTGGATTTGGTCCATTCTACATTAGGGAATTTGTTAATTATTCATCTCACTGAAAGTAATTCCGTTTTGATTTGATTGCAAAGGCTGACTGCCTTTGAATACACAGTCAATGGTGGTTATTCTAATAATGAATGTAATATAAATGTATTGATATTAATTCATCAAATTGAATCGGCAAATACACTCTGTTTTAATAGAAAAATATCATTAATTTTTATCTCTTTTCTATGAAACCTTCTATTTGCAATATTTTCTATAGTTTTGTTTTTCTTTGTCAAAGTTCTTCTTTTCTTTTGGAATATGGAGCTTCTGCTTGACGATAGTTTTTAGAGGCCGTTGAACTCACTAAGCCACTTTACAAATCATTGATTCGCATTTAAAATTGTGAGTTGAGGCTTTTTTTTTCACAACCTTTTCACTAATTAAGAGGTATATTCACGAATGCGCGCGCACGTACAAGTACTTGTATCTTGACTCAAGTACTCGTAGGAAAATCTATCTAATGAAATAGTATGTATGCTGAGCGTAATTTGCCATTTGAATATCTTTGGAATTTTTGAATTCAAATTTTTTTTTTTTTATGAATAAATTTGAATTTTAGGTGAAGAAGTGATACAGGAAATAGTATCTCGGAAACTAAGCGAGATAGTGAAATTCACGAGGAGACCATATTTCAAGGAAATTTCAAGAGCTACAAAAGAAGTTTCTATGTCAATTTTGCTATCTCACTTAGTTTCCGAGATATTTTTAGAAAAGAATAACAAGAATTATTTTATGTTTAGGGGAATGAAAAACAGTGATAAATTGTCTTCTTCCTAAGTTTTTTTTCATCTTTTGTAAGGAATTCATTTTTTTCTAGTCGTTCCAGGGAATTTAATGTAATGGAAATGTCAAGTCGTCTCTCGTTCAATGGAATAAAGTTGTAAATAATACTGGAACGCTTGATATGTCACCGAGGTGTCCAACGGTTTACACTTGACATGGTTCGTGATATTAACTAGCCCCAGTCCACACAACCTATAACCCGTGTCCTATTCATCTCATCATAATTAACGTCTGGCAATTACGCCTCTTGACATGGTCACCAGTAAGACGAGGGAGTAAGTGCAGAAACCTACTGAATATTGCAAGCTTTGATGACACACGTGAATAAGATGCTGTGACACTGTTGCAGTTACTGAATAGGTTGTTGTACTCGTTGGTAAATTAGAAAAGAGGAATGATAATGAGTTATTCGCTGTTTGTTAAGGTATTGTGCCAATTTCAGTGGGTATTGTCTGATTTGATTTTGAAAATCCTATATTCCACAATTTTTTCTTAGATTAATCAATCATTTTACGCAGATTATTCATTTGCGTTGAATTATTGATTTCATCAAAAAATATCCTTAAAATTCTCATTTAAAAAAAATTTGAAATTACTTTAAAAAAATAGAAATTCTTTAAAAATGAGAAAAAAAATTCTCAAATAAAAGAATTCATGCTAAGAATCGCAAATAGACTATTTTGGAAATATGTCAAAAACCATTGAATTTACAGGAATTTAGCAAGAAACCTTTTTTGTAACCCATGAAATTCTCTTATAAAAAAACTTTCTTTATTTTCAATATAATCCTGCAAATTATTTCTTTCCATTGAAATTCGTATCAATTTTGCCGTGACCTAAAAATGACTTTATGCAAGAGAAGAAGAAAAAATCCGTAAACGTAATTCATTGGAATTATACTCTTCAGCATTTTATAACTTTTCTCAATTGAATTCCTCGAGTGCTCGTGACCATACCGTACTTTTAATAATTGTAAGAAAAAAAAAATATTGCCAATAATCCACATAGCAAAATGGCAATGAGACATCAGGCAATATCAACCTTTCTCAAGTACATCCCTCCCTTTTATCTATATATATATATTTTTAATACCGTCAAAGGCAATAATTCATAACTGCAGATATTGGGAATACTGGAGATCCAATGTTCGCTCTCTTTCGTCCACTTCTTTTTTTTTTTTTTTCGTTTTTCTTTCTCTACCACTGGATATTGACGTATTATCAAGCAGATTACCTATACAAATGTGATATGAATTCAATTGTCAAAATTTTATCTGACGAGTATTCATCAGGAAAATTAGAAAAATTTAACTCTGAAAAGGTATATATATGCATGGAGTAGAAACGATGGATTTCCATGAATAATACATCTGGGGGATTCCAATTTCAATGGATAGAATTCACTGATCATTGAGGAATAATACGTATTCTGATGCATAATACCAGCAATTAAATTGAGGCACTGTATACGGATATAGTTATTTGACCGTAGTTTCATAGCTTCAATTATTCAATGCTCATTCGAAATACACGTGGCTTCAATTGGAATAATTCTGGATGAAAAACCAAAAAATATTAGCATTTCGAGATGAATGAAGTTGATGGATTTTCGTTGAATGGGTTATTCCATTGGAAAGAGAATTTCGAACTGGAAAAGGGAATAATACAATCTATGATGAATCAATAGTTCGTGATTCGGCAGAAAAATGAATTTTGAGGGAAAAATTCATGCAGGCGATTCTGTTGCGATTATGAAATTCTCGAATATTTTCAGTTTTAATCTTTATCTTTATAGTATGGAAATCACGAGAAGTCAGTAGAAATATTTGATATAGATGTAGTTTTTCTGAAAATTGGATTGGATTTGATATGGGTTTTTTTTCTGATGATTCCATTGAGAAGCTGAGGGAATTTCTATTGGAAAATACATGTGAAAACTCATTTTTGAGATTTTTTTAAGTAAAATTCGACTTTTTTAAAAATTATGAAATTGGAAATTTTTACTCTTTTGGAGATATCCTCGAAAAAAAGAAAATAATCGGGAATGAGAAAGGTTTGACTCCTCATTCATGCTCAAAAAATTAGAATTTAAAAAAAATAAAAAATAAAAAAAATCACTTCAGACACATTTTTCGCCTGAAAATCCTCATTTTTTCAATCAAATCATTAAAAAAATTCAATTTCAAACCCTATTATCAAAACCCCTTTGCCCCGCCCTTTTTCATCCCAGATTCCCTTGTCAAATGGACCTATGAAATTTTCAAAACTCCCCAACCTCATTCACCTCAAATGAAGGAAAATATCAATTTACTTTAAATAATGTTTTTCTTCTCCGTGCACGCGCCCCCCCCCCCCCCTCAAAAAGGGGAAGCTAAAAAAAGTGCCACGTGCCGGGGTAAAACGGAGTGAGCCTCCACTTCATCTATTTCCCCATCTGCTCATCTTCCTTCATTACCCCCCCCCCCCCCCCTGCAAAAGAAAATCCCCGAGAAACTCTTGAATTGATTTGAAAACTTTATTTTTTTTTTACTAAAAATTTTCAATTGATGACAATTTTCCGAGAGACAGTGGAGTAGAGTTTACATTGAAAAAACCATTGAAAAGTGTTGGTATAAGAATACTCGTGGAGTTTACCCATAGTTTTAAGCATCCCCAGTGCACCTAGTGGCACAACCCCTGGGTACCCCATAGAATCCCGAATGAATAAGACACTCGGTCCATTCAATGGACTGAATCGAACGCGTGCAGCCTAAGGGTGGCTTTGTCAGGGGAGAGGAACGGGGGGGGGGAGTCATCGTTATCAACACTCTCTCTCTCTCCCTCTTTCCTCTCCCCTTAACCCACCCCCAAGCCATTTAGACGTACCGATCGCTCTTGTATTTAACGCTCCAATTATTATTACCGCTCGACGATTCGCATACAATTCATGTTTTCATTATTTTTTCCTCTCCATTGTGTTTTTTTTTCTCTCTCTCTTTTTTTTTTTTTTCATTCACGTTTTATATAAAACTATTCATTATTCACATAGCTGACGCTTGGAAAATTTTTTCTCATACCAACTCTCACATGGGATCGGTAATTTTCTGGGAGGAAAAAAAAAAGAAGAAAAGAGCTTCAATATTTGCGGATTTTCTGAAAGTGCTTCGTTACGCAAAAATTCACCGATCAAGTGGAATTTAACGAAATCAATTCTGTGTCCTCAATTCTGTTTTTCTCTTGTGCTCCTACATTTTTTATTTTTTTTTGTTCATATTATATGTACATGGATGGAAATGATATCTTCCGGCTGACTTGATACACTGAATCCGTTTGGCTCTCGTTACATCGTCAGACTTATTAACCGTCTTTCCTTGAACCCACCCACCACTGTATGACCCTTGAGACACGCTAAGATCGTTTCGTCGCATTTCTCTATCTTTCTTCTCTTACTCGTTCACTTGAGTTTTTTTTTTTCTTTTTTCTTTTCTCGGAGTGTCGAGGGAATGTATCCAAGGATTCACCTCGTTATCTCGAAATGCACGTGTAACGAATTCCCAACGAGTCCAACGCCTGCCCACTATACTAGCTACCAATAAAACACTTTTGGTTCGTTTTTATCAAAATTTTGCTGCAGTGAGGTGTGAAAAAAAGGTGGATTCTGCGATAGTGAAATTGATGGAGTTTTAATTTTTTTTTTATCATTGCAGAGAATGACGAGGGAAATTTGCACTGATAAACGATATAATAGAGTTGATTTTAGAGCAGTAGCTATGGAGATAATATTAGAAAATCTAAAAATTTTAAAATGTAGAAGGAAAATTCTTTTTTTTTTGGAATAACTTAGAAACAAAAAGAAATAGGATAATATTTGTAGAGATAATATTTGTAGAAATAGGATAATATTCGATAATGACCTATTCTGTTGCTCTGATTTTCACCTATAAAAATGTTAGAAAAAAAAAATTTCCCTATTTTTCTTAGGTTTCGAGATATTCAATGAAAATCAATTTTTTCATAAAATTTTGAATCCTAAAAAAGGTTTTTCTCGGAAATCTGGTTTAGTCGAATTTTAGGAGCTACCAAAAAAAAAAATCACTAATTTCCTCTATCTCACTTCGCTTGAAGACATTCGCAAAAAAAACGATTTTTCAAAATTCACTCCATAATAGGGGAGAGCGGGGCAAAATGGGGTACTTCAAAGCACATGCCCCCGTACTCCATTTTGCCCCGGCCTCCCCTACTGATTCTAATTTTTCTCAAATATCTCCTAATCCAAGAGGAATAGAGATACTTTTAAAATTTTTTCTACAAAAAAGGTCTCCAACCTTCTTCGTTAAGAAAATCAAGAGCTATAAAAAAGTTGCTATAAAATTTTTTCCGCATCTCCCTTAGATTCCTTGATACTTTCCAAAAATTCAACCCAAAATCTCACCTAATGACGACAAATAATTTCAACCAAAATTATTGAAGAATAGACGAGAATGTGGGAGGAGTTTGAATGGAAATTTTACAACTTTATAACAACTTTGTCTGTAACTTCTAAAAGGAGTAGGAGAATGAAGTTTTCAAGTTCTCTCCTGTGTGGCAATAAAGCCCAGGCATCAGTTCAATCTAAACATCCTGTCTTTGCAGTCGCATCTTTGTGGGGAAAGAGTAGAGTGAAACGTTTTACGATGCTCTCTATTACTCCGAATGAAATTTAACTGATACAGAATAAGAGAAAGATGAGAAACGTGAGAGAGGGGGCAAGTGGAGTAAGAAAGTTTTGATACTTTGTGTTATACAAACAGTTGAGGTATACGTATGTTTAAATTGAATGCGACATCTCGTGTGACGTATTAAATCATACCATATCAAATACGTATTACTTTGGACGATAAATATAAAGGCAGTGACAGTTTTTGATATATAGTGAATGACAAAAATGCTTATCTGTCGATATTTTATTGCAGATTTTTTTATTTTTTCTCTCTACTCTTTTTTCAGCGCTCGAAGATCACAGAATATTGCAGCGATATTTATGACTCAATATCGACGAGAGGAAATGAATGAGATAAATTTATAGTAAACATTTTTATCAAATTGAATCAAAGTTGTAGAAGTTCACTCAATAATAATAATTTCACTTTGAAATTCATCGGAGTTTCGTCAATCGAGAAGACAGTCGATAGGAGAAATTCGATCCAATCAAAAGTTTTGAGCATTTTGACAGTTAAGCTTTTGATGGAAATTATTCTTGGGTATTGAGATAATGGAATTGATGGATTTCATTGATTCAGGGGATTTTAACGAAATTATGGAAATGATATAATTGAATTTAATAGCGAAGACGTAAAATAGGATAAGTCGAGTTTTTCAAATATTTTTTGAAAATAACTCAGAAGCTAATGGAGATACGCTCTTTCTGCCCTAATTTTCTTCAATAGATCTTGAAACTCTTGCAGTATGTCTAGATGTGATGGTATGCAATATTACACTGAAAAAAAAATTCTGGTCTCAAAGAACCATTGATCATCTGTATCTATATCTAAAGAAGATTAGTATATTTATTTGCATAAAATACATCTCTTTGAGAGACCAGAATTTTTTTTCTCAGTGGATGCGTCAAAATCTCATAACAAATATAACTGCCAAAATTATTACTGCTCGAAAATATAATTGTGCATGAATATTACTATGAAAGATAGCGTTCGAAAATATTATGACTAAGAATGTCATTATTTACTGATAATTTTGATTGCAGATATGATATATACTATTATATATAATATACAATTATGATATAAAATCATTTTTTATTATAATATTTTTTCATGTGTTTTTCTAAAATACTGCTATTATGCTATATAATATTTTTACGTTATAATATCTTTGATTTGTGTTTTTTTATTCATAAGGCAAAAAGACGTATCTTCATTAGTTTCTGTAATATTCCCAAAAAAGATTTAAAAAATAGATTTTTTTAATCATATTTTTTGAAAATTCATTAATGTAATTATTATAAAAGAAAAATATTTTGTTTTGCAATAATTATCATTTTATATTCATGAAAATCTCATTGGGATGTAGGTGTTGATAATAGTTGTGCAATAAAACACGGAGGTGTTGAGGAATGATGACAGGTCGAGAAGTGAAAGAAAGTAAGAGATGAAAAACGAAGAGAGGAAAAAAAAGAAGTGAAAAAAAACAAGAAAGAAATAAAGAATAACAGAGATAGAGAAAAACGTAAAATAAAGAAAAAGATATCTGTATAGGTATATGAAAGAGTAGTTCACGCCTCTGGGTTCTCACTCGAGGTAGACGATGAAAAATCTTGGCGGGCTCGCGACGTTCATTGGGAAATTGCGAGAGAGACGCCTCGAGACAGGATGAATAATGTTGCCGCACTTCCGTCGTTAAAGCTCCAACCTTTACACACACATATACTAAACCTTCTTTTTCTTGTGCTTTATATATTTTTTTTTCACTCCCTTATAACGGGAAAAAGTTTTGTTGCAGTGTTTTTCTCTCGTTCATGTCACGTCTCGTTTTCCTCTGAAGTCTGAGGATCATCTTCATCTTCGATTTGTATTTGTATTGTTGAAATAAAGAATGAGAGGAAATGTAGAGAATATCAGAGAAGAATTTCATCTTCAAACATCACTTGACATTTCATTTTATTCTAATAATTTTTTCATATTTTTTTTAGAGTACTTTTCTTCTGTATCATTTTCCTCGTACAACTCTAGTGCCATTGAGAGAATACATACTCAAAAATTTACATCTGAGATATAATTTAGTTGATGAATTTGAGAGGAAGAATTGATTCCTCTGCACTATAGAATTATTGAAAATAGAAAAAATCAAAGATCTCCCATTCATTCTTTAATTCTTTAATTTTGAAAACTTCAGGCTAATAAACCCATCGGAGGTAATACATAAATGTTTATTACATTTTAGAATGATGTACTGGCAACATTTTCTCATTAATTAATCATCTCATTAAACATCATTTCTATTCTAATTTGTTATCTCACGAAAATTGCAAGTATATTTTTGATTCTATAATTTTTAATATTTAATATTTACTTATATTTTTAAATTGCAAATTACCATCAATAATAATAATAATAATAATAATACATTCAGTCTTTTCTTGAGAATATTTAAGAATTGAAGTAAGATACGAGAATTTTTGTAGAAACTTTCCTTGGAGAGTGGCAAGAGACCTACAAAAAAGGTTTCTACGAAAATTCTTGTATTTCGCTTCAATTCCGAGATCCCTAAAAAAAACTATAAAATTATTTTTCATCTTCAGATTTATTGTACTAAAATGAATTTCATTATCTCATCATCCATCGGAAATATCTCTGAATTCATTTATGATCATTTAAATCGATTATCACGAAATAATTACATTTCTCTTTCCCCAGCACTAGAAACTGATTGAAAACTACTCAGATTTCACAATTATAGTAGCTTTTTTTTTTTTTTTTATCATCTGTTTTGTACGTATTATTTTCGCTCGCGTCATGTCACAGAGATAGCCCCCAATGGCTTGCAAAATCCAGGAACACCAATGGGAGACACTGGGAAACCGGCTTTTCGAGAAGAGTGGATCTTAAAAACGGATCCATTACAGTTTTTCCGCTATACACTTTCCTTTCATTTTTCCTTTTGTCTCTTCTTTTCTTTCTCCTTTTTTTCTTTTTTTTAACTCTCTAGTTTCTTGCTTCTACCGGGGCTTCTTTTTTTTCTTCCACCCCGATGCCTCAAGGAGAAACGGCTGAGCTGGATCGGGGCAGCGCTGTTACGGGCTTCCATTCACCGACACGAAAGTCGAGTGAGCCTGTGACTTTTTTTTTTTTTCTACGACATTGGGTGCTACTGTGCTCTCTCTGCGTACAGCCCACTCAACGGATAGCGGTGAGCGGCTATTTTACTTGCAACTGTTTTCAACCCCATTCCAATAAATATGCGTTGTAAATCCCTGCGGCTTTTTTTTTAAAGCGGTGCTTCTTTTTTTTTTTTAGGGATTTCCAAATGAGTTGTTTTTAATGGAAGAATTATTTTGCGGCTGGATAAAAATGGGGGATGTGAAAAAGAGATTTTTTTAGGCATTGGAAAATTCTCGAAAAATGCAAATTTTGTGTCAAAATCGAAATTTTTCCTCTCTTTTTTGCTTTCATAGAATAAATTAAAAGCGCGTTAAACGTGCCTGCATCAAATTTCACTTCCTTTAAAAAAAATCAATTTCTGATCGATGATTTTCAAGCATCGATTAATCGATGCAATATATCGCATTAAATTCAAGATATCACATCGTCGTCCTCGGAACAAAGGGGCGTAAGTGCTGTTTATAAGTGTAGCACTTACGCCCCTTTGTTTCTAAGGCGACAACATATCATTCGATAGTTCCGTTTCAACTACTTTACTTTGCAAGGACAACTTCCAATGGAGGAATTTCAAAATTTCGATCAATCGCTGCGATATCTCGCATTTTAGAACTCATTGCCATTATCAGTAACATGAACATCAACGTATAATGGGTTTAGGAGATCATTGTTTCTATTTCTGATGAATAGAGAGCATTTGGAAGCTCATCGTAGCTCTGGACCATTATGTACGCAAAATGGGTAGTACTGCAGACCATGCTCTGTTAATCTTATTGATGTGAAACATGATGATCATTGAGAGGAATCATGATATAAGTTTCAAATTTCATTATTACTTCTCTTATTTTTTGTTCAAATACTGATTATCAATTTAATTTTAATGTACTGCTATTATTTTTATTATTTCCATATATTATTATCATTTTTTATCATGAAATGGAAGTATCCAATGATATGTGATATCTCGAATTTAATGCGAGATATCGCATCAATTAATCGAATCTTTGAAATTGATCAATCGAAGTTGATAAAACATTGTTTTTTTCCTTTTCAAACGGAAATAGATGCAATGAAAGTATCAAATGTTATGCGATATCTTGAATGTAATGCGAAATATCGTATCGATTAATCGATATTAAGAAATAATCGATCGGAAGCTGAACTATGATTTTTTTTATGTCATCAGAAAAGAGACAGATAGAATTTTTTAGTTAATCTAATTTTTATCAATGAAACAAAAAACATCACGAAAATCCCTAAAAATTGCCAGGAAATTGTTTTTTTATTTGTCTCGTTGGATTAAATCCTTTATACAATTTAACTAATTGGATCTTGTTCTCTCATTCTTTGATGCCTCCGTGTGATTTATTTGTTTGACAAAAAATGAATAGTTTCTTTGTACTGAGGATTACCCATTAAATCCGTTGACAGAAATGATTATTTTGAAAAATAATAGAATAAATAGAGAGAGGATTTAAACTTCAAACTATGTTATGATTTTAAAATGAATGAGACACTGTGCTATAATAAAGTGTCTCTATATTTCTATGAATTACGTAAACCGTGCTTGAATATTTAAGAGGGTTCCTCTTCCACTTTCGCTCTCTCTCTCTCTCTCTCTTTCTCTGTATCAACTCCTCTTGAACTACCAGAAAGAGGCATGGAGAACTGGTAAGAAGAAGCCAAATGGAAATATTTACTTGCCTTCAGGGGATTTTCTCCTCTGAACTCACCGCATTTTCACGAACGATTTTCGTTCTCATTCGCTGCCGTATTGTTTTTTTAACTCTTGTACGTTTTACTATTATGCTTACGTTTTTGTTCTATTTTCAAGAAGTCGGTGGAAATTCAATTAATTAATAACATTCTCGTACTAATTTCTCGTTATTTCTACTCGATGTAATATCAATCCGAAAGTCGTATTTTTGGAAACTTCGGTTTTTGAAGATAATTAAGTTCATGGAATAATTATTATTATGCGCTGTTCTGCATAATTACCTAATTAAGTTCATGGAATTAATTAATGCACTTTATTTTCATCCAATACTTTATGATTTTAGAAAATAATTTAATTCACTAGCAAAAAGGTAAAATAGGAAAACTTCATTTTTTTCTCTGTTTTCTTGCAAATTCAGTCGCAATCTTGTTGTGTAGAGAATTTTGAGAGCTACAAAATACTTTCTTACATTTTCCGTTAAACCTAACAGCTTCAAGAAATATTTGCAAAAAACTGTTTCACCTCTTCGCTACTAATTTGTATTTTTTTAAAAATGTTTTCATTATTTTACGAATATCTCCGAAACGAGCGAATTCAAGAAAAAATATCAGAAGGTCTTTTTTCAGAGATGTAGCGAATTTTGAGAGAGCTACAAAAAATGTTTCTTGATATTTTCCCTTAAATCCAACAGTTTCCGAGATATTTGCGGAATGTTAACTCAACTTTATCTTCTGGCATCTCACGTTTTGATATTATTTTCTGTTGGTTTTTAGAACCAAAGAATTGTTCTCTCCCAATTGTTATCAAGTACCCAATTGCGATGGCAACTTGCAGCAATATCCTGAGAGATCAATAAATTCAATGGACTTTTTGCCAGTAAAAAAAGAACGAGAAACAATTCTCAAACACTATAAAAACTTAGAGGACCTCTTTAATTTGTGTCACTGACTGTATGGCTATCTGGCAATATGGGAAGTAATGGCCTGAAACTCCCGGGAAAATTCGCAACTTGGAAAATTGCAATGTCGAGGTTTTCTGGTGAGGGGGGTTTGAGAGGAAATTGGAGTGCATTTCACGTGATTCCTTCATACCCTACAAAATTTCCTTACCATACTCTAATACAAACAAAATTTCAATTGCCGAGTTTGGGATTTACTGATATGGCTCTATTTCTTCCTTACGCCAACGAAATTACAATCTTTGGGCAATATAAATTTTCTGAAGTTGTGAAATATTTTACGGGATTAAAATGAAGAATGTTGTTATGTTCAGAGGATTATTTATTGTACTTCTAAGATCTCAGAAATGATTGTATTCAGGAAAAAAGCTTAAAAGACTGTTTTTCTGAAAACTTTTCGAGATATGCACAATATAATGATACGAAAAATTAATTAAAAATCAGAAAAGTAACAAAATTCGATTTTTCGTACAATGTTCAAGGTTCATTCCTCAAATTTCAGACTAGTGAACCCATCGGAGCTCATATAGTGAATTGCATATATCTAAGTTGGAAGTCGCATTGACAAAATTCTTCCATAAAAATTACAAAATTCATCTATAAAATTCATAAAATTTACAAATTATTTATTAGAATTGAAAAAAAATACTTATCAAAATTGCAAATTCCATCTACATTTTATTAAGAATTAGGACAAATTTTATAAAAGATTCAGAGTTGAAAATTGAATAATGAGGACACATACGACAATAAGGAAATACGGTATCACAGAAACAATTTTTGAATATTGCAGAAAGAATCATCACAAAGTTATTACAATTGAATTGAATCTTCATCAGATTAATAGCTTCACAAGAAGTTCTTAATTCGATCATTAGACTCATGAATTTCCTTATTCATTAGATACTCAGATACATCTTTTTAAATTGCACAATTGATTCTGCTGAAGCCACATCAGATGGTAATTCCTCCGAAAAACCTACAGCAGTTGCAAGAAAGGACTTTTGATTTGATATTATTCTAGATGTTCTAGAACTTAGGTGAAGCAAATCATTGCGACAAGTCTGGTGTGCTTTAAGATCGGAATCTAATATCCATAGATCATCAGTAAATAGGCTTCGATGATTCAGTTGAATTGTTTTGTATATGAATGATCGTAACCGTTAACGAAAGCTTTCGATTTTTCATTATCAGTCATTTTCGTTGTCGTCTTTTTGGAGAGATACGTATAGATCCTTTAGCGAATATTTTGAAAAATAAGTAGTTTTATCGGAAAATAACGTAAAACATTTTTTGTACAGAATTTCATGCTCTACAAAGAAGGTTTATTGATAAATTCTCCTAAGCCCTATTATTCCCAAGATCATTCGCAAAACAGTCGCTACACGAATGCGGAATATTAATCGTTCGGAGTTAATTCTATTAGATGTTCATTGAATTGATAAAAAAAAAGGAGTTCTAGAGGCGAATAAAAATGAAGAATGAATATAATTACTCATCTGCATTACAAAAAGTGTTTGTATTAAAGTTGAATAATTTAATAATAGAAATTGTGGATTGAAACGTGACTGTGTTTCAGTAACCAAGTTGAAATAAAATAAATAAGAGGTGTTGATTGAGTCTCAACAGGAAAGGAAACGCTTCTATTTATACTCTATATTAGGTACGAATATGTGCAAGGGGGGCTGCTCAGGCACATGGTACGGAATCACGCACGTTATTTCTTTGGATTATTTTTTTTTTTATCATCTCCTCTTATTCATTCACTGTGAATATAGTGTGTATATGTGCTTTGAAGGTAAATTATTTGGATAAGTCTGGTAACGTACGTTCTCAGAAAAACTCAATGATCTCAGTGCAAACTCATATATGGTACTGTAATAATAATTCACTGGGTGAATATTTAACGTTTCTTATTTTTCAACTTCGAGAATTACTTAGTGACAGAGTATTTGAATGGTTCCGGGAAAAAATGAGGCGTGATGGATCGCTGGGGTTAAATAGGATATTACTCAGAATTAATGACTCTCAAACCGGTTTTTATTTCCGGTCAATTAAATTTTTACTCGAAATTTTGTGAATTTTGACATTTTTCATCGGAATAAATTCTAGTTTTTTGGGGAATTTGTGCAGATCTATTAGTCAGATGGTATTAGGGCTGATTTCAAATAATAATTGAGAAAATTTGACATAAATTTCTTTCTTCGTGACTTTATTTTACTCGAAAATTAATCAAGTTACAGCTAAAACACCGATTCATCCTGAATCTACTATAACTTCCTCAATTTTCGTCCAAAATCGATTTTCGAAAGAGGAAAATATCGAATTTCCCTCGCTCCCATTTGCAATGAACCCTTATATCCTCCGACTGATAGAACCAGAGATATCCAAATAGCGAAAACCTGAAATTTCTCTTCAAGCTAAAATTTTGTAATTCAGGTTTCCCGCAAAACATAGTATCTCTCCCCCCTTCCAATAATGAATGCGATTCATTTTGATCCAATACTTGGTGATATGGTAGAAAAACTGTTCAATTCAGTAGTGAAAAAGAAAAATAGAAAAAGTTGATCCTCCCACTCTTTTTTGACGAATATTTTGGAAACTAAGCGGGATAGCGCAGTTTAATCAAAATCCGTTCATGTAAATAATTCTTGAGAACTACACAGAAGGGTCAAAATAGAATCGCCCTATTTCGCTTAATTTCCGAGCCATTTGCCGAAAAGTGTTTGACCTCTTTGTTTCTAGATTTTCAAATGATTTTCTAATGTGTGTCACAACTACAGTGACACACTGCAATGTTTATAACAATCTTTTTGGGTTGTTTTTATTTCCGATTGGAGAAAAATATCTTTGAGTTGACTACACACTAATGATGTCAAGAACCTGAAGAAGCCTGAATAAAGCGAGCGAAACATCCCGAGTCGAAAAATAAGCCTTCATAAGATGTAGTTTTGACATCAAAAGTGTCCTCATTTTCGGAGGTATTTTGAAGATTTCCAACATCAACGTGAAGTCAAACGACGCCCATTTCGGTAGAAGTCATAAAAGTATTGACATCATTTGGTGTCAAAATATCGTTCTGTATCGTCGTTACTCAAAAAGGACGACTCATAACATCAAAAAACATCGTTCGACATCAATATTTAATGAGGGTAGCACGTCTTTTGGCTTCAAGTTGACGTTGGATAGTTTCGTTTTTATGACCCTTGAAGGATATGTCTATCTCTCTCTAATCCTTTTATGGCTTGAGGAAGGCTGGGATTGCAGGTATAAAAATGGGGGTTTCCCCATTTTTTTGCGCGATTAAAAACACTCATTTGATAATTAAAAATTTCGTTCATTTATTTACGCTTGAATTGGGAAAAATATAAACATACAGATCACTAAAGGCAGGCTATTTCAATGAAAAATTATGAAAATCTTAAAGTTCTGAACTTCTTTCTCCGTCTCCTTCTAATCTAATACGTCTATGCATCTAACATATCATGTATCTAAGCACGTATAAATATCTAATACATCATATAAATTATATTTTACATATGTCAAAGATACCATGGAAGTACCAGTTATCGGACTAGTATCTGGACAGTAAGAATTAACTTATTAAAATGGTAAAAGATTTCATTTCAGTGAATCAAACAATTCAATTGATTTTCATATTGACACTTTGCAAGTATTGAAAAATATGGTTTTCTCACGTAAATATTGATTATCAGTATATTTTGCCGCTACGTCCGTAAACTGGGGTATGTCCGGTAACTGGGTCCACCATGGTAACAGCGTCTTCAATTCTAATACAAAAAAGTTGTGTCTTGAATTAAATTAACAGGCAGAATATCACTTTTGTTTTTCCCTATCCAGGAAATTAATGCAGAAATTACGACAAACTGAACAGCACAACACTTTACACATAAATTCACTTAGACTGCCTTGAACGATGCACTCCTCACAAGGGTTGGTTTAAGACTGAATTTTCGATGCCTCTGGTCTTTCAATTTTCCGGAGATGGCGAGAAAATACCTCGAACCTTCGTACTTTTCGGTATATTTTATTTAACCACCCACTCGTCATAAAAATGGGAAAAACCTGATGAAAAAAAAGGAACACATGTACGAGCCATAGCTGTCCCCAGTACGGCATACTGGCAGCCCTTAGACCATTGCGGGTTTTGTTACCTGAGAAACGCATAAAATATCAATTTAAAAAATCAAAATTTTCAACAATTTTTTCTTTACTTGATATTTCATTAAATTCAGCCTCTGAATGTGAATCAAAAATTTTGAGCCCACAGTAAGATAAAAAAAATTTAATTTCAACGAAAACTAAAAATTTTCAAAGTCCAATAAAGTTTAAAAATTTTCTAAGTTCCTGAATGGAGGGAAACTTACCCTGCCCAAATGATAACCCATCCTTCTCTTGGAAATTTCAGGGGGGACAATAAAATTTTTATGATTATTATACCGGTGACCCTCCGTTCCCGGCGCAGGTCAAAATTTTTTGAAGACTCGTAACACCAATTCGACTACTTATGAAGTTTTCCTCCGGTTGACGTTCCGAATCTTCATTTTAGTGTCGTATGATGTTGCAGGAAGAGGTAAAACGACGATAGCGGACGTCAAATTGAAGTTTTTTGACTCCCTCCAAAATTCTTGAAGTCTTTGATGTTGAAAAACGTTAAATGAAGATATGGAAAAAGGTCGGAGAACAAAAGAAATGACACTCGAAGCAGTCAAAACTACATCTTACGACGACTTATTTTTCGACTCGGGATCATTCATTTGACAATTATGAGTATTGTTAAAGTTAATATTTCCAACGTCCCATGATTCTTACATCTTAACTTATCAACATGGAAATGAATATCACAACTGATTTTCTAATGTTTCCATTATTTTGCGAATATCTTCAAAAAGAGTGGGTTCAGGAAGAAATGTGAGGAGACCCTTTTTAAAGAGAATTTCAAGAGCATCAAACAAGGTAGAATCGCAAAAAGTTTAACTCTTCCCTTTCTTCCCCCAAATCGTATTGATTCCCAATCCCCAATTATTATCTTTCACTCAATAATTCTCCTCGTTTAAACTCCTTTTATTCCGCAGTCGAAACAAAGAGTAAAAAAAAACGAATAAACAAGAATCGAGATGAATGTGGGATTCTCTTGGTTTAATGGCCAGTTAAATATTGACTCTACGGTCTACCTGAACGAACATAGTGGCTCAGGCTGCTCGTGGTTACCGGGTCATCAGCGTTTATCGGTGCATATAAACGTAACGTTAAATTTCCTTCTCATCCCCTCGAAAATCGGGGACACGCGTGATAGATTGTGTTCTATATGTTTGTAACCCAAAGTGTACTTGTTGATCTTCGTTTCCCAATGTGTGTCTATGTAAATGATCAAGGGCGTTGGTTATTATGCGGTCCCTATTTTTTTTTTTAAAACCTTTTTTTTCCTCTTTCGAGCCTTTTTTTTACGATCTCTCTTTTGATCCCTTTGGTCGAAACTCATTGCCATCCGGCTCGTGGGTTGCGCAAATGAAACCGATGTGTTTTTAATGGACCGCGGACAAACGCGTCCATTACGACGCCTGGCACTACACACCACGTGTCCCTCCTCGCTTTTTCTCACTCATTCATTCACTCTCTCCCTTCAGTTTAAACTGTTCCCGCCAGTCCTGTACTGTGTGCGGTCGACTGTATTTAACGATTCACGGTGAGACTCTATGCGAATTGACGAGTTGAATATATATAGGATCATGGATTATTGCGGGTGTGGCTTAAAGGTGAAGAAGTGGAGGTGTTGATGGGTTTTGAAAAAGAAAAGGTGATTTTGAAGGATAATGAGATCTCCTGATATTTTTTCGATGAATTTACGTTTTTTTAAAGATATTCACTCATCAACTCACAATGTTTTTTTGAGTCATTTCAATGCTATCTGTTTATATGAACATTATTTTACGAATACCTCGGGAACTATGAGGCTTAGGAGAATTTATCAAGAAACTAGATTATGATGCGCCTTGCGAACTGTGAGTTTAATCTAACCAATATTTATGCATGTTTCCAGGCGTCATTATTTTTCGAAACTAACAAGAAAAGTTTTCTTCTCTTAAATCATAAATGGTTGTTTCTATTAATGCAAAGAAATGTAACATATTATGCACGATATTTTAATACGAAACATTTATTCTTTATTTCCGTTCAGGCAATTAAACCTGAAATGAGCCGTGAGCGGGAAATTCTGATCGTTCTTGCCAAAGGATATTTTGTATTTGGAATATTCTGCGTAACTTTTCAACCAATGAAATTTAGGCGTTGCGATATCTAATATATACATTAAATACACATTAATACACATAAAAAGAAAATATTATTTTCACGAATGAAGCCAAAATGAAATATATTCGATATCAATTATCACAGTTCGATAGAATCCTGCAATGAGTTTTTCCTTTTATAGAAAGGACCTTTTTTGTAGCTCTTGAAATTCACTCCAAAGGAGGGCTCTAATCATTTTCTTCTGAACCCACTTATCTCAAACACATTCATAAAACAATATATATAATTTTTTGACTTTCCGCAAATCCATAAATTTTTATTACTCATATCTCGCAAACTGATGAACCAGAAGCGATCGCATTATATAATTTATCCCCAGAAATTTTCCCAACTCTCCGTCCAAATCCCCCAGAATTGTCCAAAATCCACCAACTTCATTATCCCAAAAACTACAACTCTACTAAGAGGGATTAGCTTAAAAAAATGAATGTAGAAAGGATGAAGAACAAAGAGAATACATTCACCCAAGTCCTGTTAACCCAATTTCATCATTATTTTATACTTCATCTGGGTGGTATCCGATTATGGTTGTCGTTCCAACGTCAAATCCCTTTGAGATAAAAAAATCTTCAAGTTAATGGATTCACTGAAGTATTCGTGTGTAATCAAAGATTAAATATGCAATGGTATATCCTCCACCAAATAAACAAAACAAACAAATAAAAATGAATATTCCTTTCAGCCTCCTCAAGCTACCTTCACAATCGAATTAGGTCAATAGGAATCCCCAGTAAAACTCAACTCAGAATAGCAAAAAGAAAGAAAAAAACATGATTTAAAATTCATCATAACAGTTAATTCGAATTCACTGTGAATTACAAAAGTTATTTTCTGTCGATTCAAGTTAACTCGTCTGTGTCTCATTGTGTTGTCCAATGATACAACAAAGGCCAGAAAAACTGTTTAAATCGTCTTCTTCAGAGATAAAAAAAATGAGAAAAACGAGAGCAAACCTTTTGCCTTTTTTCTCTTTTTTTTTCCTCAATAATTACTGCTGCATCGAATTCTATCAAACGGATAATGTTCTTCCTTCTCTCGTTCTTTTGCACAATTCAAATAGACTTTTCTCCTTCAAGATTAAAATGTGAATCGTTTCTTTAAATCAACGGTACGAATAGCAATTGAAATTGAAAGAGAAGAAGAAGGAGAAAAAAAAATGAGAATAAGAAGTAAATAAAGCTGGAGGGATGTATTTAATTTGATATTTAAAATCAGCAGGAATTGCCGCGTATCGGTGAGTAAAGAGAATGGGAGGGGGGATGAAGAAAAAAAATGAAGGAATAATGGTGGATAGACTTTTTGACATGAACGTAATATGCATTGTTAAAGCCCTGAGGGAATATCGCGGTTTCTCCGAAGACTTGGCATCACCGAGCTGGAAGAAATCGCTCTTTATTGTTTTCGTTAGTCTGCTTCAGTCTCGTACTATTTTTCATTCGCTTTATTCACTTTCTTAGGTTTACCAACAGCCTCCATTATATCCATCCGTGCCTGTTTAATTTTCATTCCTCTGGTTTTTCTTCTTTTCTTTTTTCTGCTTTTTCTTGGAGGAGAAAACAGAGAAATAGGGGGAGAAGGGGGTTACAGAAAATTGAAGGATGTTATTTATTAATTTTTGGAGGAAAAATGAGAGTCGAGGCAAATGTAATTACACAGGAGGAGTAAATATTTTTTTCTCATTATTAAAGTACGGTTTTTTTTAAAGGCTGGTTGTTGTAATATTAGGCTAGAGGAATGGGGAGGGAAATGAGGGAGATTATCATTGAAAAAAGCTTTAAGAGCAGTGGGTTTAGGGAAAAATGTCGAGATTTTTTTTTTGTAGTGAATTTCAAGAGCTTCAAGAAAGGTTTCCTGATGAATTCTCGTAAACCTAGGAGTTTCTGAGATATTCTTAATAATAGCAAAAAATAGCCAAGAGACTGGTCTTCGATTTGATCTTGAATGTCACTTAGACTTGAATTAAACTCAATTGATTACTGTTGATAATAACATTTTCAGGGAAATTCTTCTGATATTTTGAGATATTGGTTTTTATAGCTACTCAAGTAGTATTGGAGATTTATGAGTTTATTTTCTCATGGTTAATATTAAAATTGTCTATTACTTATTGAATGGAATTGTTAGTAATTTAAGGAATCATAATTGCTCAACCAATAATAGCATAACCGTGTACATAATGTAAGGTAAATATGCATAGTAGAGCCCAAAAATGAAATTAATTTGAATTTGGCTTAAGAAGGAAATGGAGAAAATAAGGTAATATATCGGGATCAAAAATTCGATGGTAAATATTGGAACTCGCAATAGCTCAATTGGTAGAGCATCAGACTAAGGTATCATCTTTTCCATTCATCATTCTTTCCAATAGAAAATAATGAAATCTTATAATTTGATGAAAAATCCCATATAACAATAAACATTAATTCCCTGATCAATATTCAATAATCACGAGAGCTTCATAAGCCATTTGACTAGCAGTCATAACTGATACATATTAACAAACAAATTAATTTCATTAATTTTAATCAATAAAAAAACAATTTAATTGAGACATCCTGTATATACTTGTAAATACTGTAACCTAAAACAAAAAAAAGTAGAGCATCAGACTGGTAATTTGAAGGATATGGGTTCAAGCTTCACTTGCACATTCCATATTATTTCTGAAGATTTGATTCTGGTAATGATTGAATTTTAGAATGAGCGCTATTCTGTATAATTACCTTATGCACTTCTTTTTGGCTCCGATGGGCATTTGCTTGAAGTTTTATTGCAAAATAGATTGCAAATAACAAAATAGAGGATTTAGTGGTGAAGATAGGATAGAAGGTTTGAATTTGATTATTGTAAGATGATCCCGAAAGCCATTGTAGTTATTGAAAATTATCAAAAGATCTCTTCCGTAACGAATTGGATTTTCCACAAAAAAGATTGTTTGACATTTTTCCCTAAATGCAATGGTTTTCGAGATACTCGACCAAAAAAAAAAAACAATCAGCATCTCCATCATAAAAACCTTCTCTTTCCCTAATTCTCATTATTCTATAGTTTATGAGAAGAGGGGATTACAACGAGAATTGGTTATTAGCTGCTAAAGTTCTAGCTAATGAACCGTGATAGTGAATATAGGACGTGCTTTTCCGTATTAGCTTTGGGATACTCAAAAGCCATTCTCTATGTGTTCGTTTGTGTGTATGTCGACACAATAGGGGAATCTGGTAGTTCAGTCTGGATGCTTTCGCGGTTGTTCGAGAGCCGATTCGCGTGTACACTTCCGGGATAATGTACCTAACCAATCTCTCGGTCCTCTCTCTACCACCCTAGGGGTGTTTGGTGCTACTAAGGGCTGTGTGTGTAAAGCACAGAGATGTTCTTCTCTATTCTCTCGTCGTTATGTAGGCTAACTGTTGTACCAAAGGGCTGCAGCCATATGGCGCATTAGCTGTTGTTTTTTTTCATTTCTTTATGTGCACCAATGCCCCTCTCCCCCTCTGAAATTGTGTTCTTACAGACTTGATTGAGATTCAGCCCAGAAAAATCCTGAATGGCCTTTTATTTCGACAGAAAAAAACTCGTTAATTCCGGAAGAAATGAGAATCGAAGAATTTCAACAAGTCATCATGACCAATGGAAAGATCAGAAAATTTGAGCCTGGAAAACACTATAATGGAAGGCTTTTTGGACCGACAGCTTCCGAGATACAGCAGAGAACAGAAATGAGCAAAATCACTGCCCTTGCGATAACTCGGAGAGTTTTAGTTCAAACTACATTGCATTATAGTACTTTCCAGTCTAAAATTTGCTGACCTCTCCAATAGACCTCATGCCATTTTGAAATTCTAGTAATTTGTCTAACCGATAATGGAGAGTCTCGTTTTTCTTGTTCAAACGTTCTCGCGTTTTTTAATAATGGGATCGTATGTGCGTGACGTAATCGTAGGCCGATATTACTCGTCTGCTAAGCTGTTCGAGTGACTGAAGTACCCACTCTTTGTGAGTACATGGCAACGCCAGTAGTTATATGTAATATAACGTATATAAAGAGCAGAGATGGGAATAGACAAGTATGATATTATATATATATATATATATATCTATGAGGATACACTGCAATTTCATAAATTCAGAGAATGTGTCTCTGTGTTGGCTCTTTGATTTTTCATAGTCTGGGAATTTCCATTGGATGAATTCAATGGAAAAAGAATCTTCTTTGGTGTTTGTTATACAGTGATCGATTTATTATTCAGTCACTTCGAGACCAATCGAGTAAACAATACACTTCTCATCCGACTCCACTTCTCGATTATAACCGAATATCAATTAGGAGAGATTTAGATATGCCAGACGCTTGGAAATTTTAATCGTCAACTAACGATCAATTTTTTTTTTTCATTTTCTTTTTCATATTTTTTTCTTCTTTTCAATTTTATTGCGGGAATATTTTTAGCTGGAGTGGAAATCATGAATTCATGGGATTTTGTGACAAATCGTCAACGATGAAACGAGTGAATGAACACGAAAAATTCAAATCGAAATGTTGATGAGAAGAGAGGGAGGAGGGTAGGAGGGAGTGGAATGAAACGAAGAAATTTAGAACACAGAGGAAAAAATTGTTATTGGTGTCTATTAATTCTCTTTTACTTCTGTCATTCCCTCTTTCGTTGGCGAAAAAAATTATATTTTCGATGGAATAAAATATAATGGAGTGGAAGAGTGTAGGAAATAAGATAAATCAATTAAATATCAATTAATTTGGGAATTTCAATATTCGAGAGAAATTTGATTTTAGTGTTACTTCAGTTCTTTGGAAATATTTTAGAAACTAATTGAGATGGAAAAATTTTTGTGGAAGTTTTTTTTTGTAGAAAATTTCAATGGCTACAAAAATTTCGCTGTCTCGCTTGATTTTCGAGATAATTTCGAGAAAACAAGACAGACCAATTTTCTGGAATTCAGTTTTTCCGGAATATTTGGAAAACTAAGTGATACATCGAAATTTCAGTGAAAAATTTTTTTAGTAGGCCTCATTCTTCTTTACAAAAAATCCCCTATTTCCCTTATTTTCTAAAATATTCAATGAAAATGACATAATTCGATGAAAATTGCGAAAGAAATCTCTTAAGGTAGTATCTCAGGGAACTCGGATACAGTTAATCCCTCATTTTCTTGATACCTCATCAAAGATGATGTTTTTATACATTTATCTAATTTTTTTCATAATTTTTGTCCGTGTAGTTTACGAGACATGAATTATCAAAGTTCCTGAAAATAGCGGTGATGGGGATGAAACGCCCTAAATCGGACAGAAATAACGAAATTACTAAAAAACCACACAGTTGACCCATTATTGGAAAACAATTGGCGAAGAAAACAGCATTTTAACTAAATAATAAAAGAAAAAAATATTCAATTCACCGTATAGTTATTGAGGAATTTTAATTAGAAGATAGTCGTAACTATTTGCCTCTCTCTCTATCTCATGCATGTGATGGGAGATTGATGTGAGAAAAATTCGAGAAAAAAAATTATATTCACAAGCTGAAGATATGACTTTCGAATAGTTTAATCACTCTTTCGTGTAAATTAAAGCACATTTCCTCCGAATTATCAGCAATTAATTGAACACTAACCTACAAATTCTCATTTCTCTCTGTTCTATCGACCTAACCCTGAAATATTACCTTAATACAAAAGGAAATAAATTCAGAATAATAGAAAATGAACCGAAATAACTTAGAAATAATATGACTTTTGTCTGTGAGCATGACCCTCATGGGTCTGACCCCGGGTGTCGTGATATATATGAATGGGGGAGGACTGTACAATTGTAAAAGGGAAAAAGGTCCCTAAGAGTAGAGAATCGTATGCAGCATATACTCGTCGAGCCAGACGGAAGAATGATGAACGCTGCAATGCCATGGCCTTTCTGCATATTTATACGTTTCATACGACAGAAAACGTCTCTTCGTGCGTGTGTGGCCCCAATGGGTTGATGGGGTGGGAAGGGGGAGGATGGGGGGGGGGGGGGGGGGATTTGGTTGAGGCTAGTGGGTGGATGTAGAAATGAAAGAGGAAGAAAATTTTCATTGGTAAGCTCGTAAAGCCTCGGTGAATGTTAGCCATGCGCTAGAACCACAAGCCCCATTTCACTCGAATCGTCTATATAGTTACGTTCTCTACCGTTTTGCTTGCATATTGTACATACCATATATCCAATGTATATTTGCGGGAGGGAGAAATTGCATATTTATGCGCTCAAGACACCAGAGAAATTGGTGGATGAGGTGGTTGACACAGTAATGAATATCCTCTTTTGAAACTCATCAATATTCCATTTTTTTAAATCAATTCAGACAGACAAAAGGGGAAAATTCAGCGGAGATGAGGCAAAACTGGATCAGTTGATTTTTGATTTCAATTGTTTTTTTTTAGAATGTCTCTGACAATTGAGATACGCGCTTCTTACTCTAATGCATTTTTATAGAAAACTTCAAGAGGTACGAAAAAAGATTTGGGGTAAATCGCTCTATCTCGCTTAGTTTTCAAGATATTTTTAAAAGATCATTGGAAGAAAAATGAATTTTTTCGGTGAAATTCAGAGTTTGCTCGATTAGTACAAAATGAGTTGATTTCGAAGCAAATATAGAGAGAACTTTTTTGTAGTTCTTGAAGTTCTTTAGAAAAAAGATCTCCTGATATTTTTCAATAAATCCACTCACTTCAGTGTTGACTTGTCGAGATGATTTTTGTTAATTACTTAGAGGCCTTCGAATATTATGTAAAAATTTACAAGAGACAATGGAGTAAAAACCTGAACTATCAAATCTCTCATAAACGAAAAGCTTGAAGAGGAATTATCAGGAAATTTTTTTTGTGGCTTCTGAAATTCTCTATAAAAAGGTTCTCTGACATTTTCCCTTAACTCCACTAATTCCCGAAATATTCTCAATTTAATCTCAAAAAAGCAAAAAAAAAATATTTCTTTTCATAATTCCACAATTTCCTGAATTTACATAAAACATTTGAATTCACTGAATAATAAAATCAGTCAAGTTGACTATTGTCACGTTGCATTATTACACAGTCAGATGGTCATAAAAATAAACAGTTTATCCCTGTAATCGTTAAAAAAAAAGGGATCAGTGACTGGAGGGTTGGGCATAAGCGGATTATCGTTCTGCAGGCTCTCTCCTTCTCTCACCGAATGGCCCTCACAAGCCATATCCCAATGTGTAAAGCGAGACAATTTCTGCAATAGGGGAGAGACTGGACGATTCCGACCTTATCTCTCACTATCACGAATCCCTGTCATTTCCGGCACGTCAGCTGCTCACCAAACGTACGTGTCCCATACCAAAATCCAACGACACACACAACACTTGCAATGAATCCACCTCACCGCTCCTCTTTCTCTCTCTATCTCATGCTTTCTCTCTTTCCCGTCAATCGACACGCACAAATTTTGAATATTCATAAGTCCTGCGCTCGGATGAAACTCAATCTTATTATGAATGCAATTTTCGTTGAGCTTTCGGTATTATGAGTTATCAGTTACCATTTATCCAACGGTGAATATCAATTATTATGCTAAAAAGTGATAAACAGGTCGATAAGACATGGGGGCTGGAGAATTTGGAGTGAATTCATTTTTTTTTTTTGATGGGATAATCTTATTAATTCAGTGACGCGAATGTAATGAGATAGGAAAATTTCGGAATGAGAGGAGTTTTTCGTTTAATTTTCGAGACATTTTGGAAATATTGAATTTCAGGGAAATGAGATATTGTGATTGTAATTTACTGTAATAAGACTCCAGGCAAATGTTCATTGAAGCTAATGAAAAGTGGATAATTTAGTACACGGTTATGCTATCAGTGATTGAGCAATTATGATTCTTCATATTACTAACAATTCCATTAAAATAAGTAATAGGCATCAACTTTCAACATTAAAGATGATAAAAATAAACTGACGAGCCTCCAAAACTCCTTGAGCAGCTATAAGAACCAATATCACGAAATATCACAAGAACTTCCCTGATAATATTATCATTAAGGCTAAATTCTAAATCACAGAACAGTTTCTTGGTTCAACAGTTAGAATTACATCACAGAAATCAATAATCAGTAAATTCAGATCACTGAACAGTCTCATAGTTTGACAATTAGATTCACATCCCAGAAAGTGTCTCTTGATTCAATAAATAAGTAGAACATCCTTGACTAGAGCTCTCGTACGTGTTTGCACTTCTGACGTCTTCAGGCAGCAAATTCTAGAAATTTGTAGCCATTACAGGAAAAGAACGCTGGTAAATTTCAAGTCTCGCAGATGGAACTTGTAGAACATCTTGTTGAACATTTTTGATCAACTCTGCTTCGTAAACTCCATTAAGATTTCTGAGATTTTGTTTTTTTCTTAAGAATATTTCAGAAACCAAGCGAGGTAGGAAAATTTCCATACTGCCTTTTTTGTAGCTCTCTAAATTCTTCACAAAAAAGGTTTCATGAGAATTCTCCTATCTCTCATAGATTCCGAAATATTCACGAAAAATCCTCTGTTATCATTTGAATTACTACATAATTTCATAGATAAACTGATGGAAACGATCAAGGGTGCAGTTATAAGCAGAATAGAATTGAATTGACGTAGTTGAAGATCGTTTCGCCATTGGTAGAGGCGCCTGCATTTCACAACCATATCCGATACACACTTGGCCCGGTTGTCATGGACCCTGTATTCAAAGGGAATGTATTAGTACGTCTGACTGCTTGCCCTGAATCCTAGTTGGCTTTGTCGGCAGAGTTGCATATATTCTGAGGGATATCCAACCGGCACTTTGTGCAATCAATGGTATATTCTAACTGACAACTCACTACATGTGTATCTATTGTAATGAACATGGGATATTGTATCCTTTACTACCTCCATCTTTGGTTGTATCAATTATTCAATTGAATTTTACTTTTTATCACATTTTGAAAGCGATTTTGTTGAGATAAATGGCTTGATCCTCGATTCATTTCTTCAATTTCCGGAATTTAAATAAAAATGGATATTTTTTTTTTTTTCGATGAATAAAGTTGGAGAATTTTTGGAATTTTATCAGTGTTATTGAGAGCCTAGGGAAATTTCCGGTGAAAAAATGATATAATACAATTTATTCTGGACCAATAGCTTCCGAGTCACAGGAAAAAAAAATGAAAAATATGAATTCACGCCAATTTTTTAATATGTATCCCGACTCTGGTGTTGAAAAGGCGTATCTCCTTCACATACAACCTTCTGATCCTAAATATGCCTTCAAATTTCAAATTCGTTTGTCTAAAATTTATAATTAAAAAAATAACTGGATCTATGTATACATATATTGGACATACGCCCTTCTGACTCTAAAGTAATAATGTCAATGAAACGCAATATAGTTGGGAAATTTTATTTATCCTAGGCTCATAGCTTTCACGACATAGTCAAAAATATGGAAAATCTGAATTTCTTCGATTTTTCGATACATATCATTACTTTAGCATCACAAGAGCGTGAGTCCTTTTTTTCAAAATGATACAAGGGCTTATGTTCTTCACATCCGTCCTTTTGATCCAAAATTATTTCTCAAAAGTTTTAATTTTTTCGTATAAAATTTATGATAAAAAACGTGGAGTTATGCCTTTTTCACTTTATACATTGACATTATTCATACAAACTTCGGACATACGCCCCTTTGACTCTAGCGCAATAATGTCAATTCCCATTTCAAAAAGAATCGGATAATTCAATAATTTCATTTGTGAAAATTCCATTATTTATCCTTTGCAAAAATATTTTTCCATCGAAAATGAAAATTTCATTACAATGTGAATTTAATTTCACAAGTTGTCACTAGATTGTTGAGGATAGAGTCATCATGACCAGATCTGGTTGGAGGGATTTGCTTTATTGGGTTATAGATTATACGGTGTTGGAGGATTAGACGACGATTATATTACTCTCCCCCCTTCTTGCACTAGACGGGAAGTGGTACATTCCCTATCGTAACGGAAGGTGGTGTGTCCGCCTATTCCCTCCATCTCTCTCTTTCTCACTGCATTTGGGAATGGTATGGGGTTTATGCGACGAGGACCCCCTCTGCAGAAAGTGATGGTGTGATTTCTTCCAGAGAGAGAGAGAGTCCAATCTGATAATCGAAAATCCAGACGTCCATGTGTGGAAAATATCTCTTTCCTAGTTTATGTCTATTGATTGCATGAATCATCCTTTATTTGATTGCAGTATACGCGCATTTATAGGAATAGAATGAAGAGAAGGAAGGGAGACATTTCAAGAGGGTGGATAACACTGATCTATTGCAGAAATGCGATTAAAGAATTCACATGATCCCCCTACAGTGAAAAATAACTTTAGGGAGTTGAATTCTTATTTTTTTTTTCCTATTTTTTCTACGTCACGACAATATTTTCATTTTCTCGTGGGAATGAATTTGATGGATTTTATGAATTTACATCATTATAAAATTGTGGAAAATTTCAACTAAACAAAATTAAATTCAGCTCATTATTTTCTGAGATAATTCTAATATTTTAATATTTTAGAGGGTTTTATTAACATATATACAGCAACTATGTACATTTATTTAGAAAGAGATGTCAGGATCTTTATCGATGGCAACAGCCCTGGGGCTTCAACGCATAATTATCGTGAGGTTAAGTTGTTTGTGCTTATAATAAAAAAAGTAGAAAAAGAACAGAATGATGATAGGGAAAATGAACAGTTCAAAGCAAATACACTATAGAGCGAGATAATTTTTTGAAATCACTTATTAATCTGTTTATTTAAATAACTCGTGAACTATTGGCCTATAATTGTTTGCATTATATCATTTTCCAGCAGAAATTTTCCATTTTCTTCAATGAAACAAATCTCATCCTTGTAGGATTCAAAGGCTGTAAGTGCAAAAAAAAATCTCATTTACAATTTTTCAAAAAAAATCATTGCACATACGCCCTTTTGTTATTAAAAGGATAAATTGCTGAAGTGGTCAAGTTGTACTTACGCCTCTTTGATATTTTGCTAATCATATGATTATCTGAATTCTTTTATTTTAATTTGAAATTGAGGAAATCAATTGATTAATGAAGGAAAATTTGATTTAATTATCCTAATTATTATCTTTTTCTCCAAGGATCAGCTTGTTAAAAACCTGATTTACTTTGAACTACAGATTAAATATGAACTAGTTACATAATACGTGGTTGCCCACGTTTCCGTTAAGAATAATTGCTGCAAAGGAAGCTGAGAAGTCGTAGAATGAGCAGAAAAAGATTAAAAAGGAATGATGTTTAAAAAAAAAAAATAGGGGTGAGTGTAAAATGTAGAATATCCTCTAGGCGACTACAGTAATGTAGAACTATGAGAAGGCCTCGACTTCTCACGGTACCACGAATTCGTTAATTAATTAAATCCAAACGGGAAAAGATAATTGGTAGAGAATACTCTAGGAAGTGGTAGTAAAAGTACTCACAATGTGCTGGAAGATTATATATAATAAAAATACAACTTGTGCTTTTTTTTCCTCTCTTCGAGAGTGTATGTTTAACTGTGGAAGGATTTCTTTGAATTAACAGTTATGCTCCAGAAATTGCACGAGGATTTTCTTCTTTCGTGAGATTGAGATTTTTGTTTCTAGTCGAATTTGTCTTGTTTGGGATATCTCGGGAACTATTCGATTCAGAAGAATTTATCGAGATACCTTTTTTACGGGCAATTGAATTCTCGCTAAAAAAAAAAGTCTTCTGACAGTTTTCAATAAACCCACACGGAGACAAAAGGAACAGTAATCATTGCTATGTGATTAACTATGATTATGGTTTCCAAAAGAAAAATAGTATTTGATGTCAATTTTTAGATGCAAATTTAATTAACTATAAGCGCTTTTGTTTACTTCTCTTTTTCCAGAAAAGAATGAGATATGTTTCTTAGCAATGACATTATCTTGGGATAATGTCTGCATGTTTCTCAAGTTAATTGCAGAGTCAATAAGTAGGAAAAATAGGGATTTTTTGACCAATTGAGGGAACTAATTTTTCGTGATTATTCCACTGATAAGAGAAGGATTTGCTCAAGTTTTCAAAATATGATTAAATTGAAAAAACTTGAACTGATTCGTTCCTTATCAGTGGAATAATCAATGAGAAATTAATCCCCTCGATTGGTCAAAAAATCCTCAAGCTTCCTATTTACTGACTCTGCAATTAACTTGAGAAACATGCAGACATTATCCCAAGATAATGTCATTGCTGAGAAACATATCTCATCCTTTTCTGGAAGAAGAGAAGTAAACAAAAGCGCTTTATGTACTAAAGAACTTTTATTTAATCTGTGATACCTTTTTGCCTTTTTCGCTTTGCTTTTAATGTAATTTCTACTGTTTAAATGGCTCCGATGGGCTCTCTGGTCTGGAGTCTCATCAATAAATATCAAATATATAAATATCTATGTTACATAGTACTGAGTGCTATGTCATCATAGTATGCACTACATAGCAATGGGTCTTGTGGACATAGTAATGATTGGTATGTTGGATATAGTAATGATTGCTATGTTGGACATAATATATATGTTCCAAACATAATACTTGTTTTATCTCTTTAGGTAGTGGAACTAACGTGAAATTGAAAATCATTGTATCCTGATGCGTTGACACCTTGACTACCGTCTTATCACTCAGAATTGTATTGAATTTTCTCAAATTACTCGATCTTATCTTTTTAAAGGTTGCCGTCATAATCTAATCATAGATTTCACTCAATTTGAAATAAATGTGTTCCAACAATAATATATATGATTCTATATATGACGACTTACAATTTCAGCTAATTCACAATATATTTCGGATTATAGAAGCCAATATATTGAAATTCTCTTGAAAATTTCTACAAAAAATATTTCCTAACATTTTCCCCTAAGCCCTACTCAGTTTAAAGATATTCACCAATATAATCCCAAAGTACTTCAAATCTCTCTGAACCTCTTTTAATTAAACATTTTCACTATCTCATCATTCCCCAAAAATACCAGAACAATATAAAAATCCAAAAAAATCTATAATTTTTATCACAACACAAGGAAGTAGAAGGGAAAAAAATAGTGAATCACGCATAAGTCACGGTTTATTCAAAAGAAGTAACTAAGAAGGGGAGAATTTTAGTGTTCCATACGACCCCATCGTATGAATTGATTTATACCATCCATATAACTGGCACTATGTCTTTCATTAACCCTGCTATTGTCGCCTGGCGATGTGCGATCAAGCATAGGCGCAAGGGGAAATATCAAATTGTGTTCACCATGTGCCTCGCACTTTTTTTTTCCATCAATTTTTGCATCACATGTAACTACTCTCTCTTTCTGTATCATCAGGAACGAGAAAAACCTAAGATTTTCAATAGAAAAAAAGAATGGACACTTGACTTAACATCGAGAGATCGAGTGATTATTCTATAGAGACGAAAAGGGCCTGTGATCTTCCGTTTGAGTGGAAAAGGCTTGATCACAAATGATCCACCCCCTCTTTCTCCTCCTTCTCCCCCTCCTCTTTATCGTGAATCAATGAGGGAAAAGGAGCTTTGGTTGACCGAGCCATTTTCCCTCGTTTTCTCCTCCAACTCTGGACTCTCTCGTTTCTGTCTGTACAATTTGACGGAAACACTGACTTTTTGGGATTTAAAATGCCATGAAAGGTGAAACTCTCAATGGATCTTGTTAAAGGCCTCCCCCACTGTCTCTCTTTCTCTCTCTCTCTCTCTATCGTGTGTTATAAAGTTTCTTTGGCTGACGTCAGCTCTGATGTCCAACAGACACTAAGTGACAAACGGTATCAATCATGATGATCGTACTGAAGATACTTTACGACATCTGCTGACGTTGAGAAGACAATCATGTGGCAAATGGACGATTTTAGCTGGGGTTTATTTCACTTAGTGGATCCTTTTTTTTTTTTTGATCGATTGGGTTAAATTGTGATGTATTAGTTCTCAGTGGTCAATTAGGGAATAGAGAAAGAGGGAAGGAGAGATGTGGCATTTTGACAAAAGGTTTTTTTTTGTTAATTTTTTTCTTGTAAAATCAACAATAATTGAGTGAGATTTTTTTTTGGAGTAATAAAATTTTTATTCGGGAAGGGAATCCATTGAGCAACATTGTCGGAAGTGTTGAGGATTTTTTGGAGAAAATTATGGGAATAAATTGCTTTTTTTTCATCTATTTTTCATTTCACTCTTCAGAATTTTCAATAATTTTGATTTTTTAGGAGTTTCTCTAGTTCAAATCGTTTTGGCATGTTCTCAACAATTTCTAATAATAGTTGAGATGTTTTCTCATCAATTTTTCGTATTTGGCAATGAATTTTGAACAATTGACGGAGACAACGCGATTTTTGTGGAAAAACCGTATTTTGATCCATTTTTTTTGTGTAAAGAAACCCTTCAAAAAATTTTTAAATATTTTTTTTCACGTGCTCTCATAAATCTCTATTATTTCCAATCACAATGGCCACTCCAACGCTCCGAAATCGTTGGGATAATCGTAGATCGAATTTTTCCCCCAGAATCTACAAAATTTTACCAGTTTTCATGAAACAATAATCCCCTCATTGTAATACGATCCTTTACAATTTTCATATTCAAAAAAAATACATATTTTATATAATTTTATTCAACCACAAACACGAGTATCTGGTTGGTGGGTAGAGTGTATTTGCTTTTAATTTTCTGAAAAATAAAACTACTGTGTTGAAGGGTAGAGTGTGCAGTACCCCGTGTGGTTGGCATTGGAATGAGTAAAATCGCCGCAATCCCTTCTCTTCCCCACCTCCAGACTCTATCCTAGGATGAAAAAAAAAATGAGAGAAAAACTTGTACAACCGTTGGGAATCGACTGTTATATATACAATTTTTTATCCCCATTTCCTCAAAAGGCCCTGAGCTATTCAAATGGATGAAGTATTTTTATTAAAATATTTATTCACCAGAACGTTTATTTATCTTTCAAATTTTTTTTTCCCCATCATCCGGTGGTATTTCACATTGAGTATGGACAAAAAAATCGATATATTTATTTTTTTCACGTTCGAATAATTCGTATTGATAAATAAACAAAAAATTGGGGAAAACAAATTTTATGGGTTGCAATTTTTTTTTTCATTATTTCTTTGAAAAAGAATAGGTTTTAAAATTCAACTGGAAATTTTAAGAAATTCTTAATTTTATAGATTTCTTTGAACTTGAAACTAAAAAATCAATCTAACAGTAGAGAATCTAATTAAATTTTTTTTTTTTTATTGTAGCGAATTTTTTTATCTCGCATATTTATCTTCTGATTGAAATATCTCGGAAACTATTGGGTGAAAGGAAATTTATCAAGAGACTTTTTTTGTAGCTCTTAAAATTTCCTACAAAAAAGATTTCCTGACATTTTCCACTGAATCTACTAGTTCCAGAGATATTTACAATCTAATATGACGTGTAAAATCGAAATTTCAAGTGAAATAAAATAGAACATTTTTTAAAATAATTGAGACATAATTTTAACGATGAAACTGTCGAGAATCCATAAACTTCAATTAATTTCAAACTTAACCGATTGAGCTGAACTTTATTGGTGCCATTAGTTGCTTTGTCGGCAATTGGCTGCACGTGAAAGAAAAAAAAAGCAACACATTTTCGGAGTCCACGGTTAAACGTGTGGGTGGTCTCTGTGGTTACGTCTCAACTCGAATCTAAACTTCCGTTTGTGGATAGCAAATGCCACGACAAAACGGAATTCTGAAAAAAAAGAAAATGTGATTTTGTGTGTTTAAGTTACAGAAGAGAATTTAAACACCACATGGCCATTGGTTACGTCAGCATGAATTTATCCAAAATTTCACACGTAATTTGTACATCGACACGGTTAATATTGTATTCGAATTAATCATGAAACACAATATTCAATCAGTTCTGGAAATATTGAAAACTTGTATTGATTACATTATAATTATGGAGAATAATTAATTATATGAGGGCATTGAATTCATTCCCATTTGCAATTAACGAGAAATGAATTGATATCACGATTTTTTTAAAAATAAATTTGATGAATTTCCGGGAAAAAAAATTGTCAGAAATTTTGGTGAAGGAATTTTTGATATTAAAAAAAAAAAATTTTTTTTTGTATTTCCACTTTTTTTTGTGAAACTGATAAAACTTTGAAAATCCCCAAATTTTATTACAACTCGTATCAATATTTTTTTTTTCTCGTTCGTTCAGTCATGTGCAAAAGTAACAGTCATATTTCACAGTACAGTTAATATTCAAAAAAACATGACCCATGGGGGAAAAAAAGGGCAACAAGGGGCTTGTAACACGTGATACGCGATCGCCATGAGAACCTTGTTACGAGATACAGTGTCACTGTATGTTAACACTGAAAAGTGTGTTTCTTCTTTCGTGTCCCTCTCCACCCAGGAGACGCGTAAACTAGACGGCTCCACATAACCGCAACAAAAAAATTTGTAAGGCTGCTAAGAAGCCTGTACGATGCTCTCCTAATTATCGCGGCAACATCTCCCTTTTTTTCTGCATTTTTTTTTTTTGCATGACTGAGAGAAGCTACTTGATGTTAACCGCTGAGATTAATGCCGAGGGACTTGATTAATTTGCACGCAAAATTCTGCGAAATAAAAAAATCGATGTTGAAGGATTTCTTGATGAGTCTATTGAAAAGATGGAATTTGTGATGAAAAACATATGTTTTATTTGATTTTTGGGAATTTGAGTGTTTTAAAAGAAAATTAAAGCTTTATGAAGACTTTTCATCTTTGAGAATTTTTTTTTCTATGAAAATTTGTTAATTCGTGGAAAGTTAAGATAATTTTCCATGAATTTATGTGATTTCAATTAATTTTTGTCGATTTGTTATAGAATCATGATTAATTTTATGAAAATTGAATGAGAATTAAATGGATTTTTATGCTATGACCGATTTTTATGATTAGAAACGGAGATGTTTCAAAAGAAAAATCAGTAAAATTTTGAAAATGAAAGGAATTAGTCTTTCAACTTTTCCACCAAAACTATCAAATTTTTAAAAAGTTTCGAAAAATTACTTCTGGATGCTGTTTTCCATCGAAGATCTCCTCGCCTTTTCAATAGAATGATCAAAGAAAAATTTGCAAATAAAGAGAAAGGATTTTGGAGGATTTTTTGATGATTCTATTGAAAGGATGAAAAAATTCGTAATTAAGAACGTGTTTCAAAATTAATTTTTTGAAAATTTGAAGAAATTCGAGGATTTTGAGAGAAAATTGAAGTGCTCTTTCTATTTTCATAGATTCTTCAGAGAATTATGATTATATTCATAAAAATTGGTTATGCTCCCATAAATATCTCAAAAATCAATAAAAATCCCCATAAATTTGTAGTTTGTGCTACACTAAAAAAAAAGTGGTAAAAACTATCAAATATTTGTTTTATTGATCTTTAGCAAATATTTTTTCGAAATAATTTTTAAAAATTATTGAATTTACTCAATTTTGTTAATTCAAACAAATTGACTGTTTGAATAAACAAAATTCAGTGAATTCAAGAACTTTTTTGATTATTAAAAAAAAAAAAATTCGCTAAGGACCAATGGAACAAATATTTGATAGTTTTTACCATTTTTTTCTTAGTGTATCTTCATTAAAACTGGAGATATTCCCAAAAAACCATAAAATTCCGAAAATAAAATTCATGAATCTTTTCCTTAAAATCATCAAAATTCCCAGAAAACTTCGAAAAATCATCTTTAACGCCTGTTTTCCACCTGAAATTTCCTCCCCTCTTCAATAAATCATCAAAAAAAATCGATTTCCAGCCCTTCCCAATGAACCCCTCAAAAATCCCCCTTAATTATCGCAAATCTTCATTTTTCCTCAAAATTATCTTCAATAAAAACAAGAAAAAAAAAATCCAAAGCCCCCATCGACAAACACAATTAATTTTTCCCACCCCCACCCACAACCCCAAACAATGAGAGAAACTCGGAAACAAGAAAAAAATATATATTAAAAAAAAAATCCCAAACAAACTCGCGTTTGAGTTCCCTCTGTTGACGAACAACAGTCGTAGGTACACGATGATTCTGTATTCATCGCCCTGCCACTCTCACCCCTCGTTCCTCAGCGCGTACATAAAGAAAAGCATCGTGTAGTCGTCAGTGCAGAAGGTGAGAATGTGAAAAGAGAAAAAGAGGAGATGGGAGGTGGGGGCTTGGAAGGGGTTTGTTTTTGAGGATGAGTTTGGATCACTCGTGTGTACTTTCCACTCCTCAGCGATGCACCACATTGTTTCCAACGATACTGCAACCGACTTGTTTCTCTCAGTTGTTATTTTCTTTTCCATCTTCGTCTCTCTCCCATCAACACTCGCCGAATGTTATTTTTTTCTCCCTCATTCGCTTTTTTTTTCAATTTTTTTTTCAACGAGTTATTGTGTTGCAGAGCGATGGAGTACATCATCGCTCGGATAAACCAGCCCATTGTTATTATCATTATTAATTTCGTAAAAAATAAATTGGGCTTATTGTGCTGGACTGTTGACACAGAAAACGTCTTCTGCCTTTTTTTTTTGCTGCAGTTCACAAGATTTTTTTGCAAAGCTTCCAGCCAAAGAGAATTACTGGGATTTTTGTTTTTTTTCTTTCTCTGCGAAAATCATGAGACTCTGATAATGGTTCTATATCAAAGAACAACTCTCAAGAAAAGTGGAGGTAAAAAAAAAAGAGAACAAGAAGAGGAGAATTCTTTCGGTGTACTGCTTTTGGAGAATAAGGCGCTTGGGTCATTTTCACGATGGGGTCGGTGACATGGTAGACAAGACAGTAGTAGTGTCACGCGTTCAGCGTCTTGTGCTCTTTACAGAGAGTGCTGCCTGTGGTTCTCCTCTTGGCGCCGTGTCGACGTCTCCTTGAGTCCCTCAGAAAGAGACTGTTGTGGTGTTTCTTGGATTTTATTTTTTTTTCTCTCTTCTCTCTTTGATGAAATAAAATGAGGCTGTGAGTGACAAAATAGACGTCTGAGGCATGATGATACCAGGATTTTTTTTCTTTGGGTGAAAGGATTTGCGAAAAAATTTGAAAAAAATTGAGAAGATGCTTCAACATGTCCACATTTTTTGATAATTTTTTCAGAATTCTTTTTGTTGATGCCTTTTATTTAGAAAAAAAAGAAGGCATGGATAATCCTCATGGCTGCAATTAATTTTTCTTCTCCGAGGGAAAAAAAAAACAAAAATTGTTTATTTCTTATGAAAAAAGAATCCATAGCTCTGCTCATTGCCAGACATACATTCCATATAGACATAATGCACATGTGCCGTTTGTATGTGATCATAAAACTCGTGTTTCAAAGGGACTTGGATCAGAGAGATAGTCCAGAAAAGTAGCATAACACGAAAAAAAAAAGGGGGATATACGTCTTTCTCAAAGCCATTGGTATGTACGTTTATTTCCAATGTTTTCTCTCTTATTTGCCCCCCACTTTTTTCCTTTTCACTGCGAGGAAAAACTGAACGGGGTAGAGAGTTTAAAAAAAAAAGGGGCAAAGGAAAATGTGATATATGAGGGGTTTTTGCAGGAAGCGTGTAGTGAGGCGTAACGCCACGCGCGTTTGTAATTAAATGCGTGGCCCTCTACTGCGATTTATCTAGATAAGACCCAGTATGTACCACAACACCCGAGTATCGGTTGGAACATCCCAAACACTGTATACAACACTAACCATCGTATAACATGGTGTACGTGTGTGTATTAGCGTGACGGAATTCCAATTAATGACTCCCTCATGTCAGACTACTCGTGTGCCTCGGCGGTACTTTTGCCAGTATGGTGTATGGTGTCTCTCATGGACTCAATGAAGTTTTTGCATCTCTTTACGCGTTTTTTTTTTTCATTTTTATTTATCAAAGGACTAGTCAATGTGGCAGAATCAAGAGACAGGAGTAAAAAAGATACTTTTGATGAGAGACAGACACAAAATTTTATTTTTGATTTATTTTTGATTTTTTTTCGAAATTTTTCGTTTTTTTTCGAAATATATAGAAATTCAAATGGAATATATAGATAATAATCGATCGGAAGTTGACGTCATATTCTTTTTTTCTGTTTTTATGTTTAAATTGAAACAGGTGCAATAGGATTAGCGAACCCTCTTGCGATATCTCGAATTTATTGCGAAATATTGTATCCATTAATCGATATTGAAGAATTCGAGATATCGAATCAATTGATCCATATTTGAAAATCATCAATTGGAAGCTGATGTGATATTCTTCTTGTGCTCCTTAAACTAAAACAGCCGCAACAGAAATATTCAATAATATGGTCTATCCTATGGTATATCCTTAATTTGCGAGATACCGCATCGATTAATCGATTTTTGAAAAAGACGATCCAAATCTGTTTGAGAGGAAGAAAGGAATAGACGCAGGTGCACGCAGCATCCTTCATTGTCAGTCCTCTTATACTAACACTGGTGTTATGAAACTATCGAATGCTATGCGATATCTCGAAATTTCATCGATTAATCGAATATATAATAATGATAATCGCAAGTGGTTTTTAGAACGAAAATTGATGCGTAACGCGCTTTTACTTGCTAGTAATCCATGAAGTCTCGAATTTAATGCGAGATATCGAAAGGATTAATCGATATTTGGAAATGATCGATCAAATGATCACAAACATGGATTCATTTTTTCAAACCTGTTCTATGAAGAAATTACTAATTTTAACTAAAATCCAATACAAATCTTCCCCTAATTACGTTGTTTAGTTTTTTTTTCATCATTCACGCTAAATGCCTTTCTTCCCCTTCGTGAATCTCGATGGGTCGAGTACAGGCAAAACGCTCCTGGTAAATTTTTTTCCATCAATTTATGGGTAAAATCATTTGCAGAACAAGAGAGAGAGGATGGATGTGACAGCAGAGAGGCCGCGTACGGCCGGACGAATAGCACCAAGCGGTCGTGTCACACCGACCGTTCACAAGTCCAACAATGCCAGGCGAAAAGCTATTCCAGTACCACCACCCCGTGTACCTACTCCAATGCCATCAGCCAACAATAATCATCAGAGGTGAGTAATAATCATCTTCATTTTTTTTCTCATCGATAAAAAAAGGAGAAAGTTTCGAGCGTTTATTCGATAATAGTCAACAAGTGATTCTCAGACTCATTTTACAATAATTTCTTATTCTCTCAGCATTTTTTTTGCCAATATCTCGGAAACTAGATATATGGATAGTATATTAGCACATGTGAATACGATTGATTCAAAAATTTGAGAAGTTCGTTGATACTTAGTTTCAATGATACACTGAGTAAAAAAATAGTGGTAAAAACAATAAAATATTGAGGCAAATGGTTCTCAGCAAATATTTTTATTATTTTTACCATTTTTTGTTTGCTTAGTGTACATGGTTTCAAAGTATTTTGATTCGTAACAATTGAGCATCGGCAAAATAACAACAAAATATTTAGATAGGTATGCAATAACAAAAATAGTTAAAATAAGAAATGTAAAAAACAAAATGCAGTGAATTACCTACGAACCAGCATGCGAGCCTAGTATTTGGGTAATTCCTAAGTGAACATAAAGAACAAGGAAGAAAAGAATGAGAGATACATGTCATAATTTAAATTCACCTTAAGCTTGCAAAGAGAACAATTCGAAACTTGTGCACGTAAAAATGTAAATGTCTTCATGGCATCTTAAATTGTTTGAGCAGAGAATATCTCGGAAACTAAGCGAGATACGACGGTTTTGGGCCTTATCCTTTATAGCAAATTTTAATAGTTGACAAAAATCGATTCATCCTGTTTTTCGCAAATATTTCAAAATCTAAGAGACAAATTTTTTTGTAGTAACCAATTGTCTAATAAATTATTCTATCTCTCACATTTTCCAAGATATCAAAAAAAAAACTACTCTGAACTCTAAAAAGCTCCTTTAGAAAATGAAAAAAAATTCACTCCATTAAAAATAATTAATTCCTGTTTAATAAGCATTTAAATATTGACCATTTTCAAATGGTCCAAAAGCTAATGTGACATCACAACTGCCCAGGGCTATTGAAACTCATCAAAGAAAAGACTTCGATATTTACTGTTTCTGCAATTGCAATATTTATCGAAATAACACAAAGTTTCGGTGAAACTTTTCAATGAAGTAAAGTCGTATATCTTCAGGCAACCCTTTCCGTAACTTCCTCTGATCGTTTGGCTTTCTCGGTACAAAGCGAATGACTAGAGGCAAAAGGGCAGGCGGTAGAGGGAGGAGGAGTGGGAAGGGCAGGAGTAAAACCAGAGTATGCATGCTCGGTCCAAGTGACCGGTGCCGCGTGTTTCCGTAACTTTAATCAGCCACGCCAAAACTAATCCTGCCTACTTAATGGGCCCCAAGCCACTGCCGTTGGTCCTTCCCCAATTCCTCCTTCACCTACCTACTGTTATATAACTAGAAACTCACGTTAGAACTGACCGTTTTCCCTCGTGCAACTCTAGGCTTCACTATAACCCTCTTGTTCACGCTTGAGTCGCATTACGTAATCAATAAATGTCCAAGCATATACATTTCTACGCCAGTTTAAGTGATAGTATCTGTGTACATGAATTCCCGAAGACAACAATAAAACTAGTGGAGTGCACATTAAGTTGGCAATTAGAAGAATTTTTTTCGTTTTTTTTTGTCAAATGTTTATTTATTATATAAAGCCTGTGTACAATATAGAGAATTACAATATCATCAATAAACGAATGATAGAATTAGAAAATTGCGAATTTGTAGAAAAGTCGTTATATGCGACATGCACTCTTGAGACGGTTGCGGTTTTTTTTAAAAATTATTTTACTGAGAATTGTTAGTGTTTCTACTACTTTTTTCGTGCGTTTCGATTCGGAAAAGATCCTTCAAATCATTTCTTCGTTTTCTTTGCTCGTTTTTTTTCGGTTTCGTGCGATTTACAACCACTGAATCACTCGGGTACACAAAAATTACATTCGATCATACCAACAGATGAAAAGACTATTATTGCTAAAAAGTATTCTCGTTCAAATATTCCCCATGAATGTAGAATTTTCAAAAAAAATTATTGATGAATAAATAATTTTTTGGTTATTGTTGTTGAAAATTGATAATCTGAGTCTTATTCTATAAATCCTGTAAATAGAATTAATTTTAAAAATCGATCAAATTTGACTCAAAACAAAATACACAATGGAAAGAGTAATTTAAAGAATGACAACTAACAAAAACTAAATTTCTAAATTTTCAAAATTCAGAAGAAAATAGTAATTGATAGAATCCCATGATCATCTGGGGCTCAAAATTCGTAAAATGGATTGGAGTTAGCCACAAAAAAAAATTTAAAAAATTGAAAGGTACATACAGTTTCTAAAATGAGATTAAAAGTTTAAAAGTTGAAAATCATATGCAAGAGCACTTTGGAAATTTTTTAAATATTTTTTTCTCGAAAGTACATGAAAAAACCAAAATTTAGAAGAACAAATTCGTTGATTTTAGACGATTTTTGAAAAAGTTACAGGCAAAAAACCGAAAAGAGTGTTTTTTGGAAATTCTATATTTATTGAACCCGTGATCGAAAAAAGCTCAAAATTTATCAGGAAGGCTCGTTGAGGGGTCCTTAAACATATCACAAAATAAAGGAAATCACAATAAAATTGTTTTCAAACCGTCCGATTTGGTTTGGAATGCCCCATATATTCTTTTTTCATCGTATTCATACATATTTACATATTTACAAAGGCTGTTGCCAAAATATTTCGGAATCCGAGACAGATAGAGGGTAATTATGCAGAATAACGCCCATCGTAAAATTTAATAATTACAAGAATTAAATTTTCGGAAAAAATATGGAATACGCAAGCAAGGTTTGAATTCACATCCTTCAAATTACCAGTCTGATGCTCTACCACTTGAGCTATTGCGAGTTCCGATATTTACCTTCGAATTTTTGACTCCGATATATTACCTTATTTTTACCACCTCCCTTCCCGAGGCAAATTTAAATCAATTTTAAATTAATTTTTATTTCGGGCTCTATTGTGCATAATTACCAGATAGAGATATTTTGGTAATGGCCTTGCTCGAAATTAAGCTAAATTCTAGTAGAATTTAGGGACGTTACAAACGGAGACTTGACCGAGGAAAGGGGGTGTCTAGCGACACCTGAACCACAGTCAAGACGAAAATTACCCCTACTTATCAGTATTAACTCGGTTCTCACCAGAAACACAACTTTTTGTAGATCCACAGAAACTCACTAAATTAATTGCAAATTAAGTTTTTCTCGAAGTGTATTTCCTCAAAAACAGCGAATTTTCTAATAAAAACTCGATTAAACCCCAAAATTCATTTATCCCATTGTTCAAAATATCCAGATATTTACGGGAGATATTGTAATTTTCATGATGACCCCTTTCATTCCTTCAATTTTCTCAATAACTCCTCCCCCTCAAAATTTCTCTCTCCCCAATAGACTAAAAAAAAGTGATTGCAAATTTTGTTTCCTATCAAGCTTCGAAATCCCGATTTTTCCTCAATTTTTCCTGTCTCCCTCCAATGCCTCTCAATCAGTGCATTCGCAATTAATTACCCCCCCCCCCTCAGCTGATAGCAATCAGCAAAAATATTTTTCCATTCCATTCCAAAAAACCCACATTTAACGTTTGATTAACAGTGCAATGAGTGACAGTAAAAGAAAATAATTGACTGAAAATATAGAATAACGACTGGAACACACACACACACACCCTCAAATAACCAAAGAGTCATGTTACAAGTAGGTTTCGAGTGACAACGCCATGCTTTATCTTGCTGCGGTTGATAGACTCCAGGAGCTCGACCGAGGAAAGTAAAAGAAGCGAAGAGAAATGAAACGCGAAAGAGGCGAAATACTAAAAAAAAAAAAAAAAAATGCACGAGGAAAAACGGAGAGGGTAGATCACGAGTGCCCACTTGTCTGGCATAAGCGGCAACTTCTTCGATCGTGCGGTTCGTGCTTATCGAAAAAAAAAAAAATTCCCAACGTGCAATGGAAAATGAGAAATTAATTAATACCACAACGATGTAATATATCCATAAAAAAACAGGAATTTGTAACTTGCGCTTAATGAAACTAAACTGCATTCATGTTTTTTTTCTTCTTTTTTTTTCACCTCTCTAGGCAAGAATTTCTCTCGGCGTTAAATTCAGACAGAATGAGAGGTGTCGACTCTAACCGGGTTTCTTGTTGCCAAAGAGGAGCTGGATGAGAGCTTCACAAGGTTTGTAATCCCTCAGGCGTGAGCGTTACCACTTCTGACCTGACTCTGTCGATCGTATGCTAGTGGAATCTTAACGAGCGGTATATATATATATATATATATATATACCGCTTATGCGTTTATGACGTGACCCTTACCAACCCCCTTCTTAAGCCTTCATGTATCCCTTTGCCATCGTTATTTGAGGATTTACTCCATAATGTTTACGCAACTATGTAATTTTTGGGTTTTGGTGAACATTTATAGGTTTTGTTGTTTTAAGAAAATGGAATTTCATGGAAATTGAGGAAATTGGAGAGATTATGTTTATAACATCTTTGAAGGAAAATTGGAGGATCAATCAAATTGATCAAAATCTCATGATTTTTCGCAAAAAAAAAGTTTTTTTAAGAGGATTTCATATAATTTTTCTATGAAATGCTGTTTTTACTGTTTTATTTTAGAATGTTTACGCAGCTATGTCATTATTGGGTTTTGGTGGATATTTACGGTTCTTGCTGTTTCAAGAAAATGGTATTCGATGGAAATTCGTGGAAATTGGATGGATTATGTTAATAATCTCTTTTTAAAAAAATTAATTAATTTTTGGAAGGATCAGGTTTTTTCTCTTCAGGAAATAATGGGAAAATCATACGGAAATTGTGAAATTTTCATTATTTTTTTAGCTTAAAAACAGTATTCTTGATAGGTTTCACGTAATTCTTCTTTACATTACTGTTTCTACCGTTTTATTTCTGAATATTTACGCAACTCTATAATTTTAGGGTTTTGCTGAACATTTACCGTTTTTTGTTGTTTTAAGGGAATGGGATTTGATGAAAATTCATGGGATGGGGTGGATTCTGTTTATGAGATTGGAAAAAAATATGAGAATTAATTTTTTGGAGGATAGGATTTTTTCAAGGAGATGACGGGAAAATCATACAAACATTGAGGAATTTTCACAATTACTGTTTTGACACATTTATGGTTTTCGTTGTCTTAGGAAAATGGGATTTGCTAGGAATTAATGGGATTAGATGGATGAATTTTATATCTCAAAAAAGAATTGATTAATTTTTTTGGAGGATTATGGACTTTTTTTAAATAAAATGCATGAAAAATGGAAAAATGATGTGAAAATTGTAAAATTTCCCCTATTTTTAGGTAAAAATATCATTTTTGTTTAATTACTGCTTTTTGTTGTCAAGGTCTTTCTGCTGGATTTATTGTGAGAAAAATATTTTTTTCCAGTGTACTTCAACTTCACACTTCAACTTCAGCATTGTAGTTTGACTTCACACTTCTTAATACCTCGCACTTGAACTTCACGGCTCCGTTCACTTCACACTTCAATTTTATATGAGTATGGTGCAGGGAATTAAACATAATTATATTGAATTAAATAATTGGAGTGGAAGAGGAAATTTTTGCGAAAATGATGAAAATCACCTGTAACCAGTGGAAGTACTTGGGATAGAATTTTTTCAATGACTCCATTGAAAAGCTGAGAATATTTCTAGTGGTAAACATGCGTCAGAATTTATTTAATGGGATTTTTTCAAGAATTTTATTGATTCGACTGAGAATTGAAGTCTTATCCCTTACCATTCGTGAAAATTTCAATTCTTTGAGGGAACAACTCTGGTTTGAGCGGTCGTAACGTTCATTTCCCATTGATTCACACAATTTTTAATTAATTTTCACGAATTTTCAAAGAAAATATGGAGAAAAAACAGATTTCACCAAAATGAGTTTTAATTCCCTTAAAAATCCTTGAAAATTAATTGAAAATCCAATGAATTTGAAAAACCAAATGAGCTGAAATTTCTACTGGTCCTCGATTTTTTGCACTACGAGCATTAGAACCAATGATATTGGCAGAAAATTAAAATATTCTCAATTAAAAAAAACTTATCCATCTAATTCTGAGTCAAATCAATGGAATTATTGAAAAAATCCCCAAAAATCAATTCTGACATATTTTTCACCATAATTTTTCTCACCTCTTCCATGAAATCCAGACTAAAAAAAGTCCATCCCACTATTTCATAGTTTCTAATACATCTTCCCTTTTTTTCGTCGCAAAACAAAATTATCGGATTCATTTAGTCTGGGAATTTTTCACCCAAGAAAACAGAAAATTTTCAAAAACAAAAAGACTCCCTCTATTGTCTCTGGACCAAATTGGTCGAATTTAATATAAAAAAATGCAAAAATCGTTTCGCGCACATGTTTTCCACAGAATTTTTTCTCACTCTTTCAATGAGATCTGAGATCTTAATTTTATCTAGAAAAAATCAAAACAACTGAAAAAAAGTCTTCATTTTTCACTGTTTTTCATTTTTTTAAAATAGTAAAAATCAAAATTTTGACTTGATAGAGGTTCATTTTGTGCTTTTCTATGTGTAGAATACGTGGTGTGAATTTCAGAAGGATCGGCCCACTGGTTCTGGAGAAATCGTGTGGGAGGTCCGAAAAAAAGTTTTTTTTTCAGAAAAAAACGCGTTTTAAGTTGTTTTAAACAAGTTTTTTTTTTATTTTAAACGAAAAATCATAAAAAAAATCTTACCAAAATTTACCCTGTGAGACCAGCACAATGTTTTTAGATGTATATACATTCGAACAATGTTTTTAAAAAAATGTAGAAAAAAAAAATTTCAAACTAGAGTACATCCTCAAAGAAAAATCTCAAAAATCATTTTCCACACATATTTTCCACCGTAATTTTTTTCATTTCTTCAACTAAATCCTAAAGAGAAATTCATTTCACTTCACTTTTCTGAAATGTGCATTTTCCTCCACTTTTCTCTACTTCAAACGATTTTTTTTTCTCATAATTTTTAACGCCTCCTCAGTCGTGTAAAAAAATCATCTAGTTTATTTAGTCTGGGATTTTTTTCTTCAACGACAAGGGCTGGAGGCACTAGAGGGAATGGAGTAGGCAGAAAGTGGGTAGCTCGTTAACAGTACAGATCCAGAATTCCAGTGGTCACATTGGCAAATATCAGTACCCGTTGTTGGGTGAAGTGAGCATTATAAAGCAACCAGCAGTGCTTTTGTATCAAAAGACTCGTACCCGTATGAGTTCATTAGCAATTATTTAGCTCTTTGAAAGTACAGACATTTAGAGAAGAGGAGGAGGGTATATTATATGTACATATACATGTATGGGGAGGGATTTAGCCGACAGGATTCGATATTATCCCTGGTGGAGCGAGAGGTGTTTCAGGTCGTTGTACTCCGTGTTACGGGAAATGAAAAATTTATGCATTTGACATCAAAAGAATATAACGACGAGTCGAAAAAAAAAAAAAATAAGAGAACTAAATTTAGAGAGAATTTCTCTTTCATTTGGCGTTTAATGCACAATATATTATATTCGTTCCTCATTAAAATTAGCAAAGAAAAAAAATTGGGATTTTCACTTTTTACAATAAATTGTGGATTTTTTGAAAAAATCATTAATATCTATTTTTTTTTGGTGTAAGATCAGAAAAAATCCCCCCTTTTTACTTTTTCCATCAGTTAATTTTTCTTGAATGAATTTCAGATGAAATTTAATTAAAAATCATTACTTTTTTTTTCAGAATATCTCGGAAACTAAACGATATAGCTTCATCTCTAATTATAACCGTTTTTTATAGAGGAGAATGAAAGCTACGAAAAAAGGCTATTCGAAAATTTCACTATCTCCCTTACTCTCCAAGACATTCAAATTTGTATTCCACGATACGGGATTTTTTAATTGATAAGACTAGTGATATGTGTGCATATATGACTTGGTACTCGTGAATAAAATGATGCAGTGAGTGGCAGAGAAGAATAAATTCGAGGAAGCTCCATGAATTATTAAGAAAATGTAGCCAAGACACATGAAGAGGAGAAAAAAAATTATAATAAAGAACTGAGGTAGAAAAAAATCTCTTTTCTATTACGTCTCTTCCAATCTTTCTCATGTCTTTTTGAAATCTTCTCCAAGTGTTCTTCGAATCTTCCTTATGTCTTTCCTAAATTTTCTCCATGTCTTTTTAAAATCTTCCACGAGTGTTTTGCAAATTTTCTCCAAGTCTTTTTTGAATGTTCCTCAAGTCGTTCTTAAATCTCCTCCCTTCCAGACTTGGTCATCAGCTCGGATATACGTGGTGGAGCTGTGCTTGTGATTAACGTAATGCGTGGAAAAGAAGGATGACAATTGGAGAAAGACTCGAAAAGCAAAAAGAAATTTTAAAAATACAAATAGGGGCCGTTCATAAATTATGTAAGGCGTTTAGGGGAGGGGGGGTGTTGACTGAATATTATAACTTCTTACTACAGGCAGGGGGGTAGAGAATCTAAAATTACGTAAGATTTGAAATTGAAAATTGCAGCACCATCTGTATATTTGTGCAAGTATTTCTAAACATTGAGATTCCTAGCCGTCCAGATTTTATTTTAACACCGTATGACTTTTATTGTCGTATGGTTCAAACGCAATTAATTGCGCGTACATGTCCAACGTGTGGATTGTACTTCGCATCAAATAAAAATATGAAAATTCATCGTCAGTCAGTTCATAAGTATCAGTGTGCTCGAATCGAGAATGTACAACCGATTAAATTATTGCGTCGTCGAGCTGGGCAGAGCCTGTGTCTCACATCATACAATAATGATACCCATGATGTAGAATGGTACGACAATGAAGATATTGATATCGAAAAATTGGAAGCTTCTCAAGATGATCAAAAAGAATCAGTCATTCCGGTAATTGAATCAATATCAGACTGGTTAGTCAGCCCGTGGATAAATGATAGTTAGAGTTTTGATTTATTATCTATTTCTTTCAACACCTTAGGTTTCACTCAACTAATTCTGGTCAAAACTGTGATGGGTTGATAAGATTAATATTATTACAGTTAGTTAATGATATTTGTAGTAGTAAGATTGCAATAAAGTATATTTTCAGAATGAATGGAGTTATATTTTATCAATATATCCTTTTCTTACGGAAAATTTCTTATCAAGGGGTAGGGGGGACTAGTCGTAATCTTATGATGTTTTACAGTAGGGGGAGAGGGGGGCAAATTAGCTCTCAAAACCTCTTATGTAATTTATGAACGACCCCATAGAGGTATGGAGAAAACGAAAAATAAAATAACCTGGAATGAAAAAAAAAATGTAAAAAAACATATTAGAGTATGAAAATGGAATGAAATAATCTGATATTGAGTTTTTGATGTTTTATTCAATTTAGCCTTAATTTATATACCATGTCATTCATTCACTTCAGTTTTTTGATAAAAATATAAACTTGAATAATACTATTCCATTGCCAAGATTAACCTCTATAATTCAACATTCGAAGGAAATTGGGGAAGAGTCAAAAAACACTTGCGTGAGATTTGTAAAAGACAGTGGCAAGATTCAAAAAACACTTGGAGACGATTAAAAGAAAACGTAAGGGAGAAGAAATTTTTTTCTATCTTGGCTCTTCATTATTATTTTTTTTTCTCCTCTTCATGTGTCTTGGCTACATTTTCTTGATAGTTTATGGAGCTTCCTCGAATTTATTCTTCTCTGCCACTCATTGCATCATTTTACTCACGAGTACCAAGTCATATATGCACACATATCACTAGTCTTATCAATTAAAGAATCCCGTATCGTGCAATACAAATTTGAATGAAATTCGCACTGAAATTGATATTTTTCAAAGTTTATTTACTTTCGTAACTAAGGTATCAGCTACGGCTGGCAATACTTTTAGATGTACGAAGATCCGAGCCCTGATGATGAATAACCACATTGATGAAATATCAGAAGAGTTATCAACAATTTTAGGAGACAATAATTTAAATAAAGTTTTGCATTAATTTTCTTCTCTATTTTTTGCGTCAGATCCAAAAAAAAAATTGTAATTTTCAATTTTTCTAAATTTTCACAGATTTTAGCCTTTTTCTCATCGATTGCACTTTTTTTTAGTGAGTTTCAGATGGGAATTCATTGAAAATCGTTACTTTTTTTCCCAGAATATCTCGTAAATTGGACGAAATATTGTAATTTTTGTAATAGCCTTTTTTGTAACGGAGATCTCCAAAAAATTCGCTATCTCGCTTATTTTCCAAGATATTTACGTGATAATAATCGCAGAGACAAGTGGATTTCTCCTATCCTCCACCACTATCTAATTACTTCCTCAATTAATCCCATATAACAATAACTCTGACGATTAATAACCACATCGACGAATTTTCAAAAGAACTCCCCCCCAAAATTCATGACCAACTGTCGGCAATACCCATTGCCGCTTTCCCTATTACCAACGGATGTGAAACCGTTTGAACTGGCGGTGAATAAAAGTTCGGCGTCGCGACGATCGTCCGCGGATTCGCGGCGTCTCCGCTTAACGGCGCCACTGATTTCAAACAAAGCTACAAAAATTCGAAAAAATCTAAATTTCGAAACAACTCTCAAAAAATTCTATTCGCTTTTGAAATGTTCATTAAAATTTTTCATTTCCCCAAAAAATTCAGTAAAAAAAAATTTCATCTCTAAAATTTCACGAATATTAAATAATTCATTTTTCTTCAATTCCAGGAGCAAAAATCGTTATTCAGGATATTCGCAGATGTAGGTCATTTGCATAATAATAATAATAATAATTTTCATTCGCAAGTGAAATATAGAAAGTTCAGTATCCTCTTAATACCACATTATTGCGAAGTTTATCGTTTGGCTTACGCCTTCACGAAGAATTAAAAAAGAAAATAGAGGAAGAGAAATAAATAAAAAAATCACGTTATTTATTATTTGTCATTAATTTAATATGATAAATATAATGAAATGACATTAATGACAATCCAACGTTTATTCAGAAGTTTTCGTTTGTATTTATCGATTTACATATTGAGCCGTATAAAATGAAGCGAGTCAAACGAGCTTTTATTACCTTTAATCTTGTGCCAAGATAGTACTGGTAGTTTAACGACTATTTCATTTATATCCATGGGATAAGCACATTTTCTAAGTTAACGTAAGCTACTTCAAGATTTCCCATCGTTCTCGTTAATGTCCCCACGTGGAAAATCCCTTTTTTAACAGCCAACCCATCATCTTGGACGAGGTGTCGGGGCGTGTCGATTAAATGCCTCAACTGGGATAGCAAGTGCCAAGACTTTAATTATCCACAATTTTATTAGCTCGACGTATCTTTATTTTTTTCTTGGGTCTTTTTTTCAGTGGCTTAAGTGGTACAGTCACTGCAGTTAAATTCATACGAGGAAAAAATAAATTTTTGAAGAAATTGTGAGAATTTTTTTTGTAGATAATTTTTTTTTTCATGAATTAGGCAATTATTTTACTTTATTTTTGGAATATTAGAATTTAAGAAAAGACCTTTTCAGCGGAGTATTCAATTTTCTACAGAAAAGCTCTCTTGGGAGCTATTTTTTTTTAATTTCTTCAAATTTTTCGAAATATAAAGGAATGTAAAAAATAATGAAAATTTTTCTATTTTCAATTAATTTTTTGTTTCTAGGGCTCATTTTATTCCTCATTACATTCTTTACAGATTCCCTGAATTAGATTTGAGAATTTCGTCTTGTATAAATTGTTATTAACGATTTTATACGAAAATTTCACTTTTTTCCGATTGTACCTCCCAATCGTCCTTAGAAAAAGCCTTTCTATGTGCACTTTGAAGCAGAAAAAAGGCCTGGATAGGCCTGACTAGTCCAGCCCTATATTCACTTCAGCTCCCCAAGACTCTCCTAATATCGACCACTTTCCAAATACCTCGTGACGTGTTTTCCTATCCTCAAAAATCCTGGCTCCACGGAATTTAATTCCACAGACTGTGTACCCCCGTGGATCATTCAAGGGCAATGAATTATAATGAGAGACAATTAAACGAGTCAAGTCCATTGTCACATTTCATTTCAAGGGTTACTGCCTCTGTTACATCTTAACCCACGTGAATTGAATAAATTTCATTTCTTTTCCAGAGAGAGCATCCCTCGAAAACACAACTCGTTTATCATAGCCCACCGTGTATAATGATACGTCTGTCAGTTTCGTGTGTGAAAAATGAATCTAGACTTTGAGTTATTAGGCTTTCATTTCAAAGATCAAAACGGCAGGCTATATGATAAAATGTTTTCTATACCTAAAGATATTCGTGAAAATTCAATGTATCTTATTTTTTTCTTTTTCTCTTTATTTTCCAGGTGGAATGTAATTTTTTCGTGAAACGAGAACAGAATAACATTCCAAGTGTAAAAAAGAAGAGAATAAAAATCTGAGTGGAAAAATACTTGAAAAATAGTAGAAATAAAGAAAAAAAAAAAAGAAATCGTTCCGTCACGAAATGGATCTTATCTTTTTCTCTCTATACCAAAGGGCTTTTTCTAATATTTCCGTTTAGATATCTTTTGTGACCTGAATGCGTCGTGCAGACCTTCCAGGCATCAATTCGATTTTTCATACTTCCTTGAAAAATATACGTAATGCCTATCAATTGTTCTTTATAGTGTAAAGAAAAAAAAAATTACATATAAAGATGTGAAATAAATAGGCTAGATCCAATGACAAAGTACTTTGAATGGTAAGTGATGTGTATGAAGAAGAAAAATGGGGGAAAAAAAATAGTAAATGGAAGATGAAAAATTCTTCAAACGTTGCATCTTTTGTGCATTGTATAAACGCCACGGGATATCATGTAGCAAACGATATACCTTGTGCTGGGGATTATCCTCACACCTCATGATTTGATATGTTGACGCCCTGAGAAATTGTACGACATGGACAACAACAGTGTATGTTACGCCCCATGAATGATCGTACCTAATCATTCAATAATACAATGAGGTATTTTTCGAATTTTTCATTTATATTTTGCATAAACTGTAAAATCAAAGTATTGGAAATTTTTGAAAAATTTCTATTTCCATTATCTGACATAAAATCAAATGTTTTGAAAAATGAAAATTATTGATGAAATTTGTATCCATCAATCAATGATTCAGTAGCGAAAATGTAAAACAAGAAAATTCGATTTTTTCTTTTAATGATTCTTTCAAAATAATATTGGAAACTAACCGAGATAGAGCGATTTTGCCTCAATCCTTTTTTGTAGCTCTCAAAACTCTTTACAAAAAAGCGAAGCAAAAAGGGCGTATTTCCATTAGCTTCCGCAATATTATCAATATTAATCTATAATAAACCATAAACTAGAAATATTCTATGATTTTGAGAAATCATTTTTTTCCGAACATTTCTTTTTTCCCATTATTTCACAAAAATTGAGTTTCCAGAAATGGAAATTTTAATAATAATTTTTTCTCCGAACATCTCGGAAACTAATAGAGATACGCCCTTTTTCCCAAATCCTTTTTTATAACTCTGAAAATTCTCTACAAAAAAAGATTCGGATGTAAAGGGACATATCTCCAATAGTTTCTGAGTCTCCCAGATGATCACTATTTTATTTTGATTTCTATTTTTATTTTCACTTATGATTGATTATTATTATACTTCCAATTTTATTGTCAACTCGATAATCAAATGTTTAATGAAATGTAAATAACACTTAATTTGATTGGAATGAAGGTTAACTGGATCAGCACTTGTAAAACTTGAAGGCTCCGATGGGTTTTCAAAACCTGGAGTCTTTAATTAAATAAATAAAAAAAGAAAGAAAGATATTCTCAGGAAGAAATTGGCAAAAAATCGGCTCATCCTGTAACTGAATTACATTTATTTCATAATAAATGGAGATTAAAGCATAGAACATGAGAATTTCTTACGACCATTGGATATTGATGGATAAATGTTTCTGGTTACACTGATGCGTTATTTGTCATCGGACAATGGATACCGCCGTTATGATACACAATATTATGTTGCTGTATTGAACATATTCCTGGAGATAATCCCCCTGGACAGGTGATATCGTCTGTACTTTAGTCTCTCTGTCCATTCTGTCTTTTTTTTTTATTCGTTTTCTTCGTCTTTCATGCACGTTCCCCACAACCTGAAATATTTTGCAGTCCTCGATTGTATCAGACACTCGTTCTGGCGTAGGTATGGCTCGTTGAAGCTATTGTCGAACATTCCCATGAAGCAAAACTTTTACGTCGTTTCCTTCACTCCCGGAGGAGAAAATATGGTATCGTTGTGAAAAATAAAAAAAAAAGTAGCTACCTCTTTTTCACTCTCTTTTGTTTGACATCTTTTGCCCGTTTTTGGACATTTAACTTTGTGCTGCGTCACTCGGGTGTGATCATACGGTTGACAAATTCTTTCGTGGTAGGATTATTCTAAGATATATTGCAGCGAGACGTCCGAATTTTTATGCTTCAGTTTCTGAAATTTCTGATTTTTGGGGATTCATTGTAAGAGATATTGGGAATTTCGATCATAAGGATCTCCGAAACGAGTGGGTTTAGGGGAAAATATCAAGAAACCTTTTTTGGAGAGAATTTAATTTTCTACAATAAAGGTTTCTTGAAAAATTCTCGTAAACACAATAGCTTAGAAGATATCTTTAAAATGGTCGACACAAATTTGTTTGTTTTCTTTTCAAGTTCAGTTTTACTACTGGAATTTTATAGATATTATTTCATGAATATCTTCAAAACGATTGAGTTTATGAGAAAAGGCCAGGAGACCTATTTGTTCTGACATTTAATTATCTACAAAAAAGGTCTCCTGACAATTTCTCCTAAAATCTACTGCCTTTAAGATATTAAAAAAAAAACAGTATTACATCATTTTTTTTTACAATTTATTCAAAATTCATGAAACCATATATTTGATTCTTCAAAGATGTAAATTTCCCGATTTTCCAATGTTTCAAACTCCCAAATTCTCCGAATACTTCGAGAATCATTTTTATCAAGGATTTCGGGGTTCTCCGTGAATTATTGCTAAATTATTCGGTAATATTGAGCATATGACAAAAGTTAAGGGTGTGTCATCGTTTCAGTTATGCGGTTAAGGGTGTAGTCAAGGGTCTAGGCTTTCCTCTTGTTTTCACCACCCGCTGTGTAAAATCCTCATGAACTCTAATATAATATTCACTCCAAATTATTATTCCTTGAAAAAAAAAAAGAAAAAAAGGAAAAGGAAAAACTTTCTCATGAACTGTGAACAATTTTTATCATTTTTTTATTCATTCATTCCATTCAATTCAACACAAAAGTATTTTAAATACATTTATACTTACGATTAGTGTGTGTCATGAAACATTTACGATTAATCGATTGTACATGTTTTGAAATTTGTCGTGACAACGCTGGATTATCAGGATTCGTGATGGGAGGTAAGAATCGTGGTACAGTCGTTTTCACGTGATTTACGCCTACGTTCTGTCTCACTTCTTCTTGGACCGTAAAACCGCGTGTGAAACTTATCTTCTTTCGTTAAACTCATGTATACTGGCAAGCTTGAACACTTAGTCGTTAACATGGGTCCATACGAAAACTCAGACGATGAACACAGGTCGTAATTCATTTATAAATTAAGTATTTTTTATTCTGCTTTCAGAATTTGTCTCTTTATGGAGAGACTTTCAGCCGATATTTTGACATCAATAATGTTTTGGGACTCGTTAGATTTTGTAAATTTTATCGGCAAGAGCAGGAAAATGATAAAATCCAATTTTCCGATGTTTTTTTTGTGATCATCTCAGAATCTGAAGGGGATAGAGGAATTTTTACAGAATTTTTTTTTGTAGGTCTTATTTTCCTCGATATTTCATAAAAATAAATAAAAATACCACTACTGTCACTAGAATGACATTCGAGTGACATACACTGCGATGTTAATAATAATCGTTTTGCATGGATTTTATTTCCGATTGGAGAAAAATACCTTTAAGTTGACTACACACTAATTATGTCAAAAAATCAAGGAAGCCTAAAGAAAACGGGCAAAACGTCGCTCATTTGACAATTATTAATATTGTTAAATTTAATAATTCCAACGTCCTATGATCCTTACATCCTGATAAAAAAAAAAAAGTTTGAGTTTTTCCGACATTCACTTCTTCAAAAACATCTATCTTTTGAAAACTAATGAAGATACGTCCTTTTTGCCCTAATCCATTTTTCGTAACCCTTCAAATTCTCTACTCAAGAAGATTAGAATAAAAAGGGCGTATCTGCATTAGTTTCTGAAATAGTCCATTGAGAATGATTACAAAAAAAAATCCTGTTCTGTCTCTTCACTATTTATTTGACAAGCAAAAGACAGCAATGCTTCCATTTCAAACTGTCTCATCATAATTTCCACATAACTCTTTCTTCCTATTCACTTCCCCGTTTTTAGATGATAATAATAATAATTTTCCCCATCATCTCATTCCAACTGATTTAATTCAGTAGCGAAGAGGTAAAACAGAATAAATCAATTTTTTGTCATTTACTTGTTTGAAAATCGTTCGAAAATGAATGGAGACTTTTTTTTACCATTTCATCCATCTTTTTAGCTCTTGAAATTCGCTACAAAAGGGGCTTAGAGTGAAAAGGGCGTATCTCCATTAGTTTCCAAGATATTTCATTGAGAATGATCACAAATATAAGTGGATTTCTCCTGTTTTACCTTTTACTGGATAGAAATAATTGAATATTATTTTTATATCTACTCTGCCAAAAAAAATGTATTTCTCATGAATTTTGCTGAATTGTCAAAAGACATTTTCAAGACATTCCAAAAGAATAAGATTCAGTCACACGTGCGAGAGGATAAAAAGAATATATATATATATATATACTCGATTTATTCGACAGGACAGACAAGGAGCCTGGCATCTCCAAGTTTTATTAACTTTTCCTGGGACGAGCACCAAACGAACCGTGTTGAAACCAGGCTCTGAATTCCAAGCCAAACAGCCTAACCTCACTGTTATTTTCTATTCTTCCTTATTTTTTTTTTATTCTCGCCTCTTATTTTTTCCCTTTTTTCTTCCGTTTTTTTTCCACGCACTGACACGAACCAAGAGGGATTTTTTTCCCTCCCTTTCACGAAATATCGCATTACAATAATACGCTTATTATACTCGCATGCTTTACATCGAAGTTTTGCTCGTGTAGTAAAATTTTTCAATGCCCATAAAATTCAAATTTCAACGTTACGCGGCTCGATGCGTTGATAAAAAATTGAAAAAAAAAAAGAAAAAAAAATATTATTGATTCATTGAGATGGAAATTTAAATCGTGCGCTTTTTTATTCATCGGAAAATTGAATTTTTGATGAACTAATAACTGGGGCATACACGCGACTACACTTTTAGATCACTGTAGCAGATAAAAATAGGAAAATCTGGAAGAAAAAACAATTTTTTACGTTAAAATTTGTGAATTTTTGGATGTCATGCGAGTTGTATTGCGAATATCTTTGACGCGAGTGGGATTAGAGGAAAATGTCAAGATACAGTTTTTGTAGAGACTTTCAAGTGCTACAAAAAAGGTCTCTTGACATTTTCCCCTAAACCCAACAGCTTCTTCGATATTCAAAAAAAAACTACCACGTAATGTTTTTGATGATTAAAAAATCAGAAAATTTCGTGAAAATTCAATTGCAAATATCAATAAGGCGACTGGGCTTATCGGAAAAGCTCAGGAGACCTTCTTTGTAGCTCATGAAATTCTCTACAAAAAAGGTTTCTGAACATTTTCCTTCAAATGTCACAATTTGCAAAAGCGGTTTCTGATTTTAAAAAAAATCCCTCACTTTTGGACATTCTCATGAAAAAATTCAAAAAAAAATCTTTCATTAATCAAGTGCTTGTAATTTTTCTTCCAATCGTCTTCAACTGATAGTGATAAAAAATTCATTCAACTGTTAATTAAAAAAGCATGTACTTTATGATAATTCAGTGAATAAGTGCCGTGTGTTTTATGTATATCTCGATGAAATACAAGAAAGCTGCTGGAGATTACTAATTGGACATTCGTGGCTGAATCGGCCTCGTATCTGGACCGAGGGATCGTGAAAGAATGAGGGTTTGCTTCCGAAGCAGAAAAAAAATACAAAGAACCCAAAAAAAAGGAGAAGACAAAAAGTTCCGCCACTTTTGGCGACATTTTCCTTTTTTTTCAGGACCGAAAATCGTTTATTCTTACACGAAAAGAAAAAAAATCGAAAACTCTATATTAAAATTTGATTGTCAATTCTATCAATGTTGAAATAACTTTATTCAATTATTTATTGACTTAAATAATTAATAACAACGTTTTGCTGGTTTGAATCGAAATGAGGCTTGGCCCAAGACTGAGAAAAAAGCCTCAAATTAGGCTAGGTGAAACATAAAAAAAAATCAACAAAAACAAGTGGATAATAGTATTGGAAAGCAATGCTATGGAACTAATATAGCTTTTTCTGCTAATACTCAAGCAATATGCTTCCGAATGGAAGTGATACAACTTTTTTAAAACCATCATCAAAATATCAAATTTTGAAAAAATTCATTAAAACGGCAATAACTCGAGAACTAATCACGCAAATAAGCTCAAAATTGACAGGCATCTAACCGATACAACTCTCAAGATAATATATGAGTATGAAAAACATTAGTTGAATAGTTCCCAGAAATTCCATTAAAAACTGATTTTCGAAAAATGAATATATCTCAAAAATTACCGATCGGAATCTCTTCAAGTAAAGCTTAAAAAATAGAGTTTGTCGAGAGGAAGTTTTCCACAAAATATAAAATTTTTCTATAGAACCGTTTTGCTTTAATTGAGACTATTATGCACACACCGACAGACATGCGCTAAAAATATAATTTTCTCTCTAGTTAGATCATTTTAAGTATCTTCCATTAAAAAAATTATAATCGAAAATTCTGATGATTACATAGCTTCCCTTCGGAAGCAAAATCTAATTTATATAATACCAATAACATATTATTATGATTATTAGAATAATAATAATAGAGAATTCTTATCTAATGAATGAAGGTTGGCCCGAGACTTGTCCAAGCTTTAAGAATGAAGCCTTTGTAGGGAAAGCCTCAATCGAGGCTGACTCAAGCGCAGGTTGAATTTTGGAAATAAAGAAATAAAAAATCTTGATCTCAGAATCATTTTGATGACGAGAATAAGCCTGGTATAGGCTTCGCTTCCTAAGCATTAGTGCGCCAAGGCTGGTACAAGGCTGTACTCATCGTCAGCTTCGGCGCTTCTTAACAGAGCGAAGTGTATTTCGAATTGATTAGAAATTATTTGAAAAACAATAAAATTTCAGATTGAAAAAAAAATATTTAAAATATTAAAAAATATTCATTAAATGTATATTCATATGATGAATATCATATAAATTCACCGCTAAACTTTCATTTTGTCTCAATTCATGAAAATAATATTTTATTTGTTTAATATAGTAAATGTATATTTATATGAATTTTGACAGTTGGTTAGTTGAAATTAACTTGTCAGAAATAAAAATTACTAGTCAGAATGGTAAAATTTACTGAAAGATTACCATTCAGCATAATGAAAATTAACAATTGGGCCTCAAAAATTTAATTACCTTGTCTTAATTTTCAATTTTTTTTCTCCATGAAATGAACCAAATAAATACTATACTACTGGATTACCATTCTGAAACCATAATTTTCTTCAGATTTTTCTTCTTTTCGTGTACGTTAAGTATACGAACAACTGTCACGTCCAACCGATCACTGCAGTTATCATAAAATATTGATAAAGTTTTATAGATACGCTTGGAAATATTGTGCAGTTCCAATTCCGTTACTCTTTCTTTCTCTTAAAATTCTCACTCACAGACTTTACTCACTGGCGTTTCTTCTTAGTGAGAACAATGGCCCACAAATCACATTGGCTCGAGTCTCGAATGCTAAATCTCATTGGAACAGCCTAACCGGTGCATACAGGCATTCTAATAAAAGATGGACCACAAAATACATTTCTTTTATTTCACTTGTAAACCAGAGAGAAAGAAGAAAAGAGTTATAACGTAAATCGTAATTCAATGCAGACACTTAAATTATGTTGAATTGATTTGAATTGATTTTACTGCCGATTCTATATTCTTCATAATTTATTGATAGCTCTTTTTGAATTGGAAAAGGGTAAAATAATATTATCATTATTCTACTACAATATGAGAAGCAAAAAATCAGTATTTTTTTGCAAATTTTAAATTTTTTGGGATTTTTTAGAATTTTTCAGGATTTTTGAAAAAATTTCAGAACTCTTCATTTTTTTTTACAATTTTTCAGAATTTTCCCAAATTGAACTCCGTTAATCTTTTTTGTCCACATGGTTTCTGGAAAAATCAGTATTCTTCCCCAATTTGATATTTTCTGGGACTTTCCAGAATTTTCGAATTTTTTTCTAAATTTTTTTCAGAAATTACCAGAATTTTCCTCAATTGAACACCAGCAAAAAAAGGTTTCCCTTGTCTATTTGAAAATTTGTGTTTTTGCTATTTTTTCAAAATTTCTGTGCTCAATAAAATAGTAAATCTTGAAAAATGATTGAAAACTTTTTTTTTCTTAATTTTAAATAAATTCCAATTAAATTTTTTTTTCAGTTTTTTACGAATATCTCGGAAACTAAGCGAGATAGGATGACTTTAGTCGAATTCTCATTTATAGCTCTTGAAATTCTCTACAAAAAAGAATGAACAAAGAATCACCCTATCTCGCTTTGTTTCCGAGATATCCTATTTTGAATGATCACAAAAAAGCGTTGACTTGAACCAATTCTCTTGAAAAGTTCAATTTCCTAAAAATTCTCGTTAATAAAAATTCAGGTATAAATTCCAATAAATTCCATCGAGAATTTAGATTATGTGTGAGTACAAAGAATGCTAAAGCTTCAACGTTGTTGATTGAACGGTATTTTCCCGAATATTTTCATTAAATTGGGAATATAGAATATTCGAGTAATTTTATCCTAAAATTTGCAGATTCCAATAGAAAAATTGGGTGGTTGTTGACGAGGTGGATCCATTATTTTTTAAAAGCAAGCGTAAATAAATTGGCTGTCGATAAATTTTCATTTGAAATAGGAGCCAACAGCTATTGGTTTTGTTGAAAGAAGCGAATGTTTCCAATAAAAATGAAAAAAAAAATGTTTAATGGTATTGTTAGAGAATGGTACTTCTATGTTGCTGTATGATGGTCATTAAAGATAAAGGTAACGTCCGAGGAAAAGAATAAAATCTCGATTTTTATATCTTTACTTTTTTCTTTTTTCATTTTTTTCTGTTGATAAAAGTGCAATAGAAGAGTATCATTCCTCTTGGGTTATTTTTCACTGATATTTCATAACGATCCAATTTGTTGAGAAATGACAGAAAAATTGTTGGAAAATAGAGTGGATGATATGAATTTTTCAAACAATCGTGACAGCATACTAAAAATAATTTATGTGCACTTTTTTTTTTTTTTTTTACTTTCAATTTGAGATAAATCAACTTTATGATCTACTACATTACGTGGCTGAAAATAGATGTCTTGACGGTGATATCATCATGAAAATAATGTTTTAAATTGCCCACAAATTGCCCGGAAGGTCCGAGAATACTTTGGGGGAGAGAGGGGGCAAGGGCACAAAGAAAAGAAATAAAAAACTGGTAATGGTGCATGGTAATCATGATCGTTTTACCACGAATGCAGTAAGTAAAGAGATGGCTCGTATGTATATCTAGTATTATCCAAAGGGGTTATGTGGCACGTGCGAAGGATCGAGAATTTTGCTGTTCTTGGATATAACGGCAGCTCTCTCTGTAACCATTGTAGTTTACGAGAATATTTCTTTGATATTCGTTGAAAATCCAGCAAATACATTGGGATAATTTATTCTAATGTTCTCTAGTACGGAATTTTTTTGGATGAATAGGATCTCGGAAATGAGTGGGTTTAAGGGAAAATATAAAGAGATTTTTTTTGTGGAAAATTTTAAGAGCCACAATAAAGATTTCTTGAAATTTTTTGATAAACCCAATTGTTTTGAAAATATTTGCAAATGAATTTTTAGGAATTTTTTCCGTTTTTTAGTCATTTTAAAAATTGAAAAAATTATATAAATTTTCTTTGGAAATATCCGAGAAATTTTTGGGTTTAAGGAATGATATCACGAGAGCTTTTTTGTAGCTTTTTAAATTTTTTACAAAAAAAAAGGTCTTCATTAATTTTTTCAGGTCTTTTGATAATTTAAAAAACTATTGAATTTTGGTAAATTTATCAGGAGAGTTTTTCCTGTGGAGAATTTCAAGAACTACAAAAAAAGATCTTTTACGATTTTTCGATAAATGAAGTCGTTCTGAAGATATTTACAAATGAATTTTTGGTGAAATTCTGGATTCTTCAATCATCAAAAAATTTACGTATAATTTATCTATAAATATCTCTGAAACCATTGAGTCTAGGGGTTTTTATCAAGAAACCTTTTTCAAAGCTCTCAAAATCCTCTACAAATAAGGTTTCCTGACTTTTCTCGATAAATGCATTCGTTTCAGAGACATTCACAAAATAATGATGATAAAATTGGCAAATCCATCAACTTCATCATCTCTCTCTTTTTCATTCTCTCATTTAAATTCTCATTTTTCAAAAGAAATTGTTCTTCAAATCGTCTTACTAAAATACACTACGTATTTCTTGCTAACAATGGCCCAAGTCTCCAGAGGCATCGTGTACTAAAATCCAGATTTTATCTTCATACTTGTAATATTCATATATTGATTTCACAGTGCGTTCGTATCTGTCAACATTGTTGAGGAGCTCAGACTCGTACGGAATACTCACTAATACTTTGTACCACAAGAGTCTGATCAATATTTCACTCTTACTTTATTACCAATAATAATGGAAAATACGGTAATGTATTATCCGTCAGAATTATTGATTCTTCAAATCCTTCTTTATGAAATTCCACGAGCTCTAGATAAAAGCTGAAGATGAAAAATTGGTTGAATCAACGAAATAGTCTTCATGAATTTTACATGAAAAATAAAATAATTATTTGAAAAACAAAATAAATTAATTCAATTAATAACGTTGGAAATAATTTGCTCGAAATCAGTAAAAATAGTCAAAATATGGTGCTTTTGATGATTCTATTGAAAAGCTGAGTGAATTTTCCCTAATAAACATGTTAAAACTCATTTTTAATGTTTTTTAAAAATTCAAATTTTTAAAGGAAAATTTCAAAATTCATAATTTTTCCTTTTTCGGTGATATCTGTTTCTATTGGTCGTTGCGTAGAAATTACGAATGGAAGTAAAAGTTGAGATCATTTGTCATTGAATTATGGGGTTTCAGAATGAAAAATGATCAATTTTGAAAGTATTTGTAGAGTAAAGACGGATTTTTACAAAATAGTCCATAATTACCTCGAAAATCGAGATTTTTTCTTTTCAATCATTCAAATGAACCGCAAATGATCTCATCTTTCATTCAAGAGCAACTCCAAGTAGCTATAGTCAATAGAACTGGAGATATTCTCAAAAAAGTGGAGAACATTTGAAATTCCAAAAAACTAGAATTTTTGAAGAATTAAAAAAATAAAATAATCCTGACACATGTTGTCCACCAGAAATTTCTCCAGCTTTTCAATAAAATCATCAATAACAATCCATCTCAAACCGTTTCAGCAAAATTTCCATTCTTCCCTACTTTTCTCTGGAATTATTTTATTCATAATAATTTCAGACCAATAAAAAAACTCCGAAATGTTTTTTTTTCTCTGATTTTAGTTGAATAAAATCGAGAATTCACAAAGCCATTTAAGACAATAATGTTACCTCTGCTATCAGATAAATTGCTCCTGGGAATTGTCGAAAACTTTTGGTACGTAATTTCACATAGAATTGCAACGATAGTTTGTTACGTGAAGCCATGGATGGTGGAGTATTGGTCTCCATTGTGGTGTCTAGTACGACGTACCTTAGCCCACAATAGAATCAGTTTGACGCACTCAATGAGAAGGAGGGAGGGAGGATGGGATTGGGGTGGATCGTTAATTTTGCGGTTTCGGGCTGATAATGCTCCCAAGGGGGGAAATGATGCACAGTTAAATGCAATAGGACTAATAAACCATTATGCTAACTAAACATGGACTCCATTTGCTGAGTAGATAGTTATGCTCTGAGCTAACGTCTGAGGGATTATTTGTCATTGAATGATTTTCTTCATTATTTTTTTCTTTTTTTTTTCAGGAATGATGCGAATGTGGAGAGCTTGCCGGCAATGCAGACACAGAAGATTGAGCCACAAGGGAATATTGCGAAAATTGCTAAGAGATATCTGGATGACAATATGCAACAGGCTTGGATCAATCCTCGATTGATATCGATGGTAAGTCATGAAATTATTCACTTCGAGGTTTATGATTCTTCTGATTCAGTTGAGGTTGTATCCCAGCGAACTCGAGTACAATTAAACACTTCTTTTTAAATTCCGTATTAGAGATTATATTTTTCTACATTTTTCTGAATTTTTTCATATTTTTTGTTCGTCTAGTTTATGAGATATAAATTATCAAAGTTACTGAAAATAGGGATGGTGGAGATGAAATGCCATAAATCGGACAGAAATAACGAAATTACTAAAAAACCACACAATTGACCAATTATTTAAAAACTATTGGTCAAGAGAACAGCATTTTAACTAAATAAGAGAAGAAAGAAATATTTAATTCACCGAATAGTTATTGAGAAATTTTAATTAGAAGGTAGTCGTTACTATTTGCCTCTCTCTCTATCTCATGCATGTGATAGGAGATTAGTAATGTAGAGAAAATTCGAGAATCAAAAAAAAATTATATTCACAAGCTGAAGATATGACTTTGGAATAGTTTAATCATTTTTTCGGGTAAATTGAAGCGAGTTTTTCCGAATTATCATCAATTAATCTGGAAGTTAAGCTATAAATCCTCATTTTTTTCCTGTTCCATCGATCGTAATCTGGGACACTACCTTGATATCTTCAAAATAAGTGATTTCAGGAGAAAATGTCAGGAGACATTCATTGTAGAGAATTTTATGATCTCCAGAAAAAGTTCTCACAAAAAATGTGCTATCTCGCTTAGTTTCCGAGATATTCTTGAGAAGAAAACTTATCAGAAAATTTACTTTGTTTTTTTCATCCGTTTAATTTTATCACGTAGGATTTTTTAGGAATTTTATTACTCAGGAAAGTTTCTCAGCTCTTTTCCACAGAAAAATTTCCAATTTTTCCAATGAAAACTATGAAAATTCAGTAACTTCACAACCTCTGCATCGCAATATGCTCTGAAAATCGATTTTTGACCGCAATAAAAACTTTCTACCATATTTCACTAACTTTCAGCATAAAAATAATAATTGTCTCGAATTATTTTCCATCGTCAATGCATCCCTTGTCTCTCCCAAAAGACCAATTTTTATTGGGCACTTGTATTTTTTATACGGCACATATATTTTTCGAATAAAATTTTTATTAACAAAGTAGGAAGTGCCCTCTTTTTTTTGTCTGCTATTTCAGACTTAATAAACAACTCTGACTGTTATTAAATAATAAAAAGAAAAAGTAGGGAAAGAAGTGAAAATATCCTAGCAAATGAGACAGTAGTCTTAAGTTTTAATAATCGGCCTTTTATCCGCTTCATTAGCAAAGTACAAAAGTAGCTAAATAATTAAGTCTGAGCGCAACGGGTGAGAATAAACACAATAGCTATTCTGATTTTTCATTGTTTCAAATTCCAAGTGAATATTCTTGATTATCGTAAGTTAATTATCATCCATTGTTTATCGCATACAGCTTTTGTTATTCGATTTAATTCAGTTCAGTGGCGAAGAAGTAAAACGAAATTAAAGGGAGTTGATTATGTTTATAACGTGATTTTAAAGAATATTAAAAAAGATACGGGAATTCTGGAATTTTTTGAGCTTACAGAATAATACGAAGGACAATTATCTTTAAATATATACGAAATATGGAAATTTTTGTACAGACCTTTTTTGTAGAGAATTTCGAGAGCTACAAAAAAGCTTTGGAGAAAATTCTTTCGTATCTCGCTTAAATAAAAAAGATAAAGATTAATTATATTTACGAATTTGGGATTTTCCAGAATGTTTCAGGAAATTTTTGAGGATTTTTCCAAATTGAACTTTGGCAACCTTCCTTTGCCCACGTGGTTTTGGAAAATTTGTTATATGATGACCCAATTAGGGAACTTCCAGAATTTTCATAGAAAAATTGCGGGAAATTTTGGAAAATCAGCTATGTTTCCCAATTTTGGATTTTCCAGGAAATTTTCCATGATTTTTTCAAATTGAACTCCGGCAATGTTTTTGTTGACTTTTGCCCACGTGGTTTTTGAAAAATTAATACTATTTCACAATCACGGATTCTCCTGAATTTTCCAGAAAATTCTTCCAATTTCCCATGACACTTTGAATTAATCATTATAAAAATGAAATCCGATCATCAAATTTACAGAAAATTTGACAAAAAAATTTCCAGAATTTTCCCAAATAGAACCCGTCAACATGCCTTCACCCACATGTTTTCTGAAAAATCAGTTATATTTTCCAATTAGAAATTTTCTGGAATTTTCCAAAGAAAATCACGGAAATTTCCCAAAAAAAACTCCAGCAACCGTTCTTTGCCTATATCAACCCCTTCCTCATTGCGAAAATATCTCGAAAACCGTCAGATTTAGGAAAAATGATCAGGAATCTAGTTTGAAGCTCTTGAAATTCTCTAAAAAAAAAAACTTAATATTTTTCGATAAAACCACTCATTTCAAAAATATTCACTGAAGAATCCTCAATTTTTTTTTCTCAACTTCTTTACCTCTCCATTGAATTACTCTATTACCTCCCCAACCAAAAGACAACTGCACCAGTGAATTTCCATACTTTTTTTCCACCTCACTGACAATGAAAATTTTCCGTGATTTATAACTCCACATTCCCCGTCATCCAGAGGGTAACCGTAATACGAGCAACGGTATAATGTTGTGAATGGAGAAGGGAAGAGGAGGGTGGAAGAGGGTGAGTTAAAGTTTAGATTTTTCTCAGTCTCAACTGTGTTTCATCCTGTCAACTCTCGTGATATCAAGAAACTCGCTGAATCGGCTTTTGGCCCGGTATATTTCTCCCCAGAATTGTCTATTATTTTTTGTGTCTCTGGCTAAAGTATAAAAACAGCTATTCGTAACTTTATATTTTTCTCTAAGTGAATTGAGGAAAGCGCAAAGAAATAAAGAAAAAAAACACAAGTAAAATTGATGACTTGCTATTTTTCATGTTATTAAAATTCTCCACAAATTTTAATGAACAAAAAACAAAAGAGGCAAATATCCACTGGAAAATGTGGGAATTTTTTTTTCCACCAATTTGTGGTTGAACTGCTCAAGGATTTTGCTTTTTTTTATGGCTAACAAAATATCGTTGGATATTACGTAAGAAAAAGTGTGTTAAGTCGAGCGAGGAGAAGGTATCCCGGACGAGCCAAAATACAAGATAAGGATATTAAAGATGAGATGAGAAGAAAAGCAGGAAGTAAAGAATAAAAAGGACAGGTCTTGGAATTAAAAAAGCCCCCGGACGATCTCCCATGGATATATATATATCTATATATATATATAATTTTTTTTCTTCTCTTTTTTCACTCAGAATTTATGAATTCATTATTTAATTTGATATTCAACGGATCTCCGACTGTAAGTAAATAGTGTAGCGTCATGGTTGTAGCGTTGAAAATGTGTGATAATTAAAATACCTCTTGACTTTGTCTTAATGTTCATGAGGAAATGAATTACTAAAAAATTCCATTAAGAACGTTCTTTAGACTTTTATGCAGAAATTTACAGGTGTTTTAATTTGACGATGGTTTGTGAAGAATATTTCGGAAAATAAGGGAAATAAAAAAAAATCGTGGAAACTTTTTTTATGGGGAAAATTCAGGACTACAAGAAAGGTTTTCATTGAATTTTTTTAGCTCTCACGACTATCGAGATATTGGGAAAAAATTGAACTTCAAAGGGAAGTTGAAGCAGTTTGCAATTCCACTCATTTATTTTATTTCTCTACGTTTACTAAACGACTCAAATTACAAATTTCCAGATTACTGCACTGCATCTCTCGTAATTTACATGATTTTTATGCTTCAATATTCCTTTAATCGCAATTAGTTGTCGAGACGTTTTTCAGAATATTCTCATAAAATTTTGCTTTAAAGTAGTATTTCAACGAACTAGAGTACATTTGACCCCTTATTTTTTTGATGCCGTATTAGAGACGATATTTTTTTTACATTTTTCTGAATTTTTTCATAATTATTGTCCGTGTAGTTTATGAGATATGAATTATTAAAGTTACTGAAAATAGCGGTGTTGAGGATGAAACGCTCTAAATCTGACAGAAATAACGAAATTACTGAAAAACCACACAGTTCACTCATTATTTAAAAACTATTGACGAAGAGAACAGCATTTTAACTAAATAATAGAAGAAAAAAATATTCGATTCTCCGAATAGTTTTCGAGAAATTTTAATTAGAAGGTAGTCGTAACTATTTGCCTCTCTCTCTATCTCATGCATATGATAGGAGATTAGTAATGTAAAAAAAATCGAGAACCAAGAAAAAATTATATTCACAAACCGAAGAAATGACGTTTGAATAGTTTAATCACTTTCGGGTAAATTCAAGCACTTTTTCTCGGATTGTCCACAATTAATTGGAAACTAACTCACAAATCCTCCTTTTTTTCTGTTTTATCGACCCTATTCTAAGATACTACCTTAATTTTGAAATTTCTCAAAAAATATTCGATAACCCAGTAATTTATATTTATTAATTCCATTGGAAATGTGTGCGGATAAATTATTGTCAAAAGTTTGAGAAATAATTTATTTTCCCAGAGAAAACTTGACAATTGTAATTTCAACGCTTTTCTTTATGGAGTAGAAGTAAAATTATGGATGAGGGGGTCATGGTGCAGTGGTGTTTCTTTTTCCATCTGAGTTTCAAGTTTTAAAATGTCGTTGAATCGTAACATTTGAAATGTTACTTTCACGCGGCATCATTGGTGACAGGGTGCCACCCCTCTTTTAAAAAAAAGATTCGGATCATTTGCTAAAGTGCTACTTTGTGTCGCATGAAAAAAAGAAAAGTCTCAGCTTCTTTTCAATTCACTGAGAATTTTCTCCTCTTTTTTTTTTTTTTTTTTTCAAATCATTTTTCTCTGTCTCGTGATTGTGCGAGAGTAAAATTGAATTTTTATTCATATTTTATTAACTTTGAATATTCTGCAATTCAATTGGACTTATTTTGATTGTCAAATGAATTTTGATGGTAATTGAAAATTTAATGGAAAAACAACACGAGTTTTGGTGGTAATTGATATATTTTTTTGCGCCTTTGTGCACGTTATGTGACTCGATAAATTCGTTGAAATTGTGATTTATGTCAAAAACAATAGATATTCAATTTTTCCTCGTTTAATATTAATTTTAGGGGATGTTATAGAGGCGAACAATGAGAGTTTTTTTTTTTACTTCGACTCTTGATTGGTTGAATTATTTTTCATTCATTCGTTTTATTCTTTTGATGATGATAAAATCATTTTCATCTGATTTTTCTTCGAAAATTTGAGAAAGGAATATTATTTTGTGAATATTTCGGAAACTTCTGAGTTTAGGAGTAATTATCAGGGAATTTTTTTTGTAGCTCTCAAAATTCTCTACAAAAAAGATCTCTTGACATTTTTCAATAAACCTACTCGTTTTAAAGATATTCGCAAAATAATGTTTATCAAATTTCAGAAACAAAATTGTAGGAAATAAAAAGTCCAATGAACACGTGTACACTATTTTAAAAGTATCTCAGTAATTATTAGTGTCATGAGAATTTATCAAGAGACCTTTTTTGCAGCTCTGGAAATTTTCTTCAAAAAAGGTTTCTTCATATTTTTCCTCAAACCTCTTCATTTCGTAGATATCTCTAATATGATAACTTCCTCTATCTCGAGACGCAAAGAATTAATTTTTTTTTTTAATGAAAACTGGAAATTCATTCACATTTTCTATAATTACTCATCGTGAATACCATGACTCTTTCAGAAGAAATATATAAAAGGATTCTTTATTTCTTTGGCACGCGTGATCATTATAGCTGAGCCAATGTCGAATACAATCCTACTTCAATGAAAGAAAACATCAACCAGCATTCAGCGACAAAAGACTGATTGATTGTCCGGGCGGAGAAAAGTCGTGAGCGGAACGAACTTCTCCTCAACTCTGTAATGCTTTTTCTACGTTCCTATTATCCTTTTTATTACAATTTAGCCTTTCATGTTTATTTTTATTTTATCTCATTTCTCATTAGGGATTATCAATTGAGTGTCACATCTTTTGTTGTTTTCTTCAGGCAACAGAAAAAAGAAGCAAAAATTGTTAAATGATTAATTCAACGTCAAAATTAGATGAACAGAAAAAAAATATTCAACATTTATTTAATTAGAGAGTGGCTTTTCAGATCTTTGCTGCTTTGAAAGGAAGATAACACGATGATTTCAATGTGTTTCTGTCTCTAGAATGAAAAAAAGTTAAATTTTTGTATAAAACCGTTAATAACAATTTTTACGAGATGAAATTCTCAAATTTGATGAAGCAAATCTGTAAAGAATGTAATGAGAAATAAAATAAGTCTTAGAAACAAAAAATTAATTGAAAATTGAAAAATTTTCTGTGCTCTTTATATTGCTTCATTTTTTCAAGTTTTGAAGGAATTTTCAAAACCACAGAAAATTTTACAGTTTTCAACCAATTTCTTGTTTCTAGGATTCATTTTATTTCTCATTATATTCTTCACAGATTCACTCCTTCAAATTTGAGAATTTTATCTCGTATAAACTGTTATTAACGATTTTATACAAAAATTTAACTTTTTTTTGACTGTAGAGACAAAAACACCTTAAAACTCTCCTTATCGACGTTTTGGTCTCCCTGTCAGGCTCTCTTCAGGATACTCGTTTTATTGTTTACTAAATTCATTCAAAATATGATAGAAAATTTAAACATTACAGGGTGGCGATTGACCTGGAAAACCTGGAAAAGTCATAGAATTTGAAATTTCTGGAATAGTCAGGGAAAAGTCAAGAAATTTCAATCTTAGTCAGGAAAATTTGTAGTTCATTTTTTATTATCTCCATATTCCTAAAAGTTATACATATTCAATGGAAAAAAATTGAACTTTTCGATTAGTCGGAAATCTGCAAAAAGGTTAACAGAAAATCACAGTTCTAAAAATTTAACGCAGTTTCGGACATTATTGTTAAATTCTAGTAAAAAAATTATTTTCAGGATTAACTGAGAATTTTAACCTTCATTCAAATAATTTTTTTTTCTTGTATGTCCTGAAATTTTATTTTCAGTCAGGGAAAAGTCATGGAAATGTCAGGGAATTTTGAAATTGATTTCAAGTCACCACCCTGCATTAGAAATTAGTTTACAAAATATTGAGAAATATTGTTGATATAAAACATTTTACCTCACTTTAAAGTATCCCAATCATCTTATTCGCTCTAGAATAATGACAATTCAGTAGTGAAGTGGTAAACAAGGTTAAGTATATATGGTAATCCTATATGACTTAACCTTTTTTACCACTTTACTATTGAATGATTTTAACAGTTTTCCAACATTTGTTTGTTTCAAGGAATTCTTCGAAAGTTTGAAGTTTCAGAAACGTCTAGACATTTGTCTATTTTTCTTCCTATTTTCAATTTTCATAACTTCAATAACTGACTGATACTGCATATGTCTAGGATACACTACAATATTATCGATATTTGATTGGACAGTGAGATGGGACACTCCTGAGTCCACAGCCCCTGTAGGGCTGTGACCCCCCCCCCCCCTCCCAACTTCCTAGTGAACTGATATCTACGGGTGTATGAATAATTTCAAACTCCCTCAAGCTCCAACTGCATGAAATTCGCAAAATCGATAGACTCCAAATTGAATATTCTGTGTATAAGAGAACATTGTTCTTAATCCCTATCATCAATTCTTGTCACTCTTCATTACCTTTTTTTTCTTCAATTGATGCAATTTGGTAGTTTGGAAGATGAGTGAAAATCGTAGGATAAATATTCTGGAAATTACTGAATTTATGGAAATTTATGAAGAAACCTTTTTGGTAGAAAATGAAATTCTCCTAAAAAACGGTTTTTTGTCTTTTTCTGATAAATCCACTCACTTCAAAGATATTCGCGGAAAAATCTTCAAGAAATTTCGGACTCTTTTCCGATCTCTTCACAACAGATTTCTCAATTTTCCCCTTTTCTTCTTTCATTTTGAAAAGATCTCCAAAACTATCGGAATTAAGAGAATTTATCAAGAGACTTTTTTTTAGGTGATAAGATTCTCTTCAAATAGGGTTTCTTGATATTTTCCGATAAATCCCCTCGTTTTGGAGATATTTGCAAGATAATGTTCATGAAATTTTAGAAGTAAAATTGTAGAGAAGAATTAGCACAAAAATCACATGTCCACTATTTAAAAAGTATCTCTAAAACTATGAGGTTTAAGAGGATTTATCAAAGAACCTTTTTTGTAGCTCTCAAAATTCTCTACAAATAAGCTTTCTTGAAATTTTTCCCTAAATCCACTCATTTCCATGATATTCACAATAAAAAAAACCCTCCCCTCATCAATCTCTCTAAAAACACAAACAATTCAAATCTTTTTGATGAAAATTAATGTTTCAAGAATCAATAGACTCCGAATTGAGCATTCCCTGTCAACAAAATCATCTTGCAATTCCTCCACCATAAATTCCCGTCACTCTTCATTATTCCTCCAGGCTCTTCCAAACTGAATCTTTACGTCTGAATTTTTTTCCACTTTTTTTTTTCTTCCTTTCCCATCTTCTCAAAAAGATGCTTTAATCACTCAGTTTGCCCCGCAAAATTCCGGTAGACCCTTTGCGATAACCACTTGAGTATTATTGTATATTGGGAGTAATATGAGTACAGGGCGATGGCTGATTGAAAAGTTAGTGCTTCCCCAATCGTGAAGATGAGTCCTTGGAATTAAATCACAGTCACGGAAGTGAGGACAGTGCAAAGGGGCGAAAGATTCCAGCCTGAGTTATTTGTGTGAGCAGTGGGGGCTTCACTCTCACTTTCTCTCTCTCTCTCTCTCTCTCTCTCTTTCTCTGTTTCGCTCTCGGGTTTTTGGGGGTGATGGGGTCGTGGCTCGTTGAGATTGTTGCGGCGTTTGTCACTCGGTCCATTAGACGGCATTTGGCTCGTTTCCGTTAGATAGACCTCGCAAACTAACTGCGTACTTGTTTGAATCGAAAAGGCGCCAGTTTCGTACGTGAATGTCTGTATTTTGTGGACATTATTCATTCATTGGAGGGGAGAGAGCAGAAGCACTTTCCCAATTTTAGATCACACAATTTTCCCTATTTTTTTCCATTCCAATTGATTTAATGCAACAGCGAAGAGGTGAAATGAAATAAATCTTTTGTCATTCATTTTTTCAAAAATATCTCGGAAACTAATGGAGATACGCCCTTTTTTCTCCCATTTTTGTGTAGCTCTTCAAATATTTTACAAAATAAGAATTGGGATCAAAAGTTTCCACCTGATATTACGAGTGCTACATCGATTCCAATATTTCGTAAACTCTGCTTCAATTATTAGATGGCAAAAGCTTTTATATAGGGTACTGGTATTTGTGCTTCAACAGTGATGGACCTTATTGACTGTATTGTTTATCTTGTTTCTATGGAGAATTTTCTTTTTAATTTTCCTTTTTTTTGTTCATTTTTTCAATTGTTTCGTCTTTCGGGAGTTCGTCTTGTTTTTGTTCTGTATTGGCATAAGTAAAAATGGTGAAATTAAATTATTTGAAGAGGCTTTGATGGATTTCTTAAGATGAAAGTCTATATATTAATAAAGAGAGGAAGAAAGATATTTTTAAGAAAAAGTAAATGATATAAAAATGGATTTTCTATGTTGTCTCTTTACCATTAAATTAACAATAAAAGAAGCAGTCATCCATTAATCTGGTTTCTTAATATAATTTCCACATAACTCTTTTTTAAAATTCATTTTCCCAGTTTTAGATGACAATTTTCTTCACTTTTTCATCACCAAACAAAATAAGTCAATTTTCTTTTGGCATTTAATTTTCCTCAAATATTTCTTTCTTCTTCATTGAAATATAGATTTCAGGTTTAAAAACGCATTGAAATCTAATATTTCAGAAACTAATGGAGATAACCCTTTTTTTTATCTCAATCCACTATTGTAGCTTTTGAAATTCTCCACAAAAGAGAATTTCAGGCGAAAAAAAAAGACGTATCTCCATTAATTCTCGAGATATTCTATTCAAAATCATAACAAAAATAAGTGGATTTATTCTGTTTCATCTCTTCACTACTGATTTGATAATGAAACAAAGATTTAAAAAAAAAACAGCAGCAATACATTAATTCCAAAGTGTCTCATTATAATTTCCACATAACTCTTTTCTCCTATTCACTCATTATTTAACGAAACAGTAGTACAACTACCGCACACACATTTCACAGTGTCTTACACTATGGGTCATGCATGTTAGGCCAGTATAATGCCAGTGAAACACACAGCAGGTGGTTTTCTCATTTTTTTTCCCTTTCTCTCCCCTCTCTCCCCCTTTCTTCCAACTTCTTTTCTCTTCTTCCTTTTCCACTCGAGTCTGCAGAAGAAAAAAAATACAAACTTGTGTCACGGAGGAAGAGGGAATGAAGAGAAAAAAAATGAAAAAAAGAAACCCCTCTCCCCCCCCCCCTCTCGTGACTATCCTCCTGACTCACATAAAGAAAAGTCGTCGAGATTTTCTTGCTCCTCATCAAAGCAGAAAAAAAAGAAGTTGCAAAACACAGAAGAAAAAAAAGTGGAGAAATTAAAAAATAAGAAGGAGAGCTCAAATAGCAAAACAAGAAAATAGAAAAACTTCACATACACTTCTATGTGTTATATACATGGAAAAAAAATTCATGGTTGAAAAAATCACAGATAAGAGTGACGAAGCGTATTGGAGTATGTTGCAGTCATTAAAAGAAATAACGAGAAGTGCCCACTTTTTGCATTTATTTTTCATCTTTTTTATTTCCCTTGTTTAAGAAAGAAATGTTTTTGTTGAGAAAAGAAGGAAGAAAAAAAAGTGCAACTCTGGGGATTTTTTTCACTCACACACAATGGCCTTCTTCTTAGTTCTCAGACATAATTTTCTTTATTTTTTTTTTTCTTCTTCCCTTCATGTGACGTTTTAGGTACATTGAGGGGAAAGATATTCCATCGTATCCGCCTTTTCAGCGTAACGTAATTTCGTAGTTGGTTTGGCACTGACCCCCCGTAACCAGAATGTGGGGAAGATGAGGGAAAAAGCATCCCTGAGAGGAAGGGAAAGCACCGGGGAACATCTAAATGATAAACAGACCAGAATGCATTTAATATTGAAGTGAAAAAATCGAGGTTTTGCGGTTTTTTGATATCCTTTGAAGGCCTGATTATTTACTTCTCAGTTATTTCGAAATTTATTTTTGGTTTCTTTTAAATTATTTTGAGAATTTTTTGAAAATTATTAGATTTAGGGGAAAATGCTGAGAAATATTTTTTGTAGCTTATGAGATTCTCTGTAAAAAAAAAAGGTTTCTTGACATTTTTTGATAGATCTTGTAGTTTCGGAGATATTCATGAAATGAAATCCATGAAATTTTAGTAGGAAAGTTTAGATTTTTAGAAAAATGTGATGATAAAATATAAAAATATTGTAGAAGCTCCTGGAAAATCTGAGATTAAAATAATTAGTAAATCTTCAAAATTATCATTGATATACAAACTTGTTGAAAATACACTATTGTAAAAATGAATGTAAATAACTCAATTATTGATACTTATCAATAGCAATTTTTTTTGAAAATAAAAAAAGTGATAAAGAACAATAGGCTGAAAAATATTTACACTTTTTCAAAAATATCTCAGAAACTATCAGGTTTAAGAGAAATTATAAAGAATCCTTATTTGTAGCTCTTGAAATTTTCTACAAAAAAGGTCTCTTAACATTTTCCCCTAACTCCACTCATTCCACAGATATCTCAAATTTCCCTTAAAAAACCTTCAAAGGATCACTAGACAGTAAATTCAACATTTCCATTCTTGTCCTTCGCCATTATCCTCAAAAATCTAATTACCCTTCCCACAAACCCCCGACAATTCCTCCCACGTCTCCCCCCTTTTTTTCCACTACTGTCGCATCAGGAAACAGTTGAAAAATGAAGAATATCCCGATGAAAGAAGTATCGAAGTAGAATGCGCAGGAGTTTTTTTACTCGTTAAAATACAATTAAAGTTACTAGGATAAACCCACGGGGTTACGACAGATCTGATTTATGAGAATACCGTTGTTATAATGGATCAGCATTTTCCCCAATTAATAATTTTACGCAACTTTTTAATATATTCTACGTGAATATTTCATTAAGCATCAAATTCCCTTTTTCCCTTATCACGTAGAAATCCGTCTAGCATTTACTTTTGAAGTCAAAGTCTCTTAGATTTCCGTTACTTTGATGAAGAGAGTGAGAATAAAAAGTAAAATAAAAAAGAATTTAATTTTCAAGGAAGTCATTAGTAGTCTCGTAGTAATTAATATTGGATGCATCAATCTGCTCTTATTTCAATGATTTTAGAAAGAAAAAAAAAATCCTCTCATATATATTCTTAAAAGTGTAATATTCCACTGACGAAAAAACCTCTTTTTTAATTACAATGCAATTTTCATTGCGGCGTTGACGCCTTTGAAATGCTGTTAAGGTTCCACTCGAATACATGAAGCAATCGTGTCCTCGAGGAGTGAAGTTTTTGCACTCATCTCAATCCCCTTCTTCTCTTTTTTTTTTGTTCGTCGAGATTAAAGAACTAGCGCAAGCGCCTATATTCGTATTTTCCCCATTCCACAATTGTTCTTTAGTTTTCCTTTATTTTTTTTAATGTAGTCTTTGCGTGCAACTGCGTGAAACTCCTGTGTGATTGCATGCACTGATAGAGTATTGGGGAGGGGGGAGGAGGGTGTGTTTGTGTGTGTGGAGTACAATTTTGTGGATTCAACGGTGTATTGCACTTCTTTGTTTCATGCACATTGTCACAATCTTTGATGAACGAAGAAATGAAAGATGCAACCGATCATTGTTCTTGTGAGAAAAATGAGGAGGGGAACTATTTTTTGAAGGATTTTTTTTTCTTTTTGGAAAGTCGAAGAAATGTTGAATTTTGGGGAATAATATCTCGGAAAATAAAGGAGATAGCGTGATTTGTGTAGAAACCTTTTTTGTAGGGGAGAATGAGAGCTACAAAAAAGGTCTCTTTATAAATCGCGCTATCTCGCTTAGTTTTCGAGATATTTTCGAAAATGAAAAAATTACCAAATTTAATTTTGAGTTAATTTTTTATTAAGAGTGAATTTAAAGATTTTTTTAATGAAAAAAAATGATTTTCCAGTTTTTAACGAGATAATGAGATTTATCAAGATATTTCGGGGGTTTCCTGATGCACTGCACATTTATAATGTGAATCTATTATTAATTCAGCGGAAATTAGTATTTATTTTTAGAAAAAAATGTGATATTTGTCTCGTCTCAAGTAAATCGAACGAATTTCTTGATTCTCAGGACGGAAACACAGTTACTATGAGTTCTATTACCACTGGCAAGAAATACCATCCGTCCACATGCTGTTTTTAAAAAAGTTAGCGAACAAAAAAGAAGTAGATAACCACTTCTATTGGCGATTGGGTAAATTCCCAGTCTCTTCTAGTTTTCTTTACCTTTTTCTTACGATTTCCTAGTGGTCCGTTTATTCTTGAGAGTCCACTTACCCATCATGCTAGGAGGGAAAAACTTTGCTCTTTGGAGAAAGATCGGTGGAAGAAGCTTTCTCATACGTGAGATGACATCGAAGATCGCTATTTCCTCTCATCTTTTTCTGTTCAATACGGGTTTTTATAAAATATAGATTGCAATGGAGCAGAGAAGTGCGCAATCGCAGATATCTTAGAGCATGGAAGGATTAATTTGTACAGGAAAAACTTGAATTTTTCACATTTTAATTGAGAAAAAATGGGGAAATTATCAGAAGTAATTAGAGAAATGTAAATTATTGTGGGGATATTTTACAAGCGATTGGGTTTAGGGGAAAATATTAGGGGACCTCTTTCGTAAAGAATTTCAAAAACTACAAAAGAGGTTTCTTGATAAATTCTCCTAAACCCAATAATTTCCGGTATATTCACAAAATAATGGAAATAAAGAGGAAATAATTCAAAAATCAGACAAATTTCCTTGCAAATTGTCCAGTGAATATCTGATAAATAAGTGCATTTAGAGGAAATTGTCCGACTTTTGTTGTCGAGAATTTTCGAGAGCTATAGAAAAGCCCTCCTGATGAATTCTCCTAAATATTTCGCAAGATATTCGCAAAAAAAATAATGATAAAAGTCAATAACTTAAAAATAACTCCAAAAATTTGTTAAAAATTGATCAGTAGATATCTTTGAGACTCGTGGATTTATCAAAAAACGTCAAGAAACCTTTTTCCATGTAAAATTTCAAGATCTTTAAAAAAAATTTCCAAAATAATCTCAAAATAGTCACCGATTTTACAACTCACCAAAATTTCCATTTTCATTTCCCCAAAAAAACTGTAATTTTTCGAAACTTGTCTATTATAATGAATTCAATTCATTTACTTCTCTGAAAGAAATTAATTAATTTAATTCTTTAATCTTCCATCATTTACGTGATAATACGAGTTCCAATAAATACTGAATAAGTTAGAAGGATAAGACTCAAGAGAATTGAGACTTCTCTCCATTAATCCACTTGAACTCATGAACGAACGCTTTTAAAACCGATTACTCCATTATTTTTCGTAACATCTCGAAAAATAATAACAATAATAACACTGTTGAAAGAAAGAATTGAAATTTCATGGACAATTTGATGAGAATTTTCATAAGTGTGATATTGAATTTGTTTTAATGGAAAGGATGATTCCAAAATTTTGAGTTTTAAAGGAAATTCAAAAGAATCTATAAGTTTTAAGTAGAAATAAGATGGAAATTTTACAGCTTACTTGAATTTTCAACTGAGCCCAAATATTTAGGACCCAAAATGACTTGAATTTTCAATTTTTTCTTGACTTTTTCCTGATTTTACCGAATTTTCTAGAAAACAATTAAACTGAAATTTATCAATTTCATTGATATTCCGGTGAAATTATTTGAAAATCCAATGATGTTTCTGGTTTTTCAATGACGAGATTATCCAAAATTTCAGGAAAAATCTGGCTCGTTTTAAAATTGCCATGATTTGGCACGAAAAATTTAGACAAAAATTTTTAATTGTGAATAATAGAAAAAACACTTCTGATAAAATCAAATTCTATAAAAACTATGATCGAAAAAAATTACCAAACACTCCCTAATCCACGAGGAGCCAGAAAAAAAGCTCAATTCCTCTCCCCATCACCTTTTTATCCCCCCTCCTCTTGAATCCACTGGTACATATTTTAATTTAAAATTCCGAGGGTCCAAAATAAATGAATGACATCAATATATCACTTGTCATTGGCCCCTTCTCTCCGAGAATAAATGTCACGTGTGTGCAGGGTGCGAATGTAATTGTGCACCAGGTGTCTCGTAGATCTCTCCTAACGAAGGCTATTTCTCCAGGCCAAACTTAACACAAGCTTTCGAGTCATAGTCTTTCCCTCGATTTTTATTATTTCCCATCAGCGACAATCTCTCAACGAGAATTGAGAGAGAACTTTGACGCTTCCATCGAAACTGCGAGGATTTTCTCTCGTTAAACTGTTTGCTCATGTCTATCCAACTGAAGACAGAAACCTGGGGGCCTTTTCCCCCCCTTCTCCACTTCTCAAAAACTTTTGCACCAAACTGAAGGTAATGCATGTCAAAATGCCTTTGCATTATGCGAATTTCCGGAAAATTATCAAAGAATTCAACTTCAAAGTTTTATTTTTTTTTTCACAAAAAAAAAGCACTCATTTTAATCTTCTTCTTTCGTTGTACATAAATTCCTTTTAATTATATGAAATTTCAATAGAAAATTCTCTATTCATCATGGCAATTGCTGCTACAGGCAATTGAGGAAGGCAAATTTAGTCTCAATGCCTCTTTGATGCAGAGGCAAATGATATTGTGCAGTGATTCATTTTGATAACGAGCTTGTAAATCCATCTAGAGGCAGAGCTTGGTTGCATTCAACCACGTTGACGATACTTGACGCTAATTGATATCAATCCCTATTATGCCTATTTATAGAGGTAAAAGCACAGCATTTTCTTGATTATTTTGGTATTTGGTTTTCAATTTTTTTTATAGAATAAAAATACAAGAATTAAATCATGAAAAATTGGTTGAACATTCTTTCTCGAATATCTCGGAAATTAAACGAGAATGAGCGATTTTGTTTGGAACCTTTTTCTGTAGTTTTTGGAATTCTGTACATAGGAATAGAATAATAAAGGCGTATCTCCATTAGTTTTTGCGATATTCTTAAGCAACTGAAGACAAAAAAATAGCATTTTTCTAGGTAAAGTTCTTTCTTCAAAATATTTACTTTTTGCAACATCGCTTTATCTCGCTTAGTTTCCGAGATATAGTCGAAGAAAGATCACAGGAACAAATGAACACCCAAAAACCCCTCAATATTATAAAAATCCATCAGCTTCATTATCTCGGAAAATAAGCGAGATAACGTAATTTTTTCCAAAACTTGTTTTACACTAAATTTCCAGAGCTAAGAAAAAGATCCCTACGAAAATTTCTCTATCCCCCTCACTTTCCATGATACTCTCAAAAAACACTTGACAAGATCAACAAATTGTCTTAATCTCCCTAATAACGTTTTTTTTCCCTGAAAATCCAAAGATCAAATACACATGAAAAAAAAAGTGAATTTACCAGTTTGTTCCTGAAAATCCTGAGGCCATTAATGATGCAAAATGCAAATCCCGGTGGTATTTACCCAGAGGATTGTCGTCTTATCCACTGTGTACGGCTTTACTACGCATCGACCATTACTCCTTCTTTCACGCAAAAAAAAAAAAAACCTTTCACAATTTTTTTCTCCTCTGTTTTGGTTCTACCAGTTTTTTTTTCGTTCGACGCCTTGTTATTTCACTCGCTGGATTTTTTTTCATAGTTGTATTTTCCCTATGAAAAGAGAAACTGTCTATTTCGTCATGTAGAATTTATCCGCACAGACAGAATTGTACTTGGGGAAAACTCCTAGCTATATACAAGCCAAACATACGGGTCTGAGAGATAAGAGTGTCCATCGGGAGCCTGCCAAGGATAACAAAGGGTTTTAAAAGGTCCTTCAGGCCAGAAGCTCCTTTTTTTTTTTTTTTTTACTTTCGTCTTGTCGCCTCTTTTTTCACTCCCATGTGTCTCTTCTAAACTCCAACTGCGTATGTCTTCCGTTCTCTTCCGGTTTTCCTGCGGATCCTTCTTTATCCTCAGGCACTTGTCGAATCCCGAATTTTCATGGATAAGTGCTGAGGTGAACAACATTTGAATTTTCCCTGAGAACTGATTTTGGGTTTTAAGGAGTTTCATTTACATTTTGGGTTCAGTGATATTGCTGTAAAATTCATACAGGACGTTCTTAATGTTATGTACTATTTTTTCCTAAATTTCCATCTGATGGGTTTTAAGGTATTCCACTTATGAAACGATTCTCGACAGAAAGCCCTGAAATTTATACAGGACGTAAATGAGTTGTTAATTGCCACGTATAAAAAATTCTAGAATTTTCATGGGTTTAGTAATTGAGTTTGATGCACTTGAATATGAGGAAAAATAAACAGAGATACAGAAAATGAACGCCTCGAGCAAAAATCCTAAAACTGCACAATCTAATTAACTATGTTATGAACATCTGCAAGAAATTTCGAGATGATCGTCTGATTAGTAACAAACATTTATTGAGTTAAAGTTTGAGTGAAATTGATAGTGAATAAACATCTGACACAACTGTGGCAATATTGTCTCGCTATGACATAGCAGCCTGCTGGACTGTGGCTCGATGTGTACATATACGTATATGTGTGCGTACTCATAAACGTATACGTAGAGGTTGCCACGCTCTCTAGTGCGATTTCATGCATATAAAACATTTTAGCCAGGGACGAATAGAATTTCCGGGTTCATTCTGTAATGGGCGCTCGATAAATCTATGATTTTCAATTTCATCAATTAAATAGATGAGTTGAGAGAAAGTATTTTATTTCTTCAAATAATCACTTTCATATTAATTTGGTACTGATAACATCTTCAATCGAGCTTTAATTCTAACTCAAAATTAACCCCACTTAGACTCCTACAAAGCTACGATCCCTCGTAAGTGGAATACCTTGAAGCAATTAACGATCAAAATTATCAACTCAGGTGGTAACACAAAGGTCTTTAGCTAAGACAGGTTTGATGCATAAGAGCCCATGTATAAAACGCTATTTTGATCGTTAATTACTTCAGAACCGATCAGATGAAAATTTAGGGAAAAATGGTACACAATGAGCATAATATCAAGAACATCCTGTATTAATTTTACAGCAATATCACTGAACCCAAAATGCTGATAAAAGTACTTAATTATTAGATAGGAGCAGTTTTGGTCGCTGTTATTTATGAAGAAGCATTTGAAAATTGGAAAAAACTAAATTACTCCACTGTAGAGTCCTCTTTAGAATCGATTCATTTAGAACTGAATATTTCCTTTCTAAAAAAAACACATTGCGAAATTTTAGCGAACTGCGATAATCGATATCGAATATATCGAAATCTTGTAATGCCTAAATCTTATTGGTTGACGAGTTGCGCGAAATGTTCAAAATACAATATACCTGTTAACAAGGACGAACTGAGCTACTCTTCCGCGGTATATCTGAGGTTTAATTATCTGAACGCAGATAGAGAAAACTAAATATTTTGTATCAAAATATGCTACATAATATGTTCCATTTCTCTCCATTAATAGAAACAACAATTTATGATTGAGGAAAAGGAGAATTTTCTTTTCAGTTTTGGAGAAATGATGAGGCATGAAAACATGCATAAATATTAGTTAGGTCAAAATCACACCTCGCAAGGTGCATCATAATCTCGTGAAAACTTTGAAATAAATTGCAAAAACAAATGTTTGAAATTGAGGTATTTTTGTAGACACTTTCAAGATACTTTGACCTAGACATCTCTCTGCTACACTGTTCAAAATTTCTGTCTGATTTTCCCGTGCAAAATCCTGGAAATTTCAAACTAGTCATATTTCTACTGAAATTCCAAATAATTACGTCATTGAAAAATGAACACATCATCGACTTTTATATAATTTCACGCCTGGATATCAATGAAATTTGTAAATTTCAGTTTTATTGTTCCTTGAAAATTTAGTAGAAATAGGAAAAATTTAAAAAAAAATTGAAGATTTGCTTCTGAATATTCATGTTCTGTTGAAAATTCAAGTAAGTTGTAGAATTTTCGTTTCAATTCTACTTAAAACTCATAGATTCCTTTGAATTTCCTCTGAAACTCACAGATTTCATAAACATCTTCCCATTAAAAAAAAATTCAATATCACGTTTATGAAAATTCCCATCAAAGTGTCTATGAAATTTCCATTTTTTCCTAACATTGTAGTGAATGTCATTTTCAAGATATTTTTGGTTTTAAGATATTTTTTTTAACCGCTATTTTGAGTTAGAATACCTATTTTTTACAGTGTAGGAAACATGGACCCAATTTTCTAACTAATATATCCTCGTTTTGAAAACAAATGCACAAGTAGCACTTACGTCACTTTGTTTCAACAGCGACGATATGATGAAAGAAATTCTAATAATCTCAAATTTTACAGAATCTCAATAATAATAATAATAATAATAATAAGAACGATGTTCTACTACAATGATGAATGTACGATAACTCAGTTTCCTCTAATCTTAAATCCTTCTCCATAAATTGCAGAAACCAAAAAAGGTCTTGTCTAAGAATGAATGTAATGCAATTGTTCAGATCTTGAATAATTATGTTAGCTTTTGATGAAAAGAAATAGTGTTGAGTTTAATTAAAAACGATGTAACTCAAGGAAACATGCTGATTGTACACTTCGGTGTCTTGGAAGGAGGATTGTCTATCCGCAGGCGATATCATCTTGCATAGGCACATGGAGTAGTTGGGTTTTACGGGAAATTCTCGAGCAGAATGTTTCATCAAGTATTATTTCGTATGTGAATGAGCTCTGTGCAGAGAATTGAAGGAGTCTTGTGTTATTTGTCAATTAGTTTGTGAATAATCATTATAATAATAGAGTTGGGTAGTCATGAATACATGTATTCGAGATGTATCTTCGAGATTCAGATTTGAGTTTTTTTTCGTGACGATTTTAATATTGTATGGACCTCTGAAATGAGTCAGTTTAGAGAAAAATGCAAGGAAAATTTTTTCGTAGAAAATTTCATGGGCTGAAACGAGAGATCTTTCCAAAAATTGCACTATCTCATTTACTTTCCAAGATATTCTTCAAAAATGATCATCGAAGAGAATCTACAAATTTTTTTTTACCTCTTAACCACTGCTCTTTCGGATTATATCTCTGAAACTAAACTAAATAGCGGCATTTTCATAATACCATTTTTTGTAGCTACTGTTCTCCTCTATAATGAGGTCCTCACAAAATTTGCGCTATCTTTCTCGGTTTCCAAGATATTCCTCCAACAATAATCACAAAGATCTCTTAGCTCAAATTCCGAGTTTTTCTTCAGAATAAGAAGATTGTGCGCGAGTCAAGTAATGACCGTAAAAAAACGAATGAGAGTACACGAAGAGAAGAAGAGGAGTCAATGGGTGTATCGTGAAAGCCATTTGGGTATCATAAATCGGTTAGCCCTTTTGGTTAACCGTGCTGCTTGAACCGGTTCCCAACGCAGTTTTTCGATGCCATGTAAACGTGAATATGAGCTGAAAGAAGGTAAAAAAAAAATGAGAGGGTTATCGTGAGCCCAGGAAAGGCTCCTCTGCCTCCTTCACCTTTATGGCATTTTTGTCGTCTCGTCTTATTCCATCAGTTCCTCAAAACCCTATTCTCCCCCCTTTTTTTTTTTAACTTAACACGTTGTATTTTTAATATTTCTCCACCGTTCCGCAAAGTTACTTACAAATTCAGTACAATAAAAAGTAAAAGAAATTTGTGAAAGTCATTTTTCACTAAAATTACATTCGATCGAAAGTGTCAAGAGCATAAACCTAAACGTTCTACAATTTTTCATTTCTCACTTTTTTTTTTTCTTTTCAGATTAATATGGAAGCTGTCACATCGACCGACTACGACTCCTCAAATTTAACGCGTAGTTTCAATCAAATGGGCTTCAGCACCTATAATTATTTGCAATTTGAAGAGAAATACAAAACAAAGCAGTACTTGGAGCAAACGAGAATTCCAATTAAACCAGGATTTACTGGTCGTACATTGTCAAATTATTCAACAGAACGTAACGATAAAATTGAGCAGAATAATATTCAAAGTCACTCGCAACCAGAAAAACCCCATAATTTATCTTATGAACAACGCTCGAGATCACAGGATTGTCGGGAATTTTATTATCAGGCTGATGGTAAACACGAGAATCGACACAACAAGTGTCATCGCATTGCAAATGAAAAGAGCCATGATAATTCTGGTAATGGACAGGAGAGAAAGGAATCGAAAGCTGGAGCAGTGGATAAAATTGAAAAACGCGATAAATCAAGTGTTTCTATTCATGCCAAGCACAATCATGTCAGGCAAGAGGTGAAGATTAATGGTGGGGCCAATCAGTTGGCCAAGCTGGAGCAAGTTGAGTGTCATTTATCCGGTCATCATAAGCCTGATGATCCACCTAAGTATCGCCCGATTGACAGGCCACCGAAGTATCAGGAGGATCCACCGAAAACTGAACCGCCACCAAAGTACTGCGATATTACTCGAAGGCAGGATGATGCTAAAAAATTGCAGGTGAAGAATTTTTATTTTTTCTGGGAGAATTTAATTATATCATTAGGGAAAAGATAAAACAGGATTATTCCATTTTTTTTGTTATTTATTATTCTGAAAATGTGTCAGAAATTCAGCGAGATAGGACAATTATTGCAAAAAAGTGCTACAAAACAGGATTAGGGTAAAAAGGGCGTATCTCCATTAATTTCTAAAATATTTGATTGAGAATGATCACAAACATAAGATGATTTAACCTGTTTTATCTCTTTCCTACCGAATCACTGATGAATTCCGTTCCTTGGACATTAGTTTAAGGCTTTCCTTTTTTATTTTTACAATTTTTTTGTACTTTGTAGGTATTTGTTATTATTCTATTGTTATCGCATTTTTTTCTGAAACAATTTTTGCATATTAAGCTCTACATATTTGAAGTTTAACTTCTAATTAACATGCTCATAAACATTAAAGTAATTGGGTTTTTCTAATTCTTCATTCAATACTGTACATATACACTCATTTATCCATACGCCACTTTTTTTACTTTCAGCTTCCTAGTTTTTCAAATTCTCTTTTGGAAAGATAAATCTTTTTTATGGCATCCAGCTTCAGCTATTCTGAACTGTGGAGAAATATTATTTTCAAGATTTAACCAAAAAAAAAAAATGGGGGATTAGCAGAAGCCAAGTTCTAAATGATATTTTAATGAGTTCTTAAGAACAAGTACTTAGTAGTTGAAAAACTTTGTTAAGTCGATGAGGTATAATGGAGTTAACGCATTTTTTTGGTCGGCTATTCAGTTCTCCCCCTCGTTTCATTGATTTCCAAAGAAAATTCGAGGGAATATCACAGATTCTCTGAAAATCAAAGAATTATTGTTACAAGATATCACTACCCGTAGATATTTATAAAAAATCTAAAAGTGATTTTCGATACTTTGAAAATTTAATTCCCTCATATAATTCAATTCTCAGATTTTTTACTCTTAAGATACAAGTAAAAAAAATCTTTCTTTAGCTACTGTAGTGCCCCTATTTCTCGAACTCATTAACCCAAGCAGCATGAATTCCCGAGAATCATAATGCCGGTCTATTCTCCCCCACTCCTCTTCTCCAGCCTCTATCTCTTAGATACATCTTCAGTTTTGTCTCAAAGACATCAAAAAATAAATATTCAACTTTTAATGATCCCGACAATAAAATCTCCTCCTTCCCACGAACTTTCAAGAGAGTAAAAAAATCCAACAAGTATCTCCTCGACACAACAGTTGAACTGTGCGACTCCATTAAATGTCCCTTTAATAATTCTCACCATCTGAATTCCACTACAGATTCACACACAAGCATAATTTTATTACATTTGATACAAAGCTGTGTGAAAGAAATGAAGAATTGAAAAATAAAAAATTGTAACTTACACAATTTTTTTTTTATCACTCCAGGAGGAGAAGGTACGTCGACAAGTGGGGGCTAGGGGCGGTAGTGGTCTTGGCGCCGAGGCGCCCACTAATCTCACCAGTATCACGCCGACTGCGCGAGAGCCAAGAGGCAGTGTTGTACAGCGTCAGCGCTGGAATAATAAACAGAACGACACAGAGACAGATGAAATTACAAAAGTAACAATACAACAATCACGTAATAGTTTCAATGGTGGTAATACTTATGTGAGCGGTGGTGTTATACTTGGTGTAAATAATACGGTCTTATGCCCGGAAGTCATGATTGGCTGTCCAGACACAAAGTTCAAGGGTGTCGAGTCTTACCTGCGATCTGATAAGCAGAAGAACGACAAGATAAAGTGCGACACTGGTAAATTGGCCGAAAAAATAAAATCCGTACAGGACGCAATGTACAAGCCACACGATGGATCAAAAGGGAAGAGTACTCACGAGCCTGGCATAAGCCACGTGGGCTACAAGGTCGATAACGTAAAGTATTACGGTGAATTGAAAGGCTTCAAGTCATACGGAGCTATTGACAAACCACATCAGTATGCCTCCTCTGACAAGGGGCATTCATCAACGACTCATGACAAATCACATCCGAGATCATTACAGGGTTATCCATCAAAAATTAGTGAGAAAAGTGTTTACAGTGACAAGTACAGTGACAATTATTATCATCGTTCTGTTTATCTAAAATCACCTAATTTGTATCCACCTAATGTATTTCAAGAGACGAAATATGCGTACAGTGTCAGTGGTGTTCCGGGTACGCCGGCGCAGGCCAGTGCCGCTGCTGCATTCTTCGCAAGGTAAGATTCAAATTTTTTAGTTTGGGACCTCGTGAATGAGTTTTAATCGAAAGTTTTCATTAGATCGCTAAATTTTGGTATTTACCGAAAATTGAAGTACTAGAAGTAGCTTTAGGATCCGTATGAAATTGTTTATATCCTAGCCCCATGATGATAACCCTGATACGAAGCACCCCTCCAAATTCGGAGAGCACCGTATCATTTTAAGCCGGCGGTTTGTAAAGGATGTCTATTGACCCATAAGCACTTATGTCAAATGTCCAAAAAAAAGTGATCGGATCACTGCGCATTCGATTAGTTCAATGTCTCCCGAGTTTTCCATAACCATTCTTCAGTTATCATGAAGTCAAGGGACGTCTGAAGCATCCTTAATATCCCGCACTTCAAACTGTTCCGAATCTCGATTAGCCGAATAGGAATCGAGAGGGTAGGGGCACGGGCTTTTTTACTTAGTGCGAGACTGTTGAAGAAAAAAAATGGAAGAAATGTGAAGGAAGAAGATCAAAGGGAATTTCAGTGCAGTCTCTCGCATTACCCTCGAGCTTTTTAGAATTCATAATCCGGGAAAGTGTACGTTATAGAGTTGAAATTGCTGATATTGCTTGATCTTCTTGAGTTTTTAAATTATTAGAGTAGCATAATTTCTATCAAAAAGTCAACTCTTTCAAAGACTGTAAAGTTTGGAGATTCTGGCTAAAAGCTCCTTTGAAAAATATTAACGAGGTAATTATTAATAGACATAGTTGTCTGGTAGAAAGGCATTTTCACAAACGTTTAAAACGTCTTTCATTTGATTCTTGCATTGTTTCAATTTTCCTTACCTCTGCAATCATTCATTGTAACATGCGTATGCCTGAAGAATAATTAATGAAGCATTGAATAAACTGTATATTTGCAATCGTCTAGACAACTTCACTGGGCGCCACTTAATGAGACATTCACATATTTATGTCACCATAAAATTCTTTTATTTTCTCAAAAATACTAAAACAATAGCCAAACCAAAACAAAAACAGTAAAAAAAAAAAAAAACCATTTCAATACACTTTTAATCATGCGTACATTCTATAGAATTGTCAGTTGTGTAGTTTTAAATTGCTTCCTGTCTCCAAAATGTACGAGACACACAGAAACTCCCAGTGTACAATATCCCCGATGGCTTTTTCCAGATGATGTAAAACGAAAAAACTTGAAAAAAAAAATCAAGAAATGAACAAAATAAAGAAAAATAAAAAGAAGAAAAACTTGTGTAACGCCCAGGGGCAAGTGTATATACATACGGATTGCATCGAATAAAATTGACCCAGGGTTGAACATCCGACTGTGCTTCAAGTGAAGAAGTAAAAAAAAAAAAGTTGAATGAAAAATAAAAGAATTGAGAGAAAAGAGGAGCGGATATAGTATGAGAGAAGCAGAGTGAATTGAGGCGCGTGCGATCGAGTCTCATGGGCGAACAGCAGGCCATATTGTTGGTCTTCGTGATTTTATGCGCCTTTTATATTGCCTTCTGCACACCGATCTTCCATATTCCTCTCTTCTACAGATTTTTTTTTTCTTCTTCATATATTCTCTCTCGATTTCTTTCTTATTTCACAACGTACAGTAACTCACGTGAATGACTTTAACACACAGAAGCTGACTGTTCTCTCGTGTTCTCTCCATTACTTCTTTCTCGGAGAAATTGAAATCGTTTTATTCAAAATTGTAGATTTTTATCGTAGAGCAAAATTGAGATGATAAGTTTATGAGGTAAATGGAAGTTCTGGAGTACTATACTTGAATAGAGGAGATTGGAATAAAATAGATCTTGGGGCAAAATGAACAGGCAATTTGAAAAAATTCTTCAAAAATATAGATATGTTGGGACATCTTTTTGATTTTTTTGCAGATTTATTCGCGAACTCTTTCAAGTAAAAAAATCATGGATCATTTTTCTCCAGAGACTGAGGAAATGACTTAAATTTCATGAAAATGATGGAGATAGGGGAACTTGGAAGGTTTCATTGAAAAGCTGAGAAAATTTCAGGTGAAAAACATGTGTTGTTTTTTTTGTGAATGTTTTGGAAATTCAGTGTTTTGAGCGGAATTAAAAGGGGTAATCCTTCTCATTTCCGAAAACTTTCAGTTGTACAGGAATATCCCGGGTTTGAGCCGTTTTAGCGGAAAAATTCGATAACTAGTGGAAAGGTGAGCTCATTTCCCATGAATTCGTATGGTTTCAAATCAATTTTTATCGATTTTAAAAGTCGAGAAAGTGGTTTCATTCAAATCTGCTACAAATATCTCAAATATATTTCATGAGTTCATCTTTCCGTTGCTCATCAAGTTTCAGTACGAACCATTGAAACCAGAGATATTCCCTGAAAACTAAAAATTTTCAACAAAACAGTCAAAATCAGTCGAGTTTATGAAAAAAATCTAAAAAAAACAATTCTCCCAGATGTTTTATTACCAGAATGTTCCTCAACTTCTCAACAAAATCATTTATAAAAGATCCATCTTCATCAAATATCCACTTCTTCATCAAAATATCCACTTTCTCCCAATTCCCGCGCTTTAAAATCAAACAATCAAATGAATCATCACTCAATCCATCACTGACTAACTAATCATCCAAAAGATTATCACGTAAAACCAATATTTGGATCCACTAAATTCAATGTCTATCGTTAAATCACTTAATGAGCATCATCTTATCCAGTTTCTCCGATAAAACTGGAGCTAAAATCTTTATTGGGCCATTCATAAGCCCATAGGTCCAATGGATGACTCGATCCTTTCCAGTTTATTGGGAATATACATCGTATACCTTTCAGTCCATGATACATATTTATGATTGTGTAAGCGTTCTCCTTCAGAAGCCCCATTCACCCTCCACTGCATTATACATCTGAAAGCCTATTAGTGATCAGAACTGACGGAGAAACTCGCATCAATCGCAAGAGTGGTGATATTGATGGACATCAGTCTGAATGACTCTCTTTGTTCCATTGACAAGATACTTTAATAACATTTTGCTAAAATTCTCATAATGAACCCACTTTTTCTTCTCGTCATGATTTACTCATCGACGTCATAATTAACAAGGAATCCCTAATCTATACAGATTGAATACATTAAATATTATGAATAGGTCAGTCGAGGGTCGAACAGTTGGGTTCAACAGGTAGCAATGGTTATAGGGCATTCACTAGAACCCAGCCCTCTTCATTATATTCATATCATGTAAATGCGCACAGCCACCCGTGATACCTCACTCCCTTTTCAACCATCTTTCTCATCCTTTTAGCGTCTTCGTGAGGGGATTCTAGTGGATATGGTGCACTCGAATGAATAAAGTGGAAAATTTGGAAATTTTTTGCTTCCTCAGGAAATAAAGCAGAGGTTTTTTAATTTTTTTTTTATTTTATTTAGAAGAAATGGAAATTGAAGCTTAGAACGAAAGAGAAGATAAGAAACTAAGAAAAGTTATGAAAAAATGGAGATTTTGTTGAAAAAAAAAAAAAAATGAATGGGGGACGATTGGAACAAAATGAACCAGATGTTTTTTTTGGGGTTCAAGACTTTTACGAACAGAACTGAAAAATTCGGAAAGACATTTTAAAATGTGTCTAGTGTAGAAGAATTTTTTAAATTTTGCTTATGAAGGTCTTCACTCTAAAAAATATCTAGTCCAGTTTAGCATGCAAATTTTGCGGTTTCTTCACTAAAAATTTCGAAAATCCATTTTAAAAAATTATTTCACTTTGAAATTCAAATGAATCCTTTTGAACCACCTTTCTGATCTATTCAGTGTCTTCGTGACACTAGATGGACCTGAACTGATTCTAGTGGATACGAAGTATTTGAATGAATAAAGTGGAAAATCGGTAATTTTTTGGTTTCTCAATGAATAAAACTGGAATTTTGTAATTTTTTTCGATTTCATCAAGCAGAGTTAGAAATTCTGGATAAAATGGAAACTTGAGTCGAAATAGACCATCAAATAGTATGAAAAATTAAGGAGAAATTTGTGATTTTATTTTTAAAAACTTTCAAATATAAAATTAGGAAATACTGAGGTAAAATGATCAAATTTGGATAAATTTGAGAACAAGCTCTCCATGCCTTTATTATTTGAACCTGAAACCCTTCAATCGGCAAAAATCTAATTCATCTTCTCTTGCAAGTATCTCATTGTTGCCTTTTTTTTACTAAAAATTTTAAAAATTTATGAAAAAAAAAGGATTTTACTTCAAAATTAATATAAACTCTGTATTCAATGATAGAATTACATAGTTTGGGCGTTGATACAGCTTCTCATCTAATTGAAAACTGTAAGCCGCTACCTAATTATCCTGTACCAGACTAGCATCTCCAAAGATCCCCCACTTTGTAAAATTGCATTAACTCGGTAGCGTTATTTTAACGAGTTTTAACTGTTAAATTAAAAATCGATAATGCCAGTCGATACGTGTTAGTGGTTAACACTTGATCAAAGTAATGTAATTAAAACTCGAATGGGTAAGAGTTCGTTTAAACTACACGCGTGTAATCATTAGTAATTACGTTGAACATTGGATATAACATTGGTTACGAGTTGAATTTTATAAAAATTCTCTCATTCAATGGCCAGACACCCAACACGCTGTCTACTGCATTCAATGATGCGTAAAGATGTTATCTTCACTTTTCGTACTGATTAAATGACCACGATGTTATTATGCTCAATAATCTAGATCTCATTGAGTGGTAATGAGTGTAACCATGACATTAGTCTGATAATAACTTTCTAATGTTGAGAGAAATCATTATTATTAATTGCTAGTAATTAATGAGTTGATGGAATTGATGGATTATTGGAATTTCAGCGGTTTCAATGAAGGGATCAGGAAATTTTTAGGAGTAAAATTGATATTTTGATGAAACATTTGGTGATTGCCTTTTTCTTTCATTATTGCGCTGAAAATTTCAAGAAATTTTTGGTGGAAAAAATGTGTTACATTTTATTGTTGTTTTCTTTTCTATTGAAAATTCGATTATTTTGTGGGAAAAGTAAAGATTAGTCGTTTTTTCTAAAGTTTTCAGGCTCTTCCAAAAATTCGAAACGCTGAGTTCATGATCAATTGATTCATGGGGTTCTTTAAAACAAATTCAATTATTTTGTTATTTTTCTAAATTTATTATTGCATTGAAAATTCCAGGAATCTTTTTTGAATTTTTATAGTTTTTGTAAAAACGGAAAAGTTCAGATAATGTTTCACTAATTCATGAGATTTCTTAAAATTCATTTTTCAGGATTTCTATCGAAGATAATTCTATCGAAAATGAATGAAAATGAACGAAAAAAACATATAAATTGATGGGGAATGATCTCAATTCTCCATCGATCATTGAATTCTCGTGCTCGGACCATCATAACTAGACATATTCCGAAAAAAATGAAATTATCCTCAGATTATCAAGAATATAAAATTTATCGGACAAATTAATTCCATTTCGTCATCAGTTTTTTTCGAAAACATCTTCAAACTCAAACGAAATACAGCAATTCTAATGATAACTTTTTTGCAGTTCTTCACATTCTCTATGAAAAACATTCATAATACAAATTGTTCCATCTTGCTCAAATTCCGACATATTCCAAAAAAACTAAGGACTCAATGAAAATTCAGTCATCCCAAAAATTTCTAGTCATAAATTATTAGTGAAAATCAGTTGGACTCTAAAACAAAATCCTAAAATTCATCAAAAATATTCCATCTAAATAATTTCCACAAGAATCCGCGTGATTTACACATCTTAAATTATATTTCACAATTTTCCAACACAAATTTTCCCCTCTATCAAAAGAAATTAACGCAATTAATGAAATGCAACTTTATCATCATCACCAGCAACATTATTTTCCATGTCTAACGTTAAAAAAAAACACATGGGAATATAATTCAGACACGAAAAGCAGTGTAATAGAATATTTAGTAAAGAAACGTACAAAGGAATAGAAATAATTTTTCAATGTCCACTTGCCACCCCAACGCACAACAACAACAATACACACACACAAGTCAAAAGAAAGGGAGAAAGAGAAAAAGAGAGCGAAAGAGAGAGAGAGACCTTGTCATGCATCCCCATCAGACTTGTTAGAATCACGTTTACAATGACCCCATTTTTACGAACACGTACCACCTTTTCCTCTTTATTTTTTCTTTCGGTATCCGATTGCGTGTCTGGAAGTTAGAGGAGAGTAGGACTAAGAGGATCATTAATTATAATGTATTATGTGCCACCACACCCGAATTATTTCAAATCGATTTGGGGATCTCTCATCAGTGTCAGGTGCCTGATATTCAACTTCATAAATCATTGAATTCTCGTAGAAATCAGTTGTTAAGAATTGTTACGAGGAATAATATGATCATCTTAATAACTGAAAATATGTGAAATTTAGCAGTGAAAGAGATGATATTCACAGTAATCACTTGTTGATTAATACATAAACGATGTATTTGATTCATACAAAAATAGTTGAAGTAATTTGAACTAATAGTTTGAAGTCTGATACTTGAAAGTATCACGAATAACCATGCTTAGGTGATCTGTTTTGAACAGATCTTTTTTGCAGTTCTTCAAATTCTCTACAAGAAAGGATTCATGCAAAATTGTGCTATCTCGCTTATTTTCCGAGATATTCTATTGAGAATGATGTGTTCCATCTTTTCACAAGTAAATTTGTAACGAAAGCTAATTCAGCAGTATCACTCGCACCATCTGCAATGTTTTTATTTTATTGAAATAATATTTTTGCAGGATTTTTAGCTTTCCAGCGGTCGTACCCTTTCTTCACATCATTGCATCAAAAAAAGTGGAGGAAAATTCACGCTTTTATTCCATTTACATGAACCAGGCTCTCTCGACATCTGACACATCAGCACGATCCAATCGACAAACACAAAAGTCCCATGGAAATGAAAAAAAAAAAATGACATGTACACTTTTCCCTTGTGGGATTTAGTTCTGGAATATCAGTCAATTCGAGAACGAATAATATGACGATACTGGCATGTGCATGGTGTCGAAATATTTTTCAGTTTCAAACTAGAAACAAAGCGTTAAAAATTGAGGGGTAAAAAATGAACTCAAAAGAGACACAGAATCACTGGGTTTGATGATTTATTTTGAAAGCTCTAGGGACTAGAGCTACTGTTCTGATGACATTTTGGAATTTTTTGAATCTACAGGGAATTTTCAATGAATTCATGTTTGACTAATTTCTAAAAAAAAATTTAGATTTCTGAAATTTCAAATTTTCGAATTTGAAAAAAAAAGTAAAAAAAAATCACATATTTATTATTTGATATTTTTTTGATGAAACCAAAGGCTAAAAAGCCGATCGGGGCTATTTAAATAAGAAAAATTCCATTAAATACAAATATAGTCACGTTGAGCTTGCATGATAGAATAAAATTATACAGATTGCACTAAACTTCAAATAAAATACAAAGAGTCAAAGAGGTATCACAGATAAAGTATCAGACATTCAGTACAAAGCTAATTCAATTAAAAATAAATAATTGGCATGAAAATCATATTTTTTCGAAAACCATAATAATAGTTAATTAATTAATTAATCAAAGCACCATTCTCTGTTCCAATTTCTTTGGTCATTAAAAACTGGAAGCAAAGCTTCTTGAATAGTTCTGTTTTCTCTGCAAAAGTAACATCTTGTGGCAATTCGTTCCAGAAGAGCTTCTTTTGTGAATATCTCTGGAGCAAATGGGTTCAGAGGAAAATGTCAGAAGATCTTCTTTGTAGAAAATTTTAAGGCCACAAAAGTCTTCTTTTGCTAATTTCTCCTAAACTCAATAATTTCCGAGATATTCTCATAATATTCATAAAAAAACAAACAATTAGAAAAATTATTAAAACATTTTCTGTAGATACTTTTGCAAATATCTCCTTAACAAGTAGTTTTATTGAAAAATATCAAGAAACCTTTTTTGTAAAAAATTTCAAAAGTCACAAAAAAGCTCTATTGACAAACTCCTCTGAATCTCTTCGCTTCTAAAATATTTGAAAAATAATCTCCATGGACATCATATCTCAGAATAAAATACATCAAGAAGTGTGAATATTTTCATATATTCACCTCCATCCTATTGACTTTTTCCATCTTCAGTTTTCATTTAATCCAAAAGGCATTCAATTTCACCGCTGCACCCTCAGAAATGTACCATAAAGTATGATAATAGCATAGAGATTTCCCATGTGCCTCAGACAAGATTATTGTTTTTTCCCTTTTTTCCAATTTTTTTTCATTTTTTCTCTTTTTTTTTCAATTCCATTATTCTTTTTATCTCTACTCCTTCGTTCACCTGAGCTACCTTCGCTTCATCTCTTCACTCACCTGTGTATTGCATTATACTCCCTTGTGCAAGTAGCCCGGAAAATTGTAGAATGAATTTTACAGTAGTTTTCAGTGTGTTATATACTGTAGTACATGTGGTATAACATTACTGGCTTGATTCTGGTCAGTGAAACGTAGACAGAGACCATATTTAATTATAAATCGCATCATACCATTCCTCTTTACAAACCTCTCTCTGTCTCTCTCTCTCTCTGGATATGAATTTTATGGAAAACTAGACAATGAAAATTAATTATAAGGTATGCGAGCAATGGGATGGATCTTTTATACAAAATTTCATGATATGCTCGGATGAATATTTTGATTAATATCAATATTTTTTGCTTCAATTTTTTTTCAACATTCATTATTTCATCATTCACGAGGTGAATTCTCGAGGAAATTTGAGAAAATTAATTTAGTTGGGACACGTGAAATATAAAACATTTTGATTAAATTAGACGCAAAAGAAATTAAATCAATTGAAATGTTCCTCAAAAAATGCAATATTCATATATAACATTAAATTCTTTTCTCAAATCAATGAAAGTTACTTCTGTATAAACTACTTGATGTAATTGTTGGATTTTTGTGCTGGATAAGCTCCATAGGGTGAACGGATTTATCGAAAAATATCAAGAGCAAAAAAAAGGTGTCTTGATAAATTCTCATAAACCCAATAATTTCCTTGATATGTGCAAAATAATAGCTTATTATTCTTCGTGACATCACTTTAACAGTAATTTCGATCATATAGGCGTTCGTTCATGAGAATTTCAGCTGGACTTGAAAAGAGAGAAAAACCAAATTTGCTTGAGTATTTGAACTTCTAACCTATTCAGGTTATGGGAGTTTAAACTCATATTATCGCATAAAGATGGAAACTAAATAATTTAATAAATCAATTAAACTGAAGAACTAAATCAATTATATTGAATAAAATGCACAAGTTTCTGAAATTTTTTTCTGGAGGGACTCGAGATCGAACTTGGGTGAGTATCGAAGCTCACATTATTCCACTTTCCGGGCGACTGCTTTACCATTAAGCTACCGAGAAACTTCACACCTTCAAATTTCAAATTTTTTCTGAACTGAGAATTGATCAGCAAATATCTTTAAAGCGACTAAATCCATCAGAAAATGTCGAGATGTAGTGGCTCACGCACTACATCAATACGATAACAATAACACACGAATACAAGCTGGAAGCGTGGCCGAGTTGGCTAAGGCCAACTCTTTCCAAGTCAGGCGCTTGCCACGCTCGGGTTCAATCCTCGGTTGATGCAAACAATTTTTCATCGATGCCAGCCTTACTACGGGCCTCACACAGACGAGGCCAACGTAACAATAGTGGTTCGCACAACGCACAACACTAACACCTGCGAGCCGCTATAAAAAGACCTTTTTCGTAGAGAATTTCATGGTCTACAAAAAAAATCTCAACATAAATTCTTCAAAACCCAATAGTTTCCGAAATATTTTCCATTTAATCTCTACACGATCTTCAGTCTCATCCAACTCCAGCACAAAAGTATTCTTCCAGAACTTTCAATTTCAACAGCGAAACAAATATTCCATTCTTCAATACTCCTTTTTCCCTCTATCTCCGTCAACTCTCGTCTCCACTCTTCACAGTACCATCTACAATCTTCCCTTGCCTCTTCTTTTTTTTTTTCCTTCATCTCCCTCCATTCTCTTGCTCCATTGCCAGACGGTTTCAAGATTCAATTATAGATTCCGACAGGTGGCGATCGTGTAATCGCACCTCGCACCTCTTGAAAATACTTACCCCCAACGTTCACTTTACACCATTCATTCTTTCCACCGTTGTATCCTTTTTGTCTTCAGAAATATTCTCTCTCTAAACGTTCCATCCATTTTATTATTATTATTATTTTTTTCTCCTTTTTTTTCCTCCGTTGTAAACCACACACAATGTTATCCAGTAAGAGCAGTATATCGAGTTAACCAGTCTCAATTTCCTAGATTCAATTATAGATTTGGGTCAACAAAGTCATCCACTAAATGCACCACTCTTTTTTTGGCTCTCGAATGAAAGGCATGATAAAGATTTTTTTTTACTTTTTTTGTTGTAAAATAATCACTTCAAATTGTCGAAATAATGAGAAAATTGAAATTTAGAGATAAGGAAATTGATGGATTTTTGAAGTTTTCATGATTTCATTGGGAAGATCGGGAAATTTGAGGTGGAAAATGATGTAATACAATCGATTTTGGACGAATAGTTTTGGAGATACAGCGGATAATGGAAAAGTCGTTTTGAAGGGGCGAAAGTCGATTTTTTTGAGATTATCTTGAAAACTCAGGACGATAGAGCAATTTTGCACGAATACTCTCTTGAAGCTTTTGAAGTTTTCCATGAAAAGGTCTCTTGATATTTTTCGATAAAACCATTCATTCTGGAGAATTGTTGAAATGAGAATGTTGAAATTTCGAAAGAACGAAATTCAACGATTTTCGAAGTTTTGATGGTTTTATTGGAACGATCGGAAAATTTAAGTCTGAAAAGAGGTATAATGCAATCCATTTTGCCCCCCTAGTCTCTGAGATACAGTTAATAATAGAGAAAAATTATTATTGAAGGCAAAAATTGATTTTTGGGAATTATCTCAAAAACTAAGCGAGATAACGTAATTTTGCCAGAATTCTTCTTTATAATTCTTTAAATTTCCCACAAAAAAGGTTTTTCAAAAATTTCGCTATCTCGATTAGTTTTTGGGATATTCTTTGAAAATAAATTTGAAAAAAAGCATTTTTTTTTTCTGAATTCATGAACTCAATTTCTTTTCCAATTCCTCCTCCTTTTTAAAAAAATCCACGAAAAACCTGAATGTCACGTGGTTATTGAACCACTTAATCATGTGACTTGTCCCCATAATTTTCACGTCGAGTGGTCTGTGTTTGAATTTATTTTTTTTTTTTCCCAAAAAATACGTGATGTGAAATTCTAAATCCTCAGTTGGTACAATGAACGCAGTTATCTGTGAGTGAAATTGGAATTTCTAGTCATTCTGTATGTTTTCATAGAAAAATTCACTATTTTATTTGCAAAAAACGAGTAGGTCAGTGCTATCGTGAAACGCACGTGATTTGTTTGAATTTCGAAAAATACCGGAACAAAATTCTGGTTGAAAGAATTTGAGAATCTTCAGTAATGCAGAAAATGGGTAAAAAAAGGCGAATTGTTGAAATACCATGAAAATGGAATAAATGATGCGTGAATATAAATGTGTATACAACTTTTGTCGTGTGTGAGAGAAAAGCATGAAATAAATCTATTTCTTTCGTTGGTTGAATACATTATGAGCTTGCTTTTTGAATTTTTGAAAATTAAATGATTGTTCAGAATAATTAGGAAATATTTGAGATAGGATATTTTCAAGGATTTCATTGAAAAAGTGAGAGAATTTGGAACGAAAATCATCTGTTAAAGTTTATTTTCTAAATCAACCAAAAAAACCGACTTTTTTGGAGAAGATTTAAGGTCTAATCTTTGATATTTTCGATCTATCGAATGATGTACGATATCTCGAATTCAATGCGAGATATCGCATCGATGATCGATATTGGAAAATAATCGATCGAAAGTTGTCATTATTTTTTCTTCTCTTGAAGTTGAACAGGTGGAAGAAAAATATCAGATAAGATGCGATATCTCGAAGCTAATGCGAGATATCGCATCGATTAATCGATATTTGAAAATAATCGATCGAGAGTCTTTACCATATGGTTTCTCCCCTTAAATTGAAGCCGATGAAATGGAACTATTGAATGTGATACGATATCTCGAAATCAATGCGAGATATCGCATCGATTAATCGAAATTCCGAAACTCATCGATTAAAAATTGATGTGATATTTCTTTTTTCCCCCTTAAACTGAAACAGGCAAAACGGAATCGAATGATCAATCAATCCAGATTTCGATTAATCGAATGTTGACATCGATTAATCGAAATGTCGAGATTGATCGATCGAAGGCTGACCCCTTAAACCTAATCCTGTAAAACGGAACTATCGAACGACATGCGATATCTCGAATCTAATGCGAGATATCGCATCGATTAATCGAATATTTAGAGTCGATCAATCGAAAGTTGGTGTCCTTAAAAAAAAGAGAGAAACAATGATGCAGGCACATGTAGCGCTTTTTCAATCGCTAATTCGACATCAAATCTCGAATCAAATGCGAGGTATCGCATCAATCAATCGATATTCGGAAATAATCGATCCGAGCTTGTTATGACCTTCTTCGTTTTATCATCAAATCATGTTTCTTTAAAATTGTTTTTTGAAGAAACTGATGTCCGCACTCGTAACTCGCTTGCAATTGCTCGTTTCTTATTAATTCCAGAAAAAATTCTGGTCGAAAAAATTCAAGAGTCTTCACTACTGCAGAAAGGGGGAAAAAAAAAGGCGAATTGTTGAAATACCATGAAAATGGAATAAATGATACGTGAATATAAATGTGTATACAACTTTTGTCGTGTGTGTGAGAGAAAAGCATGGAATAAATCTATTTCTTGCGTTAGTCGAATACGTTATAAGCTTGCTGTCAGGGAGCTTTGCTCCTCCTTCTTTCCTTGACTCTTTGGCGATCATCCATCTCTCCCCCCTCCCCCCCCCTCTCCCTCCTTTTTTTTTCTTCTTTTTATTTCTGAATGATATCAAACTCCGGAGGAAGGAACTTTTCTAATTCTATAATTTTATACGTTCCGTTGTGAATTTATTTCTTTTTTCCTCTTTAATTGAGAATAGGGGAATAAATTTAATGACCTTGCAGGGATGATAGAAGTGTGTGGGCATGTTGGATTATTAATTATGCAGAACGAAGAGCTCATGGAAGCCACGCTATCGCTGAGACGCTATTTCTCCGTGTAATATTATAATTATACTGCTGAATGTCACGAAAGCAGTGCTTTTTGTGTGTGTGTGTGTGTGTGTATGTGCACAAGGGGCAAATTTCGAAATGAAATGGATGAAATTGTTGAATTAATACGGAAAGTCTAATCGTAATGTTTTCACGACATCAATCATGTGGAAGTATTATTTTCTTTTGAGAATTTTATGGTGAAGAGGTGAAAGAAAGTGAGTGAAGAAAACTGTTTTGGGGGTTTTATTAAGGATCTCTTTGGAAAGAGTGAAGTAGGAGGAAAATGTCACGAAAGCTTTTTTGTAGAGAATTCTAAGAGCTACAAAAAAGCTCTCTTGACATTTCTCGATGAATCCAATGGCTTATGAAATACTTTCGAAATAATGATAACGAAAAATGAAGAATTCAAAAATCAGAAATTTCTTGCAGATTTTTTTTTGGAAAGTTCTCGAAATTCTATACGAAAAAATGTCTCGTAACATTTTTTGAAAAATCTACTCATTTAGGGGATATTCACGAAATAATGATAATCGAAAGTGGACAATTCAAAAATTGGTAGAAATTTTTTGATATTCGATGTTCATTGATGAAAATCCAGGTTAGAAAGCCCATTGGAGCCATTGAAACAGTGAATTACATTAAATACAAATATAGTCACATTGAGCTTGCATGATAAAATAACATTATACAGATTGCACTAATCTTCAAATAAATACAAGAAGGCAGAGAGGTATTACAGATAGAATATCAGTTATTCAGTACACAGCTAATTCAATTTGAATCAAAAAATTCACATGAAATAATATTTTTTCGAAAACCATAGTAATAGTTAATTAATTGATTAATTAATCACAGGGGAGCCAGTCTATTTAACATTTGTAAATGTTGACATTCGATCATTTCAACATATAACTCAACTTTTCTTTTTTCAACATCCTTTGAATGTGTGAGTGTTGAATTTGTATATGATGAGTGTATGTGTTGAATTTGTTTTGTGTTAAATAGACATGTACCCAATTACAGCACCATTTCGTTTATAAGTCAATAGAGTTTTCCAAAGCTCTATTGATCCCGCAGAAGTAATATTTTGTGGTAATTTTTGTAAATTTTTCTGCAAATATCTCTGACTAATACCATATGTATAGCATGAAAAAGTCAATATTCATGAAAATTCCAAAAAAATTGAAATTATCTCTGAAAGGAGTGATGTTAGGGAAATCTATCACAAAATCTTAACAAAAAAAAAAAAAAAGACTATTTATTCGCAAATTTTGAGATTCTCAAGAAATATTAATTTTTTTAATGCAATACGTCGTATTATATGCATATCTCCTTATATTCATCAAAAACATCCTTATTCCTCAATTCTGCTAAAGATGTCTATTACTAAAAACATAGAGGTCGTAATTTCCTTTCTCTAGAAAATTCCAAAAGCCACAAAAAAGGTTTTTAGCAAAAATTCCCCTAAAATCCACAATTTCCAAGGTATTCTAAAAATAATCACTGATTTTCAGATTTGTCACTTGATAAATTGCAAAAATCCTTCTTTCCAAAATTTTCACAACTTCTTTATGACTTTTTATCGTGTCTGTTGATGGTCAACCGATTATGCGTATACATTATGCACGAGCTTTTGGCACGCACCACGTGAAAATGGGGTTGGGTGTGTGAATGACAGGCAACCTCTCACTGCCTTCTTCCCAAGACACGCAATAAACTTTCCGCACGAATTTCTTGTTTACTTATGCGATGGGCAATCGTTCCTGACACGATCTCCGTGAAATTTGAGGACAAAAAAACCTCCGATTCACATAAATAATTCCCTCCTTTTTTTATTTTATTACATAATAATTTTTATTTGGTGTAAATTCCACAAGTAATTTTTCGACAAAACTGAGAATTTAGTTACAGTCTTGAATATTATTCGAAATACCACGAAATTAATTCACAGAAGTTTAATAACATTCTCGTAAACGCAGCAATTCCATTAGTCATATTGTTTGTTAACACGACATTAACGCATTTTCAGCTATGATATCGTGACACAAAACTATTTTTACTACAAAAGGCTATCGAAATAAAAGAAAAAGGCTTATTAGAGCATATAAAAAGCATTTGATCAATCAAAAAACCGAATGATTAAATCAGTTATGGGGTCAGAGGTACAGGCGTCCCCCGTGTGACCCGTTGAATATTGCTGTCTTGTTATCGTTAATGATAAGCGAATGGGTTGAAGCAAGTGCACTGTGTTATCGACTGTGCACTAGTTTAACCGACAATCACTACTGCACTTCGACCCTCAGTTGCTGGGAACTACTGCAGATGGCGACACCAGTGCTTCCGCATTGTCGTTCAATGTTGCCAATTAAATTATCGAAATGTTGAGAATTTATTGATTTTTTGTCATCAAAATAAATCATTATGAAAGAAGGATTCAAAAAATTTACAGTTATAGTTCTTAAAATTTTTTACATGTGCATATTTTCAATTTTTTTAAATAATTTATTTATTTGACAAAATGAAAAAAAAACTAGAAATTGTAAAAGATTTGTCATCTTCAGTTTCATTAATTATTATTATTATTATTATTTTCTCGTATTGACTATTTAAAACACATTATATTGAAAAAAAAATTGATAAATCGAAAAGGATTAAATTTTTGGATTTTTGAAAATTAGATAATCGCGTGGAATGATTAGGAAATAATTGAGATAGAAGATTTTGGACGATTTCATTGAAGAGGCAAGAAAATTTAGGATGAAAATATTATATGAGAACTTATTTTTTGAATTGAAAAAAGCGAATTTTCTGGAGAAAAATTGAAGATTTAATTTTTTAATATTTGCTTATTCGTTATTTTTTTAGGATTCTTAGAATGCCTTGGGTTTTGATGATCATTGCGGAGAAAGTCGACGTCCAGTGGAAATTTAAACTCATTTTTCATTGACTTATGTGGTTTTTTAGTATTTTTTATCGATTCTCGAAGTTTTTTCAAAAAAATTTATGAACATCGGTTTATCTTCTGTATTTTCTTTAAAAATAGCTGAAAATTGATTAAAAACCACATGAATTTATGGGAAATGAGCTGATCTTTTCATTTGTTGTCGAGTTTTTATGTTGTTTCTATAAATGATATCAAACAAGCGAAATTCCTAAAAAATTTCTGAAAATTCCCAAAAACAAGAATTATCGCCTCTTATTTCCACCTTGAATTTCCTCAGTTTCTCACTGAAACCATCGAAAAATGCCCTATCTCTTCTTCTCTCCCCAATTTCCTCCATTTTCCTCATCTAAAACCTCGAATTCCCCCTGTTAAATTGAATAAACCTCCAACTTTTCGATCTCAACCCCCATTTCCTTTCCTCCCACTACTCAAAGAGCAAAAATAAGTGATGAAATGTAATCGCTTATGACGTACTTGTTTTATGAATGACATTTCCATAATTGCTATCCATAACTCCCGAAGAAGCGAATGAAGGAAGAGGCAAACGAACAAAAAAAAAGAAAGAAAAAAAAAGAGTAGACGAGGGATCAGTGGGGTGCATTGGGTTAAGGAAATCGAAAGTCGTCTCCAGTAGCTATGGGGGGGAAATGTTCGGACTAATCGACAAGATAGTCTGCCCAAGAAGAAGCAGAAGCAACGAATTAAAGAGAACGACGCCAGGGATAAAGAGTTTTTGAGCATCCGTGTGGATCTGACTAGTGGTCGAAGAGCCAATTTCGGTTACGCTCGGCTGCTTTTACCCGCAGTTTCCTGCTACGAGATCGGCAGAAGAAGAAAAAATAAAATAAAAAATAAAGAAGGTAAAATAGAGGAAAAGTAAGAGAAAAGTAGAGAAAGGTGGATCTAAAGGCGAAGGGGGGGGGGGGGGATAAAGGGCGATTGAGGACTGTAAGCAGACGTTTCCATCCAACGGTTCAGACAAATATTATTGGGGGGAGGGGGGGGGGGCTAGATTAATCGTTGAGGCGAACTTTTTCTGCAGCTCCAATTTCCGACTTCTATCATATAAAATTTTTTCTCTTGTTCTTCACTCGATTCCATTCTTTTTCTTTTTATTCTACTCTATTTTCTTTTCTCATTCCATAGTTTTCTATCTTCTTGACTTTGATGGAAGTTGAAATCGAATGAAAGGATATGAAATTGGTAATTTCGTTTGGTTGGGTTTTTTTTTTACTGGTAAAATGTAATGAACAGGAAAGATTATATCGAGTATGATTATGATAGAAAAGAAAAGTTTTAAATCATTAAGGTGGTTCTATTCAATTTTGAGTTATTGAATGATTTCCTTGGAATTTTTGGGATTTAGTAATTATGTTATTTACAATTTTTGTGCCAAATTTAAAATCTTTTTATCACGTTGTTAAATGGAATACTAAATTTTGAAGTTAAGAAAATTTAAGAAGTAGTGAATCGCATAACCTCAAAAATCAATCAAATTCGGCAGGCATTCCTTATTTTTCCAAAATCCAGTCAAAGGATTCTGATGAAAAATTGTATAAGGATATGATATACTAGAATGATAATTAAGATATTATCCCGGCAAACCCGAGCATAATTAACCCTTTGTTTTTTTGATGCCATATAAAAGATGATATTTCTTTTACATTTTTCTGAATTTTTTATGAACTTTTGCCCGTGTACAGTAGGGCGTGGATTATCCGAACGTCAATTGTCCGAAACGTCAATTATCCGAAAGGAAATAGAATTTATCCGAAAGTCGATTATCCGAATGTTGATCTGGTTATCCATAAATATTAATTTTGTTTTTTTTCATAAATATTAATGATCCAAAAAATCATTTTGTTCATTCGAACGATTACGACCTGAATAAGCTGCATTCGTTTTTGGCACTTTTTAAATACATACTTAACTTCGTTCCATATCACTCAATAATACAATGGTTATTATGGCAATTTACCCAAAAATGTTTTTATATTGTTAATGTTCTTTGTATTCTTCAATATATATATTTTATAATTTTGACAGAATCAACTTCTTTTCTCACGAAATATGTGTTCGGTTATCCGAAATTTTGATTATCCGAAAGGGGGTCGGTCCCAATTGATTCGGATAATTGACGCTCTACTGTAGTTCATAAAATCATAATAACTTATGAAATATGAATCATCAGAGTTACTGGAAATAGCGTTGGTGGAGACGAGACGCCCTAAATCGACCAGAAATAATGGAATTACTAAGAAATCACAGTTAATCCGTTATTTAAAAACTATGGGCGAAGAGAATAGCATTTTAACTAAATAATAGAAGAAAAAATTATTCAATTCACCGTATAATTATTGAGAAATTTTAATCAGAAGATAGTCGTAGCTATTTGTCTTTCTCTCTATCTCATGCATGTGATAGGAGATTAGTAATGTAAGGAAAAATTATATCCACAAACTGAAGACAGGAGTTTCGAATAGTTTAATCACTTTTCCGGGTGAATTGAAGCACGTTTTTCTGAATTATTAGCAATTAATTGGAAACTAATCTACAAAACTCCATTTTTTCCTGTTTTATTGTTGTATTTTAAGATACTACCCCGACTCTTTATTTATTATCGATTTTTTGTCGTCAATTAATTTTCAAGAAAATGAAAAATTTTTGTAATTTATTAGGGGAAAATTTCATTTTCAAATGAATCAGATTTATGAGAAAGATGCTTGACGTTACTTGGCAGTTAGCTTGTGAAAATATTTCAACTATTTCGCCTCATTAGTGCTAACGGGAGTGTGAGAATTTGAGAGTGATAATGAAAGACAGACAATCAGTGCGAAGTTCAGTAGGGTGAGGGGAGGGGGGGGGGGAGGGGAATTTGCCCTTTCGCACTATGTTTCACAAGAGTGAGGTGCACTGAGGAACGTTTATATCGACTTTGCCCTCTCCTCTCGTCTTCTCTCACTCCAGACTAGACAGAAGTCAGATAGGTGGATGAAGATAAAGACGGATAGAGTACAGAAATCACGTTAATCCATGGCTGTAATATCAAGGAAAAGGGAGAGAGTGGGGTCTGTTGCGCCCATACGTGAATTTGGGATTGCGCCAGTTTTGTGGATTAAGTGTCGTACGGGCCAGTGCCTATCTCCGTCCTCACAAATTCATGATATTCCATCAACTTCTACGGAATTCATGAAACAATTGTGAATTTTCGACTCCCTTCATTTTCAATTGAGTTTGATGTTTTTATGAAAAACTTGTTCTCTGGTGGGCAATCGATTATTCGGAGCTGTGAGGTCCTATCTGACTAGGCCCCGACTTGGTTCGCCCTAGTTTTGCCTGGAGTTTTGAAAGGTTTTAGATTTGATGGGTTGAGTGTATTTGATTTTTTTAAATCCATTTTCGGGAGCTGAGATTAGGCCCGGGGAGGGCCTTTCTAGGCCCTGAAAGGACCTGGCTTACCTTCACTCGATAATTTTTCAATTTTTTTAGAAAAGTTCTTTAAATTCTCTAAGTTCATTCTAATTGAGGACTCGATAGATTTCATTCCGAGAACCTTGTTTTATTACCTTACTAGGCCCTAATCGAACCTGCCCTCACTGCAGAAATAAGTAGAGGAAACCGGGGCAAAATGGACCTGCGAGTCAAAATGATTTGGGATTTTTTTTGAAAGAGAAGGGCTCTTCAAAAAAATTTCAAAAAATTCACTAACAATGTCCACATATTGGAGCATCTTCTCAAATTTTTCCAGATTTTTCCATCAAGTCCTTCACTCCGAAAAAAAATCACGAATCATGTTACCCTGAAGGTCCATTTTGCCCCAGTCTCCCCTATCTTAATTTAAGATATCAGTTGGAAAAAATATATTAAAATCGAAAAATATCTTAAAACTGCCATTCATTATAATGAAAATAGCGCCCTTAGAGAGTTTTAAAAGTGTCTACAAAAGTATCTTAATTCCAAACATTTGTTTTTACAGTGCTATTGCCATTCAATTCAATGATTATTCGGATTCCAGGATTTTATTCTGGACTTTATATTCCCCTGATCAAATATAATTTAACTTTTCCTGTCTTTCGAGCACTTGGATGGGTCTGACAAGGCCCTAATCAGGTCTGTCTCATTTTTTCCATACAATTCCCACAAATAGCTACGATAAAGTCTCAAACGAATCTTCTTCTCAATTCTTTCATTCTAAAAACCGAAAAGTGGAGATTCTTATATCTAAATTAGCGCAGGAAATGCAAAAGTGAAACTCTAGTCGTAGGGATTAAGCCAAAGATCCTCCTGGATTTGGCAACTCGAAGGGTTTCCATCCCTAATTGTTACTTTTAACCAGTGATGATATTCGAAATGAAAACTGAATACAAAATGATTCGCCATGAATATTCATTGTTCCAAAAATTTTCAATGCCAAGTGAATTTTCAATTTTGTGTTTATTTATAATAAATAATCTTGGAATGACAGGTGAACAAGAGAGAAAACTTCATGAGATTTGCACGGGATTTACTCACTTCAGGGGGGAGGGGGGAGGGATTGTGATAAAACGTTATATATCCCAGTGGCATTAGTAGAAACGTTAAAGCGTCTCAAGCCAAAAGTATCAAAAAGTATACGGATATGCGGATTTCGAAGTTTAGCGCTGGAAATTTCACCTAAACTTGTACGAAGAAAGCAAGTCAAGATAATAGTTTAGTTTTGCTTTATGTCTATCTATATATATATATATATTTATATATAGTGGTAAATCCCAACGAAAAGTCAGAGTCTTGTCACTTTGTGGCAATCTCTGGGCTTCACCAAGTAAGACTCCTTGTTTCCATGGATTTGCATTCCCAAAAAGTTTAAGAACCCCTTTAAATGTCACTTTAACTTTCGTATCGTCACATTTTCTATTGTGTATCAGAGAGTTTCATTTGAATCTCAATAGAATTTTGGTATCAAAAGCCATTGGAAGTCGAGTGCTTTTGTTGGCTTTGATTAATTAATTTTGGGGTGAATTATTTTTGATGGAAAATTGCACGAGAGTAAATCAAAATATTGGCGTTAAAATAGATGTTGGGAATATTCGTTAAAATTAGGGAATTTTGGAACAGAATTTCATTTTTTTTTTTTTGTTAAAGTGGAGAAATTGGAACAGAATAATTCTGAAATTTTTTTCAGAGTGAAGGACTCTTCAAAAAATTCTGAAAAAATTTGAAAAAGTTCTCCAACACGTTGAGACGGTTACTTAATTTTTTAAGATTTTTCCACGAATCCCTTCACCTTTAAAAAAATCCTGGACCAAAAAAAAATAGAACTCACAAAATAATCATGAAAAAATTATTATGACACCTGTTTCCAAAGTGAAATTTTCTCATCTTCTCAACAAAATCATAAAAAAAACATCTCAAACCATTTCATCAGAGTATCCCCACTTTCTCTGACGACATCAACAAGTGCAGCTCTGAGAGAAAAATATAATAATAAATAATAAAAGCAAAAATCTTCATATCCCCGTTATTTATTTAAAAGATGAAGCGATGATGTAGTTGACTCTTGACGCCAAAAAGGAGAAATTTGCATGTAGATTGGTCGCTCTGAGTTACCTTATCGTGTTATTACAAGCACTCTGCTCATCTCTATCTCCCTCTCCCTCTCTCGCTCTTCCTGCTATTCGTTCTTTGTCGACATCATTTTCGATTTGCAAAAGTAGCACGAACCTCGTGGCAAACCCTGTCCTTTCAATATATATCTATATATACACGTGTACGTCACCAAACGTTTCTAATAACTGCATTTATATTCCGCGCGGGTTCGTCTATCCCTTGGAAAATCCCTTGCATACTGCCATCATCCCCTTCCCCCCTCCCCCCTTTCCCTGTGCACCACACCCAAAATTTCAGTTCGCTTATGGTTTCCATCTCCCTCCTTCTACAACATTGTGATACTTGGAAAAGCCAATACAGACAGATCTTACGTGGAAGCCCATCTGTGGATCATCCGTTGGCTTTATTGTCCCTATCTTCAAACAATATGTAAAACGAGAAACGAATCTCTGGGTTATGTATTCTGTGTGTAAACGTGTGCCTTATATTTTACGGAAATTGAGTGAAGAAGAATTATTGCATAGGCCCTTCGAAATCGAATGGGAAAACTCGTGGGACGAATTTTTTTTTAGGAATTATAATTTTTATTTTTGTGGGGGAATTCGAGGTTCTTGAAGGGGACTGATGGATTATTTTGAGAATATCTTGGAAAATATTTGGTCTATCGAAAAATATCAGGAAATCTTTTTTGTAGGTATTGAAATTCTCCACAAAAAAGGTCTCCTGACATTTTTCCCTAAACCCACTCCTCTCTGCAAGCGAATCTTTTTTTTTCCTGGAAATAGATTTTTTCGGGCGATTTTTCAATTCTTCATTTTAAAAAAGTGAATTATCATGATTTGAATGTGGATTCTTTCTTCAGTTGATTACTTTTTCACCCTTAGCCTAATTTTTTTTTAATTCTGGTGTATATCACCTCAGAAACAAAGTAACGTAAGTGCTATGTATAAGCATAGCACTTACAACACTTTATCTCTAAAAAGACTATATATTTCTCATGTATTATTGTTTTACCTCATTGGGCTCTTTAAATTTGGAATAATTATAATTTTTTAAAATTGTAATCAATTTCAGAATTAACAATCAATTAGAATCGGAAGAATCGATTCTCATAGCTAACTAATCGATTCTCAGAATCGAATGGTCTCAAATGAAAATCGAGAATCGATTCTTCGACAAATATTTTCATCCTTAGAATACACCTACTTGATAATTTTCCAATGCACTCGTATGAACTGACTTTTCATAAACTTTTTGCATCAATTTCTTATTCGCAATTTTGAAAACAGCATCAAAACTTTTCAATGAATTCATATCAAGTCCTTACCAAGTCCTGTACCACAAGATGATGAAAAATCTCATTAAAAACATGACTGATAATAATAAATTCAGTATGTTGGTCAAAAAGAAAATCTGAAAAAAAAAAGAAAAAATATTTTAAAAAATCTTGAGCTATCATAGTTGTAATGAAGTCACGTTTGAAATTTACATTCACCAGTGTTTTCCAACTAACAAAATATACGCAGAGAGAATCGGCTACTATTCACCAAAGGTAGGATTTTAGAGCGCATGACCGTAACACACATACACCCACGAGACTTTAGTTGGTCCAAAGTTAGATAGGGCTTGTTGGATAACCAACTATGTACTATAGCCTATATCTGTAAGACGAAGAAGCTTCTCTTCCATTTCTCTCTCTCTCGAAAACTCCACTGGCTAATTTATATTCGACTCATTCACCTGGATAACGGGAGGGAAAAGGAGAGAAGAAGAAGAGGGGGGGGGGGGAGGGGGTAAAAGTATGTGACTCGAGCTTTTCGCGACTGTCGAGGCTTTAATTATTCGACGATCGAAGAATAGCTTTTTCCTATTTGCAGCTTTCCGAGATTTTCCTTCACCGAGGAGAATCAAGTAAACCAAAATAGTGGGGGGATGGAGGGGGGGGGGGGATTCAGTCGGTATTACACTTTTACAGTACATTAGCTTGAACTGGGTTCAATAGCTTCGGAGTGAGAATAATTTTAAGCGGAAATTGGTGAATTAATTATTTTTATTTGTAATAAAAAATTCAGGAATTTTTTTTTCTGGAGAAATCCATTGAGTGGAAAATCACATGCAGCTTCTTTTAAGGAGATCTTTGGAATGAGGGGATTGCGAGGAAAATACCAAGGAAGCTTTTTTGTAGGAAATTTTAAAAACTAAAAAAATGGTATCTCCACATTTTTTGATAAACCTAATAGTTTTTGAGATCCTTTTAAAATACGGAATATGTGATTTTCGACACCTTCTAACACCTCAAAAGTTTTGTGGAGATTGTTTCGTTGATATCTTGGAAGCAAGCGGTTCGACACTGAGAAAAAAAATGGTTTTTTATCAAGAAAGAAATTTTTTGAAACTAAAAAGAATAAAAAATTATTAATTTTAAGATATTATTTATCAAAAGTAATAATGCGTCACTTAAATTGAATATATCTAGATTAGGATGGACTCATTTTCATTAATTATTTGGAATTGATTGAAAATTTCTCAAGCTGATCATCTCATCGCTTGTGTTTCAAGAATAAATATACTACTTTGAGATAAAAGTTTTCACATTAATCAATGAGTTACTTGATTGAAAAAAAATAAGAGTTTTTATTGAGCTAAACTATGGATAAATATTGATAATTATCAATCTTTTTTTTTCTTTAATTCAATCACGAATGCTTTCATAATAGAATTTTTTTCAAGTGTTCAAGTGACCTTTTTTGTAGCAGGTGAAATTTTCTACAAAAAAGGCCCCCTGATAAATTTCCTTAAACTTTGGATTCAATATATTCTTAGTGTAAAGACATATACAGTTACACGTTTTGTAAACACATGCACATAAACAGACACACACACACAGACACCTTCTATTCATGGTATTATTATTTGAGAGATTTCTCATTTCTTTTCTTTCTTCATATTCTACTCAATCAGTTCACATCATCGTGTCTGCCAGTTATATTTCTCTCTCTCGATTTCATCCTTTGCAAACACACTATTACTTGACCACTGCAATTACTCAGTTTTCCCAACATAAACCTCTTGGTATTTGAGATCTTTTTGAAAATAGAAATTAAATAAAAATTCTCCTATTTACAGAGTTTTAAGTGAATGAAAAACTTGAAAATTTGAGGAAAAAAATGATAACTGAAGAAGAATTTGAATGAATAATTTGGAGACACGTGTTACCTATCAGATTGCCAAAAACTTTTCCCATTGAAAAATTCAATAGATTGTGCAGACTATTACTAACTCTTTATCTCGTAAAAACGATCGATAGCTGAAGACTTGCAGTGGATTTCCGTTGGCGGACAAAATGGACGACAACGGATTCGTTTGAGCGTATAAAAGTGCGTTGCCAGGTTAAACCGTTGGAGTAAACTCTTCTAGACAATGGAAGTGGTATCGTAGAATCGTGGCTGACTGCTACGCATTGTGTACCAACTCACCCTCTGACTAACGACAAGCGATTATATACCAGCCTCTTCGCTGCATATGTCTTCTCTCTACCTCATTTTGAATTCAAACCCTCAGGAATTCTATTATTTCGAATTTCCCATGACAGGAAGCACTGAGAGAAGAATCAAGAAAGAAGATAATCATTTCGGCTGCTTGATTGTTCATCGTTGGTTTATTAATTTTTTAGCTGACGACAAATGACGTCATCATTTTCTCAGTTCGATCTTTTTTTCAATTTAATCTTGGATAAAATGAATAGATCACTATTGCTTTTAAAAATTTTAGTCTGAATTTTTTGTGCCAAATTCCGAAAATCTCAAAACAAGTCAGATTTCTACTGAAATTTCAGACAATTTCGTAATTGAAAATCATCTACATCATTGATTTTCAAATAATTTCATCAGGATATCAATGAAATTTTTAAATTTCAGTTTAATTGATTCTTGAAAATTCGATACAATCAGGAAGTATTCATGAAAGAAATTGAAAATTTGAGCTGTTTTGGTTTTCAATATTCATGTTCAGTTTAAAATTCAAGTAAATTAGAGAATTTCAATTTTTTTCAAAAATGATGTTAGAAAAATTGAAATTTCATAGACAATTCGATGGGAATTTTCATAAGCATGATAATGAATTTGTTTCAATGAAAAGATGATCACGAAATTTTGAGTTTTAGAGGAAATTCAGAGTAATCTATGAGTTTTAGGTAGAAGTAAAATGAAAATCCTACAAATTACTGGAATTTTCAACTGAACATGGATATTCAGAAACAAAATGACTCGAATTATCAATTTTTTCTTGAATGTTTCCTGATTTTACCAAATTTTTAAGGAACAATTCATCTGGAAGTCACAAATTCTATTGATTTCAGTGGAATTATTGGAAAATCAATGATGAGTTGATTTTTCAATCACGAAATTGTCTGAAATTTCAGTAAAAATGTGACTTGTTTTGAAATTTCCAGGATTTGGCACGGAAAATTTAGACGAAAATTTTTAACAATGAATTTAAATTTTTAACAGTGATATGGGTTAGTAGTTGTAATAGAACTAGTTCTGAACCACATCGTCATAGCATTATTTTTTTTCATTTTCATTATTATTATTATTGATGGAGGGGATAAGAAATGAGGGTGAAAATATATTTGGCGGATTTGTCAATAATTTTTGGAAAATTATGCTGGATTATCGCAGGATTTTATCTTGAAAATATTAAGAAATAATTGTCCTCTGAGGATCTCCAATGCTTCTGAATGCAGATTCACTTCATTTCTCATTATTTACTTCCATTTGTCAATTATCCCTCTCTAAAACATAATTCAGTGTGCTCAGACACACCAATAGGAACTTGACGACAAATATTACCCGGGAATATAGAGAAACTCAAACAGCAACATGTGTCATTGTGCAAGTTTGTCTTCAGCTGAATCTACATTTGATACGGGTCCTCACTAACGTTTAATAGCTGTAAACAAAGGTATATGCTAACCATTTTTGGTCTCAAAGTCCTCTACATACGTACAATACAACAATTACCTGGAGGTGGGGTAAGACGGTGATGAAGGGTAAAATCTTCACATTTTGGTTTTTATGTTTTCTATTATTCCCATTCCCCAAAAACAGTGAAAATATTAGAAATGTGTTTTTTTCGATGATTTCATCAAAAAGTTTCAGAAATTCAAAGGCTTAAAATTAAAGGGGCGTAAGTGTTATACTTATAGACAGTACTTGTGCCCCTTTGTCTCTAAGGCGATGATATGTCAAAATTCATTTTTGATGATTTTTGCAAAATCTCATTTTTTCAGTGGAAAATTGAGAAAAAAAAATTTTAAAAATCCAGTTTTTTATGGATATCCTAAATTTTATTAGTGGTAACGATCTGGGGTTGGTATTAAATGGAAGGTGAGATCATTTCCCATCAATTTATGTGGTTTTGAAAGGAAAATTATCTATTTTTGTGGTATTTATGGGGCAAAAATTGATTTTCACAAAAGAGCTCATAAGTACCTCAAAAATTCATAATTTTAATTTTTTAACACTATAAATCCATGGCAAATAATCTCACCTCTTATTTAAGCCCAACACTAAGTCGCTGAGGTGAATAGAACCGTTGATATCCTCAAAAAAGTGAAGATAAATATTCAAAAAAGTGCAATTTTCAAAAAATAGTAAAAAAAAATCAATTCTAACACATGTTTTCCATTGAAAATTTTCTCAGCTCTTCGATGGAATTATTTAAAAAAATTTATCTTAACCTGTTTTCATAAAAATCTCCATTTTACCCTACTTTCCCTCCATGTACAAACACAGTTAAATCAAGTGAGGTCAGAGGAATGACAAAAAGATGAATACGAAAAAGGGATAGACTTTAAGTCCATAGGATCAGTGATGATGGTGGTCCTCCAGTTGCTGTCTTGGGAATTTTCTGACCCCTTGGTAATACAAAGTTATCCACAGGATATACAAAAGATCAACGTTTTGGGGTTTTACAAATCTCATGGGGGGCTTTATTCCAATAGACGTGCATAGGAAAAATCTGTTGGCAGTATCACCATGAGACACATAAACTTATCTATTTTCATAGGGACATAAATTTTAGCATTGGACTTTTTTTTCCCATGAAGATCGCCGCAGTGTGTCATAAATCAAGGTTCTCTAAAGAATTTTTCTATTGCCAAGGATATTTTTGCACCTGTGCTCTATGTTAACGGGTGAATTATCGTGAATTTTACAGGCACTCCCTTTTTTAGGGTCATGGATTCGTCAAATTGGGCGTAGTAAAAATCTCGTAAACTTTCTTAATGGAATAGCTCGAAAATTAATGGAGATACGCCCTTTTTACCTTGACACTTCTTTATGGGGAATTGAAAAAAAAAATAAAGAAAGAATTTAGGCAAAAAGGGCGTATTTCCATTAGTTTCCGGAATATTCTCGGAAGACTAAAAGACAAAAAAATGCAGTTTTTGTCTTTTTTCCGACAGTAATTTACTCACTGGAAAGAGGATCAGAGCAAAATCACCCTATCTCACTTAGTTTCCAAGATATTTCCGAAAAAAAATTGGAACGAAAAATTATTTTGAATAAATCTATTTTTTTGTTATTCATGTTTTTAAGAATATCTGGAAAATTGAGCGAGATGCGCCTTTTTTATTATTTACAATCTAATATTGTGGAGAATTTCAAGGGCCACAAAAAAAGATTCAGGTAAAATCGTTCTATCTCGCTTAGTTTCCAAGATATTTTCAGAAAAGAATTGAAAAAAAAAAATCTGGAATAAATCTATTTTTTTGTCATTAGTTTTTTAAGAATATTTCAGAAATTAAGTGAGATACGTCTTTTTTAATCTAATCTCATGTTATGGAGAATTTTAAATGCTACAAAAAAGGATTTTAACATCGTCCTATTTCGTTTAATTCCTAAAATATAAAAAAAAATGGAAAAAAAGTTATCTATAATAAATATATTTTTTTGTCATTAGGGCTTCACAAGGGCTTCTGAAGAGGATTCGAGAAAAATCGCCTTATCTCGCTTAGTTTCCAAGATCCTCTCGAAAAAAAAACCAAAAAATCCGACTTTTTTCACCTTCTGACTTTTAATGTCCTCGGAGAAATTCATCAATTCACGTAATCCATGTCGAACTTTATTTGAAAAAAAAAATAATTAAATATGTAATGAGATTTGCAATGCAAGTATCATTCAATATTCAGTGAAAGAATAATCCAGATAGTATCTGCATAAGGTATATGAGGTTTTTGTGCGACCGCAAACACCTCACGTACCACCAGCGTAGATTAAAGCCATGGACTCATTTTCCCATAGTGCGTGGTGAAAACACCCGGGAAATCTTGTGAGAGCCTAGCAGCCGGGGAGAATGAATGGTTTTTCGTGGCGTGAGTGTGAAAGTAAGAATGGGGAAAATACCAAGATCTCGCTGGTGGTGAAATGCTTCATCGTGGGCGGAGAAATACTGAGTGGGATGCGTGAAAATTCGGGATTTTCCTACTTCTCTCTCTCTTTATCTTTCTCTTTCTCTCATCGTTGTCTTCGTCAACAGGATCAGACGCACATTCCAAAGATCCAATCCCATGGCTCAACGCTCACCTCGTGCTTCTTTCTGGTTAAATCGCTTCTTAGAGAGTACGATAATATCCCTGTCTTCGTGACTCCTCGCATTGTACTTTTGTTGTTCACGAGTTTGGAATTTTTCCGTGGCACTTATTATGAATCTGGAATTACAGGCAAGAGCACTAATCCCTGACGTTTTCACAGTGGGGAATGATTTGCGGATTTCATTCACAAGGGGTTAGTGTGAGGCGCTTTTATTCGAGAATTTTGGGGATAATTTTGGAGATTTTTGGAGGTGAGAAAGAACCAGATTTTTTTTTTTGGGTGAACGTATCTACTGAAAAATCTGAAAAAATTAGGGAACATTGTAAACATGTTGGAGCAACTTTGTGAATTTTTTAGAGTTTTTTTTTAAAGACCTTCACTTTGAGAAAAATTCTAATCTGTTTTTGGATAAGGGAGAGTGAGTAATTTTCGATAAAAATTTAAGAAAAAATAGAAATTTGATTCGAAAAATCAATTCTAACACATTTTTTTGTCTTAATGAGTCTATTTTACCCCAGCCTCCCCCCTTTTTCCAATCTCATGAAGATGAATTCAATAGTGAAGAGAAAAAAAAACATCAATTTTTTCTTTCAATTATTTTTCTCATTTATTTTTCTCAAATATTTCAGAAAGTAATGGAGATACGCTCCTTTTGCTCCAATCCCTTTTTGAAGCAACCGAGATTTTCTACAAAAAAATTAAGGCAAAAAAGGCGTATCTCCATTAATTACGGAGATATTCTCTCCCATAAACCGCCGAAAAAATTGAATTATCCTGCCCTACCCCATGATTCCAAAAATGAAAAAAAAAAATTAACAAAATTCAGTTTTGCCTTAATTTTAACGATTTTCGTTCTTTTTTTCATCTCGCAAAAATGGATTCAGTAGCGATGAGGAAGAAAAGAAAATCACTTTTTTCTTCTAATTATTCCTCTAAAATTAACTCAGAAACTAATAGAGAAACGCTCTTTTTTCCTAATTCTTGTTTTTGCTCTTCAAATTCTCTACGAAAAAAGGTCAAAGCAAAACGGTCGTATCTCCATGCTTTTCCAAAATTTTCTAAAAAAAAAAATCCACAAAAAAATCGAATTATCCTTAAAAAAATAACGAAATTCTGCTTTGCCTCCTTTTGAACGATTTTCTCTCTCTTTTTTTCCACGAATTAACAACAAAAAATGACCCACGCCTGATCAATAGCAGTATCGGTTTTCATCGCAGTGCGTTACAGTGGTTGACTCTCCCTCGGGCCATAAAATATCGGTCGTTACTCTTTAACTATAAAAAGTAAGCCACCGAAAGATGAGGGCTGCATGAGGGGAAATACGAAGTAGTGAAAGTGTATGTGTGTGTGGGTGGCTTAGGTTCCCACAGGTCAATCCCCTAGTCGTTATCATTTTACTAGCCCTAAACGCCCGCTAGCCGGAATACTCTACTGACTCTAACCCTTCAGCGATTTGTGGCTCTCCGACTCTTTTCATTTCAACTGTACTCCACACACACGTTTCGTAATGCACCACTGATTCTGTTACTTCGATTTTCGTTTACAGTTCGCGTCCGCGTGAAATTTTCCTTTTATTCCCGTTGATTTTTGATTTTTTTTTATCGTTCGTTGAAATTTAGAATTTCGAGGGAAATGTTTTTTTTTTCTTTTTTTATTAACTGAGGGAAATGTAAGATCGTTATTTTATGGGGTTTTAAAAATCAGGACAATGTAGTGAATTAATGTGAGTGAGAGAAGAGTAATAAATTAGAGGAATTATTACAGTTAATTATTGAAACGATAGATTTACGGTTTTACGACGTTTTTTTATTTTTACCGGGAAGTTTAAGGATTTTTATGATCCAACTCATAGGCGAGTGGATGTAGAGAAAAAAGTCAAGATACCTTTTTTGTAGCTCTTGAAATTCTCTACAAAAAAGGTCTCTTGACATTTTTCGATAAAACCAATAATTTCCGAGATCCTTTTATGATAAAACTGCATGTGATTATTCACCTCCAAAAATGTCAAATATAAAAATGTCGCGTCCATTGTAAAAATGTAAACGCCAATAAAGTACATATTAACCAAGTAAATCACGTACTCTGAGTGATAAAAAACATCGGTAAAACGTATTTTTCCTGACACTGAGAATGAAAAAATGCACGAGATAATAATATTTTTTCATATTAACCTGGTAAAAATGTCCTGGTCAAAGATGCTAGGGACTTTATTATTACCATTTTTATATATACTTTTTTTTTTTTTTTTATTTCAACGGATAATAGCACCGCAAAATGGCCGCTTTAATATGATATACGTATCACTTACGCAGCGTGATAATGAAAAGATTTGCCCGGGGGGCTTTATATGACTTCCGTGTGTCGCTTACAGGGATTTCCTGTCCCCTTATATTTTTCTTTTTTATTTCGTTTCATCTCCCTGGGCATCCCAGTCTTCGGCACTTGTATCACTCTTATTTTCATTTCATTTCTTTGCTTCATTCCATTCTTTTTTTTTTACTCTCTTTCATTCACTTCCTCTTTTGTGATACTCACTGAGTATAATAGAAGACATCAAAGTGCGTGATGTCTGAAATATTGTGTATTCTTAGATACGTGTATTGTCAATAAAATATAAAAAGTGGACAAGTCTATGCTGTTGGAAGGAGCAACACGAATCAGATGTATCCGGCTTGCTGTCTGCACTTTTTACAGAATAAAAACTGCGATTTTTATGAAAAACCTTGATAATTCTCTGGAAACATCCTTTGAGCAAGAATATTTTCTCGAGTAAAAAAAAAAATTTTTTTAAACTTTTTTTTTGAAATAATGAGTGGAAAAAATGAAATTTTAGATATTTCTCGAGATTTTTCAAAAATTCAATCATAATGATTTTTTTTTCATTTTTTCTGAAATTTTAAGAAAATGATAAAAAAACGATTTTTTTTTTGCCGATCTTTTTTTAGAAATATCTCGGAAACTGAGCAAGATGGAGCAATTTTACCTGAATCTTATGTCATAGCAAATTTTAAGAAGTAGAGCGAAGAACTCAGACAAATCGCGCTATCTCGCTTATTTTCCTATAATCTCAAAGAAATGCATAAGATATTCTCAAAGAAATGAATGACAAAAAAAATGGATTCATCTATTTTTTAGAACTGTTTACTTCTAAACCTTTTTTTTTACCTTTTTTCCGATCATTTTTCAAGAATATCTTGGAAACTAATGGAGATACGTCTTTTTTGCCCTAAACCTTTTCTGTGGAGAATTTCAAGAAGTGTGTGAGGACAAAAAGGGCATATCTCCATTAGTGTCCAAAAAATCTTCAAAAATCATCTTTTCGCTACTGAATTAATTTTAATTTCCGAAAAAACCTGAAATTCATCAAACATATCATTATATTCTCCACAAAAAAAAAGATGTCCATTAAAAAAAAAAAAGGAACAAAAAAATCCCGATGAAAATGAAACACAGAGAAATAAACATCTGTTTATTTTTCATTTTTTAATTATTCTATTTATCGTGGTGGCAAAACTCCGCCAGTGTCAGGGAAATAAATTTGGCGTGTCGTGAACCCGGTACGGGTGTGCACCCGACGAAAATAAAGTGGCGGTAGAGCGTACATTGGGACAAACCCACTGCCATCGTTGGGGTATAACCTTTCCCCCGCCTTCTCTTCACCCTGGGCTAACTGTATATAGAGTAGAAATTCACTTCTACACAGTGGCATTGCTGGCGTTGCATTGGCAGTAGGGTCGATGAGAATTCCTCGCGCATCCCGATTTTCCAACGAACTGGAATAAAGGGCCATTCGCGCGTGACTGCCGGAATCGCGTCCGCCGTGGATCCCTCTTTTTTTTTTCTTTTTTTTTTTTTGGTTTTATAAAAAAAATGAAAAAAGAGGGAAAACACTAAATTCATAGTACTCGAGAGACAAACACGTGCATGAACTAAATGGGTATTTTTGAATATATTTTTAATTAAAATTTATTGTGAATTTCATTATAATCAAGTTGATGGATTTCCATTAGTTTCATTGAAAATAACGGAAAAACATTTTCCGGAAAAAAGTCAGTAATATATTTTAATCCAAATTTGTTTTTTTCTTATCACCAAATTTATTAAAAATTTTATTTTATTGATTTTGAAAAATTCATCAATTTTCTTGGAATTTTGAGAAATTTTTATTGAAAAATGTTGGAATACAATCAATTTTGATTAATCAACTATCTCGACAATTGGAAAATTGTTTTCTGCCTATTGCTCATTTTTTTCAAAATTTTTCTTCAAAAATTCGCAAATTTCCACAATTTACCAATTTCTCCTAAATAGGCAAAATCCCAAAAAAATCTGAAAAAATTACCCAACAATGTAACCACATTGTCCAATCTTCCCAAATTTTTTCAGATTTTTCCGCGAATTCCTTCACCCCCAAAAAAATCCAGGATCCTCTTCATAAACTCCAAAACAATTAAAAAATTCCACAAACTCTCTTTTCTCCCATTTTTTTATTCTCAGAAAAAAAATTATCTCACTCAACCGCAAATTATTCAACAGCTGATGTAATCTCTTCTCCATCACCCCCCCCCCCCCCCCTCCTCCCTCCGAGAAACTCGTTCCAAGTTCATGCCCCTTTTTCTTATTGCCCAAGAAATGTATGTCGTACAAAATCAGCATATGTATCTCACCACGTGCAGATGCCATTGCCCAAACTGATATGCCATGCTGAGCACCAGTCCACTTAAATCGGCCTGTATAAGTGCCGAGTATGTGTCCAAAGAGGCGCAAGAGCAATAAATCGTCTCGTACCCAAGTGTTATAACTGTCTCCTTCTATTACATCGAAAGATCTCAGAAAAACACGAATATTCCCATCATCATGAAAACAACCTAAGAATCCAACCTGCTTAAACGATTCCCCATGTCACCTGATTTCATTTTCTTCTCGTATTTTTCTCTTTTTTTCCCATTCACGAGATTAATCGAAGCATCGTAAAAACACCACAGGTGCTAACGATCGTATTTCTCTCTATCAAAAGCATTTTCTCGCTTTTATTGTCATTTCTTTTTGTTCCATCCATTTTTCTCTCCTCCTCCTCCTTTTTTTTTCGAAGAGTGTAAAAATGACGTGGGCATAAAAACTGGCATTTATGGTATCATAAATGTGCGAATGAGAGAAAACGAGTGGAAAAGAATTTTTAAGGAAAAAAAAAAAAAAGGAAAAATAAAGTGAAATTTTTTGCGAATTAATTTTTTTTTTTTTACAAAGGTACTCTCCTAAAACTTTCTACCTCTTGATATTCCTCTTTCACAATTTTTCTTCTCTATTTTCTTTCTTTCTTTCTTTTCTCACCCCTCTCTCCCTCCTCTTTCTCCTGTGTTTCACGTTATTCTCATGAGAACCGACTGAGGCAGCTTTTAGTATTGCCTTCAAACGAAACTCATACGAGAAAAAGTATTTTTCCGGCCATGAAAGTAGTCTCTGAAGTATCCTCTGTCCAGTCATTCTTCTTTTTTTTTCTTCTTCTTTTTCTTCTTTTTCTCTCCTAAAATGTTGCGCTTATTCGATAACACACGGTTGATGGCTTTTGGTTTAATATCATCCATTTTTCTTTTCAATATAAAATTTCTTTCTCTTTTCACTGGAAGGAATTTAATTAGCAAGTTTCCTGTTGAGAATTTCAGGCCAACAGACATAAAGGTTTTATTCTCCCGTTGGGATACTCATAAATTTCGTTTAATATACAACAATAACAATTTTACATAATTGACATTCTCGTTTTAGACAATTTTCATGGGGAATGAAGAAATTCGGGATCGGATAAAGTTGCTTGAGAATTTTTTTTTCATTTCTTTTTTAATACTGAAGGTTGAGAATTGAATTGAGGCGAATTTAAGAACTGAGAGGTAAAACGAGATATGTCTTTTTTTTGTTATTCGCTTTTTTTTTCGGAAATAGAGCGATTTTTCGTATAAAATAGTTTTAGAATTGTGATTCTGCCTAGAAAATCTTTTTCAATTTTTTTCTTAAATCGAGTCGGGCAAAAAAGGCGTATCTCCAAAAGTTTCCGAGATTTTTTTTTTTGAAATCCGGAGTCTTCAATTAAATAAATGAAGGAAGAAAGATATATTCATTAATAAATTAGTGAAATTGGTTCATCTTTTTCGATCAAAAAATGGATTTCGCCTAAAATTTAGCAAAAAGCTCAAACAGCAGGAGCCTGTTTTTTCTTAAATCCATTTCTTTGAGAATTTCTCCGAAACTAATCGAGATAGAGCGATGATAGTCCGTTTTTTTTGTAATTCTTGAAATTTTCTAAAAAAAGGCATTCGTGTAAAATTGCAGATATTTGAAAAGAAAAAAAAAACGAAAAATCAACTTTTCTCGTTTTATCTCTTTATAATTGAATTTATAATTTTTCAATTATTTTTGAAAAATATATAACAATCGATTATGATTGAAATTTCCAAAAATTTGCACAAGAAAAATCGAAAAATCAATTTTATTCTCGCAAGAAAATAATTTTGCTTAGAAATATTGTTTCTAAAGAAAATTGAATAACAAAATCTATTTTTTTCATCATTTTTTTAAAAAGAATATTACGGAAATTAAGTGAGAGAGCGATTTTGCCTCAATCCTTCTCTGCAACTTCTAAAATCCTCCACAAAAAAGTATTCGAATAAAATCGCCTTATCTCGCTTAATTTCCGAAAAATTCTCTTAAAAAGGTATTTTAAAAACCCACTCATTTTCACCTCTTCACTACTAAATTACTGAAATAATTCATGTTCATTGTCTCGTGCTAATGCAGCAATTCTGCCGAGTCACTCGTCTTCGATTGGATCAATATCACTGGGGCTAATAGTGATAGAAAAAAAATGAACACTTTCCGAAGAGATGAGAAACAAAAGAGCAGAGGAAACTCTCTCTACTTTCCGGAAAACTTCTCATTCAGTTCAATCAATTAACAGCTAATTGATTTTAAGTGTAAATCTATGGGTTGTAAATTTCTTCCCTCGAATCTTGTCCGCCTGCGGTCTCCAGAATACTGGGGGATAGTCCAGTAGAAACAGTTGTTATCGGCAAATTTACGAGAACCACTCTTCTCTGTTTTAATTCTTCTTTCTTCTTTTTTTTTCTTTTTTCTCATTCTTTTTTTTTTACTGATGGACTCTTACATTAATGAGTTCCGATCGTGCTCAACCATCTGTCTTGGAGGATCGTCGCGCTAACTTTCTACGTCTTCTCATTATGAATAAAAAAGTATTTTCTCTAATTGGCAGATGATTCCCTTTAGTTTTTTGTGCAATTGAAGAAATAATTTTACTTTTTTTTATGCAATTTTTATTCACGTAATCATAGAATTAAAATATCTGGGTCAATTAATTTGTGGGGAACGAGAGGGGGGGGGGGGTGTTTTTAGTCGGAATATGTTCGTTGGAAGATGACAGAAATTAAGGAATGACGGGGCTCCTTCGGTTCTGATTTATCTTCTGATGATTCTTCAGTAATTTCTGGATCATCTGAAACTTAAAAATGAAAATTCATGGAAAAAGGATTTTATTTTGAAAATATCTTAGACGCGATGAGGTTTAGGATAATTCACCAAGAGACCTTTTTTGTAGCTCTTGAAATTCTCTACAAAAAAGGTCATTGTGAAAATTTTGATATCTCTTTTAGATTCCGAGATCTTGAGCTTCGAAAGTGCACATAAAAATGAGAAAAAAAAAAAAACTTTTTTTTTTGAATTTTGATTTTTTTCTGGATTGATTCATTTTTGTTGATAATCAAAGAAAAATGGGCAGAATTGTGACAGGATCTTATTTAGGGATACGTTGGAATGGATGTTATTCTAAAATAAAATTTATTAATTTAATTTACGTAGAGTGCACTTGAACATAATTTAGAGATCAAATTGTAACTCCTAATTTGCATTAAGTGATTTCTTGAATTTATGGTGAAATACTGTGTATTATTACAGCTCCATAATTCCATTAAATCAATGGATTTAGTCTGAGGATATGTAATTTAATTTTAGTAAAATCCATTCCATGAAATTGTGAAATTACATTAACTGATTAATTATTAATTATCATCTGATAACTTACGACAGGTTGATGATTTTGAACTGCACTTTTGACCCTCTGGACAGTCGGTATCGGCTGTGCAAATCTTGTTGTCGTCATCCGACAACTCGCGCTTTTTTCTGGAGTCCGGGATGTGAACTTCGATTATTTGTGGTGTGTCTTCCTATTTAAAAAGAAATTGCATTAGTTCTGGTGATAATTTATGACAAAAAGTGAAATTTTATGCACTGGAGCATTTTTTAATGCTCGTTACATGAGTGAGCACGATGATTCTTGGTAAATGTTAGTGAATGAGGGTAATTTTTGAAAATATTAATGATTTCATTGGAAAAGTATCTCATTTTGAGAATATCTTCTTGACAAAAATGGTTTCTTGACATTTTTCTGGAAACTCCATTTGTTTCAGAGATATTTTTTGGACAATCTTGAAAGGAATTCCATTTATTTTTTGATTATTTCTTCTTTAGAGAATTTATCGAGAGACTTTTTTGTAAGTCTTAAAATTCTCTACAAAAATGCTTTCCTGACATTTTGCTCAACACACTTGTTTCATAATTTTAGTGTTTTTCAATAATTTTCCTTACATTGCTATGACTTTGGAAAAATCTAAGAATCTATAGAATTCCAGAGAATTTATCAGGAGACCTGTTTCCTGTAGCTCTTGAAATTTTAGTAGAAAAAAGGTCTCTTGACATTCTCCTCAATAAACTCATTCAAATGAATAAACTTGAATGAATAAAAATTGAGCATTAAACATTAAACATTGAACTTCACATTGAACTTCATTCATATTCATACACTGAAAAAAAAGCATTTTTGTTGGAAGAAAATTTACTTCACTCCAGAAAATTTTAATATATATAAATATAAAAATTGTGAAGAAAATTTTTTTTAAAAGGCAATTTTTTTTCTACAAGAATTTTTTTTCTCAGTGTACAATAATAACATTTTATTCTATGTGTTCACACATATCAGTGGACAGCAGAAAATACAATAGAAGCCCAAAGCTCTTATTCATGAAATCATTGAAGCTTAAACAATTTGCAACAAACCTCTGAAGGATCTGGTGGTCTTCCCCATTGAATCACGTGTATTTGGGGCTGTTGTGCTCCCTGCATGAGATTCAGCGAAATTTATTAGAATTCGATGTCTCAATGGTAATGAATTTTGAAATAATGATTTTAATGAATAATTTAACTGGAATACCTTTTCTCCAGTTATAAAGCAGCCATCGATTGTCGCACTTACGCAGACGAAAATCGCGAGAGCAAAACAAAACCGTTGATGCTGCATGTTCAGCTTGTTTTTCTGAACTGTACACAAAATCCCCATTTTTCTGCACATTTATACTAATTGTTATCGTTAGAGTGTCGAAGAAGAAGAGATTAGTGTAATAGGATTTTGAAAAAACTAATTATTTTTATTACATTTTTGAAAATTATTTCCATTTCCAACCGGAAGTGGAAGATACGAATAATTGAGTTGCGTTAGAAGTGTCTTTTGGCAGTGACATACATGCAGGAAGTCGCAAAACGTTTATTTTTTATGAGAAAACATGAAAATTTCATGTTTTTAAATATAAAAAGTGATGAAATAACAAAAACTTATAATTTTACCATTTCCATGCGAATAAATTACAAATATCTTTGAAACGAGTTGATTCAACGGAAAATTTTACGAAACCTTTCTTAGAGAAAATTTTATAAGCTACAAAAAAGGTCCCTTGATAAATTCCTGTAAACCCAAACGTTTCCGAGATATTTCCAAAATAATTAAAATGAAGAGAAAATAGTTGGAAAATCGATAAAATTTTCTTGCAGATTTCCAAGTTAATATCTCTGAAATGAGTAGGTTTATCGAAAAATGTCAAGAGACCTTTCTCGTAGAGAATTTCAAGAGCTAAAATGAAGGTCTCCTTGCATTTTTCCCTGAGCCCAACAGTTTCCAAGATGAACCCCAAAAGAATTCACAATATCTTTATCTCCAAATTTTCCCTTTTCCATAAATTAAAATTGAAAAATCCTCAAAATAAAAAAAAAAGGCATAAAAAAATTCTAGAGCCCATTAACTAGTACAATTGGCCAAACTCCCAGAGATTATCCGATAGTGCTAATTGTCTCGTTCGTTTCTCCTCCTAGACTCAAAGTTTTCACTCAAGAAAACAACTCTCAAGCATTTTATCTAAATAGGAAAATTGAAGTTTCTCGTAAAGTGGAAATATATAGTCTGGATAATACCCAAGTTTATGCAATCGAGGAATGAGCTGCCCGAGTTAAAACATAGCCTTAATATAAAGATCATAAGAGACTTTATGAAGATTGGCGTGAGCTTTTGATGACACCAGTGATGACAATACTGGAGAAAATCACCTGCAGGATCGTTAAATTTTCTCTGTCTTTCGTTTCTTTATGAAAAAAAAAAAACAAGTGGATAATAGTATTACTTTCCAACTGATATAGCTTTTTCTGCTAATACTTTAGCAATATGCTTCCGAATGAAAGTGATACAACTTTTTTCAAACCATCATCAAAATATCAAATTTTGAAAAAATTCATTAAAACGCCAATAACTCGAGAACTAATCATGCAAATAAGCTAAAAATTTACAGGTATTTAACTGATACAACTCTCGAGATAATATATGAGTATAAATAACATCAGTTCAATAGCAGAGATCAGCAAAAAAAAATTCGCATTTTCAATTTTTTAATGTTTTTTCTTTCTGTAATTTCCATCGAAAAAAATTTAATTACTTTCTTAATGAAGAATTTGGATTTTTAAATTTTTTCATTAGTTTGAAAATTAATTTTTTTTTTAACAATTTTGATTACTATTGTAATTTAAAATTTAACTGATGGAATTTCATAATTATTTTCTTTATTAAATTTATCAACATTTTTATCAGTTAAATTGAATTATAAATGTCATATAAGCATCATTTAGATTGGATTAAATTATAAGTTCTTATTTGTGTTACATTTAGTTAACACTCTCAACTCAAAATTTTTGTCTGAAAGACGGTTATATTTGGGAAGATTAAACATAGTAGCGTTGATTTTATTATAAAATTAATTATTCCAGTCAATTAATAAGTAAGAAAGAATCAAAATTTCGAATAAGAAAAAGAATTATAAAATTTCATCAGTCAAATTTTTAATTACAATAGTAATCAAAATTGTTAAAAAAAAAAAAATTAATTTTTAAGCTAATGAAAAATTTAAAAATCCAAATTTTTTATTAAGAAAGTAATTAAAATTTTTTCGATGGAAATTACAGAAATAAAAAAAATTAAAAATGCGAACTTTTTTTGTTGCCGGTCTCTGTTGAATAGTTTCCAGAAATTCAATTGAAAACTGATTTTCAAAAAATGGACATATCTCAAAAAATACCGATCGGATTCTCTTCAAATGAAGCTTAAAAAATAGAGTTTGTCGAGAGGAAGTTTTCCACAAAATATGAAATTTTTCTATAAAACCGTTTTGCTGTGATTGGGACTTTCATGCACACACAGACATGCTCTAAAAATATCATTTTCTCTCTTTTTAGATCATTTCAAGTATCTTCCATTAAAAAAATTACAATCAAAAATTCTCAAAAGAAAAAAAAAAAAAAATTCCGTTTATTACATAGCTTCAATTCGGAAACAAAAAGAAAAGAAACTTATCTCAGTATCTCTGCATTGAAACTACCAACTAGGGTTCTCTTACACAGCATACGCCTTTTTTTTTCCTTCGTTATATCCTTCGTCCTGCAACTGCTTTCGTTCTCTTACTTGGATGACTTAATGGAGATTCGGGGAGAGAGAGAGAAAGCTTTCAATTACAATGAAGCTCAGTTCGCTTGGAAGCCAGAAGACATTAACCATGTCTGGAGCGTATTTTTTACGACAGATTCCAATTTCCATGATTAACAGACCATTGAATCATGCTTTTTTTTTAACCAAAAAAATTTCTGTATTACCCCTTTTTTTTACACCAATGAATATTCTTGGGTTATTTATATTAATGCGGTCCGAGTCGACGTTTATTATGGAGGCGCTGGAGCTTTCGTGAGCTTAGGATTTTGAATCATCGTTTATGGGAATGAATATATCAACGAATTCTTGAAAGAATTGTCATCGGAGAGAATATTTAGGATTTTTTGGTATTTTCGGGGGAGAATCGAAGGAAATTTGTTTTTTTTTACATTTTCAGCATTTTTTTTTAATTCAATTTTTTTTTTCATTCAAAAATTCATATATTTAGCAATTATTACAGTCACTGCTCCCTTTTTGTCATTTTTTTTTGTGATTCTGAGAAGTGGTGGAGCGAAATCAATTGTATCATAGCAATCTTCATTAAAAATCCATTGAACTCTTAATGTAATCATCCAAAACTGAAAGATTCAACGATTTTGAGAGAATTTTGGAGGGAAATAGTTTTAGTGGAGGAATTGGAGATTGATATCCTCAGGATTTTTTATGAAGGGGACGGAAATAGTTTTCCACACCTCCAGAAATATCATGAGATAATTTGCTAATGATAATTGTCATCGGAATTGTTAAGGAAACGGAGAAATGATGGAATAGGACAAGACTGATAATCGAGTATAGCTTCTGCTAAAGATATCTCAGGAGTGATGGGATTTAGGAGAAATTACTCGGAAATCTCTTTTGCAGTTTTTGGAACTCTCTACAAAAAAGGTTTCTTAATATTTTCCTCTAATCCCAACAGTTTCAGAGATATTCACTGAAGAGTCTGCAAGAAATTCCTGACTTTTCTTCAATCACGTGACAACTGATTTTTCAATTCTTCCCATTTTTTCCTCTTATTGTAAAAGTATCTCGGAAACTATTGGATTAAACAGAATTTATCATGAGGCTTTTATTGTAGCTCTTGAAATTCTCTACAAAAAAGGTTTCTTGACTTTTTTCCATAAATCCACTCATTTCAAAGATATTTACATAAGAATCTATGAGTAGCGTTTTTTTTCAACTTATTCTAGTTCACATCACTGGCAAATTATTCCAGAAATCTTCATATTCCTAATAGAACTCTTGACAAAATGATCCATTCACAATTCATGCTCCCTTCAATTTATTCTCATCACCAGAACTTATTTGAAATCCATCAGGATTTCTCCTTTGAAAGAGATTAAATCCACTGGGACACGTTTGATACGTACTCTCGACATTTCTGCGCATTATCACAGTCCTTCGTCATCCAGAGGAAAAAAAACGTACATGGGAATAAACGAGTTTTGTCTTTTTTTTCTTCCTTCCTCTTCACGATTGGAGGAGCGAAATCAGAATATCACTGTGTTGAGTTAAGCACTGGGCAATCTGCACGTAAAACGAGGAACGAGAAATGTCCGGAAATCGGTTTAACGAAGGCTAGGTTATCTATTTCAGGAACGAGTCAAATAAAAAAAAAAAGGTGCACATGTGGAGATCGATTTTCACCAGTGGTTACAAGGGTCTAAATTGATTTCGACGTTGTCAACGATTTTTTGAAGCCTTTTTGCAGTTGAAATTTCGATAGATGTTGAAAATAATTGGAATCATTTTTTTTTTTAATTTAAAAAATTACGAACAGGTAGCTCCGAAAAGTTAGCAAACCAGGGTGTTTTGATCGACCCTAAATTTTTAGGGAATTAGGGGCTTTTTGGGTGCTTTTTTTCTGCGCAAACGAAAAATTTTCTGCTTTTACGGTTTTGGAGAAAATTCATTTTGAAAATTTTGACCGTTTATTTAGCAGACCAGTATGGTCGGAGGTAGATATCGACGACATGAAAATCAATAACTTTTTAGGTGCTACTTTTCTGCGCAAAAAAAAATTTTTTTTTTTGTAAATTAAATTAATTAAATTATTAATTACAGTACTAATGGAACAAAAATGAGAAAAATAATCATGCAACTTCATTGACAGCTCAGAAAAATAAAGTGCTTTGCATTGAAGCTTATCTGAAATTTTCTGCTTAACTCTAAATACACTTAGTTGATCGGGATACCCAATACACTCATAGCATTGGGCCCGAAATGTATGGAGTACTTCCAAAAGTCAATGTACTCATCAGAATAATTAAGTGCTCTGAATTCCAGCCAGCTGAGAATTTTCTGCTCGGTCACAAATACCCAGAACTGAGGAGAATACCCAATGAACTCATAGCATCGGGCCCAAAGTGTATGGAGCACTTTCATTCGTCCATGTAGTCATCAGAATGATTGGGTGCTCGACTTTTCAGTCAGCTTGGACTTTTCTGCTCAAATCTAAATACCTAGAACTGATAAGAACACCTAGGGAACGCATAGCATTGGGCCCGAAGTGCATGGAGCACTTTCAAGAGTCCACGTATCCTTCAGAATCATTAAGTGCTCTGCATTTCAGCCGGCTGAGAATTTTCTGCTCGGACGCAAATACCCAGAACTAATAAGATTGCCCAATGCACTCATAGCATTGGGTCCAAAGTGTAACGGACGCTCCTAACTGTCTATATACGCATGAAAATAATTAAGTGCTCTGCATTACGGCCAGCGCAGAATTTTCTGCTCGAGTGCAAATACCCTAAACTGATGAGAATACTCAGGCGGCTTAGAGCATTGGGCCCAAAGTGTATGGAACACTTCCAAAAGTCAATGCACTCATCAGAAAAATTAAGTGCTCTCAATTCCAGCCAGCTGAGAATTTTCTGCTCAGTCGCAAATACCCAGAACTAAAGAGATAACCCAATCAACTCATAGCATCGGGCCCAAAGTGTATGGGGCACTTTCATTCGTCCATGTAGCCATCAGAATAATTGAGTGCTTGACTTCCTGGCCAGCTTGGACTTTTCTGCTCAAATCTAAATACCCCGAATCGATAAGGATATCTAGGGAACGCATAGCATTGGCCCCGGAGTGCATGGAGCACTGTCAAAAATTCACGTATTCTCCAGAATAATTGAGTGCTCTGCATTTCAGCCGGCTGAGAATTTTCTGCTCGGACGCGAGTACCCAGAACTAATGAGAATGCCCAATGAACTCAGAGCATTGGGTTCAAAGTGTAAGGAACGCTCTTAACTGTCTATAGTCGCATGAAAGTAATTAAGTGCTCTGCATTACGGCCAGCGCGGAATTTTCTGCCCGAGTGCAAGTACCCGAATACTATAAGAATACTCAGGCGGCTCATAGCATTGAGCCCAAAATGTACGGAGCACTTCCAAAAGTCAATGTACTCATCCGAATAATTAAGTGCTCTGAATTCCAGCCAGCTGAGAATTTTCTGCTCGATCGCAAATACCCAGAACTAAGTAGAATACCCAATGAACTCATAGCATCGAGCCCAAAGTGTATGGGGCACTTTCATTCGTCCATGTAGCCATCAAAATAATTGGGTGCTCGACTTTTCAGTCAGCTTGGACTTTTCTACTCAAATCTAAATACCCAGAACTGATAAGAATACCTAAGGAACGCACAGCATTGGGCCCAAAGTGCATGGAGCACTTTCAAGAGTCCACGTATCCTTCAGAATAATTAAGTGCTCTGCATTTCAGCCGGCTGAGAATTTTCTGCTCGGACGCAAATACCCAGAACTAATAAGATTGCCCAATGCACTCATAGCATTGGGCCCAAAGTGTAACGGACGCTCCTAACTATCTATATACGCATGAAAATAATTAAGTGCTCTGCATTACGGCCAGCGCAGAATTTTCTGCTCGAGTGCAAATACCCTAAACTGATGAGAATACTCAGGCGGCTTAGAGCATTGGGCCCAAAGTGTATGAAGCACTTCCAAAAGTCAATGCACTCATCAGAAAAATTAAGTGCTCTCAATTCCAGCCAGCTGAGAATTTTCTGCTCAGTCGCAAATACCCAGAACTAAAGAGATAACCCAATCAGCTCATAGCATCGGGCCCAAAGTGTATGGGGCACTTTCATTCGTCCATGTAGCCATCAGAATAATTGAGTGCTTGACTTCCCGGCCAGCTTAGAATTTTCTGCTCAAATGTAAATACCCAGAACTGATGAAAATACCTAGAGAACGCATAGCATTGGGCCCAAAGTGCATGGAGCACTTTCAAAAATTCACGTATTCTCCAGAATAATTGAGTGCTCTGCATTTCAGCCTGAGAGTTTTCTGCTCCGGCGCGAGTACCCAGGACTAATGAGGATGCCCAGTGACTCATAGCATCGGGCCCAAAGTGTAAGGGACGCTCCCAACTATCTATATATACATGAAAATAATCAAGTGCTCTGCATTAAGGCTAGTGCAGAATTTTATGCTCGAGTGCTAATACCCGAAACTGATTAGAATACTCAGGCGGCTCATAGCATTGGGCCCAAAGTGTATGGAGTACTTCCAAAAGTCAATGTACTCATTCGAATAATTGAGTGCTCTGAATTCCAGCCAGCTGAGAATTTCCTGCTCGGTCGCGAATACCCAGAACTAAGAGAATACCCAATGAACTCATAGCATCGGGCCCAAAGTGTACGGGGCACTGTAATTTGTCCATGTAGCCATCAGAATAATTTAGTGCTCGACTTTTTGGCCAGCTTAGACTTTTCTGTTCAAATGTAAATACCCGGAACTGATGAGAATCCCTAGGGAACGCATACCATTGGGTCCAAAGTGCATGAAACACTTCCAAAAGTCCACGTATTCTTCAGAATAATTAAGTGCTCTGCATTTCAGCCGGCTGAAAATTTTCTGCTCGGGCGCGTGTACCCAGAATTAATGAGAATGCCCAATAGACTTATAGCATCAGGCCCAAAGTGTATGGAGCGCTCCCAACTGTCTACATACACATGAAAAGAATTAAGTGCTCTGCATGACGGCCAGTGCAGAATTCTCGGCTCGAGTGCAAATACCCGGAACTAATAAGAATACTCAAGGAATAAGGGGCTTTTTAGGTGCTATTTCTCTGCGCTAATTAAAAATTTTCTGCTTTAGCGGTTTCGGAGAAAAATAATTTTGAAAATCAGAAACGTTCATCCAGCAGACCAGTATAATCGAATAAAAATTTAAACAACATGGAAATTCATAAATATTTAGGTTCTAATTTTCTGCCCAATTTTTTTTTTTTGTGAATTTAATCGATTCAATCATTAAGAATATTAATAATGTAGCCAAAATGGGAAGAATGACTCCAGAGCTCCACTAACAGCTCAGAGAAATGAAGTGCTTTGCGTTGCAGCTGTTTTAAAATTTTCTGCTGCACTGCAAATACATTTTTTCGGGAGAAAAGGCCGATGAATCTATGATATCACTCCGTCTGTGGTCGAGTGACCATGGATCAGCTGTTTCCGCATCACAAAAATTAGGTGCTCTTCATTTCAATCGATTACGAACTTTCTGTGCTACATTCAATACATTTCAATGATGCAAGTACGCAATGCACTTGAATAATTCAACTCAAAGTATGCGCATGACCGTCATTCGTCTTTGTATGCATCATTAAAATTAAGTGTTCTTCATTTCAGTTAATTGCAAATTTTCTGCGCCATTTTAAATACGTCTTGATGATGCAAATACACGATACACTCGAATAATTGAATTTAGAGTGTACGAATAACCATCAGTTGTCTTCGTATGTTTCCCAAAAATTAAGTGCTCTTCATTTCAATCTTTTAGGAATTTTCTGCGCAATATTAGAGACATGTAACCAATGCGAGTACACGATGCACTTGAATAGTCGGAGTCAAAGTATATTAGTGACCTTCAGTCATCTTCGTATGCATCCGAAAAATTAAGTGCTCCCTATTCCAGTCAATTGCAAATTTTCTGCACCACTTTAAATACGTCTCACTGATTCAAATACGCGATGCACTCAAACAATCGAACTAAGAGTATACGAATGATCATCAGTCGTTTTTGTATGCATCAGAAAAATTAAGTGCTCTTCATTCCAATCTGTTGTGAATTTTCTGCACAGTATTAGATTCATTTAACCAATGCAAGTCCACGATGCACTTGAATAGTCGGACTCAAAGTATATAAGTGACCTTCAGTCATCTTCGTATGCACCCGAAAAATCAAGTGCTCCCCATTCCAACAAATTGCAAATTTTCTGCGCCATTTTGAATACGTCTTGATTATGGGAATACGCGATGTACTCCAATAGATGAACTCAGAGTATGCGAGTGACCATCAGTCATGTTTGTATGCATCCGAAAAATCAAGTGCTCCCCATTTCAGAAATCGCGAATTTTCTGCACAACTTCAAATACGTCTTAATGATGCGAATACGTAATGCATTCGAATAATTAAACTAAGAGTATACGAAAGACCATCAGTCGTCTTCGTATGGATCAGAAGAATTAAGTGCTCTTCATTCCAATCTGATAGAAATTTTCTGCGCAATATTAGATACATTTAACCAATGCGAGTACATGATGCACTTGAATAGTCGGACTCAAAGTATATAAGTGACCTTCAGTGATATTCGTATGCATTTGAAAAATTAAGTGCTCCCCATTTCAGTCAATTGCGAATTTTCGGCACCACTTCAAATACGTCTTGATGATGCAGATACACGATGCACTCGAATAGTTGAACTAAGAGTATACGAATGACCATCAGGCGTCTTTGTATGCATCAAAAAAATTAAGTGCTCTTTATTCCAGTCTATCAGAAATTTTCTGCACAATATCAGATACATTCCACCAATGCGAGTACATAATGCGCTTGAGTAGATAAACTTAGAGTATACAAATGACCATCAGTCGTCTTTGTATCCATCTGAAAAATTAAGTGCTCTTCATTCCAATCTGTTAGAAATTTTCTGCGCAATATTAGATACATTTAACTAATGCGAGTACATGATGCATTTGAATAGTCGGACCCAGAGTATATAAGTAACCGTCAGTCATCTTCGTATGCATTCGGAAAATTAAGTACTCCCCATTTCAGTCAATTGCGAATTTTCTGCACCACTTTAAATACGTCTTAATGATGCGAATACCTAATGCGCTCGAATAATTAAACTAAGAGTATACGAATGACCATCAGTTGTCTTCGTATGCATCACAAAAATTAAGCGCTCTTCATTTCAATCAGTTGCAAATTTTCTGCGCTACTGTGAAGACGTATCAATGATGCAAATACACAATGCACTTGAATAATCAAATTCAGAGTATACGAATGACAATTCGTCATCTTTGTATGCATCAGAAAAACTGAGTGCTCCTCACTCCAGTGAATTGAGCTCTTCAAGCTCCTAATAAACCTGGACTGCAATCGGTGGTTCATTCTTCTGTCCAATCAATTTCGCTAATTCCCCGACGAATTCCCTCTAACACACAAGGCTGTGGAAACGTTCACCACAACTTTTAACACATGTCTCAAGAACAGTCAGAGTGTACATGGCAATGGTGTAATTCTTTAAAGTTGCCCAAGTTAATTTTCGTTTAATTGCTTTCGCTGTGGCGCAGAAAATTCGCAATCGACTGAAATGATGAGCACTTAATTTTTTTGATGCACACGAAAACTACTGATGGTCATTATATACTCTGAGTTGAATTATTCGAGTGCCTCGCATACTTGCATCATAAAAACGTATTCAAAGTGACGCAGAAAGATTGCAACGGACTGAAAGAGGAAGCACTTCATTCTTCTGATGCATGCGAAGATGACTGGAGGTCACTCGCATTTTCCAAGTTTGATTATTCGAGTGCACTGCGTACTTACATCATCAAAACATATTCAAAGTAGCGCAGAAAATTCGCAATCGACTGAAATGAAGAGCACTCAATTTTTCTGATGCATACGAGGATGACTGAAGGTCACTCGTATACTCTCAGTTCAACTTCTCCAGTGCATTATCTACTGACATTGATTGAATGGATCAAATATTGTGCAGAAAACTCTTGATCAATTGGAATGAAGAGCACTTAATTTTCCTGATGCATACGAAGACGACTGACGGTCATTTGTATACTTTAAGTCCGACTATTCAAGTGCATAGTGTACTCGCATTGGTCAAATGAATCTAATATTGCGCAGAAAATTCCTGACAGATTGGAATGAAGAGCACTTAATTTCTCTCATGCATAAAAAGACGACTGATGGTCATTCGTATACTCTTAGATCAATTGTTCGAGTGCATTGTGTATTTGCATCATCAAGACGTATTTAAAATGGTGCAGAAAATTTGCAATTAACTAAAATGGGGAGCACTTAATTTTGATGATGCATACAAAGACGAATGACGGTCATGCACATACATTGAGTTAAATGATTCAAGTGCATTGCGTACTTGCATCATTGAAACGTATTCAATGTAGCGCAGAAAATTCGTAATCGATTGAAATGGAGAGCACCTAATTTTTCTGATGCGGAAACAACTGATTCATGGTCACTCGACCACAGACGGAGTGATATCATAGATTCATCGGCCTTTTTCCCCGAAAAAATGTATTTGCAGTGCAGCAGAAAATTTTAAAACAGCTGCAACGCAAAGCACTTCATTTCTCTGAGCTGTTAGTGAAGCTCTGGAGTCATTCTTCCCATTTTGGCTACATTATTGTTATTCTTAATGATTAAATTGATTAAATTTACAAAAAAAAAAAAAAATTGAGCAGAAAATTAGGACTTAAATATTTATGAATTTCCATGTTGTTGAAATTTTTATTCGAATATACTGGTCTGCTAGATGAACGTTTCTGATTTTCGAAATTATTTTTCTCCGAAACCGTTAAAGCAGAAAATTTTTAATTAGCGCAAAAAAATAGCACCTAAAAAGCCCCTTATTCCTTGAGTATTCTTATTAGTTCCGGGTATTTGCACTCGAGCCGAAAATTTCGCACTGGCCGTCATGCAGAGCACTAAATTCTTTTCATGTGTATGTAGACAGTTAGGAGCGTCTCTTACACTTTGGGCCCTATGCTATGAGTGCATTGGGTATTCTTATTAGTTCTGGGTATTTGCGTCCGAGCAGAAAATTGTCAGCCGGCTGAAATGCCGAGCACTTAATGATTCTGAAGGGTACGTGGACTCTTGGAAGTGCTCCAGGCACTTTGGGCCCAATGCTATGCGCTCCTTAGGTATTCTTATCAGTTCTGGGTATTTAGATTTGAGCAGAAAAGTCCAAGCTGACTGAAAAGTCGAGCACCCAATTATTCTGATGGCTACATGGACGAATTACAGTGCCCCGTACACTTTGGGCCCGATGCTATGGGTTCATTAAGTATTCTCTTAGTTCTGGGTATTTGCGACCGAGCAGGAAATTCCCAGCTGGCTGGAATTCAGAGCACTTGATTATTCGGATGAGTACATTGACTTTCGGAAGTGCTCCGTACATTTTGGGCCCAATGCCATGAGCCGCCTGAGTATCCTAATCAGTTTCGGGTATTAGCACTCGAGCATAAAATTCTGCGCTGGCCGTAATGCAGAGCACTTAATTATTTTCATGCATCTATAGACAGTTGGGAGCGTCCCTAGCACTTTGGGCCCGATGCTATGAGTCCTCATAGCATTGGGCATCCTCATTAGTTCTGGGTACTCGCGCCCGAGCAGAAAATTCTCAACTGGCTGGAATTCCGGGCACTTAATTATTCTGCTGAGTACATTGACTTTCGGGAGTGCTCCGTACATTTTGGGCCCAATGCCATGAGCCGCCTGAGTATTCTCATTAGTTCCGGGTATTTGCACTCGAGCATAAAATTCCGCGCTGCCCGTAATGCAGAGCACTCAATTATTTTCATGCGTATATAGACAGTTAGGAGCGTTCCTTACACTTTGGGCCCAATGCTATGAGTCCATTGGGCATCTCCATTAGTTCTGGGTACTCGCGCCCGAGCAGAAAATTCTCAGCCGGCTAAAATGCAGAGCACTTAATTATTCTGAACGATACGTGAACTTTTGAAAGTGCTCCATGCACTTTGGGCCCAATGCTAGGTATTCCTATCAGTTCTGAGTATTTAGATTTGAGCAGAAAAGTCTAAGCTGGCCAGGAAGTCGAGCACCCAATTATTCTGATGGCTACATGGACGATTGAAAGTGCCCATACACTTTGGGCACGATGCTATGAGTTCATTGAGTATTCTCCTTAGATCTGGGTATTTGCGACTGAGCAGAAAATCCTCAGCTGGCTGGAATTCAGAGCACTTAATTATTCTGATGAGTACATTGACTTTTGGAAGTACTCCATACACTTTGGGCCCAATGCTATGAGCCACCTGAGTATTCTTATAGTATTCGGGTATTTGCACTAGGGCAGAAAATTCTGCGCTGGCCGTAATGCAGAGCACTTAATTACTTTCATGCGACTATAGACAGTTAAGAGCGTTCCTTACACTTTGGACCCAATACTATGAGTCCATTGGGCATTCTCATTAGTTCTGGGTACTCGCGTCCGAGCAGAAAATTCTCAGCCGGCTGAAATACAGAGCACTCAATTATTTTGGAGAATATGTGAATTTTTGAAAGTGCTCCACGCACTCCGGGCCCAATGCTATGCGTTCCTTAGGTATTCTTATCAGTTTTGGCTATTTAGATTTGAGCAGAAAAGTCTAAGCTGGCCAGGAAGTCAAGCACTCAATTATTCTGATGGCTACATGGACGAATGAAAGTGCCCCATATACTTTGGGCCCGATGCTATGAGTTGATTGGGTTATCTCTTTAGTTCTGGGTATTTGCGACTGAGCAGAAAATTCTCAGCTGGCTGGAATTGAGAGCACTTAATTTTTCTGATGAGTGCATTGACTTTTGGAAGTGTTCCATACACTTTGGGCCCAATGCTCTAAGCCGCCTGAGTATTCTCATCAGTTTAGGGTATTTGCACTCGAGCAGAAAATTCTGCGCTGGCCGTAATGCAGAGCACTTAATTATTTTCATGCGTATATAGACAGTTAGGAGCGTCCGTTACACTTTGGACCCAATGCTATGAGTGCATTGGGCAATCTTATTAGTTCTGGGTATTTGCGTCCGAGCAGAAAATTCTCAGCCGGCTGAAATGCAGAGCACTTAATGATTCTGAAGGATACGTGGACTCTTGAAAGTGCTCCATGCACTTCGGGCCCAATGCTATGCGTTCCCTAGGTGTTCTTATCAGTTCTAGGTATTTAGATTTGAGCAGAAAAGTCCAAGCTGACTGAAAAGTCGAGCACCCAATCATTCTGATGGCTACATGGACGAATGAAAGTGCTCCATACACTTTGGGCCCGATGCTATGAGTTCATTGGGTATTCTCCTCAGTTCTGGGTATTTGTGACCGAGCAGAAAATTCTCAGCTGGCTGGAATTCAGAGCACTTAATTATTCTGATGAGTACATTGACTTTTGGAAGTACTCCATACATTTTGGGCCCAATGCTATGAGTGTATTGGGTATCCCGATCAACTAAGTGTATTTAGAGTTAAGCAGAAAATTTCAGATAAGCTTCAATGCAAAGCACTTTATTTTTCTGAGCTGTCAATGAAGTTGCATGATTATTTTTCTCATTTTTGTTCTATTAGTACTGTAATTAATAATTTAATTAATTTAATTTACAAAAAAAAAAATTTTTTTTTGCGCAGAAAAGTAGCACCTAAAAAGTTATTGATTTTCATGTCGTCGATATCTACCTCCGACCATACTGGTCTGCTAAATAAACGGTCAAAATTTTCAAAATGAATTTTCTCCAAAACCGTAAAAGCAGAAAACTTTTCGTTTGCGCAGAAAAAAAGCACCCAAAAAGCCCCTAATTCCCCAAAAATTTAGGGTCGATCAAAACACCCTGGTTTGCTAACTTTTCGGAGCTCGAACAGGTTATTTTTGAAATCTCTCCGAAACTATTGGAGTTGTTGAAAAATGCCAGGATATCTCTGTTTTAGCTCTTGAAATTCATTACAAAAAAAGTTCGTTGACATTTTTCGATAAAACTACTCGCTTCAAAGATATTAATAGGAAAAAATACGTAATTTCCTAATTTCAATCCAATTTGAATTATTAATAAAAAAATGAAAATTTATTATCAAATTAATTATGAACGTCATTTTCCCAACATATTTCACCAAAAATTATCTTTGACATTTCATTTGAAAATTAACATTAAAAATTCAATGAGCATTGAATTTTTAATGACATTTGAACCATCAAATTCGATTAAATTAATTGAATTTCTAATGATAATAATTTTTTATTGTGGAATTAAAAAATTACGCCTAGATTATTTTGGGAATATCTTTGAAACCGTCAGATTTTTCGGAAAATGTCAAGAAACCTTTTTTTTAGCTCTTGAAATTTTCTTCAACAGAGGCCTCCTGACTTTTCCTCTAAATCCACGCATTTCAGAGATTATTAACAAAACGAATTACACATGACTTTAAATTTGTCCTCATGTGAACCGATCCAAAAAAAAAAACAAGTAATGATTTAATATCAAATTGAATATTAACGTTATTCTCTCGACATATCATCCCATGAAATTATCCTCGAAATTTCATTTCAAAATTCACATAAAAAATTGAATGATTTTTGAAATTTTAACATGAAAATTAAAATCTCCAAATTCTATTAAATTGCCTGAATTTCCGTAGGAAAAAAAAACTTAATTTCTTCTCACAATAAACTCTGGCTTTTCTCACAGAACCTAATTACACGATGAACATAGCGCCCGTATCCTCAACTTTCATTTGAAAAAAAAAACACTCGAATATATCCGGGTCGTGTGATAAGTAAGTTATCAGGCTTATTTTCATTGTCTTTCGTTTCCCTTTGATCTCCGACAATTCTGTATCCCCCCCCCCCCCCCCCCCAAAAAAATATTCTCTTCTTCAAAAGCCAAACATTTTCATTTCCCAAATAGTTTGGCCCATTGTAACCAAATACACGTAACCAAAGTGTGTGAGGCAAAGTCATCATTCATCTTCAAACTCATTCAACATTGTGGACATATTCAAAAACAAACTTGCCTGATATATATATACATATATATATGTGTGTGTCTTTTTTTTCTTTGCGCCGAGGGGGCGCCAAGCTGTAGCCAGATATAGACTAATTTGGACAAGCATCCCAGAAAGATTCCCAGAGGGACAATGAGCTAAAGTGGAGGGGTAAAGGGGGGGGGGGGGGGGGGGGAGGAGGAGAGAGAATGGCACGAGGCATGCTTCGGGTGTCAACACTCAATTCTATCCATTTATCCATCCGGTTAGAACAGAGATGTTCACAAACTTCTAATTTCCTACAACATGTGTGGCTCATCCCTTCAATTCTTTTTCTTTTTTTCGCCCTCCCCTACGATTCTCATATTAACTGTTCCCCTAATTTTTTTTTCCTGGGCCTAATTTTCACTCTGACCTATTGATTGTGGACGGTGTCAGTGGATCTCGTTAACTGATGATGAATTATGGGCTTCGAGAGCATGAGATCATTAATTTTTCATCGGTTTTGGGGAATTGAAATTTTTTGAGAGATTGTATTAATAGGATCTTTGGAGCGAGTGGGTTTAGGGGAAAATGTCAGGAGACCTTTTTTGTAGAGGATTTCAAGAGCTACAAAAAAGGTTTCTTGGTAAATTCTTCTAAATCCCGGAGTTTCTGAGATCCCTATTAAGTAATGATGCTAAAGACTAAAAAATTTGCAATTTTTTGAAAATTTCTCGATTTTCTTTTTTACAGTGACATTATTTTTGGAGTATCTCCAAAACGAGTCAGTTTATCGAAAAAAGTCATGAAACCTTTTTTGTAGCTCTTGAAATTCCCCACGAAAAAGGTCTCTTGACATTTTCCCCTAAACTCACTCGCTTCGAACATATCCACGAAAACATTCCCCTTTATCTATTTCATCATAAAACTACCTCTTTTCTTGAAGTGCATAAAAAAAAAAAGAAGAAGAACTGCAGGCATTTTATATCTATCGTCAAAACATTTACGGTCAGCTCCTCCACCGTTCAGTGTTGCCCATACATCAATGATGTTAGCCTGGCCTCTTGTGGACTCTCCAAAGGGGCAATAAATATCGGCAGTCACTTACCTATATAACGTTTGGTAAAGTTCGTGACTTAATCAGACCTCCCTCCGATACTCTCTCTCTGTGCGTGTAACATTGCTCGACTATCTTCAACTTTGAATTACGATGTTAACATTTTCTGTGTATAAAGATACGTTTATGTTTGCGTTTAAAAATTTAAACTCGATAAAATTCATAATTTACAGAAAAAAATTTTAATTTTCAGAAAATTAGTAAAATAATTTTTTTTCATTTTTATTAAAGATGATTGGAAGATACAATCGGAAAAAAGTCAAATTTTCATCTAAAATAGTTAATAACAATTGATACAAGATGAAATTCTCAAATCTGATTCAGAGAAATAAAAATAAGCCCTAGAAACAAAAAGTTAACCGAAAATTGACAAATTTCATTATTTTTGCATTTTTTTAAATCTTGAAAAATTTGGAAAAATGTGAAAAATACAGAAATTTTTTCAATTTTCAATTAATTCTTTGTTTTCAAGGCTTATTTTATTCCTCATTATATTCTTCACAGATTCACTGGATCAGATTTGAGAATTTCATCTTATATAAATTGTGATTAACGATTTAATACAAAAATCTAACTTTTTTTTTTAGAAAATTTCATAAAATTAATGAAAATAAAATAATTCAGTATTTTTTTATTTCGTGAAAAAATTATGAAAAATCAGTCTCGTTAACACGCGAGACTGTAGTGTTTGCTCGTTAAATTAAAGACTCCGAATTGATCTACTTATTATTCCGTTAATGACCCTATTAAATTAATCAAATTAGGTCGTGCGTGAGGAGAACAATTATTAACACCACAAACACAATTCATTTCACTTTTATCTCTCATTCTACGATTTTTCCTTTTTTTTTCTCTCTTTTTAGTCTTTACTTTCTCGTGGAAGCCGGAAGCAGATTAATAGATGTTCCAATTAAAAGAGACGTCAGTGAATTCGGAAAAGCCGATGAAATTTATTAAAGAGGGACGATGAGGAAAAAAAGAAAAATTATCAGTTTCTTTCTTCTTCTGAAGAAATGGAGAGACACTAAGTTCTAGGATTAAATGTTGATGAAGCGTGTATACGAGAGGATTTACCAGTCGACATGATAATGCATTTGTTGTTTTTGATAAAAAATGAGATTCAATTAATTTAGAAGTGGAGTGAGTGAAACATTCAATTTTTTTAAAAATATCTCGGAATTGGGAGGAGATATGGAAATTTTTGACGAAACCTTTTTTGTAGAAAATTTCAAGAGCTACAAAAAAGGTATCTTGACAAATTCTCGTAAACCCAATAATTTTCAAGATATCAACGAAAAACTGGTGATAAAAATGAACAAATCAAAAAGTAGTGAATTAATTTAAAAAAAATAGGAAATTTTTTTTTTGGAGATTATTTAGTGAATATCTCTGACGCGAGTGGGTTCAGGGAAAAATAGCAGGAGACCTTTTCTGTAGAGAATTCCAAGAGCTACAAAAAAGGTATCCTCGTAAATTCTTGTAAATTCAATAGTTTTGGAGATATTAATCGAATCAGCTACACATTTTTTTTTAGATTTATTTTACTCCATAAATTCGAAATAATACAGAGAAATTCAATATTTCCTGTATTCGCAAAAATTCTAAAAAAAAATAATTCAACGAATTCACTCGATAATGCTTTTTTGAGCTCACTGAAATACAAAATTGACAGACCACGAGTGTGCCAAGAAAGAAAAATAGAAAATGTGGGAGTAGGAAGGAAAAAATGAAACACAAGATAAGCGAGAAAAAAACGAAGAATAAGAGTGCAGAAAAGCGGAGATGAACGGGAAGATGGGTGAAACGTGCCACGAGTTCTAGACTGCACATACAATTTTTTTTCTCCTCTTCTCTTCTCTCCTCATATTTTTTTTCTTCTTTTTCGTGGTTTTTTTTATCCGTGATGTGCAGCTTCGTTCGTGCGCATCGGGCACTCGTTGAAAATTTACGCAACTTTGGCTTTTCTACGTTTGAGACAAGAAGCACACTCATGTCAAAAGAAGTTTACTGTTCATACGTTATGTTTTATGAAGAAACATTTTCAAATATTTTATTGAGCACGTTTTCTCTGCATCTTTATCCTTTATTTTTCATGAAAATAAATGAGTAAATTTAAAACAACTGGAGAAAAATATTGAACAAAATGTATTTTCTCCATTTTTTTTAAATAAAAAGGCAAAATATTGCTTTAATAAGAAAAAAGGGGGGGGGGGGAGGGAGTTACAAAAATTCAGAGCATTTGGAGAGATTGATAAATGTTTTCTCCATTCAATGAATGTTTTTGGATATGTATTAATTATAATTCTGAAAATATTTAAAAAAATGTTGGATGTATGAAAATTCACCAAAAGACTTTTCTTGGGCTCAGGCCAGTTTTATCTCAGCAGAAAAATCTCATCGAAAAATTTCAGTAAATAATATCTTGATAAAAAACATCTCATGACAAAATAATCTCAATGAAAAAATAACAATACAAAATTATCTTAGTACAAAATATTTCAGTAAGAAATTTTGTGAATGGAAAAACAGCATTGATCAAGAAAAAAAAAAAAAAAAAATTAATTATCAGAAATTATTGAAAAAAAAAAAAATTATCAGAAATTAATTAAATGAAATAAGATAACAAAATAGAAATGAAAAAAAATTCAATTTCCTCCATAAATTAAAATATTATAATTAAGATAATATTAGCGAAGAAATATTTAATTTTTTTTTATTTTTTTATTTTCTTATAAATATTTAAATGAGATATTATCTTCTGAGATGAAATTTCCAAGATATTTTTCACGAAATATGATAGTCTGATCATTTCCGGTTGTCACTCCTTTTTTGTAGCCCTTGAAATTGAAATTCTCCTTAAAAAGAGTCTCTTCCCATTCTCCCTAAACCCCCTAATTTCTCAAAAATCTCCCAAATAATCAAAAATGATCAAGTGCTCCAATTGACAGTAGTAAAAAAACGCCCTAAATCCCATTAATTAAATTAATTCCAAACTTCTCCACAATCTCAAAACAATCTCTGAATAAAGTCTTTTGAACTAAAAAATGACAGTGTCAAAAAATCCATGAGATTTTCAAACTGTTCATTTTTTATGACATATAGTCATGCAACAGTGTCAGTATCATGAGGACCAACAATAAAGCACAATACTCAGTGACAAGCTCAGCCGCACAATAATGACGCTCTATAGCTATAATAAAGCAATCCTATTGTACATATGATAGTACCAAAAAAAAAAAAATTTTTACGACTATAAAACACGTCATGGCGATTCGAAGGCGCCTTCTTCTGTTCCACTATAGTCACGACATTTTACATCTAACATGTAACTTAGGTATAACCATTTCAACAATGTTTTCCTATTGCCACAGAGAGAAAGAGGAAGTAACAAAATTTATACGATCGACGTTAAGATATTTTTGGGAATTTTTTTTTCTCGTTTTTTCTCCCCTTTTTCCATCGAGGTCTCACTCTCTGGGACACACGCGGGAGAGTAAACGAATCGATTACTAAACACGGATACTTTAAAATACCAAACGGAAAGGGAAACGTATACGTTGGCCAAATTTACCCCATTAAGAAATAGTAATTTCTTATGGTACTGGGATGTGCCGCGCGTCAAACATGGGGAGAAAAAAAAATAGTGCCTGTGTCTCGTGCGTGAGTAGTAAAGAGTAAGAGAGAGAGAAACGCCCTTTGGGTCTGTCAAGACTTCCTTTGATATACGATTTCTGCGACGAGACGGAAAAAAAGGGGATTTCTCGTACTCCAGTTAATTTCTACAGTTAAAATCTGGGAATAAATAAGGACAAGAGCTCTTTTTTGAATCAAAAAATTGTTGTTATTTTATTTTGAAGAGATCTCGGAAAAGAGTGGTTTTATCGAAAAATGTGAAGAAACCTTTTTTATAGAGAATTTCAAGAGCTACAAAAAAGGTTTCTTGACATTTCCCCCTAAACCTAATAGTTTCAGAGATCTCTTTAAAATACTGCAAAAGTGATTTTCCGAGTTTTTCTTCATTTTTCAACCCTGAAATTATTTGTTAATTCCTCAAAAGATATCTTCAAAACAAGTGGTTTCATTGAATAATGTCAGGAAACCTTTTTTGTAGAGAATTTCAAGAGCTCTAAAAAAGGTTTCCTGATAAATCCTCCAAAACCCCTTAATTTCCGTGATCTTCTCAGAATAAGCTACACGTGATTTTCAAGAGACTCCCTTCAGATCTGTCAAGAGTTCCTTTGATATACGATTTCACTTCTGGAGCCAGAAAAAAAGGGGGGGTAGGGGGCTTGGACTTTTCGTCCTCCACTTAATTTCCACAGTACAAATCTGTAAATAAATACATCCGAGGGCTCTTTTTTTCCGCTTTTTTTCTTGCTACAAATGTTTCTGCAGTGTATTAGTAAAGCTAATTGAATTATGAGCCCTCTTGCCCTAAAATGCTCTTGCGACCGAGTGATTCAACGCGGAAGGGGAATGAAGTGCAGAAAGTAATTAGATGGAGTGAGTAATGAGGTGGAACTTGTAATCAGAGGTAAACAGTTTTTTGAATTAGATAAATGGAATTTATCATCACAATTCTTTGTGGCAATCGTAATTCATCGGGCGGAAGTTATTTCAATGGAACTGGTTTTGTTTGGTGTAAGTGAATGGCCGGAGAATACGCCAAGTGAATGGGCAGAAGGAGGGGGGGGGGGGGGGGGAATATTGGCAATTTTACGAAATGCAAAAAGCGATTATGCAATTGGCTCAACAGCGGTTGGTAATTAGCTAATGGAAATAACCGATAGATAGGGAAAACGAGTGAAATCAACGGAGAATTGAAGCACCAAGTGGGGTTAGGGTAATGGCGGCAAATTCAAATGTGGAATATTATCCCTTTGAGTGAATTTGGAGGGCTTTTTCTTCTATTCTTTTTGCGGTTTTTATTCGAACAGTTAAAGTGTAATAATTCACGCGTGTTTTTCTTGAGGTCAGGAGATTTTTGGGAAATACTGGGGTGATGAGATTGGATGATTTGAGGAAGGAAAAGAATTTTATTGGAGGTGGTTCAAAGAATTTCTTTGAAATGAGGGGGTTTAGGGAAAAATGGCAAAAGGCCTTTTTTGTAGGGAATTTTAAGGGCTACTAAGAAAGTCTCTTGATAAATTCTTTTGAGGGGTCACATACCCTTGCGCACGGTGAAAACCGAGGGAATTCGAAGAATTACTATAAAGGTTATTTGTAAATAACTTTATTGAGAGAGATAATAAGAGACATCTTTAACAGTATTGTGAATTAAAGATGTTCCTTGATGAATATGTCAAACTGAAAAAAAAAAATTGAATAATGTAATTATAGTCTGACAAAGAAATTTTTTTTCAAAAAAATCATTTTTTAAAAATGATTAAACACAAATTTTTTTTTTTTTAATTGCATATAAAAGAAGTTTTTATATCCAATTTTTTATATACTTTGTTTTTTACACCTCTGGATATTCTCTACAATAAATGTCTCTTCGTAAACTCCCATAAACCCAATAGTTTCCAAGATATTCTCAAAAAAAATTGATGATGAAAATTAATAACTCAAGAATCACTAAAATTTTGTTGGAGATCATTTAATAAATATCTCTGAAGCGAGTAGATTTAGGCAAAAATGTCGGGGAACCTTTTTTGTTGAGAATTTCAAGAGCTACAAAAAAGGTATCTTGATGAATTCTCGTAAAACTAATGGTTTGCAAGATCTTAAACATAATAAGCTGAAATTCATAGGAGTTTCTTTTTCTCCTTTTTTTTTTTTTGCTTTTTTCATTCAGTGAAAGTGTAATAATTCACGCATGTTTTTCTTGAGTTTAAGTGTAAAAAGAAAAGGAGTCTCTTCACAAATCGAATTTACTATTTTTTTTGCACGAATGGAGCCAAGAGAATAGGCAGATTGTGTCGTGGGACTTTTGGAGATAGACGGAACTTTAGCAATTGCGGTAAAAAGGAGATAAATTCACATTTTCCATCCGTATCTAGATATTCTTTTCTTATTTATTGAATTGTCTCTAGTTTCTTCGTTCCCTGTTATTCTTCGAGGGAATTTTTTTTTCTACTCCTTGCACTGTGTGTGCAGACTGGGTTGAAATCGTAAAAACCTTCGGGCACTTTGTGAAGAAATGCTCTTTCTCTCTGTTCAGAAGATTAATGACAACGAGCAAATCGTGACTGCGGACAATTAAAACATAATCAGAAAATTTAACGATATTTCACTGGTAAAGAGAGCCTCCGGCAAATTAGATAAAACGTTAATCATGGAATGATAAAATATTTAATGGAACAATGAGTATTCTGAATGTTATAATTTTGGATTAATTAATACTGGTGCTTCTTGACTGCATTTCTTCTTTTTACTGAAAAAAAAATCATTTCTCTAGTTTCAACAGTCTTGAAGAGATTTGATCATGAATATCTCCAGAACTAATGAGTTTAGAGGAAAATGTCAAGAAACCTTTCTTGTAGCTCTTGAAATTCTCTACAAAAAAGGTCTCCTGACATTTTCCCCTAAACCCATTCGTTTCGGAGATCCTTTTAGATTAATCTCCATCGAACTTTCCAACGTCTCAAAAAATTGAAAAAGAAAATTATAAAAAAAACAATAAATCCCAAAAACAAGTCACACTGACTGAATTCTCTTCGTTGAATCCTCTGGTCTCCAGAAAAACGTGCCTCCCCCTTATTAACCCACTTTCCCAATTTTTTGCCGATTCCCCCATTCGAAAGAAAAAAGAGCAATTCCGTAATTATTGAAGATTCTCGATCGCCGAGTGAAAAAAAAAAAAGAAAAAAAGTGAAAGGACACTCAACCGGGAAAAACTAAAAGACGACTTTACCAAAAGAGAGGGCGAGCTAAGTAGGCAACGTAATGGCCCCTCTCAGCCAAGTAGAAATAAAAAAAAATAAAAAGAAAAAAAAACGAGGAAAGTAAGCGACGAAGTAGAGAAGGGTCGCTTCGGAATTCCAACAATTCCCTTTGGATTGTCTCTCAGGGCCGTATATTTTTTTTCGAGGGTGACTCAGGGGCAGAGGCCACAGTTGATTCTCTTTCTCTCTTTGTAATCTTATTTGCAATATATTTTCTTGCTCGTGAGAGACTCTTCGATCGTTCTTCTTCTCTTCACCCCTTTCCCTTTTTTTGTGGATCCATGACCTGTCGTTTTTCCAATGCTAATTTACTCGGTGAAAAATATATACTTGCTAAATATTTTTAAAACGAGAATTTCATTAAAAAATTCAGTAGTGAGGATGGAAAGGAGAAGAGGATCTCGGAAACTAATGGAGATACGCCATTTTTACATCAATCCTTTTTTGTAGAGAATTTTAAGAGCTAAAAAACAGGTTTCTTGATGAATCTTCTTAAAACCACTCGTTTCGGAGATTTTTGCAAAATAAGCTCAAAAAAATCATAAATTTTTTAAGGAATCAGAAAAAAATTCATAAAAAAAATCAGTATTTGTAATTTTTTTTTACTTTTTTAGCTTTTTACTCGATTCTTCTTTTTGTATGATTCCAAAATGTACAGAAGTGAATTAGAGCAAAAAGAGGCGTATCTCCATTTGTTTCCGCAATATTTTCAGAAAACTGGTTTTTTGTTAAAAACAAAATCTCATAAATTTATCAGTGAATATTTCAGAAACGAGTGGTTTTATCGGAAAATGTCAGCTAAATGTCTCTCTCGTAGAGAAATTCACGATCTGTAAAAAAGGCTCTTGCTAGTTTCCCCTGGAACTACTCGCTTCTCCTTAGATATATCTTCATGAATATCTTTGTTCATAAAAAAAAGCTCAAATGAATCATTAATTATGAAGAAAAAAATTAAAAAATCATCAAAAATTCAGTAGCGAAAATGATAAGGATAATATCTCGGAAACTGAAGGAAATACGCCCTTTTTACTCGTAACCTTTTTCTTGGAAAATTTTATAAGCTTGAAGAGTAGATTATGAATAATTTAAAAAAATCAAATATTTTAAATAAAAATTATCATTGAAATTATTAAAATTTCATCTTAATTAAATATTATGAATTTTGTAAATATTTTTTTTATAATAATTTATTTGTTTAAAAATTTTTTTTAAAAATGTCAGATGTCAGCTGATTTCATGGTAATCAAAAGGGGCGTATCTTCATTAATTTCCAAGATATTCTCAAAAAACTAAATGAAACAAAAAATGACACATTCTGTCATTTTTCCAAAGCTAATTTACTTACTGGAAAATAAATCCCAACTCTTTTTTTCTCTTCCTCTTTTCTTCCCCCCCCCCCCCTCACCCTTTCCCCTTTTTTTCCTCTTTTAGATAGTTATAAAAAAGTTGGGCAAGTTATTTACCTAATTTAACGACTGGCATATGCTTTCTCCCAACCCAACCGCATTTCAGACGAATGGCTCAAGTTTTCAACAGTTTTCAACAACGGGGCAATTTAAGCTGTGCATATCGCGTCTCATCTTCTCTGTGTTGTACGGCGCCTTTATCTCAAAGTTTTTACACACTGCCATTTATTTTCATCGTTAAATAAAGGCACACTTTTAATTATTAATAGTAAATCAAGAGCTTGAGGTAAATTGAAAGTTAAACTTGTGGGGAAATGTGAATTTTTCTTGTGATGTTTAGGAGAGTTTGGAAAATTGTCGGATGCAATTGATTCTGGTCCATTTCCTCTGGAAATTATGAAAAAAATTGGAATTATGGGGGGAATAGTTTTATGATGGAATTTTAAGTGGAATTTCAGGTCCTGCGGAATGGGAATCGAGAAAAAGAAGTTAAAATAGGATTTTTTTTTGAAGATTTTGTTGAAAAATTGAGAAATTTTCAAGTTAAAAACGTGTGTAAAAATTAATTTTTTGAGTTTTTTTGAAATATTTTTAGTTTTTTGGAGATATCTCTGGTTCTGATGATCGTACTGCAAAAACTCGATGACCAGTGGAAAGCTGGAATTATTCCCCATCGATTCATATGGTTTACAATCGATTTTTACCGATTTTCGATTCAATTATGAGACATTTTATTTTTAAAAAACGTTTTTTTTTCTGTAAATCTCTTAAAAATCGTTAAAAATTGATTCAAAACCCCATAAATCGATGGGAAATGATCTCACCTTTCCACTGGTCATGAAACTTTAGCGCTAGGGCAAGTAGAACTGGAGATAATCCAAAAAAACTGGAATTTTTTGAAAATAAAATGTTTCAATTTTTGAAAAAATGCTAAAAATTCGAATTTTGACACTTTTTTTTTCCATTTCTCGGAAATTTTCTCAGCTCTTCAATGAGTTCATCCAAAAAATTCCATCTCAAAGCGTTTTATTGCAATGCCCAATTTTCCGATCGTTTTATTTCATTATGTTATTTTCGGACAAAACTCGGAAACTCCAATAATTCACCGAATCAATTTAGAAACATTGGGATTTCTACTATTTGAAGAAGAGAACAAGCATCCTCCCCCTTGTCTTTTCTCAATCGTTACGTGACTTTATTGGAAACGTGGAACAAACATCTGGATATCGTCTCACGATTGCGCGTGTCGTAAAAAACTTAAAAGGTAGTTCATCTTACCCCATGGGGTGCGTTCTGAAGAAAACCACTTGAGTTTTCTCGAGACTTTTCACTCGAAAGACGAGTGAAGAACGCGTAGTTGTTAAGGCGTTGTGAGAAATTGGTCTCAACGGATGTGTCAAAAATTCTTCTCAGAATAATTTTAATAAAACTGAATATTTTAAAAATTCATTTTTAAAAAAATCAAATTTCATCGAAAAATATGTAAAGACCCTTTTTGTAGAGAATTTCAACTCTATGAATTACAAAATGAAAAAAATTTACAATAAATTATGGAAAAAAAAAAATCCTTTAGAAAATTCAGTAGTAAAAATATAAATGAGAATATCTCAAGCACTAGTGGAGATACGCCCTTTTAACTCTGATTTCTTTCCTTCAGTTTTTGAAAATCTTCTCTATCAAAAAGGGCGTATCTCCATTAGTTTCCGACAAATTTTTGAGAAAGACAAAATAAACTTATGCCTAAACTGTTAGAAAAAAATGGAAATTTCTTAGACAATTTGATGAAAATTTTCATAAACGTAATAATGAATTTTTTTCTAATGGGAAGACGGTTTTGAAATCTGTGAGTTTCAGAGGAACTTCGAAAGAATCTATGAGTCTTAAGTAGAATTGAAACGAAAATTCTACCAATTACTTGAATTTTCAACTGAACATTAATATTCAGAATAAAAATGCCTTGAATTTTCAATTTTTTTTTTGAATTTTTCTATTTTTCCTAAATTTTCAAGAAATCATTAAACTGAAATTTACAAATTTCATTGATATCCAGGCGTGAAATTATTGGAAAATCGATGATTTGTTCAATTTTTCAATGACGTAATTATCTGAAATTTTAATAGAAATATGACTTGTTAGAAATTTCCAGGATTTTGCACGAAAAATTCAGCCAGAAATTATTTTACAGTGATATTTTACTTTTTGACTGCTGAATATTCTTCACTTAATTCATTGATTTGACAGTTTTACAAATATATGAAAGAGAATACTGTCTCGTTGAGGACACTTGATGAGCCGTATGGCAGAAGTGCACGAAGCTTTGGAACACGATAACGAAGAGACTCCCTCTGAAGTGGCTCTTCGTGTACTCCTGCCCTTGGAAGCCCTCTCTCGTGTATGTATATATTGTAACGTGATATTTGGATTACGTTACTTTTTATCGTCTGGGCGCGTAATTAATTTTGAATTTTTAGTAGTTTTGGCACCACCAACTGAGAATCAAAATAAACGAATCACGAGAGTTCAATTTTAGTAAAATTTATGTAAAACTAATGCCGATTGGTTAATTTTGTATGTTAACGCTCATTGGATTATCGTCGATTGAGTTGACGTCTCACGACTATAAGAGGGAGACACCAGATGGACGATGATGAGGAAATCGACATTATCTATGGAGTTGATTAATTGGAGAAAAGTTTTGGCGCCAATGACGAAATTCATCGGAAGAATTAATTGAGACGTTTAGATGAACCTTGGTTGCATCCTTGGACTAAAAATAATTGTCCCAACTCTAATGTCATCGATTTGGAGTTTCTCAATTTTCTTCGTTGGAATTTATCGTCATTGCAAAAGGAAAATACTTAACGTCAGGTTAAGCTGTATTGAATGACGTATTTTGGGATCGACCAATAAGGAACGTCCTTCCCGGAAAAGACGCCTTAGCCGGTGCACAGCGCTTGCTGTCGGCTGATTCTCGTTTGGTGTGCCTTAGTGAAAACACATGTTTTGTCGTGTTTTGCACACTTTGTTAACCGCCATTTTCACACTTTTGGAATAAATTAATTCATTGGAATTAATTGTATTAATTGTCGTTTAATTGAACTTAAAGAAAAAAAAAAATATGTTCACGTGGAATAAGTTGGGAATAATCTGGTGAGCAAGTTTTTAGTTAATTAAATTTTGTACGGTAATTTAATTTCGTGGTCGTGAAATTTAAATTTTTTTTTTAGCGTAATGACGCTAAGTAATGGTGACGCCACGAGATTGAATACCATTTGTCGGCGAAGTTTATTTTGATAATTTATGGAAACATTTTATTTTTTTTTAAATAATTTTTGAACTCTCGTTATCGTCTCTTGAGAAAATATTTTTTTTGGAAAATATTTTATATTTTTTTTTAATTTAATTTATTTTAGAAAATTTAATGTCGCGAATTAAAAAAATTAATTAACGGATATTTTGGCGTCGTGGCCAAAGTTAATTAATTTTTATTTATTGAGAAATTTGAGTCTTGCGACTTTCTGGAATTTTATTGTTTGTATTTTTTTTTGTTTTGTAATTTTCTATTTTTGGAAATTATCATGAATTAATTTTTTTTTATGAAATTAATTTCATTAATGTCATTTAGTGGCATATCGTTTAGTCGGCCATGATATTTAGGGAAATTTTCTAGGGGAATTTCCTAGAGAAATTTTAGTTACTTTTGTTTCGTTGCGAAAGATAACTTTAGGTGGCAGCACCATAGAATTTTTGAATTAGTTTCATTATTATGATTGATTTAAATTTTGATTTCGACGGTTAATTAATAAATCAATTAATTTATTAATTAATTAAATTTTATTTTTGATTGACATTATTATTTTTTTTAAATTTAGTTTTAAAGAATTTGTTTGTAATTATTTGTTTATTTATTATGAGTTGTCGGAAGTTATGTTTTATGTTATAAAAATTATAGTTTTTTTTTATTGTGCTGCGCACTTGTCGACTAACGCAGGGGTTAAATAATTTATAACTTGAATAATTATTTTTTTTTATATAAATTTTTATTTTATCCCCTAAATCATTTGTTTGAAGTTTATTTAACACTCCTTATTCAAACCCACAACAGCGACCTTGAGAGGAGACTGATCTAGTTCGTGCTGAATAAGGGAGTATTTGAGTTTGTGGTTTAAATATTTTGATTCTGATTTTGTTTTGTTGTATTCAGATCAATATAAGATTGATCGGATGTTGAGATACATCCTGGCGCCCATTTGGATTTTGGTTTTATTTTGAAATTTTGTTTTTGGCTATTGGGTGCTTTTCAAGCGTGCTTAATTGTTGAGCTTACCGTTAGGCTCGAGAATTACGTCACAGCTTTTGGCGCCCAACGTGGGGCCGTTTGAAAATTAACGGGAGAAAAATTTATTTTTTATTTTTTTCAAATTTCGGTTTTGTTTGATAAAACGATTCGAATAGCGGTACGAAAGGATTTAATGGCATATCGGTCCATGTAAATCATGATATAATTTGAGTCAAATAAATTGAATTTATTGGTTATTGTTTGGTAATGACTCGAAATTGTTCGGTATCGTATTTGAACGTTTGGTAATCAGTTATCGTGATGCAAAACGATTGGTAGTCGTTTGTGAATGACGTTTGAGGATAAATTGATAAAAATTACTTAGTTAATTTTAAATTTTTGGTAACGTCTAACTACAATAATCGTGTTGCATACGTTTCGATAATGATTACAAGAATTTTGATAATTTAGAGATTAAGATAGCGAGAGTTTCCAAAATTATCATATTTTGTTTTGTGTGCTTGATTTATTAAATTAAGACTAATCCAGTGATTTCCATAATCAACGATTTCAGGTATCTTAATTTAATGAAAATGGTGTGAACGGAGAATCTTTTGTGATTATTTAGGGATGTTGATAATTCTGCTTCAGTTTGATGAATTTATGATTTCCGAAGACCATAGTAGGAAGATCATGATGTTGAGTTTGTTATTTTGTGGTTTTGAATATTTTAGTTTTGTGATAGTTTTGAATTTGAAATTCATTGGTTATCGTGTAGTACACGATGGACTTTTTGAGGACATTAGGTGATCGATGATTTGATTTTAGTTATTGACAAAAACTTTTCAAATTTTATATCGACACATTCACTTGATGTTATTTTATGATGAAGCGGAATAAGATATCGCATCTAGGAATTTATGAAACGAGAATATGTCTCGTGGATGATTTTTGTTGTAATTCTCTTTTGTTTTCGTTCGGTTCATGACGAAAATAAAATGATAGATTTATTCGCAGTTTAGAACTATGATATTTAGTCAGCGAATAATACTTATGTTTGTTTTGAGAGAGGGATTGAAATTCGTGAATAATTTCGTAATAGTTTCGTTGAATCTGATTCATTGGAATCAGAGACGATTTACGTAATTCTCTCAAATTTGTTGTTAGTATGATTTTGTTCTGCAGTGATCGCGTGAATATTTATTTAACGTTACAGCAGATTGAGATATAGGTCGTGGGTCTGATCAACTCACGCTTGTGTTGAAGTTTGTTGTTGGGACAGTGTGAATTTTGTTGATCCTGATCAGATTGACAGGTTTACATTGATTCTTGTATTGTTAAAGGGACATCTAGTATTCGCGTTGATTTTGAACTGAGACGAAATTTTGTAGTGATCTCAGAGTGCTCCATTCTTAGTTTAGGAATGCGAGATCATTTGTGGTTTGGATATGTTTGGATTGAGTATCGATTACTGCAGAATCGTTAGATATCTCGAATCCAGTTAGAGTAGCGATTTTATGGTGTTTCATTCTTGTAATGAAATGCGAGATCGTTTGATGTTTTCGTACATTCAAACATGTGGTGTTTGGAATGGAAACATCTGAACTCTTTGTTGTAATATCTCGTCGTGGTTTGACTTTCGTTGTGTATAACGCGAGAGATATTTGATCGTCTCATGGCTCTGTCTTGTGTTGTACAGAGGATGAAACGGAAGTTTTCCGTCCTGATGCACGTGTTGCAGGAGGAAATTTGGATGTCGATAGTTGGTCATAAAGCGATAGTAACGTGTTGTATCGTCGACACTATCAATGTCATTGACGTATCAGTTTTGTGTTAGCTGGTACAGTTCGTTTCTGAGCAGTGATTTTCCAGTGAATCTAAGAGATGTTTGATTCTTTAGTTTGTTCAGAGTGAAAATCTTGTTCTGGGTTTAGGTCTGTTATTCCATTTGGGCTAAGAGATGTTCGATTCTTTAGTTCCGTTTTGAATGGAAATTTCGTTGTCGTTTCGACCTGACTGGTCACTCGCTGAAGGAACAACTGATAACTCCGAAATTCTATTGGACGGGTTATTGGGTCAAGTAAAATTGACGTTCTTTTATCGTGATGATCAATCCATTGTAGTTTCGGTTGGAAACTCAACGATTATGGTTACGATGAGTGACAGATCTGGAAATTTTGTTGTTGAGGAACTTGAATCAAACTTCAGTTGGAAGTGGTTGAGAGATCCAACGATTTCGAGAATCGTTGTCAACCTGATTCAATTTCAATAGAAGATTTTGTTTTTTTTTTTTTTTTTTTTTGCGTTCGAATTAATTGTTGTAAAGTTGAATCGTTCTTCAGATAATGAAGCGGTTGGGGGATCCAACGTTCAGTAGTAGCGTTGTCAACCGGGTTCAATTTTATCGTTTCGGACAATTCGTTTGGTGAGTTGAATACGTTTCGTATTTGTGCAAAGACGTTTGTCTTAATTGAGGAATTAGAATTTTCTGGATTCTGAAGACATGGCGAGACGTAGGAAATTCATCTATTTGATATTGTGATGTTTGATGATGATGAATCAGTTCCAGTTTGTGGAATGGTTGAGGGATCCAACGTATCAAATATCGTTGTCAACCAGATTCATTTGATTGGATTTTTATAATTTTTTTTTGTTTCTGTTTGACATTTGGTCAAGATGGATCAATTTTCAGACGGTGAAGTGGTTGAGGGAACCAACGTTTTCAATAGCGTTGTCAACCAGATTCACTTTTGAATTGATCTTTTGATAATTGTGTTTATCATGATTCTGGAGAAGATCGTAGAGACTCGATTGAAGAAATAAGTTCTGTTATTTCGTTGTCATATCGTCTGGTGACGTTGTCCAGTCACGCAGATTTTGGTCTGGATTCGTATTTTTGTGATATTTGTTTAATTTATTTTTGTGGTTGTTTAGGACTGATTTGAAAATTGTTTTAGATCGATTGAGTTCGTCATCCGATCATGAGAACTGATCTGATAATGGTTTCGCGACTAATCGAGTTGGCATCTGGTTTTGTGATCAACAAGTCATAATTCTGATGATGTGATGATGGTTTCGCAACCAAGTGAAGGATAGTTCTGTGGCGGAAGAATTCGTTATTCATTCGATGATTGGTTGAATCATTATTTTGTTTTGATTTCGTTGAGTATCTCCAGAATTTCGATAGTACGATGATTTCGGTCATATGAGGATCGAAGAAAATGACGAGAAATGGTTAATTACATGTTGATTATGAGATTCACTTGTGATTGATTTATTATGTTTGATTTTGTTTTATGTGAAATGTTATTGATTGAGGTCTCGTCGATCAATGGTTTATGATTTCGTTGGTGGTATAATTTTGTATCGTTTGAAATATTTTGTGAATTGAACTGTACAAAACTTAATTACGGCTTCCAGTCTGGGGGGAGTAAGTTGTAACGTGATATTTGGATTACGTTACTTTTTATCGTCTGGGCGCGTAATTAATTTTGAATTTTTAGTAGTTTTGGCACCACCAACTGAGAATCAAAATAAACGAATCACGAGAGTTCAATTTTAGTAAAATTTATGTAAAACTAATGCCGATTGGTTAATTTTGTATGTTAACGCTCATTGGATTATCGTCGATTGAGTTGACGTCTCACGACTATAAGAGGGAGACACCAGATGGACGATGATGAGGAAATCGACATTATCTATGGAGTTGATTAATTGGAGAAAAGTTTTGGCGCCAATGACGAAATTCATCGGAAGAATTAATTGAGACGTTTAGATGAACCTTGGTTGCATCCTTGGACTAAAAATAATTGTCCCAACTCTAATGTCATCGATTTGGAGTTTCTCAATTTTCTTCGTTGGAATTTATCGTCATTGCAAAAGGAAAATACTTAACGTCAGGTTAAGCTGTATTGAATGACGTATTTTGGGATCGACCAATAAGGAACGTCCTTCCCGGAAAAGACGCCTTAGCCGGTGCACAGCGCTTGCTGTCGGCTGATTCTCGTTTGGTGTGCCTTAGTGAAAACACATGTTTTGTCGTGTTTTGCACACTTTGTTAACCGCCATTTTCACACTTTTGGAATAAATTAATTCATTGGAATTAATTGTATTAATTGTCGTTTAATTGAACTTAAAGAAAAAAAAAAATATGTTCACGTGGAATAAGTTGGGAATAATCTGGTGAGCAAGTTTTTAGTTAATTAAATTTTGTACGGTAATTTAATTTCGTGGTCGTGAAATTTAAATTTTTTTTTTAGCGTAATGACGCTAAGTAATGGTGACGCCACGAGATTGAATACCATTTGTCGGCGAAGTTTATTTTGATAATTTATGGAAACATTTTATTTTTTTTTAAATAATTTTTGAACTCTCGTTATCGTCTCTTGAGAAAATATTTTTTTTGGAAAATATTTTATATTTTTTTTTAATTTAATTTATTTTAGAAAATTTAATGTCGCGAATTAAAAAAATTAATTAACGGATATTTTGGCGTCGTGGCCAAAGTTAATTAATTTTTATTTATTGAGAAATTTGAGTCTTGCGACTTTCTGGAATTTTATTGTTTGTATTTTTTTTTGTTTTGTAATTTTCTATTTTTGGAAATTATCATGAATTAATTTTTTTTTATGAAATTAATTTCATTAATGTCATTTAGTGGCATATCGTTTAGTCGGCCATGATATTTAGGGAAATTTTCTAGGGGAATTTCCTAGAGAAATTTTAGTTACTTTTGTTTCGTTGCGAAAGATAACTTTAGGTGGCAGCACCATAGAATTTTTGAATTAGTTTCATTATTATGATTGATTTAAATTTTGATTTCGACGGTTAATTAATAAATCAATTAATTTATTAATTAATTAAATTTTATTTTTGATTGACATTATTATTTTTTTTAAATTTAGTTTTAAAGAATTTGTTTGTAATTATTTGTTTATTTATTATGAGTTGTCGGAAGTTATGTTTTATGTTATAAAAATTATAGTTTTTTTTTATTGTGCTGCGCACTTGTCGACTAACGCAGGGGTTAAATAATTTATAACTTGAATAATTATTTTTTTTTATATAAATTTTTATTTTATCCCCTAAATCATTTGTTTGAAGTTTATTTAACACTCCTTATTCAAACCCACAACAGCGACCTTGAGAGGAGACTGATCTAGTTCGTGCTGAATAAGGGAGTATTTGAGTTTGTGGTTTAAATATTTTGATTCTGATTTTGTTTTGTTGTATTCAGATCAATATAAGATTGATCGGATGTTGAGATACATCCTGGCGCCCATTTGGATTTTGGTTTTATTTTGAAATTTTGTTTTTGGCTATTGGGTGCTTTTCAAGCGTGCTTAATTGTTGAGCTTACCGTTAGGCTCGAGAATTACGTCACAATATATACGTGTATGTAACGCTTCCCTCTGTCCTGAAATTCAGAAGAAGAACATGAAAAAACAAAAAAAAACGTGAGATTGAATTCACTTGATTGTACATGATGTATGAAAAGGAAGAAAAAAAAAGGATTCATCTCAACCTTGAATTCCTGCTTTTTGTGTTTTATCGTCAAGTTTTTGCGTTCTTGCTTCCTCGAGTGGTATAGAAATCCTTTTTTTTTACTATCCTTTTTCTTGCAGCATGGGTTCATTTCAGTGGCAAGTGTACACGCGATGTCCACAGTCGTACGAGATTTTTCATCTGTATTGTCCTTTGTTCCTTGGAGCAGGAAAAACCACCCCCCTGGGTTTTAGTGTCTTTTGTCCAAGTGTGGGGTCAATGGCAAACCACCTTCCTCCCTCTCCCCCCTCCCCCTCCTACCCGCCCCCCTGCAGTGATATTCTCTTGTGCACTTGGGGTATTGGATTAAGCTCTTCGTATCACGTAATTCAAGGGTAGAAAAACGTGTTATCGTTTATTCTTCAATGAATCCGAGAATAATTCGAATAATCTGGTCTTAAAATAAGAGAAAAGTTGTGTAGAATTAAAAGGACGTGAGTGTCAAAAAGACAGAATAAGATTAGATTTTTTTGAGAATTCAGTCTTGCGGAATATTTGGGATATTAAGCGAAATAACGATTTTTTTTTGTGGAGATTTTTTTTGAAGCTTTGGAAATTGTCAAAAAAAAGGTATCTACAAAAAAATCTGGAGCTTTTTTAATTTCCGAGATATTCGTCTAATAATTATCACAAAGGATTTTTTTTACAATTTCGAATTAAAGAAATGGAAAGGAGCCGGTGATATTACTGTTTTTGATATTACGAACTCCTGTGATATCAAATTTTCCAAAATTCATAAAAAAAGGGCTTATCGTTAACTTCTAGAAGATGCAAGGAAGGATGAGAAAATTCAGAAGTAAAGGAAAAATTGAAATTTATTCTCGACATCACGTCTTTGATTCCAGAATGCTAATAAACTTTTTCTGAAATTGAAATGTGCTCAAAATACCATAAAAATCGGTACTAAATGAAGAAAAATAATTTTAGTCGATTTGGGAAAATTCTAAGAAATTCTGGAAAATTTTGAAGAGTCATAGAAAATTCTGGGAAATTACAAATCAAGAAATATAGCTGATCTTCAGAAACCATGTGAGAAAAAAAAAGGTTACCAGAGTTCAATCTAGGAAAACCCTGAAAAATTCTGGGAAATCCCCTAAAATTCTGGAAAATCCTAAATTGGAAAAAATAGTTAATTCTTCATGAACCACGTTGGCAAAGTAGCACTGCCAGAGTTGGTAATTGTGAAAATCCTGGGAAATTCTGGAAAACCCCAAATCATGAAATATAACTAACTATTTAAAGAACCATCTGAAAACTGAAGAGAAACCCAGCAAAAGCCTTCAAATAACTAATGAATACCATATATTTCCCGAAAGAAGATCCAACATAATCACTTTATTCACTGATTACCCGCCTAATTACTGATCTGGACTCAGTGAAAGGAGATCCTCCAGCAGTGCAGCATGCTTGGAGCCTCAGCGTAATTGGAAGATGCACTAATTAGTATTCAGGGACACGTTTATATTGAAACTCTCAAACCCACAGGATTTAATTTCTCGATGCCAACTCTCGGTTTTGGTGATACCTGGACTGTGCTCCAGTCTCTTCCTCCATCCACAAATACACCCAAACTTGTCCACCAACACACACACACACATAAACACACACATGTACATATGCCTATCTGTAATCACTTGAGCGTATAGCTAAACGATGGCGCTAATCTGTGAAACAAAGCCGATCTCTCTCGAATCTATGCAAATACAATTACTGGGGTCCTCGTTGTTGCTCTCGTTGTCGTCCATTGTCACTGTGAAAACAGTTCAATGTACGTGGAGTTTTACCGGTCCATTCGGCAACAGCAGCAGCAGCATTCCACTGCCTGAATGTGTTCCGATTATTTTTTTTTTCCTTTTTTTTTTTAGCAGAGACAACGCGCAAAGATGAGAATCGGGGGCTCACGTGTTCTTCCCTTCGTTTCTTATCAGGTCGTTTCTCAAAGCACCTAGGAACGAGACTCGGGGATCATCCTAGGGACTATGTTAATGCGATGGGGTGAGCCTTATCCCGCAGGATTAGACCAGGACGCCCAACAAGGCACCTCGCACTTATTTTTACGTTGTGAATATAGAGGAAAAAAAAGAGGAGGAGGAGGAAGAGGAGGGATGGGTTATACATAAAAAGTTCGGGAGATCGATCGGTCCATTTGCCGCAGTTGAACACTGCGTTCTTACCTCTTAGTACTTGATTAGATTCTGCGATGCGTGAAATGTGTCGAGATCGTGATCGCCATGAATAAAGTAACGGGGAAATATTAAATCGTTTTTTTTTTCTTCTTCTTTTTTTTGGAGAATTTAAGAGGCTGAGTGATGCTGGAATATTTATACGTCAAGGTACATTTTGGGGGGAGGGGTAATGAAGCGGATGGATTTTTTAGGATTTTGTTGAGATGTGAAGAGATTTTTTTGACGGTTTTTTTTTAGAGTGTCTGGGGAATGGAGGAAAGGAGGGCGATTTCGATGTAATCCTTTTCTTTCAAGACAGTTTCGAGAGGATGAGGGTGAAATTGCGCTATTTCGCTGATTTTCTGGGATAATCAAACTGATGAATTTAGAGAATTTTGTGAGGTTTCTTTGGAAGTGTTGAATTTTCTTTGCCGATATTTGTATTTTTTGAGAATATATCGAGGAGTGAGCGAGATAGGAGAATTTTACCTTAACCCTTTTTTTAAAGAATTTTAAGGGCTAGAAAGAAGGATTAAGGCTAAATTTTGCTGAAATTTTTAAGGATTTATTGAGAAGTATTTTTTCATCATTTTCTTGGATTTGTTTAGAAACTTTTTTTTCTTGCCGATCTTTCTCTGAAAATATCTTGGAAATTAATGGAGATACGCCCTTTCAAACTCCATCTTTCCTTGTAAGCAATTTCAAGAACTAAAAAAGAGGGTTTGACTAGAAAAGGCGTATCTCGTTTAATTTCCGAAATATTCTCGGAGAAAAATCGATTAAAAAAATCAACCCTCAATAAATCCTACAAAATTCTGAAAATCCATCAGCTTTATTATTTCGAAAAATAATGGAGATACGCCCTTTTCACTCTAATTCTTATTGTAGAGATTTTTGAAAGATATTTCTATAAAATAATCCATAAAAATAAGACAACTCTCACTGTTTCATCTCTTCATTATCAACCTTTCTTCTCTTCTTCTTTTTTATTTAATTAACATAAAAATATTAAGAATATCTCAATAAAACATAATCTCGGAATCTCACTGCATTAAAAACGAGCTAAATCGTTAAACTTCTCTATGACTCCAACAAAAAAAAAGAATTGAAAAAAAAACCTTTCATTAATCAGTAATTCAGACATGAATCAAGGGAGAATGTAAATACGAATGATATGATGAATGCAAAATTTATTTCTCAAAGTAGAAATTATTCGTCAAGAGAAAGATGCTCCATATTATTCTTCCAGCTGTGGTTATTCGTAGAAAACTGAGTGAGTTTGTAAAGTAACCAAGAGGAGTCGATGAGACGATTGAAATAAGTTGTCTGAAGGAAGTGTGAAAAGAGCCCCATGGATTCACCAGATATTCGTGCTAAAAGGAGAAGAGATGATGCATAATTATCACCAAGAGACGTCACTTTTATGAGGGAAAAAAAATCTTTTCATTTTTCACCGCAGGGGAAAACTAATTTCACTTCTTTTACTTTTTTTAATACGTAAAAAAAAGTACAATAAAGTTCATTTAATTTAACTTTTATGATTATCTTCATTTATTCTTTAATCCAAAAATGGTCAGATAATTTCCGTGCTTCCCTCCCCCCCCCCCCCCCTCTCCCATTTTAAATTAAAAAACATATCTTTTATATTTCTATTTGTTATATGCCCTCGTTCTTTCTCTAAATCCAAAAATAATCGTTGTCCACTGCAGTGGCTGGCAAAGTTTACCTCGTAAAAACAAAAGTTACACTAACAGTTCTCCTCTTCTCTGTACCTTATCGTGGTCAATCGGCTTAACGTTGGGACTACAGTTTTCCTCTAGATAGTGGAAGACATTCAATGAGGGACATATACCACATTTCCTCGTCTCTCACGAGCGTTCACGATTACTCGGGTTTTTTTTTTATCATGTAATTTTTCATTCGCTTCTCTCATTTTTCAGAATTAAGCTTTGACCGTTCTTCCTTCGCAAAAGTCCTCGTAAAAAAAAGACACTGATTCAGTCGAACGGCGATAGTTGGACTCGTTATTTGTGCAATTGCACTTTTTTTTTGATAAAAATCTCTTAGATCGATTTTTTGTGAAATTCCATTTTTTTAAAGAATTTCTCGAAAATTAATTGTGACACGGAATTTTTGGGAATAACCTTTTTTTTATAACTTTCATTCCACCTAAAAAGGAAAGATCTCCACGTGAATTTCGCTATTTCGTTTTAATTCCGGGATGTCATCAAAAAATGATAAATCGAAAATTTTTAAAATTTTGGATTTTTTGCTTTTCTTTTGAGAATATTTTTGACGCGAGTGGGTTTATCGACAAATGTGAAGAGACCTTTTTTGTGGACAATTTCAAGAGCTACAAAAAAGGTGTCTAGACATTTTTTCCTAAAACTGATACTTTACGAGATACCCTTATTATAATCCGGACGTGTCCCTGAATTATCCGAAAAATTATCAATTTCCCTGAAATTTCGTCAAATTTTCGTTAAATTTTGACGAATAAAAGAACTCTTCAATTCAAAATCCCCGGAATATTTTCACTCATTACAATGAATGATAAAATATTCAAGCGTTCAAATACAGAAAGGAAATTTGTATATGAAAGGGAAAAAAAATAAAAAAAATAAATTGAAATAGGAAATACGAAATGCAATAAAACGGATGGACGGATGGGACAATGCGATCGAATTGCTCGTTTGGCGTAGCTTTTGGTACAGAAACAGCGTCATTCGAAACTCTAACCAGAGCGAAACGTTACCCAACGACATCCATATCGAACAGGAGGTACTCTCCTGGTGACGGCAAACCACTGGCAAATGCCATCCAAACACTATGCCTCGTACCCCACTCTCGTTTTCCAACGTACGAATTACCGCATAAATCTTTGCACTGTACCGCCATTGACCCTGGCTTATATGCATCCACAGGTTTACGATGTGAATTGGTAATGTGTCTTCGTGTTTTCAGTAATGTGACTAATTTTACACCAAATACGAACCAATTCCTCGTAAATTTTCAATGAAATATTTCTGAAACTAATGGACATACGCCCTTTTTACTTTTATCTTTTTTTGCAGTGAATTCAAGAACTACAGGAAAAGATTCGAGTAGAATCGCGCTATTTTGCTTAGTTTCCGAGATATTTTCAAAAAAATGAATAAAGAAAACATTTTTTCTTGTCGATTATTTTTTGAGAATATCACGGAAATTAAGCGAGATAGAGCGATTTTTACTCCAATTCTTCTTTGGAGTTCTTAAAGATTTTTACAAAAGAGGATTCGAGGAAAAAAGCGCATTTCCACGAATTTCTAAGATATTTTTAAAAAAACTAATGACAAAAAAATAGGATTATTCTAAATAGATTTTTTTTCATAATTTTTTTTGAAAATGTCTCAAAAAATAATAGTTATATGTCCTTTTTGTTCCAATCTTCTTTTTTGTAGAGTAAATTTCAAGAGCTACAAAAAAATAGGGCAAAATCGCGCTATCTCGATTGATTTTCGATTTTTTTTTCGAAAAAAAACATTAAAAAATTGTCAAAAAAACGAATTACAAAATTATAGACTCATCCCGTTTTACCCCTTCGCGCCTAATTTTATCATGGCTCTTGAAATTCTCTAAAAAAAAAGAATTTGGACAAAATTGTGCTAACTCGTTTAGTTTCCTAGATATTCTAAAAAAAATGATCGGTAAGAGAAATCGATTTATTCTGTTCTGCTTTTTATTTTTTCATAATTTCAATAAATATTTGACAATAATGAATTTTATTGGAGTTTTTAAATATTTAAATTTTCTCGCGCTCCTCATCAAAACTTTCGTAATATTCGAACAATTCAAAAATTAAAGTGCCATTAATTATTCCCAAAACAATTAACTCATGTAACAAAGTATTTTTGGTTAATTCATTGTTTTCCAACTGACTAGGATTGATTACACGAACTCAAGAATGCGAGAATACCAGATTTATCTTTTTGAATAATCAACGAAACAAAGAAATGCGATGATAAAGAAAGACCGAGAATAGAAGTTGTGATGAAAAAGAGGAAGGGGGGTAAAGGTGAATTTCAAATACACTTATATACGCAATGGGAATACAGCAGTGATTGCGTGTTTGCGTGCCATAGATGTGCAAAACTGTTGCGAACCGTTTCCTTCCGATCACGTTACATTCCAGAATCGATTTGTAAGTACTTTGGATAAATTATTAAGAATCTTTGAGTCTTAAATTCTCTATTCTTCTCTAGAAAATAATATTCCAGAATTTCTGCATTCCTTAAGAGTCGAGAAATCAATCCGTAACTGAAAGAAAAAGAATTCGTTTACATTTCTTAATACGTTTTTATTTTTTTTATGAACGATTAATTGCGCAAAAAATTCTAACAAAAATTGAGTTCATCAATTGAAGGGTTTTGATAAACTATAATATTTTCTAAAATAAATTCTAGTAGATAGAGGAATTTTTCTCACGCTAAATGAAATTGTTGAGTGAGCAATGTTGCCGAAAACTCGCTAAACGCGCTCGGGCAGTGTAGAGTCAATTTGGCAACGCCGCACTCGAAATAGAACCGGGGAATCCCCTTATTACCCGATTAAAGTCGTTAAATCGCTAGGAAAACGGACTGGATTTTTTTTCGGATTGAAGGCCTTTGCAAAAAAATCTGAAAAAATTCAGGAAGATGCTCCAGTATGTCTATATTGTCGTGGAATTTTTCCACATTTTTTGATGGAAGCCTTCACTCCGAAAAAAAATCCGCAATTTTCCTCAAAAAGTCCATAACGTTTTTTTATTTTTTTTTGCATTAAAGATTTTTACAAAAAACTCTGAAAAATTCAGGAATATGCTCTAGTATGTCTCTATTATTGTAGCTTCATTCCAGTTTCCTAATTTCCCAAAATGCCGCGAAAAACTTCAAAAATCTCCACAACTTCATTTAAATAAAACAAACAAGTCATTAAAGTATCTTTGTAGAATTTCCCTCTAGACTCTTCCACTATTCTCACCGGATTTCGTGTATATTTTTACGGTCTCCGGATGCATCCACTCGTTATAAGAACCTAGCAGCAGAAGCTTCCAAGCTGTCTCTCTGACACCCACAAACTCCTCTCAATTTTCACCCGCGTTTATTTGTTCAATATTCTTTATTCCGCATTATTCCTCTTTTCCCCCCCATGAGAATGAATCTCAAGCCTCAACTGTTTGTAAATTTAAATTTTTTTCAAAATTGCCGCTCTTTCAGTTGCGCGGAAATGTGTTTGAAAAAAATTACAGCAAAAGAATAAATAAAGACTAATAAAAAGATGAAGAGAAAAATGTTGAAGAGAATTTAAAGCTCCAAATTCTCCTTTTTTTTGATTCTTCCTTTCTTTTTCTCCGTAGAGCCGTAAAAATTTTTCGTTAAATTTGTACACTGTTAAAAAATTCCATCTGAATTTTCCGTGCAAAATCTCGAAAATTCATCGATTTTCAAATAATTTTACGCCTGGATATCAATGAAATTTGTAAATTTCAGTTTAATTGTTTCTTAAAAATTTAGTAAAAATAGGAAAAATTAAAAAAAAATTGAAAATTCAAGTCATTTTGATTATGAATATTCATGTTCATTCGAAAATTCAAGTAAGTTGTAGAATTTCCGTCTCAATTCTACTCAAGACTCATAGATTCCTTTGAATTTCCCCTAAAATTCACAGATTTCATAATTCTCTTGCCATTAAAAAAAAAAAATTCAATATCACGTTTACGAAAATTCCCATCAAATTGTCTATGAAAATTTCCATTTTTTTCTAACAGTGTACAATGCGCATGCGCACAATTCACTGAGGGGGTAAATCGTGAGGGTAAACGTGGCTATAGGAGTAAAGTTGAGTTTGGTGGCACGACGACCGGCGTCGTCAGTAGCGCGGCGTGTGCCGTCACACTCGCACGTTGAACTAATTTTTATTTTAAATCTGTAAGAAAAAGAAAACAAAAAAAAAAGGATAAATCATTTATTCGACTGTTTTGAATTGAAGTAATTAAATAATTCTAAAAAAAAGTGGAGAATCAAATTATTTATTTATTTAATTTGATTGTCATGGAGTCCCCATCCTGGGGAAATGTGACATTTTTATTAAAAAAAAAAACATTTAATCAAATTTTTTATAGTCAATTAATTTGAAATTTAAAAAAATAAAAAATGATGTGATTTTGATGATTTTAATAGTTGAGTTAACTCAATAAATTTAAATTGTGACGTGAAAAATTATCGCCGAATAAATTTACGCGAATTTGCATCTGCTGCGGATTTTGCGAATTTATCCAAAAAAAAAAAAAAAAAAATTGGTTGAGGCTGAATTTATG